>CM039673.1:202085034-203535821 GCA_022496015.1 Hordeum marinum
CGAAACTCCACGTTCGAATTATTTAGTTTACTCTCGTTTAGGTACTCATCAATATTAAATGTTGTTAAACATGGCAAGAGGTGAAGTATAAGTAAACTGCAATAACTAGGCACTTTAAATGGGGCCGGAACAACGAATAACAATTTCAGAAAGTCCCCATATGCAATTTTCGAATTGCTACAGTTCTGGCATATTCATAGTTTTAGAGTTGGTAAGTAGCAAAATAGATGCCACCATGTGATTCTACACATTTTTCTACTCAAATTACATACATAAAACATTTTTAGCGGAGCTACGGTTAATTAGTTATGAAATAAACCGCTTTACATGGCAATAATGCAAATTAATGCAAACAACAAGTTTAAATATTTGTATCATAGAGGAAAGTTGGTTATTATTAATCTACACAAAAAATCTAGTCATTCTACAAGTTTACATCATTTTAATCCGTTACACGCTTATTTAGTTATTAGAGCATTAATACATGCATTTCTAAATATGCAATGGCTTGATTATTGAGAGTTTGACACTAAAAACACACACAAGAATGTAAGAGGCCGAATCTGAGAATCAGGCCCAGATCTCAATGGCGTATGACAGGTGGGTCAAGGATCTCAGCCTCACACTACAATTAAAAGGCCAGGCAAAAATATGGGGAACCTGGGATTCGAACCACAGACTTCATGGATTGAAGTGGAAGGCACTAGCCACTGTGCTACTGCATGTGTGTCTCCGAACAATGGGCACGGCATACTTATAACCAGAATAAAAGCGAGTCTAGGCTTTCTTCTACCTTGAGCAGCAGAATCTTGTGACAGCGCCGGCAAGCGAGGCTGCAAGATCCGAGGATGTGTTGTGCTGGCGGGGGTGCATGATCATGTGGGGGTTCCATTCCTATTCGTGGCGCGGCTCAGCGACAAGGTTGAACACGGGGGCTCGAGCTCGAGCTGCTTTCTCGGGCCTCGGCAACAGCATGACACAGGCAAAGCAGGGCTCGAGCAGCTGCGGGACTTCGCGCGGGCTCTAGCAAGGCGACACGGGCGGGAGGCTGCAGGGAACGCATGCGAGGCATCGAGCATGACAGATGGCGCCCCCGACACCTGATGTTACCTGAAGAAGCAAGACGAAGATGGAATTCAGAGAGGGAAAATAAACAGGGGAAGGAAATAAGAACGAGAGAGAGGGCATGGGCATGGCGAGGTGGACCTGGATGCCGGCGACTTGGCATGGCCTCCGGTGAGGGACTCTTTTCCTTCAGACCGAACGAGGAGGAGGCTGTGGGGGCGCTGGTTTCCGTCCCTAACAAAGAGAGAAAGAGAGATGAGATAGAACATAAAAGAGAGGAAAAAAAGTAAGGAAGGAAACAAGAGAGAGACGGTGATCATCTGCTAGTCATGAGGTGGACGACGAGGCACTGCTACAGAAGGGACGGCATAGCCATGGATGAAGGCAGCCACGAGGTGGGGCTCCGATGGCGAGGCAGACCAACGGGAGGAGGCGGGCACACAGGTGAGGGGCTTGAGGATCTCCTCTCCATGGGCAGGGCGCAGGTGGAGCTCGAGGGGCTGGAGATCGAGCCTCCTGCCCGATCTGGAGGTGGGCACGAGGATCAATCATATCTGGAGAGAAGACGGAGGCTGTGGGTTGGGTCGGCGCTGAACTCAAGAGGAAAAAGAGTGGAGGCGCGAGGGAGGATGGGACAACTCCCTAAAATCTAGGGTTAATCTGATTAAATAGGAAGGGGGGTAGGAGAGGTTTTTTGCACCGACTTCGACCGTCGTATCTCGATCAGCCGGTCCGAAAGCGAAGGGGGCTAGAGGTTTCTTGGGTTGGGATGTGAAGAGGAGGTTGGTCCAAGAAGAGAAGCGAGTTGGTGGCCCGTGACAAGATTTTAAACACCCAAACACATGCTAAATAACCGATGACGATGCCGCTACGGACGACCGTTCGGGTACCAAACGGACTATGATTGTGGCGAAATTTGGCAGGCGATCCACCTACAATATAACAAGACTGCACGCCATATTTCGAACCAATCCAAGAATATTTTTCGCACACTTTAAAAACGTTTTTTAAACGATGCCATGGGCAGGTGCGTGTGTGGTCCGTCTCGAAACGGTCAATGACACGAACGGAGAGAACCGGCAACTATGAACGGATGCAATTTTGTGAAAACGAGTGAATTGCTATGCAGATGATGAGAATGATGCGATGATGAACGCGACAACCAAACAAAACACTTGATGGTAGCGGAAGAAAAGGGGAATCTTCTGAAGCGTCGGTCCTGGGCTGTTACAATTCTCCTCCACTACACGAGGATCTCGTCCTGAGATCTAGAATGAGAAGGGGAAGAGAAAGAGCAAGAGGTAAAACTTAGTTGCTTATTTAACAAACGAGTGAAACCAATAAAACATGAAGGTTGGAAAGAGATGAAGAATGACATGAGGAACAAGCAACAATTAATAGTTATATTTTGGAAGCACTTCTGTAGGAAACAGAGGCAAAATTTATAAGACGGAAGGAACTTGAACATAGAACACAACACTCCCGTCAAATGAATAA
This sequence comes from Hordeum marinum, assembly GCA_022496015.1. Taxonomy (NCBI): domain Eukaryota; kingdom Viridiplantae; phylum Streptophyta; class Magnoliopsida; order Poales; family Poaceae; genus Hordeum; species Hordeum marinum. The sequence continues at coordinate 202,087,597 of CM039673.1, forward strand.
GAAAGAAAGAACACGATCTTAATCAAACTAGATGTGAGCTGAAAAGAGCAACACCACAATGCCTCGGGAACAAAAGAATAGAAGCTAGATCTTTGGAGAGAAGAGAACGAAGAAGAAAATGACACTTATACCACCATTGAATTTGAAAAACATGGTTGAACAGAGTTGATGGAGAATCAACAATGAAGGAATAGATTGTGATGGGCTTATGGAAAACATCTCAAAATTATGAGGTGACAACCTATCACAACAGAAACAATTGATTGCTTGAGAGCAACAGGATATGCAAAACTTCTTTCACCAAGAAGAGGAGGAGAAAACTTGGATCATTTATGACACAATGATAGCAACAATCCATAGGAAATCATTTAGGTGAAATCCAATCCAAGATAACTCCGAGAAGATTAGATTGGTTTACTTATCTCATTCTTGACAATTTTCCTTCGAGAGTCCTCATAATCAAGAATTATATAATACCATCTCAAAAGACAATGGAGAAGGAATTGAACTTAGAATTCCCAGGTAAAGAACACTTGATCACCTCCAACAAGAATCCTGAACAACACTTCGAGAAGAATTACATCCTTAACAAACCACCATGAAGAAGCATCGGAATGAACTCCGGAAACAAATGATGATCAAAGAGTGAAGGTTGGGAAGACTAAGATGGTAGCCTTGCCATGATTTAGAATAAGCTTCGCGAAGAGATACTTGAGAAAAACTTGGAACTCTAGAAAAGAAAAGATAAGCAACTATAATCAAAAATTTGATATCATGAACAACTCCGGAAGAAGGATTGGAATCACTTGATGAAACAAGAGTAAGAATTATGTTATGCCTATGCTTCACCATATTAATTCATGAGAACCAATAGGTTTAGCACACAACTTATTCTTCTTGAATAGATTGAAGAGATATATCACAATCTTGAAGAAGTCTTCAATGAAACACCGGTAAGAATTTGAAACGAATGAAGATACTACAAATGAATGGAGATACACAAGAACAAAGATATCATGATCCTCCTAATAGAGATCTTGAATGAATCACCGGAATAATTGAGATACGAATGAAGGAACAACAATTGAGAGGAATTTCAGAACGAAAGTTGAAAGGAGAGAACAAAGGAATCTTCTGAAATGATGGCCTTCGGAGGATCGAGAAATGAAAACAACTCTTAATGCACCAGATAGATATGGGAGAAATTTTCATTAATGGAACAATTTGAGAGGAAAGCATCAAGATGAAATGACAAATCTTCAAGAGAATGGACCAAGATTAAGAGAAACTCTCCTTCGGTCTTCAATACTGAGAATAATGACGAGAAGCAACACCATGAAGTATTGAGACACTCCGGAACAATGAATAAAGAAAAGGTTGAGCCAATGATGAAAATGATTTGGAAGCGATTATGGAGAAGGAATATGACTGATGAAATTCATTCTTACGTTATATTAGAAGAGAACTTGAGAACATCTCCAGAAAGATTAGAACAGCCAGGTAAGATCCCATGGAAAAACCTGTGGGTTATGGGCCCATTCAAAAGAACACCGTTTAAATGATTCCTTAGAATGAGAGATTGCACCGATACAACTGAATCTTGATGAGCTGAGAACCTGAAAATAATTTGGAAGGATTGAATGAGAACATGAATCTTTCGAGACATGTTCAGCACTCCGGATAGAACAGAGAGAGATGAATAAACAAGAGAGGCATGGATAAGAATTTCCAACATGGAAACCATTAAACGAATGAAAAATGATGTGACGAACACTGAGAGGTTGAATCGAATCCACTAGAGAAGAATAACAACAAGAACAAAGAATGTGAGGATACATCTTGAAACTGAAAACTCCTGAGAATCTCACAAGAATTCATCGGATACCATACGAAAGAAATGAATGCAAAAGCATTGATGAAGAGAAAAGCACTTGGATGAGAATTTAATCATTGAAGAAAAGGGCGGGAGAGTGGGGAAAACAAAGTTAACTAGGAACAGATGAGACGAACTTCTGAAAGAAGTATGAGGATTGATGTTGCAGTTGTTGAAGAGGACAGAATTATCTTGAAGAGAAGCACACCGGATGAAAAGAATTGATATGACAACTTGATTGAGAAAAAGAATTAGCATTCGCACAGGCTCGATCATACATTGGATTGTCATATTGAAATGACGCTCGAATATGCTCCCTAGGCGTCGCGAACTACAAGGCTTGACGGAGCATATCTGATGACATATATAAGGACTGTCCTTTTTAAGAAAGACCCTGAACAAATGAATCCACTAGATGTCGAACCCCAACCTCACATCATGATCTGTTGGAAGATATTCTAGGTAACTACTTGAATTCCCACCTAAGAATTTGCAACATCTTTCGGTTATGCAATCGGGTGTTGGGGATACAGGGAGGCCAAATATCTCACACAACTAACAAGCCCTACACTCCAACTGTATCCACCCGTCAACACATAATCAGAGGCTTCGAAACTCCATCTATCTCGGACCCTCGAAAAGACAACAATACCAAACATGGTAGTACCTCAGATGCCTCCCCAATACTGGGTGACTCCAACCTTATCTCGTCACGAGAAGTATTGAAGCAATTTCGAACATCCTCCGTCCTGAGATACTAAGGAAACTGAATGATAAAGATGTCTCAAGAATCCCTTGGAGCTCTACTCCTCGATCATAGGAGGCACCAAGTATAGAACTCCGTCACATCGACATCATATAGATTCCAAAATATCTGTGTGATCTGAATTTTTTTTGAGTGAGAAGATGAGTAGAATCAAAATTCCTTATTCGTAAGTCCTCACCAGAGTATAGAAGAGGAATAAAAAGAATTCTACTCTCTGATATAACTAGACTCAAAATAGTTTTTCTCTAGACTCGACTAGCCAAGTTCGACCAATCAAGGGGGCTCCAAGGTCGGTACAGGCTCTGATACCAACTTGTCACTCCCAAGATGAGATCCTATCCTTATTTTGGCACGAGGGGCTCGACAGGGATAGAAGCACATCTCGTCGTGTTGCAAGAATGGATATCATTACAAGTACATTTACAAAAGAGATGAGGATATGGAATTGGATTACACTCACCACAAGCTACATAAAGATTACATCAATACAACAACATATTCAAACATCATACAGAAGATTAGGGTCCGACTACGGACGAAATCAAGCGAAAAAATGACATCCATCCTTGCTATCCAGGCTGCCACCTGGAACCCATCCTAGATCGATGATGAAGAAGAAGAACTCCAAACAAACAAGCATCACTCTCACATTACCTGTACCTGCAACTGTTGTTTTAGTAATCCGTGAGCCATAGGGACTCAAAGATCTATTTTCCGAGGATATCAAGACTATTAAAGCTTAATGGGTGAGCTATGGTTAAGTGGTGAGGCTGCGGCAAGCGAGTAAGCACTTATTTGAGTGGCTAACTTAGGAATACATAAAATAAAGTGGGTGGTCTACCCATAACAGACGTGAACTAGCAATGATCACAAAGTGATCCTCAACACCTCCTTACGTCAAACATAACCCCACCATGTTCTCTCTCAGATAAGGACTCCTGAGAAGAGACGGTAACGATTACGCACATAGTTGGTGTATTTTATTAGAGTTTACTTCAAGTTTGCTATGAACGGGTGTTAAACAAAGTTTCCAAGTTTGCCACATAACCGCGGGCATGGCTTTCCGAAAGATTTAACCCTACAGGGGTGCTCCAAGTCATCCATCACAAATTAACCACACGCAGCGGGAATAACCTCGACCATGAATCTCGTGATCTTCCTTGGAAATTCCACAGGAAATCCGCAACCTCGAGATAGCCCGAATTATTTTTGGAATTCCTTACTCAAGACGTTCGAGAATGGTAAAACAAATCCAACAAGGCCACCTGACATGTTGACGAACCCGATAGGAGCCGCGTATCTCGTTCTCAAGACACGATAGATAAGCGAAGTGTACGGTGGCCTGATAGACATCTCCCGAGTTGCCCCGGGTAGGCCCCGCACGGTGCTCTAGTTTGGAACAACACACATGGGGAGCACTGGCCCGGGATGTTGATTAATTTTCCACGGGGTCTGGAAAGTCCCTATGCAAGTATATTAGTTATTAGGAAAATGTAGTACCAATGTTGGGCCTTGCCAGGAAAGCTTTATCCTAAAACAAAAATCAAGGGGGTCCCCATAACAACCCCTCGCATGTTAGGAGCGCTCAATTAGGGAACATAACACCAGTTCACAAGTAACTAGGGGCGGCAAGAGTGGAACAAAATGCTGAGCAAAAGGCCAAGCCTTCCATCCTTTACCAAGTGTATAAGTGCATTAAATTAAATAGGAATAATATTGCGATGACAAAATAATGTCCATGTTGTCACATGGAAGCAATTGCACCTGCAGCTAGCAACGCTATAAGAAGGGTTGAGCAAGCGGTCGCATAGCCAAACAATGGTTTGCTGGGATGTAGAGGGGTTAGAGGCTTTTCATGGCAATGTTGGGAGGCCATACAAACAAGTGGTAGGTAGCGAGACATAACGATAAAAGCGGGACAACTAGCATAGCAATGATACTAGTGGCATCCAAGAAAATATGTCATATTGCTTGATATCTCGCTTGGAAGAAGAACGAATCCATGAAGAAGACGATCCGTGAAGTAGACGAACGAATCCTCACACTCTGAACGCTTTCGGAAATCTATCAAGAAGGAACAATCCGGACAAACAATCAACACACGATACACCACGGCATATGCATGACATGATGCACAACCCAATATGATGCATGTCCATTTAATTATGCAAGGCATGGCATGGCAAGAACAACAAAGAACTACTACACATTAAGTGAAGTTCAAATATGCAACTCGTTGCATATTGACTAAACTCCAGGTTCGAATTATTTAGTTCACTCTCGTTTAGGTACTCATCAATATTAAATGTTGTTAAACATGGCAAGAGGTGAAGCATAAGTAAACTAAAATAACTAGGCATTTTAAATAAGGCTGGAATAACGAATAACAATTCCGGAAAGTCCCCATATGCAATTTTTGAATTGCTACAGTTCTGACCTATTCACAATTTTAGAGGTGGTAAACAGCAAAATAGATGCCACCATGTGATTCTACACATTTTTCTAGTCAAGTTACATACATAAAACATTTTTAATAGAGCTACGATTAATTTGTTATGAAATAAACCGCTTTAGCATGGCAATGATGCAAATTAATGCAAACAACAGTTTAATACATGTCATTCTACAAGTTTCATCATTTTAATCAAGATACACGCTTATTTAGTTATTAGAGCATTAATACATGGCTTTTCTAAATATGCAATGGCTTGAATATTGAGAGTTTGACACTGAAAATACACACAAGAAAATAAGAGGCTAAATCTGAGAATTATGCCGAGATACGGATGCCATATGACAGGTGGGTAAAGGATGACAGCCTCACACTACAATTAAAAGGCCAGGCAAAAATATGGGGAACCTAGGATTTAAACCATAGACCTCCTGGACTGAAGCGGGAGGCACTAGCCACTATGCTACTTCGTGTGTGTGTGCAAACAAGGGACGCAACATACTAATAACCAGAATAAAAGCGAGTCCAGGCTTTCTTCTACCTTGAGCAGTAGAATCTTGTGACGACGTCGGTGAACGAGGCTGCAAGATCCGAGGATATGGTGTGCTGGTGGGGGTGTGGGATCATGCGTGGGTTCCATTCCCGTTCATGGCACGACTCGGCGACAAGGTTGAACACGGGGGCTCGAGCTCGAGCTGCTCGCTCGGGCCTCGGCAATAGCACGAACCATGCGAAACAAGGTGTGCAAGTGCGGGCTCGAGCAGCTGCAGGACTTGGTGCGGGCTCCAGCAAGGCGACACGGGTGGGAGGCTGCACGGAACCCATGCGAGGCATCAGACATGGCAGATGGCGCCCCCGATACCTGATGTTACCTGAATAAGCAAGACGAAGATGGACTTCACAAAGGGAAAAGAAACAAGGGCATGGGCATGGAGAGGTGGACCTATACGTCGGCGACTTGGCATTGCCTCCGGCGAGGGACGAGGTAGGCCATGGGGGAGCTCATTACCTTCGCACCGAACGAGGAGGAGGCTCTGGGGGCGCTAGTGTCCATTCCTGACGAAGAGAGAAAGAGAGATGAGACAGAACATAAAAGAGAGGAAAAGAAAGCACAGAAGGAAATAAGAGAGAGACGCTGATCATCTGCTGGTCCTGAGGTGGCCCACAAGGCATTGCTGCAGAAGGGGCGCACATCCATGGATGAAGGCGTCCACGAGGTGGGGCTCTGATGGCGAGGCAAACCAATGGGAGGAGGCGGGCACACAAATGAGGGGCTTGAGGAGCTTTTATCCTTGGGCAGGGCGCAGGTGGAGCTCGAGGGGCTGGAGATCGAGCCTCCTGCTCTTTCTGGAGGTGGGCACGAGGATCAATCAGATCTGGAGAGAATATGGAGGCTGCGGGTTGGGTCGGTGCTGAACTCAAGGGGAAAAATAGTGGCGGCACGAGGGAGGATGGGACAGCTCCCTAAAATCTAGGGTTGGGTTGATTAAATAGGAAAGGGGGGTAGGAGGGGAGTTTTTGCACCGATTTCGACAGTCGGATCTCGATCGGGCGGTTTGAAAGCGAAGGGGGGCTAGGGGTTGCTTGGGCTGGGATATGAAGAGAAGGTTGGTCCAAGAAGAGAAGGAAGTCGACCCGTGACAGGATTTTAAACACCCAAACACGCGCTAAATAACTGACGATGGTGCGACTACGAATGACTGTTCGGGTGTCAAATGGACTATGATTGCGGAAAAATTTGGCAAGCGGTCCACCTATAATGTAACATGAACGCACGCCATATTTCGACCCAATCCAAGAATATTTCTTGCACGCCATGCTTGTGTTGTTCGTCTCGAAACGGTCAACGACACGAACAGAGTGAACCGGCAACTACGAACAGATGCAAGTTTTAAACAATGAGTGACGATGCTATGCATATGATGAGAATGATGTGATGATGAATGCAACAACCAAATGAATCACTTGATGGCAGCGGAATAAATGGGGAATCTTCTGAAGCGTCGGTCCTGGGCTGTTACAGAACGTCTATCATCTTATCCTTGAGCATAGTTACTTGATGCCAATAGTCCTACCTACTACCCCAAGTAAAACATCCTATATCATCAAAGGTATCACCATATAAGTCAACTCCATCATCACTCATGCTATTCAACTACAATGTTTTAAAAGAAGGACTAAACCAAAATTTCATATGTATACCATAGCTAACTCATATATATCCCTATGTAAAAATCCTCGGCAAAGCATAGAAGCTGCTAAGCTTGATCATGGCACTATAATCCAAGTGCCCTACTAACCTATCCAAGGTCTGAGGTATTGCATTTCTATGCTAAGTAAACACATAATAAACCAATCCAAGATCTTGTTTCCTTCCTATGAATCCAATTAACATAACCTATTATTGCTACAAATCCAATACCGGTGTCGTTCCATATATCTCCAGATTTCCTAAATCCCCAAATTCCAGAAAGAACTATCTCATCACAGTATAACCATCAATTCCCATCATGAGGGTCTAGTGAACTCCAATGTTAGGTACATATGGATCCTTGAATCGATTCTAACAACGATCCAATATTCCTGGTTTGTATTCCACCAAGAAACATGGTATCAAGATCAAGATCACCGGAGTAAATCTAAATTACTCTGAACCATGTGGTTTATTTGATCTTGAGCACCTCTTTAAATCCAATGTTTACATCTAGTAAGAATTCCCTACTAGTTACTCTAGCCACTATCACATCACCATCAATCCATTGTCAACATTACTTGCCAAAGTCAAGTTATTAATCCACCAAGAATTTTAGTTCGTGATCATATTTGTCCTACTAAATCCAAGTTACCCAAGGGCAAAACGAGTTATGCTACTCTATGAATCTGGATCTAGTGATTTTTCTACCAACATTAAGCCACGTAATCGACCAAAGGGTCTCAACTACTCCCTCAAGACATCTATTATGGCTAAATCAAATCATTGTTCAAAATTGCATACCCTTAGAATGTTCCTTCCTATGGCATCAAGGTTCTAGTGCTAGGGTAAGAATGAAGAATGTTTGTTCACTATGATCACTAGCTCCATAATGGACCAGTGCTAAGCAGGGATTATTGAAGCTCAATAAGTGTTGTGGCAAAACACGTGGTCACTGGCTTTTGCTGGGGGAGCTTGTGATTTCTAGGTTGGGCTAGGGAGGGGTTTCCAATCTTGAGGGGAAAGCATAACTCTACGGGGTGGCATCCAGTTGTGTATGTTGTAGTCAAAGTCTTCGATGTCAGTTGTTTGCCGAGTTGGATCCTTGGTGCATCCTGTCTTGCCGGTCTTCAGTTGATGAGAGGGGGAAGAGGGGAGATAGCATAGAGGAGATTGCCTAAGGGGGTGATATAGTGCAAGTGCAAGCAATCTAGTGGCAAAAATGTCAAATACAAACATTAAGGTAAGGTAGGTTATGTAGTCACATACTTGTTACCCAGGGCAAGAGTGCGACTTTCACCAAAGCACAAACAAGAGAAAACATGAAACACACAATTATGGTTCTATCTGAACCATCATACGGACTCGACTCCGCGTAGGGGACACACGACTTGTCCTATCCTAGGGGTTCTCGGACTCAGTAGTTGTGCTTGCCTCGTGTCTTGTAGAGGAGTCCAATCAGCCTTATAGGTCTTCTTCCGGTGTTGCTATGTCTCTGTTTGTTTGTCGAAATGATCCGGGTTGTTCCTGAAGAGTCCTTGACAACTTCAGGTCTGGTGAGTTGATGATGAAGGTGGTTCCTCATGACTGTCGTTGACAGGCCTTATGTTGTGTTCGTAATCATGCCAATGCCTTCTTGTCCTCCGAGGCGTAAAGAATTCCAAGTGGGCAATCCTTTATGCAATGACATCAACAAGGCATGATAGAGTCCCAACTTGTCGGTCATGTTGATAAATATTGTTGCCAAGAGCAGGGGATGAAGAGAACCGTTTTCCTACTCACTATGGTGAGGCGGACCAAATGGCAAGGTTCTCATCCACCGGGGATTGTCGACACAACAAAGAAAAGAACAAGGTTGCTCTATTAGTGATGTATATCATGACAATGCATGTATTGTGCCCTGGTCATCGAAGGCCAATGTTGCATCATCCTGGGGCAGTGTCGAGGGTGTCACCATCTTTTAAGTCTTGATATCCTCATCCCTCGGGAAGCTATCTTCTATTGGTATCATCTTGTCGTGCTGTCGCCAGCTTGTGTTCAAGATATGTGGGCAAATGTCTAGCAAGGTGTCTTCCTTCCGGGTTACCCACGAGGTTTTCAAGAAATCCAGTGGTCAGTGACATAAGGAAACTAATGACCGTTTTCAACGTTTTGAAATGTAGATGAGGAGAGCCAAAAGAAAAATTGTGGAAGTGGTAAGGCAAAAACCTTTGCTTGCTTTGAAAATTTAGGGGAGGTGAGAATTATAGTCGTTTTGTAAGTAATTTTTGAAGGGTCTAGAAAAAATAGTTTTGTCCTAACTAATGTCCATGCTAACTAAGGTCTTCCTACAGTCAGGATGGCTCTGATACCAACTCTATGGGGACCTCGACTCATAAGTCGTGATCACCAAATGTACATGCACAATGATTCTAGAGATCAATGCTCATTGAACACATAGAAACTGGATAACGAGAGTCTTACATCCATTACATACCGTTTGTGCTCAAATATGGCCTTTATGGCCAAGTCTTCTTAATCTCACAACCTACATCTTCAACGATAGCATGAACCCATGCCATCTGCCTTAACCCTACAGGCATTCTGAGTGTGAAGCGTCCTAGCTCGCATGTTCATCACCAAGGTAATCTTCATCATAACCTGATCTTTCATGCCTGGCCAATAAAATAACCAGTGGCAAGCCAATGAGTACTTTGAATGTACTCGCAAGAAAGCCATGTTTAGAACAAGGTATAACAATGCATGATATAGTACTAAGTAGGTATTTTGAAGAAAGCTAATTTTGAGTGCAATGACATGATCAAGTCACAATGTACGCATGCATCAACACTTGGCAGATATCCATATGGACAAGTTACATATATCATCGTAAACAGGGGTTGGACATCTCATATTTAACAATCACACCAAATCCTCAGACTTGTCTCAAGTATCGCCTAAACAACTCATGTCCAATTATCAAGCCAAGTCATCCGACTCAACTCAAGCATCATGCTTGTCACCAACACACACACACACCAGTTTGCGAAAACATCCGGACATGGGTTAAGTAGCACCACCAAACTATCTGTGACCATGACCGCGTCTATTCGAATAGTTTTACACTCTCTAGAGGTTGCGCGCTTTAACCACAAGAATCGGGGAACTTCCGTGTCATCCACGACTCGCGGTATATTTCACACCCGAGGTAAGCAACCGAGAAATGCCTTTCCCATGGTGATACTAAACAAAGATTCCACTCAATTGGTACAAATCCCTCATGATGTACATACCAAGAGCCTAGCTCCAGATTGTATCGTCCGTGAAGGGACCAACGGTGTGCCCGGTGCCTGTGAAGACAGCGCATGATCGCCCATTCCGGTACGACCTCATCTCGAGATTGACCACTTCACTCTCACCACTAGTAATGCAGGCTCCCTGCTAGCACCAACCATAGTAATCAACAAAGCCCCGTCCCATAAGGGGTATCATAGTTGCACATGTAAGGTTGGGACGGTCGACAAATCTTAAACCCTCTGTTTTCAAAATCGCACACACATCCTTCCCCGGTACACCACTTCTTTCTCAAGTGGTTACCCAACACATCATCATCATCACCCTCGGGAATTAGTGGCACCCAATGGGGTTTTCTAAAAATCTTTAAAATCATCGTGTTCTCCAACAGCATGCATATTTCCGATCCCACTTGCATAACAACTACTAGCAACCTATCTACTCCCACCCACACAACCCTCATAAGGAGGTAGGGTCATGCATGATGCAAGTATCAATGATAAATTATTGGAGGCATCCCACCGAAGTGGTCACCAAATCAACATGATCAACATCATAGAAATAAGTGCTATATGACATGCAAATGAAAGGGTTCATAGTCATGGTCAAAGGGTTGCTTGCTTGGCTTATCCAAGTCTTCAAGGTCCTCACACGATTCTCGTCCTGTCACAACCCTAGTAAGAGTCATAGGCTAGTATTGTGTTTGCATCATCATCATCATCCATGCATCAATATGAAATGGGGAGAAGAAGAAAACCCCACCCACTTAATGAATTATAGGATTTCTAGATAAATGAAATTTCAACAAATCCAAAATGCCCATCAAAAATGTCCTCTATGTCTGATAAATAGGGACATGGATATACCAGGGGACATTTGTATTTTTTGAACATTTAAAATAATTTGAATTAATGGTTTACATCCTTGGAAAATGACAAATAAAGCAAATATCATTATCACTGTTTCCAAAATAATCTGAAACTATTATTATAAGTTTGGAATATTCAAACTACAATTTAGAAAATATGTGGGTCATTTTATAAAAGTCATTGGACCTGCAAAGGAAATAAATAAATATTAGAAAACAGAAAACAGAAGTTAAAAAAAAAGGGCCAGAAGGGACTTACCTGGACCAGGAAGGAGATGGCCCAGCCCACCAGGGCCAAGCGGTCATCTTCAACCTCTGCCAGTAGGCAGAGGCGAAGTGTCGCGCGGCGCCGGGAGGCCTCCACCTCCTCCCTGCCTGGTCGCCCGACTGGAGGCCCCAGGGCGCGCCAGCTCGCCGTCGCCGAGGTCTTCTCCCTCTGTCCCTCGTAGTCGCCGCTCTCTCTCGCTTTCCCCCCCTCTGCTCTCCTCCTTCCCCGGCAACCGACGTCGTTCTCGCCGTCGATTCGTCGTCCCCGACGCCTCCCCGACCCTTCCGTCGCCGCCAGAAGCACCGGGGTGAGTCCCCGGTTCGTTTCCCCCTCTCCCCGTTGCTCCTCCCCTCCTCTAGCCCTGCTAGCTGTCGACGCCCGAGGGGACCTCGCCGCCGGCCATGGCACAGCCGTGGCCACAGCAGCCGCAGCCCACACCCGAGCATGTGCCTGTGCTCAGTGCGTCCCCAGGAGCCGTAGCCGCCACCAGTTTCGCCTCCCGCGTCCTGGTCGCCGTTTCCCCGTCGTCCCGAGCTCCGACCGCCACCAAAACGGACGTGGCCGTCGACTCCGGCGACCCCGCGACCTCCTGCGGCTCCGGATGGATGCGGACGTGCGCGGGCTACCTCCAGGTGGTCTCCGCACGCCCTGCCGCCATGCCTACGCGATTCCGGCGAGTTGCCGCCGTCGTTTTGGTCGTCGCCGGCGAGTCTCCGGCGCCGTTGACGCGGCAGGGTGATTAGGCTAACCCCCGCGCTAATTAATCCCCCTCCAGCCACTGACAGTGGGCCCCGTAGCGGGGTCAACGCCCAGTCAGCGCGGGATTAACCCCTGTGTCTATGACATGTGGGTCCCGCGTGTCATTTTGACCCAGATCGGTCAGTTGACCAGGCTGATGTCATGCTGACGCATGGCTGACGCAGTAAATCTATTTTCTGTTTTAGAAAAACTCCAGAAATAGTTAAAAACTTTGAAAAATCATATAAATTAATGTGTAACTCAGATGAAAATAATTTATATATGAAAATTTATCAGAAAAATCCAATGAATCCAATGGTACTATTCTCATGCATGATAGAGCAACCCAAATACGTGAACTTGGACATTTTAGCATTAAGTCATTATATGGAATTTGAAATGAGGACAACTTGGAACCTATATTCAAATTTGAATTAAATAGACATGATCACCATTCACATTAGCTCACCCATGTATACCACTATGCCATGATCATGCATCATATTGTCGCATTTGCTTGTATTGATTGTTTTTATCTGCGTTGCGGTAGGCCCTAATCCGGAAGATACCCCTCCGTACCCCGACGAGGGAGAGAACTCCTCCGCAACCCAGCAAGGCAAGCAACCCCATTGATCATTCCGATAACATCCCATTCTCTCGCTCCTGCTCTCATTATTGCATTAGGACAAACGATCACATGTCAGTCATACCCGATAGACGATCCTATTCTTATGCATGACCTGATCTTGTCACAGTAAATAGCTACACCTTGCAACCTAGCATACCTGGTAGATGCTTGTGCCGTGATGTGCTTAGCTTACCGTCATGCCATGCTGCTATGCTTAGAGTTGTGTCAGGTCTGAGTCATCTGGGTGATGAGTTAGAGTGAAACTGTGATGTTCTGATGTGTTGAGCTCATAACGAATCCGTTTTGGTAAAAGGTGGCGATGAGAGGCTATGTAGGAGTACATAGTGGGTTGTCTCATTGAGACCGTTCTTAGGAACTGGGTTCCGTGTTTGTGATCCAAGACGAGATACTACCACATGCTGGGCCCTGAAATATGACCCCGCTCGACTTATCAGTCGCTTAGTCTTTGGTCCAGGTATTGCAAGTAGTTTCTGGTGTTTATAGCATGCTGGAGGCCGTGCGTAGTGCTGACCCTCGGGGTGGGTTACGACGCGGTAGGCAGTGGCACGGTGTACCAAGGGTCACCCGAATGGTGGGCTTGGGAACCCTGCGCACATCGTTTGGGACCGTAGTGGAAACTTCGGCCGAACTTCCATGCGGGTCAGTCTCAAATAGGCGGTAGCCTGGACTAGAGGTCTTATGTGATTGACGGTCGTGGCCGACTCCCTCGCTGGGCATCCGCTTGAAGGTTGCCGAGGTGCATGGTTTATGGCACACAGCGATAAATGGCGAGAGCGTGTGTGAAGAAGTACACCCCTGCAGGGTTATGAAACTATTCGAATAGCCGCGTCCGCGGATATGGACTACTTGGAGAACTTATGCTGTTCATAGATAATCAAATGGATACTTCTAAAAATCTCAAGACAAGTGTGAGTACCATGGATGGCACTCTTCCGGGAGGGGAAGGTGAGTCCATGGTGGTGTATTGAGATGGAGTTAGTGGACTCGTGTGCGATAAGTAAAATTGTAACAAAGAGTGTAAAACTGAGTAGTGTAGGTTAGCCATGAGTCAAAGCTGGCTTTCTGCATAAACTCCTCCACCCCTTTGTTGATACATGAGCATAACTAGACTAGGTCTGATTTAAAGACTTGCTGAGTACGATTGTACTAATCCTTGCTTATTTAATGTTGCAGAGGTAAACCAGGACCCATCAGGTGGGTTCTATCTAGACGTTGACGATGCCGAATAGCCGGTGTCCCAGCTACGACCCTGTGCCGTGTGGCGTGCTATAGATAGTCAGGCCATGTGCCCTCTTTTCATTTCACTGTCCGTACTCGGATAGTTCTAAGTTTCCGCTGGCTTGTATGAACTTGTTTGTATAACTTGAGTGCCGGGTCATGTGACCCCTATCTGTAAGAACATATTATGCAAGGCTCTTCTGAACCTTTTCAATAAAAGTCATGTTGTTGTATGGTTATGTTGTGATGCCATAGTTGTATCTATGCATAACGGGCATGTCGTGCGTACGTGCGGCGTGCAACGGTATGTATGGGATCCGACACCTAGTTGTGTGCCTTTAGCAGTACTCCTTACGGGAAACTGTCTTTTTGTGCTTCCACCGAGCCTTGGTAGCTTGCTACTGCTCCGGACACATTGATTGATCGGCATGTATCCTTCTTTGCTGCTGTGTCTGTCCCTTTTGGGAAATGTCTCACAGTGTAATGGAGTCCCTGTAGCCTGTTACGACTCGTCTACGTGCAGCGATGACATTCGTGTCTCGCGACGTAATGGAGTCCTTGTAACTTGCTACAACTCGTCTACACACGCTTGAGACCGACACCTGCATTGCTGGGTTATGTATGCCTGTTTCCGTACGGATGTGCCACTTGGGTTCTATGACTAGTTATGTCGGCCCGGGTTCTTTGTTGTGTGATTGCCAGCGACATGTTCACATACGTGAGCCAAAAGACGCAAACGGTCCCGGCCAAGGTAAGGCTGCAGCCGTGGAGTACCGTGCGTGAGGCCGCAAAGTGATGTGGCTTGTTACAGTATGGAATCATATGACTTAGGATCGGGGTCCCGACAGCGTTGGTATCAGAGCCTGACTGACTGTAGGACTATCAAGCCAAACCGGTCGAAGTTGAGTCTAGAAACACTATAGATAAGTAGGGGAATTGATTGTGGAAGGGAACGTAAGACTCTTTTACTCCTCTTCCCAAGTTATTCTATGCTGGGTCATTCTCATCTTATCTACGAGGATAGGTACTAGGATTGTCATCTATTGCCTAGGATGACGAGTTACTAGGCATGGACCAATAACTAGCTTGTTTGTGAGTAAGTGTGGTTATTTTAGTGTTGTTGATGTGACAAACAGATGGAGAAGAGATTTGAGTCTAGATAGTCGAGTGGTCATGCCTTTCCAATCTCCTTTAAATTGTCTCAAAAATTTTGTTGAGCAATTACAACCGTTATGCTGCTCGATTTCCGTTAGGATCTCTAATGTCTTTGCATCATTCTCTGTTTCAGATGCCGTCTCGTTCTTTCCGTCAGGTGGTCCGTATGACCAGGTGCATCGATGTGCCGGATCACACGGCCATGTTGGTTAGAGTGATGATGGAGGCGGGATATCGTTGGTACCCGGAGTACACCGTGGAGGAGCAGTACCGAGATTTCAACCAGAGTCAGTATCTGTGTACTGTTAGGATATACCCTTCATATCCTGGAGCTGCAGAGCCGCTTCACTGGACACATGGATTGGGAGTTACCATAGATATGGCAGTTCAAGAAGCTGCCTATACTATGCTGACTATCATGAGGTTTCACCATGGTCTGCTTCAGAACACGGAGTTCTGCTATGTTCCTGCTTCCATTGGAGGAGAGGAAGGATATCTCAGTGCAGCCTATTCTGATCATTCCCATGAAGACCCTAGGCTGCAGGTGACCGCGCAGATGTTGGAAACTAGGGATCGTGATGCACGCGCCCTACGCATGGAGCTCTATGCCACCCGTGCCCGTCTTTGGACAGCTTTGACGCAGTTGTCACCTGTTGTGCAAACAGGTTATGGAGATATGGAGATGCTGACTCCATCACGGTCTCATTTGCCAGCACACGTAGACTGGCCTGATGTTGGAGGCATCACCCCTCTTCGAGGACCGCTGTTGCCACCGACAAGGGGACCAAGGCCACACCCGTGCCCTTATGGTTTCCAGGGATTCCAGGCTAGAGTGTTTCCAGATCCGCAGGTTCAGCTTCCAGGTCATGGGGGTAACCTGTATGAAGCATTCTACGGTGATGTTTGAGTGCGAGGATGCTAGACCTAGTAAGCTAGTAGACGTATCACCACAGTCCTGTGTGTCTTGTGGGGTATGATCAAGGTTGAGAGTTGAGTTCCGGAGGTGTAGATAGATAATGTATACGATGCTTGTAATGCCTCCGATGAGTTGTGTCATCTCTCCGTAGTTGTTTTCAGCTTGGGTTTGTACTGAACTAAGTCATGGTGTGTATGAAACCTAATGTTCATATGGTAGTTGTTTTACCATGTTGATGGGTGTTTATTCTACATGCCATGATGATCAGAGCATTTCCTAATTCTTGTCCTAGAGTTGTTGCTCGCTATGTCTAAGCTATGGGTTGTTTTCCCCAAGATGGTGTCAACCAGGAACAACCCCGTGCATGCTCATGAGCAAGGCGAGAGTAGCCAGCCAAGGCAAGAAGAGCTGCCACGAGCACCATCTCTAGCAGAGGTGATGCTAGAAGCCGAAAGGAATAAGAGGGAGACCAACAGGCTGTTGGAGAGGATTGAACAGAACACCGCACGAGCTCCCCGCAGTGATCACCATGATGGAGTGTCACTTGGTGACTTCATTAAGCTGTGTCCGCCTAAGTACCATCACTCGATCGATCCCCTCGATGCGGATGATTGGCTAACCAGCATGTCACGCAAGATTCGAGCTGCAAATGTTTCAGAGGCCAATAAGGTGACCTTTGCAACATACTTCCTAGAGGGACCCACCAACCTGTGGTGGGAAAGCTATGAAGCTATGCGTCCTCAAGGACCCGCGCCAACCTGGGCAGAGTTTAGCGCCGCATTTCCTCTCCATCACATCCCGGAAGGGCTGATGGACCGTAAGAGAGAGGAATTCTGTGCCTTCACCCAGGGCAGATTGACAGTGGATGCATACAGCCGCGAGTTTGGAAACCTTGCTCGCTATGCTCCAGAGGAGGTCTCAACCGATGCCAAGAAGCAGGCTAGGTTCCGCAAGGGACTAAATGCTGAGCTTCGTCGAGATCTTCGTCTGCATGAGTGCGCAACCTTCCAAGCTCTCGTCAATAAAGCGATCAATGCTGAGTCCGGACAGACTGACTATGAGGCCACAAGGAGGCATAACCGTGACTTCAACCCTGCATCGGGTTCAGGACCCAACAAGCGGCGAATATGGGTACCCAATGCAGCTATGCCGGCAAGGTACACTGCGAGGCCATCCTTCCAGGCACCTCGTCCAGTTCAGTCCAACCCTCCACCCAGACCATTTGGACGACCGCAAGCAAATGTTGCCCCTCGTGCTACAGTGGTATGCTATAAGTGTGGAGAACCGGGACATTATTCTCGTGAATGTCCCCAGAACAATGCCAAGCCCGCTGGACGCGGAAAACCAGGGAAAGCCTTCTATGTGAAGCCAACTCCTGCCCGTGGGCGAGTTAATTATGTGTCTGCTGAAGAAGCTCTTGAAGACCCTGATGTCATTCTAGGTACGCTTCTTGTTAATAGCCATCCAGCATCTGTTCTATTTGATACTGGGGCATCTCATTCATTCATCTCAGAAAGTTATGCACAGTTGTATAACATGTCTTTCTGTGACATGCCCACACCTTTAGTAGTTCAGACTCCTGGATCAAAATGGCAAACTTCTAGAGTGAGCCATGACAATGAAATTCTGGTGGATAGACTAGTATTCCTAGCATCCTTGATAGCTCTTAAGTCTTCGGACATCAATATCATTCTAGGTATGGATTGGATGAAAACCCACTATGCCAAGATTGATACTCATTTTAGGGATGTTCAACTTACACATCCCTCGGGAGAGGTAGTTAATGTCTCTACTCGAACAACCAAGCGCCAACTCTATTCTCTAAATGCTAGCCCTCTCCCTGAGCTAGAAGATATTCCGGTAGTCCGTGATTTTCCGGATGTCTTTCCAGAAGAACTGCCAGGTATTCCACCTGTCAGAGATGTCGAGTTTGTAATAGAACTTATTCCAAGGACAGTTCCAATAGCCAGAAGACCCTATAAGATGGCACCCTTAGAACTAGCCGAGCTAAAAACCCAACTCGATGAAGCTTTGAAGAAAGGGTTCATTCGTCCTAGTTCTTCTCCTTGGGCTTGCCCCGTCCTTTTTGTTAAGAAGAAGGATGGCTCGGAACGGATGGTTGTGGATTACCGACCAGTGAACTTGGTCACTATCAAGAACAAGTATCCGCTCCCTAGGATCAACGATTTGTATGATCATCTCGCTGGATCCTCTGTCTTTTCCAAAATGGATTTGAGGTTGGGTTACCATCAAATCAGAATTAGAAACGGGGACATTCCTAAAACGGCTTTTGTCACTCGTTATGGCCAATACGAGTACACCGTTATGTCCTTCGGATTAACTAATGCCCCAGCCACCTTCTCTCGATTGATGAATTCGATCTTCATGGAGTATTTGGATAAATTCGTCATGGTTTATCTTGATGACATACTCATTTACTCGAAGAACGAACAAGAACATGCTGAGCATCTAAGGTTGGTATTGATGAAACTTCGAGAGCATCGTCTATATGCCAAATTCTCCAAGTGTGAATTCTGGTTGCCGGAAGTGACTTATCTGGGTCACGTAATCTCTGGCAAAGGTATTGCTGTCAATCCTGAGAGAGTTCAGGCCGTCCTTGATTGGACTCAACCTGAATCAGTTAAGCAAGTAAGGAGTTTCCTTGGCTTAGCGAGCTATTGTCGCCGCTTTGTTGAGAATTTCTCCAAGGTTGCGAAACCTCTAACTGAACTTCTCAAGAAAGATAAAAGGTTTGAGTGGACTCCACAATGTGAGCATAGTTTTCAGGAGTTGAAAAGACGACTGACCTCTGCTCCCGTTCTGGTGCCAGCAGATTTATCTAAGGACTTTATTATCTATTGCGACGCCTCGCGACAAGGATTAGGTTGCATTCTCATGCAAGATCGTCATGTGATTGCTTATGCATCTCGACAGTTGCGTCCACATGAGGATAATTATCCCACACATGATCTTGAGCTTGCAGCTGTAGTCCATGCACTGAAAACATGGCGACATTATCTTCTGGGTAATCGTTGCGAGATATACACTGATCACCAAAGTCTAAAATATATCTTCACCCAGCCGGATTTGAATCTCAGGCAAAGACGGTGGGTAGAGTTGATCTCGGACTACGACTTAGGGATAACTTACACCCCGGGAAAATCCAATGTCATGGCTGATGCGCTAAGTCGTAAGTCTTATTGTAACAATTTGATGTTACAACAAGGTCAACCGCTTCTCCATGAGGAATTTAGGAAATTAAATCTTCACATTGTTCCTCAAGGATTCCTATCCAACTTGGTGGCGAAAACTACTCTTAAGAATCAAATCATAGCTGGCCAAAAGCGTGATAAGGGAATTTCCCGGATCAAGGAGAACCTCGTTAGCGGTCTCGCTAAGGACTTCTCTACAGATGATCAAGGTGTAGTGCTCTTTCAGGGCCGTTTAGTGGTTCCTAAAAGCCAACATCTCAGGCAGCTGATTCTTAAGGAGGCTCATGATTCTCCTCTCACAATTCATCCTGGTAGTACCAAAATGTATCAGGACCTACATTAGAGGTTCTGGTGGACTAGGATGAAGAGAGAAATTGCTCAGTATGTTGCTAACTGCGACGTTTGTCGTCGTGTGAAGGCAGAGCATCAAAGGCCTGCTGGCATCCTTCAACCCTTAGCTATTCCTGAATGGAAATGGGATAAGGTCGGTATGGATTTCATCATCGGTTTTCCCAGGACCAAGAGAGGGAACAATGCTATATTCGTAGTCATTGACCGCCTTTCCAAAGTGCCTCATTTTCTTTCTGTTCGGGAAAGCATTACTGCTAGTCAGCTAGCGGAGTTATATGTTTCTCGAATAGTTTCTCTTCATGGTGTTCCCTTGGAGATTAACTCAGACCGTGGAAGTATCTTTACTTCTCGATTTTGGGAAAGTTTTCAAACTGCCATGGGGACTCATCTATCTTTTAGTACCGCTTTCCATCCTCAATCAAGTGGTCAAGTTGAGAGAGTCAATCAAATTCTTGAAGATATGCTTCGAGCTTGTGTTATATCTTTCGGTATGAATTGGGAGAACTGCCTTCCATTTGCTGAATTCGCCTATAACAACAGTTATCAATCAAGCTTGGGCAAAGCCCCTTTTGAAGTTCTCTATGGACGAAAATGCCGAACACCTCTTAACTGGTCAGAAACCGGGGAGAGGCAACTCTTTGGTCCGGACATGATCCAGGATGCAGAGGAGCAAGTTCGCATTATTCGTGAAAATTTGAAAACAGCCCAATCCCGTCAAAAGAGTCAATATGATCACCATCATAAGTCTGTGACTTATGAAGTTGACGAGAAGGCTTACCTTCGGGTTACACCTCTGAAGGGTACCCACCGATTCGGTATCAAAGGCAAGTTGGCTCCTCGTTACATTGGACCTTTTCGCATTCTTGCTAAACGAGGAGAGGTTGCCTACTAATTGGAACTTCCACCGCATCTTTCCAAAGTTCATGATATCTTCCACGTCTCTCAACTCAGGCGTTGCTTTTCGGACACTGTCCGAGAAGTGGACCACGAAACGCTTGATCTCCAAGATAACCTTTCATATATCGGGAATACCCTGTTCGTATTCTTGATCAAGCTGAACGTACCACTCGACGTCGGAACATAAAGTTTCTTAAAGTTCAGTGGTCACATCATTCCGAGAAAGAGGCGACATGGGAAAGAGAAGATCGTCTCCGACTAGAGTACCCCGCGCTCTTCCGGTGACTTCAAATCTCGGGACGAGATTCTTTTGAGTGGGGTTGAGTTGTCACAACCCTAGTAAGAGTCATAGGCTAGTATTGTGTTTGCATCATCATCATCATCCATGCATCAATATGAAATGGGGAGAAGAAGAAAACCCCACCCACTTAATGAATTATAGGATTTCTAGATAAATGAAATTTCAACAAATCCAAAATGCCCATCAAAAATGTCCTCTATGTCTGATAAATAGGGACATGGATATACCAGGGGACATTTGTATTTTTTGAACATTTAAAATAATTTGAATTAATGGTTTACATCCTTGGAAAATGACAAATAAAGCAAATATCATTATCACTGTTTCCAAAATAATCTGAAACTATTATTATAAGTTTCGAATATTCAAACTACAATTTAGAAAATATGTGGGTCATTTTATAAAAGTCATTGGACCTGCAAAGGAAATAAATAAATATTAGAAAACAGAAAACAGAAGTTAAAAAAAAGGGCCAGAAGGGGCTTACCTGGCCCAGGAAGGAGATGGCCCAGCCCACCAGGGCCAAGCGGTCATCTTCAACCTCTGCCAGTAGGCAGAGGCGAAGTGTCGCGCGGCGCCGGGAGGCCTCCACCTCCTCCCTGCCTGGTCGCCCGCCTGGAGGCCCCAGGGCGCGCCAGCTCGCCGTCGCCGAGGTCTTCTCCCTCTCTCCCTCGTGGTCGCCGCTCTCTCTCGCTTTCCCCCCCTCTGCTCTCCTCCTTCCCCGGCAACCGATGTCGTTCTCGCCGTCGATTCGTCGCCCCCGACGCCTCCCCGACCCTTCCATCGCCGCCAGAAGCACCGGGGTGAGTCCCCAGTTCGTTTCCCCCTCTCCCCGTTGCTCCTCCCCTCCTCTAGCCCTGCTAGCTGTCGACGCCCGAGGGGACCTCGCCGCCGGCCATGGCACAGCCGTGGCCACAGCAGCCGCAGCCCACACCCGAGCATGTGCTTGTGCTTAGTGCGTCCCCAGGAGCCGTAGCCGCCACCAGTTCCCCCCCCCCCGCGTCCTGGTCGCCGTTTCCCCGTCGTCACGAGCTCCGGCCGCCGCCAAAACGGACGTGGCTGTCGACTCCGGCGACCCCGCGACCTCCTGCGGCTCCGGATGGATGCGGACGTGCGCGGGCTACCTCCAGGTGGTCTCCGCACGCCCTGCCGCCATGCCTACGCGATTCCGGCGAGTTGCCGCCGTCGTTTTGGTCGTCGCCGGCGAGTCTCCGGCGCCGTTGACGCGGCAGGGTGATTAGGCTAACCCCCGCGCTAATTAATCCCCCTCCAGCCACTGACAGTGGGCCCCGTAGCGGGGTCAACGCCCAGTCAGCGCGGGATTAGCCCCTGTGTCTATGACATGTGGGTCCCGCGTGTCATTTTGACCCAGATCGGTCAGTTGACCAGGCTGATGTCATGCTGACGCATGGCTGACGCAGTAAATCTATTTTCTGTTTTAGAATAACTCCAGAAATAGTTAAAAACTTTGAAAAATCATATAAATTAATGTGTAACTCAGATGAAAATAATTTATATATGAAAATTTATCAGAAAAATCCAATGAATCCAATGGTGCTATTCTCATGCATGATAGAGCAACCCAAATAGGTGAACTTGGACATTTTAGCATTAAGTCATTATATGGAATTTGAAATGAGGACAACTTGGAACCTATATTCAAATTTGAATTAAATAGACATGATCACCATTCACATTAGCTCACCCATGTATACCACTATGCCATGATCATGCATCATATTGTCGCATTTGCTTGTATTGATTGTTTTTATCTGCGTTGCGGTAGGCCCTAATCCGGAAGATACCCCTCCGTACCCCGACGAGGGAGAGAACTCCTCCGCAACCCAGCAAGGCAAGCAACCCCATTGATCATTCCGATAACATCCCATTCTCTCGCTCCTGCTCTCATTATTGCATTAGGACAAACGATCACATGTCAGTCATACCCGATAGATGATCCTATTCTTATGCATGACCTGATCTTGTCACAGTAAATAGCTACACCTTGCAACCTAGCATACCTGGTAGATGCTTGTGCCGTGATGTGCTTAGCTTACCGTCATGCCATGCTGCTATGCTTAGAGTTGTGTCAGGTCTGATTCATCTGGGTGATGAGTTAGAGTGAAACTGTGATGTTCTAATGTGTTGAGCTCATAACGAATCCGTTTTGGTAAAAGGTGGCGATGAGAGGCTATGTAGGAGTACATAGTGGGTTGTCTCATTGAGACCGTTCTTAGGAACTGGGTTCCGTGTTTGTGATCCAAGACGAGATACTACCACATGCTGGGCCCTGAAATATGACCCCGCTCGACTTATCAGTCGCTTAGTCTTTGGTCCAGGTATTGCAAGTAGTTTCTGGTGTTTATAGCATGCTGGAGGCCGTGCGTAGCGCTGACCCTCGGGATGGGTTACGACGCGGTAGGCAGTGGCACGGTGTACCAAGGGTCACCCGAATGGTGGGCTTGGGAACCCTGCGCACATCGTTTGGGACCGTAGTGGAAACTTCGGCCGAACTTCCATGCGGGTCAGTCTCAAATAGGCGGTAGCCTGGACTAGAGGTCTTATGTGATTGACGGTCGTGGCCGACTCCCTCGCTGGGCATCCGCTTGAAGGTTGCCGAGGTGCATGGTTTATGGCACACAGCGATAAATGGCGAGAGCGTGTGTGAAGAAGTACACCCCTGCAGGGTTATGAAACTATTCGAATAGCCGCGTCCGCGGATATGGACTACTTGGAGAACTTATGCTGTTCATAGATAATCAAATGGATACTTCTAAAAATCTCAAGACAAGTGTGAGTACCGTGGATGGCACTCTTCCGGGAGGGGAAGGTGAGTCCATGGTGGTGTATTGAGATGGAGTTAGTGGACTCGTGTGCGATAAGTAAAATTGTAACAAAGAGTGTAAAACTGAGTAGTGTAGGTTAGCCATGAGTCAAAGCTGGCTTTCTGCATAAACTCCTCCACCCCTTTGTTGATACATGAGCATAACTAGACTAGGTCTGATTTAAAGACTTGCTGAGTACGATTGTACTAATCCTTGCTTATTTAATGTTGCAGAGGAAAACCAGGACCCATCAGGTGGGTTCTATCTAGACGTTGACGATGCCGAATAGCCGGTGTCCCAGCTATGACCCTGTGCCGTGTGGCGTGCTGTAGATAGTCAGGCCATGTGCCCTCTTTTCATTTCACTGTCCATACTCGGATAGTTCTAAGTTTCCGCTGGCTTGTATGAACTTGTTTGTATAACTTGAGTGCCGGGTCATGTGACCCCTATCTGTAAGAACATATTATGCAAGGCTCTTCTGAACCTTTTAAATAAAAGTCATGTTGTTGTATGGTTATGTTGTGATGCCATAGTTGTATCTATGCATAACGGGCATGTCGTGCGTACGTGCGGCGTGCAACGGTATGTATGGGATCCGACACCTAGTTGTGTGCCTTTAGCAGTACTCCTTACGGGAAACTGTCTTTTTGTGCTTCCACCGAGCCTTGGTAGCTTGCTACTGCTCCGGACACATTGATTGATCGGCATGTATCCTTCTTTGCTGCTGTGTCTGTCCCTTTTGGGAAATGTCTCGCAGTGTAATGGAGTCCCTGTAGCCTGTTACGACTCGTCTACGTGCAGCGATGACATTCGTGTCTCGCGACGTAATGGAGTCCTTGTAACTTGCTACGACTCGTCTACACACGCTTGAGACCGACACCTGCATTGCTGGGTTATGTATGCCTATTTCCGTACGGATGTGCCACTTGGGTTCTATGACTAGTTATGTCGGCCCGGGTTCTTTGTTGTGTGATTGCCAGCGACATGTTCACATACGTGAGCCAAAAGACGCAAACGGTCCCGGCCAAGGTAAGGCTGCAGCCGTGGAGTACCGTGCGTGAGGCCGCAAAGTGATGTGGCTTGTTACAGTATGGAATCATATGACTTAGGATCGGGGTCCCGACACGTCCACTCCGAGAACTTCATATATTTTGTCAACTATCGTCGGAAACATCCACAATAAGCAATATAACAAGCAGAGAAATAAAAGTTGTCTATAAATAGGATTTTTTTTCTAGGACACCACTGGTCATGAGAAAAATAACCAAGGAGGTTTTGGTGGATGTGGGTCAAGTGACAGTTTTGAATGGTGGAAATGAGGAAATGATGGTCCTATAAGATGTCCATGGAAAGTATTTTTGTAAAAATGATTGGATGCACCCAACAAATAGGGCAAAAATTTATAGACATTTGGGAAGTGGTTTCACTAGATTTGGAGTTGGTATGATTTTCTTAGGGATTTTCAAACGGAGCCATGTATGTACAAATGTTCCAGTATTTTACATAGCAGAATAAGTGTAAGGAAAAATGTTCACATCCTCAAACATGATTTTAGATGCACGTAGGAACCTGAATCACTCCATTTGGAGCTATAATGGATGACTTGGGATTTAACAAAATGGTCCTTAATAGTTCAAATTTGAATTTAATTTTTAACATGACAGAAAGGTGTGGTGGAAAATAATGAAAGTGGCACCATTAAATAGGTAGTATTTTTAGGAGAATGTAGGACCTTGAATCATCTAATTTGGAGGTTGGATGAATTTCCTATTATTTATTTGCTTTATTGGGAAAAGAAAAAGAAAAGGAATTACCCTGTTGGGATAAAACATGCACCGGGTCGGCCCATCGGCATGGCCACGCGCGTGTAGGGCCACGCAGGAGGCGTATTCCATGGAATACGCTTCCCCAGTGAGGAGGCGGTCGTGCACAGAGCCCGTTTCTACTTACCCTGGGGGGCCCGACCGACTGGCCACTGACGGGTGGGCCCCACCTATCGGGTTCTCCTTCCTCCTCCCGCTCAGGCAGAGGAGGAGCAGTGGAGGTGAACCCGAATGGCTCCGATGCTCGCCCTTGGCGGCACTGGCCGTCTCTAGTGGTGCTCCGACCACTAACGCGCCCAGGGCGGTCAGCTGCATCTGCCTGGGCTGTCCCCGGCCCCTGGGAAGTCGATGTCAACCGTAGCTTCGGTCATGGCACAGGTAGCCGTCGGCGGCGTTGGGCACGACGCCCTTGCTACGGGAGGAATGGGATGGAGCGGGGGAGAGGTGAGTGGTGCTGCTAGAGGTGTCGTTGCACGGTTTGGGGAGAGGAGGGAGCCGGGTTGGTGCGGATTCGACCGAGGTCATAGTGATGCCATGGCGGCCATGGGGGAAGAAAGTGAGCCTTGGAGCTCAAGTGGCTTAGCTAAGGAGGCTCTGGGAGCGAGGGCAGTTCTACTAGGCGCGAGGGTGAGCTCGGGGAGAGGGATAGAAGTGAGGGGCGATGAGGTGGGTCTCGAGCGAGCCTCGGTTGCGCTTCGGGCACGGGGAGCACGTGTGCCAGAGGGGTCTTGGAATCTTGTGAGCATCAGGGAGGGGCATGCGAGGTCAAGGGAAGATACCGGGCGTGCTGTGGCACTTTGTCTGTGTCGGACACGAGCTACAAGACGATGACAAGCGGCAGAGCGCCAGTTTTGCATGTCGGCTACGTGGTCACCACACAAGGGTATGTCCAGGGAAACTTATTGGTCGGCCAAACATGTCTATCATGTGAGGCAGGCCTGGTAAAGTTGTCAGGTTAAACTTGGACCCAGATGGAGCTGGCTGGGGTTGGTTTCTACTACAGGTAAGTTTGCAACAGCAAAATTAGGAGATATATCAAGGGCTTATAATGGAGAGCATTAGGGAAAATACCTTGTCTACTGTTCATGGGAATGGAGGTACTACATGATCACCAATTCTGAACTCATGGAGACAAATTTGCAAGGTACTTGTAGTTCAAGGCTACAATTCCTGCCAAAAACTAGTTTTAGAGGTACTGCTCATATCTCCCACATGAGCATGCCATATTTGGGGTTTGTAGATGTGCATTAACATGCCAGAGGTGCTGTGGTAAAACTTGGGGGCAATTTCATGCATAGAATAATGGGAGAGAGGAAGAAAGGACATGCCAAGGCTGTCCAAATAGTAAGAATGAGGGGTTTTACCCGCCAATTATTGATCAGTGGCCTTGGGTTTTTCACTTGAGGTGAAACACATCAGTAAGGGACTTTGAGGTAAGGAGAATAACTGAAGGGGGTCAAAAAAGGTCCTTTACAAAATATGCAAAAGTGTTTGATGATGGTTTGGCTAAGAAAATGGACTTTTCATGCCAAGAAATTTAACTTGGATAAATGGTGATCAGAAATAGGGTTGACCACCAAGTTTGAGCTTGATTGAAGAAAGTTCACAATGTAACTTTATGAAACCCTAGAAATCAACAGAATCAGATTTCTGTAGATCTGGGCATGAATTTCACTTGGCACAAATCCACCACTTGGTGTAGTATGATTATTTGGGGTTTAGCACATGCCCACAAAGTTTGGGGTCAAGGGTAGAAACTTCACAAGGTAAAGTTGTTCAAATTTTCCTGTGGACAGGAATGGTTTTGGAATAGTTTGATTGATGAAATCAATTGATATTGAGATGAAACTTTGCAAGATCATCAAATATGACAACTGTGACTTGCTGGAATTTTCTTGGAATTTTTTGAGACTATTTATTATATAAATATTTCAAAAGCTTGATTTGGGCAGAAAGGGATTTCATGGGTTTTGCCCATGATTTGAACATTACCATGTGTTTAAACACATATATATGGAAAATATATGTCCAATGAGTTTCCCTAAAGTTTCTCAAATATTTTTAAAGCATTTAAATAATTTTTCCCTATAAAACACCATTTCTGGCCTTATGAAAAAGCCTTTAAATAAAATAGTAAAATAATCTTTAAAATTAATATTTGGTGGTTTTCGGAAGTCATATATGTAGTAGGTTCCAAATAAAGTCATTGGGGAAAAAGGGTCCACCCATTTTGGGACTTGAAGTGCAAACCTCAACTCAGGTTTTTTTGAAAACATAATTTGAATAAATCCTTTTTGGTCAAAATAAATTTTATAA
Organism: Hordeum marinum; assembly: GCA_022496015.1. Classification (NCBI taxonomy): domain Eukaryota; kingdom Viridiplantae; phylum Streptophyta; class Magnoliopsida; order Poales; family Poaceae; genus Hordeum; species Hordeum marinum. Next base: position 202,115,689 of record CM039673.1, read on the forward strand.
AAATAGTTTTGGGTACTATTCACATGGCATGATCATTGGGCAAGAAGTTTGGATCAAGGAAGATCAATATGGAGAGGAGTAGAACCTAAGAGTGCCAAACATAATCAACCAAACGATCAAACAAGCAACAATTCAAACAAGCATGCACCTAAAACGTTTTAATTGGTTCCAATTTTTGTAAATCCAAGCATAGCAAGGTGATACAACATAGGGTGCGATGTCTCTTTAACCCGAAGGTCATACGTACAAACCAATACGTGTCAGACAGAGTTATGAACGCGGTCTTTTCCTCTTCTTCCTTGGCCATGAATTTCTGGTGGTATTCGGAGTATGCATCCAAGAAGGAAAGCAAGTCACACCCGGAAGTGAAATCAACAATCTGATCGATGTGCTCAAGGGGAGAGGGTCCTTCGAGCATGCTTTGTTCAAGTAAGTGAAATCTACACAAAGCCTCCATTTCCCATTCACCTTGCGCACCACCACTGGGTTGGCTAACCAAGTTGGATGCACTACTCCTCTGACCAAAACAGCTGCTTCGAGCTTCTTGATTTCCTCGGCAATGAACTGTTGCCGCTCCAAGTCTTGCTTCCTAACTTTTTGCTTGACGGGCCTGGAATGATGACGGACAACAAGGTGGTGCTCAATTACCTCCCTGGGAACACCGAGGATGTCAGATGGTTGCCAAGCTGACACATCGACATTCTCCAGCAGTAAGGCAACAATCGCGCTTTCCTATTTGTCATTAAGAGTGGCACTGAGGGTGAACGTACCACTAGTACTATCCTGCCCTGGCGGGATCTTCTTCATCATCGGATAGGTGAGCTCGGACATCTTGCTAGCGGAACTCTCTAGTAGGTCATCGTCGGGTGCAATGCACTTTGAAGAGGTGCACCTCATGGTCTCCTCGTTGGCGTCCCTACTAAGGTTCTTTGCCTTCTTTGATTCCTAGGTGGGAGCTAGGATTTTTGCGACCTCAGCTACTACCTCGTGTCGATACATGTTGCACACACACGTATCAGATGGGATGGAGACGATTCCCACGGGCGCTGGCATCTTCAAAGTGTTGTAAGCATAGTGGGATGCCGTCATGAATTTTGCTAGAGCTAGGCGACGAAGAATTCCATTCTAAGGCAGAGTGAGTTCAACCACATCAAACACCACCTTCTCAGTCCTATAGTTCAGCTCCCCGCCAAACGTCACACGCAAAGTGATCTTTCCCTTGGGTCGGCTCTTGTCGGTGTTCACTCCTTGGAATGTACCCATAGCTTTGAGCTCTCTGTCAGGGACCTGTAGCCTTTCAACCACCTTAGGGGTGATCAAGTTCAACCCTGCCCCGCCATCAACTAACATCTTGGTTACTTTGAGGTTGCAGATTGTTGGGGGACCAACAATGGCAAACCTCTAACCATAGTGGTGCGGTTAGGATGATCCTCTTTATCAAAGATGATAGGCGTGCGGGACCATTTAAGTGGTCTTCTGGACTCTACAGATGGCTCCACAGCATTGACCTCACGTGCCCACTCCTTGAGCTGGCAATGAGAGGAATGCAAGGACGCACCCCCGTCAACACACATGGCTTCAGTTGCCTTTTAGAATTCTTGATCATTGGAATCTTCTTCGTCATCCTCATTATCACTCATATCATCTCCTTCTTTCTTCTCATGGACCCTGGCTGTTTTTTCCTTCTGTTGTGGGGCCTTTCCACGGAGGCCTCCTCTACCACCACGACCCTTCCCGACAACACCATCTTGGCCTTTCTCCTTGTCACACTTCTCATATTCAGCCCTCTTATTCTCAGCAAGCTTCTCAACTTGACGGCATTCTTGGATATCATGACCATTGGTGCAGTGGATTTTGCAGTATGGCCCATACGATTTTCCGGTTTTCTTGGCAGAAGCGGCCTCCCGGCAATTAGCACATGCGAAAGCTCCCTTGCCACGGGCATCGTCATCGTCATCTGAGTCAACATCGACGCCAGCCTCCTCTCCGGGTAGTCGCCTTCCTTCTTTAGCACGAGCATACTTGGCCGCCAATGTGTACAACACATTGAAGGTCTTGGGGAGTATAATATTCATCCTTGACCGCATCTTCCTATTGCACACGTTCGAGTGGAATGCGGCAATATCGACTGTGGCATGTATCTCTAGAATGTTGCGTGTACTCAGCTGAACCTCTGGATGTACTTACACAGGGTTTCTCCCTCCTTCTGCAGAAGGACTTGCAAGTCGATGGGCTGTCCTAGCTCCTGGTGGCCACCTGTGAAAGCGCTGACAATCTCATTGCACAAGTCAACCCAGGATGAAATAGAGTTGTCCGGCACGTACATCGGCCACGATCGCACATTGTCTTGAGTGCCAAAGGGAAATAGTTGGCGATCACCTTCTCATCTCCTCCCCTATGGCTTGAATGACAATAGTATACATGCCTAGGAATTCCATTGATTTTACCTTACCATCGTATTTCTCCGTCAGTCCAGGCATGAAAGCTCTTGCTGATGGCCAACGGACCTCGCAGCTCGTGAGTGAAAGCAAGGCACCCAACCTCGTAAGGCAGGTACCCGACGGCACTAGTACGGGGTCGCTAGCATCTTGGTCATTGCGTCTGTCAGATTGATGGTGTGCTTCTTGGCGACGCTCTATGGTGATGCGCGCGTCTTCCTGTCACACCCTATGTTTGTAGCACATTATTATGTTTGGGTTTATAAAATTTGGAGCCAACTAAAACTTTTTCAATGTACTTATGCTTATTTGCTATGATGATTGCTTGCTTGATGATTGTGTTATTTGGCACTACTAGGTTCTATTCCACTTCATATTCATCTTCCTTGACCCAAACCTCTTTCCCAATGATCATGCCATGTGAATAGTGCCCAAAACTATTTCTATCAATTTTTGCTTCAACCAAAAATGATTTATTTAAATGAAGTTTCCAAAAAACCCTGAAATGAGGTTTGCACTGCAAATCCTCAAATTGGGTGGATTCTTCTTTTCCAAAGGCTTTACTTCAAACCTACTATATATGGGACTTCCCAAAACCAAAAACTATTATTTTTAAAGATTATCTTTATATTTTATTTAAAGACTTTTTCTTAAGGCCATAAATGGTTTTTCATAGGGAAAAATTCTTTAAATGCTTTAAAAATATTTGTGAAAATTTAGAGAAACTAAGTGGACATATATTTTCCATTATATGTGTTTCAACCCAAGGGCATGATGAGATCATAGCCAAAACCCCTGAAAACACTTTCTATTCAAATCAAACTTTTGGAATATTTCTATAAGAAATATTCTCAATAAATTCCAAGAAAAATCCAGCAAGTCAACACTATCATAGGTGATTATCTTGTAAAATTTCATATCAATACAAGGTCGTTTGGTTCATCAAACCATCCCAAAACCCTTGATGCACCACTTAGCAGAATCCAATTTGAGAAAATTTACATTGTGAAGTCTTTCCCCTTGGCCTCAAACTTTGTGGGCATGCTCTAATGTCCAAATAGTGATGATACACTAAGTGGTGCATCAAGGGTAAAATCCTAGCACCAATGGATCTACAGAAATCTGATTCTGCTAATTTCTAGGGTTTATCAAATCTCCATTGTCAACTTTTTCCCCTTGGGCTCAAACTTGGTGAAACCTCCCATTTCTACCTAGCCTTTGACCATGGTAAGTATCTCAGTAAGATGGTCACATATTCTTGCCCAAAACACCACAAACACCTTCTGGCGATTTGGTAAAACCCCTATTTCTACCTCTTATCCTTTTACCCTCGCTCCCAACTTTTTACCACATCTTCTTGCATTGCCCAATTACCTCCAGTAAAAAACCCAGGTCCTCAGGTCACCAGGAGGTGGGGTAAAAAAAACATTTTCACCCCTGGACAACATCTTTTTCTACCTCATTCCCCTTTTCTTCTTTCCTAAGGCATCCCACACCATCCAAAGCCCTACCCTCTATTGTTAAACCCCCTAGATCCCCATAGGCATAGCCGGCCATCCAGAAAACACCGTTGGCATGTGATGGAATGCCAAACGCACGCTCTGGAGTGTGCTACAGTGCTGACAGGCGCTGTAGCCATCGCCCACTCCATGGCTCCGGCAGCCTCGGGCCTCCCCCTCGTGCCACTTGTTTCCCCTCGGCGTCCGCGTCATGCCACCCTTGTCGGCCCCTCCTCTCTCTCCCTCCTCTAGCCGCTCTCGCACGCGCCGTGGTCGCCCAAACCGGCCAACAGTGGGGCTCGCATGCACGCGCTCCCCCGCCCCTCTCTCCTATCCCTCTAGTCTTGGGCGACGCCCAGGAACACCGCGGACCTCTTCTCTCCCTTCCCCGAGCCCTCCATCGAGCGCCACGTCCTTATATTTAAGCCCCCTGAGCATCTCTCTTCCCTCCTTTTGTTCCCTTCCACCCCCTATTTCGCTCCGAAACCACCCGAGCGACCTCCTGGAGCCCCAGTGCTCGGGATCGACCAAGGTGCCGCCGCGACAGAGCTCCGTCGATCTCGGGACACATGCCTACTCCGAAGCTCCTCTCCCCTCCATCGAGCTCGTAGGGTCCCTCCAACCTCTACCCCTCTCCTCCCCGTCCATTTTCTGTAGAGGAGCACCGCCGATGACCCCTCCCGAAGCCACCTCCGCTATAGGTGCTCGCCGCCGGCAGCTCCGGCCACCTCCGGCCTCCCTTCGACTTCCCCTGGAATGGCAGCAGCCTCCTGAACTCGTTCCCGCCTCCAGATCCCCTCGCCGCATGTCCCTTCGCCACCTGTGAGCTCCTCTCCTTCCTGTCCCGAGGTGGGAGAAGGACCCGACACATGGGGCCCACCTGTCAGCCTCTCTTCCCTCTCCCACGCTCTCTCTCTCCCCCAAGTCGCTGACGACCGGGCCCCGCGCGTCAGGTTTGAACCTGACCACATGCGAGGCTGGCTGGCTGGCCAGCTGGGCCGGCCCAACCTCTAGCCGCCTCTGGACTAGGTCCTAGTGGCTTTTCCCTTTTCTTTTCCTTTTTATTTTTCAAAAATCCCTCAGAACCCAAAATAGTTCCTATGACAAAATTTCATCCACCAAAAATCTTAGAATATTCCATAGAATTTGTTAGTTCCATTTGTAAAAATGTTTGAAAAACTTTTTAGTACTGTTTTTAATTAAAAATCTCTATTTCGCATTTCCTGCCTCTATTTAATAGTTTTTAAAAATATTTTTCACAGTAACATATTAAACAAACATTTTTAAGATAGTTCTTAGCATTTATTAGAATAGTTTAGCATTTTTCTTAGTAGCTTGAGTGGTCTGTTTTTGTCTGTTGATTATTTTTATCGTTATTTTATCGCGACGATTGATTGCGCTGTTGACGAAGAAGTTGGACCCGAAGACTTTGAAGACCCCGGAGATTTTGTTGAGCCAGGCAAGCAACCCTTTGACCATGATGAGAAACCCTTTTCATTGCATGTCATATAGCACTTTATTTCATCATATTTGATTATGTGATGTGGTGTTCCCCTTTCGATGGAATGCGTCCGATACTTCTCAATTGACACTTGCATCGTGCATGACCCTACCACCTTATGAGGGTTGTGCGGGTTGGTGTAGATAGGATGCTAGTAGATGCTACACAAAAGGTATGGGATCTATGCATAGTGATGGAAAGAAAGAGATGATTTCCAATACTTTTAGAAAAACCCGTTGGGTGCCACTAATGCCCGAGGGAGATGATGATGAGATGGGTGACCACTTGAGAAAGTAGTGGTGTGCCAGAGCAAGATGAGGATGTGTTTTCAAAAACGGAGGGTTTAAGATTTGTCGACCGTCCCAACCTTACATGCGTAACCACGATACCCCTTATGGGACGGGGCTTTGTTGATCACATTGGTGGGTACTGACAAGGAGCCCGCATTACTATTGGCTGGAGTGGCACGGTCAGTCTCGATACGGGGTCGTACCGGTATGTACGATCATGCATTGTCTTCATAGGCACCGGGAACACCATTGGTCCCCTTATGGATGGTACGATTAGAGCGAGGCTCGTGTGATGTACATCATGAGGGTTGGGTACCAATCAAGTGGATTCCTTGTTTAGTATCGCTGGGGGAAAGGCATTGTTCGGGTGCTTACCTCGGGTATGTTATATACCGCGAGTAGTGGACGACACGGAAGTTCCCCGAGTCTTGTGGGTAAAGTGTGCATCCTCTACAGAGTGTAAAATATTCGAATAGCCGTGTACAGGATCAAGGACAGTTGGGTGGTGCTGTTTATGCCACATACGGATGTTTTCGTGAAACTGGTGTGAGTATGGGTGTGATGATGACAAGAGGTCACATGAGCTAAGTTCGATGGCTTAGCATGAGGATTGAACGAAGTCCGATGACTTAGCGTGAAGAGTGAACATTAGATGTTCAACCAATACCGATGATGATATCTAAAATTTGTTCACATGGATATATGCTAGTTGTTGATGCATGCTCACTAGTTACTTGATCATGTCATTTGCATACAAAATTACCTACTTAGTGCTATATCATGCATCATTGTTACCTTGTTCCACAACTTGGGTTGCTTGCGAGTACATTCAAAGTCCTCATTGGCTTGCCACTGGTTATTTAATTGGGCAGGCATGGAAGAACACGAGTATGTTGAAGAGTTTGTTGCAGACTAACATGCGAAGTAGGATGCTTCCCAGTAAGAATGCCTGTAGGTTATGGTAGATGGCTTGGGTTCACGCTTTCGATCAAGATTTCTGCTGCTTGTTCTAATTAAGTGTTTGGCCCGTGTGGCCCTATCTATGTAGGACTAAGACCTTCGTGGTCATTATTTGTGTAAGACGTTAAGTGTGGATGTAAGACTCTTGTTATTCAGCTTCTGTGTGCTCAGTGAGCATTGATCTTTGGGATCATTGTACGTGTGCATTCGGTGATCACGACTTATGAGTCGGGGTCCCCACACTTCCTTCCACCAGTATTCCGGAACACGCGCAATCGTGCAGGGCGGAGGAGGCCATAGAGGCCTCGTTGAGCTCGTCGGTTTGTGAAGCTCATTGAGGCCGCCTCTAGGCTTGTTGTCGCGGAGGGGCTACATCGTCGGTGTGGTCTCCTCAACACAATCACCAGCCTGGGCCACCGTTGCTGTCGTGTGCGTCATGACGGCTCTACATGCTAGGATTTGTTGGCTTCAACAAAGGCGTTCAAACTATGGATGGTGGCTCTCCACTCATCCATCTTGTCAGCCGCCGGTGGGAAGTTTATGGCCCCACGCCATTGCTTCAGCTGTTATGTCCGGCATGGCTAGAGAGGTGGACCCCAATGTCGCTCGACTGCTGGTGGAACCAAGAGGGGTGTCGCCGCATTATTGTCGTCATGCACTGCTCGCTGGGGCGGTCTGACATGGAGGAGGTCGAGCCTGTGGGTCTGCGACCCTGCTCGGCGCTCCATCTTGCTCTAGGCAAGGCGGGCGCCCAGTAACTGTGCCAGTAACGGGCGCGACTGGGGGATCATGGCTTGCACTAGATTGAGGGCCATCGTGGCAGCCACGGCCATTAGTATGGAGGGGAGGTGGAGACTGATCATCTCCTCCTCCTGCGTCACTAGGGTCGATCTTGCCAGGATGTTGTTGATGTTGCTCCTCTCCGGTGATCCCCGCTCCAACTTCGACCGCGAGGGACACGACGGTGGCGCCACCTGCGCCAGTCGCATTGCATATGGCGCCCACCTCACTTGCCACCATCATGACATCAATGGTGTTTGCGGCTACGTGCGAGAGGGCCTTCAAAGTGGAGGGTTGTGCGGTCGTGCTAGACTTCTTCTTGGGAGCCATGGATGAAGTAGACGGTGATGAAGATTGACACACTGCTCATGATCTTGGGTTTGCGCAAATGACGCTCCCCTAACAGGCAACAAAGATGTCATGTCATGATGCACTCGATCACCTATGGGGCCACGTGCCCCTTTTGTGGTTCGACAGAGGTAAGGTTGCATGCACAAAGAGAGGAGGTAGTGGGACAACACGTCACTGAGACGATGGTGTTTTACCCAGGTTTGTGACATTGAGAAGCGTAAAACCCTACTCCTGCTTCTGTGGATTTATCTGAGAAGCACGAAGCACATGCAGTGCTCAAACCCGACAAGGGTTGCCTTCGGGGGAGCTGCTACGTGAGTACAAGTGTACAGAGGTCCGAATCTTTAGCTAGGTTGCCTTGGGCCCCCGTTTATAGCTCAAAGGGCAACCACAATGGAAAAATACACATTACATATTGATTGGATAGCTAACAGTGCTATCATACCTAACTCTGGCACTTAGGACAAAATGCCATAAATGATAGTCTAGGTGGCGTGCGGGGATGCATTCCAGGCAGGCTTCTACCACCACTTTAGCTAACTATTGCAACACATCTTGATACGTCTCTGGACTTGTGTCAAGGAGGCATAATATGTCTTCCATCACACCTCCACGTGCTTAGTGAGAGACACATAGCCACCTGGGGTCTCGACACAGGATCGACAAGTGACTGGCATTGTGATGCGGTGGAGTGGTGGCCGATCGGCCCGCGCTTGCTGGGGGGTGGCTTGCTGGGTCTTCGTGAAGGTGTATGCACCTTGGTCCCCGGTAGGCACCGGGGACGAGCTTGGCGTGGTCCGGGCCCGTCCTTGGCCGTTGCATTGACCATGTCGGCGTTTCTTTACCCTACGAAGGTTGCCTCTGCAGGAGTCTTGGTCTTGGATGCTAATTTCGTTTGTGCTTGTGTTGATGAGTTCCACTACTACTACATGTGCATAAGTCAGGTGTACTAGGTACCCCAGTCCTAGGTCACCGACAACCGCCTTCTGGCATGCCAGCGCCGAAACATTCCGATGTGATCCTACAAGCTCTGTGACACCGTCACCATGCACAGGTTCTATCGCACATCTAATGATTACTTGTGGAAGGAGTTGTTCAAGCCCCAAAAGGAATGGCCGGCTGAAAAAGAAGACATCAGCCTCGATGCTGATACCCCACCTTTGAAGGTATGACAAGGTTTTTATTTTATTCCGAGATTTAGTCTTTAGCAAGGATTTAATCCTCTTCCCCATTGTCTTTGTAGGGATGGCTAGACAAGTACGTCTGGACAAATGCTCAAGCCCCCTTGACTGAGGACCCCAGGTCACCCTAGCTGACAGCGTTGTTTGTCGTGGCCCCGTACGCGACGCCGGATATGATAGAGAAGAAGGAGGAGGAGGCCCATCAAAGCCTCCACTCAAGGGGTCCTCTGGATACTATGTCCTGAGAGACCCAAGCCTCTTTCTCCCATGAGGAAGAGAATGCAGAGGACGGGGGAAGATTGACTCCCCCCAAACAAGAAAGGTGGCCGCGCTGGAGGACGCAGAGGAGGATCTTCCTATCGACTCCCTCCAAACAAGAAAGGGGGCCGTGCTGGAGGATGCAGAGGAGCATCTTCCTCCTTTTGCCGCCAAAGAGGCCTTGTAGGGCTAAGGTGGTCCCACACGATGAGAGCCTAGATTTCAATGAGGATTCTGGGCTTTCGAAAGGGTTCCCCAAAGGAACCCAGGGGCCATCACTCGGCTCAAAGGTACTGAATTCGAATGTCATCTAGTATATTTATATGGAGTTTTTGTTACTAACCAGACAAGTGCTCTCCGTTTCGCAGCCCGGCCTAAGATATCTTGACCGAACAGGTCTCAGAGGGGGATTCTCCACCTGCCGAGCTAGTAGAGAGCAGGACGACGTCCCACACCACACCCCCTCCGGCCACTAACGAGGCCACGGAGGTGTTATCCTGTAAGACCCCTCCCGGGCCGAACATTAGGGACAAAGCGATTATCGCCGAGGTGCATACATCAGCCATCGAAGACCAGGAGGTCCCGGTCGAGGGTCATGCCTCAGCAGCCAAAGCCCAGGAGGTCGAACCCCTCCTGGGAAGCAAAGAGGGGGGTCCACGATTCATCCGAGCTCCCTCCGTAGTCGAATCCATATACTGAGTGCCTCTGATGTCATCGACTTTGCTTCCCCAAGGAGGGGGAGAGGAAGTGCCACCGCCAATGTCGCCCGTGACAGAGTGGACCATGACTTCGCAGTCGGCTATGATGGAGGAGGCTATTTCTAAATCCTCCATCGCCGAAGATCGCCGCACCCTTATGGGTGCGGTTTTACAAGGCATTCAGTCTGTTGACTGCGGTCTGAAGGAAGCCTTCAGTGGTCTCATGGCGGGCTTCAACATAAGCCATGTAATATTATTTTCACAAGAACAAATTTATTTATAAGGTTATGCATTCCTTATAGGTATAGTAGCCCTCGAGCTATGGGCGAGTTTGAAAAACTTTCCCAGGGTCAAAGAACCTAGAAATATGAGTATATGCAGAGGCATTTTGTGGCCCTAAAACTATGACAATTTTTAGGAGATTGTTTTAGCAAAGAGTTTAGAACCAAAGAGCTCAGACGTTTTTTTATATGTAAGTTATTTTGTAGGTCTCGTCCTCAACTAGGGCCTCTAACGCCCTTGAACTTGCCGAGATGAACCGAAAGTTCAAGAGCTACGATGAAGAGCTCGATTGTCTGAACAAACGCTTCAATGAGATGCATGGTAGGTTTGAACCGTACTTGCTAAGTTTATTATTTTCCTCATTTGTGGGGGTTTTCTGGCTTTGGTTCTTGAGTTTGCTTCCATTTATACCCACAGCCGTAAATGCAGAGGTTGCAAACTTCAAGGCCGAGCTGAAGAAGGCCAAGCAGGAAGTCGCCAATCAGAAGGTGGTGGCCGATCGAGCGGCCGACGAGCTAAGCTCGTTAAAGGATGAGAGCGGTAAGCATGAGGCTTGGGTAGCCAAGGTGTAGAGGAGCTCCATGATGCAAGCACTAAGTGCGGGGACCTGGAGCAAAATCCAAGGACCAGGCGACCGAGCTATCCACGCTATCCTTCGAGCTAAAATCGGAGCATGTCGAGAGGCGGTTCTTCGAGGAAGAAATTCGCCATGTCAGGTTGATCGTGGATGGTAAGCTGTACTTATTGCAATGTGCCTTTGGTGGAAACAGGTTCCCCTTTCTTACATGCCTGTGGCATTCCAAGGTGCCTTTACGGACCTCCCAAGGAGTGCAGCCGACGGGGCAAAGGACTTTGTGACCCGAGATGCGGATGGAGCTATACAGGAAGGCGGAGCTGGCCTTGAAGGAACTCTACATCCGGCTATGGCCTATAGAGCCAATGCCGAGGAACTATTTTGGCCTGCTGCATAAGCTTTGCGATGCCACACCCTAGATTGAAGTCCTGAAGCGCTCTGTGTGCAACAAGGGAGCTTGGATGGCATTAGCAAGGACCATGATGCATTGGACAAAGGTGAAGCCAATCGAGATGCCACCACGCCCCCTCCTCCTTGGAAGGAATGTAGTCGCACCAAGCTTTACTTTTGTTATGCGCTAGAGGGTTCTCGGTCCATAGAGACCCAATGCCCCAAGGATGTAATATATGAGTGAGGGAATTAACATGTGCCCTTAAGACAATTTCACTTTATAATGCTTATCCTGAATGTTTTGTACTTTGTATTATTTTGACTCTTGTATGGCCGTTTGAATCGGAAAGTTGCCAGTCGTCGACTTCAGCCCCCATGCAGATAGTACGAGGGGTGTTACGACCTTCGCACTAGACCCTTAGCCGATATATCGGTGCCCAAATTCTCCAAGTGTGTATTCTGGTTGCCAGAAGTGACCTATCTAGGCCACGTAATCTCTGGCAAAGGTATTGCTGTCAATCCCGAGAGAGTTCAGGCCATCCTTGATTGGACTCAACCTCAATCGGTTAAGCAAGTTTGGAGTTTCCTTGGCTTAGCGAGTTATTGTCGCCGCTTTGTTGAGAACTTCTCCAAGATTGCGAAACCTCTGACTGAACTCCTCAAGAAAGATAAAAAGTTCGAGTGGACACCACAATGCGAGCATAGCTTTTAGGAGTTGAAAAGACGACAGACATCTGCTCCCGTTCTGGTGCCACCAGATTTCTCTGAGGACTTTATTATCTACTGCGACGCCTCGCGACAAGGATTAGGTTGCATTCTCATGCAAGATCGTCATGTGATTGCATACGCATCTCGACAGTTGCGTCCACATGAGGATAATTATCCAACACATGATCTTGAGCTTGCAGCTGTAGTCCATGCACTAAAGACATGGCGACATTACCTTCTGGGTAATCGTTGCGAGATATACACTGATCACCAAAGTCTTAAATATATCTTCACCCAGCCGGATTTGAATCTCAGGCAAAGACGATGGGTAGAGTTGATTACAGATTATGACTTAGGGATAACTTACACCCCGGGGAAAGCCAATGTCATAGCTGATGCACTAAGTCGTAAGTCATATTGTAACAATCTGATGTTGCAACAAGGTCAACCGCTTCTCTATGAGGAATTCCGGAAGTTAAACCTTCACATTGTTCCTCAAGGATTCCTATCCAACTTGGTGGCGAAACCTACTCTTAAGGATCAAATAGTAGCTGTCCAGAGATATGACAAAGGGATATCTTGGATTAAGGAGAATATCGTTAGCGAAAACGCTAAGGATTTTCTCCAAGGATGAAGAAGATGTTGTGTTCTTCCAGGGCCGTTTGGTGGTTCCTAAGAGCACACGTTGGCGGCAGCTGATTCTTAAGGAGGCTCATGATTCTCCTCTCAGAATTCATCCGGGTAGTACCAAAATGTATCAGGACCTACGCCAGAGGTTCTGGTGGACTAGGATGAAGAGAGAAATTGCTCAGTATGTTGCTAACTGTGATGTTTGTCGTCGTGTGAAAGCAGAACATCAAAGGCCTGCTGGCACCCTTCAACCTTTAGCTATTCCCAAGTGGAAATGGGATAAGGTCGGTATGGATTTCATCACCGGTTTTCCTAGGACCAAGAGAGGGAACAATGCTATATTTGTAGTCATTGATCGCCTCTCCAAAGTGGCTCATTTTCTTCCTGTTCGTGAAAGCATTACTGCTAGTCAGCTAGCGGAGTTATATGTTTCTCGAATAGTATCTCTTCATGGTGTTCCTTTGGAGAATAACTTAGACCAAGGAAGTATCTATACTTCTCGATTTTGGGAAAGTTTTCAAACCGCTATGGGGACTCATCTATCCTTTAGCACTGCTTTCCACCCTCAATCAAGTGGTCAAGTTGACCGAGTCAATCAAATTCTCGAAGACATGCTCCGAGCTTGTGTTATATCCTTCGGTATGAATTGGGAGAACTGCCTGCCATTTGCTGAAGTCGCATATAACAACAGTTATCAGTCAAGCTTGGGCAAAGCCCCTTTTGAATTACTCTATGGACGAAAATGTGGAACACCTCTCAACTGGTCAGAAACAGGAGAGAGGCAACTCTTTGGCCCGGACATGATCCAGGATGCAGAGGGGCAAGTTCGCGTTGTTCGTGAAAAGTTGAAAACAGCCCAATCCCGTCAAAAGAGTCAATATGACCGTCATCATAAGTCTGTGACCTATGAGGTTGACGAGAAGGCTTACCTTCGTGTTACACCTCTGAAGGGTACCCATCGATTCGGTATCAAAGGCAAGTTGGCTCCTCGTTACATTGGACCTTTTCGCATTCTTGCTAAACGAGGAGAGGTTGCCTACCAATTGGAACTTACGCCGCATATTTCCAAGGTTCATGATGTCTTCCACGTCTCGCAACTCAGGCGTTGCTTTTCGGACCCTGTCCGCGAAGTAGACCACGAAGCGCTTGATCTCCACGATAACCTTACATAGCGAGAATACCCCGTTCGTATTCTCGATCAAGCTGAGCGTACCACTTGACGTAGGAACATCAAGTTTCTCAAGGTTTAGTGGTCGCACCATTCTGAAAAGGAGGTGACATGGGAAAGAGAAGATCGTCTTCGACTAGAGTACCCCGCGCTCTTCCCGACGACTTCAAAATCTCGGGACGAGATTCTTTTGAGTGGGGGTGGGTTGTCACAACCCTAGCAAGTGTCCTATGTTGGCATTGTGATTGCATCATCATCATCATCATTGCATCAATGTGAAATGGGGAGAAAGAAAAGAAACCCCAAGCACTTAATGAATTAAAGAAATTCAAGTTTAGTGAAATTTCAACAAATTCAAAATGCCCATAAAAAATGTTCCCTATGTCTGATAATTAAGGACATGGATATACCAGGGACCATTCTAATCATTTGAAAATTTTAAATAATTTAAATTAATGATTTAAGCCTCTGAAAATGATAAATAAAGCAAATATCATTAATTATGTTTTCAAATTATATTGGAACATTTTCAGAAAAGTTTGAGATTATCAAACTTTAGTCTATAAAATATTGGGGTATTTTTCTACTAGACTTTTATACCTGAAAGAATTAAACAAATGTTAGAAAAGAAAACAGAAACAGAATAAAAGAAAAAAGAAGAAAGACTTACCTGCTGGCCCAGCACTATAGCAGGCCCGGCCCAGGACGAAGCGACGCCAGTCGTCATCCTCCTCACACCAGAAGGACGCGCGCGCGTGGTCGCCGTGCGCGGGCACGCGCCCGGACACCTCCTGCTTGCCGTCGAGCCGGTGGAAACGTGGGAGGCCCTTAGAGCCCCCTTTGGATCGAGCCGACGCTCTCTCTCTCGCCATGCTCTCTCCATTCCTCGCTCTCTCTCTCTCGTCTTCCCCCTGCCGAGAGCGTCGCCATCGCCGCCGGTAGCCCCAGCTATCGCCTAGCCCCCCTCACCCAACCAGCAGCTCCGCCCTGAGCCCCTGAAGCCCCTCGACGGAGGAATCGAGCCGGGAGCCCTCTACTTCGCCGTCATCGCCGAATCCCCTCCGCCGGTCGCCGTGGGTCCTCCCCGTCGTTTGGTGCCGTCCGGTCGTCCCCGAGCCCGCTGATCAGCTCCTCGGAGTCCCTATGAGCTCCTCCCCCTTCCCCTCGCGTTCTCCCCCGCTCTCTCGTGCCCTAGCTAGCTCAGTCGCCGGACCCGAGTCCACCCTGCCGCCGAGCATGTCGCCATCGAGCGAGCAGACGCTCTAGCTCGCGTCTGTGAGCGTCTCCGTACTCGTGCTGCTCCCAAGAGTCGCACACGCCCATCAGCCGGTCCATCCCGTCCCCTGTAGTGTAGTTGCCGTCGAGCCCGAGCTCCGGCCTCCACCACGAGCTCGTTTCTGGCGAGCTTCGGTGACCCCGCAGCCTCTTGTGGCCCCCGTTGGACGCGAACAAGCGAGGGCTACGCCCCGGTGCCCTCAGCTCCCTAAACCGACGCCTCCAGCGCGACTCCGGCGAGCTCCCTCCGTTTGGATGGTCGCCGGCGACGCCGTCCGGTGACGATGACATGGCATCGTCATCAGCAACTAATTAGCCACTAACTAACCCCTTAGGTCACTGACAGTGGGCCCTGCTAGATTAATTAGCCAGGATAATTAATTAAAACAAAATTGTTTTAGTAATGAGTGAATGACAGATGGGCCCCACCGGTCAGATTTGACTTGGAACGGGTCTGTTGACCAGCTGACGTCAGGATGACGTTAGGCTGATGTCATAATTCCATTTTCTTATTAAAAATAATATCAGAAATTGTGTAAAACTTTGAAAAATCATATAAAATAATCTGTAAATCAGATGAAACTAATTTATATATGAAAATTTATCAGAAAAATCCAATGAATCCAATGGTGCTATTCTCATGCATGTTACAGCAACATAAATAGGTGAACATGGACATTTAACATTAGGTTAATATATGGAATTTGCATAGGAGCACAACTTTGAACCTATATTTAAATCTATTTTAAATTGACATGATCACTAGTTACATTAGCTCACCCATGAATATTACTATGCCATGATCATGCATCATATTGTTGCACTTGCTTGTATTGAATACTCTTATCTGCGTTGCGGTAGGCCCTAATTCGGAAGATACCACCCTGTATCCCGACGAAGGAGAGAACTCCTCTGCAACTCAGCAAGGCAAGCAACCCCATTGATCATTCCTGTAACATCCCACTCTCTCGCTCCTGCTCTCGTTTATTGCATTAGGACAACCGATCACATGTCAGTCATACACGATAGATGATCCTATTCTTATGCATGACCTGACCTTGTCACAGTAAATAGTTGAACCTTCCAACCTAGCATACCTGGTAGATGCTTGTGCCATGATGTGCTTAGCTTAGTTTGCCTGCTATGCATGTTATGCTTAGAGTTGTGTCAGGTCTATTTCATCCGGGCGATGAACCGGAGTGGAACTGTGTTGTCCGATGTGATGAGCTCTGAATTCGATTTGGTAAAGGTAGCGATGAGAAGCTATGTAGTAGTACATAGTGGGTTGTCTCATTGGGACCATTCTTAGGAACTGGGTTCCGTGTTTGTGATCCAAGACTAGATACTACCACACGTTGGGATACTTAACTGACCCTCTCGACTTATCAGTCGCTTGGTCCTTAGTCCAGGTATTGCAAGTAGTTTCCGGTGTTTATAGCATGCTGGAGGCCGCGCGTAGCGCTGACCCTCGGGGTGGGTTACGACGCGGTAGGCAGTGGCACGGTGTACCAAGGGTCACCCGAATGGTGGGCTTCGGAACCCTGCGCACATCGTTTAGGGACATAGCGGAAACTTCGGCCGGACTTCCGTGCGGGTTCAGTCTCAAATAGGCGATTGCCTGGACTAGAGGTCTTATGTGATTGATGGTCGTGGCCGACTCCCTCGCTGGGCATCCGCTTGAAGGTTGCCGAGGTGCATGGTTTATGGCGCACAGCGATAAGTGGCGAGAGCGTGTGTGAAGAAGTACACCCCTGCAGGGTATGAAACTATTCGAATAGCCGCGTCCTCGGATATGGACTACTTGGAGAACTTATGCTGTTCATAAATAATCAAATGGATACTTCTAAAAATATCAAGACAAGTGTGAGTACCGTGGATGGCACTCTTCCAGGATAGGAAGATGAATCCATGGTGGTGTATTGTTGTGGAGTTAGTGGACTCGAGTGCGATACTTAAAATATTAACAAAGGGTTAAAATTGATTAGTGTAGGATAGCCATGAGTCAAAGCTGGCATTTCTACATGAACTCCACCACTCCCTTGTTGATATATGAGCATAAATAGACTAGGTCTGTTTTAAAGACTAACTGAGTACGATTGTACTCATCCTTGCTTAATTAATGTTGCAGAAGAGAACCAGAACCCATTAGGTGGGTTCTATCTAGACGTTGACGATGCCGAATAGCTGGTGTCCCAGCTACGATCTTGCCCGTGTGGTGGGCTGTAGATAGTCAGGCCGTGTGCCTCTTTCCTATTTTCGCCGTCTCTACTCAGACAGCTTAAGTTTCCGCTGGCTTGTATGACTTTGTTCATATGACTTGAGTGTCGGGTCATGTGACCCCTGTCTGTAAGAACATATTATGCAAGGCTCATCTAAGCCTCTTAAATAAAAGTCATGTTGTTGTATGGTTATGTTGTGATGCCATAGTTGTATCTATGCATATCGGGCATGTCGTGCGTACGTGTGACGTGCAACGGTATGTATGGGATCCGACACGTAGTCGTGTGCCTTTAGTAGTACTCTTTACGGGAAACTGTCTCTTTGTGCTTCCACCGAGCCATGGTAGCTTGCTACTGCTCCGGACACATTGATTGACCGGTATGTATCCTTCTTTACTGCTGTGTCTGTCCCTTCGGGGAAATGTCTCGCAGTGTAATGGAGTCCTTGTAGCCTGCTACGACTTGTCTACGTGCAGTGATGGCATTTATGCTCCACGACGTAATGGAGTCCTTGTAGCTTGCTATGACTCGTCTACACACGCTTGAGGATGACACCTGCATTGCTGGGTTATGTATGCCTGTTTCCGTATGGATGTGACACTTGGGTTCTATGACTAGTCATGTCGGCCCGGGTTCTTCGTTGTGTGATTACCAGCGACATGTTCACATACGTGAGCCAAAAGACGCAAACGGTCCCGGCCAAGGTAAGGCTGCAGCCGTGGGGTTACCGTGCGTGAGGCCACAAAGTTATGTGACTTGTTACAGTATGGAATCATATGACTTAGGATCGGGGTCCCGACACCTCAACACTGAGGCCCAACAAGTCGGCCCATGAGGGATGAGTCGTCGTCCTGAGGACCCCTTAGTCCCAGACTCCCTCATAGGCCTTTCTTGAACACTATTAATGCTGAAATAAATTGTGCTACTCAAAAGGTTAAACTATGATTTGGATGTGTATCATGAATTTAATTTCTCCAAGTTTGCTAATAAAACACATGTGAAGGAATTACCTAGTAAAGATGAAATGATTGGTCTTGCCTCTATCGCCATACCTCCTACTGATCCTATAGAATAATATTTGTTAGACCATGAGAATGATATGCAAATTAATGAAAGGAATGAAAAGGATAAGTTTCTCCTCGAACAAACACCTATTCTCAAACAGAAATTACCAGATGATATTTTAGGGGATCATCCTCCACCTAAAGGAGATCCCGTGTTTGAATTAAAAACTTTACCCGATACTTTGAAATATGCTTATCTTGATGAAAATAATATATATCCTATTATTACTAGTGTTAAAATTTCAGAGCACGAATAAATAAGATTACTTCAAACTTCAAGGAAGCATAGGGCTACTATTGGATATACTCCCGATGATCTAAAGGGCATAATCCCCACCCTGTGTCAGCACAAGATTAATATGGAAGCAGATGCTAAACATATTGTTGATCATCAACGTTGTTTAAATCGTAGTATCAAGGAAGTGGCGAGAACTGAAATACTAAAGCTTCTGGCCTTAGGTATAATCTATCATATTGCTGATAGTAGGTGGGTAGGTCATGTTCATTGTGTTCCTAAGAAATGAGGTATTACTATTGTCACTAATGATAAGAATGCTTTCATTCCACAAAGAATTGTAACTAGTTATAGGACGGTAATTTATTTTAGAAAATTAAATAAAGCTACTAAGAAAGATCATTACCCTTTGCCTTTTATTGATCAAATGTTAGAAAGATTATCCAAGAACACATCACACCCTGTGTTTTGCTTCTCATGACTAAGTTAACATAGCTCAAAATCAGGACCAATTAAAACTTTTTGTGTGCTTGTGATGTTTGACTTGATTGTTGATTGCTTGATTGCCTGCTTGTGCTCTATATTCATAAAATCCCTCCCACTCTCAAAACTCATATTCTTGATTCAAGTCTTTTCCCGATGACTATACCATGTGTGTAGGAGATAAACCTCTTTTTATAAAATATTATTTTGGCCAAAAAGGATTTATTCAAATTAGGTTTTTCCAAAACCCCTGAATTGAGGGTGGTACTACTAGTCCTCAAATTGGGTGGATTGTTTTGCCACAAAGACTTTATTTGGAACGTACTATATATAGGACTTCCCAAACCAATCCAATATTATTTTTCAGGAATACTTTCCTATTTTATTTAAATTATTTTTCTTAAGGCTATAAATGGTCTTTCATACGGAAATTTTTTTGTGCTTTCAAAATATTTGAGAAAAATTATTAAAACTCTGTGGACAAATATTGTCCATATATAAGAGTTTCAACAGATGGTCATGTTCAAAATATTGGACAAAACTCTTGAAAACCATTTGTGCCTATTTCAATCATTTGAAATATTTCTATGAGAAATATTCTCAAATGAATAAAAGAAATTTCTAGCATGTCACATATGACATATGTGATCATCTTGCCAAGTTTCATCTCAATCCCAATTGATCTGGTTCTCCAAAATATCGCAAAACCCTCTTTGTCCAGATCCAAACTTGAGCAACTTTACATTGCCAAGTGTCTCCAATTATTCTCAAACGTTTTTGACATTTTCTAATCCTCCAATAATACATCGACACCAAGTGGTGCATCAAGGAGAATAGACCCACTTGTCCAAATCCATCCAAATCCACCCAAATCCATCTCTGTACATTTATAGAGTTGGGAATTTTTGCATTGACAAGTTTTTATATTTGATCCCAAAAAAATTGGGCATGCTCTAGTCCTCATGTTGTGCCACCACACTAAGTGGTGCATCAAGGAGAATTGTTTTTCTTAGCTAGATGTAAGCAACTCCATTTCTGCCCAATTCAAGGGTTTGAAAGTTTTTCATTGGACACTTTATGTAATTTTTCTCAAAACTTGTGATTAACCCCATTTTGTCCTATTTCTCAATCCTATTAAATATCATGTCAAGTAGTTCATCTTATCTAGCTCAAACACTCATCAAACACCTTCTGCAACAATTTTTTTATTAATGATTGGAGCACCATATGAGCTCTCCTTGGGCCTAATTTTTTACCACAACTCTACCTAGACACCTTCTACCTCCAGCAGCCATGTCGTCAGATCAATTATTGAAGGTGTAAAACCCCCATTTTCACCTCTGGACACCACTGGTAGTATCTCTCTCTCCACTATTTTCTTATTCTAGTGGAACCTCAGGGCATCCATTGCTAGTAGGACATTGTTTACACCCTCCTATATACCCTAGACACCAATGCTGCGCCCTACATGCCAAATACATGCATGGACATGCAAAGCTTGCGCTCTGGAGCACACTACAATGCTCCCCTACACTATAGCTTGCCCAAACCCCATCGGGTGCCACTAATGTCCGATGTATTTCACAAACTTGGTGTGTGTGTGTGTGTCTGTGTGTGTGTGTGTGTGGATGACACAAAGACGATGCTTGAGTTAAGTCGGATGACTTGACATGATGTCTGAACATGAGATGTTCA
The DNA here is from genome assembly GCA_022496015.1 of Hordeum marinum. Classification (NCBI taxonomy): domain Eukaryota; kingdom Viridiplantae; phylum Streptophyta; class Magnoliopsida; order Poales; family Poaceae; genus Hordeum; species Hordeum marinum. Next base: position 202,136,368 of record CM039673.1, read on the forward strand.
ACTCCTCCTTTTGATGATATTTATAACTTGTTCATATGGATATCTGCCAACTGTTGATGCATGCTTACATAAGTTATTTGATCATGTCACTACACTCAAAATTAGATTTCCGCAAAATTACCTACTTAGTGCTATATCGTGCTCTATCATACCTTGTTCGAAAAAAGGGTTGTTTGCGAGTACATTCAAAGTACTCATTTGCTTGCCACTGGTTATTTTATTGCCCAGGCATGAAAGAACAGGTTGTGATGAAGATTACCACGGTGACATACATGTGAGCTAGGACGCCTCCCAGTCAGAATGCTTGTAGGGTTAAGGCAGATGGCATGGTTTCATGCTTCCGGTCAAGATTTCCGCTACAAGATCATGAAAACTTGGCCATAAAGGCCATATTTGAGTAAAATGGTACATAATGGATGTAAGACTCTTGTTACTCGGTTTTTGTGTGTTTAGTGAACATTGATCTCTGGGATCACTGTGCATGTACATTCGGTGATTGTCGATGTATTAATGTATGGCCTTTTTAGTACCCCGTACTTGTGCATAGATAGTTGTAGCCATACCAGCGGCAATGCATGGCAGGGAGCAACTGAGAGCAAATACAACAACATCGAGAAGGCATTCAAGTCAACAGACCGAATACCGAAGGCTAGGATCCCTGACAAGATCTGACTGGGATGGCCTATGGAGCCCCGGCAAGGCCCCACCATCCTGCCAGCGTAGAGATAAAGCCCCGGCAAGGAGAAACCCCCGACAAGCCCGCGCCAGTGTAGAGGCCAGGTGTCGCCCCGCTTGGGCACGTGTCGAGGCGCTAGCAATGGAGGATCTAAGCGGTGCCGATGGGACAGGCTCCTGTCTCGTCTCGCAGAAGGTCAGGCATGCCTGACGGAGCATTAAATGCATTTTTCTTACACCGTCAATGTTAGGTAGGATAGCAGTGTAGCTCTATACACCTCATGTACATACTGTACGCCGCTATTGGGATCCCCTTAGTCATATAAAAGGAGGCCCAAGGCGTTACGGTAGAGGACTTTTTGGCACTTTTGTACTTTGGGATCTTCTCAGGCCAATTCTGCATGAGTAGCAGCTGTGTACTATAGCGCTCCCAGAACCTAAGCTACAACTCCTCCAATACAACAAAGCCGGAGTAGGGTTGTACGCATCTTTGCGGCCCGAACCTGGGAAAAGTCCCGTGCGCAAGCCATCAGATCTGCTCTCTGCGCGAGCCTTCTTTCCCGCCCAACCATAAAGGGATCCTCCCGATCCCATAGGTGTCCTTTCCCCAACATCTTTGGCGTGCCAGGTAGGGGAAAAGGTCGTGCGGACTTGGTATGGTGATTAGCGTGTCAGTTCCTTCGTCATATCCATCGCCATGAATCCCAACAGGAAGGGTTACACGACGGTTGAACCCTCCATGTCTGCCGCTCCTGTAGCCACCCAAGTGGGCGATAGAGTGGGTGCGGGCGGAGGGAGCGGAGATCGTGCGCCCACGCGGTGCTCCGATGATCAAGGCCAAGTAAGCGGCGAGGCCCGTCATGGAGACACTTACGGCTGCAGCGAAAACCCCCGCGCTGCTGGGTCTCAAGACGGGGCTGTATCACCTGCGGGTGGTACTGTGAATTGCAGAGACGGAAGGCCACATTCCAAGACACCCACGCTGGCGCGTATGTCGCAGCCTTCTCAAGACATGCGCAAATAGAAGCGTCACGGTGTAGACGTGGTTCCGAACGTCCCCACAGAAAAGCTCCTGCGCATCGCTCCCAAGATGCACGGGGGTAGCATGCACGCCAGCATGCTAGTGGGAGTGGCATGCAACCGTGGGACCGGGACGGAGCTCCTTCTAACACGGTTGGGAGTCAGAGCACCTCATGTTCTTCATGTCGTTCACTGTCGACCATGTCGGAAGAAGCAATGGTACGGGCACAACTACTCCTGAACTTCCCTCCTGCTGCGGATCCTCCTTAGCCTCGCTGACAAGTTTCAGTCCACAAAGCCGGCTCGTGCTAGTGGCGAGAAGGCCGGAGGCAGTGCAACCACTGTGCACTCTCCTCCATGGCAACAATGTCGGTCACTGACACGACGGACCGACGCTTGCGATGGTTACTCGACGATGTCCTCTGATCCACGGACTCGCCGCGATCAGCATCAAGTTCTTCGGGAACGAAGCAAAGAAGACGCTCGAACTACAATCGAGTGGCGGCGGGAAGCGTGCCATCAATCTGATAAGTGCGCGGGACCCACTGTAGACAAATCCATGCCAGGGGATCTTGTCAGCCTATCTTACGAGGTGGGTTTTCCAGCGTTTAGCCGTGAGCTATGGCAGTCTAGAGGCCCAATTACCGCATGTGCAAGCCGGAAGTCTGTGAGAAATATGACGGCAAGACTCACCCGTCGGATTTCTTGAGCATTTACAGCATTGCGGTGCAAGCTGCCGAGGCTCACGACAACAAGATAGTCGCCAACTACTTCCCGTTGGTTCTTAAGCCCAAGCACTTGCCGGAAGGATCCATTTCTTCCCGGGCAGATCTATGCCATGAGTTTGTTGGCGCCTTTACCGGAGTTGATCGAGCTCTTGGCCAGGAAAGTGACTTACATCTCATCCCCCAGAAGGAGGGCGAGACTTTGTTATTAGCGCGTTCCATTAGAACATTCACAACCGCAGGATGCAGGAAGAGCTGGCGATGAACAAGGTCAGGGATGTTGCCGAGATCTATGCTCTGGCAGATAAATGTGCTCGGGCTGAAGAAGGGAGGAGACTCCCCAACGAGGACGCTGGCGTAGGGGTCGACTCTGAGGATGAGGACACCGCCGCCGGGCAAGGAAGGGCCGACGGTGTAACAAGAAGCGCAAGGGCAAGGTCATGCTTGCCGTCGAGGGATCCGGCAACCCTGGCACTGTTAAGAAGGACAAGGGTGATGACCCGTGCGAGGATGTTGCCGGGTGCATCCCCTGTCAAGCTTTGGCGGCTGCCGACAAGCAGGAAGGCTCCCTCAAGCAGTATTGCAAGCTCCATCGCACCAAGGGCCACGATCTCAAGGACTGCCGGCAAGTTGAGCGGCTTGCCGAGAAGCAAAAAGCTGAGTACAAGAGGCTAGACAAGGAAAAGGGCCAGGATGGTGCAGAGGGGTCCGTCAAGAAGCACGATGGCTGTGGAGGTCGCTGCGGCAAGGCAAAGCCATAGAAAGACCGGCCCGCTCGTGGCCATGACAAGCAAGAGGGGGGTGATGATGACGTTTACGAGGACGACGAGTCCAGCGAGCAAGAATTCTAGGGATCTACAGACGCCATGTGCGTCGACAGAGGTGCCTCGTTGAATTCTTCACACCACCAACTTAAATAGTGGGCGCGTGAGGTTAGTGCGACTGGGCCATCTGTCGGCGCCCGGAAGTCTTTCAAATGGTCGAACACACCTATCATTTTCGATGTTGAGCATCACCGTGATCGTGTGAGTTTGGTTGGATGTTTGCCTTTGTTGGTCTCACCGGCGATTCACAACCTCAAAGTGACGAAAATGTTAGTTGACGGTGGGGCCAGCTTGAACTTGATCTCTCCCGAGGTGATCAAGAGATTGCAAATTCCTGAGGGAGTTCGAGGAAACGGTCTCATTTCAGGGGGTCAATCCGGAAAGGAACCAACCCAAGGGAAAGATCATGCTTCCGTTAACATTTGGTAGCGATATGAACTTCAGGACAGAGAAGGTTGTTTTCAACATCACAAAGATTCCATTGCAGACAATGGGATCTTGGGCCGTCCGGCACTAGCCAAGTTCATGGCAGCATCGCACTATGCCTACAATGTATTGAAGATGCCCGGGCCGATGAGCGTCATCACTGTCAAGTCCGACAAGAAGGATGTGCTTGTCTGCGCTGATCAACTCTACCGGGAGAGTGTTGCAGCATCTGTCGTCAAGGCACTTGCTCCTGCTGCTGAAACTCCTAGGAGGAAGAAGCCCAGCAAGACCTCTCGCATAGACTCCAGCAAGCGCACTTCCTCGGAGTGATGCGCTCCTATTGAGGACGTGCCAGAGAGTTCCACCATCAAGAACAAGAAGTCTAAGACAGCTCCACTAGAGTCTAATAAGGTTCCTGCCAAGGAGGACGGTATAGGAGGAACTTTTACCATAAGTTCCACCCTTGACGACAAATAGGAAAGCGCACTCGTCGCCTTCCTACGGGCGAATGTCGATGTGTTTGCAGGGAGACCATCTGATATCCCCGATGCTCTATCACACCCTGTGTTTGTATTACGTTGTTATGCTTGGATTTATAAAAATTGGAGCCAATTAAAACTTTTTCAGTGTTTGTTGCTTGTTTGAATTGTTGCTTGCTTGCTTGTTGATTGTTTTTTATGGCACTCTTAGATTCTATCCCTCTTCATATTCATCTTCGTTGACCCAAACATCTTTCCCAATGATCATGCCATGTGACTAGTGTCCAAAACTAATTTTATCAGATTTTAAATTGACCAAAGAGGATTTATCCAAATTAGGTTTTCAAAACCCCCTGAAGTGAGGATTCTTACTCCCCAAAGGCTTTATTTCAAACCTACTATAAATATGACTTCCCAAAACCACCAAATATTAATTTTAAAGATTATTTTTATATTTTATTTAAAGGATTTTCTTAAGACCAGAAATGGTTTTTCAGAGGGAAAAACTTTTTAAATGCTATCAAAATATTCAGAAAATTTAGGGAAACTCGGTGGAAATATATTTTCCATGTATATGAGTTTCAACACATGGGCATGTTTAAATCATGGGCAAAACCCCTCTAAACCCTTTCTGTCCAAATCAAGCTTGTGAAATATTTCTATAAAAGCCCCCCCCCGGAACTCCTGTTGCTCTCCTCTCGCCCCCTCCTTCCCTCTGCCGCTCTCCTGTGCCCAGCCCCCTCGTCCCTGTGGCCGGGAGCTCGAGCCCGAGCCAAACCCTCACCGCCGTGCGGGTTTCCCCCTCGCCTACGATTCCCTCAGCCCCGGTTGCCGCCTGAACCACCCACCGATGCACGGGAAGCCCCTGAGCACGTAGGTACCTTCCGCTTGAGCCGCTGTGGCCTGAGCCCCCACCGATGAGCCCCCTCTGCTCCCTGTTGTGAGGCGAGGGATGACATGTGGGGCCCACTTGTCATGCCCTCAACCTTCGCCCTCTTGCTGCCAGGTTGGGGCTACGGGCAGGTTTAAAAATAAACCTGCCGCACACGCCGTCTCACCCTGGGCCGGTTCCCCTTTTGGGCCGGCTCGGTTGCGGTTTTTTTGGCCCGAGAGGGCAAAGTGCCATTTCCCTTTTTCTTTTTCCCCCTGCTTTCCAAAATTTCCACAGGTCAAGAAAATAATCCAATGCCCAATATTGTTTCTCCTAAATTCCTAGAATATTCCATAGAATTTATTAGTGCCCAATATTGTGTACTGTTTCAATTTAAATCCCCTATTTGGCATTATTAGCCCTTGTTTTAAATAGTTTGAAAAAAACCTTTTTAACTTCAAAACGCTATTCAACTATTTTTAATATAATTTTTAGTATTTATCAGAATAGGGTAGCATTTTTAATAATAGATTGTGTGCTTTGTTTTGTGTGATTCTTATTTTACCGTTATTTATCGTGACAATAGATTGCTCTCTTGACAAGGGAGTTGGACCCAAAGATTTTGAAGATCCTGAATACTTTGTAGAGCCAGGAAAGCAGCCCTTTGACCATGTTAATAAGCCATTTTATTGCATGTTATTTAGCACTTTGCTTTCGTTATATTTGAGCATGTGGGGTAGTGACCACTCTGGTGGGTTGCTTCCGATACTTTTTCCATTGACACTTGTATCATGCATGGCCCTACCACCTTATGAGGGTTATGCAAGTGGGTGTAGATACGATGCTAGTAGATGCTACGCAAATGGGTTCGGGATTTATGCATAGTGATGGAAAGGAAGAAATGATTTCAAAGTCTTTTGGAAAAACCCGTCGGGTGCCACTAATGCCCAAGGGAGATGATGATGTGTGGGTGCCCAAGTGATTATGTGTTTTTCAAAAGCGGAGAGTTTTAAGATTTGCTGACCGTCCCAACCTTACATGTGAGACCACGATACCCATTATGGGACGGGGCTTTGTTGACTACTATGGTTGGTGCTAGCAGGGAGCCCGCATTACTAGTGGGGAGTGTTAAGTGGTCACTCTCGAGACGGGGTCGTCCCGTAAGTGGAAGGACATGCACTTTCTTTACAGGCACCGGGCACACCGTGTGATGTATATCATGGGGGATGCCACCAACTAGTGGACTCTTTGTTTAGTATCACAACGGGAAAGGCATTGTTTGGGTGCTTACCTCGGGTATGTAATATACCGCGAGTCGTGGATGACACGGAAGTTCCCCAAGTCTTGTGGGTAAAGCGTGAAAAATCTGCAGAGTGTAAAACAATTCGAATGGTCATGTTCGCGTTCATGGAGAGTTGGAGGTCCTGCTTAAACTGCATCCGATGTTTTCACAAACTTGGCGTGTGTGTGTTGATGACCAAGAGGTGACACTTGAGACAAGTCAGACGACTTGAGGTGATGAATGAACATGAGAAGTTCAACCCCTACTTATGATGATATCTGTAACTTGTTCATATGGATATCCGCTAACTGTGATAGATGCTTACCTAGTTATTTGATCATGTCATTGCATTCAAAAATCAGCTTTCGGAAAATTACCTAGTTAGTGCTACATCATGCATAAGTAATACTTGTTCCACCACTCGGGTTGCTTGCGAGTACATTCAAAGTACTCATTGGCTTCCCACTTGTTATTTAATTGGCCAAGCATGGAACAACAAGAGTACGTTGAAGAGTTTGTTGGTGACGAACATGCAAACTAGGATGCTTCACAGTCAGAATGCCTATAGGTTTAAGGCAGATGGCCTGGGTTCACGCTTTCGATCAATATTACCGCTGCTTGTTCCATTTAAGTGTTTGGACCTTGTGGCCCTATCTATGTAAGACTAGACCTTCATGGTCTTTATTTATTTAAGACGTTAAATGTGGATGTAAAACTCTTGTTATTCGGCTTTTGTGTGTTTAGTGAGCATTGATCTTTGGGATCACTGTAGACGTGCATTCGATGATCACGACTTATGAGTCGGGGTCCCCACATAGGTGGTATCAGAACCATCCTGACTGTAGGAAGCCCTTAGTTAGCATGGAAGTTAGTTAGGATAAAACCGCTATCAAAACTACACCTAGCACCAATACTTAGGAATTCTATACTATTTACCTCTTCTATTCTTCACACAACACTTTGCTGACTCTCCTCCCTTCAAACCTTTGTAGATGGCCGTTGTACCTAAAGCCTTCCTGACGTCCGAATTTCCCTTACTCCTTGGGGATAGCCTGGAGAAGTGCCAGTTTCGTCAACCACCTGTTCCCTCTACCACGAGCACTAGGTCGATGCCGTCACGAGGGAGTATCACGTGGATGTGGTCGTGAATGCAAACGACTCCCTGACCAGTTGGTTCTTTGAAGGACCACGGATGGAGACCATGATACTCGCAGTCGAGTCAGCTGCACGCAAGGCAGTTCTGCACCTATGACACATCATTCCAGAGATGGCTGATGAGTCGGCTACTCGCTACCTTCCCTTCAGGAAGGATGATCTTGGTGAGAGTTGGACACTGGTCCCGACCGAGGAGGATGGCACACCACTCATGTTCTAGACCTACTTCAGCCTCTCTGCCGATAGTCTGGTTCACCACTTGATTAAAGAGTCCATGAAGCTCCGTGAGGAACTTCACCGCACCCGAGAGCTACTTCAGCAAGCCAAGATGAAGCGACACAAGATCAAGAAGGATGCAGCCCTCGAGGGACAACGAGGTGTCGCTTATCAAGGAGGAGTACCCCCAGCTAGAGATGCACCCACACATCGTCATCGCATGACTGCGAAGGAGTACCATGAGCTCTTCACCAACCCGCCAGCAAAGCATCGTCGTGATGGACCTCCTTGTTCCCCGACCCCTTCGACCGGGAATGATGCCCGTTCAGATGATGAACAGGAGGAAGACCCAGAGGAGCATGACTACGAGACTGAGCACTCCACAACCTGAGTTTGAGAACCCCTAGGGTAGGATCAGACATGTACCCCTCATGCGAAATCGAGTCCGTGCAATGGTTCATATGAAACCATGTGTGCTTGTTGATTGTTTTTTCTTTGTGTTCCGATGCAAGTCACGCTTTTGACTTAGGCAACATGTAAGCGACTTCATCATCTATCTTAATATATGTTGGTGTTTGGACCTTTGTTTTACCACACTTGCACTTGACCAACCCCCTTAGGCATGCTTTTCCGTTATTGCTTTTTCCTCTCGTCTGTCCTAGTTGTTTGACTTGGCTGCTCCAAACAAGATGGTGACCACTACCCGCAACAGCTATTTCGCCAACCCTGAAGCCGGCAACTCAAGCCAGCAATAGGGAGCTGGTGGGCTGCTCACGCTGGAGGATACCAGGAGCAGCCACAAGGAGACATTCCCCTGCCAGCACCTCCACCGGAGACCATGACCATAGCTTAGTTTCTCCAAGTTCTCCGGGAGGAACGCCAAGCCAACAATTCTTCTATTCAGCAGATGGCTCAGGCCCTTGTGAACAACAAGCAGCAAGGCATGAACGACAATGGCCGCTCCACATTGTCTAAGTTCATGAGGAATTCGCCCCCAACCTTCATCGAGATTGTTGAACCTTTGGATGCTGACAACTGAATCAGCACCATCGAGGACCTCCTTGCACTGGTCAATTGCAATGAGGACCATGAGAAGGTGCTTTATGCCTCTCACTTCCTCGGAGGTACCGCCCGAGTTTGGTGGGATGGGTTCAAGGTCATGCAAGGTGAGCGTGTGATCACCTGGACTGACTTCAAGGAAGGATTTTGCACTGCCCACATTCCTTCTGGATCATGGCTATCAAGAAGAGAGAATTCCGAGTGCTGAAGCAAGGAAGTGGCTCTGTCAAGGAGTACCAGCAGAAGTTCAACTTGCTATCAAGGTATGCACCTGAAGACGTCAACATGAAGTCTGCCAAGAAGGAACACTTCATGGAAGGTCTTCAACAGACCCTGCAGTATCAGCTCATCGTCTGCGATTGTCATACCTTCTTCGACCTGGTGAACAAGGCCCGCATGCTGGAAGACAAGCATCGTCCAATAGACGACACTCACAAGCGCAAGATGATCAACAAGGGTAGCTCCAGTAACCAGAAGCCTCGCCCCTGGCAGTCAGCCCCAGCCAAGCCAACCTATCAGCCACAACACGCTAGACCTCCTGCGCCTCGTCCGAGCTACCAGCCTCGGCAGTATGCCAATCCCAGGCCAGCTTACAACAACCCCAATAAAACAACGATGGCAGGAACTACAACAAAAACCCTGGGAAAGTGACATGCTTTGGATGTGGTCAGTTTGGAGACATCTCTAAGCTCTGCCCCCAACAAGAAGCGCGATGCACCACACCCAATGCGCCAACTTAAGGTCAAGGTCATGGAGCACCTCCAAGGAACCCCGCTGCCCGCAACTAGCCTAACAATGGAAAGGGTCGTGTGAATCACGTCATCGCAAAGGAAGCCCAGGAAGACCCGGACGTCATACTGGGTACGTTCCTCGTCAACTCAACACCAGCAATAGTACTGTTTGTTGTGGAGCTTCGCATTCTTTTTTCACCAAAAAGTTTGCATTAGAGAGTGGCATCAAACCTACACCCCTGGGTAGTTGTATGTTGATCCAAACCCCGGGTTCAGTTATGAAGTCTGGAATAGGTTGTAAAGGAGTGGAGATTAACATCAACGGGGTAGACTTCCTAGCAGACCTTATAGTTCTGGATTCACCAGGCTTGGATATCATCCTTTGCATGAATTGGTTAACCAAGCATGAAGGCATGTTAGACTGTGCCAAGAGGATCATTACCATGATCAATAGCCAAGGAGTGGAAGTCAAGTATGTTCCCAACCCTGCCTCCACTCAAGCCCCTGAGGCTGACTGTCTATCAGGAATTGAGTTGGATCAAGTGCGAGTGGTCTGTGAATACCTGGATGTGTTTCCTGATGAGCTCCCCCGAAATGCCTCCTGCTCGCAACATTGAGTTCATCATTGAGCTTATGCCCGGATAAAGGACCATCTATGAGGAGGCCTACATGATGGGATCCGAAGAGTTGGCTGAATTGAAGAAGCAACTAGCAGAGCAGCTCAGAAAATGATTCATTCTCCCTAGTGCCTATCCTTGGGGATCACCTGTTTTATTTGTGTCAAAGAGGGACGAAACTATCAGACTCTGTGTTGATTACCGTTCTCTCAATGAATTCACAATAAAGAACAAGTACCCACTCCCCAAGAATAGATTGACCACAGCCCCAGTTTTGGCCATCTCGATATTCACAAGGAGTTTGTGATATATAGTGATGCATCAAGAACTGGGCTTGGAGGTGCTATGATGCAAGAAGGCAGAGTCGTAGCATATCTATCCAAATAGCTAGGTCCACATGAAGAGAACTACGCTACTCATGATCTTGAGTTGGCAGCCGTGGTTCATGCCTTGAAAACATGGCGACATTACCTTCTGGGGAAGCGATGTGAGATATACACAGACCACAAGAGTTTGAAGTATATTTTCACCCAAAGGGAATTGAACATGAGGCAGCGAAGATGGTTGGAGTTGATTAAGGATTATGACCTCAGTGTTCAATACCAACCCAGGAAGGCCAACGTGGTAGCAGATGCCTTAAGCAGAAAGGCTTGTTCCTTGAATGCCATGGTTAAGGAAAGGCTACCCGCCTTGTATGCAGAGCTCGAAAGCTTCGGCTTTGAACTGGTTTGTAACATCCCAAAACCCCTTTCTTATGAAATATAGCTTTGCATCTATCATCATCATTGCTTGCATGTATGTATTAGTTGAAATGCCTTCTCTGAATTTCTGAAACCCCTTTCTACTTTTAATGTGTTGCTTTCACCTATTTGAAAATCTTGGTAAAATGTTCAAATATGAGGGGAGGAACATGACACTCCACACCAGGGACTATTTGGTGATTTATTTGAACAATAAAAACGAGGGGTTATTTTGAAAATATTTGCAAAAAGGATTTAAAAACAATTAGGCAATTTCTGAAAATATTATTTTTCCAAAGTATTCAAATGACAGAATAAAAATGTTCAATAACTGCCATTTATTATTCTGTTTATTTTGATATATAATACTCCTATATTTAAAAATGTTTTGAATGCTTTTAAAGAGGTTTTACCCCTCTGACTATTAAAAAGAGTAACGGTTTTTGTATTTAAACGGGCCGGCCCACGGGCATTTATTCGCGAATTAACTTCGAGCCGGTCGACCGATGCGCAGAAACCGCTCCCTCTCTCACTGACACCGGGCCCCACCCCGACCGCCTGTAACGCCCGCGCGGTCATCCCTCTCCTCGCGCGCGCGCCGCCGCCGTCGGGAATCCCTCCCCGGCTCTCCCTCCTCTCTCCTCCCGGCACCCACCCGAGCACCCTATATAAGAGCGCCCCTCCCCGCGCTCCATTTCCACCCCGACCCCCTCTCTCCCGTCGCCAGAACGCTGCCACAAACCCTCGCTGGAGCCCCTGCCACCACCAGAGCTCCCCATTGCTCGTGGCCATCGACTCCGACCTCCCCTCGCCTCTCCGACGCCACCGTTCGACGCCGGACGTCAAGCGCTGCCGCCCGGACCACTCCGCTGCCTCCCTCAACCACCGGAGATGCCTCCCCGACCTCCTCCGACCACCGGCCGTCGCCACCACTCGCCGGAGACCCCCTCCCGCTCCGGTAAGTCATCGGACCCATCCCCACCCCTCGGATCTAAATCCAACGGCCCTGATTAGATAACTTATTCCCCGAACCGTTTTTCGCTTAGTCTCGGCCATACGCTCGAACCACTCGCACGCACACGCTAGCTAGCCAATAGGGATCTGCCACGTCACCCCTGGCCGTCCGGTAGATTTTTTCCTTTTTTCTGATTTGTTTTAGTTAACAGAAACTATTCTGAATTTGTTTTAGCTATATCTTTTAATCTGTTTAATGTTTTGAGTTGATTATTTTTGCAATCGCTCACATTTTTCATGTAGTTTCACCCTATGCTTTTAGATTTCAAATTTGAACTATAAAATTTGAATTTAATCAAATTTGCTCAAAACATTCAAATCTGAATAACTAGAGTTTGAAAATAGATTTTGATATGAATCTTTTTGCAACTACTTGGTATTAGTTAGGACTATCTTATTGTTTAATTTGAGGATTTTTAGGACGACTCTCATTAGTGTTTTAGCTATAAACAGAATCTGCCTAGTATTATAGTATAGTTTTATTTACTTAGTTTTAGTTAGCTTCAATTAGATTTAGTTTTAATTTGATTTAGTAGGTTCTATTGCTTGAACATTTAGGTGTTTGACTTACTATTAATAAAAAGATTATTTTGTCTAGTTTATTTTCTTAGTTAATATAGGCATCACAACTTCTTTTCAAATAGGTTTAATTTGGTTAAAACAACTAGTTTACTAATAGATTTCTTTTAACAGAGTTTTATAATTTAATTTTGTTTTCTAAGATAAGTTTATTTGTAAATTCTTTCCTCTTAAGAACATGTTTTGTTAATAAATAATAAGTTTGTTTTGCTCTTTTGTTAGTAAAACTATAATTGGTTCATATAGTGTTTATCAAAACTTAAAAAAAACTTTACTAAAGTTTTCCCAACAAACTTTAATGAATTCAATTCTGTTATTAATAAAATATTTTATTGTTTTCTTGCTGTCAACTATTGTTCTGTTATTACAAATAGGTTTCATTATGTTAGTAGTGTTTTATCAATCATCTTTTAGAAAACAAAACTTTGTGTGTTTTCTTGCTTGTGATTTTTTGTGCATTGTTTTGTCTTGATTGTTTACTAGTTCATGGTTGATAGTGGTGAGTTACAATATTTTTGTTGTATGCTTATTGAGTGCTTGTTTGCTTCGTTAGATTATCCGGAGTGCGAAGCTTGTTACCTAGAGTCACTCACATACGAAGATCATCAATCAGGCAAGTCACTTTGATCATCTTTACCCATGTTTTTATTGCATTAGTTCTTCCATCACCACAATTGCACGCAAAGTAGGTTAGTTGGAAATTTGATTACTTGATGTAGTATCATGTGGTAGGTACCTCAACCCTTGACACATTGGCCCCGGGAAACGTTGTTTCTACATTTGGCTATGCTACTAGTAGACGAGGTTGGTTGTGTGATTCATGAGAGTTGTGAGATTAATTACAAGACCTACATAACAATCAAGACTTCAAGACTCCGAGTTTTCAACTTACCTATGGGTGGATGATGGTTGAACGGCACCCTGGAGATGGCCAGTATTCACGCGGAAAGATCCACCCAGGCACAAAGATATGGATGGATGCTTTAAGACCCAAGGCTTACCTGCACAGCCACAAGTCATTATGGGCTCTGGCTTGGTTGGATATCGTGGTGACCCTGGACAGGCGGTGCTACGAGATGTAGAAGAATGGTAGGAAAGGATGGGCACCGACAGAGTCGCAGGGAAACCCTTTGGAAGACCATGTTTTGGTCATCCGTTTCTCAAACACCCTGAAGTGCGAGAAATCAAACGGACGCGACCAAATCTTGTGGGGAACGTGTGCAAAACTCTGCAGAGTACTCATACCTAATCGATTAGCCGTGTCCACGGTCATGGACGACTTGAGCCAAAGGAACTGAAACATCCGGAAATTCTCAACAAAAATAATATGATGATGTGGGTATTAATAATTTGGGTATGAGAATTGGTTGGCGGAACCATCTCATTAATCAACCAACTTAGTAATAATATTTTTACTTACCCCTCTCTTAATGTAGGAAAAATTGGCTTTACGCAAAAACTTACCACCCCACCTGCCATATAAGCATATAGACTAGATGATTATCATTTCACCCCTCTCTTGTGACTTTGCCGGCATATTCCCTATGCTGACCTACACGGCTGCAACGTATCATGTTGCAGAATATTTTTCCGACCAGGAGTGAGGACACGTTCTACGCTCGGTGAGATGCCCTTGGAGTCAGATGGACTCATCTACCTTCGACGCTTCCGCAAGACTTAGTTATTCTGATGAGTTGGCCTTCGGCCACGTTATTGTAATGATTATTGTAATAAAGGACTCGATATGAGATTTCGATTAATATAATGTTGTGTGATTTCCCTTTGATATACATTGATGTACCGTGCGTGTACCAGCATGATCTTGGGATGGTACGAAAACACCGGAGATTCAACCTTTCAGGTTGGGTCGCTACAGAAATGGTATCCGAGCACATGCTGACCGTAGGACGTAACCTCTAGGATTGGAAAGCCTTAGGATTGTATCTCTTTGTCTTTAAAATTATTATACTCTCATCTACTCGTTTCTGACTCCTCTCCGATTATTTCAAAATTTATAGATGGCCACCTTCATCCCAGTGTTAATCACGGAGTTTTGCCAGCCTAACGCAACGATGCCCTTTGGTAAGGAGCTGATGAGGATCGTCAAGGACGTAAGTATTGCTTTGCCGAGCATCACCGGGATTCCTATCATGTCATTTCCCCAAGATGGACGCTATAGGATCGAGGTGCACATCCCAGGGCAGACCTTTGGGAATCGGAAGGAACCCATCGACTTCAAGTTTGTGGCACCCAGCTGGATACTTGGAAGAGACATGGCCATTCATCGTGCCCTTGGACATATTCAGGAGGAATATAGAGGTGGAACCATTTCACTAGGACTCAGCGTGGTTTGTCGCAGAGATGCCAATGGAAACATCATAACCCCTCCCACTGCAGACACCACCATTTCCTATATCCAGACCCTGGAGACTCACGTCAGGACTCTGGAGCTTCGAGTTCGTGCTGATAAGAAGACAATCAAGAATCTGATGAACCGTGAGATTGACCTCGAAGCTGGCTTGCGGGAAGCCAACTATGAACATGAGTATGAAGTGAAGGATTTCTTAGAGAGGATCGACAAGCTGAATACTCGCATCGCCACTTTGGAGGAATAGATGGACATGGGTGAAAATCTTCGTCCTGAGGGAGACTTGGCTCCTTTCATCAGCGACGATGATGACTATGAGGAGAGCACCACTGGAAGAGACTCAGTCACCATGTACTTCTGAGGAAAACTTTAGTTATGCCCTCCATGTATCTTTTATTTTCAACGTTAAAAGCGTAGGTCGATGCTTAGTTTGATTGAGTATTGTATTCCGATGTTTGACATTGATTGAATAAATGAATGAGTGTTTGGTGTGATATGTTTGTTGCATTGCATATGGGTAGTGAATTTCTCCTTTTAGGCCCTTGTTCTATTCTAATTCTCACCCCTCTGAAAAACAGCAAGATGCCTCCACGACGTGAGTCTGACTTCACCTTCCCGCCGGAACTCACGCAACTTCTTCAGCAGCAGAATGCACTGATGCAGCTATTGATCCAGAATCAGACCAACAACCAGAACAACAACCACCACCATCCACCCCAGGCTGACAATCTCACCCGTTTTCTGAGGTTGAACCCTCCAACTTTCTCCAGCAGCACTGAGCCCATTGTGGCAGATGACTGGCTCCGTAAGATGGAGAGAGAACTCGTCACAGCTGGATGTACTGATGCTGAGAAAGTGCGCTTTGCTGCATATCAACTGGAAGGACCAGCAGCTTCGTGGTGGGAGAACTACACCACCACATATCCTATTGCTGATATAACTTGGGAGCAGTTCAAGCAAGCTTTCCGCACCGCACATGTTTCAGCTGGAGCCATGAGTCTGAAGAAGCGCGAGTTTCGCAACTTGCGCCAGGGAAATCGCTCTGTGGCCCAGTACGTGGATGACTTCAGCACATTGGCACGTTATGCACCAGGAGACGTGGCCGATGATGCGGCCAAGCAAGAGAAGTTTCTAGAAGGACTCAACGATGAGTTGAGCATGCAGCTGGTAATGGCTACCTTCAACAACTACCAAGAGCTGGTGGACAAGGCCCTCATCTTGGAGGGTAAACAGCAGCAAATTGAGAACCGCAAACGGAAGTACACTCAGGGGAAGTTCAACTCTAGAGCTCATCAGAAGCCCCGCTACTCCCCGTACTCAAGACATACCGGATCAGGTACCGGTAAGTTTGGAAGGCACACTCATGCCGTGCACAACCATGGAGGCCACAACCATGGAGGAAATGGGAATGTCCGTCCCAACCATGGCAACTTCAAGACTGGCAATGGGAATGGGAACAACAACCAACACCGTCACACTCCTACTCAGAAGGATCTGAGTCACATCACCTGTTTCAAGTGCCAGAAGACAGGGCACTATGCTACTGAGTGTCCCCAGAGCAAGCAGGGAAATGGAAATGGCAACTCCGCAGCCAAGAAGCCAAACCTATTTCCTCGTGCCCAGGTGAACCACCTTGACGTGGAAGAAGTCTATGATCAACCCGAGACTGTGGTTGGTAAGTTTTTATTGCATTCACGTCCTGTTACAGTACTTTTTGATTCCGGTGCAACTCATTCATTCATATCAAGGGTAGTTGTGGATAAGTATGGTTTGCCCACCAAAACCCTTAGTCAGCCCATTCAGGTCAGTTCCCCAGGAGGTATGATGATGGTAGGGATAGGATGCCATGCCCTGAAACTCAATATAGGAAACCATGTTTTTCCCACCGACCTCATCATCTGAGAATCTCAGGGATTGGATGTAATCCTAGGCATGGATTGGATGACCAAGTATGAAGGAAATCTTGATTATCTCAGCAAGTCTGTTTCACTCACCACCCCGGAGAACAAGAGGATTAAGTATGTATCCCGACGCACATGTATGAATGCTCGGTTAAATTCTCTCACAAGAGTTGTTCAGGAGAAAGTACCTGTGGTAAAAGACTTTCCGGATGTATTCCCGGAAGAATTATCAGGCATGCCACCAGATAGGGAGATTGAGTTCCTAATAGAGCTACAACCAGGGACAACCCCAATTTCCAAGAGACCCTATCGGATGCCCGCAAATGATCTGTTGGAAATCAAGAAGCAAATTAAGGAGTTATTGGACAAGGGATATATTCGCCCAAGTTCTTCACCTTGGGGAGCCCCAGTTCTTTTGGTGGAGAAGAAGGATAAAACCTTGAGAATGGTAGTCGATTATCGTGCCTTGAACGAGGTGACTATCAAGAACAAGTACCCTTTGCCGATGATTAATGACTTGTTTGATCAGCTAGTAGGCACCAAAGTTTTCTCCAAGATCGATCTTCGATCAGGGTATCACCAACTAAAGATTCGTGAACAGGATATAACCAAAACAGCTTTCGCCACAAGGTATGGCTTGTATGAGTATACTGTCATGTCCTTTGGTTTGACTAATGCTCCTGCCTACTTCATGAATATGATGAACAAGGTGTTTATGGAATATTTGGACAAGTTTGTCATGGTGTTCATCGATGACATTTTGATATTCTCCAAGAACGAGGAAGAACCCAAGGAACATTTGCGTTTAGTTCTGGAGAAGCTGAGAGAGCATCAGTTATATGCCAAGTTCAGCAAATGCGAATTTTGGCTGACGGAAGTCGGATTCCTTGGACATGTTATTTCTGGAGATGGAATAGCAGTGGACCCCGCTAAGGTTGAAGCCGTCACCGAGTGGAAATCACCCACCTCAGTTAAGGAGATCCGCAGTTTCCTCGGACTAGCCGGATATTACTGGAGATTCATTGAGAATTTCTCAAAGATTGCCAAGCCCATGACAGAGTTGTTGAAGAAAGAGTCCAAGTATGTTTGGACTGAGGAATGTGAAGCCAGTTTCCAGGAGTTGAAGAAACGTTTGGTCACAGCTCCAGTGTTGATTTTGCCCAATATTCGGAAGGACTTCCAGGTTTATTGTGATGCTTCACTTCAAGGACTTGGAGGAGTACTCATGCAAGATGGAAAGGTTGTAGCTTATGCATCCAGACAACTACGACCTCATGAGTTGAATTATGCCACCCATGATTTGGAACTAGCAGCCGTAGTGCACGCACTCAAGACCTGGAGACATTTCCTTATCGGAAATAGATGTGATTTTACACCGACCATAAGAGCCTGAAATATATCTTCACGCAGAAAGAGTTGAACCTCGGACAGAGGAGATGGTTAGAGTTAATCAAGGACTATGACATGAGATTACACTACCATCCAGGTAAGGCTAATGTTGTAGCCCATGCCTTGAGTCGGAAAACTTATGTGAACACACTCACAGCGGGAGGATTACCCCAAGAGTTAGCCGATGATCTCAGAGAGCTTCGGCTAGAGATAGTTCCAAGTGGATATGTTGTCACACTGGAAATCCAGTCCACCTTGACCGAAAGAATTCGAGAAGCCCAGAAATCGGACAAGGAAATAGCTGAGATTAAACAGAGAATGAAAGATGATAAAGCTAAAGGTTTTCGTGAGGATGAACACGGAACTTTGTGGTTTGAGAACCAAATTTATGTGCCCAATGACCCAGAGCTCAGGAAGTTCATGATTCACCTTACTCGATACACCCAGGCAATACCAACATGTATCTGGATTTAAAAGAGAGTTATTGGTGGACAGGTATGAAGAAGGATATTCCGGAACACGTTGCAATATGTGATGTTTGTCAGTGAGTAAAGGCGGAACATCAGAAACCAGCAGGGTTACTCCAACCTTTGCCGATACCCGAGTGGAAATTGGAAAAGCTTGGTATGGACTTCATCACAGGATTGCCCAGGACCCGTTCAGGTTATGATTCCATCTGGGTAGTGGTAGACCGCTTGACCAAGGTAGCACATTTCATTCCAGTGAAGACCACCTATACCAGCGCTAAGCTAGCCAAGATATATATGACAAAGATCGTATGTCTGCATGGAGTTCCGAGGAGTATCGTATCAGATAGAGGAACACATTTTACCTCAAAGTTTTGGCATCAGTTACATGAAACTTTGGGTACGAGGCTAGAGTTCAGTATAGCTTTTCATCCGCAGACCGATGGACAGACTGAGAGAGTCAACCAGATTCTGGAAGACATGTTGAGAGCTTGTGCACTAGATTATGGATCCAATTGGGATGACAACTTACCTTACGCAGAATTCTCGTACAACAACAGTTATCAGACCAGTCTAAAGATGGCCCCTTTCGAAGCCTTATACGGAAGGAGGTGCAGAACACCGTTGATGTGGGATGGTGTTGGAGACCGACAAGTTTTTGGTCCCGACCTTATCCGAGATTCTGAAGAGAAAGTCAAGCAGATTCGCGACAGACTCAAGATAGCTCAATCTCGACAGAAGAGTTATGCTGACAGCAAACGTAAAGAAGTGACGTATGAAGTGGGAGACCGAGCATATCTTTGTGTGTCCCCGCTTCGAGGAATCAAGAGGTTTGGTGTTAAAGGAAAATTAGCACCCAGATTCATAGGCCCCTACAAAATTCTTGAACGTAGAGACGAAGTTGCATACAAGCTGGAATTGCCGGAAGGATTATCCGGAGTTCATGATGTGTTCCATGTGTCCCAGCTGAAGAAATGTCATGCTGAGATGACTGATATTCCCTTGAGAGACATAGTGCCCCTAGAGGCCATACAACTTGACAGTGATCTGACCTATGAGGAGAAGCCTGTCAGAATCCTCGAGACTGCTAACAGAGTTAACCGCAGCAGGATCATCAAGTTCTGTAAGGTTTTGTGGAGTCACCACACCGAGGAAGAAGCCACCTGGGAACGCGAAGAAGATCTTCGTAGAGACCACCCGCACCTATTTTCTAGCCAACCCGAATCTCAAGGGCGAGATTCATCTTAAGGTGGGTAGGTTTGTAACATCCCAGAATTTCCATTTTGGAATGTTATGAAATATAGCTATGCATCTATCATCATCATTGCTTGCATGTATGTATTAGTTGAAATACCTTCTCTGAATTTCTGAAACCCCTTTCTACTTTCAATGTGTTGCTTTCACCTATTTGAAAATCTTGGTAAAATGTTTAAATATGAGGGGAGGAACATGACACTCCACACCAGGGACTATTTGGTGATTTATTTGAACAATAAAAACCAGGGGTTATTTTGAAAATATTTGCAAAAAGGATTTAAAAACAATTAGGCAATTTCTGAAAATATTATTTTTCCAAATATTCAAATGACAGAATAAAAATGTTCAATAAATGGCATTTATTATTCTGTTAATTTTGATATATAATACTCCTATAAATAAAAAGGTTCTGAATGCTTTTAAAGAGGTTTTACTGCTCTGACCATTAAAAAGAGTAACGGTTTTTGTATTTAAACGGGCCGGCCCACGGGCATTTATTCGTGAATTAACTTCAAGCCGGTCGACCGACGCGCAGAAACCGCTCCCTCTCTCACTGACACCGGGCCCCACCCCGACCGCCTGTAACGCCCGCGCAGTCATCCCTCTCCTGGCGCGCGCCGCCGCCGCCGGGAATCCCTCCCCGGATCTCCCTCTTCTCTCCTCCCCGCACCCACCCGAGCACCCTATATAAGAGCACCCCTCCCCGCGCTCCATTTCCACCCCGACCCCTCTCTCCCGTCGCCAGAACGCCGCCGCAAACCCTCGCCGGAGCCCCTCCCACCCCTGGAGCTCCCCATTGCTCGTGGCCATCGACTCCGACCTCCCCTCGCCTCTCCGACGCCACTGTTCGAAGCCGGACGTCAAGCGCCGCCACCCGGACCACTCCGCTGCCTCCCTCGACCACCGGAGACGCATCCCCGACCTCCTCCGACCACCTGTCGTTGCCACCACTCGCCGGAGACCTCCTCCCGCTCCGGTAAGTCATCAGACCCATCCCCACCCCTCGGATCTAAATCCAACGGCCCTGATTCGATAACTTATTCCCCGAACCGTTTTTCTCTTAGTCTCGGCCGTCTGCTCGAACCACTCGCACACACACGCTAGATAGCCAATAGGGATCTGCCACGTCACCCCTGGCCGTCTGGTAGATTTTTTCCTTTTTTTCTGTTTTGTTTTAGTTAACAGAAACTATTCTTAATTTGTTTTAGCTATATCTTTTAATCTGTTTAATGTTTTGAGTTGATTATTTTTGAAATAGCTCACATTTTTCATGTAGGTTCACCCTGTACTTTTAAATTTCAAATTTGAACTACAAAATTTGAATTTAATCAAATTTTCTCAAAACATTCAAATCTGAATAACTACAGTTTGAAAATATATTTTGATATGAATCTTTTTTCTACTACTTGGTATTAGTTAGGACTATCTTATTGTTTAGTTTGAGGATTTTTAGGATGATTATTATTAGTGTTTTAGCTATAAACAGAATCTGCCTAGTATTATAGTATAGTTTTATTTACTCAGTTTTAGTTAGCTTCAATTAGATTTAGTTTTAATTTGATTTAGTAGGTTCTGTTGCTTGAACATTTAGCTTTTTTACTTACTGTTAATAAAAAGATTATTTTTTCTAGTTTATTTTCTTAGTTAATATAGGCATGACAACTTCTTTTCAAATAGGTTTAATTTGATTAAAACAACTAGTTTAGTAATAGATTTCTTTTAACAGAGTTATATAATTTAATTTTGTTTTCTAAGAAAAGTTTATTTGTAAATTCTTTCCTGTTAAGAACATGTTTTGTTAATAAATAATAAGTTTGTTTTGCTCTTTTGTTAGTAAAACTATAATTGGTTCATATAGTGTTTATCAAAACTTAAAAAAAAACTTTACTAAAGTTTTCCCAACAAACTTTAATGAATTGAATTGTGTTATTAATAAAATATTTTATTGTTTTCTTGCTGTCAACTATTGTTCTGCTATTACAAATAGATTTCATTATGTTAGTAGTGTTTTATCAATCATCTTTTAGAAAACAAAACTTTGTGTGTTTTCTTGCTTGTGTTTTTTTGTGCATTGTTTTGTCTTGATTGTTTACTAGTTCATGGTTGATAGTTGTGAGTTACAATATTTTTGTTGTATGCTTAGTGAGTGCTTGTTTGCTTCGTTAGATTATCCGGAGTGCGAAGCTTGTTACCTGGAGTCACTCACGTACGAAGATCATCAATCAGGCAAGTCACTTTGATCATCTTTACCCATGTTTTTATTGCATTAGTTCTTCCATCACCCCAATTGCACGCAAAGTAGGTTAGTTGGAAATTTGGTTACTTGATGTAGTATCATGTGGTAGGTACCTCAACCCTTGACACATTGGCCCCGGGAAACGTTGTTTCTACATTTGGCTATGCTACTAATGGACAGGGTTGGTTGTGTGATTCATGAGAGTTGTGAGATTAATTACAAGACCTACATAACAATCAAGACTTCAAGACTCCGAGTTTTCAACTTACCTCTGGGTGGATGATGGTTGAACGGCACCCTGGAGAAACCAGTGGATTTGCCTAGGTGTTGCTGGAGATGGCCAGTATTCACGCGGAAAGAACCACCCAGGCACAAAGAGATGGATGGATGCTTTAAGACCCAAGGCTTACCTGCACAGCCACAAGTCATTATGGGCTCTGGCTTGGTTGGATATCGTGGTGACCCTGGACAGGCGGTGCTACGAGATGTAGAAGAATGGTAGGAAAGGATGGGCACCGACAGAGTCGAAGGGAAACCCTTTGGAAGACCATGTTTTGGTCATCTGTTTCTCAAACACCCTGAAGTGCGAGAAATCAAACGGAGTCGACCAAATCTTGTGGGGAACGTGTGCAAAACTCTGCAGAGTACTCAAACCTAATCGATTAGCCGTGTCCACGGTCATGGACGACTTGAGCCAAAGGAACTGAAACTTCCGGAAATTCTCAACACAAATAATATGATGATGTGGGTATTAATAATTTGGGTATGAGAATTGGTTGGCGGAACCATCTCATTAATAAACCAACTTAGTAATAAATTTGTTTGCTTACCCCTCTCTTGATGTAGGAAAAATTGGCTTTACGCCAAAACTTACCACCCCACCTACCATATAAGCATATAGACTAGATGATTATCATTTCACCCCTGTCTTGTGACTTTGCCGGCATATTCCCTATGCTGACCTACATGGCTGCAACGTATCATGTTGCAGAGTATTTTTCCGACCAGGAGTGAGGACACGTTCTATGCTTGGTGAGATGCCCTTGGAGTCAGATGGACTCATCTACCTTCGACGCTTCCGCAAGATTTAGTTATTCTAATGAGTTGGCCTTCGGCCACTTTATTGTAATGATTATTGTAATAAAGGACTCGATATGAGATTTCGATTAATATAATGTTGTGTGATTTCCCTTTGATATATACATTGATGTACCGTGTGTGTACCAGCATGATCCTTGGATGGTACGGAAACACTGGAGATTCCACCTTTCAGGTCGGGTCGCTACATGGTTGCACCAGGATTCCTTGACAACCTCGAAGCAAGGCCTACCTTGATGGATGTTATTAAGGAAGCCAAGAAGGGACACGAGAGCATTAAAGGCATCAAGAGGAAGATCAAGGTAGGCAAAGCCCTAGGATTCTCAGTGGATGAACAAGGAGTTGTATGGTTCGGGAATCGCATCTGCGTACCCAACAAAGCGGAGCTCAAGAACTTGATCTTGCAAGAAGCTCATGACACTCCATACTCAATCCATTCTGGAGGAACCAAGATGTATCAAGACCTCAAGGCAAGATTCTAGTGGCATGGCATGAAACGGGAGATACGCGCGTTCGTGGCCAAATGTGACATAGGCCAGAGAGTCAAAGCAGAGCACCAGTGATCTGCTGGGCTGTTGCACCCTCTCAAAGTGCCTGAATGGAAGTGGGATAAAGTCGGGATGGATTTTATTACAGGATTACCAAGGTCAAGCAAAGGACATGACTCTATTTGGGTCATTGTCGACTACCTGACTAAGGTAGCCGATTTCATTCCCGTCAAGACCACCTATGACGGGAACAATCTAGCCAGCCTCTACACCGAGCGTATCGTGAGCCTTCACGGAGTTCCTAAAGAGAATGTGTCAGATCGAGGAACCCAATTCACCTCAAGGTTCTGGAAGATGTTTCAAGGAGCCATGGGCACCAAGCTCTCCTTCAACACTGCTTTTCACCCCCAGACCAGTGGACAAACAGAACGAGTAAACGAAACACTTGAAGATATGCTTCACGCTTGTGTATTGGCATATGGAGCCAAGTGGGATGATTGCCTACCATTCGCCGAATTCTCCTACAACAACAGCTACCAGTCGAGTCTTTAGATGGCACCATTTGAGGTGTTGTATGGAAGCAAGTATCGTACTCCCCTCAACTAGTCAGAGACCGAACAAGGGTTAGTCTTTCGACCAGACATCCTCCGCGAAGTGGAAGAGCAAGTTCAACTCGTCCGAGAGCGCCTTGAGACCTCCAAGTCAAGATAGAAGAGCTCTACCGACTCCCACCGCTGTGAAGTGAGCTTCTGTGTCGGTGACCATGTCTACCTCAGAGTCACGCCTCTCAAGGGATCCAATCATTTCCATGTCCAAGGGAAGCTTGCCCCAAGATACATTGGCCCCTTAAAGATCACCGCTATGCGTGGAGAAGTTGCCTACCAGCTAGAGGTACCTTCCGAGCTAGTGGATGTGCACAACGTGTTTCATGTGTCACAACTCCGGAATTGTCTGCTAGTTCCCAACTGCCCCGACCTCTATGAGGACATCAACCATCAAGCCATCAATCTTCAGCCAGACCTCACTTATCGTGAGAGGCCAGTTCGCATTTTGGATGAGGTAGAACATTGCACCCGAAGCCGCACCATCAAGTACTTCAAGGTCCAAATGAGCAACCACACTGAAGCTGAAGCAACCTGGGAGCATGAGGACTATCTTAGAGCAGAGTTCCCTTATCTTTTTAGCGCTTAGCCTAGGAATCTCTTGGACGAGATTCTTGTAAGGGGAGTAGGTCTATCACACCCTGTTTTTGTATTACCTTGTTATGCTTGGATTTATAAAAATTGGAGCCAATTAAAACTTTTTCAGTGCTTGTTGCTTGTTTGAATTGTTGCTTGCTTGCTTGTTGATTGTTATGTATGGCACTCTTAGATTCTATCCCACTTCATATTCATCTTCCTTGACCCAAACTTCTTGCCCAATTATCATGCCATGTGAATAGTGCCCAAAACTATTTTTATCAAATTTTAATTTGACCAAAAATTATTTATCCAAATTAGGTTTCCCAAAACCCCTCAAGTGAGGATTACACTACAAGTCCTCAAATTGCGTGGATTCTTTCTCCCAAAGCCTTTATTTCAAACCTACTATAAATATGACTTCCCAAAACCAAAATATATTAATTCTAAAGTTTATTTTGATATATTATTTAAAGGCTTTTTCTTAAGACCAGAAATGGTTTTTCATAGGGAAAAACTATTTAAATGCAAATATTTGAGAAAATTTAGGGAATCTCAGTGGACATAAATTTTTCATATATATGAGTTTCAACACATGGGCATGTTCAAATCATGGGCAAAACACCTCTAAACCCCTTTTTGTCCAAATCAAGCTTTTGAAATATTTCTATAAGAAATATTATCAATAAATTCCAGGAAACTTCCATCAAGTCAACACTATCATAGGTGATGATCTTGCAAAGTTTCATCCCAATCCAAGTTGATTTGGTTCATCAAGCTATTCCAAAACCCTTCATGTCCAGATTCAAATTTGACCAACTTTACATTGTGAAGTTTCTCCCCTTGACCGCAAACTTTGTGGACATCCTCTAATCACCAAATAATGATGCTACACTAAGGGGTGCATCAAGGGTAATAGCTTAGCTTAACTATATCTACATAAACCTGATTTTGTTAGTTTCTAGGGTTCACAAGGTTTTTATTGTCAACTTTGCCCATTTTAGCTCAAACCTGGTGATCCATCTCATTTTTACCCACCATTTCATCCTCTTAAGAATCACAATAAGTGGGTAAATGCTTCTTGCCCAAACATCTATCAAACACGTTCTGGTGAAATGGTAAAGCTACTGTTTTCACCCCTTTGGCTATTCCTCTTGCTGTGAAAATTTTACCACAACCCCTCAGGGTTACCAGCTACCTACAGTAATTCCTGTGTGGCCTCAGCTCAACAATGGGTGGGCTAAATCCCCATTTTTCACCCCTGGGCAGCATTGGCAGCTACTTTTCTACCTCTCCCCTACTCCCTTTCTTCTCCACTGCCTATTCCCTAGCTCCTCCTAGCCCATGGGCATATCCAGAAACCCCAAGACACTAGAGAACACGTTGGTGGGCTTATTTTAGGCCATGGCACGCCATATGGGTGCTTTGGAATGCGCTACAATGCACCCGAGCACTGTAGCCGCCCCTGCCCGGCGCCTCCCGACCACCTGGTGCCTCCCTAGCGCGCCTGCCGAGGGACCTCGACGTCCGCAGCACCCCGCCCCTTGTCCCCCTCCTCTCTCTCCCTCGTCTGGCCCTCCGAGCTGGCCAACCATGAGGCTCGCATGCGTGTGCGTCCCCCTCTCCCTCTCTCGTTCCCCGTCTCGTGGACCTGCCCCACGAAGGCGGCAGACACACCCTGGCCTCCCCCATGGCCTCCCTTGCCCACGCCAGCAAACCTCGGCGACCACGTCCATGGTGCACCGGCGCCTGGCTATAAAAGCCCCCCGGAGCTCCCCTTGATCTCCTCTCGCCCCCTCCTTCCCTCAGTCGCTCTCCCGTGCCCAGCCCTCTCGTCCCCGTGGTCGGGAGCTCGAGCCCGAGCCAAACCCTCGCCGCCGTGTGGGTTTCCCCCTCGCCGAACTTAGCCCTGTCGGCCACCTCGACCACACACCGACGTACGGGAAGCCCATGAGCGCGCAGGTGCCTTTCGCTTGAGCTACCGTGGCCTGAGCCCCCGCCGGTGAGCCCCCTCTGCTCCCTGTCGCGAGGTGAGGGATGACAGTTGGGGACCACCTGTCATGCCCTCCCCCTTCCCATTCTTGCTGCCAGGTTGGGCCCGCGGGTAGGTTTAAAAATAAACCTACCGCGTGTGCCGTCTCGCCCTGGGCCAGTTCCTCGTTTGGGCCAGCTCGGCTGCTGTGCTTTTGGCCCGAGAGGGCACACTGACATTTTCCTTTTTCTTTTTCCGCCGAGTTTCCAAAAATTCCATAGGCCAAAAAAATAATCCAATTCCCAATATTCTTTCACCTAAATTCCTAGAATATGCCATAGAATTTATTAGTGCCACTTGTAAAAATATTTGAGAACCTTTTTTGTACTATTTCAATGTAAAACACCAATTTGGCATTATTAGCCCCTATTTTAAACAGTTTGAAAAAAACCTTTTTAACTTCAACACCCTAGACAACTATTTTTAATATAGTTTTCAGTATTTATCAGAATAGGGTAGCATTTTTAATAATAGTTTGTGTGCTCTGTTTTGTGCTTTTCAAAAACGGAGAGTTTTAAGATTTGTTGACCGTCCTAACCTTACATGTGTGACCACGATACCCCTTATGGGACGGGGCTTTGTTGATTAGTATGGTTGGTTCATGGGTGGTGAATGGGCAAACGAATTAATCATTATTTTTCAAGTTCATCCATTAATAAGGAAACAAATGTCATACAAGTCATCACGCCGGAATACCACATCAAGAAAGTCTTTCGGAACACTCCAAAACCTGAAAAAGGGGTAGGTATGTGGGGCAGTAAGTAAACCAACTCCAAAAATTTCACAAAAATAATTTATGTCATTTTTGGTATTTTAGAGAAAATGCAAACATAAAACAGAGTCGAAAGGACTCACGAGGGTGGCACAAGCCAATAGGCTGCCCCCACCTGGGGGCGCGACCAGATGGCTTGTGGGTCCCTCCTGTGGCCTCTGGACTCCAATTTCTTCTAGAACATGTATTCTAACTGAGAAAAAATCATTATAGATACTCCCAGATGTTTTGACCACCACATCATGAGATTTTACTTCTTTCTTGTTTCGAGATGTTTTTCTGGCAGATTGAAAAATATGTTGTCCCAAGATTCAGATTTAGAGAGCTATGTATCCCATTATGTTGCCAATCCAAAGATCTTTGGGGACATTTACCCCTATCTATGGTCCTTGGAGGATGAAGAAGACACTGACTTGGAGGAAGTACAACATGTTTTCCCGGATGCTAGCTCAGATGAAGATGGAGCTCCACCACCTCAACTTGGAGATATGCACGTGGAGTTCAAGAAGTCAAGCCTCCCTAGTTGAGGGAACAAACCCAATACCTAGTTTATCCCTTCTTGTTTTCTGCTGGAAAGAAAGGCAACTCTATGCAATAGGATATTAAAGCTTTAACAAGAGAACGACGATTTAAGGGAAGAAAACTCCATCCTCAAGCGCAAATTGGAGAAGAAGATTATTACTATAACACCACCACCATCACCGAAGAACACTTGAGTATATGGGTATGGGCAGCCTCCTTGGCTTGTTCTAAGCCTGGGGGAGGTGCCCTGGTATCGTATCACCATCACTTTTTACCACCACTATCTATTTTAGTTCGATCTTTAGTTTTTCGTGATTTAGGGAGTTAAATTTCAGATTTGTTTTGTTTAGAGTTTTTGCTTTGAGTTCTACCTATCCTTGTAATCGAGTGTGAGAGTTATATAATAAACTTAGTTGAGATCGTGTGCCCCTTCTTCACTTTCACCCGTCATCTTAGCAAGGAAATAAAAAGAAAAGAAAAAAAATTATATGCCTATCTCTTGAGAAGTAATGACTACATTTAGGAAAAAAGGTATAAGCAATAAGAAGTGTTGGAAACCAACAAACATAGTGCTCGTAATTAATATGATATATGCAAAAGTATGGTAGAGAAGAGGAGATTTAAATATAAATATACTATCATGAACACCTTCTATGATTGTTAGCTTCCATCAAAATATTATATAATGACCAAGTGTTGAAGTGGGACATGGAAGACAACATAATGATAATATTTGTCTATATTTGCATATAAGTTATATGGTATTGAATCCTTTAACATGTGATGCTTGATTATGACCTTTTGCTAGCCCAAAGATTTGCACTAAGTAGAGATACTACTTGTGTATCCATAACCATTAAACGTAGCTTCTTGCCATGAGAGTCCACCATACCTACCTATGGATTGAATAAGATCCTTCAAGTAAGTTTTCATTCTTGCACAAGGCAATAAAAATTGCTTCTAATGATGTAAGATCTTTTATTGTAAGGGATAGTAAGCTTTGTACGATCTTGTGATGGTGAAGTAATAAAAGCGATGGAATGCATAATAAAGTTCACTATCACAAGGGGCAATATAAAGTGATGTTCCTGTATGTTAAGATATTAAACATATCAAACAAATAAAATCTCATGACAACCTCTACTTCCCTCTACGAAGGGCCTATCTTTTACGTTCTTACAAGTTCTACTTTCATGCAAGAGTCAATAATATTTCCCTTGTACTTATTCTCTAAGCTATTTAGTTGCAAGTATTATATCTTGAGGAAATATTCAAACAAATATATCCAGCTGAATGTAAATGATGATGTTTCATTATTGCTGACACTGTCCTTGAGGTAAATAAGTTGGGTGGCAAATACATTAAATCCCCCATCTTCCTATGTGTCTCGCGTAGTGACTTGATCAAAAATATGAAATGTATGTTAGCAATCATAGAAGGTTACATCATATTTGAGTATGTGAACTTGCTATAAATATAAGCTCTTACATAGACTCTTCTCTCGATTGCAAAAGCTATGATTATCTCAAGGACTAATTGCATTGCTTGTTGGTTCTCAATAAAAATTATGCTCCATATTTCTTTAGTTGTGAATATATTGTTACTTGTTCATGATAGGTTATGATGATATTCATGATGCTCTCATGTCTTATTCTGTTTTTATCGACACCTCTCTCTCAAATTATGTGCTCATTATTTTAGCGTTTGTCTTCGCTTGAGGACACAAGCGAGGTCTAAGCTTGGGGAAGTTGACACGTCCATTTTGCATCATGATTTCTTACCACTATCTACCTTATTTTTGTCCATTATTACACATTATCATACAATTTTTATGCTTAGTCTATCAGAATATGCAAGGTACATCACAAGGAGGGAAATATCTGGAAACTGGAATTCTGGACCGGAAAACCGAGATAAAGGTAGAAAAATCATCACTCTCAAAATGACCTGAAAATTTACGGAGAATATTTTAGGAATATTTAAGAATTTTTGGAGCAAAAATATACCGGAGAGGGGCAGCGAGTAGGCCACAAGCCAACTGGTCATGCCCCTACGGGCATGACCAGATAGCTTGTGCCCCCCCGCCGGTCCTACGATGCCCCTCTTCTCCTATATGGTGTGTTTTACTCTAGAAAAATCATAAGAAACCTTTCGGGATGAAGCGCCGCCGTCTCAGGCAAAAACCTAGGCAAAGGCCCTTTTGCACTCTGACAGTCAGATTATGTCTGGGAAATCCCTCTCCAGGAGGGAGAGATCGAAGCCATCGTCGTCATCAATGCTTCCTCCTTCATGGGAGGACAAATCTTCATCAACATCTTCACCAACACATTTCATATTCAAACATAGTTCATCTCTTGTATTCAATATTTGTCCCAAAACCTCAGATTGGTACCTGTGGGTTACTAGTTGTGTTGATTACATCTCGTAGTTGAACCTTTTAGGATTACTTGGTGGAAGACATTATGTTCAGATTCTTAATTACTCCTCTGATCTTTAACATGCTGATGATGTGTGAGTAGTTACTATTGTTCTTGAGGACATGGGAGAAGTCTTGTTATAAGTAATCTTGTGAAGTTGGTATGCGTTAGATATTTTAATGATATTTATGTTGTTACTTGTCTTAGTGGTGTCATGTGAACGTCAACTACATGACACTCCACCATGTTATGGGACGAAGGGAAGTCACTATGGAGTAACAAGTATATGATGGGTTGCGAGAGTGACAGAAGCTTTAACCCCAGTTTATGCGTTGCTTCATAAGGGGATGATTTGGATCGAGATTTTTCATGCTATGTTTACATTTAACTTAATTCTTATTTCATAGTTGCGGATGCTTGCAAGAGGGGCTAATCATAAGTAGGTTGTTAGTGCAAGTAAGAACAACACCTTAGCACATATCCACCCACATATCAAATTATCAAAGTAGCGAACGCAAATCAAATCAACATGATGAAGATGACTAGGCAGAAATTCCCATGTATCCTTGCGAGCACTTTCTTAATATAATAGTACTTTCAGGCCTTTCCTTTAATACAAAAAGGATTGGGATACCTTGCTGCACCATTGTTACTATTTTTACTTGTCGCTCGTTATGAATTATCCTTGTACAAAACTATCTACCACAGTTACTTACGACACTTTAAGAGAATACCTTGCCGAAAATTGCTTATCAGTTCCTTCTGCTCCTTGGTGGGTTCAACACTCTTACTTCTTGAAAGGACTATAACTGATTCCCTATAATTGTGCATCATCAGTTGGTGGCATGGCAGAGCCCATAGGCCCGGTCATCTGAACTGAAGTGCTTGTTGTGTGGTTTGCAACGACCCGCCTCTTTCCCCACGGCCGAGAGACATCAGCAGCATGGGTCCTCCTCCTTCCCTTCGTACTTGACCTATGGAGGCTGAGTGCGCCGGTAACTCCCTTGTACCAGCCTTGCGGAGAACGTGTATTTTCTTGGGGATCTTGAAGCTCTAGCTCAGCAACAACCTCGACATCTTCAACCACGGCATCCTCCGTGTCAGCGAGCTCCTACGGCTAGCCCTATGCTAGTGGCTCCACATCGTGCGCCTGCTCATGTCTGGCATACTCCCCCTCCTCCTCTTATTCAAGTGTGGCGGCCCCCTGAGTTGGTGCCGCCTACGTCAAGGCCCTCTTCCACAGGCCGCCGACCGATGTACACAATCTCCTCTTCGGTGGTGGTGCGGACCATTGACCCTTCGTCCATAATACGCGCTTCTGCCATGTTGTCAAACCATGCCTGCACCCTGCACCTTCATCGATGCCTTCCATGTGGGGTCCGCCCCATGCGCACTGAACATCGAAATCATCACCACGATCACCTTCTTGCAGGAGCTATTGTAGAGTGGAATCACGGACGACGTCCAAACGAAAGAGCTGATGGCATAGGACGCTGAGCTACAGGAAGGTTGATACGTCTCCAACCTATCAATGATTTATGAAGTATTCATGCCATATTTACCTATGTTTACAATACTTTTATATGGTTTTGATGCACTTTATATGATTTATTGAGAACTAACCCAGACTAACATTGTTTGCAGCAGAACTACCATGGTATTGTTTTTGTGTAGAAAATATAAGTTCTCGGAATGGTCCGATTTTTTTTGTGATTTTTTCAAGAGGAAATAAGAAAAATTGGAGCAAAGAGCTGCTGGAGGGGGTCTGTAAATGGGCCACCACACAACAAGGCGCACCCCCCTAGTGGCGCGCCCTAATATGTGGTGGGCAACTCGTGGCTCCGTTTGGAGTGATCCCAATGGTGAAAATATTGTAAATACCAGAATCTCTAGAAATAAAGAGAGACTCCTTGTTCCGCAACCGCAGATCTCTACATCGACGAAAACCCAATCTAGTGGCGTTCCAGTACCATGTCGGAGAGGGTAGATCATCTCTAGTGGCCATCTTCATCATCCCGACGGAGGCCATGACGAGGAGGGAGTCGTGCACCCTCGGGGCTGACGGTTTGTACAAGTAGCTATGTGTTCAATCTCTCTCTCTCATATTCTTGAGATGGTATGATCTTGATGTATCACGAGCTTTGTGAATATAGTTGGATCATATGAGGTGTTTCACTTGCTATCTTGTTGTGATGAATTGAATCTTTCCCTTTGAGATCTCGTTATGTTGGATTGAATATTGGATTTGAGAACACTCGATGTACGTCTTGCATGGGATAACCGTAGTGACATTGGTATATTCTATTGATTCACTTGATATATTTTAAGGCATCAACTTGCGGATTCCGGTGAGCTGGGGAATCTATGCATAGGGGTTGATTGCATGTTTTCATACCATGTTCTCCAATAGAAATCTTGGGGTGATCCTTGAAGTTCTTTGTATTGGATTGAATATGAAAAATCTGAAATTGTTTGACGCATCTCACATAATTTACTCATGGATATTGAAGGTGGCATAGGAGAATCTATGTATCATTGGTGTTATTTTACTTTGAACTCTTGGGATGTTTGTGATACTTATAGGAATAGCCTAAAAGGTTGATCGGAAAGGATAACTTTGAGGTGGTTGTACTACCTACGCCAATTTCATCTATTTGTTATATGCTAGATAGGAACTTTGGAGTGATTCTTTTTTGCACGTTGAGGGATGATTATATGATTCAACTATGTTAGCATTGTTGGGAGATTGCACTAGAGAAAGTATAAACCATAGGCTTATTTCCAAGCATTTATACACCACTTTTCTCATTGTTTTATTCTTTCTACCTTGCAATTATTATATTTTTAGACTACGAAAACATATTTCTATCATCCATATTGCACCTGTATCACCATCCTTCGCCGAACTAGTGCATATACAATTTCACATTGTATTGAGTGTGTTGGGGACCCAAGAGATTTCTTGTATTTGATTGCAGGGTTGATTGAGAGAAACCATGTTCATCCTACACCTCCCATGGATTGATAAACCTTAGGTCATCCACTTGAGAGAAAATTACTATTGTCCTACAAAACTCTGTGCTTGGAGGCCTAACATAGTCTACAAGAATAAAGTTGCGTAATAGATATGAACCTCTTTTGTGGCGCCATTGCCGGGGAGGTGAGTGCTTGAAGGTATATCTTTAGATCTTACAATTAAATCTTTTAGTTTCTTTTTTTCACTAGTTTCGTTTTATAAAAGAAAACTACAAAGAAAATGGAGTTTAGGTTGCCTCATTTGCTTCGTCTTTATAATGTCTTTCGTGAAAATGATGGTTCAGAAAATTGTTATCCATTGTTAGAGGAAACATTTATCTAAATGCTTAATATAATTTCATTGAATGATGATAACGATAGTAATATTCTTAATATGAATTCTATTAACATCCATGATGCTAATGATATGTAAATCCACAAGCTTGGGGATGCTATATTTGATGAAGGTAAATTTTTTAATACCCCAAGTTTTGATGAGCAAATTTCTCTTGATGATGGTGTGCATCATATCTATGATGATTATTGTGATGACATGTATGCTATAAAGATTAATGACAATCATGAAACTTGTTATCATGATTTTAATATTCAATGTGGTTATGTCAGTAAGATGCCACATGATAGTTATTTTTGTTGAGTTTTGTCCCACTATTATGAATTGGAAGAAATTTTCTTATGTGGAGAGTAATAAATCTTCTATGTTGTAGATCATGAAAAGAATGCTTTATGTGATAGTTATATTCTTTAATTTCTTCGTCATTCTACTGAAAAATTATTATGAGAGGGGAAGATATGCTTATGTATATTTCAATAATATCAAGTCTGATCTCTGTGTGTTTAAATTTTAGAAGATATGCTTGTTTTGCCTTCGTATGCTAGTTGATTCTTTCTCCCATAATTTGTTTTCTCACAAAATCCCTATGCACAAGAAGTGGGTTGTTCATAAATGTGCTTGTCATATGCTTCATGATGCTCCCATTGTGTTTGAATTCTTTACTTTTATGTGAGCATCATTGAAATCATCAGGCCTAGCTAAACGACATTAAAGAAAAGCACTGGTTGGAAGAAAACCCAACTTTAACTTTCTGTTTTTATGTGTTCACATGATTAAGATACTTTAATAATCATGTTTTGTGTCTTTTATTTCAATAAAGTACCAAGTAAATCCTTTGGGATAGTTTAGAAACTTGTTGGTTTGCTTCTATGCAAAATCTAAAACTTGTACGTCAAGTGCAGAATTTCTCTTATTTTACTAGATGATAAAAAATTCTGAAATTTATATACAAAATTTCTATCCAAATTATA
Organism: Hordeum marinum; assembly: GCA_022496015.1. Classification (NCBI taxonomy): domain Eukaryota; kingdom Viridiplantae; phylum Streptophyta; class Magnoliopsida; order Poales; family Poaceae; genus Hordeum; species Hordeum marinum. The sequence continues at coordinate 202,171,247 of CM039673.1, forward strand.
TCCGTTTCATTAAATTTTCAAAAAATTAGAGTCAGGGAAGTATGGTGTCCATTCAGATCTTCACAAAGTGTTTTGTTTTTGACAGATTCTGTTCGGCGTGCATAGTTTGCTCGTTTCAAGTGTTTATATAGATTATATTAAGTGATATAAATTACAGGAATGTTGGAATATAGTAGGTGTTATGTGATAACTATTAATCTTGTCTTGACAGTACCTATGTGAATGATCTATCTTTATTATACCAACACATCTCACGAAGTTCCCTTAAGTTTTGTGTGATTGATGTTTTCAAGTTTCTGGTGAGACACCGATATAAGAAGAATAAGGGGTGGTAAGACCCAAATCTTGTGGATTACCAAGGAATTCCCAAGGTAATATCCAAGGAGGACTTAAGCGCCTAATATTGGGGATGCCCCGGAAGGCATCCCCTCTTTCGTTTCCAACATTACTGGTACATCTTACTTGGAGCTATATTTTTATTAGGCACATGATATGAATTCTTCTAGGAGTGTAATTATTTTTTTATATGTTATATGTTATTTATAATCTTCTTTCTCAATAAAAAGTACCAAGAATTTCCTTAAGATGCCTCCATTGCAAGTTTTGATGTGTGTTGTATAAAAACATAAACTTTTGCTGTAGTGTTTGAATTTTCATATTTTACTGGAAAGTGGAAAGTTTTTGATTTTTTGACACAGTGTTTCTAGACAAATTATTTGTCAGTTCCTAAATTTTATAATCTTTTTAGTTACATAAGGACACTGTTTTCATAAATTGCTACAGACTGTTCTGTTTGGATAGAGTGATGTCATAGTTTTGTTGTCTACTTATCCTATAGTTTCCATAGCCTATATTGGTAGATATAAATTGTGGAAACAATAGTAAACCATAGATTATGTTCGAAAAATATATTGCAAATTTTCTTGGCAGTACATGAAGTGTGGATTTATCTTATGTGTACTAACCTATCTCACGAGTTCTTTTCGAGTTTTGTGTGGATGAAGTTTTTGAGAATAGGTGAAACCGTGATATGAGAGAATTGAATGATATAAAAAAGACCAATCTTGGGGATTCCCAAGGCACCCCAAGTAAATATTTCAAGAATTCTGAAGCATCTAAGCTTGGGGATGCTACGCATCCCACCTCTCTTCATCAACTATTATAAGTTAGCCTATGTTGAGCCTACATTTTTATTTTTCGACATGATATGTGATATTCTTGGAGTCCTATTTTTATTTTTATTTTTGTGTAAATAAAAGAGGTAATAACACCGGTGGTGCTGGAACTTGTCGTGGATGTTCACTTTAGTGCCTAAACTTGGAAAATACATCGAACTGGTTTTAAAACATGACGCAAGCATGCAAATATGGTGCTAATGCTATTTGTAGATGTAAAGTGTGCTTACATGGCACTGTATTGGACCGACGTGGCATATGGTCCACTTGTAGTAAGGAAGTACAAGTAAATTATAATCACACTAATACGCATGCTACCGACATTTTTTGTGGTATTAATAGTTATCTCGTGGTATAAAAATATTTATGTGCATATTTTTTTAATATATTAAAAAGGCCCCATAACATGTCATGAATTATAAATATTTGTGGTACCTAAATAATAAGCTCCTGGTGCACGAATATTCATGTGCACACAATATAAATATATAGATGTATGCAATAAACTAACATGATTTCGCTCATGGCTTGTATTATTAATATTATATAATGTAAATATAATCAACGAGTGAATATTCATATATGCACTTTAAATTTTATATTATGAGTAATTTTTAGTTATAGAAACATTTTCTTACACAACATACTTATGAATTATAAAATGTGTGTATAGTTACTCAAATGTTTGAATAATTAAAATAATATTCACGAACTGTAATTTTAAAAATATTTATATTATATTACACTAACTTTTTATTATACATTTTTTCAGTTATGTTAATGTTTTTAAAATAATACGTGAATGTTCTAAAAGGTACATGACTTTTATTAAAAATTTAGTTATTCTAGTTATATGTATAATATTTATAACTATTAATACCAGCATATAATTGACATTTATTCGTATTACAATGATTTATATTTTATACAGAGATTTTACGTTTTTTTAAGTGAACGTGTGCTAAATGGCCGCACGGCTCCAACGAATTTAAATAGCAGAAGCTTTTATTCCGACAGTACATTAGATCTAACGAGGAAAATGCACATGTAAGTCTATCCGGTAGATTGGCTAGCACAGGTATCCCACACACTTCACTTCCCCAGGTTCGAACCCTGGTGTTCATCAGTTTCTATTTTATTTTTATTCTATACCGACAAACAGGGCCCGCTTGTTATATGGACATAGTATTTAGCTAAAATTATGTTTGATCTCTACAAGTGAACCCCATGCCACTTCCGCAAAATATGGTGTCATGTCAGCACACTTTACTACTATGAATGGGATTAGCACCGTATTTGCACGTTCATGTCAAGCTTTAGAACCAGTTCCACATATTTTTCAAGTTTAGGCACTAAAGTGAACATATGTGGCAAGTTCAAGCACCACTGGTGTTATTACCTCTAAATACAATACACAAATCAGAAAATATTTATTGAGAGAGAAATCCCTCACATATCTACTTGATTGTTTGACTACTCAACGGTCCTCACTATTATCTTTTGAGAGTAGTTTGATTGTTTACTCTTATGCTTCACTTATATCCAGAGAGTATATTGTGATTGAGTTGAATGTCATAAATCTGAAATTATCAATATACTTTATGCTTAGTAGTAGCTTCACATATGGTTTATAAAGTAAAATCCATTGAAGTTTAACAATCATTGTACTGGTCATATGAGCAATTCATGTATGATTAATATAAGAAAGAGAACTTTCACATACAAATATATTATCATGGACATCTTTTATGATTGTGAATACCCATTAATTATTTTTAAACTTGATCAAATACTTGAAGTTGGACAAGGAAGAAAACATAATGGTTATGTTTGGGTATATTTGCGTAGAAGTTATATTTTTATGGATCCTCCAACATGTGGTGCTTGTTTAGAACCTTTTGCTAGCCAAGACTTCGTACTAAGTAGAAATACTACTTGTGCATCCAAACTCTTGAACCAAGTTTATTTCATGAGATTCCACCATACCTACCTATATATGGTATTTCACTGTCATTCCAAGTAAATTTTCATGTGCGACCTCTAAATCTTCAAATAAACATATGTTTTGTCTTCTCGTGCCTCTCATGGAGTGACGACGCAGTCATTATCTTCCATTCTAACCGAGTTATTCTCAAGATGAGTGGTTATTAACTTGTCATTGCACAAGAGAGTATGGTAAAAAGGATTGCCATTCCTCCATAACACAAAAATAAATAAATAAAAACTCCCCTAGAAAGTTGATTGTTTGGAGGGCACTTGTGGATTCAGCCAGCCATGGAATCTGATTGAAGGGTGGAGGTGGAGTAAAAAAATCAATTCCATTTCGGAACCGCCAATAATGTGATTAGCCTGGAAGATATTGACAACTCTATTATGATGTTGACAGGAAAAACACACCAACTTAAAATTACATATTTATCTCTATTTTAAACAATGAGCTCTAGCACCATTGCAAATCCCTGCTTCCCTCTACGAAGGGACAATCTATTTACTCTCATATTACTTACTTTTATTTTTGAGTCAACTTCCTATTCCAACCTCAATCTATTAGTTGGCAAGCACCATGTGGTGGGGAAAGACCCAAATATATATATCCACTCAAATATATTTGATCATGATTCATTACTATTGATAATTATCTTTATGATAAGTATGTCTGGAGGCGAAACATTAAGCCCCTATCTTTCTATGTGTTCGATGGATATTGTTTGTTCCAACAATATGCCTTGAGTATTAGAGATCATAAAAGACTATATGATAATTGAGTATGTGGAGCTCTTACTTAGACTTGATGATGTATTGAATTTTTTTGGTGAACCAGAACATAGAGTGTTAAGTTTCAATAGAATGCATTGTGTGAACCATGACATGTGAATGGATTGCTACTCTATCATGATGATTTTTATGAGAAAAAGATGTTGCTTATGATGCTAGAAAAGTGACTGAAATTATCAGTGATCAAAATTATTCACTATGCTAGCATTCACACTTCATAAATTATTTCTTTTATCATTTACCTACTCGAGGACGAGCAGGAATTAAGCTTGGGGATGTCGATACGTCTCCAATGTATCGATAATTTATGAAGTATTCATGCCATATTTGCCTATGTTTACAATACTTTTATATGTTTTGATGCACTTTATATGCTTTATTGAGAACTAACCCGGACTGATGCTATTTTCTGAAGAATTACTGTGGTGGTGTTTTTGTGTAGAAAATGAAAGTTCTCGGAATCGCCAAAAACTTTTTTGTGATTTTTTTCTAGAGGAAATAAGCAACATTGGAGCGAAGACCTGTTGGAGGGGTTGTGCCATTGGGAAACCACACAACACCCCCCTAGTGGCATGCCTTGATATGTGGTGGGCCACATGTGGCTCTGTTTGACATGATTCCAACACTAAAAAATCCTATAAATACCAGAAATCTCAAACATAAAGAGAGAATCCTCGTTCCGCTGCCGCAACTCTCTATATCGATGAAAACCCAATCTGGAGGCATTAAAGTACCCTGCCATAGGGTAGATCATATCTGGTGGACATCTTTATCATCCTGGCGGAGGCCATGATGAGGAGGGAGTAGTCCACCCTTGGGGCAAACAGTTTGTACCAGTATCTCGTGTTCTTGAGATGGTACGATCTTGCTGTATCAAAAGCTTTGATAATATAGGTGGATCATATGAGGTGTTTCCCTTCCTACCTTGTCGTCATGAATTGAATCTTTCCCTTTGAGATCCCGTTATGTTCGATTGAATATTGGATTTGAGAATACTTGATGTACGTCTTGCGTGGGATACCCTTAGGGACATTGGGGTATACTATTAATTCACTTGATATATGTGAAGGCATCAACTTGCGAATTCCAGTGACCTTGGGAATCTATGCATAGGGGTTTATTGCATGTTTTCATACCATGTTCTCCAATAGGAATCTTGGGGTTCTCCTTGAAGCTCTTTGTTTTGGATTGAATATGATAGATCTTAAATTGTTTGACGCATGTTGCATAATTTACCCACGGATAGTTGAGGTGACATTGGAGAATCTAGGTGACATTAGGGTTGATTGACATGTCACATTGAGGTATCTAGGTGACATTAGGTGTTATTTCACTACGAACTCTAGGGATGTTTGTGACACTTATAGGAATAGCCCAAAAGATTGATCGGAAAGGATAACTTTGAGGTGGTTCTACTACCTACGCTAATTTCATCTACATTGACTCTTTGTTGCACATTGAGGGATGACCATATGATTCAACTATATTAACATTGTTGGGAGATTGCACTAGCGAAAGTATGAACCCTAGGACGTATGTCCAAGCATTTATGCACAATTTTTCTCGTTGTTTTACACTTTCTACCTTGCTATTTTTATATTTTTAGATTATAAAAACATATTTCTATCATAAATATTGCACTTGTATCACCATCTCTTTGCCAAACAAGTGCACCTATACAATTTGCCACTGTATTGGGTGTGTTGGGGACAGAAGAGATTTCTTGTATTTGGTTGCAGGGTTGCTTGAGAGAGACCATATTCATCCTACACCTCCCACGGATTGATAAACCTTAGGTCATCCTCTTGAGGGAAAATTGCTACTGCCCTACAAAACTTTGCACATGGAGGCCCAACATACTCTACAAGAATAAAGATGCATAGTAGACATCAAAGGCCAGGTCCCTGTCAAGCCCGAGGCATAGCAGCATAAAATCGACGCCACCAACATACTCCTAGGCAAAACGCTTCTGATCATGTATAGGAGCGATTCGCCTAGGGAGGAAATCAGACCCCCACCATCTCTATGGTGAGCCCAGCATCCCTCAACTGAAGCATGCAGGTCATGGCAACATCCAGCTTCTTCTTGTCAGGGACAAGGGAACTACATGCGTCCATATCGACAGGCTTGGATTTTCGGACTTTGCGCAAGACTGGGGGCTCCTTGTCGATAATATAGCAGCATTCCACACTCCTTTCTTCCCACTTCTTGTGTAGGCTGCCAGGGGATGTACCTCCTTGAGAGAGGCACGAGGGATCCATGTAATGCTGTTGGAGCGAGCGCCCTCACTTGCACGGATAAAAGAAATGGCGGAAGAGGGATACATTGGGGACTATCCCTATGAAGTTTTCACACCAATGTGCAAAAATAGACAGAGTAGTCACCGCGTTTAGCGTGAAATCTAGCAAAAGGAGTCATAGGTCAGCATCAGATCTACGAAGAAAGCAGAGAAGGGGGGAACCATCCCACAATACAAGCACGCTGCAAAGAACGGATACTTCTCATCGCCGGACTGGGAGTCACCCGGAAGCACCACCAACGTTGGGTGCGCCTTGGTCACCCTCCCCCACATCATGGCGTACCTCGAGACGAGGTCACTCATTGTTAGCATGGAAGGGGACAAGACGTTGCACTTCCTCCGCATCGCCACCAAAGCGTCTGTCGTGTTGGCATACGCAGCCTTCTTGCCTTGTTTGCCATGCCCGTGGCAGCGGCAGAAGATGCTCGTTTGGGTGCCATGGCGAATCGGCAGCGTGCGTCGATGAAAGCGAAGGAACAACTCGGGGGCTCCGCGCTACAGGACGGAGGAGCAGAGTCGGTGGAGCAGAGGGATGCAGTTTGGATGAGCAACGAAGTTGCAAAACCACCTTTTATTAATGGGGAGGAAGACACAAGAGGCGCCTCTCCCAGTCCAATGTAGCACAACATTTTAGGCATGACCCCTCAAGGCAACGGCCTTGCTCCACCACTTCTATGACCCGTAGTCAATGCGCGTCGTGGGTGAAGCAGTAAAAATCGTCATAACTGTAGAGAATTGCGGCCAGTGTGCCTATGCACTATTTTTGGGCCTAGCCCAACAATGTCACGGACTCAAGTGTCGCACAAGCCTAGGGGCTACTATCAGTGCACTGAGAAATGGAGGCCCTTATTGCATGGACTTGTGCACAGACATCAGCGGCCTCCGGACCGGCGAGACCTTGTCGGGTGAGGACCATCATCCAAGTAACATCAAGGCAAGACCATGGCTACCGGCAAGCCTTCTTGTTTGGAAAGAAGACACAACTGCGAGCATCTTCCTGCCAAGACCTCCACCCGTCAAGCCGTCGCACCACATCACTAGGTTGATCGTCTACATTGTCTAGGTGTCGATCGGGTAGGAGGTTAGGTGGAGATGGTCAAGGCGTGTGCGGCTCGGTAGATGCACTTCAACTTTAGTGACACTCGTCCTACGGCGTGACAAAATAATAGGAGGTAGTTGGGAGAATGACACATAAGGAGAGGCCATTCTTTCCGGGAGATTTCGCCACCATGCCACCTCACGGCGCATTTGCGCCTATCCTAATCCGCCAGAGTTAGGTATTTCCCACTATAGCTCTTGCCTGTGTATTGGGCAGCGATAGTGTCCACTATTTACCTCGTGTGGCCACTTTGGTAACCCCTTGGATATAAAAGGAGGTCCATGGCTACCTTTAGCAAGGTCGACTCCCCGTTCATTCTACAAACGTAGCCGCACCCCCTCGAAGGTCCCTTGTCAGGTGGTGACGCTTTTGTACTTTGAACAACCATATAATCTACCAAACACAGGACGTAGGGTTCTTCGCTTCTCAGCCGCCCGAACCTCTCTAAACTAAGATGCATGGATCTGACGGTGCATACAGGGTCCCTGTAGTAGAACCGTTGAAAGGGCCCTTGCCGACCCCATCGATCATCGTAGCCCTCCAGAGGGGCACTGGTGATAGAGGGAAGACATGGGGATCGTCGGACAACTCCGGTGAGGATCAAAGGATGGAGGCCCTCCCGACCTTGGCCCGAGCTACGATGAACAATTTGTGGCAGATGAAGCGGCGATGATGGCTAGAAGGGGTCATGATTGCCTCTATTTATAGATGTAAGGGACGAACTACAAAAGTAATGGCAGGGGGAGAGCTTGGGCGCAACTTGGATACGAAGTAGACGAGGCCAAAGAACAGTGTGTGCATGGAGGCTAGGATGTGGCACCCTAAGTGGGACAGGGCACGCATGCGGGCTCATTTTTCTGAACGGATGCACTATGTTCGCATTCACAGTGCGGCCTACCATCATCGGGGAGGAGTAGAGGGGTGCTAGGTGGAAGGAGATGAACATGCTGTGTGGCACGCACATGTTGTGGTTGCGCAAGGAGGGCCAACGGGAGGCAGCACTAGGCCCTGATTCCCTGAGCGTTCCAACTCCATGTCGAACACCTTGCACATGTGCGGTCACCATCTGCACTTGCACGTGCGCTACTGTTGGATTTCGGGCTCTGCAAAAATCCTTAAGGTTCGAACATAGGGGCGTGAGCGAAGGTTTCCCGCAGCCTCTCTCAACCTAGCTCGCTACTCGATGGACACTGCAGCGAACTCAAATGATGACGAGGAAGAAGAAGAACACGGTAGTTTACCTAGGTTCGGGCCACTGTGAAGCGTAATACCCTACTCCTGCTTTGGTCGATTGCCTCTCGTGGAGGTTCTGGTAGATGAACTAGTACAGTGTTCTTGAGCCTTCTTGAGGCGGCTGGAGGCGTCTTCTTGGCTCTTGCAGTGGCATGTTTAGTGTCTAAGTGTTGGATCCCCCCTATGGTGTGACCTAGCTTCTATATATAGTGGAAGCCCGATTCCTCCTCCCTTATCACAATGGCGGGAAGGGATCCCACCACGGCCAACTTCGAAGGGGGACAGGAGTACATCCGCGCCCTGTCTAAAGGCGGTCTTTGCCTACAAAGTAGTTGTAGGAGATGCAGTGGTGGGCTCGGCGATGACATCTGCCCTGCGTGGCTCGTGGTCATGGTCTTGTTGCACTATAGGGGAAACCTTTGGGCGGTGCTTTAGGAACCCGCGCGCGTCCTTACTCCCTTTGCACAAAAGGGGAAACTACGCTGCCTGCCGCGCTGGCACCCCCATGTCCTTCCTTGTGTCACCCTTGATTCCTAAGGTCGGGCCTTGCATAGAGATCTCCACCACTTAGGAGGGGAGGCCTAGGGAGGCCCATCCTTGCTGGTCTAGATGTTTCTCTTCCTTGTTAGCCCAGGGTACTCGCGAGGGCCTTGTCTTGCGTAGCGTCATACCAGGCCATGCCTGGCTGACGAAGTGGGCCATGCCTGGGCCGCAGGCAGGAAGGACTGGGTACCGCCATTCCCAGAACGCTGATAGCTACTTTCTAAGATGTCAGACCATCTCTATGGAAAAGTACCTTCAACACGGTGCTCCTTTGTGTCGTCAGCTCGAGACCTAGCCCAATGGTCCATACAGGAGAGGGCAGAAAATTTTCCGGACAGAAACTTGGGGAGAAAACACAAAAAGAATGGCTCGGAGTTAAAGGATGAACTTGGGAGTTATGAATCTCCTTGGAAGGTAGTCATGTGGTAAAAAGTTCAGCTCAAAATGATCAAGGAAAATATACTTGCTTCACAAACTGCCACTTTTGACCAGAAGCTAAAAAAATCCTTAGCTGAAATACTCCAAATGACCATGGCATATTTTTTGCATGGGGAGGTGAGGCATGATCCGAAGAATATTTAGGAATTTATTAGGAATTTTCTGAGCAAGCACAATAAGGGTTGCGTCCTAGCACAAAGGGAAAATATTCATTTTCACATAGGAAATGAATATTATCCAATGAAAGAAAATTATAGCATGGCAAGTTTTGGGAGAGAGATGAGGTTATGAAAGATATTCAAGATGCTAGGGTTCACTTTGAAGAACGTCAAAAATAATTCCAAGTGATAAGTCCAAAAGGATTGTCAGAAAACCCAAATTCAAATTAACATATTTAGTTAATACAAATAAAAAGAAAATGGAATAATCGGGGTGTCACAAACCTCCCCCCTTAGGTTGAATCTCATACTCAAGATTTGGCTGCTTGGAAAACAAATATGGATATGTTGTCCTTCAGTAAGTCTCTCTTTACCAGGTCACCTCACTCTTAGTGTGACGCTCCCACTACCCTTTGTAAAACCCTATAACTTTGCTTCGAGTAAACTTGTCCATTTGATCCAAGTTTCTTACGGGCGATCTATAATTCTTCCATATTTGTCTTTTCTGCGGGGGGGGGGGGGGGCAGAGCATTTTTGTAGTTGAGACATGTGAAATACATCATACACCTCGGATAGTTCTGGCAGTAATTCTAGCTAATGAGCCACTTGTCCAACCCTTCGCATAACCGGAAACACACTGAAGTATCGAGGTATGAGCTTTCCGTAAGTATGAAACCTCTTAATTCCTTTCATGGGGGTAACTTGGAGATAGGTGTATTCCACGGATTCAAAGCTGTTATGTCTATGCTTTGGGTCATAGTAACTGTTTTGATGAGATTTTGATGCCTGTAATCTATCCTGAATTGTTGTGACTTGGTGTTCTGCTTCTATTATAAAATCTGTCCCAAAGATTTGGCTATCTCTAGTTTTAGACCAGTTCTTCTGAGTGCGACACTTTCGTCCGTATAGTGCCTCAAAGGGTGACATATTGAGACTTGTTTGATAACCATTGTTGTAGGAAAACTTGGCATACGGCAGACTGTCTTCCCACTTGGGTCCATAGACAGGAACGGATGCTCGCAACATGTCTTCCAAGATTTTGTTAACCCATTCTGTCTGTCCATCCGTCTGTGGGTGGTAAGCCATGTTGTGTTTCAAGGTGGTCCCCAAGGCTTTGTGAAGCCATAGCCATAATGCCGAGGTAAACAAGGATCCTTGGTCTGAAGTGATAGTCTTGGGTACTTCATGTAGGCTGACACTCTTGGATACGTAGAGTTGAGGGAGCTGGTTACCTTTGTAAGCATGTCGACCACAACTCGTATAGCATCAATTCCTCGTGGTGTCTTACGAAATCCCACAATTAAGTCCATACAAATGTCATCCCATTTCCATTGTGGAACTCGCAAGGGTTGGACTAAACCGGTGGGTTTCTGATGTTCAGCCTTCACCTCGTTGCATATGTCAAAACAAGCGACGCAATATGATATATCCTTCTTCACACCCTTCCACCAAAATGTCTGCTTCAGATCCAGGTACATTTCAGTGCCTCCGAGATGAATAGAATATGCAGATTCATGGGCTTCTTTCAAAATATGTTGCTTCAGTTCCCATGGGTAGGCACATAGATTCGATTCCAAAATAGTAGGGTACCTTGATTATCTATGTTGAACTCTTGTGTCTTCCCTTCTCGCACTTTTGCCCTTATATGGAGTAACGGTGTGTCACCATGTTGAGCCTTCCAAATATCATGTTCCAATGTGGGCGTGATTTGCAAAGTAGTTCTAGCCTCCCAAATGACCATGTTGAGCTGAGTTATCTCCTGTTGAAACGATGGGCGAAAGGACTCGATTAGAGAGTTTGATGTGGCCGATTTGCGACTAAGAGCGTCGACGGCTACATTAGCTTTTCCGAGATTATAGTTGATACCAAGGTCATAGTCTTTGATCAATTACAACCATGTTCTTTGTTGGATATTTAAGTCTGGTTGGATGAATATATACTTGAGACTCTAGTGGTTGGTGTAGATTTGACATCTCTTCAGAATGATGTAATGTCTCCATATTTTTAAGGTAGCACTACGACAACCATTTCCAGGCCATGTGTTGGATAGTTCTCCTCGTGCAGCCATAGCTATCTGGACACATAAGCCACGACTTTCCATCTTGCATAAGTACACACACACACAATGCCACTCTTGGGTGCATCGCAATAGATGTCGAAGCTCTGGTAGATGTCTGGTAGAGTCAACACTGGAGCGTTGATCAACAGAGTCTTCGGCTCATTGAAACTATTCTCACATGCTTTCGTCCATATAAAATTCTGGTTCTTCTTAAGAAATTCCATCATTGGCTTGGAAATCTTGGAGAAATCTTCAATCAAGCGACGGTATTATTCTGCCATACCCAAGAAACTTCTTATTTCTGACACAGAAACATGCGTCTTCCAATTCAATACTTATGTCACCTTGCTTTGGTCCACAACCACTCCTCGAGCGGAAAAGTGTATGTCCAAGGAATCTCACTTCATTAAGACAAAATTCACACTTTCTAAATTTGGCATAAAGTTGATGGGCTCACAATCGCTCCAATACTGAACGAAGATGTTCTTTGTGTTCTTCTTTGCCTTTGGAATATATAAGAATATCATCAATGAACACAACCACAACTTGTCCAAAAAGTCGATGAACACCTTGTTCATCATGTGCATGAAGAAAGGCGGGAGACTTAGTTAGTCCAAATGACATGACTATATACTCACACAACCCATATTAGGTAGTGAAGGTTGTCTTGGGAATGTCTTCTTCTCTAATTTTCTGTTGGTGATACCCGGTTTGCAAGTCAATATTGGAGAACACATGAGCTCCACTGAGTTGATCGAACAAATCACTGATCCTGGGAAGCGGGTACTTAATCTTGATCATGCCATCATTGAGCGAGCGGTTATCAACACACATCCAGATACTGCCATCTATCTTTCCCACAAATATGGCGGTCACCCCAAGGATACGAACTAGGGCGAATATATCCTTTTTGAAGTATTTTATCCAACTATTTCTTCAATTCCACTAATTCTGATGAAGGCATATGATAGTATTTCTTGTAAATTGGCGATGTACCGGGGACAATCTCAATAGAAAACATAAGCTCCCGATTGGGTGGCATGCCTAGCAATTCCTATGGAAACACATGTAGGAATTCATAGACGACTGGGATTAAATTAATATCCGTAAAAATTGCTGCATAAACCAATCCCTTCTTTGGCATGGATCTATCAGCAAATAACTGAGTTGGCTGGCCCGCTGGGTTTATTAAGGTGACATTTCTGGTTGCGTAGTTAATGCAGACCTAGAGTTTTGTCAACCAATACATTCCCAAAACGACATCCAATTTTGAGGATTCAATGGATACCAAAGATGCGAGAAATATAATATAACTGATGGATATTTCCAATCTTGGCATACAAAATTTGGCATAAGCATGGATCCAGGGGATTGTACTACCATAAGTTTGTCCAAAAGGGTATAGGAAAGCTGATGCTAGGTAACAAAACTCCGCGAAATAAAATAATGGGAATCCACGGAATCGAATAAAATTTTGGCAGGTATGTTATTAACAGGGAACATACCAATAACCAGTTCAGGTGCTTCTTGGTCTTCGTTTGCAGAGATATGATGAACTTGACCATGAATATACTTTGGGTTGGGGTACGGCCCCACAAGAAGAGACATGCATTGTTACACTGATAGTCTTCCTTCACTATTTTTGTAACCATTGACGAGAATTGATTTTCCGTCTTGGTGTTCCCATGTTGTCACGTTTGCCTAAATCGAACTGCGGCTGTTGCCAAGTACGAATCTTGTAAAAATCTTATGCTTCCTTCTCGGGTTAAAACTTGTGTTTGTGGTCTTCAGATGCAGGCTTATAATCATTAGCAAGCTTGTGTTCACTTTCTACAATGAGTGCCTTGTTCACCAAAGATTGGAAATCGGGGAAATCAAGCATAATGAGTGCACATCGGAGGATATGGTTAAGCCCTTTGAGGAACCAATCTATCTTCTGTTCTTCGGTGGCTACGTCATGAGTGGAATAATTGTCCAAGTTATTCCACTTGTTCAAATACTTGCTTATGATGGAGTTTGTCGGAATCGGGGCCCCGCAGACCGCAAAGAGGTTCGAACACGGGGGTGCGCTCGCTCTCCAACCTTACTCAACCTCACGACTTTAAGGCGACTCTACAATGGCTCTTGCTAGGGGAAAACGAACAAGGACACACCGTTTACCCTAGTTTGGGTCACCTTGTGGTGTAAAACCCTAATCCTGCTTGGTGGATTGCTTGAGGTAGAAGATGACTACAAGGCATGTTCTTGCCATCCCAAAGACTTGTCCTTCTCTACGGGGCCAACCCCCTCCTTATATTGGCCTTGGTCCTCTTCCCCCAAAATATCTGGCGGGAAGGGTTGCTACAACGGCCAGTTTGAAGGGGGGCAAGGGTGCAATCTATCCTGACAAAAGGTGGTCTTCGCCTGTTAAAGCTCTTCGCCATGACGCGTTGGTGGGCTCAAGGGTGACCTCCGTCCTGCCGAGCCCTCGGTCTTGGTCCTATTTCACCAGAAGGGTAACCTTTGAGTATTTGCTTTGGGAACCCCCGAGCAGGCGCGGCTCCCTTATCACCAAAGAGGAAAGCTTCTTGGTTCATGCCTCTTGGCACGACTATGTGGGCCGCTCTGTGTCAGCCACGTGAAGGGGCGAGGACGTGTGAACCCACCGTGCTATCTTTGACGTCCTCCGTTGATCCCTCCAGATGGCCTCAATAGGGGGTGGGGCATAGGAGGCCCCCGGGAGGCGCCCTCAGGAGGGAACACCCCCTGTCTCTTGAGGGGGCTTGTTGACTCGCCCCTTGCGAGGAGGGGCCCCTCGCGAGGGTCCGATTCCTGAGGATCAGCGAGGGCCTCACCAGGCCTACGACACGTGCCATGCCTTGGGCCACAGGCAGACAGGCCGTGGTACCTCCAGTCCCATGTTCCCGACAGTATCCCCCGAGCCCTCGGCGTGCTCACGCTGAGCCACGGGAGGGTGAGGTGCGGTGGGCTCCAACCGCCTACGGGCCAACCACGGCACATGACGTGTGATGAGGCAAGGGCGCCCAAACTCCCTCTGACGCCTTCACAATCGCCCCGACTATCATAAACCGGACACGTGGATTGGTACTGACGAGGATATGTAACTAGGGTAGGGTCCTAGGCAAGACCTACATACCCTACTTAAGGACACTACATTGGAGGACTTGAAGATCAAGCATAAGCTTCCGACTAGATTCCATGTGACGTTCAAGTCACTCGACATTCAATCCACTCGGAGTCTTCTTCCTTCACTCGACAGTCGCCTGTCACTTGGTAGACCTCATTCTCAGTCGACACCAGAAGACCAGGAGCCACCATCAGGAGGTCAACGGGCAGTGGTTAGTCCTTCGTCATTAGTAGCATTTATTATGTACGTTATCGGTAACGCTAGACTTTAAACACACAATCAGACCCCTAGATGCCGAGCACTTATGAGGGGCAGCGAACTCTATATAAGCCACCACTCCCCTTTGGCACAAGGGTTCGCTCTAGGCCACGAGATCCATTTCGGTGCGCTCACCTTCATCGTCGATGATTCGGCATGGCTTCAGGAAGCGCCTCTCGATGTCAAGGCGCTCCCAGTCTGTGGGGCTATGCACTTGCGCGTGAGTTTCTGCGGTGTGTTGCTGCATCGGCCATCGACTCCTTATGCGTCGGCTCCCCTCGCTGTCCATGGTTGCAAGCAGTCCGTCCGCTCACAACTCCAGCACTGGGTCAAGCATGTAGTGGCGCGCCAAATTTCCTCTCCGCAAATCGTAGCACTCGAGCCTGCCGAGTATCTTCACGGCGTGTTCGAGTCGGATTCCGATCCGTCCGACATCCCTTCCGAGTGCGAGAGTTGCGACCCGGTAGCGGAGGTTCTTATGGCGGGCTCTCATCAAAGCCCGCTGCCAGGCTTTGCAATGGCAAGCATGATGTTGGCGACGCGTCGAGTGATCATCCCCGTCGCGATGGTGAAGTTCTTCATACTCCCATCGTTGGTATGACTGCCGAGGCTCAGGCCTTGGAGGCCATGCATATTCAGTTGGAAGTGCTCCAGCGGGAACTCAACTTGCGTGCTCGCCAGTGCCCACCAGTTGCCGGTCGACAGCAGCGACAGCTGTCCCCGACTGAATCCCGCAAAGACGTTGAGGTATATCGTACCCCTGTATTAAATGTAGCAGCTGCTGCTAGGATAGCAGACTCCATTCAGCCGTCACAGTCAGAAGCTGGAAGAGGGTTGATGCATATCAGAGCACTGTTAAATGCAGCACAATGTCAGAATTCTATAGTTTCACAGTCCCGCAATAGGATACACAACAACTTACCCAGGCCCAAAACCGTTAGTCAGCACACAGCCCTGGATTGCCCCTGCGTCGTAGGGGTGGGGGCTTTCGCGAGGATCAGGTCAGAGATCAGCTTCACCGCGAAGACCACCATCGAGTGCCCACTCCTCCGCAGGGCGGTCCGTGCGTGCCCCGACACCCGGACGATAGGCGGTCGTTCGGTGATGAACGGAATGCGGAGTTTGATGCTCGAGATCTCCTCCCCCAAAAATGGATCGACAGGGGTAGAGCCCACAGAGAAGTCCAAGATAGAGACTTTCCGAGTAGTAGCTTAGCCGTGATTTCTGGTCCTGAGTGTTTCAGCAGAGCCATCCATTCTGCAGAGTTTAACCCCAACTTCAGGTTGGCGGCCGGGATCGGAAAATTTTCTGGCGAGTCCAAGCCAGAGACTTGGTTAGATGATTACCGAGTGGCTCTAAAGATTGGTGGTGGCAACGACAATGTCGCAGTGAAGCACCTGTCCTTGATGCTAGATGGTTCAGCTCGAGCTTGGCTGAATCGCTTGGCTCCTTCCAGTATATATTGCTGGGAGGATCTTGCCCGAGTGTTTATCCGAACCTTTGAGGGTACTTGCAAGCCTCCTGCAGGTCTGGTCGACTTATAGCATTGTATCCAGAAGCCCAATGAGACACTGAGAGATTATATTCAGAGGTGGTCCACTCTGCATCATACGGTGGAGAATGTGTTAGAACACCAGGCTGTGTGTGCTTTCAAGGCCGGTGTGAGGTACAGAGAGCTATATCTGAAGTTTGGTCGAACGGGTGATATTTCACTCGGCAAGATGATGGAAATTGCCACTCGGTATGCCAATGGCGAGGAAGAAGACCGCCTCCGTTGCGGCAAAGGAAAGACAGGTGTCAGTGATACTGGCGGCAATTCCATTCGGAAACAGAAGCGAAAAGGTGAAGGTACAAAGGTACAATTCAAGGAGAGGCAGCCGCACTGGCGACCCAGTCAAAAAACAAGGGGAAAGCCAAAGCACAGTATGCCCCCAAGAAAGGAAAAATTAGTCAGCAACTGATATCATGGATCAGCCGTGTGTAATTCACACGAGGAAAGATGCGGAACGCAATGTGATTTTGCCCAAGCACACCACTCGACAGTGTCATGTCCTTATCCAGCAATTCAAAGGGGACCCACTGAGTGATAAATCTCCTGAGAAGGGTGATGAGGATGAAGATAAAGAAACATTCCTAGATGTCACTTCTACACTTGTGATTTTTGCTGATGTCGAGAGCAAGAGTCGTCTGAAAGTCATCAATAGAGAAGTCAACATGGCTGTACCGGCTACCCCCACCTACCTCAATTGGTCCCAATATGCTATCACATTCGACCAAACAGACCATCCTTCTCATGTGGCCACTCCTGGTCGACAGGCTCTAGTAATTGATCCGGTGATGGGCGGCACTCAACTCAGAAAGGTCGTCATGGACGCTGGCAGCGGCCTAAACATTCTCTATGCGGATACCCTGAAAGGGATGGGCATTCCGATGTCCCGACTAAGTGAAAGCAACGTGCAATTTCACGGGATCATCCTAGGGATGAAGGCCAAGTCACTCGGCCATATAGCATTGGATGTGACATTCGGGAATGAAAAAAATTCCGAAAAGAAAAGCTGACGTTTGAAGTCGTGGATTTCCAGAGTGCCTACCATGCCATTTTGGGTCGACCTGCGTATGCATGTTTCATGGCCCAACCATGTGATGTGTATCTCAAGTTGAAGATGCCAGGACCTAAGGGCATGTCCACGGTCAGTAGCAATCGACAGCGGGCCGATGAGTGCCGCCAGCAAGGCTCCAAGATCGCCGATCACCAAATGGCCATGGTCGAACTTGAAGAGTACAAGAAAACCGCTGACCCTGCTGATTTGCTCCGTGCAAAGAGGTTGGCTTACGAGTCGGCATTTTAGTCGGTAGGGGAAGTGAAGAAGGTGAACATCCACCAGACAGATCCTACTGCTGCCCTGACGAATATATCAAGAACACTCAACAGCAAATAGGAAGTCGAGCTCATCTAGTTCCTCCATGAGAATTGGGATATCTTTGCATGGAAGCTTGCTGACATGTCGAGGGTTCCCAGGGAGTTGGCTGAGCACTGTCTGAGAGTGGATCCAAAAGCCAAACCCGTCAGGGAGCATTTGCGTCGTTCAGCGGCGGAGAAGCGCAAGGCAATCGGCCAAGAAGTGGTCCGTCGCTTGCAAGCCAAGTTCATTCGGGATATTTACCACTCTGTGTGGCTGTCAAATGTTGTGATGGTGCCAAAGAAAGATAAGTCATTGCGTATGTGCATTGACTTCAAACATCTCAATCGGGTATGCCCCAAGGATCATTTTTCGCTCCCCCGCATAGATCAAATTGTTGACTCGACTGCGGGGTGCGAGCGTTTATCATTTATGGATGCTTACTCTGGGTACCATCAGATCCGTGCCTATGGCCCGGACGAAAAAAAGACATCTTTCATCACCCCATTCGGGTGTTTCTGCTACATCACTATGCCATTCGGTCTCAAAAATGCCGGCGCTACTTTCATGCGCATGATTCAGAAATGTTTACTCGACCAGATCCCTTAGAATGTCGAGGCGTATATGGATCATGATAGTGGTCAAGTCCCGCAAAGGTTCCGACCTGCTGGCTGACTTGGCCGAAACATTCGCCAATCTAAGGAGATTGGACATAAAGTTGAATCTGGCAAAGTGTATCTAAGGAGAATGAAGACTCCCGTGCGAGTGCACGACATTCAGAAACTCACAGGTTGCTTGGTAGCACTGAGTCATTTAATTTCTCGTCTTGGTGAGAAGGTTGTGCCTTTGTATCAATTGATGAAGAAGTCTGACACATTCGAGTGGACTCCTAAAGCGGAAGCAGCGCTTGTTGAGCTCAAAGCCCTTCTCTCCACCCAGCCGGTGCTTGCCACTTCTTGCAGCAAAGAGCCTTTTCTCCTGTACATTGCAACCACTAATCAGTTTGTTAGTACAATGTTAACTATCGAGCGGGATGAGGAGGGTAAAGCTTATAGAGTCCAGCGGCTAGTCTATTATGTCTCAGAAGTTTTGTCCCCCTCAAAGCAAAGATATCCACACTATCAGAAGCTGGTTTATGGTACTTACCTATCAGCAAAGAAGGTGGCGCATTATTTCCAAGACCACTCAATTTCAGTCATCAGTGATGCTCCTCTGTCTGATATTTTGAACAATCGAGACGCATCAGGTCGAGTGGCTAAGTGGGGAATTGAGCTTGGACACTTTGACATCAGATTTGAAGCCAAGAAAGCAATCAAGTCCCAAGCATTGGCAGATTTTATGGCCGAGTGGATTGAACAGCAACAGCCAATCCAGATTCACTCGGTGCACTGGACCATGTTCTTCGACGGCTATAAGATGTTGAATGGGTCCGGTGCTAGTGTGGTTTTGATATCCCCAATGGGCGACAAGCTCAGTTATGTCTTGCAAATTCACTTTGATTCCTCCAACAATAAGGCAGAGTATGAAGCGCTTCTGTATGGGTTGCGCATGGCTATCTCACTCGACGTCAAGCGCCTGATGGTTTGTGGCCACTCAGATTTGGTGGTGAATCAAGTGATGAAAGAGTGGGTTTTTGAAACCCCGCTATTACTGTACTATAATGTTGTCAAAAGTTGGAGAAGAAATTCGAAGGCCTGGAACTCCATCATGTTCCCCGACTGAAAAATCAGGCAGCTGACAAACTAGCAAAGATTGGGTCCACTCGATGGCCTGTCCCCAGTGATGTGTTCTTAGAGCACCTGCACACTCCTTCGGTACAAGAAGATCCTTTCACCGAATAGCCCCCACAAACTTTTAGTTCCACTAACCCCCCAGAAGTTGATGTCCCTGCAATGTTTGCTCTAGTCATGGAGATTCTGGTTGTAACTCCCGATTGGACCGTGCCTTACATTGCCTATATCCTCAGACAAGATCTCCCTCAAGATGAAACAGAGGCTTGATAGATTGTGCACAGGTCCATGGCTTTTACTGTGATGGGAGATTAGCTGTTCAGAGAGAGTGCGACTGGCGTTACACAACACTTCATTTCCCCCGAGGAAGGTCGAATGATTCTGGATGAGATCCACTCGGGAACTTGCGGCCATCATGCGTCCTCAGGGACGATTGTCGCCGAAGCATACAGAGCTGGTTTCTTCTGGCCACGAGCTAATGAGATAGCTACAGACATCATCGATCACTATGATGGGTGTCAGTTCTATGCAAACTTGTCACACAAGCCGGCCACTGCTCTGAAGACAATTCCCCTTTCCTCGTCGTTTGCTGTTTGGGGACTCGACATGGTTGGTCCCTTTCGGGCCAAAAAAGGCGGGTTTACTCCTTTGCTGGTAGCAGTCGACAAGTTCACCAAGTGGATAGAGCCCAAGCCGTTCAAGAAGCTGAACTCCCGCACGGAGGTCACATTCATGTGGGAGATAATTTATCGATACGGCGTTCCACAAAGCATCATCACGGATAACGACACTAACTTTGACTCGGAAGAATTCAAGAACTTCTATAACTCCCAAGGCACCCAGGTGGATTATGCATCTGTTGCACATCCACAAACCAATGGGCAAGTCGAGCGGGCTAACTGCCTCATCCTGCAAGGTCTGAAGCCTCGTCTCATGCTGATTTGGATCATGCCGCCAGGGCCTGGGTAATTGAGCTACCATCTATTTTGTGGCGTCTGAGAATGACGCCTAATTGGTCGACTGGGCAGACACCTTTTTGCCTAGTCTATGGAGCCAAAGCTGTCCTACCGAGTGACTTGTTTCATAACTCTCCTCGGGTGGAACTCTACTCCGAAGATGAAGATGAACAAGCCAGACAAGATGGTGTTGATCTCCTGGAAGAAGAGCGAGAAATGGCTCTAATCCGGACTACAGCCTATCAGCAAGATCTGCGGCGTTTCCATGTGAAGAATGTCAAGAGTCGGGCATTTAATGAGGGGGACTTGGTGCTCCGAGTGGATCAGCAGCGACCTCATAAACTTGCTCCAGCATGGGAGGGCCCCTTCGTCGTTACCAAAGTGTTGAACAATGGAGCCTATCCCCTATACAACCTCAAGAAACGGATCGACGAGCCGCGGGCTAGGAATGGAGATTTATTCGATGCTTTTATACACAGAGACAAAACAGTTCGATGTAATAAAATATTTCATCTATGCAAATCAAGACTCCTACAGTTTGTTGTCGATTCCGATCGTATAGTTTCATATTTGGGAATACTCGGAGCGATGAGCAATCCTCACACACGAGGGGCTTAGCTGCGAACATGTTTTGCCTAAGTTAAAAACCCTGTTGGGTGAATAGCAGTCCATTCACTTGATGACTTAGCTGCGAATCGACATTCGCCTAAGTTCAAAAAAAATGAGTGATGAGCAATCCTCACACTTGGGGGCTTAGCTGCGAACATGTTTCGCCTAAGTTAAAAACCCTATCGGGTGAATAGCAGTCCATTCACTCGACGACTTAGCTGCGAATCGACATTTGCCTAAGTTCGAAAAAACCCTGAGTGATGAGCAATCCTCACACTCGGGGGCTTAGCTGCGAACATGTTTCTCCTAAGTTAAAAATCCTGTCGGGTGAATAGTAGTCCATTGACTCGACGACTTAGCTACGAATCGACATTCGCCTAAGTTCGAAAAAATTCCGAGTGATGAGCAATCCTCACACTCGAGGGCTTAGCTGCAAACAAGTTTCGCCTAAGTTAAAAACTTTGTCGGGTGAATAGCAGTCCATTCACTCGATGACTTAGCTGCAAATCGACATTCGCCTAATTTCGAAAAAACTCCGAGTGATGAGCAATCCTCACACTCGGGGGCTTAGCTGCAAACATGTTTCGCCTAAGTTAAAAACTCTGTCGGGTGAATAGCAGTCCATTCGCTCGATGACTTAGCTGCGAAGCAACATTCGCCTAAGTTCGAAAAAAACTCTGAGTGATGAGCAATCCTCACACTCAGAGTCTGAGCTGCGAACATGTTTCGCCTAAGTTAAAAACTCTGTCGGGCGAATAGCAGTCCATTCGCTCGACGACTTAGCTGTGAATCGACATTCGCCTAAGTTCAAAACAAACTCCGAGTGATGATCAATCCTCACACTTAGGGGCTTAGCTGCGAACATGTTTCGCCTAAGTTAAAAAAATTGTCAGGTCAATGGTGGAGTATTCACTCGACGACAT
The DNA here is from genome assembly GCA_022496015.1 of Hordeum marinum. NCBI lineage: Eukaryota > Viridiplantae > Streptophyta > Magnoliopsida > Poales > Poaceae > Hordeum > Hordeum marinum. The sequence goes on from CM039673.1 coordinate 202,193,529, forward strand.
AGCTGTGAATCGACATTCGCCTAAGTTCTAAAATGCTCCGACCGATGAGCAATCCTCACACTCGGGGGCTTAGCTGTGAACCAGCGTTCGCCTAAGTCAAAAAGCAAATACAGTCTAACAAGTGATTAAAAGCCAAATACGGATAAAATCCAAAGGTTAAGTCATGGATAAATGTTTTGTAAAAAAGCAAATGTGCTCAGGCCTAAGGCCTGAATGAAGTTTTAAGGGATAAAGTTCCACTCGACATACCGAGGCGAATAAAAGTGTTTCTTCCTAATGTCAAGTTTTCTAATCATTTGACGGGTTGGCTGGGTCGACAAAAGTGTCCAAGTCGATGCCATCTGCGATTCCGATAGCTGCGTTGATGAAGGTCTCCATGAAGTCCTCGAATTAAAGCTTCTTTGTGTTAACCACTCGGAGCTCCTTCAGCTTCTCCTCCCTCACATCCCTACAATCGACCCTGACAAGTGATAGCGCCACGTCGGCCCCGCAGCGAGCAGCACACTTCTTCCAGGCATGCACTCGACTTGGAAGGTCGTTCAGACGAACCATCATGGGGTTGAGGTCGAGATGAAGAGTGTCCTTAGGCCACAGCTCCTTATCAATCCTCTTTATCGCAGATCTCGATCGGACAAGATATGCCTGAACGCCCTGGAGCCAGAAATTGACTCTGAGCATGTTCATGGCCACCGCATCTGTGATAGGAGACTTGGTGGGATCTAGGTTGGGCTCAATATCCTCTGTCTCCTTTTCGAAGTCTTGGCAGAATTTTGTTGAAGAGAAGGAATGGGAGGACAATCGGTGAGGTACGATCTTCATGGATTTTATAAAGTTCAGACGACAAGAGACACTCACCATCGAGCATGATGTCCATCTTCCTCGATAATTTTCCCAAATGCTTCTCCAGGTCGTTTCTCCTTTTGTTCAGCTGCTCGACCCTTTTGACGAGGTCCACGCACTCTTGCTTTAGCTTTGTGTTCTCCTCCTCTAGCTTCTTGGCAGTCGCAAGCTTCTGATCTGCAGTCTCGGTTTTATCCTTGGCCACCCGTTGGGCGTTCGCGAGTGCTTTGTCCTTGTCCTCTAGTGCCTTCTTAATGGAATATAAAAAAAACAACATTGTTGGTCGCACTTGGAGTCGATGATTTTCATTGCGCACGTCTGTTCGGGTGAGAGCACTCGGTTCAAAGCATGAAAAGTGAAGATGGGAATGCAGAGAGTTGACGGTAGTTACCTCCAGAGACTTCATCTCAGCCTGTGCTCGCTCCAGAGCATTGTTGGAGGCTTCCTGATCCACACGCAGTCGGTTCCTTTGATCCTCAAGATCCTTGTATTGTGTTCCAAGTTCGCATGCCCTCGGAAACCAACAATACAAAGAAATTCAATCGACAAGTAATACCAAGGACGGTCGATTGGGCTATGAATACCGTCGACTGCCTGTCTTACTATCTGGAACAGCGTCATATAATGGTTGACCTATGATGTCCATGAAGCACGTATCCAGGGGAAGAAGAATTCAAGCAAAAGTCCACTCAACATGTCGAGTGGATCTAGCGCTCCGCATGTCATAAACAAATTCAAAGCAGTCTCTATTAATACCCCCGCCAGTGCAAGCACTCAACGGCGGTCTCGGGGACTACACCTAGTAGGTGCACTCAGAGTGCCCCCACTGAGACGGTTAACACCCCACGTGTCGAGTAACTTGTCAGAAAAAATACACTCGACAAGTCGAGTACCTCCAGTACTATGCGTACGATAGAAATCCCGATTTCAAGTGTTCAAGACTACTACTTATCGTCTGTGATTAGCAGTAGCCTTAGGGACTACACCCAGTGGGTGCACTTAGCGTGCCCCCACTGGTTACTAAAACATTCGACAAGGTCAGCCCTGTCGGAACATTCATCTGTCACTCGACCCGTCGAGTGATGTGCCTCCCTGCTTTGTGAATTGCACTCTATCTTTATTTAGCGTCATATAATGGTTTATCAATGATATCCGTGAAACCTACAAGGTAGCTTCGGAGTGGCGTGATCAAAGGAAAAATGTATCCTGCATACAACTAACTCTAAGACCTTTGTTGGTGCAAGCACTCGACAGTGGTCTCGGGGACTAAACCCAGTGGGTGCACTTAGCGTGCTCCCACTAGATCTGCCAATTCTCGATCAGTCGAGTGGCAGAAAACATCCATCATTGGAATATCCTTCACTCGATCCGTCGAGTGACATGCCCCTCCCCACTCTGTGAAATGCAGTCTATCCTTATGTAGCGTCATATCATTGTTTATGAACGATATCCATGAAACCTACAACGTAGTTGCGGAGTGGTGTGACCAAGAGCAAACGTATCTGAAAGCACAACATGCTCCCTTGGTGATTTTGATAATTCATGAAAGCATACATTGTCTCTTGGACTGATATTTTTACCTAGTGTATTTCACATACAGTCTATAGAGAGGTCTAGCAAAAGGAGATTGTGGACAAACCCCAAGATTCAAGGAAGAGGACTGTGCAACTTATATTTGTGAGAAATCACTTTGAGTCCATAGGAAAGCCAATACTATTAAAAGGGGGTAAGGTTTTGTTGGTGAACAATATGCTCAAACATGCACAAGTGATAGTCGCCAAAAACATCCACAAACTCTCCCACCAAAGTCTGTTCTAAACCTAGCACTCAAAATTGGTGCAACAAACTTTCCCATACCGGTGCCACCGATTCGAGAACCTAGACATACTCAGCAGAACCCTAGCCACTTCGGTGCAACCGATTCCATACCGGTGCCACCGAGTTTAGGTTGCCAACTTTCTGTTATGCAAATTCACATTTTTGGTCCCACCGAGAATGTTGGATTGGCATCACCGAGATTGGTCATCTTGTTGGTGCAACCGAGTTTCCTATATCGGTCTCACCGAGATTCAAAAGTTGCCACCTTCTCGTCACCTCGGTAACACCGACATTAACACATCGGTGTCACCGAGTTGGTCATTTTGTGTGTAACGGTTCGATTTTTGTGGATGCCTATATATACCCCTTCACGACCACTTACTCGAAAGAGAAGCACTCAGGACTATTCCATACCTATCCTATCAGATTTTCTGAGAGAGAACCACCTACCCTTGTGTTGAGGTCATGATCTTCCACTCAAATCATATGGATGTTGATTTCTAGCCTCCCCTAGTAGCTTTCCACCAATCCCATCGCTTCCACCATGCCATATCTGTGAGAGAGTGATTGGGTGCTGAGGAGTCTATCATCTTGAAGCACAAGAGCAAGGAGTTCATCGTCATTACCGAGCCTATTACCTTTTGGCGGGTGGTGCCTCCTAGATTGGTTAGGTGTCGCTTGGGAGCCTCCTACTTCGTGATGTGGAGTGAACTAAGAAGTTTGTAAGGGCAAGGAGATCGCCTACTTCGTGAAGAACTACCAATAGTGAGACTAGTCCTTCATGGACGGAGGCCGTTATGGAATAGTCAAGGTTGCTACTTCGTGGACCCTTTTGGGTGGAGCCCTCCATGGACTCTCGCGACCATTACCCTCTATGGGTTGAAGACTCCATAAACGTGGATATACGATAGCGCCACCTATCAGAACCACGGGAAAAATCCATGCGTCTCCAACTGCGTTTGATCTACCTATCTTAACACTTTACTTCGTATGCAATGTCTTTACTTTCCGCTACCATATTTGTTGACATGCATATGTAGGGCTGTTAGACTTGCTAGCTTTGTTAAAACTATTAAATTCTGCCAACTAATTTACTTGTGAAAACGTTAGGTTTTAAATTTCTGCTAATAGTCTATTCACCACCCCCCCCCCCTAGACACTCTTCTAGTGATCCCTCAGTATCAAGGATACGACAGACTCTAAGACCCCTGCCAAGGCAAGCACTCGACAGCGGTCTCGGGGGACTACACCCAGTGGGTGCACTCAGAGTGCCCCCACTTATCCAAACCCTACTCGATTAAGACCCGATCTATTCGAGTGGGTAAATTTCAAAACACTCTACAGGGTGGAAAGTAAACACCCATTGGGTGTACGGTTTAAAAAAGACAGGAATTCACTCAGAAATGTACTTACAATCGAACTTATTCGGACATTGGTGTGGAGGGCCATTCTGGCATTGTAAGCCAGCTTGCTGGCCTCGTACGCCTCTTTGGTTCGCATCATCATCTGCTCTGCCTATATCACAGCCTCCTTCGCAGCTCCGGTCTGATCTTCCGAGCCGCGATGCAAAGGGAATGTCCTCATGGGCGGGATCGGCATAGTAGCTGGGGTAGCTGAAGCAGTCTGAGAAGGTCCGGTTGGAGTTGATGTCATGATGGTCGAGACAGTTCGAGTGGCACTCGACAGAGGTACTGCAGGATCAACTTTGATTTGTTTCGAGTCGCCCATCCCCTGGGAGGACTCTACAGTCGACCGCTGAAGCGTCTGCACTGATGAAGCTCTTCGAGTGCGGGCGCGCGAGGCATTTGGGTGTTCCTCGTCGTCTTCGAGCTGGATGACCTCTGCAACGTCAACCGACAGTGTTAAGTTTTGCAAGTGATGAATCGCATTCGAATGATTCGAGGACTTATTAACCTCTGTGGGAAGTGGCAGCGTCAGCAGGGTCAATGTCCATCGCTTCCCCTCCGTCTCGAGGAGGTGATGTTATAGAAGTAGCAGCTCTGATGGATCAAACAACACTCGGTTAGCAACAACGCAAAGTCACAATCGACAGAAAGAATTTGAAAGAAAATACTCACGTGGAGATGAAACGCACAGCCATCCTCATGCGAGGTAGTGCCTTGCAGGGTTTGGTCGTGTTCGGCTTGGGCTACTTGGCTAACTCGACTCGACAGTTGAAGGGCGGCTCCGCTTCGGGTTCTTCTCACTAGGACCTGGAGCCCTGTCCTCAGTAGCTACCGGATCCTGGCGGGACTTGGAGCGGCGTTCACACCAAGGAGGTGACTCAACTTCTTCTTCTTCGACGGAGTCCTCGTATTCATCGTTGGATTCAGAAGGACCGTCTCTGTCCATGCTGCCACCCTTGCTCACTACACCATCTTCAGGTTGATTCCCATTGGGAACTGGTGAGTGCATTTTCGTCCATTCTTGCATAATTCCAACAAGGAAGTCAGTCCAAAAATCAATATATCACTGGACTGTATAAATACTCTAGTCGACAAAGTGGAACTTACGAAGTTCTTCAGTAGGTTTTTGGCCGAGTAAGGCTGGATCCTCTTGGCTCCCACTGGATTGTCACATGCCCCGATGATGCTGCGAAGCCACTGCTCGATAGTCTCTGGTAGAACTTCTTCTGGGTGCGTCCTGGTAGAGTCCTTTGGGCCCGCATAATGCCACATGATGTGATCCCTGGCTTCGAGCAGTTGAATCTCAATTGAGAAAAGTCTCCAGCAGATCTAGGCCCGTCACTCCGCCTCGAACCAGTTTCACCATGGCATCCACCAAGGTCGCCACATGACCCTGTTCCTCTTCAGACACCTTTAGGTACTTGGAGACAGCTGGACGGTCAGATGTGTAGGGGGAAAGGCTAGTTGACATGTTGAGTGAAGCCATGTCCTTGCAATAGAACCAAGTCGACTGCCAACCTCTAACAGATTTCGAGAAAGTCATAGCAGAGAAAGAATTACGCGCTCTCTTTTGTACCCCTAACCCCCCACACAGCTGTAGCACATGAGTTTTCCCATCCAACGGATGTGCTTTCTTCACCGTCTGAGATCTAATCATAAATATGTGCTTAAAAAGACCCAGTGAGGAGGACACCCCTGGAAGAACTTGCACAAAGTAACGAAGGCAGACAAGTATGTGATAGCATTCGATGGGAGATGGTGCAGTTGAGCGCCGAAGAAATTCAAGAACCCTCTAAAGTACGGGAGGGGTGGCATGGAGAAACCTCTTTCAACATGGGAGAGGAGGAGGACCCGCTCCTCATTGCGCGGCTCCGGCTCGCGCTCTCCTTCCGACAACCTCCAACCGCCTTCTGCCACAAGCCCGTCTGTGGGGACCCAGACTCATAAGTCAAGATCACCGAATGCATGTGTACAGTGATCCCAGAGATCATTGCTCACTGAACACACAAAAGTTGAATAACGAGAGTCTTACCATACTTAATGTCTTACAAATAATGACCACGAAGGTATCACTTTTACATAGATAGGGCCACACGGGTCAAACACTTAAAATAGAACAAGCGTGAACCCATGCCCTCTACCTTAACCTACAGGCATTCTGACTGGGAGGCGTCCTAGTTCGCATGTTCGTCTCCAACGAACTGTTCAACATACTCCTGTTCTTTCATGCCTGGGCAATTAAATAACCAGTGGCAAGCCAATGAGTACTTTGAATGTACTCACAAGCAACCCAAGTTGTGGAACAAGGTAACAATGATGCATGGTATAGCACTAAATAGGTAAATTTGCAGAGAGCTAATTTTGTATGCAAATGACATGATAAAGTAACTAGCGAGCATGCATCAATAACTAGTAAGTATCCATGTGGACAAATTGCAAGTACCATCATAAGTATTGGTTGAATATCTCATGTTCACGCGAAGTCATCGGACTTAGATCACGTGATCTCTTGTCACCACCCCAGCCATACTCACACCAAGGTTTATAAAAACATCCGGACGTAGTCTAAGAAGGACCTCCAACTATCCATGACCGCGTACGCGGCTATTCAAATAGTTTTACACTCTGCAGAGGTTGCACACTTTACCCACAAGACTCGTGGAACTTCCGTGTCATCCACGACTCACGGTATAACATACCCGAGGTAAGCACCCGAACAAGGCCTTCCCCCGGTGATACTAAACAAAGAGTCCACTCGATTGGTACCCAACCCTCATGATGTACATCACACGAGCCTTGCTCTAATCGTACCGTCCATGAGGGGACCAATGTTGTGCCCGGTGCCTACGAAGACAACGCATGATCGTACATACCGGTACGACCCCGTATCGAGAGTGGCCACACCACTCCCGCCACTAGTAATCCGGGCTCCTTGCTTGTACCCACTAAGGTAATCAACAAGCCCCATCCCATAAGGGGTATCATGGTTGCGCATGTAATGTTGGGACGGTCAGCAGACCTTAGAACTCTCCATTTTCGAAAACACATACTCATTTGTTCCGGCACACCACTTCTTTCTCAATGGTCGCCCATCTCATCAATATCTGCCTGGGGCATTAGTGGCACCTGACAGGGTTTTCGGAAGTTCTTGAAATCATCACTATCTTGCCATCACTATGCATAGTTGCCATCCCAATTGCATAGCTCTATTAGCAACCTAACTACTCCCGCCCACACAACCCTCGTAAGGTGGTAGGGTCATGCACGATGCAAGTCTCAATGGAGAGGCACTAAGGCATCCCACCGAAAGGGGAACACCATATCACATGATCGATTATGATGAAAGTAAAGTGCTATATGACATGCAAAAAAAATGGTTTCTCATCATGGTCAAGGGGCTGCTTGTTTGGCTCAACAAAGTCTCTATGGTCTTCGAGGTCTTCGGGTCCAACTTCTTCGTCAACTGCACAATCTATCGTCGCGAAATAAAGCGATAAAAATAAGCAATCACCCAAAATAGAGCACCCAATCTAACACCAAAAATGTTAGCCTATTCTGATAAATCGTACAAGTCGTACTAAAAATATTCTACTAAGGTTTTGTTGTGAAAAGAATTTTGGAAATAAGATAGCAGAGGCAAAAAGGTGCCAATATATAGGTTTTAAAATAATACAGTACTAAAAACATTTTCAAACATTTTTACTAATGGCACTATTAATTTCTAGGGATTATTTTATGAATTTAGGTGGAAGAAAAATTGGCTTTGGATAAATATACAAGTCTGTGGGATTTTTGGAATTTGCAGGAAAATAAAATGGAAAAAGCAACGGGCATAGTGCCCTGGCCAATGGAGGCCAGCAAATGGGCCGGCCCAGAGGTCAGCCAACCCGGGCAAACCGGCATGCGTGCACGCGCATTCGAACCTGACGGTTGAGTCCCGACGGCCAGCGACAGAGAGAGGAGGGGGAGGGAGGTGAGGATGATAGGCGGGCCCCGCCTATCATCTCCAACCTCGCGACAGGGTGGCCGGCGTGCTCACTGGCGAAGATGTAGGGCATGGCGACGAAAGGCGAAGGCGGGGATTTGCTCAGCCTTGACCCACCGGTCCTCTAGAGGTGGAATGGAGGCCTGAGGTGGCCAGAGTCGCCGGCGATGAGCCCTTGCGATGGAGGGCTCTTTGGGAGAGGTCACCGGAGCCATCCCGTGCTGCAAAAAGGATGTGAGGAAGAGGGAAAAGCATTAGCGTGGCGAGGGAGGACCAACGGGAGAGGAATGGGGGCTCGAGGGGCTCGGTACCCGAAGATCAATGATGAGGTCGCCGCGGCGGTCCTCGGCCAAATTCCGAGTGCAGCAGATATGGGGGGTCCTCGGAGCGCGAAGGGGGGCTATACGGGAGAGGAGAGAGAGAGCGGAGGGGAGAGAGGGCTCGGGAGGCCCTTATAAGGGAGGGGGCGAGTCCACCAAACTGCGGTGCGCCGGCGAGCTCATCACCGAGGCCAGAGGGCACAGGGGGAGACGGGGCCGAGTGTGGGGTGCTCCTGGGGTCGGTCTAGGCCGAAGGGAAGGAGGAGAGAGGGAGAGATGCCCGCGTGTGTGAGCTCCTCGGTTGGCCAAACCGGGCGGCGCCGGGCACGCGTGTGGGAGGGCACAGGAGAGAGGAGAGAGAGGGCACCGGCAGCTTGGCGTGTCACGGACACCGAGGCGCATCGACTGGCACGAGGGGAAGGCCCGAGGTGGTCGAGGCCATGCAGTGGCCAACGGCTACAAAGCCTTTTGGCACTATAGCGCGCTCCAAAGCGCGCGTTTGGCATGCCATGGCATGCAAACGGCGCCTTCTGCGTGGCCACTCATGCCTAGGGGATCTAGGCGGAGTTAACAATGGAGAAAAGGGCATGGTACTCTCTGGTGATGCCTTAGGAGAGCAGGGAAGCTAAGAGAGAGGGAGAAAACTGATGTCCATAGGTGTAAAATGAGGGTTTTACCCACTTACCCATGGAGCTTTGGCTAGGAAGACTTACTGGAGGTATCTAGTAATCTTAGAGAGACTGTGATAAAAAGTTGGGGCCAAGGGTATAAGGATAAGAGGTAGAAATAAGGGTTTTACCAAATCACCAGAAGGTGTTTGGTGGATTTTTGGGCAAGAAATAATTACCACATTACTAAGATATTTACCAGGATCAAGGGCTAGGTAGAAATGAGATGCTTCACCAAATTTCAGCTCAAGGGAAAGAAGTTGATAATGGAAACTTGATGAACCCTAGAAATTGGTAGAAACTGATTTTTGTAGATCCAATGATGCTAGGCTTTAACCCTTGATGCACCACTTAGTGTATCATCACAATTTGTCCATTAGAGCATGCCTACAATGTTTGAGGGCAAGGGGAGATACCTCACAATGTAAAGTTGCTCAAATTTTATTCTGGACAGGATTGGTTTTGGGGTGATTTGATGAACCAAACTAACTTGGATTGGTATGAAACATTGAAAGATCATCACCCATGATAGTGTTGACTTGCTACAATTTTCCCGGAATTTATTGAGAATATTTCTTATAGAAATACCAAAAGTTTGACCTGAACAGAAAGGGTTTGAGGGGTTTTGCCTATGATCTGATCATGCCCTTGTGTTGAAACTCATATATATGGAAAAAATATGCCCAATGACTATAATTTTCCTTAGCAAAATCATTTCTGGCCTTAAGATAAAGCCTTTAAATAAAATATAAAAATAATCTGTAAGAAAAATATTTGGTGGTTTTGAGAAGTCATATATATAGTATGTTTGAAATAAAGCCTTTGGGAAAGAAGGGTCCACCTGATTTGAGGACTTGCAGTGCAAACCTCATTTCAGGGGGTTTTGGAAACTTAAATTAAAGAAGTCATTTTTGGTTAAACAAAATTTGATAAAAAATAGTGTTGGGCACTATTCACATGGCATGATCATTGGGCAAGGGGTTTCGATCAAGTATGATGATTATGCAGTGGAATGGGACCTAGTAGTGCCATAAGACTCAATCCACAAGCAAGCAAACAACATAGCAAGCAAGCACAAACACATAGAAAAAGTTTTTGTTGACTCCAAATTTTATAAACCCAAACATAATAATGTGCTACAAACATAGGGTGTGATACACCTTCCCCCCTTAGAAGAATCTTGTCCCCGAGATTCCTAGGCTAAGCGCTAAAAAGATAAGGGAACTCTAATCTAAGATAATGTTCACGCTCCCAGGTTGCTTCTGCTTCAATGTGGTTGTTCCACTAGACCTTGAAGTACTTGACGGTGCGGCTTCGGGTGCAGCGCTCGGCTTCATACAAAATGCGAACTAGCCTCTCACGACTAGTGAGGTCTGGCTAAAGATCGATGGCCTGATGATCGATGTCCTTGTAGAGGTCGAGGCCGTTGGGAACTTGCAGACACTTCCGGAGTTGTGACACATGAAAGACGTTGTGCACATCCGAGAGCTTGGAAGGTAGCTTCAACTGGTAGGCAACTTCTCCACGCATGGCCCGTGATCTTGGGACGATGTATCTTGGTGCGAGCTTTCCTTTGACGTGGAAGCGCTTGGTTCCCTTGAGAGGCGTGACCCGGAGGTAGACATGGTCGCTGACATAGAATTTCACTTCTCGGCGGTGAGAGTCGACGTGGCTCTTCTGTCTTGACTTGGAGGTCAAAAGGCGCTCTCGGACAAGTTGGACTTGCTCTTCGTCTTTGCGGAGGATATCCGATCCAAAAATAAATCCTTCTCCGGTCTCTGACCAGTTGAGGGAAGTACGACACTTGCGCCCATACAACACCTCAAATGGTGCCATTTGAAGACTCCACTGATAGTTGTTGTTGTATGAGAACTCCGCGAATGGTAGGAAATCTTCCCACTTGGCTCCATATGCCAAAACACAAGTGCAAAGCATATCTACGAGTATCTGATTTACTCATTCTGTTTGCCCACCGGTCTGGGGATGAAAAGCAGTGCTGAAGGAGTGCTTGGTTCCCATAGCTTCTTGAAACTTCCTCCAGAACCTCGATCTGACACAATCTCCTTTGGAACTCCGTGAAGGCTCATGATCCGCTCGATGTAGAGGCTAGCTAACTTGTTACCGTCATTGGTGGTCTTGACAGGAATGAAATGGGCTACCTTGGTCAGGTGGTCGACAATGACCCAAATGGAATCATGTCCCTTGCTTGACCTTGGTAGACCGGTGATGAAATCCATCCCGACTTTGTCCCACTTCCATTCAGGCACTTTGAGGGGCTTTAGTAGTCCAGCGGGTCGCTAATGTTCAGCCTTGACCCTCTGGCATATGTCACACTTAGCCACGAACGTGCCTATCTCCCGTTTCATGCCATGCCACCAGAATCTTGTCTTGAGGTCTTTATACATCTTGGTTCCTCCAAGATGGATGGAGAATGGAGCGTCATGAGCTTCTTGCAAGATCAGGTTCTTGAGCTCCTCTTTGTTGGGTACGCATATGCTATTCCCGAACCATACAACTCCTTGTTCATCCTCCTTGAATCGTGGGGCCTTGCCTGCCTTGATCTTCCTCTTGATGCCTTCAATGCTTTCGTGTCCCTTCTGGGCTTCCTTGATATCATCCATCAGGGTAGGTTTTGCTTCGAGGTTGGTGAGGAATCCTGGTGCAACCAGTTCTAGGACGAAGCTTTCAAGTTCTTCATACAAGGCGGGTAGCCTTTCCTTAATCATCTCATTCAAGGAACAAGCCTTTTTGCATAAGGCGTCTGCTACCACATTGGCCTTTCCGGGGTGGCATTGAACACTAAGGTCGTAATCCTTGATCAATTCCAACCATCTCCATTGCCTGATGTTCCAATCCCTTTGAGTGAAGATATACTTCAAACCCTTGTGGTCTGTGAATATCTCACATCGCTTCCCCAGAATGTAATGTCACCATGTCTTCAAGGCATGAACCACGACTGCCAACTCGAGATCATGAGTGGCGTAGTTCTCTTCATGAGGACGTAGCTCTCTGGATATATACGCTACGACTCTGCCTTCTTGCATCAGAACACCTCAAAGTCCGGTTCTTGATGCATCACAATAAATCACAAACTCCTTGTCAATATCGGTGGTGGCCAAAACTGGGGTTGTGGTCAACCTCTTCTTGAGCTCTTGGAAGCTTTCCTCGAATTTAGTTGTCCACTCAAACTACTTGTACTTCTTCAAAAGCTAGCTCATGGGTCGGGCAATTCTTGAGAACCCTTCCACGAACTTGCGGTAATAACCCGCGAGTTCGAGGAAGCTTCTAACTTCCCTCAAGGTAATTGGGGTTTGTTGCTCAGTCACGGCTTCAATCCTGGGAGGATCCACTGATAATCCTTTTGTCGTTAGGACATGACCCAAGAATCCAACTTCATGCAGCCATAATTCACACTTGCTGAACTTGGCATAAAGCTGGTGCTCTCGAAGCTTCTCTAGGACCAATCTCAAGTGTTCCTCATGTTCCTCCTCAGACTTGGAGAAGATGAGTATGTCATCAATGAAGACAACAACGAACTTGTCCAAGTACTCCATGAAGACTTTATTCATGAGGTACATGAAGTAGGCAGGGGCGTTAGTTAACCCAAATGACATGACTGTGTATTCATAGAGGCCATATCGGGTTACAAATGCCTTCTTCAGAAAGTCTTGGGGTCTGATCTTCAGCTGATAGTACCCAGACCTGAGGTCGATCTTGGAGAACACCTTGGATCCATTCAACTGATCAAACAGGTCTTCAATCTTGGGGATTGGGTACTTGTTCTTTATCATGACCTCATTGAGAGAATGGTAATCGACACAATGTCTGATAGTTTCGTCCCTCTTTGACACAAATAGGATAGGCGATCCCCAAGGAGAGGCACTAGGGCGAATAAATCCTTTTCTTTATTGCTCTGCCAGTTGCTTTTTCAACTCAGCCAACTCTTCGGATCCCATTCTATAGGCCTTCTTATAGATGGGCCTTGATCCGGGCATAAGCTCAATGATGAACTCAATGTCACAGTCAGGAGGCATTCCGGGGAGCTCATCAGGAAACACATCCGAGTATTCACATACCACTGCCACTTGATCAAACTCAACTCCCAAGAGGCAGTTAGCCTGAGGGGCTTGGGTGGAAGCAGGGTTGGGAACATACTTGAATTCCACCCCGTGGCTATTGGTCATGGTGACAATCCTCTTGGCACAGTCTAACAAGCCTTGGTGCTTGGTTAACCAGTCCATGCATAGGATCACATCCAATCTTTCTGACTTCATGATGATAAGGTCGGCCAGGAAGTCTACCCCGTCAATGTTAATATCAACTCCCTTACAACCTATCCCGGACTTCATGACTGATCTCGGGGTTTGTATCAACATTCGACTACCCAAGGGTGTAGGTTTCATGTCACTCTCTAGTGCAAACTTTTGGGTGACAAAAGAATGCGAAGCTCCACAATCAAACAATATTGTTGCTGGGGCTGAGTTGACGAGGAATGTACCTAGTATGATGTCCGGGTCTTCCAGGGCTTCCTCTGTGGTGACGTGATTCACACGACCCTTGTCGTTGTTGGGCTGGTTGCGGGGAGCTAGGTTCCTTGGTGGCGCTCCATGGGATTGACCTTGAGCTGGAGCATTGGGGCGCAATGCAGCTGGCTTCTTGTTGGGACACAACCTAGAGATGTGTCCCGGCTGACCACATCCAAAGCAAGCGACTTGCCTAGGGTTGTTGTTGAAGTTTCTTCCACAGTTGTTGTTATTGGGGTTGTTGTAGGTTGGACTGAGGTTGGCATACTGCTGAGGCTGGTAGCTCGGACGAGGTGCAGGAGGTCTAGCCTCCTGTGGCTGATAGGTTGGCCTGGCTGGGGCTGACTGCGAGGGGCGAGGCTTCTGGTTGCTTGAGCCTCCCTTGCTGATCATCTTGCGCTTGCAAGTCTCGTCTATGGCACGACGCTTGTCTTCTAGCAGGAGGGCCTTGTTCACCAGGTCGAAGAAAGTGTGACAGTCGGAGATGATGAGCTGATACTATAGGACCTACTGAAGTCCTTCCATGAAGCATTCCTTGTTGGCATCCTCTGCGCTGACATCTTCAGGTGCTTACTGTTGGGGATATAACCCCGCAATATGACCCGCCATTAAGGTTCCGGTTCACATTGATGGCTCGTGAGCTAGCCAAAGGGTGAGTCGTAAAGTCTACGGCCCAGGAAGATAAGCGGCTCGAGGTGTGGGCCGCAAGGTGGCCTGGACGAGGAAGACCCGGGCATGTAAGCCGCTCAGGGACAGCTTGGACAAGATGATAGAGGAAGACTCATATAGACAATGAGACTCGGTTAGACAATTGTAAAGACACGTGGTCCTGACCTCCTATATAAAGGCAGACCCGGGGCGACTTAGAGATGAGGTGATCGAGAACTAGGTCAAGCTTTAGCTCCCTTGTAATCGATACAACAAGCAATACAAGAACAAGCAGGAGGTAGGCCATTACCTCGACTTGAGGGGCCGAACCTGGGTAAACTCGTGTCCTTCGTCCCAATCAACCCCTTTGAGTCCATCATGTTAGCGATGGCCTCGAATCCAAGTCCATTCACCCGTACATCTGTCGTGATAAATCCACGACAGTTGGCGCCCACCGTGGGGCTTGCGCTTGGTGGTGTTGAGTTCTCAAAGGGCTCTCTCCCAGGGCTCGAGGGATACATGGTCGGAAGGATGAGCAAGAGTTGCCGCGGCCGGTTCTACATGGACAATGCCGGCTGGGGGCTTGATGCCGAGTCCGTGGAGTATGGATTCCGGGTTCCATTCGATGGGATCCACGTTTTCATCAAAAGGCTGATGGATCTACACCCGGGCCGGACGTCTGCACCAACATCGTCGAGCCGGCTCGACGTCTCCAATCTGCAAGTAACCTGCGGCCTGCCCGCGCCAACCCGGGTCAGAGGCATGTCTTCGTAGGCTTTACTCAAGGTATGGATCTGGAAGCATTCGGGTCACAGGAAACCCTTGTTTAATCAGAAGATGAATTTTCTTGTGGAGAAACAGAATCAGTGTGCCAGCTCCTCAACGGTGGCCTTGGGGTCTATGACGATGCATACCCTGAGTCGGATGGCTTTGAGTCAGATGTTATGAAACCTCTGTTTCATGCGGCGGTGTTCATGGCGGGATCAGCCCCAGCCGCAAGTAACGCAGTCGCAGGAGCCGCCACTTCGGGTGATAACCTGCCGCCGCCGGCTCAAGTTCTTGTGGTGCTGATGGATGAACTCACGGCTCTCATGGCCACTGAAGTCACATCAGATAATCAAGCAGCTCGGAATCTAGAGATTGCAAGGATCAAGAGCCGGATGGCAGAGGAACGACAAAGGATGGCTGAGCTGAAGGTCCAGATGGAAGAAGAGGCAGAATATATCTAGACAGATGCTTTCCATCTTGGGCTGGAGCAAATGTTAGCAGCGGCGGTACACCGGAGGAGGCATCAGTCCCGTCTACCAGAGCGTTATGAAGCGAGGAACCTCTTTAATACCCGTGGCGCGGGGCGAGCCGCGGGCACGCCCGAGAGCCGCCCAACGGAACGGCCGACGACTCATCTGGCCCACCATAACCAAGCTTCACCTGGGGGCTTTCCAATGCCGGCGGGTCATTATTCTAACCCGGCCGAGAATATGGTAGCAGCTGCCACCCGGCTTGAGACGATCCCTATCCCGGATGAAGCACCCTTTGCAGAGGATGTGCGGAACGCCATCGAGTACTTCCAAACGGCCATGGCCCAGCAGGAGAGATACGCTCATAGCTGGAGCCGCGTCCATTCAACCCCTCTTCCTAGCCGTAGTTTTAGCCGGCGCTACGAGTCACCAGCGAGTTCCAGCAGCAACCATCACAGAGAGATTCCAACGGGTCACCGACCGCGAAGAGATACACAGGCATGTGTAAACCATGCGGGAAGCCCACAAGAGAACCTAGCTAGGCCGTCTTACCAAGAGCCCGAGCCTTCCGTTTCCGTAGGGGCAAGAGTAACCCCCAGGACGGGAGGGCTGCCGTGTCTATCGCCGGTTCTCCGGAGCGAGCTATTGCCGAAAGACTTCAAAGGTCCCCGCAAGGTCCCAAATTACGCCGCTGATTTACCCCCAGAGGCCTGGGTGGAAAGCTATGAACTGGCCATGGAGATGCTGGATGTTAGTGAGGCGGTTTGTGCCAAGTATTTCGTCATGATGCTTGAAGGCCCGACTCGTACATGGCTAAAGGGGTTACCACCTAATAACATCAGTTCATGGGCAGACCTCACGGCTCGATTCATTAAAAACATTCAAGGGACGTGCAAGCAGCCTATGACTATTGTGGATCTTGATCACTGTGTCCAACTGGAGAGCGAGTCTGCTCATCATTGGGTACGACGGGTCTAGACAATTATTCACTCATGAGAGAAGATCACGGCGGCTCAAGCGGTGTTGATCTTAGAGAAGAACTGCTGCTTTATTCCTCTAAAGCAGAAACTTGGTCGGCTCAAGCGTACGTGTCAGGACATGGGAGAGCTCATGACGGCTCTCACAAAATACGCCGACTCAGACAGCACGAAGGATTCGGGTTCTGATGAGGAAAAGGCTAGTCAAGGCGAGAAGGGCAACAAAGGCAAGGGTGCGATGAACAATGGTAGCTAGAGTAAGCGCTAGAATCCAGAAGTAGGATCAGAGCTGGTGGCCAACACAAATGCCCAGCAAAGTCATCCCAAGGGCAAAAGGAGGTTTGGACCGCCCTCGGGCAGGGATAATTTTTCTTCGAACATGGAAGAGTTCCTTAAGCGACCTTGTCCGAATCATAGTTTGCCTGATAGGCTGGCAAATCATACATGGGAGAGTTGTTCTTTTATGCAGAAGTTCAAGCGGTATGTCACACAACCTAACCATCGCGGTGGCGTCTGCCAGGCGGCCCAGGAGATGGCGGGTCATGAGCCGACTTTGGTTCTTGCGGTTCAGCATCCGGTCATCCATGTCAGGATAATCATGAGGGATAGCAGCCACACTCTGGTAATAATAATCAACAACAGCAGCAACAGCAGAATAAGTCCGGTTTTAAGAGTAACCCGAAGCAACTCAGCTCCGGGCAGTACCACGTCTTCACGACTAGTCTCAATAGATGGGACCAGAAGTTGCGAAAACGGGCGGTCAATGCGGTTACGCCGGCTCTTCCACAATATCTAAAGTGGTCTGAATATGACATAACATGGAGCCGTGAAGATCACCCGCCACACGTTGATGACCCGGGGCGGCTGGCTTTGGTTGTAGCCCCCAAAGTGGGTGGATATATGTTGAACAAGGTGCTCATGGATGGCAGCAGTAGCATAAACATCCTTTATTATGACACCTTCTGGCGGATGAAGTTGCTCGACAAGGACTTAAAACCTTCGTCCACTGTTTTTCATGGTGTGGTGCCGGGTAAGTCGGCGCATCCAGTGGGTAGGATTTCTTTGGAAGTGGCTTTTGGCGATCAATACAACTACAGAGTGGAGTCCTTATGGTTTGAGGTGGTTAAGATCAAGAGCCCTTATCATGCCTTGTTTGGACGGCCGGCTTATGCTGAGTTCATGGCTCGACCCTGCTATGTTTACTGACAGCTCAAGATGCCCGGCTTAAATGGTACCATCACCGTTCATGGTAACCAAAACATGGCTATTGAGTGTGAAGAAGGAGATGCGGCTTACGCAGAGTCCAGTTGCGCCTAGGAGGAGCTTATGTTTTATAAGGAGAATGTTGATCCGGAGGATATGACCCCCTGAAAAAGCCAACCACGGAGGTTGAGCCGCCCCTCAAGTTTTCAGCAGATGATACCAAGACAGTAGATTTCAATCCGTGTGACTCATCTAAGCATTTCATCATTGGAGCTCATATGGATCCCAAATAGGAAAGCGCGCTCATCGAATTTATCCGTGAGAATCAAGACATCTTTGCATGGAAGCCCTCTGACATGCCAGGTGTACCGAGAGAATTCGCTGAGCACAACCTTAATGTGGATCCAAAGTCTAAGCCGATCAAACAGTATCTGCGGCGGTTCAATGAGGAGAGATGCAAGGCTATTGGGGAAGAAGTTGCCCGGCTCTTGGCTACAGGTTTTATTTTTGAAGTTTTTCACCCGGAATGGTTGGCTAACCCAGTGCTGGTGCTCAAAAAGAATGGCACATGGCGTATGTGTGTGGTTTACATGGACCTTAACAAGGCTTGTCCGGCTGACCCCTTTGCCCTCCCACGTATTGATCAGATCATTGATGCCACAACAAGATGTGAAAGCTTATGTTTCCTGGATGCTTATTCCGGTTATCATCAGATCAAGATGGCAGTGAAAGACTAGGAGAAGACGTCGTTCATTACACCCTTTGGGGCGTTCTGTTATGTCTCTATGCCTTTCGGGCTCAAGAGTGCCCAGGCGACTTATCAACGGTGCGTACAGAACTGCCTTCATAGTCAAATTGGCCGTAATGTTCATGCTTATGTGGACGACATCGTAGTAAAATCCAGAAAGAAGGAGACTCTTTTGGAGGACCTAAAGGAGCCCTTTGACAATCTCCGGGTCTACAAGATGATGCTTAACCCGACCAAGTGTGTCTTTGGGGTTCCAGCAGGAAAGCTTTGGGGTTTCTTGGTCTCTGAGCATGGCATCAAGGCTCACCTGGATAAAATGAAGGCTATTACTTCTCTAGGAGAGCTGACGTGCATTAATGACGTTCAGTGCCTGGCAGGGCGGATTACTGCATTGAGTCGGTTCATAAGCCGCCTTGGAGAGAAGGCTATTCCTTTATATCAGATGATGAGGAAGACACACAAGTTTGTCTAGAGCAAAGCGGCGAGTGAAGCACTTGAGGCACTTATGAAACAGCTGACTGAGCCACCAATGTTAGCCGCTCCGGCTGAGAAAGAACCGTTGCTCCTTTATGTGGCGGCTAACAATAGGGCAGTCAGCGTTGCAATTGTGGTCGAGCGCAAGGAGGCTGGGAAGGAGTACCCCGTGCAAAGGCCGGTCTATTATAATAGTGAGGTCCTAGCAGAATCTAAGCAAAGATATCTTCATTGGCAAAAGCTGGTATACTGAGTTTTCATGGCCAACCGCAAGTTTCTAGGGCACCAGATAACTGTGGTCAGTTCTGCTCCGTTGGGGGGTATTATCTAGAACAGAGAAGCCACAGGAAGGATTGCTAAATGCGTGTTAGAGCTGGGACCTCTTAATTTAAAGTATGTTCCTCGCATGGCGTTCAAGTCCCAAGCTTTGGTGGATTTCATAAATGATTGGACAGAGTGTCACACTCCCAAAGAAAAGCCGGATAACACATACTTGACATCCCCAAGCAGTTAGAGGGGTCTGGAGCAGGGGTTGTCCTGACATCCCCAAAGGGTGACAAGTTTTGTTATGTGCTCCGGCTGATGTTTCCCTGCACTAACAATGCAGCTGATGTTTCCGGCTTTGCTTCATGGTCTTAGATTAGCCAAGAAGATGAATTTGAGTCGGGTCAGGTGTTTGGGCGACTCAGATCTTGTGGCTCAGCAAGTTTCTGGCACTTGGGACTCCAAGGATCCGCGGATGGCGGCTTATAGGCAGGCGGTTGATATTATTGCGGGTCACTTCAATGGGTATTAGGTAGATCACATTGATCATCACAAGAATGAGGCGGCTAATGCTTTATCACGGCTAGGTTCCCAACGTAAGCCGGTGCCGCCTAATGTCTTTCTGGACGTCTTATACCATCCGACTGTCAAGATACCTTCAGAGGAAGATTTGGCTGTTCCTGACCCGAAGGCAGAATTGGTGGAGGCTCTACATGGTATCCGAGATTGGACTTTTCCTTATCTAGCCTATTTAACCTGGGGCGAGTTACCTAAGGATGAGGATCTGGCCAGGAAGATCACCCGGCATTCTAAGTCTATGACAATAGTTAATGGTGAGTTACATAAATGCAGTGTGACGGGAGTTTTCCACCGTTGTGTTTCACAAGAGGAAGGTCGGCAGATCTTGAATGACATTCATGCTGGCGATTGTGGACACCACGCCGGCTCGAAGTCTTTGGTGTCCAAGGCTTTCCGGCATGGATTTTTCTGGTTGACGGCTCACAAAGATGCAGAAGACCTAGTCCGTAAGTGCGACAGCTGTCAGAAATTTGGCTGACGTGCTCATGTTCCAGCTCAGGAGTTAAGGATGATACCAATTACTTGGCCATTTGCGGTCGGGGCTTGACATGGTGGGACCTTTCAAGAGATCCAAGGACAAGAAAACACACCTTCTGGTGGCGGTGGACAAGTTACCAAGTGGGTAGAGGCAGAGCCGGTTAGCAAATGTGACGCGGCTACGGCGGTTTTATTTATCAAAAAATTGATCTACCGTTTTGGTTACCCACACAGCATCATCACTGATAATGGTACAAATCTGTCCAAGGGGGCTATGAAAAAAAAATCTGCGACGAAGAGCATATTTGGCTTGATGTTTCAGCAGTGGCGCACCCACAGTCCAATGGTCAGGCGGAGCGTGCCAATCAGGAAATTTTAAGAGGGATCAAACCACGGCTTATGCTTCCTTTGCAGCGAACACCCAGGTGTTGGGTAGAATAATTACCCTCCATCTTATGGAGCATCAGGACCACCCCTAACAGATCTACGAGTTTCACGCCTTTCTTTATGGTGTACAGGGCCGAGGCAATTTTGCCCAGTGACATCCGGCATGACTTGCCAAGGGTGGCGGCTTACGTTGAGGCGGACAATGGGACGACACGTCAAGACACATTGGATGCTCTAGAAGAGGTGCGAGGGTTAGCAACGGCCCGGTCGGCAATTTATCAACAAGACTTGCATCGCTATCACAGCCGCAGGGTCAAGACCCGAACGTTCCAGGAGGGCGACTTAGTGCTCCGGCTGATTCAGGACCAAAAAAATATGCATAATCTCTCTCCTCCATGGGAAGGACCTTTTGTAGTCCGCAGAAATCTCAACAATGGGTCATATTACCTCATCGATATCCGAGATGACTCAGATACGGCGGGTCAGGAGACCCGCCGACCGTGGAACATCGCGCATCTCTAGCCTTATTTTACTTAAGGGTGTAGAGACCCCTCATCGTACACTATCATTGTACATGTCACAGTTATATCAAATAGTGTCACTGCCATAGTAAAATCCTGGCTCAGGAAAATGAGTCGCGGCACCAGGCGTTATGCCACAAAATCCCGACTCAGGAAAATGAGTCGCGGGACCAGGCGTTATGCCACAAAATCCTCGCTCAGGAAAATGAGTCACAGCACCAGGCATTATGCCACAAAATCCTGGCTCAGGAAAATGAGTCGCGGCACCAGGCCTTATGCCACAAAAACCCGACTCAGGAAAATGAGCCGCGGCACTAGGCTTTATGCCACAAAACAAAAAATCGGCTCAGGAAAATGAGTCGTGGCGAGGGCGGCTTCTTACATTTGGGTACAGCTTCTAATGCCTATCCGCCGGCGGGTCATGCCTTATTGCTAAGGGGGGCTTCTTACCGATGGTTACCTCTTCTAACACCCTATCAGCCAGCTTTATGCCATCTCCGACTAACCAGTTTAGCCGCGGTTATGAGAGGTTTTTTACCGACGGGTAGCTAACATCTCATGACCCGCGAACGGTGGCTTCTTACCTCCGGGTACAGCTTCTAATGCCTATTAGCCGGCGTAAGTCCATGTGAAAAATAGCTAAGATAAATTAGCTACAGTGAACGGCGGCTTCTTACCTTCGGGTACAACTTCTAACGCCTATTAGCTGTTCTTATAAAAATCCGGCTAAGGAAAATTAGCCGTGGTGAGGGCGGCTTCTTACCTTCGGGTACAGCTTCTAATGCTTATCCGCCGGCGTTTACGCCATATTATTACCTCCGGGTGTATCTTCTAAAATGCCTTATCGTCCAGGGTTTATGCCATCTCCGGCTGACCAGATTAGCCGTAATTACCAAAAAGGGAGTCACCACCTCCGGGTGTAGCTTAGCTAATCTTGGCTATAGGTGTCTTCTATGATGACAAGGCAAGTCTAAATGATTCAAAGCATACAAAGACAAATGGCAGCCAAAAACCGGATCATCTTATAGAAACATCATGACAAGTTTTAGACAAGTTTCATCTAGCTATTACACTCCCAGGGGAGATCAAAATTTCGAACATGTTTTCCAACCGTCACATGGCGGGTTAAGATGATACAAGTTCTTAAGCAGAAGCTAATTAGCTGATGGGTCATCCCGCGCCGGCTCTTCTGTGGCCTTGATATGGAGGTTGTCCAAATCCTAATTGCCGTTCATTAGAGCCGCAAAAGAGCCTTCGAAATAAGGTGACGGGACAAGATCTGGAGCAAAGAGGTCCTTACTCCGAGCAGGCGTCAAATCTTTGCCCTCGTACAGAGGACCGCAGACTCTCTTTTGCTCCGAGTCATAAGCTGCTTGATGAGTTGACAGATCAACCTCCTCCACCAAGACGTAAGCTAACACCCGGGACTCCTTCATGCACCGGCTGTAGTCAGCGTCAGTAAACTCCGAGCCATCATCTTTTCTTGAAGGGAAGCCCTCCATCATCTCGGCGGCTGTTAGGCCTGGAGCAAAGGCCAAAGCCCGGCTGATGCCCACAACGGCCCCTTGGCGGGCGGCTGACTTCTTGAGCTTGGCGATCTTCTTCGGCATGGTGGAGAAGATCTCTAAGACACCCTTGAGAGTCGCCAGAATTTTATCCTTATATTGCACGGCCTTGATAGTGCAGATTGCACCATAGTACAACTGCTCAGTTAAGGTATAGATGGCCTTCAATGGTAGTAGCCTATCAAAAGCCAACTACCGGCTCCTAGGACTTGTATAAACCATACAATTCAGATGAGTCGCCAGTCTAAGTAAAGATGTAGCCATTTGAAACATAAAGTTGTCAGAAGCTTACCAAAGAGGGCGGCTGACATCTCGCTTATGTGGAGCTTCAAGCCTTGGAGTTCATCCGCCACAGCTATCAGCCGTTGGTCGGCGTCATCTGCCCGTTGGGTCAAAGCAGTCTTCTCAGATTCAATTGACCCCTTAAGAGCAGCAAAATCGGCCTTGATTGTGGCCAGCTCCCTAGAGAGAAGCCAGCACTTTTCATCAGCGACTCTGCGTGCCTCTTGTTGGGCCGCCAGGTTGGTCTTTAGGTCCATCAACTACGACCCTGCTTCATTTAAGGCTTCCTGTGACATATCAAAATACAGAATAAGTCGCCAGAATGGAAATCATTATGATGAAGGTTAAAGACAAAGTTATACAAGTCTCAATCAGATTGCAAGCAATATGTTTGACACTTGGGGGCTAATGTATATTTGATCTTCGAGAAATCAATACAGTTTCGGCTCATCTTCATCAAAGTTAATTCGGAACTTGGGGGCTACAATATGGCTCTTCCAATTGACTTATAATAAAAGCTCCGACTCAACGTTATCAAGTTTAAGTTGGCCCTTGGGGGCTACAAGTGGTTCTTCAGGCTATCTACATTGAAGCTCCGACTCAACTTTATCAAGTTTGAGTCAGCCCTTGGGGGCAATGGATTTGGATTTTCTACAGAGGATCAGAAAAGACCTGGTTCAACTCTTAAGCTAGAATTGAACCAGCCCTTGGGGGCTAAGTAAGGTTATAGCAAGAGGAGGAGTACCTCACATTTTATCTTCATCAAGTTGACCAGCCGAATTTCCAGATCTCGGCTGGTGGAAAGCCGGTTCATATACCCGGCGTGGAGTTCTATGGCCGTCATCTTCTCAAAAGAAGAGTCAAAGTCCAGCTTCTTGGAGGCCTCAGCTGACTCTTTATGCCTGGTCAGCACTTGAGCCAGAGGAGACTAAGGAGCAGAACCAGTGATCATGACTTCCGGAGTTGCAGTGGTCTTGGCAGGACTTGGCGGTTTCGAAGGACCCCTTAGAGGGCTCTCTGGGATGATATCTTCAGCAGCCAGCTCAGTGGAGGCAATTGGCGGATCTACATCCGGTTATGGCTCCTCCGGTTGTTCTTGCTCCGGCTCTTGAGCAGCAAGGCCGGGGGAGGGCTTGTTGGTCTTCCGACGCTTGGCTTGAGCACTATAAGATAGAAAGATCAGAATCCAAAGGATATTACTACCCTACAAAGAACCGGATGTTATAGTGGAAAAACACTTATAGCGGGTTGATCTTGAGAGGCGGCAGAGCGGTCGCCGAAGAGTCGCCGGAAGAGGGCGATTTCCGAGATGAAATTTAAGAAAGATGAGACAACACCAAGGTTGTAAAGAGAAATGAATCAAACAGGAACACATACCTCTGCGCGGCGTTTCTTCACAGCCGGCGAGTTCGGCAAGCCGAACATAAGCTCAGTGGAGCCGACGCTCCGGGTCTGGCGATGTTCAGCCTGTTGTTGCTTTTTCAAAAGAAAGTCATGAGCCAGGTAAGCGAGAGGATGAGAAAGAGGAACTTTTATGGTAACCCGACGTGGCTTTCGGGGGACAAAATACTCTGAGCCGGAAGAAACATAGTTTACCTCAGGGGCATTGGCGCGGCTGGTCTCCACATCACCCTGTGAGTAAAACAAGCGTTGGTAAACCAAGAAGGCAAAATATCAAGCAAACAACTAAAATTTTACCTCTGAGCTGGACGACTGTGGCGGGTCGAACCATTCCTCTCGTGGGGCGTCTTTCTTTGGCTTCCTAGCTGGGGCCTTCTTCTTGAGCTTCTTCGGAGGAGGGACGTACTCCTTCTTCCAGAAATCAGAGTCGGCTGCAAAATAACCCGGAGAAGAGTAATAGATCAGCAAGGTACAAACAAAAATCCAAGAGATGGATGGGAAGAAATTGACTTACATCTAGAGCCGGATTGTTGACGCTGAAAGGCGACAGGCCAATGGCGCTGCATGAGCCGGAGGCTTCATGGACAACGCTCCGGATGACAGTGGTAATGTCATCCTCTGTCAGGGTTGATTGGCTGAAACATAAGGATCTGTCATACTTGCTTTATATTCACACATAAGCCGGCTTCTACGGCTTAAGGGCATGATCCGCCAAGAAATCCAGTAGCGGATCAAATCCAATCCATTTAAACCATTGGCCATGAGTGCCTTGATCTTGGTATTAGTCGGCTCATACATGGCATGCTCCGAAGCTGAGAGCCGACCAGGAAGTTCTTAATCTGTCCTTTGCGGGGACGGACAATAACTCGGCAATGGGTTCTCCTTCTCAGAAGAGGTGTCCTTGCAGTAGAACCAAGTCTTGTTCCAATCCTTCACATGACTCGGCATCTGCACAGCCGGAAAGATGATGTCTCTGCGTCGTTGAATGGAAGTACCGCCAAGCTCTAGACTCGGACCACCTTTCATTTCGGTTTGGCGGTTGGCGTAGATGAACTCTCGAAACAAACCTACAAACGGCTTGATTTGCAGGTAGACTTCGCAGAGCACTTGGAAATTGCATATGTTTGAAACGGAGTTGGGGGCCAAGTCTTGAGGGTGAAGCTTGTATAGGTGAATAACATCACGGAAGAATTTCGGGCCGGGTGGCACGAATCCTCGCTCGATATGGTAAGAGAAAACTACTACCTCTCCTTTATTGGGGAGAGGGCCATGTTTCGTCACCCGGAACCCGCCAATGAAGGACCTCCTTGGAAGGAAGAGTGCCCGCGCCAATGAAATCCGTTAAATACTCTACCGTGATGCAAGACCCGACCCAGTTGCATGAGTTGGAGGCACGAGACATACTGGCGGCTTAAAGACTGTGCAAAATTAAATACGCGGCGAGTTAAGAGCAAGCAGATATCTATGACGGCTTACAATTTTGAGGGCTCTACAAATACTATGCCATAGTCCGGCTGATGAGAGCCGGAGAGGCCTGGCGGTTCAACAAGGAAAGGAGGAGCGAAAATCGGCTAAGTCCTGAAAACAGGTTTCGCAAACTACCGCTACAATTACGGATCTACAAAAGCAGAAAAAAAAGGTTCTTATTCTCGACCTAGCGAGGAACAAACGAAGCAGAAGAAAGAAAACAGAGTCGCGACGATCCGCACATTGTGCACGGCCGCCCTGTACGCAGCGGCACGGCAAGGATGCGCGTTAAAGGCATCAACGGCGTCTGGAGTACACCGACGATGGTGCGGATGGAGCCTAAGCGGCTGCAGCGAAGCTTCTGCAAACCCTACTACGATGGCGATGGATCTAAGTAGGAGCTTGGGTTTACCGATGATGGAGCAGCGGACGCAGAAGAAAAACTGGAACGACACAGGTTGATGCAGCGGCCTGGTTGACAACGATGCGAAGACGGCACCAGAGTAGAGTGCACTGGAGCGGAGGCGATGAGAGGAAGAAGATGAAGAGCGAGCGGGAGAAGGAAAGGTTTTCACCTGCAACAAGTCTTACTTAAAGGAAGAATGAGACAGGCGCAAAAATCAAGGCGACGGAAACCATTTGACCGAGGCCGACGCCTCGATTCTCAGGCCGACCATTTAATAAAAGATTCGGTGGCACGTGAGCAGATCTCTCTCGCAGGGACTATGTGACATCACGTCAGGTCATCACCGCGCGACTTGTTGAAGAGCAGAAGAAAGGGATAATGAGCAAGCTCAATTCAACCTGGGGCCTAATGTTGGGGATATAACCCTGCAATATGACCCGCCATTAAGGTTCCGGGTCACATTGATGGCTCGTCAGCTGGCCAAAGGGTGTGTCCTAAAGTCTACGACCCAGGAAGATAAGCGGATCGAGGTGTGGGCCGCAAGGTGGCCCAGACGGAGAAGACCTAGGCGTGTAAGCTGCTCGGGGATAGCTTGGACAGGAAGATAGAGGAAGACTCGAATAGACAATGAGACTCGGTTAGACAATTGTAAAGACCCGTGGTCCTAACCTCCTATATAAAGGCAGACCCGGGGCGACTTAGAGATGAGGTGATCGAGAACTAGGTCAAGCTCTAGCTCCCTTGTAATCGATACAACAAGCAATACAAGAACAAGCAGGACGTAGGCCATTACCTCGACTTGAGGGGCTGAACCTAGGTAAACTCGTGTCCTTCGTCCCAATCAACCCCTTTGAGTCCATCACGTTAGCGATGGCCTCGAATCCAAGTCTATTCACCCGGACATATGCCGTGATAATTCCACGACACATACCTTGACAACAGATTGAACTTTTGTAGATACTCCTTGACAGAGCCACTTCCTTGCCTCAGCGCTCGGAATTCTCTCTTCTTGATAGCCATGATCCCAGAAGGAATATGGGCGGTGCGGAATCCTTCCTTAAAGTCATTCCACGTGATCACACGCTCTCCTTGATGACCTTGAATCCATCCCACCAAGCTCGGGCGGTACCTCCGAGGTAGTGAGAGGCATAAAGAACCATCTCGCGATTCTCATTGCAGTTGACCAATGCAAGGAGGTCCTCGATGGTGCGGATCCAGTCGTCAGCATCTAGTGGTTCAGCAGTCTTGGTTAAGGTTGGGGGCGAGTTTCTCATGAACTCAGACAGTGTGGAGCAGCCATTGCAGTTCCTGCCTTGCTGCTGGTTGTTCACGAGAGCCTAAGCCATCTGCTGGATAGCAACATTGTTGGCTTAGCGCTCCTCCCGAAGAACTTGGAGAAACTTGTGGCTGCTCCTGGTGGAGGTGGAGGTGGTGGCGGGGGAATGTCTCCTTGTGGCTGCTCCTGGTGTCCTCCAGCGTGAGCAGCCCCACCAGCTCCCTGTTGCTCGCTCGAGTTGCCGGCTTCAGGGTTGGTGAAGGAGCTGTTACGGGTAGCAGTCACCATCCTATTTGGAGCAGCCAAGTCAAACAATTGGGATTGACAACAGGATAAGCAATAACGACAAAGCGCGCCTAAGGGGGTCGGTCAAGTGCAAGTGTGTTGAAACAAAGGTTAAAAGACCAACAACATATATTAAGATAGATGATGGAGTCGCTTAGATGTTGCCTGAGGAAAAAGCGCGACTTGCATCGGAACACAAACAACAAAACAAACAACAAGCACACATGGTTTCATATGAACCATTACAAGTACTCGATTTCGCATGAGGGATACATGACTCATCCTACCCTAGGGGTTCTCAGACTCAGGTGGTGGAGTGGTCGGTCTGGTATTCATGCTCCTCTGGGTCTTCTTCGTGTTCATCATCTAAACGGGCATCGTTCCCTGTCGAAGGGTTCGGGGAACAAGGAGGTCCATCCCGACGATGCTTTGCAGGCGGCTTAGGTGAACAGCTCACAGTACTCCTTTGCACTCATGTGACGACTACATGTAGGTGCATCACTAGCTGGCGGTACTCCTCCTCGATAAGCGACAGCTCGTCGTCCCTCGGGGGATCCATCCTTCTTGATCTTGTCTTGCTTCGTCTTGGCTTGTCGAGGTAGCTCTTGGGTGTGGTGAAGTTCCTCGCGGAGATTAACGGACTCCTTCATCAAGCTGTGAACCAGACTATCGGCGGAGAGGCTAAAGTAGGTATGGAACCTGAGTGGTGTGCCATCTTCCTTGGTCGGAATCAGCGTCCAACTCTCGCCAAAGTCATCCTTCCTGAAGGGAAGGTAGCGAGTAGTTGGCTCGTTAGCCATCTCTGGAATGATGTCTCGAAGGTGTAGGTGTGCCTTGCGTGCAGCTGTCTCGACTGCGAGTATCATGGTCTCCATTTGTGGTCCTTCAAATAACCAACTATTCGGGGAGTCGTTTTCCTTCACGACCACATCCACATGGTACTCCTTCATGACGGCATCGACCCAGTGCTCGTGGTAGAGGAAAATGGGTGGTTCGCGAAACTGGCACTTCTCCAGGCTATCCCCAAGGAGTAAGGGAAAGCCGGATGTCAGGAAGGCTTCGGTTACAACGGCCATCTACAAAGGTTTGAAAGGAGGAGAGTCAACAAAGTGTTGTGTGAGTGATAAGTCATGATCACCGAATGCAAGTGTACAATGATCCCACAGATCAATGCTCACTGAACACACAAAAGCTGAATAACGAGAGTCTTACATCCATACTCAACGTCTTACACAAATAATGACCGTGAAGGTCTCAGTTTTACACAGATAGGGCCACACGGGCCAAACACTTAAAATAGAACAAGCAGCGGTTTCTTGATCGAAAGCGTGAACCCATGTCATTTTCCTTAACCTACATGCATTCTGACTAGGAGGCGTCCTAGTTCGCATGTTCGTCTCCAATGAACTCTTCAACATACTCCAGTTCTTCCATGCCTGGCTAATTAAATAACCAGTGGCAAGCCAATGAGTACTTTGAATGTACTCGCAAGCAACCCAAGATGTGGAACAAGGTAACAATGATGCATGGTATAGCACTAAATAGGTAAATTTGCAGAAAGCTAATTTTGTATGCAAATGACATGATCAAGTAACTAGCGAGCATGCATCAACAACAAGTAAGTATCCATGTGGACAAATTGCAAGTACCATCATAAGTATCAGTTGAACATCTCATACTCACACCAAGGTTTATGAAAACATCTGGACATAGTCTAAGAAGGACCTCCAACTGTCCATGACCATGGACACGGCTATTCGAATAGTTTTACACTCTGCAGAGGTTGCACACTTTACCCACAAGACTCGGGGAACTTCTGTGTCATCCACGACTCGCGGTATAACATACCCGAGGTAAGCACCTGAACAATGCCTTTCCCCCGGCGATACTAAAAAAAGAGTCCACTCGATTGTTACCCAGCCCTCATGATGTACATCACACGAGCCTCGCTCTAATCATACCTTCCATGAGGGGACCAACGGTGTGCCCGATGCCTGTGAAGACAGCGCATGATCGTACATACCGGTACGACCCCGTATCAAGAGTGGCCACACCACTCCTGCCACTAGTAATGCGAGCTTGGTGCCAGTACCCACAAAGGTAATCAACAAGACCCGTGCCATAAGGGGTATCGTGGTTGCACATGTAATGTCGGGACGGTCAGCTGAGCTTAGAACTCTCCATTTTCGAAAACACATACTCCTTTGTTATGGCACACCACTTCTTTCTCAAGTGGTCGCCCATCCCATCAATATCTCCCTTGGGCATTAGTGGCACTCGACGGATTTTTGAAAGTTTTTGAAATCATCACTATCTTGCCATCACTATGCATAGTTCCTATCCCATTTGCGTAGCATCTATTAGCAACCTAACTACTCCCACCCGCACAACCCTCATAAGGTGGTAGGGTCATACACGATGCAAGTCTCAACGTAGAGGCACGAAGGCATCCCACCGAAAGGGGAACACCATATCACATGATCGATTATGATGAAAGTAAAGTGCTATATGACATGCAAATAAAATGGTTTCTCATCATGGTCAAGGGGCTACTTGTCTGGCTCAACAAAGTCTCCGGGGTCTTCGAGGTGTTCGGATCCAACTTGTTTGTCAACCGCTCAATCTATCGTCGTGAAATAAAGTGATAAAAATAAGCAATCACACAGAACATAGCACCCAATCTAATACCAAAAACGTTAACCTATTCTGATAAATCCTTCAAGTCATACTAAAAATATTCTACTAAGGTCTTGTTGTGAAAAGAATTTTAGAAATAAACTAGCAGAGGCAAAAAGGTGCCAATATATAGGTTTTTAAATAATACAGTACCAAAAACATTTCCAAACATTTTTTACTAATAGCACTTCTAAATTCTAGGGATTATTTTATGAATTTAGGTGGAAGAATAATTGGCATTGATAAATATACAAGTCTGTGGGATTTTTGGAATTTTCAGGAAAAGGAAAAAAAGAAAAAGAAACACGCACAATGCCCTGGCCGGAGGAGGCCAACAACTAGGCCGACCCAGAGGTCAACCAGCCCAGGAGAATGGAGGCCTGAAATGGCTGGAGTCGCCGGCGACGAGCACTTGCGGCGGAGGGCGCTTCAGGAGAGGTCACCGGAGCCATCCCGTGCTGCAAAAAGGACGGGAGGAAGAGGGGAAAGCATTAGCACGGTGAGGGAGGACCAACGGGAGGGGAATGGGGGCTGGAGGGGCTCGGTACCTGGAGATCGACGATGAGGTCACCGCGGCGGTCCTCGGCCCGATTCCGAGTGCAGTAGCTACGGCAGGTTCTCGGAGCACGCATGGGAGCTATAGGGGAGAGGAGAGAGAGCAGAGGGGAGAGCAGGGCTCGGGAGGCCCTTATATGGGAGGGGGTGAGTCCACTGAACGGCAGTGCGTCGGCGAGCTCGTGGCCGAGGCTAGAGGGCACGGGGGGCGACGGGGGCGAGTCTCGGGTGCTCCTGGGGTTGGTCTAGGCCAGAGGGAAGGAGGCGAGAGGGAGGGATGCCCGCATGTGTGAGCTCCTCGGTTGGCCGAATTGGGCGGCACCGGGCACGCGTGTGGGAGGCGGATGAGAAAGGAGAGAGGGGGCTGGCAGCTTGGCATGTCACGGACGCCGAGGCGCATCAACTGGCGCAAGGGGAAGGCCCCAGGTGGTCGGGGCCATGTAGTGGCGAACGGCTACAGTGCCTATCGGCACTGTAGCACGCTCTAGAGCGCGCGGTTGGCATGCCATGGCCTGCCAATGGCGCCTTCTTCGTGGCCACTCATGCCTAGGGGATCTAGGGGAGTTATCAATGGAGAAAAGGGCATGGGATGCTCTGGTGATGCCTTAGGAGAGAAGGGAAGTCAAGAGAGAGGGAGAAAACTGTTGTCTAGAGGTGTAAAATGAGGGTTTTACGCACTTACCCATGGAGCTTTGGCTAGGAAGAGTTACTGGAGGTAGCTAGTAATCTCAGAGAGGCTGTGGTAAAAAGCTGGGGCCAAGGGTAAAAGGATAAGAGGTAGAAATAATGGTTTTACCAAATCACCAGAAGGTGTTTGGGGGAGTTTTGGGCAAGAAATAATTACCAAATTACTGAGATATTTACCAGGATCAAGGGCTAGGTAGAAATGAGATGCTTCACCAAATTTGAGCTCAAGGGAAAGAAGTTGATAATGGAAACTTGATGAACCCTATAAATTGATAGAAACTGATTTTTGTAGATCCAATGATGCTAGGCTTTAACCATTGATGCACCACTTAGTGTATCATCACTCTTTGGCCATTAGAGCATGCCCACAAAGTCTGAGGCCAAGGGGAGACACTTCACAATGTAAAGTTGCTCAAATTTGATTCTGGACAGGATTGGTTTTGCGGTGATTTGATGAACCAAACTAACTTGGATTGGGATGAAACTTTGCAAGATCATCACCCATGATAGTGTTGACTTGCTAGAATTTTCCTGGAATTTATTCAGAATATTTCTTATGGAAATATTCCAAAAGTTTGATCTGAACAGAACGGGTTTTGAGGGGTTTTTCCTGTGATCTGATCATGCCCTTGTGTTGAAACTCATAGATATGGAAAACATATGTCAACTAAGTTTCTTTAATTTTTCTCAAATATTTTAAAAGCATTTAAATAAGTTTTCCTTAGGAAAAACCATTTCTGGCTTTAAGATACAGCCTTTAAATAAAATATAAAAATAATCTTTAAAAATAATATTTGGTGGTTTTGAGAAGTCATATATATAATAGGTTTGAAATAAAGCCTTTGGGAAAGAAGGGTCCACCTGATTTGACGACTTGCAGTGCAAACCTCATTTCAGGGGGGTTTGGAAACTTAAATTAAATAAGTCATTTTTGGTTTAAATAAAATTTGATAAAAAATAGTTTTGGGCACTATTAACATGGCATGATCATTGGGCAAGGGGTTTGGATCAAGTAAGATGATTATGAAGTGGAATGGAACCTAGTAGTGCCATAAGACTTGATCCACAAGCAAGCAAACAACATAGCAAGAAAGCACAAACACATAGAAAAAGTTTTTGTTGACTCCAAATTTTATAAACCCAAACATAACAATGTGCTACAAACATAGGGTGTGACACCGTCAGTCACAAAGCTGTCGATGTCCGCACGGGTGACCACCGAAGGGAGGAAGTCACCCTGCATCCATCCCGTCGACGCGGTGAACCAAACGGTCGAGGGCTTCTTGCCCTTGACCTTTGTTGCCTCCTTCTTAGCTCGCTCCAGCTTCTCCGTGGTGCTCTTCGTCATCGTCGCGGGGCACTCGTCAGAGAGGAACGGAGTGGGGCGCTGGGGGCCGAGGAAGTGGAGGAAGGGAGGAGTCTGGGCAAGGATACTGTGCACACCGCGGCGCGTCAAGTTTTATACTCTGCCGAGTGACTCAATGACTAGTGGGCCCGCGAGATCACCGTACATGCCAACCACTGACGGCGCCCAGTACATGGCGATATGACCGGTGCAAGAATCGAGGCGTCACGCCTCCACTTGCCCTGATCGTGGCATCATCATCGCATGTGCGCACGCTTCCCAAATTTTCGTATCCCATGAAATCCGGGTCTGACAGACCGACCCGTCACCTCCAAAGATGCTTTCAGTTCACTCGGAGCAAAAAATGCATTGAACATTCACTCGAACACTTTAAGGCTAAATGGATCCAGGCGAATGGCGAAGAGTTCAATCGATGCAAGTTTCGTTGAAGCCCCGAATATCATTCGGAAGATTTGGCATGTTGATCCTGAACTGACATCAATGCCCAAAGTTCAATCGGCGCAAGTTTCATTGAAGCCCCAAATATCCTTCGGAAGATTTCATACCCCCATTTCACCACTCGAACCCCAATCCATTCGGGGTCTAATAACGAGGATATGTACCTAGGGTAGGGTCCTAGGCAAGACCTACATACCCTACCTAAGGAGACTACATTGGAGGACTTGAACATAAAGCATAAGCTTCTGACAGGATTCCATGTGACATTCAAGTCACTCGACATTCAATCCACTCAGAGTCTTCTTCCTTCACTCAACAGTCGCCTGTCACTCGGTAGACCTCATTCTCAGTCGACACCAGAAGACTAGGAGCCAGCATCACGTGGCCAACAGGCAGTCGTTAGTCCTTCATCATTAGTAGCATTTATTATGTACGTTACCAGTAACGCCAGACTTTAAACCCACGATTGGACCCTTAGATGCCGGACACTTATGAGGGGTAGCGAACTCTATATAAGTTTCCTCTCCCCTTTGGCACAAGGGTTCGCAACCACTGTAATCTCAATGATGCAGGGGGCGTGTGGGGCCGACAGAACCCTTGCTCTCCTCCGGAGGCAGCAGCAGGGGCCATTGGAGCCGGCACGGGGTGGTCGGAGCTAGGCCATGGTAGGGGAGTGAGTGTTCCATCGCCTCCCTCTTTCTTTGCTTGTCCAATGTACCGGGCATGATTGTCTCCTCCTTCCAGGGTGGCGGCGGCCAAGAAGCGCAAGCACGTCAAGATCTAGGAGGATGTGGACACACTGCGCACCCAGCTGGTTGTGGGGACCCCGACTCATAAGTTGTGATCACCGAATGCACATGTACAGTGATCCCATAGATCAATGCTAACTAAACACAGAGAAGCTTAATAAGAAGAGTCTTACATCCTCATTTAGCATGTTACACAAATAAAGACCATGAAGGTCTGGTCTTACATAGATAGGGACACAAGGGCCAAACTCTTAAACATAAGGAGCTACAGAAATCTTGATCGAAAGTGTGAACCCATGCCATCTGCCTTAAACCTACATGCATTCTACCTGGGAAGCATCCTAGTTCGCATGTTCATCACCAACGAACTCTTCACCGTACTCATGTTCTTCCATGACTGGCCAATTAAATAACTAGTGGCAAGCCAATGAGTACTTTGAATGTACTCGCAAGCAACCCATGTTTTGGAACAAGGTATAATAATGCATGATATAACACTAAGTAGGTAAGTTTTGCAGAAAGATGATTTTGTATGCAATGACATGATCAAGTAACTTTGTTAGCATGCATCAATATTTGGCACTTATTCCTATGAACAAGTTACAAATATCATCAAAAATAAGGAGTTGAACATCGCATGTTCAATCATCATGTCAAGTCATCTGACTTGTCTCATGTACCATCTCTATGTCATCCACACACACACACCAAGTTTTGTGAAAACAACTGGTCATAGTTTAAGCAACACCACCCAACTGTCCTTGACCATGTACACAGCTATTCGAATAGTTTTACACTCTGCAGAGGTTGCACACTTTGCCCACAAGACTCAGGGAACTTTTGTGTCATCCACGACTCGCGGTATATAACATACACGAGGTAAGCACCCAAACAATGCCTTTCCCCTAGCGATACTAAACGAATAGTCCACTCGATTGGTACCCATCCCTCATGATGTACATCACACGATCCTTGCTCCAGATCATACCATCCATGAGGGGACCAACGGTGTGCCTTTCCAAGGCAAGCACCCGAACCATGCCTTTCCCATAGTGATACTAAACAAAGATTCAACTCGTTGGTGCCATCACTCATGAAATATATCACACGTATCATCCATGAGGGCATGCAACGGTGTGCCTGGTGCCTGTAATGACAGCACATGGCCTTCCACTCCGGGACGACCACGTCTCGAGAGTGACCACTTCACTCTCGCCACTGGTAATGCGGGCTCCCTACTAGCACCAACCATAGTAATCAACAAATCCCCGTCCCATAAGGGCTATCGTGGGTGTACTTGTAAGGTTGGGATGGTCGACAAATCTTAACTCTAATCCGTTTTCGAAAACACACACTCACTAGCTTCGATACACCACTTCTTTCTCATGTGGTTACCCGACTCAACACCACCCCCCTCCGGCATTAGTGACACCCGACAGGGTTTTCGAAGAAGTCCTCGAAATCATTTTGTTTCCATCACCATGCATAATCCCGATCCCACTTGAGTAGCGTCTACTAGCAACCTAACTACACCCACCTGCATCACCCTCATAAAGAGGTAGGGTCATGCACGATGCAAGTGTCAATGACAAAAGTATCGGAAGCAACCCACCGTAGTGGTCACTACTCCAAATGATCAAATATAACGAAAGTATAGTGATATATGACAACCAATAAAAATGGTTTCTTAACATGGTCAAAGGACTGCTTGCCTGGCTGAACAAAGTCTTCGGGGTCTACAAAGTCTTCGGGTCCAACTCCCTTGTCAATAGCGCAATCTATCGTCACGATAAATAATTATAATAATAAGCATCACACAAAACAGAGCACACAAATCTACTACAAAAATATTGCCCTACTCTGATAAATACTACAAATTATTCTACAAATATTCTTCTAAGGTTTTGGTATGAAAAAGGTTTTCAAAACTATTTTTAACAGTGGCTAAAAATGTCGAAAGGGATTTTAAAATAAAACAATACATAAAATATTTTGAAAATATTTTACAAATGGCACAATAAAACTCTACAGAGTATTCCAAGATTTATGGTGGAAAAAAATTGTCATAGGATCTTTATTTAATAATGTGGGACTTTTGGAAAACATAAAAGAAAAGAAAAAGAAAAAGGCTATTGTGCCTTAGGCCAAATACCCAGCCGCACTAGGCCCAACCGGCTAGGCCAGCCCAGTAAAGTTGAGGGCGCGCGCACGTGGCCAGGTTTGAACCTAACGCGCGGGCCCAGTGTCATCTCCCACATCTAGACAGGGGGCAGCGATGCTCACCGGCGGCGAAGGAGGGCACGATGAGGGAAGGAAATGGCGTGGATGGAACCAGCATCGAGCCACCGGTCTCCTAGAGGTAGAAGGGTGGCCGGAGGTGGCCTGGTTTGCTGGCAACGAGCACCCTCGATGGAGGTGCTTCGGGAGGGGATCGCCGGCGGTGTTCCTCGGCTGGAAACGGACTGGCAGTAAGGGGTAAAAGGTTAGGGGGTCCTACGGCTCGAGGGAGGTGAGAAGAGCGCTGGAGTGGGCCCTTGTCCCGAGATCGACGGAGGTCCGCCGTGGTGGCGCCTCGGTCGATCTCGAGCATTGGTGCTCGAGGGGATCAAATGGGAGCTTGGGACGGTCGAAGGGGAGCAGGAGAGGTCCAAAGGAGGGAAGAGGGGGCTCGGGGAGCCTTTTATAGGCGAGACGCGGTCCACCGATTCACTGGTGCGGCGGCAAGCTCGGGGCCGTGGCTAGAAGGCACGGGAGGAGAAGGGGTGAGGCTGGGGTGTTCTTGGGGCTGGTCTATGACGAGCGGGAGCAAGAGAGAGAGAGGGCATGTGAGTCTCGGGGTTGGCCGAACCGGGCGGCATCAGGCGCGCGTTTGGGAGGGTGAGAGAGAGGGGGAGGAAGGGGGCATTGCCCTGGCATGTTGCGGATGTCGAGGTGCATTGACTAGCATTAGGGGAAGGCCCAAGGTGGCCAAGTATGGGCAGGAGAGGGAGGTCAGCCATCTGGATCATGGTTGCATGCTCTAGAGCGTGACTTTAGCCGACATGATGAGGCTTTGGTGCACTCTGATGTGTCCACTGATGTCCAGAGGCTGTGGAAGGGAGTGAAAATGGGTTAAGGGGTATGGGATGCTCTGGGGTGGCCAGGAGTGCAATTGGGGTGCAAGTGGGTGTTTTGCCACCTCAATCATGGAGCTAGCCGTTGGTCTTTCTCCTGGAGGTGCTGGGGGTCTAGGTGCAGTTGTGGTAAAAATTTGTGCGCATGGAGAACAAGGGAAGGGTCTCAATTATTGATTCTTGGATTCAGCCTCAAGGTGTTTGATTAGCATTTGGGCAGGCTAGGCTCACCCACTAGAGATGAACCCTAACAGGATGAAGGGGTGGTAATAGTTGTGCTTGATCACCAAGTTTGAGCTTAGTTGAGCAAAGTTAACAATGTAAACTTTCTAAACCCTAGATTTTAACAGAAACTAACTTTTGTAGATCCAGGTGTACAAATCTACTCTCCTTGATGAACCACTTGGTGTAGCATTCTTATTTGCGTAATGGAACATGTCCACAAAGTTTGGGGTCAAGGGAAGAAACTTCACAATGTAAAGTTGCTCAAATTTTAATTTGGACAGGTATGGTTTTGGAATATTTTGATAAAGGAAATCAATTGGGATTGAGATGAAACTTTGCAAGATCATCACTAATGACAATGTAGACTTTCTGGAATTTTCTTGGAATTTATTGAGAATATTTCTCATAGCAATATTTCAAAAGCTTGATTTGGACACAAAGGGTTTGAGGGCTTTTGCCCATGAATTTGAACATGACCATATGTTGAAACTCATATATATATATGGAAATATATGACCACTGAGTTTCCCTAAATTTTTTCAAATATTTTGAAAGCATTTAAATAACTTTCACTTTGAAAAATGTAACATCCCAAAATTTCATATTGGAATGTTATGAAATATAGCTATGCATCATCATCACCGTTGGAATGTAATGAATTTGTTGAAGTGCTCCTTTTGAAATTCTGATAGGCCATTTCTATTTTTCCATGTATCTGTTTCATCTATTTGAAAACCTTTGGAAATGTTCAAAGAAAGAGAGGAGTAACATGACACTCCACACTAGGGGCATCTTGGTGAGATATTTGAGCAATTAAACCAGGGGGTTATTTGAAAATTTGTCTCAAAAGGATTTAAAATCAATTAGGCTTTTTCTAAAAATAATTTTTTTAAAGATATTCAATATGATAGAGGAAAAATGTTCATTAAATAGCATTAATTCTGCTGATCATTTTGATATATATAATTCCTAAGTTTGGAATTGTTTTGAATGCATTAAAAGAGTTTTTACTATGCTGGAAATAGAAAAGGAAAGTTTTTAAAACGAACCGGGCCCACCCACAGTCTTTAACTCCCGAATTCATTTCGGATCGGTCAACCGACGCACTAACCTCGCCTTTTCTCTCGCTGGCACGCGGGACCCACTGGCCGACGGCGTCATCCGCGTGCCCGTCTCCTTCCTCGCGCGCACCACCCTTGCCGGAGATACCTCTCTCCGGATCTCCCTCCTCTCTCCCTCTCCCGACCCCGCACCTGGCCTATAACAGCCCCAGCCCTCACCGTGCTCCATTCCACCCCGAACCCCCCTCTACCTCGCCAGAACGCCACCGCACCACCTCGCCGGAGTACGGACTCCAACCGAACCTTCCCAAGCACGAGGTCGTCGCCTCCGTCGTCCCCAGCCCCGTCCGACGCCGCCAATCGACGCCGGAGCTTCGTCGCTGTCGCCTGAGCACTTCGAACGTCCACCCCGACCACTGCACCGTCGCCTCCGACCACCTCCGACCTCCGGCCGCCGTCGAACTCGCCGAAAACTCGACTCCTCCCCTCTGCAAGCCACCAGACCCCCTTGGACCGTTAGATTTAGATCCAACACTCCTGATTATAAGATTTAAACAGTGAAACGTTTTCCTCTATGCTTCGGTCGTCCGTTCGTTAGCACCCACGCACATGCGGCCCCGACCAATCATAACTTGCCACATAGCCCCTAACCGATCGATAATAGTTTCCCTTTTTCTGTTTTTGTTTTAGAAAACAGAATGTATTCTGTTTTTGTTTTTTCATATCTTTTAAAATATTTGGTTTTTTATTTGATTCTTTTTGCATTAGTTCAAAAAATTGATGTAGTATATGTCTGTATGCTTAGATTTCAAATTTGAACTTTAAATTTTTGAATCTAATCAAATTTGTTTAAATTACTAAAATCTGTATAACTAGAGTTTAAAAATATATTTTGGAGTGAATCTTTTTGCCACTGTTTTGTATTAGTTAAACCTATCATTCTACATAGTTTGAAAAAAAATTAGAATGAATTTGGTTACTGTTTTTAACAAAAACAGAATCTGTTTAGTTCTTAATAGATTTTAATTAAATTGATTTTTAATTGATTTGAACCTGAATTAGTTTAACTTTTGTTTTTAGATTTCATTAGGTTCTATTGATTCAACATTAGGTGTATTTTTTTCCGTTAATTAAATATGTTTTTCAAATTGTTTTCTGCTCTAGTTTGAATAGGTTCATCTTGTTTTCACCATGTTTATTGTTTCGAGAAAGTTTTGTAGTAATTCTTTTAGCACAATACTTTTATAATGAAATACTTTCTATTTTCAAATAAAATTTTATATTTACTTTTTCTGTTATCTAAAATGTCTAGTTGTTCAAAACCAATTTTGACTTGTATGTCTTAGTAGAGATTTGGACACCAAAAATTTATAGTCCTATACTTTAAGTGATCTTGTTTTGATTGTGCTTTTGTTTGTTGAAGCATTTGTTTACCTTGCTGTTGAATGAATTGTATTGTGTTTATGCTTATGGTGTGCTCTTGTTTGATTCGTTAGATCATTCGAAGTGCGAAGCTTGTTATCTAGAGTCACTTGATTTTGAGGATCGTCAGCAAGGCAAGTCAGTTTGACCATGTATACCTATGTTTTATTGCATTAGTTCTTCCATCTCCCCAATTGCATGCAAAGTAGGTAAATTGGAAACTTGGTTACTTGTTGTAGTATCATGTGGTAGGTACCCCTCAACCCTTTGACACATTAGCCCCGGGAAACGTTGATTTACATTTTGCTATGCTATTAGTAGACGGGGTTGGTTGTGTGATTCATGAGAGTTGTGAGTTAATAATTTCAAGACCTACATGATGATCAAGTCTTCAAGACTCCGAGTTTTCAACATACCTCTGGGTGGATGATGGTTGAACGGCGCCCTAGATAAACCAGTGGTTAGCCTAGATGATGCTGGAGAAGTGCCAGTATTCATGCGGAAAGGTCCACCCAGGCACAAAGAGATGGATAGATGCTTCAAGACCCAAGGCTTACCTGCACAGCCACCAGCCATTATGGGCTCTGGTTTGGTTGGATATCGTGGTGACCCTGGACAGGCGGTGCTACGAGATGTAGAAGAACGGTAGGAAAGGATGGGCACCGACAGAGTCTCGGGGAAACCCTTTAGAAGACCAAGGTTTGTTCATCCGTTTCTCAAACACCATGAAGTGCGAGAAATCCAACGGAGGCGATCAAATCTTGTGGGGAACGTGTGCAAAACTCTGCAGAGTACCCAAACCTAATCGATTAGCCGTGTCCACGGTCATGGACAGTTTGAGCCAAAGGAACTGAAACTATCTTGAACTCTCAACACAATTAATTACATTGATGTGGGTATTTAATGTCAACTAGGTATGAGAATTGGTTGGTGGAACCATCTCATTAATCAACCAACATTGTAGTAATTATGCTTTTGCCCTCTCTTGTTGTAGGAAAAATTTGCCTTTATGCAAAAACTTACTACCCCACCTGCCATATTTGCATATAGACTAGATGATTACTTTACCCCCTCTCTTGTGACTTTGCCGACATATTCAATATGTTGACCAATACGGCTGCAACGCATCATGTTGCAGAGTACTTTTCCGACCAGGAGTGAGGATACGCTCTACGCTCGGTGAGATGCCCTTGGAGTCAGATGGACTCAACTACCTATGGAGCTTCCGCAAGTTTTTGGTTTAATTTATCTCATGAGTTGGCCTTCAGCCACTTTATTGTAATCCTTCTTGTAATAAAGGACTCGATA
Organism: Hordeum marinum; assembly: GCA_022496015.1. Classification (NCBI taxonomy): domain Eukaryota; kingdom Viridiplantae; phylum Streptophyta; class Magnoliopsida; order Poales; family Poaceae; genus Hordeum; species Hordeum marinum. The sequence goes on from CM039673.1 coordinate 202,234,887, forward strand.
TGAGATTTCCATTAATTAATGTTGTGTGATTTCCCTTTGATATATACATTGATGTACCGTGTGTGTACCAGCATGATCTTGGGATGGTACAGAAACACCGGAGATTCGACATTTCAGGTCCGGTCGCTATAGAAAACCATTTCCGGTCTTAAGAAAAAGCCTTTAAATAAAATATTAAAATAATCCTTTAAAATTATATTTGGTGGTTTTGGGAGGTCATAACTATATTAGGATTTAAATAAATCCTTTGGGGAAAAAGGTTCCACCCAATTTGAGGATTTGTAGTGCAAACCTCAACTCAGGGGTTCTTGAAAACCTAATTTGAATAAATCCGTTTTGGTCAAAAATAATATTTGATAAAAAATAGTTTTGGGCACTATTCACATGGCATGATCAATGGGAATGAAGTTTGGATCAAGTAAGATGAATATGGAGAGGAGTAGAACCTAAGAGTGCCAAACACAATCAACCAAACAATCAAACAAGCACAATTCAAACAAGCATGCACTTAAAAAGTTTTAGTTGGTTCAAATTTTTTATAAATTCAAGCATAACAAAGTGATATAAACACAGGGTGTGACACTGGCGACTGCCGATGTCGCCTTCCAAGTCGCCCTCAGGGGAGAGGCGGAGGCCGAGGCGGAACTGGCATCTCTCCAGGCCCAGGTCCACAAGGCGGCTGACACCGTGCAGGCCGCGCAACACGAGGCGGCTGACGCCGGGATGAAGAAGTCCCAGCACGCCAAGCAAAACCTCGACATTGCCCACCGTGTGGCCAGTACGGTGAGATGGTTTGTCGGGGAAGCCCCCGCCCTCCCCAACGTGCAGGGCGACGACGACTACCTCGCCTTCTTGTGTCGGGTAGTAGAGACGCTGGAGATTGGCGTCTCCCGCATGAACACAGATAGCGAGGCCAATGTGCGAGGCCTCCTAGTGCTTGCCTTGATGCACATATTCTCCAACCTACGCCGCCTCGTCCCGGAGCTCGTCCTCCAACGCGTCGTGGAATGGGTCCCCGAGGGGCTCCTGAGGCCTCTCCGGGATGAGGTGCGTCCGCATGTGGACACCCTGGTCGCGCAATTCATCCAGGTGCCCCCTCTTGGAGGGGTAGGCGGCCTTGGTGCCGTGGTGGCCGTCCACTCGGACAACGACATTAACTTCTCTGCCTAGACACCTTGTACTTCTTCCTCCTAGTACTTGTAGCAGCCTAAAACAAACTTGGCCCCCATGGGCGTTAATCTTTTGTGCATTACCTCTGTCTTTGTTTCTTGTCCTTGAATCATTGTCGGCTGCTCTTGGTCATGCGATTTAGTTTTCTCGCGTGAAGCTGGGTGCCGCCATCGATATGGCCTGATCATGGTGGCTGGTTGGGTCCTCGTGAGGTGCCCCCTCTTGAGGGGCAGCCCCAATTTTGTGGAATTGCCACCTGTCACCGCTGGGCCTCTGTCCCCATGCTGTTTCCAGTGTCACTTCAGACCTCAGGGGTGTTAGCAGTCGCGCGTAGTGGCCCGTAGTAGCTGCACCCTTATATTAGTGCGTGCGAACCCACCCCATCTGCGGGACGCAATTAGATCATGAAACTCCTGCTTGGTCAGGTAGTGTACTTAGCTTGCGGGCTGTTGATGACCTCATGGCGCGGCTAAGTTTGTCCACGTAATCCGTTTTCCAGTCTGGGCCGCTTCTCCCTTGACTGCGAATGGGGCGTGTCGCGGGGGCCTTTCTGCGCTCTGCGTCGGTAGGTCCTAGTCTTGTGAAATTCCCTATCGCCGTAGTTTACGACTGGACAAGGTCGCAATCACGAGGTGAGGCTCCGATACCCTCGATGCCGACCGGATCACTAAGGACGGCATCGAGGGTGCTGAGTGGCTATATGACCGGTAAGGCTCCTAAGGCTCGATGCTCAGGAGCCCCCTTTGATGCTCAAGAAGCTCTACGTCGACAAGTCACAGTCCCGCACATTTGCCTACCACCATGGTTTACGACCGGATCACCAAGGCGAAACCATGGGGTGAGGCCCCGATACCCTCGATGCTGAGCGGATCACGAAGGATGGCATTGAGGGCACTGAGTGGCTATATGACCGGTAAGGAAACCTGTCATTGGAAGAGGAATTGCAGCAAGTGGCTTGCCTAGATAGGCAAGAATACTGGAAGTGTGACTTCTTCTTTAGGTAAACTTGTTGTATTTGTTGTAAACATTTTCTTCCTGATATTTGTAGTAGCTCTTGGGTATATGATACCGGATCGGTTGTTCACATATGCAACTCGATGCAGGGGCTAAGAAAGACTAGGAATATTGCAAGAGGAGAAGCTGACATATGCTTCGGCAATAAGCAAGAGTTGTTGCATTATGCGTCGGCACCATGCAACTTAATTTACCTTCAGGATTTTAAATGGAACTAGATAATTGTTATTATGTGTAACACTCTATTACGCCTAGTGTGGGATACCTAGAAGAGTATGTCTAGAGGGGGGTGCATGTATTGCTAGCACAAATTAAAATCTACACCAGGTGCAAAGTTAAGTGTTGGCAGATTTTAGCAATTTTAGAAAGTCTAGCACACCCTACACATGCAAGTCATCAAGCATAGCAGGGGAAAGTAAAGGCATTGCACATGGAAGTAAGGAATTGAGATATGGAGATCAAATGCATGAAGGACACGGAGATTTTTCCCGTGGTTCCGATAGTGGTGCTATCATACGTCCATGTTTATGGAGTCTTCAACCCATGGAGGGTAACGGTCGCAAGAGTCCACAGAGGGCTACCCATGAAGGGTTCGATGAAGAATCAACCTTCACCATACCATGATGGCCTACGTCCACGGAGGACTAGCCTAACTCGGGTAGATCTTCACGAATTAGGCGATCTCCTTGCCCTTACAAACTTATTGGTTCACTCCACAAGACGAAGTAGGAGGCTCCCAAGCGACACCTAACCAATCTAGGAGGTAGCACCCAAAAAAAGGTAAGAGGCTCGATATAGCCGATGAACTCCTTGCTCTTGTGCTTCAAGATGATAGAATCCTCAACACTCAATCACTCTCTCATAGATTTGGCTTTGGTGGAAGAGATTTTTTGGGTGGAAAGTAACTTGGGGAGGCTACAAATCAAGATTCATATGTTTGGAATGGAATGGCAAGATCTCAACACATGAGTAGGTGGCTCTCTCTCAGAAAACATGATGGAATAAGTGGGGATCTGTTCTGAGTGCTTCTTTTGCGAGTGAGTGATGGTGGAGGTGTATATTTAGGTATCTCCAAAAATCCAAGCAGTACACCTTAAGTGATCAACTTGGTGACACCGATGTGTGAATCTCGGTGGTACCGAAGTGACCAAAAGGTGGCAACTTTTGAATCTCGGTGAGACCGATATATAACTCTTGGTGGTACCGATCAGGTGTCCAACGGTCAGAATCTGCATCTCAGTGACACCGATCCAAAAACTCAGAAATTCCGATTTTATGAATCGAGGCAACCGAAAGTTGGCAGCCTGAACTCGGTGGCACCGATGTGGGATCGGTTGCACCAATGTGCTACGGTTTGGCATGTGTTCATTTGAGTTTAGGAATCGGTGGGACCGAGTGGGAATTGTTGGTTTCACCAATTTGAGTGGTAGGGCTCTAGACATAGTATGCGAGAGAGTTTGTGTGTGTTTTTGGGGACTATCACTTTTGCATGTTTGCGCATCTTGTTCACCAACAGTACCTTACCCCTTTTAATAGTATTGGCTTTCCTATGGACTCAAAGTGATTTCTCAAAAAGTAAAATATAGAGTCCTCTTGCTTGAATATTTTGCTAATGCTATTCCCTCTCCTTCTTCTTCTTTGTGATACTCTACACACTCCTTGTGCCAACCTATTTCTCTCTATAGACTTTCACCTCAAATACACTAGGGAGAAATATCAGTCCAAGAGACAATGTATGTTGTCATGAATTATCAAAACCACCAACGGAGCATAATTTGCTTTCAATCTCCCCCTTTTTGGTAATTGATGACAACATACAATCAAACCTTCACTTTAAGATATGCAAGGATATATTAAGACTTTAAAGGATACATGACTAATACAAGCTCCCCTAGAGTTGTGCAATCCATTTTAAGGATAGTTGCTTTTGAATGCATGAACACAACATGGTAGGAAGAACATGAATAGTCATGTATATATTGGTAATATGCATCAAATATATGAGAATGAGATGATTTCATGTTCAAGACTCACTCTTGCAGACAATATGTGCAAGCAGTAATAGATCATCTTGAACAAGAATAAGGTGAATATACTTATCTTGAGGTCCTTGAGCATTTAATAGTAGGAACTCACTTGAGAAAACAATGTTAGGAAACACAAGTGTGTTTGATAGAGAAAATGCAAATGGAACCAAGAGTACCAAGATATGTCTCCAAATAAGTTTAGAGTTTTCTCCCCTAGACAACAGTTGTGAAAGTTTTCCTCTCTCCCTGAATCATAATACAGAGATTTTGAGAGTAGGTAGGGATGAGAAAACAAATCTAAAGCATATGAGAATTAAATATCAGATTTATAATTCACTCTTCTCCTCAAGATGTGTTTATGTGATAAGGGATCCTTGATACTTACCCCCCTTTATATGATAAGATTTCACTTCTTCTTTTCATGATCTCTCCCCCTAAAGCATGAACGCTTTGATATCTCCCCCTTTAGTATGAGTATCACCCCTTTGGTATGAGTATAAGCTTTGAAGCTTTGATATTTCTCCCTCTTTGGCATTAATTTCAAAAAAGGTTACACAACGTACAAATAAAAGAGATCATTGAATGAGAAGGGATCCTAGAGATATAGGGTCATTGAGAGTAATAGAGACAAGGGTTCCATGAAAACTGTTTTTCTACCTCTTCTGATCTAAAAAACTTTTAAGAATTTCTCCTCCTTTGATGTGGGGATCCTTGATTATTTGAGATTATATCTCTTGAAGTTTCTCCCCCCCCCCCCAAAAAAAAATCATTGGGATCATTGAGCTTATCATAAAGAAAAACGAACAACATGCATAGAGGTCGGTGGCTCCGAGGCAAAAGGTTCGGTGGAACCGATATGGATTTTTGCAATAGCACTCCAATATCGGTACGACCGAGAAGTTTTGATCGGAGGCTCCAAATTGGAAAACAGAAACTTGGCAACTTCGTGAAATGGAATTTTTCTTAATGTCTCAAATGATTCTCAAAGATTTCCAATGAATTTTCAGAAAGATTTCAATGAATTGTCATAAAGATTTTCAATGAATTTTCTTTGCAATGAATTTTCATCTAGGTTAGAGTTGAATGGAAATGTCAAAGACCAACACAAGAAGGGTTCTCCATTCAATTCTTATGACTAGATGATGGGAGGTGACTAGGTCACCTATGTTAGAGTATAGTGACTTAAGGAGTCAAGCAAGAATACTTGATCATAGGTCATACTCATCGTTAAGCTTGAAATGGGGTTACCATTTTTCGTTTAAACATTTTAATGTCTTCATATCACTTGAGTTTGTTTAACTAATGACTTGGAGTAAAGCTATATCAAGGATATGGGTACATACCTTTGAGTGATGTTGATGACGTAGCTTGTAGGTGAACTTGATGAGGATAGTCAAAGTTGATGAAGGTCATCTTGAGTTGGGAGCAATCCTTTTTGTTTTTGTTCTCTTTCCACCTACATGGGTTAGTAACGAAAGGAAGAACATGATATATCCAAATGACATGATATCAATTGTGACTTGATACCAATTGACAAATATATGTCAAGGAGATGTTTTGTTGTCTTCTTCATTTCATTATCAAAGAGAGATTGTGGATACTTGGTCATGGCCAGATTGCTTAAGAATGAGTTGATGGCAATCTTGTGGAGTATTGTTCTTCCAAGTACCTACCAAAAGGTTTGATGCAAGACAAGGGAGCATAGAATTCCAAGATACATAATGTAACGCATAAAATGTAATCCTATCCTTATTTTGGCACGAGGGCCCTGAAAGGGATAGAATCGCATCTCGTCATTTCGCAAGAATGGATATCATTACAAGTACATGTAAAGAAGAGATGAGTATATGGAATTGGCTTACACTCGCAACAAGCTACATCAATATCACATCAGTACAACAACATATTCAAACATCATACAGAAGAGTAGGGTCCGACTATGGACGAAAGCAAACAATGAAATGACATCCATCCTTGCTATCCCACGTTGCCTCCTGGAACCCATCCTAGATCGATGCAGAAGAAGAACTCCAAATCAAACAAGCATCGCTCTCATGTCAAAGCATCGCATTACCTGTACCTGCAACTGTTGTTGTGGTAATCTGTGAGCCACAGGGACTCAGCAATCCAATTTCCAAGGGTATCAAGACTAGAAAAGCTTAATGCGTGAGATATGGTTAAGTGGTGAGGCGGCAGCAATCAACTAAGCATTTATTTGACTGGATAACTTACGAATACAGAAAGTAAAGTGGGTGGTCTATGCATAACGGATGTGAACTAGTAATGACCACTAAGTGATCCCCAACACCTACTTACGTCAAACATAACCCCATCGTGTTCTCTCTCGGTTAAGGACTCATGGGAAGAGACAGTCATGGTTACACACAAAGTTGGTGTATTTTATTAGAGTTTATTTGAAGTTATCTATAACCGGGTGTTAAACAAAGTTTCCAAGTTGCCACATAACTGCGGGCAGGGCTTCCCGAATGATTTAATCCTATAGGGGTGCTCCAACTCATCAATCACAAATTAACCACGTGTCGCGAGAATAAACTCGACCACGAATCCCTTGATTTCCTTGGCAATTCCATCGGAAAATCCACAACCTCGAGATAGCCCGAAGTATTTTTGGAATTCCTCACACAAGACATTCAACAAAGGTAAAACAAATCCAGCAAGGCCTGCCAACGTGTCGACAATCCCGATAGTAGCCGCGTCTCTCGTTCTTAGGACACGGCAGATAAGCGATGCGTCCGGCTTCCTGATAGAAATCCCCCGAGTTGCCCCGGCATGGCCCCGCACAGTGCTCTGTCTTGGGCAAGCACCAGCAACACTAGCCCCCTGTATTATGTTAAGTTAACTCCTCGGGTTCATGACGCCCTATGCTTTAATAACTGTGTTAAGTATTATTATGTTGGGAAAATATAGTACCAATGTTTGGCCTTGCCAGACAAGTTTTATTTTAAAATGAAAATCAAGGGGGTCCCCATAACAACCCCGAGCATGTTAGGAGTGCTCAATATGGAACATAACACTAGTACACAAGTAACTAGGGTGGCAAAGGTGGAACAAAACACTGAGCAAAAGGCCAATCCTTCCACCCTTTACCAAGCATATACGTGCATTAAATTAAATAGCAATAATATTGTGATATGAAAAAAATAGCCATGTTGTCACATGGAAGCAATTGCACCTGTAGCTAGAAACGCTATAAGAAGGGCTGAGCAAGTGGTAACATAGCCAAACAATGTTTTGCTGGGATGTGGAGGGGTTAGAGGCTTATCATGGCAATGTTGGAGGCTTGACATACAAGTGGTAGGTAACGATACATAACGGTGGAAGCGAGACAACTAGCATGGAAATGATAGTAGTGGTATCCAGGGAAATGTGTCATCTTGTCTGAGATCCCGCTTGGAAGAAGAACGAATCCATGCAGAAGACGATCCATGAAGTAGACGAACGAATCCTCACACTCCGAACACTATCGAGAAGGAACAATCCGAAACAACAATCAATACACGGTCCACCACAACATATGCATGACATGATGCACAAACCAATATGATGCATGTTAATTTAAATATGCAAGGCATGGCAAAGCACATCAAACAACTCCTACACATTAAGTGAAGCTCAATATTCAACGAGTCGCATATTGACGAAACTCCATATTTGGATTACTTAGTTCACTCCCATTTAGATACACGTCATTGTTAACTATTCACTCCCGCAAGAGGTGAAGTATAAGTAAACTATCTATCTAGGCATCTTACATGAGGTCGGAAACAACTTATAGCATTTCCGAAATGACCCCATATGTTAATTTCAAAATTAGTCCAGATCTGAACTAACCATATTATATATTTTAAACAACAGAATAAACTATACCACACCATTCTACACGTCATTCTAGTCCATTTACATATTTGGATCATTCCAAATAGAGCTACGGTGTAAAATATATGACACTCAGAAGAAGGATATGCCATGAATGCAAAATGCATGAAAATGACAACTACAAACATATAAAATCATGAATGCAAAAAGATATTATGATACTACAAGAAATTCTAAGCAAACTTCATATATGGCATGCCCAAAATGGACCTATGGTTCAATCACAACAACCAACACAAGTTTAGGTATAATCTGCCCAAAACAACAACATAGCATATTGCAACCCACAAATCAACTAGCTACAGCCTTCAAAAAAAGCACAACAAGACATGGGGTTGCAGCTTACATGATGCTGAACAATGCATCTATTAACAACAAGTTGATTAGAAGCATGTATCAATAGGCAATGAGCTCACAAGAACACATATTGAACTAAGCAGTTTTTAAATGGAGCAGCTTTTATCACGAAGGCATATTGACAGCAGTAGAACTATAGGCTACAGGGAATATATTGGCATGAAACTTAACAGAATCCTATAGGACATTATGAGCTTCAAGTAACTCCATTGCACCAACTCCAAAGGGGTTCTAGATCACTAGCAAAAGACATGGCAAAACAGCAATAAAATGTTGCAAATTCCAGACTTAGAAATATTTGGGCATATCAAGCAGTAACATTTTTATGACATGTTGGCAACTAGAAAATACCACTTAAATGTGGATTATCATGGCAAACAAAATGACCAGGGGCTAGTGCAAATGTCAAAGGGCATATCTCATGTTCAAAAACAATTCATATGACGCATGGATTTAATCACACAAAAATAACAAAAGGGCATCAAAACAAAAATAACATTCACACAAACTTACTCAAATGACAAAAGTAAATGCACACATAAATTCTATGGATTTTTCTACTCCAAAAACATATATAACATGCATAGGTTCATGCAGGAAAATATATCACAACTAATTATGCAAGTTTATGACATAAACCTACTAATAAGTTATTTGTGGAAATTAAATGCAAACATCTCATTAAACATTTTTATCATGCATGAAAATTCAATATAATTAATCTACACAAAATTTCACACATTTTCGATATATAAAGTTATTACATGCGATGCAAGCATATGTATCTATGAGCAATGCAAAATATGGCATTTTTATGAAAATATGCAAAACTTGGACAAAAGATAAATCGCACGGGACAAAAAAAACAGATGAGACGAATGCAGCGCACTGGGCAAGCCCAGCCGCAGATCTGGCCCAAACAGCTGAATGTGTGTCTATGCATAAGAAAAGGAAAAAACATGGCAAAAATATTGGGTCTGCTAGGACTCGAACCGAGGACCTCGCGATTGCAGACTTGCTGCGCTAGCCAATTGACTATGCCGGTTTGAGTGATGATCTAACGCTATAGTTCTACAAATAAAAAGGAAACGACGGGTCTTCTTCTCCATGACGCACACGGGCAAGACAAAGAGTGGACATGGGGATGTGCGGGTATGGACCTGCAATGGCGCAGCCTTACTGGCGCTGGGGCGGACGTTGGGGAGGTCGACACGGGCATGACCCGTTGTGCTCAATCCGTTGCGGGTGTTCTACGTAGGCGAGCCACTCGAGTCAATACAGACGGCGCAGAGTTCATGGAGGTTCAGGCGAGGCTTGAAGCATGGGCACCAGAGTGGATCCGGCGGTGAACTACACGGGGACGAGCGAGGGCGACGGGGTCCTAGCCGGAGGCAACGGGGCCGATCCAGATCGGGGCCTTGATCACCGACAGCATCAAATCTCCATTTTTGAAGGCCGTGGTGAGATCCTGTCCGTGGAAAGATGAGGGAGACAGAGGAATTAGGGGGAGAGAGAGAAAGCAAGAAGAATAAAAAAGAGAGAAGAGGGCGCAAAGCTCATCTGCTGGGGCTGAGGGGAGGCAGGGGAGGACGAGCCGCTCGGCTTCCACAAGGCTGGCGATCCTATGGACAAAGGCTCGGGTGTGCGCCGGTTGGATGGATTCGAAGGACGCGCTGGTTGGTCGGGCATGCAAAACAAGGGGCGACACTAGCGCTGGTTCGGGAGCAAAACTCGAGGTGGGAGAGGCATGGGAGTGCACTGATTGGCTCGTGGTGATCCCAAGGTGGAGAAGGGTGGCGGCAGATGCGATGGAGGAGGGACAAACCTCCTGAATTTAGGGTTGGACATAATTGGCTAGGGGTGGCACAGCTATATATATACTAGGTGGATCAAAATGCAGTCGAATAGAAGCCATAGGATTTAGATCAGACAGCCCCGGATAGCAGCATAGGATAGGTCGGTCTAGTGGGCTATGTAGGATGGGCTAGGCAGAGATGAGAGGGAGAACGGGCAGCCCGACAAATTTTTTACAATATTGAAAACGAATGTGATTTTACCGGTATAGTGCCGCTATAGTTTAACGGTTTGGGTATCAAACAGACTCTGAATACGATGAAATTCGGTAGGCAGTCTACGTACACTATATTAAGACCACATGCCAACTTTCGACCCATTAAGAGAATATTTATACACACTGTTAAAAACAATATTTTATCGATGCCGCGGGCATGTGCGTGTGTGGTTGGTCTCGAAATGCTCAATGGGGAGAACCGACAACTACAAAAATGCAACTTTTCGAAAACGAATGACGATGCTATGCACATGATGCAATGATGAATGCGACAACTAGACGAATCACATGACAACAATGGAATAAAAGGGGACTATTCTGGAGCGTCGGTCTTGGGCTGTTAAAACTCTCCTCCCCTTACAAGAGATGTCGCCCCAAGATCTTAGAATTAGAAGGGTCAGAGAAAGATAAGAGGTAAAACATAGTTGCTTCTTTGACAAACGAGTGAAACCAATGGATCTTGAAGATTGCACAGAGGTGAAGAATGACATGAGGAACAAGCAAGAATTCAAACGAAATTTCGGCAGAACTTCGGTAGGATAAAGGGGCAAAATTTCGTAAGATGGGAGAACTTGAAAAGAGAGCCACAACACTCCGGTTAAATGAATAAGCAATGAAAGAAGATGATTTTTTTCAGAGCAAGATGATAGATTGAAGAGAGCAGCATCACAATGCCTTCAAAAAAGAATAGAAGCTAGATCATTGAGACGCAAAGAATGGATAAGTAAATGACAACTTCCTTCACAATTGAATTGAAAAGTGTCCTTAAAAAGAAAGGATTGAACGGAATTGTCACAAAAAATCAACAATGGAAGGAACAAGCTTGTTGTGGGCTTACGGAGAACATCTCAAAATTATGAGTTGACAATCTAACACAAGTGGAAACAATTGATTAGTAGGGAGCAACAAGAATGCAAAACATCTTTCGTCAAGAGGATGCATTGAGAGCTTGGATTGTTGATAAGCACCATGAGCCACAATCCTTAGGAAATGCCTTTAGTGAAATCCATTCCAAGATAACTCCAAGGATGAAAAGATGGGTTATATATCTCATTCTTGATAACTTAATTTGAAACTCCTCATGAATCAAGAATGATATAACATCATCTCAAAAGACAAGGGAGAAAGAACTGCACTTTGAAATGCAAGAGAAATAAAACTTGAGGTCTTCCAACAAGAAACTTGCAAAACACTTCGAGAAAGAATTATATCCTTGAAGAACCACCATGGAGAACTTCCGTCTACAAAAGAATGATCAAAACAATGAAGGTTGAAAAGAATAAGATTGTGAACTAGCAAAGATTTAGATAAAGCTCCGTGATAAGATACTTGAGAAAATATGGAACTCTAGAAAAGAAACGATGATCACTTGGGATAAGGAATTTGATATCATGAACAACTCTGGAAAAAAGATTGAAATCACCTTAACCAACAAGAATAAGAATTATGTTATGCTTATCCTTCATCAAGTTAAATTGATGACAAGCAACAGATTTAGCACACCACTTATTCTTCTTTAAAATATTGAAGAGAGAGATAGAACACAAACTCAAAGAAGTCTTGGACGAAACACCGGTACGAATTTGGAACGATTAAGGATTCCATGAATGAAAGGATATACAAGAGACCGATGAGATCATGATGTGCCTAATAGAAATCTTGAACAAGCACCAGAATAATAGAGATACGAACGAACGGACAATAATTGAGAAGAATTTGATAACGAAAGCGGAAAGCTGAGAACAAACAAATCTTCTGAAATGATGGCCTTCGGAGAATTGAGAAATGAATACAACTCTAAAATGCTTCGTATAGATATCGAAATAATTACTCATGATTGAAAATAATTTGAGAGGATTGCAACAAGCTAAAACCATGACTATTGAAAAGAACGGACAAGGATTTAACAGAAACTCTCCTTTGGTCTTCAACGTAGAGGATGATGATGAGAAACAACACCAAGAATTACTGAGATACTCCAGAATAGATTATAACAAGCGGGTAAGATCCTGGGGAAAAAAACCATGGGTTATGGTCCCAATGAAAGGAAACCACCATCAAAACAATTCCTTAGAAAGAGATATTGCACCGATACAAATGAAAAACTCTATGAGGTGAGAACCTCGAAATAATTTGAAAGGATTTGAATTCAAACACAAATCTTCTAAGATATCTTCTACACTCCAGATAGAATAGATAGGTTGGATAAACAAAAGAGGCTTGGATAAGAACTTCCACATGGGACAGATTTTAAAGGATGAAAAGGATATGATGAAGCTCCAAATCTTGAATTGAATCCAACGGAGAAGAAAATAAAGATGAAGACCAAGAAATGATTAGCTTGAGCACTTGGGATCTTCAGAATGAATCACCGGATATGATCCGGAAGAAAAGATAGCGGAAGCATTAATGAAAGAGATGCGCTTGGATGAGAATTTAATCATTGAAGGAAAAGGGCGGAAGGGTGGGAAAAACAAAGACAACTTGGAACACATGAGAAGAACTTCAGAAAAAAATATGAGGACTGATGTTGCAAATATTGAAGAGGATATAATTATCTTGAAGAGAAGCACACCGGTAGGAAAAGAATTGATATGATAACTTGATTGAGCATAAGAATTAGCAATCCCACTGAAATATGAGAACACTACTTCGAAAAGATATGAGATCGCATGTTGACATCGAAGCAACTTGATTTAGCATACTCCAACAAAACAAAGGATGAGGCTTACAAAACAAGCCAGAACAAATTCATGACACAGATTTCGCTCAATATTTTCGTGGTAACGTTCGCACATTGGATTGTCATATTGAAATGGCGCTTGAATATGCTCCCTAGTCATAGCGAACTTCAAGGCTTGACGAAGCATATCTGATGACATATATCGAGACTGTCCTCTATAAGAACTACCGTGAACAAACGAATCCATTAGATGTGGAACCCCAACCTCACATCACACATTTGTTAGAAAGATGGCCTAGGTAACTACTTGAATTCCCACCTGTGAACTCCGGAAATCTTCCGGTTATGCAATCGGGTCCATGAATACAAGGAGCAAAATCGATCACTCAACTCCAAAAAGTAATACTACACTCCAATGTAACACATCCGTGAACAAATAACCAGAGGTCTCGGAAACTCATCTACCTTAGGACCTCGTAATCAGAATGATACCAATTATGGCATTACATCTGGACGCTCTCCCGGTACTGGGTGATGCCAAACTGCTCTTGCCAGAAATAGTATTGAAGCAATTTCAAACATCCTCCATCTTGAGATACTAAGGAAGCTGAATGATAACAATGTGTCGAGAATCCGTTGGAGCTCTACTCCTTGATAAGAGGAGGCACCAAGTACAAAACTCCATCACATTGGCATCATAGAGATTCCAAAATACCTGCGTGAACCTAAAAAAATTGTGTGAGAAAAAGTAGAATTAAAATTCCTAAGTCGTAATTCCTCACTAGAGTATAGAAGAGGAGTAAAAGAAACATACTCTCCGATATAACTAGGCTCAAAATAGTTTTTCACTAGACTCGACTCGGACAAGTTAGATCAATCAAGGGGGCTCCTAGGTCACAACAGGCTCTGATACCAACTTGTAGTGCCCAAGATGCGACCCTATCCTTATTTTGGCACGAGGGCCTCGACAGGGATAGAAGTGCATCTCGTCATTTCGCAAGAGTGGATATCATTACAAGTACATGTACAGAAGAGATGAGTATATGGAATCGGCTTACACTTGCCACAAGCTACATCAATATCACATAAATACAAGAACATATTCAAACATCACATAGAAGAGCAGGGTCCGACTATGGACAACAGCAAATGATAAAATGACATCCATCCTTGCTATCCCAAGCCGCCACCTGGAACCCATCCTAGATCGATGAAGAATAAGAAGAACTCCAAATCAAAAAAGATTCGCACTCATGTCAAAGCATCGCATTACCTCTACCTGAAACTGTTGTTGTAGTAATCTATGAGCCGTAAGGACCCATCACCCTCATTTCCAAGGGTATCAAGACTAGCAAGTATTAATGGTTAAGATATGGTTAAGTGTTGAGGCTGCAGCAAGCAACTAAGCATTTATTTGAGTGGCTAACTTAATAATATAGAAAGTAAAGTGGCTGGTCTATGCATAACAGATGTGAACTAGTAATGAACACTAAGTGACCCTCAACACCTACTTACATCAAACATAAGCCCACCATGTTCTCTCTCGGATAAGGACTCATGAGAGGAGACAGTCACGGTTACGCACACATTTGGTGTATTTTATAAGAGTTTACTTAATGTTTGCTATGACCGGGTGTAAAACAAAGTTTCCAAGTTGCCACATAACCACGGTCCTGGCTTTTCAAAAGATTTAACCCTGCAGGGGTGCTCCAACTAATCCATCACAAATTAACCATGCACCATGGGAATAACCTCAACCACGAATCCTGTGATTTCTTAGGAAATTCCATTGGAAAACCGAAACCTTGACATAGCCCGAAGTATTTTCGGAAATCCTCACACAAGACGCTCAAGAAAGGTAAAACAAATCCAGCAAGGCCTCCCATCATGTCGTCGGTCCCGATAGGAGCCGCGTATCTCGTTCTCAGGACACGGCGAATAAGCAACGCATACGGTGGCCTGATAGAAATCCCCCGAGTTACCCCGGGGTGTCCCTACACAGTGCTCTATTTTGGACCAGCATCAGCAACACTGGCCCCCTGTATTATGGTAAATTAACTCCTCGGGTTCATGACGCCCTATGCTTTAATAACTGTGTTCAGTATTATTACGTTCGGTAAATATAGTACCAATATTGGGCCTTGCCACACAAGTTTTTTCCTAGAACAAAAATCAGGGGTCCCCATAACAACCCCGAGCGTGTTAGGAGCGCTCAATATGGAACATTACACCGGTACACAAGTAACTAGGACGACAAACATGGAATAACACCGAGCAAAAGGCCAAGCATATAAAAAGTATATACGTGCATTAAATTAAATAGCAATGATATTGTGATATGAGAAAAATAGCCATGTTATCACATGGAAGCAGTTGCACCTACAGCTAGAAAAGCTATAAGAATGGTTGAGCAAGCGGTAACATAGCCAAACAATGGCTTTCATTGATGTGGAGGGGTTAGAGGCTTATCATGGCAATGTTGGGACGCTTGACATACAAGTGGTAGGTACCGAGACATAACGATGGAAGCGAGACAACTAGCATGGCAAGGATAGTATTGGTATCCAGGGAAATGTGTCATCTTACCTGACATCCCGCTTAGAAGAAGAACGAATCCATGAAGAAGACGATCTGTGAAATAGACGAACGAATCTTCACACTTCAAATGCTTTTGGAACTCTATCAAGAAGGAACAATCCAAAAACAACAATCAACACGTGGTACACCACAACATCTACACGACATGATGCACAAACCAATATGATACATGTTCATTTAATTATGCAAAGCATGGCAAAGCACATCAAACAAATCCTACACATTAAGTGAAGCTCAATATGCAACGGGTTGCATATTGATGAAACTCCATATTTGGATTAGTTAGTTCACTCCCATTTAGGTTCACATCAATGTTAAATGTTGTTAAACATGACAAGAGGTGAAGCATAAGTAAACTATCTATCTAGGCATCTTAAATGAGGTCGGAAACAACTTATAGCATTTCCGAATGACCCTATATGTTAATTTCTAAATTGGTCCATATATGAACAAAATATATTTTATATTTGTTAAACAACATAATAAAGTATACCACGCCATTCTACACGTCATTCTAGTCCATTTACATATTTGGATCATTCCAAACGGAGCTATGGTGTAAAAGATATGACACGCACAAGAAGGATATGCCATGAATGAAAAATACATGAAAATGACAACCACAAACATTTCAAATAACAACTACATGAAATTCTAAGCAAGCTTCATACATGGCATGCCCAAAACGGAGCTACGGTTCAATCACAACAACCAACACAAGTTTAGGTATAATCTGCCCAAAACAACAACATAGCATATTGCAAACCACAAATCAACTAGCTACAGACTTCTAAAAAAGCACAACAAGACATGGGGCTGTAGCTTACATGATGCTCAACAATCCATCTATTAACACCAAGTTGATTAGAAGCATGTATCAATAGGAAATGAGCTCACAAGATGACATATTGAAGTAAGAAGTTTTCAGACTTTGCGAAAATCCCAGTTTTTACTAGAGTAGTTTTTTATCACGAAGGCATATTGACAGCAGTAAAACTATAGGCTACAGTCTACAGGGCATATATTGACACAAAACCTAACAGTATCCTAGAGGACATTATGAGCTTCAAATAACTCCATTGCACCAACCCCCATGGACTTCTAGATCACTAGTCAAACACATGGCAAGACAACAATAAAATGTGGCAGATTCCATATTTAGAAATATTTGAGCATATCAAAACAGTTTTTATGACATGTTGGCAACAAGGAAATACCACTTAAACATGGATTATCATGGGAAACAAAATGACCAGGGGCTAGTGCACATGCCGAAGGGCATATCTCATGTTCAAAAACAATTCATATGATGCATGGATTTAATCACATGAAAATAAAAAAGGGCATCACAGCAAAAATAACATGCACACAAACTTACTCAAATGACAAAACTAAATGCATAGATAAATTCCATGGATTTTTCTACCTCGAAAACATATATAGGTTCATGCAGGAAAATATATCACAACTAATTGTGCAAGTTTATGACATAAACCTACTAGTAAGTTATTTGTGCAAATTAAATGCAAACATCTCATTAAACATTTTTATCATGAAAATGCAACATAATTAATCTACACACAATTCCACACATTTTTTATATATAAAGTTATTACATGCGATGCATGGATGTGTATCTATGAGCAATGCAAAATATGGCATTTTTATGAAAATATGCAAAACTTGGACAAAAGATAAATCGCACGGGACAAAAAAACATGTAGGCCGAATGCAGTGCACTAGGTAAGCCCAGTCGTGGATCTGGCCCAAACAGCTGAATGTGTGTTTGCGCATAAGAAAAGGAAAAAAATATGGCAAAAATATTAGGTCTGCTGGGACTCAAACCCAGGACCTCGCGGTTGCAGACCTGCTGTCCTAGCCAACTGACTATGCCGGTTTGAGTGATAATCTAGTAGTGTATTTCTACAAATACAAAGGAAGTGATGGGTCTTCTTCTCCACGACGCACGCGACCAAGACAGAGAGCGGACATGGGGATGAGCGGGTATGGACCTGCGATGGCACGGCCTTCCTAGCGCTAGGTCGGACATTGGGGAGGACGATGCGTGCATGACCCACTGCGCTCGATCCGTTGCGGGTGTTCTACGCAGGCATACCATTCGAGACAAGTGGGCGCGGCGTTCATGGCAGTTCAGGCGAGGCTTGAAGCACGGGTAGCAAAGTGGATCCGGCAAGGAACTACGCGGGGACGAGCGTGGGCGACTGGGTCCTGGCCAGAGGCGACGAGGCCAATCTAGATCGGGGCCTTGACGACCGGTGGCGTCAAACCTCCATGTTTGACAGACATGGCAAGCTCCTGTCGGTGGAAAGAAGAGGGGGATAGAGGAATTAGAGGGAGAGAGAGACGGCAACAAGAAGAAAACAGAGAGAAGAGGGCGCAGAGCTCATGTGCTGGGGATGAGGGGAGGCAGGGGAGGACGAGACGCTCGGCTTCCGCAAGGCTTCCGAGCGTGAGGACGAAGGCTTGGGCGCACGCCGGTTAGATGGATCCGAAGGATGCGCTGGTTGGTCGGGCACGCAAAACTAGGGGCGACGGCGGTGCTGGTTCTAGAGCATATCCCTAGGTGGGAGAAGCAAGGAGAGGCAGGGGAGTTCATTGATTGGATCTGGGGGATCCCAAGGTGAGAAGGGTTGCGGCGGATGTGACGAAGGAGGGAAAACCTCTTGAATTTAGGATTGGACATAATTGCCTAGGGATGGCACTGCTATATATATACTAGGTGGATCTAAATGCAGTCTAATAGAAGCCATACGATTTAGAACGGACGGCTCCGGATAGCGGGATAGGCTTGGTAGGTCTAGTGGGTTGTGTAAGATGGGCTAGGCAGGGATGAGAGGGATATTGGGTAGCCCGGCAACAGTTTTACAATATCGAAAACGAGTGCAATTTGACCGGCTATAGTGCAACTATAATTTAACGGTTCGAGTATCAAACGGACTCTGAATGCAATGAAATTTGGCAGGCTGTGTACCTACACTATATTAAGACCACATGCCAACTTTTGACCCATTCAGATAATATTTATATGCACTAGTAAAAACAATATTTTGTCGATGTCGCAGACGCATGCGTGTGTGTATGGTCTCAAAACTCGGAACGCAGAGAACTTACAACTGCAAACAAATGCATTTTTTTGAAAATGAGTGACGATGCTATGCAGATGATGTGAAAGATGCAATGATGAATGCGACAATCATACGAATCACGTGACAATAATGGAATAAAAGGGGAATCTTCTGGAGCGTCTGTCCCTTGCTGTTACACATAATGTTCATGATAATAGTAGCATGGAATGGTAAAGAAATTAAGCTGATCCCCTTGCATGCATCTGAGTGGCTTAGCTCAAGTTTGAAGCATCAATGATGTTCAACTCACTCCTCAAGTGACAAAACACTTTTTCATCATGTGGCTTAGTCAATATATCGGCCAATTGTTTGTTAGTCCAAACATTCTTAAGATTTATATCTCCTTTGGCAACATGATCACGAATGAAATGATGTCGAACTTGAATATGCTTAGTTCAAGAATGTTGCATAGGGTTATGACCAATATTAATAGCACTCTCGTTATCAAAAAGTAATGGAATGTGTTTCACATGGATTCCATAATCTTTAAGCGTTTGTGTAATCCATAGCAATTGCGCACAATATGATCTGGTAGCAATATACTCAGCTTCGGCGATAGATAGAGATACCGAGTTTTGTTTCTTGGACGACCAAGACACAAGAGATCCACCAAGAAATTTACATGTACCCGAGGTGGATTTTCTATCAACCTTGTCACCAACATAGTCCGAATCGGATTAGCTAACAAGATTAAAAGAAGATCCCTTGGGATACCAAATGCCAAAGTGTGGTGTATGTATCAAGTATCTCACAATGCATTTCACAGGCTTAAGATGACATTCTTTAGGTGCAACTTGATATCGGGCACACATGTTTACACTAAGCATAATATCATAATGGGAGGCACATAGATATAGCAATGAACCAATCATTAATTGATAAACCTTTTGATCAAATAGTTTGTCCTCCTTAGTGAGATCATCGTGTCCGCTAGTGGGCAAGGGAGTTTTCATACCTTTGCACTCTTGCATGTTGAACTTCTTGATCAAGTCCTTGGTGTATTTTGTTTGAGAGATGAATGTACCTTCTCTCGTTTTCTTGATTTGTAGACCAAGGAAGAGTTTCATCTCACACATCATAGAAAACTCATATTTTTTTGACATCAACCTTCCAAAGTTCTCCCTAAATTATGGGTTAGTATATCCAATGATAATATCATCCACATAAATTTGGAACACAAGTAATACACCATTAACTCTCTTTGTGAATAAGGTTGGGTCAATTTTACCAATTTCAAAACCTTTTTCAATAAGAAACTTCATTAGGCATTTATACCAAGCACGAGGAGCTTGCTTAAGACCATATAATGCTTTGCGAAGTTTGTAAATGTGGCTAGGCTTCTTAGGATTGACAAATCCGGGAGGTTGTTTAACATGAACTTCTTCCTCTATTTCTCCATATAAAAGGAACTTTTAATATCCATTTGGTAAAGAGTGATTTCATGGTGATTGTCATAAGCAAGAAGAATTTGAATAGCTTCGAGTCTAGCAACGGGGGCGTAGGTCTCACCTTAGTCTATACCTTCAACCTGTGTATATACTTGGGCTACGAGACGAGCCTTGTTGCGTACAACTTGATTGTCTTCATCTTGCTTGTTCTGAAACACCCATTTCATACCGATGATGTTGTGCTTGTCCCTGGGCTTCTCCACGAGTGTGCACACTTCATTCCTCTCAAAGTTCAGAAACTCTTCATGCATAGCGTTCACCCAATCCGCATCTTCAAGAGCTTGTTCAACCTTCAAGGGTTCAATGCTAGATATGAAAGAATAATGCTCACAAAAGTTAGCTAAGAAGGTTTTAGAGCGAGTGATTCTCCCTGTTTGTATATCACCAACGATTTGGTTTAGGGGATGGTTCTTGGTCACCTGTGCTTGAACTTGGGGTAGCTTTGGATTGTTGGATGGTGGAGCTTCTTCATCATCTCATTCATCTTCGTCATTGTCAAAGTGGTCATCTCCTTGAACTGGGGGTGAAGGATCTTGTAGTGGATCTTCATGATGTACTTCCTCCTCCTCTTCATCTTGTCGTGTACCACTTGTGGATGCTTCCATGTCGTGTTTTTGGTAGCCTTGATCCGAAGTTGGAGATTCCACTTGGGCTGATGAAGTACTTTCCTTCACCTCCTTGGGACGAATCTTGCAAATGGGAAAATCTTGCATAGGTTCCAAAGGATCCTTATCTCCTACATCATTTTGCAATTGTTCGACTTCCGGACCATTAGATTCATCAAAATTCACATCTACCGTCTCTTCAACTTTTCGAGTGAAGTTGTTGTAGACACGGTAGGTGTGAGAGTTCGATCGTAACCAAGTAGGAAACCTTCACAAGATTTGGGAGCAAATTTAGCACGACAATGCTTATCAAGAATGTAGCACTTAGAGCCAAACACCTGAAAGTATCCAACTTGGGGTTTGTTACTGGTGAGCAGCTCGTATGCCATTTTACCGAGAAGCTTGTGCAAGTAGATTCAGTTTGTGGCATGACATGCTATTTCCATGGCTTCTACCCAAAAGTATCTCGGCGTCTTGTATTCGTCAAGCATCATTCTTTACATCTCAATAAGCGTGCGGTTCTTCCTATCAACAACTCCATTTTGTTGAGGTGTGTACGTAGCCAACAACTCATGCGGGAGACCTTCTTCATCAATAAAGGTATCTACATGGGTGTTCTTGAACTCTGATCCGTTATCGCTCTGAACCTTCTTGATCTTCACTTCAAATTGATTTTGCGCTTTTTGTGCAATGTTCTTGAAGATCTTTTGTAACTTTTACTTATCATCAAGAAAGAATACCCACGTAAACATGGAAAAATTATGAAGTATAGCTAGACCATAAAAGTTTCCACCAAGACACTTGTAAGCACTCGGACCAAAAAGATCCATATGAAGTAACTCGAGTGGTCTCCTAGTGGTAATGATGTTATTGATCAGATGACTTCCACCTACTTTCTTTCATGCTTGACAAGCGCTACAAAGCATGTCTTTGTCAAAGATAACATCTTTAACACCAACAATGTGATCGCCTTTGATAAGCTTATCTACATCTCGCATGCCTACGTGTCCTAGCCTTCTATGCCATAGCCAAGCTTTAGGATATTTTGCAATAAGACAATTATGACTTTGGGCCTTTTTAGTGAAATCGACAATGTATAGATCACCTCTATGAATACAGGTAAAGACAGTTTTATGATTATCATGATGAAACACTTGGCAATCTAGTTTAGTAAATAGCACATCGAAACTAAAGTCTGCTAGTCCAGATACGGAAAGAAGATTGTAGCCACGGGATTCAACAAGCATAACATTTTGAATAGAGATAATCATGAGATATCGCCACCTTACCAAGACCAAGTACCTTACCCTTGGAGTTGTCTCCACAAGTTACATACCTCCGAGGTCCTTGGTTAGGTGTGATATCTTGGAACATGTCTTTATCACTAGTCATATGATCGGTCCATCCACTTTCGAGAATCCACTCTTTTCCTCCGGACATGTAATCCTTGAAGTTTGCCATGAGACTTAGACTCTTCATGATCTTTTCATGCTCGATCTCTAACAAATCATCTTCATCATAGTATCCATGTTCTTCATTGTCATCATTTGGTAGAATCTCCTCGTCATAGAAACCAAGAGATTCGTTAAAATTGTAACCATTACAATTATCAAGCTTATGAATGTGAATGGCATCAACAATAATGTTTTTGATAGTTCTGACATCTCCTTTAGCACGCATAAGATCATGAAGCTCAAATAGGCATTTATCAAAGTTTGGATCGCCAGGCTTCATTTTGTGAAAAGCAACAGTTTTATGAAGAATTTCATCAAGATTACTTGATGAATAATATGAATATTGTTTCTCCAAATCATTCCACAAATCTTGGTAAACCTCTAATGATAAGATAGACAGTTCTAAGGTTACCAATCATGTCAATTTCCTCTCCGTATGTGGGATGTAATTCATCGATGGAGAACACATAAGGATTTTCAATATGTTTTCTCAAATGGAATTTGTCAAATAGATCAATCATAGCACTCTTCCATTGACTATAGTACTCTCCATCAAGAATAGGCACTCTACAACTCAAACTTTCCACTCTAGACACATCCATCTTCCTCCACGGTGATGAAACCGAAGCAATGGAGACCAACGCTCTGATACCAATTGTGGGATCACTAGAAGAGTATGTATAGATGGGGTGAATAGACTACTAACACAAATTAAAATCTATACAAGGTGCAAAGTTAAGTGTTGGCAGATTTTAGCAATTTTAGCAACTGTAGCACACCCTACACATGCAAGTCATCAAGTATAGCAGCGGAAAGTAAAGAAATTGCACATGGAAGTAAGGAGTCGAGATAGAGAGATCAAACGCATGAAGGACATGAAGATTTTTCCCATGGTTCCTATTGGTGGTGCCATCATATGTCCACGTTTACGGAGTCTTCATCCGACAGAGGGTAATGGCTATGAGAGTCCACGGAGGGCTCTACCCATAGACGGTTCCACAAAGAAGCAACCTTGACAACACCATGATGGCCTACGTCTAGGGAGGACTAGCCTAACTCGGGTAGATCTTCACGAAATAGGTGATCTCCTTGCCCTTAGAAACTTCTTGGTTCACTCCACAACATGAAGTAGGAGGCTCCCAGGAGATACCTAACCAATCTAGGAGGCACCACCCTTCATAAGGTAATAGGCTTGATAATGTCGATGAACTACTTGCGCTTGTGCTTCAAGATGATAGACTCCTCAACACTCAATCACTCTCTCACATATTTGGATTTAGTGGAAGAGATTGATTGGGTGGAAAGCAACTTGGGGAGGCTAGAGAGCAAGATTCATATGGTTGGAATGGAATGGCATGATCTCAACACATGAGTATGTGGATCTCTCTCAAAAAATATGATGGGATAAGTGGGGATCTATTCCGAGTGCTTCTTTTGTGAGTGAGTGATGGTGGAGGGATATATATAGGCATCTCTAAAAATCCAACCATTATAGCTTAAGTGACCAACTCGGTGACACCTGTTGGATCTCGGGCTCCACAAAACCCAAGGAAGTTCGAACACAGGGGCGTGTGTGAAGATCCCCAACAGCCTCACCCCTCCTAGCTCACAACCCGATGGCTGAGACAATGAACTCGCACGATGACGAGGAAGAAGATTGCGCACAATGATTTACCTAGGTTTGGGCCACTATGTAGCGTTAGACCCTACTCCTGGTTTGGTGGATTGCCTCATGGGGAGGTTTGTGGATGAACTGATACAATGGTGAGTTGCCTCATGAGGGCATTCTAGTGGTCTTGCCTCCCTTCTCTCGTCCCTCTGTTTTTTGTCCCCCTCAATGGTGCAGCCTAGCCTTTACTTATAGCAGACCAGGTCCTCTTCCCTTATCGCTATGGAAGGAAGGGATCCCACAACAGCCAAATTCAAAGGGGGACAAGGGGTACATCTTGATCCTGGTGAAAGGTGGTCTTAATTCGCCTACAAAGTAGTTGTTGATGATGTAGATGTGGGCTTGGCGATGGCATCTGTCATGGATTTGTCACGACAGATGAACGGATGAACGGACTTAGGTTCGGGGCAAAGACACAACTTCGTGGCGGCTTGAAGGGGTTCATCGGAATCAAGAGACATGGAGTTTACCCATGTTTAGCCCCTCCGATGGAGGTAAAAGCCTATGTCGTGCTTGTTTGGTATTGATGATGAAGGAGATCTCTCAGTTACAAGGGTGTTGTTTGCTACCTCTACTCACGAGAGCCTCTAATCTGTCTATCTCTAATCTCTTATGTCTATCTAAACTTGTGGACTTGTGAGTCTTGTCTTTCTAGGGGTGCTCTACCCCTCCTTATATAAGTGGAGAAGGTAGGTTTACAAATAGAGTCCTACTAGGAGTAGGATTAGGACTAGTCTCTCCAGAATCCTATTCCGGATCTTGTTTCTCTTGTAAGGAAATCCTTTCTCCTTTAGGCCTTCTCTTCTGAGCCGCCTAGTGCCGACTCACACGCCGGGTCTTGGGCCTGGTCATCCTGCGACCCACCTGCCGGGTCATCAATAATACGTCATGTCCTTACCGGGTCTCCTGTGAGTCGCCAGGCCTGGTCATACCATGGGGTATATCCCCGACATTATCCCCTAGGTTAGCTTGAATTTATTCATGCTAAGCTCCTACAATAAGAGTAACAAATATGTTAAGTGGTCGGCTTGCTTCGGCCGGCTTAAAAAATGGCTCCTCAGAAATCCGGGTCTTTTTTGTATATGAATGAGTCGTCTTGATAATCATCTTGCTTGTCAATATCCTTTGAAAAATATAGAGAATAGAATACCCGTATGCCATTGAGTCTACTTCCTATACTCTTGGCGGGTCATCTCCGCTGGGTCATAATCATTGATGATGCCGGGTCATTACCGTTGGTGACGCCGGGTCAAATAACTAGAATCCAGCTGACTTGATAAAAATATTGGGATGAAAATCCATCTGTTGTAAAGCTGGACTTCCATTGTTTTGAAGCAGGGCAGCTTATATAAAATCTGGCGAGTTATGATCTTTTGATAACACTGGGTCATGAATGTTGGTGACGCCAGGTCTACCAACTGAACTCCATAATTAACATTTTGAAAATTCTCCTCAAAGTTTTTGATATGTACATATTACCTGTAGCCCCCAAGCTCCGAGATTATGCATGATAACTTGGTGCTTTGCAATAATATTTTGGACTATGCAGCCCCCAAGTGTCGGGTTGTCCTGCCTGAAGCAACCTAGGACTTATAACTGTCTTATACCTTATGAAACTTCAGCATGTGTAGCCCCCATGGGCCGGCTCATTAGAATGTGATGTGCCGGGTCTTCAATTTGACCCTCATAATCTGTTAAACAACGGAATATTGTAGCCCCCACGTGCCGGGTCGCACGCCTGCGGCGACTTGGGACTTCATAAAATTTGATCTGAACGGTGTAGTCCCCAAGTGTCGGGTCAGTAAGATTTACTGGGCTAGGACTTAGAAAAATATAGAAAGGCCGGCTCATCTCCTTGAGATGATAGGGTCTTGCTGACAATAGTGATTTGAAAACCGGCTTGCATTAGCCCCCAAGTGTCGTGGTGCATGCTTGCAGCAACATGAGACTTGCATATTTGATATAAACTGTATTTGAATAGTGTAGCCCCCAAGTGACAGGTCGTCTACTTGCGACGACTCGGGACTACGCAAGAATAATATGACTCACCACAATTCGTTGAATGAATCCTTGATCATGGTTGTAATATAACCCAAAATGAATATCCTTGAACCATTCCTTTGTCTTTGACATGAAATCCCTGCTCGTGGTTGCGGTGCAACCCGGCAAATATGTTTGAGAAAACCAGGAGTGTTGTAGATTACTACAGAGCACATTTGAAGAAATCTTGTCAATTAGATGACATGGCATTATATCTGACAGGGCGGCTCTTGAAATAATAAATTCTCCGAGCTACGGTGAAAACCCCAATAATTTAGTACTGGTTATCATAAACCATGAAGATCCTGCCAATTTGGATATTAAAGATCCATCTGCTCTTTGCAGAATACTTAACGGGGGCTCATCTTAAGAGATAATACCTTCAAAAGTAAACAAGACAGAATATATTTTGCATTGTTGTAAGGGGGGCTCGAAAAAGCACAACCCGGAGATGTTATATCTTTCATAACATTGCTCCTTATTTCATAATCTTGCTCTAACACGGCTTGATAAGCTGGCATGACATGTGAATATGATGCAATGTTCACTTGTCAACATTTTTGGCTTAAGAGCCGGTTGTTAGGGTTAGATAAGCTACACCCGAAGGTGGGAAGCCCCCTTAACAACCAAAGTTGACTTGTCAAATTTTTTGGCATAAGAGCCGGCTATTAGGGTTAGATAAGCTACACCCAAAGGTGGGAAGCCCGCTTCGATAGCTATGTTGACTTGTCAACATTTTTTGGCTTGAGAGCCGGTTGTTAGGGTTAGATAAGCTACACCCAGAGGTGGGAAGCCCCCTTCGACAGCCAAAGTTGACTTGTCAAATTTTTTGGCGTAAGAGCCGGCTATTAGGGTTGGATAAGCTACACCCGGAGGTGGGAAGCCCCCTTCGACAGCTATGTTGACTTGTCAACATTTTTTGGCTTGAGAGCCGGTTGTTAGGGTTAGATAAGCCACACCTGGAGGTGGGAAGCCCCCTTCGACAACCAAGTTGATGAAGTCAACTTTGTGCACCATCTTGTAAGTCTCCATCTTTTAAACAACCATCTTGTATGAAGAAACGGGAGAAGCCTCCAAGTGACTTTATGATGATCCAATAAATCTGGGCACCCATGTTTGAATGGTGCATCACGACGGTTCGTCTTCTTGGGAAAATTTTTTAATCTTCCTCTAATAATGTAATAGCCCCTAGGATTGGGTTTTCTCTTGCAAAGACTCGTGGTTCTTGTTGAAAATGACCAAATGCGTCTCGCCATGTCTGTAGCCCCCGAGTCTTAAGTTGACTTGAAAAAACAGCTTGAGAATCTCCACTGATAGTTGAGGTTTGATCGTGGCGGGTTATAGATGATCCCGTATGATTTGTTTCAATAATCCGGTCTATGATTCGTCCCGGCTGGTTGTTGAAGCTAACCAAATTGTAGCGGAAGCAACTTCCGCGCCTGTCCGTTGGGTGGATTATATCGATGAGCCCTGCACTGATATAATGAGGTAGGATCAGACTGTGGGCAGCGTATTGCACTTGTCTGTTGGGATGCTCGTAATGGTATATGTGGCCCCTGGTGTGTTGATCATCTTCGCAGCACTCATTGTATATCCTTGGTGTTTATAACACGATGTGAACCCACGGAAGGTTGAAGTCGACCAAGGTGTTGTAAGCGCGGACGGGAGAATCAGCCATGGCTTTGTATGCCGGCGCGAACAGGTGAATCGGCCACGGGTATTGTAAGCAGGCGCGGATAGATGACTCATCCATGGATGTTGTGAGCCGGCGCAGCCACGAGAGACGGCTGTGGCATTGTAAGCCGGTACGGACGCCGGTGCCAAATGATGCTGGTGCGCCTCCATCTCCCTGGTGTGATGTCACTTTGGCAATGAGTAATGTGTCCTGTGTAAAATATATTACAAAGACAAAGTAATTATTCTTCGAAGGAATCAAGATGTGTGGATAAAATAAATTGGGTGGATAGCACCTGTTTCGTCTCAACGACCAGCTGAGTCATATACATCATCCATGGGTCATCTCCCGTAATTTCAACAATGAATAATGCACTCTCTCGAGGCCGTAGCGGAGGTGGCAACTCGACCACGGCGGCTCCGAGACGTCGCGAGACCGGCACGAATGGGTGACTCAGCCGCTCGATGGTGACAGCGTTTGCATCAAAGAAGTCTAGCAGGGCAACTCGAGGCGGTGAAGGACCACGGTGTGTTTGACAAGGCGGGTCCCATTTTTTTTAAAATAGCCTCCACCTCTGTTCTTTTCCTTATCCTCCTACCGACCGCCTGACGTGAGGTGAGGCGAAATAGGGCAGCGAGGAAGTGACCTGGCGGGCATGGCCGAGCAAGATAGCCGGTTACGGCGTGGCGGGCGGAGAAGGTGGGAAATGGCCTTGGCGCCGCAAAGCCGGTGGCCAGGAGCAACGTGCGGCATGGCGGGCACAGAGGGGAGGTAAGCGGCAGATCCGACGAGGTAGGGATCCTGGCGAGCCACGGCTGTGGTAGGCGCGCGCGAGGGCTGGAGCAAGATGCACAGTAGGGGCGGCTGCGCAGGGTGCCGCGGGCGTGGAGCTTGTGCAGCAGGGCGGCTCAGCAGCGCAGGGGCAGACCACGACCGAATTCGGGTCAGGGAGGCTCAGCAGCAGGGCTATGGCGTCCAGGTGGCTCGGACGCTACGAGCAGACCTGCGGGGGTGAGGTGTAGTGGAGCTGGGTCGACGGGGCCATAGAGGCAGCAACGGAGAGTCTGAGTCTCCCGGTCGTGGACGCAACTGCGCGAGGCCATGGCATTGGAGAGGGCCAAGTTGATGAGGCAAGGCTAGCTCGGATGCGTTACAGAGACAGAGGCGGAGACGAGTGCGCATCGGCGAGTCCGAATCTCCCGGTCGTGGATGCGGCGGCTCGAGGCCATGGTATTGGATAGGGCCGAGTCGATGGGGCGAGGCTAGCTTGGATGCGCTGCAGAGGTAGAGTCAGAGACGAGCGCGCACCGGCGAGTCTGTGCCTGTACTTCTTCCAGAGCCTGGACTTCCTCTTTTTCTCTTTGTTGTTTTCTTGATCCGTTAGATTTGTGGTTAACAGCAGCAGCAATCTATCTACTCTCCTGGTGACTTGCAGCTTTCACGCGGTAAATCGATTCTTTCCTGCGATTCACATGCCGATTTGACCGATGAACATAACTTTTATGGACGATTGCATGAACGGACCTTGTGTTCTTCTCGGGCGTATGTTGTGCATACTTTGATTGGATCTGACCCAATAACCTGCTTGGGGATGTTTACTGCCTATAGGTAGGTGATTCACACGCGTCCGAATAAAATCCATGTCAATCTCAATCAGTAGAACGGATGATGAATTTTGCCGATGCATCCCCAACGGTCCTGTGCCGGGTCATCTTCATCTGATCAACTTACGAGCTTCTCCATCCCAGAAGATCTCCCTTCAAGATCACAATACCCCCATGCGCAAGCCCGACGGTGGGCGCCAACTGTCATGGATTTGTCACGGCAGATGTCCGGGTGAACGGACTTAGGTTCGGGCCGAAGACGCAACTACGTGTCGGCTTGAAGGGCTTGATCGGAATCGAGAGACACGGAGTTTACCCAAGTTCAGCCCCTCCGATGGAGGTAAAAGCCTACGTCCTGCTTGTCTGGTATTGATGATGAAGGAGATCTATCGGTTATAAGGGTGCTATTTGCTACCTCTAATCACAAGAGCCTCTAATTTGCTTATCTCTAATCTTGTGTCTGTCTAAACTTGTGGACTTGTGAATCTGGTGTTTCTAGGGATCCTCTACCCCTCCTTATATAAGTGGAGAAGGTAGGTTTATAAATAGAGTCATACTAGGAGTAGGATTAGGACTAGTCTCTCTAGAATCCTATTCTGGGTCTTGTTTCTGTTGTAAGGAAATCCTTTCTCCTTTAGGCCTTCTCTTCTGAGCCACCTAGTCTCAAACGCCAGGTCTTGGGCCATGTCGTCTTGCGACCCACCTGTCGGGTCATCAATAAAACGTCATGTCCTTACTAGGTCTCCCGTGAGTCGCCAGGCCGGGTCATACCGCGGGGTATATCCCCGACAGCATCCGTCTTGCCAGGCACGTGGTCGTGCTCTCGTTGCACCGGAATGGAAACCTTTGGGAAGGGCTTTGGGAACCTACTTATGTCCTTGCCTCCTTTGCACCAAAGGGGAAACTGTACCGCCTAGCACGTTGGCGCCCGCCTGTCCCACCTTGCGTTATCCTTGTCCTCCCAAGGCCAAGCGCTGCATAGAAAACTCCGCAGCTCTGGAGGGGCCCTGAAGAGGCCATTCCTCACAGGTCTTGTGCCGTTTGAGTGAGGCCGCATTGGGACGTCCTCAGGGCTCTCATGAGGGCCTTGTCTTGAGTGAGGCCACGCTGGGCCGTGCTTGGATGATGAGGTGGGCCATGCCCTAGGCCGCAGGCAGGCAGGTCTAGGTACCCACGTTCCAAGAATGCCGATAGTAGCCCACGGGCCCAAGGCGGGCCTAAGTCGCTTCCGTGCAAAGCTGATGAGGACGGCCCAAAGTGCCGCGGCCCCAACGCCTGCAAGCCAGGCTCAACATGTGTCGCGCATCAAGGGGCCGATGCCCCCACTCCCCGAGGATGTCCAGAATCGCCCTAGGTCAAACTGCTGTGACGCATGTGTGCTACGCTAGCCATCATTACCCTTCCTTGAATGGTGCTGCTCCCTTGGGCCTCTGCTCATCGAGCCACACGGATGTGACCCGACAATGGCATGTGAGGCGATGCGAAGCAAGATTGCATGCCAATCGAGCCGGCCCTATGGCACCCGAGGGGCGCACAATGCCTGGTCTCCCCACAACGCCTTGTGACCACAGCTACACCTATATATCCGCCATGCCCTTGGGGGTCTTGCAGTCTCGAAGTGCCTTCTTGTTCCAATTATGCCAAAGAAAACGCTCTCTTGTCGACGGCTTCCCTTCCCCCATGGCATCTGGAGCAAGTGTTGCACGCGCGGGGAAGCGCGCAGGGCCTTTGGCTTCTTCGCCCTCTTTCGGAGGCGGCGGCAAGGGGTCCTTGAGGCTGGCCCAAGCTTTCCGGCGCTAGGCCATCGTTGATGAGTGAGTGCTCCGCCATTTTCTTCCTTCCTTGCTGACATGTCCGATGCGCTGGACCTTACCATCTCCTCCTCCCAGGGTGCCTCTGGCCAAAAAATCACAGGCTTGGCGAACTCTAGGAGGAGGTGGACGCCCTGCGGGCCCAGCTAGTGTGCACCGAGGCTGCCCTCCAGGATGTCCTTAGCAGCGAAGGGGAGTCCAGGGCGGAGCTGGTGCACCTCGACTGAGGCTACCTTGACTTCTTCAGTAGGGTGGTGGAGGCGCTGGAGACCGGCGTCTCTTGTGTGGATGCGGACAACCAAGCCAGCGCGCGACCTCCTAGACCTTTCCTTGACGTGCGTCTTCTCCAACCTGTGTTGCCATGCCCCGGAGCTCGACCTCCGGCACGTCGGAGAATGGGTGCCCAAGAGGCTGCAAAGGCCCCTATGGGATGAGGTGAGATCGCATGTGGAGTCAGTGGTGGAGCGGTTCATCCAAGTGCCCTCCTCTGGCGAGCAGGACGGTTCCGATGCTGAGGCGGCCTATGGTTCAGACGGCGACAACGACTCCTCCACTTAGGCATCCCTTGTTTTCTTTTCCTGGTTCCTATAACATTCAAGAAAAACCCGGCCCTTGAGGGCGTTAGTCTTTTGTATATTACCTTCGTCCTCCTCCTTCCTTCTTTTAAATTGTCGGTCGCCTTCTTGTTGCAACATGACTCGTTTTCTAGCACAGGGCTTGGTGTCGTTTTTGATACAGTCCGGTGAAGGCGGCCGACAAGATCCTCATGAGGCGTCCCCTCCCGAGGGAAAGCTTGCTGCCATCAAACCCCAGCTTCATGGCGTCCTCGTTCATCAAGGTTGGATTTCTCCTCTTCCACTGTGTTTCCTGGCACCTAGGGCCACAAGAGCCTTGGTTGTAGTGCATGGTGGACCGTAGCACCTGCATTCTCACATTAGTGCACACAAACCCTATCCCGCGTTCGGGCCGCCATTTGATCAGAGGGTTTTTTCTTGCTTCGGTGGTGTACTTAGCTTTTAGGGCGGTGGATATCTCGTGGATCGCGAGGTACATCTGGGTCGTCTAGATAACTCAGAATTCTGCCTAGGAGCTTCTTACTTGTTTGCGAAACGGTTTGGGGGACCTTTCGGCAATCAGCGTCTGCGGGACCCAATCATGAGCAGACCTCGACCATCGTTGGGGCATCCGGATTGCCAGGACGAGACCAATGCGGCGAGGCCTCGGACGCCGCTAGAGCGTCTGGATCACCAGGACATGACCAAGGGGCACGGAGCAACGAGATTGATGAGGTTCCCGGGGCATGCTGCCCATGAAACCCCTTTGAAGCTCAAGCAGCGCTCAACGTCACCAAGATCCAGTCCCGTGCATTCCCCGACCACCATTGGAGCATCCGGATCACCAGGACGACACTGTCGGGTCCCCGATCCTAAGACATATGAATCCAGGCTGTAACACAACACACCACTTTGCGGCCTCACGCACGGTAACCCATGGCTGTCGCCTTACCTTGGCCGGGACAGTTTGCGCCTTTTGGCTCACGGATATGAACATGTCGCTAGCATTCACACATCAAAGAACCTGGGTCGACATGACTAGTTATATACCCCAAGTGGCACAAACGTATAGGGACAGGCATATGTAACCCAGCAATGCAGGTGTCGGTTCATCAGCATGTGTAGACGACTCATATCAAGCTACATGGACTCCATTACGCCGTGGGACATAAATGTCATCACTGCACGTAGACGAGTCGTAGAAGGCTACAGGGACTCCATTACACTGCAAGACATTTAGACAGACATGGCAGCAAAGAAGGATACATGCTGGTCAATCAATGTGTTCGGAGCAGTAGCAAGCTACCAAGGTCGGTGGAAGCACAAAGAGGCATTTCCCCATAAATAAGGGTACTAAAGGCACAAAACCAGGTGTCATATCCCACACATGCCAATGCATTTCAAAAATACACGCACTATGCATGATATACGTAGCTACAACATGGGATAACAACAAAACTCTACAACATAACATTTATTTAGGAGGCTCCAAGGAGCCAACATAGTATAATGTTACAAGAAGAAGGGGTAACATGACCCAACATTCAGAGCATCCAAACAACAAGCAGAAGTTACATGTCTATGTAAAGACATCTATAAAAGCAGCTGGAAGAGCCTGGAAAGCTACAACAACCCTACTAAGCTAATCCATCGATGTCAACGTCAGAAGAAACATAACTGAACAACGTATATCTCTACAAAAATGTAAATAAGCAACAGTGAGAATGAAGGTACTTAGCAAGTCTTACATCAGAACTATCTACATATGCATCATGTGTCAATGAACGGGATTGTGGGGTTTACTGCAGAATGCCAGCTTTGTCCTTGGCTATCCTAGACTACGACCAAGTAACCAACGTATCACTACCCTGTCGTTTCCCTACAAGGGAGCACACACGAGTCCACATGTTCACCATATCAATACACCACTATGGATCCTCTCTCGTCTTCCTATGAGAAGCCATCCATAGCACTCACACTTGTTGTGTGCATTTTAGAGTATCCACTTAAAGTTGTCTATGAACAATGCAAGTCTCCAAGTAGTCCATATCCGTGGACACGGCTAATAGAGTATATAGTTTACCCTGCATGGGTGTAGTTCGTCACACATGATCCCACCACCTACTAACATGTGCACATAAAAAGGCACCTCGACAACCTTCAAGCGGAAGCCCAGCGAGGGAGTCGGACACGGACGTTAGCCTTCAACTTATGTAGCCCAAGGTAGTCGCCTAACTGAGTTGGTCACCACAATAAAAAATCCGACCGTGTTTCATGTTTTGGACTCACAAGTTGTGTATAGGGCCCCAAGCCGGTCTCGATTGGGCCATTCAATCACTTCGCAGGCCTGGCCACATCCTATCAACATTTAGAACGAGGGCAACTCCTTGGCAGAGAATAGGGTAGGTTATTAGACCGAGAGAGCTCGAGTTATAGGAGCCCAATGTGCGGAAGTAGCGAGTCTTGGAACACAGACACGGAACTCAGTTCCTATGAGCATCTTCAATGAGACAACCTACCATTTACTCCTACATGGCCTCTCATTGCTAGCTTTACCAAAATGGGTTCACCACTTAACCCTCATCATCAGGAAACATCCGTTTCACTCTGGTTCATCACCCAGATGAATCAGACCTGACACAAATCTATGCATAGCAATCATAATAGGGTTATAGCACAACATGGCTCAAGCATCTACCAGGTATGCCATGTTGGTTGGTTTAGCTATTTACTGTGACAATGACAGGTCATGCAAAGGAGTGGGTTCATCTACTGAACACAAGTAGCAGTTGATTCATGTTGTCCTAATGCATTGAAACGAGAGCAAGAGCGAAAGAGTGTGATTGTATCGAATATGCTAAAGGGGGGTAGCTTGTCTGTTTATCAGAAGAACTCGGCTATTCTTCGATGTCGTCGATAACTACGTCTCGCAAGTCTATCAACAAGATCAAACAAGGCACAAATTAAGCAAGGCAAATGCTTCACAATGATGCATGATAATGGCATGGCAATATGTTGCTGGTTTGAGCTAATGCATCTATCAACATGTTAAATGAAGACGGTTTGAATCCAAGGTTCAAATTCAACTCCATATGTGAAGTAGCCTATTGTGTTTTGAACAAAATGTCCAAGTTTGCCTATTTAGCTTGCTCTAACATACATGAAAATGCCACCATCACATTCATTGGATTTTTCTGAATTCTTTTTATTATCGAAATTAATTACTGCATCAGGCCGACGTCATCATGATGTCAGCAGGTCAACAGCGCCTGCCCCAGGACAAACCTGATGGCCGGGGCCCACACGTTAGCGACATAGGGCTAATCCTCGGACTGAGTGGGGTTTGACCCACCCAGGGGCCCACACGTCAGCGGCTGGGGACCTAATTAAGCGAGGATTAGTGCCTAATTGCCCGCCACGTTGGCGCCCGCCGGAGTTGGGCCGGCGGCGACCAAAACCGTGGTGGGGCTCTCCGGAACTGCACTAGCGGCGGCGGTTTGGCGCGCTGAGGAGGTCGAGAGGTAGCCTGTGCTCGACCGCGTCGAGTGAGACTGGCTAGAGGCCTCGGGGTTGCCAGAGGGCTCGCCAGCGAGCTCATCCGCAGCGGCACCCATATGGCCTCGACGGGTAGGTCGGCTAGAGAGCGAGGAGGACCACGGGGAGAGGAGGAGAGGGACTGCGAGCTCATGGGGAATCGGCAGGGACGCTTAGTGGCTCAGAGACGCACCGGTGGTCGCGAATCGGTGACGAAACTTCGATGCCCAGCGATGGAAATGGCGACAATGGAGACAAAGAGGGGCTCCCTGCTCGGTTTGTTCGGCGAGGAGGAGCACGAGGCTGCGGCGGAGCTCGAGAGCAGCAAGGTGGGGAAGGGCAGAGCCGGTGGCTGCGGTGGTGCGCAAACGGCGGCGGCGGGTGCATTTGGCCGAGAGGAGAGAAGAGAGCACCAGGGGGAAGAATGAGCTCGAGGGGGGTCCAGAGGGGCTGCATGGCGACTCTAGGCGAGGGGGACGCCGACATAGAGGCAGGAGGTGGTGTGGCCTCTGCCCGCGCGCTCCGGGCATGTGCCTCTATCCTCCCGGCGAGAGGAAGAGGATGAGTAGCCATTGGGCCAGTTGGGCCTCTTCCCAGCTGGGCCAAGGAGCCAGGTAAGTCCTGTGCCTTTCTTTATCTTTTTTTCTTCTTTTTTTCTGACATTTGTTCTGGCTAAATTAAAATACTTAGGCATTTATAGAAATCCTAAAATTATTATGTGAGCTTGGTATAATTGACTAGTACTACATAATTAATTTCAGAAATATATAAAAAATATAATTCCAATGCAAATAGTATTTATATTAAGTCAAATGCCCAATATAAAATGTTTCTGTGATCCAAAAATGTTGATTGACATTTTCACATCATGCCAATATTTTATCACAACACCAGGGACATTTTCCTCCATCTGTTTGAAGCAATTTTTATAATGCTTATTTTGGCAAAAATGGTTTTTGAGGCTTAATCATTTCCTCAATTTATTTTCATTTGAAAAAAATGCATGCATGAATACATTGGCAAACATTAAGAAACTAGGGTTGTGACAACTATCCCCCACTAAACAAGAATCTCGTCCCGAGATTCAGGAGTAGTCAGGAAGAGTGCAGCATACTCAAGCCGAAGACGATCTTCGCACTCCCAGGTTGCTTCATCCTCGAAATGATGTGACCAGAGAACCTTCAGAAACTTTATGCTGCTACATCGAGTTCTACGCTCAGTTTCATTAAGAATACGAACATGATATTCTCGATATGAGAGATCATCTTGAAGAACAATCGTTTCGTGGTCTACTTCACGGATAGGATCCTTGAAGCAACGGCTGAGTTGAGAAATGTGGAACACATCATGAACTTTGGAAAGCTGTATGGGTAGCTCCAATTGGTAGGCAACCCCTCCTCATTTAGTGAGAATGTGAAAAGGACCAATGTAACGAGGAGCCAATTTTCCTTTGATACCGAAATGATGGGTACACATCAGAGGTGAAACCCGAAGGTAAGCCTTCTTGTCAACTTCATAACTTACTTCCTTATGACAACGGTCATATTGGCTCTTCTATCGAGATTGGATGGTTTTCAAAATTTCCCAAATGATGCAAACTTTCTCTTCTGCATCTTGGATGATATCCGGTCAAAAGAATTGTCTTTCACCGGTTTCTGACTAGTTTAATGGCGTTTGACATCTGCGTCCATACAGAACTTCGAAAGGAGCTTTGCCCAGACTGGACTCGAAGCTGTTGTTATAAGCAAACTCGGCGAAGAAGTTATTTCTCCCAATTCATTCCAAATGAGATAACACAGGCTCTGAGCATATCTTCAATAATTTGTAAACTTACAAGCAGTTCAGCTCTGATACTAACGCGGTCGGGACCCCCATCTTAAGACATATGAATCTAGCCTGTAACACGTCACACCAGTTTGCCGCCTCACGCACAGTAACCCACGGTTGTCGCCTTACCTTGGCCGGGACCGTTTCCGCCTTTTGGCTTACGGATATGAACATGTTGATAGCATTCACACATCCAAGAACCCGGTTTGATATGACTAGTTATAGACCCAAGTGGCACAACCGTACAGTGACAAGCATACGAAACCCAACAATGCAGGTATCAGTCATCAGCGTGTCTAGACGAGTCATAGCAAGCTACAGGGACTCCATTACGCCGTGGGACATAAATGTCATCACTGCACGTAGACAAGTCGTAGCAGGCTACAGGGACTCCATTGCACTGCGAGACATTTCCCCAAAGGGACAGACACAATAGCAAAGAAGAATACGTGTCTTTCAATCAATGTGTTAGGAGCAGTAGCAAGCTACCAAGGACGGTGGAAGCACAAAGAAGCATTTCCCCATAAAGAAGGCTACTAAAGGCACACAACTAGGTGTCAAATCCCATACACACCAATGCATTTCAATCATACACGCACTATGAACGACATGCGTAGATACAACATGGCATCACAACAAAACTC
Source organism: Hordeum marinum (assembly GCA_022496015.1). Classification (NCBI taxonomy): domain Eukaryota; kingdom Viridiplantae; phylum Streptophyta; class Magnoliopsida; order Poales; family Poaceae; genus Hordeum; species Hordeum marinum. Next base: position 202,272,715 of record CM039673.1, read on the forward strand.
TACAACATAACATTTATTTAGGAGGCTCCGAGGATCCAACATAGTATAATGTTACAAGCAGAAGGGGTCACATGACCCAACATTTAGAACATACAAACAACAAGCGGAAGTTAAATGTATGCGTACAAATATCTATAAAAGCGGCTAGAAGCACCTGAAAAGCTACAACGACCCTACCATAGGAGCCAGACCTCTGTCTGGGCACAAAGCTAATCCGTCGATGTCAACGTCATAAGAAACATAACTGAACAACGTCTATCTCTACAAACATGTAAAAAAGCAATAGTGATTATGGAGGTACTCAGAAAGTCTTACATCAGAACTATCTACATATGCATCATGTTTCATTGAGAGGGATTGTGGGGTTTACTACAGAATGCCAGCTTTGACCTTTGGCTATCCTAGACTACGACAAAGTAACCAACGTATCACTACTCTCTCTTCTCCCTACGAGAGAGCACACACGAGTCCACATGGTCACCATATCAATACACCACTATGGATCCTCTATCGTCTTCCTACGAGAAGCTATCCATAGCACTCACACTTGTTTGGTGCATTTTAGACTACACACTTAAAGTTGTCTATGAATAATGCAAGTCTCCAAGTAGTCCATATCCGCGGACGCGGCTATTCGAATAGATAGTTTACCCTACAGGGGTGTACTTCGTCACACATGCTCCCGCCACTTACCGCCATGTGCACGTAAAAAGGGACCTCGGCAACCTTCAAGCGTAAGCCTAGTGAGGCAGTCGGACACGGACGTGAACCTTCGACAACTCTAGCCCATGGTAGTTGCCTAACTGAGTTGGTCACCACAATCGAGAATCTAGACATGTTTCATGATTCAGACTTGGACCCGGTTGGACCGTTCAATCACTTCGCAGGCCCCAAGCCGGTCCCAGTTGGACCGTTCAATCACTTCGCAGGCCCGGCCACATCCTATCAACATTTCGAACAAGTGCAACTCCTGGGGCGAAGAATAGGATATGTTAATAGGCCAAGATAACTCGTGTTATCGAAGCCCAATGTGCGGTAGTAGCTAGTCTTGGAACACAAATAGGGAACTCATTTACTATGAGCGGCATCAATGATACAACCCACCAAGGACTCCCACATGCCCTCTCATCGCTACCTTCATAAAAATGGGTTCATCACTTAACCCTCATCATCAGGACACATCCGTTTCACTCTGGTTCATCACGCACATGAATCAGACCTGACACAACTCTAAGTATAGCAACATTAACAGGGTTATAACACAACATGGATCAAGCATCTAGGAGGCATGCTAGATTGTTTGGTTTAGCTACTTATGGTGACAATGACATGTCATGCAAAGGAGTGGGTTCATCTACCACAACACAAGTAGCAGTTGAATCGCATTGTCCAAATGCATTGAAATGAAACAAGATCGAGAGAGTGGGATTGTATCGAATATGCTCAAGTTAGGTTGCTTGCCTATTTATCAGAAGAACTCGGCTATTTCTCGATGTCGTCAATAAATACGTCTTGCAAGTCTATCGACAACATCAAACAAGGAACAAGTTAAGAAAGGCAAATGCTTCACAATGATGCATGATAAGGGCATGGCAATATGTTGTTGGTTTGAGCTAATGCATCTATTAACAAGTTAAATGAACATGGTTTGAATCCAAGGTTCAAATTCAACTCCATATGTGAAGTGGCATATTGCGTTTTGAACAAAATGTCCAAGTTTGCCTATTTAGCTTGCTCTGACATGCATGAAAATGCCACCACCAGATTCATTGGATTTTTCGGAATTATTTTTATTATTGAAATTATTTACTGCGTGAGGCCGTCTTCATCATGATGTTAGCGGGTCAACAGCGCCAGCTCCAGGTCAAACCTGACGGTTGGGGCTGACACGTCAGCGACACGGGGCTAATCCCCACGATGACTAGGGTTGACCCGCCCCATGGGCCCACACGTCAGCGACTGGGGGGCCTAATTAAGCGGGATTAGTGCCTAATGACCAGCTGATGTCTACTACACAACCTTCTTCCTGTAGACTCGTGTTGGGCCTCCAATCACAGAATTTTGTAGGACAATGGCAATTTCCTTCAAGTGGATGACCTAAGGTTTATCAATCCACGGGAGGTGTAGGATGAAGATTGTCTCTCTCGAACAACCCTACAATCAAATAGCAAAGAGTCTCTTGTGTCCCCAACACCCCTAATACAATGGTAAATTGTATAGGTGCACTAGTTCGACAAAGAGATGGTGATACAAGTGCAATATGGAGGATATATAATTTTTTGTAATTGTAAAATATAAAAACAGCAAGGTTACAAATAGTAAACGACAAGCAAAACGTTGTATAAATGCTTGGAAACAAGACCTAGGGTCCATACTTTCACTAGTGCAATTTATCTCAACAATATTGGCATAGTTGATTCATATGTAAATACCTCTCGTGCGACAAAGAGTTCACTCCAAAGTCACAAATAGCGGAGAACTAATGAAGAAATTATTGTAGGTACGAAACCACCTCAAAGTTATCTTTTATGATCAATCTTATGAGATGTCCCTATAAGTGTCACAAATAGCCCTAGAGTTCGTACTAAAATAACACCTTAAGATACACATCAACCTAAACCCAAATGTCACCTAGATACTCCATTGTCACCACTAGTACCCATGGGCTTGATTATACGATATGCATCATATAATTTCGGATTCATCATGTTTAATCTAACACAAAGAACTTCAAGGAGTGCCCCAAAGTTTCTACCGGAACGTCAAGATAAGAACGTGTGCCAACCCCTATGCAGAGATTCCCAAGGTCACGGAACCCGCAAGTTGATCACCAAAACATACATGAAGTGTATCAATAGAACATCCCATTGTCTCCACAGATTACCCATCGCAAGACATACATCAAGTGTTGTCAAATCCTTAAAGACTCAATCCTATAAGTAAACTTGAAACGAAAAACTCAATTCATCAGAACTAGATAGAGAGGGGAAACTCTCCATATGATTCAATCTATATCAACAAAGCTCTCGGTACATCAAGATCGTGTCATCTCAAGAACGTGGGAGAGAGGGATCAAACACATAGCTACTAGTACATACCCTCAGCCCCGAGGGTGGATTACTCCCTCCTCGTTATGGAGAGCACCGGGATGATGAAGATGGCCTCTAGTGATCGTTTCCCCCTCTGGCAAGGTGTCGGAACAGGCTCCCGATTGGTTTTTTGTGGCTCCGGAGGTTTGCGGCGGCAGAACTCCTGATCTAGGTTCTACATTGGGGTTTTTGGTATTTATAGCAATTTATGGCAGTGGCAATAAGCCAGGATGGGCCACGAGGGAGTCACAAGCCTGCAGGGGGTGGCCGCGCACCGGAGGCTTGTGACTGCCTCGTGGGTATTCTGGCCCAACTCCGACGCTTCGTGGGTCTCTTCTGGTCCCAAAAAAATCACCGTGAATTTTTATTCTGTTTGGACTCCGTTAGATATTCCTTTTCTATAAAACTCAAAACACGGAAAAAAACGAACTGGCACTAGGCTCTAGGTTAATAGTTTATTCCCAAAAATAATATAAACTTGTGGTAAAATGATTGTAAAACACCCAAGAATGATAATATAACAGGATGGAACAAGCAAAAATTATAGATACATTGGATACGTATCAACATCCTCAAGCTTAATTCATGCTCATCCTCGAGTAGGTAAATGATAAAAACAGAATTTTTGATGTGGAATGCTGCCTAGCATGTTCATCATATTCCTTAGTGTGGCATGAATATTCAGATCCATAAAATTTAAAACAATAGTCTAATATTGACATAAAATAGTAATACTTTGAGCACACCAACAAGGCAATCGTGCCCTTTCGGAATAACATGGCCTTAGAAAGTTATCCCTACAAAATCATATGGTCTGGCTATGCTCCATCTTCGCCACACAAAGTATGTAAATCATGCACAACCCCGATGAACAAGCCAAGCAATTGTTTCACACTTTTGGTGTTCTCAAAAAATTTCAACTCTCACGCAATACATGAGCGTGAGCCATGGATATAACATTATAGGTGGAATAGAATATGGAGGAGGTGCAAGGAGAAAAAGGAGAAGATAGTCTCACATCAACTAAGCGTATCAATGGGCTATGGAGATGCCCATCAATAGATATCAATCTGAGTGAGTAGGGATTGCCATGAAACAAATGCACTTAAAGTTATAAGTGTATGTAAGCTCAAAAAGAAAACTAAGTGGTCGTGCAAAATGAATATCCACTAGTTATATGAAAGTGACAAAATAGGAGACTCTCTATCATGAAGATCATGGTGCTACTTTGAAGCACAAGTGTGGAAATAGGTAGTAGCAATTGTCCATTCTCTCTTCTTTTTTTTCTCTTTTTTATTTTTGTTTCTTTTGGTGGGCTTCTTTGGCCTCTTTTTTTGTTTGGGCTTCGCTGGCCTCTTTTATGTCTTGTAATGTCTGGATACTCATCCCCACTTGTGAGAGATTCATGGCTTCCATCATCCTTTTCTGTCACGAGGAAATGCTCTATTAATGAAAAATCATCACACTTTTATTTACTTATAACTCAAAAAGGAAATTACAACTCGATTCCTATGATAAAATATGACTCTATATGCAATATGAAGTGATGATGCAAGTAATAAAAAAACTACATGGTTGAAGTTGCATGGCAATATGTCTCGAAATGGCTATGGAAATGCCATAATACGTAGGTATGGTGGCTGTTTTGAGGAATATATGGTGTCTGTTGCGAGGAAGGAGGGTTTGATGTACCGATGAAAGTTTTGTGGTACTAGAGAGGATATCAAAGATGGAAGGGTGAGAGTGCGTATAATCCATGGACTCAACATTAGTTATAAAGAACTCACATACTTATTGCAAAAGTCTATTAGTTATCAAACAAAGCATTAGATGCATTCTCCTACGGGAGAGGTCGGTAGGAGTTAACCATCGCGTGCTACCAACCCTCACACAAAGGTCGACAATCATTAAACAAATCATGCTCTGACTTCGTTACATAACGGTTCACCATACGTGCATGCTATGGGAATCACAAGCCTTAACACATGTATCTCTTCCAATTCACAACTATTCACTAGCATGACTCTCATATTACCATCTCTATTATCTCAAAACTATATGCAGGGAATCAAACTTCTCATAGTTTTTAATGCACTTAATATGATTTTTTTTATTATATCCCTCTTGGATGCCCATTACATTAGCACTAAATTCATAACCTAAAAATATTACCAGGATGTTTTAAGAAACTCTCAAAATAATATAAGTGAGGAAACAGAGTTCAATAATTTCTATAAAATATAACACCACCATGCTCTAAAAAGATATAAGTGAAGCACTAGAGCAAATGACAAGTTACTCTCAGAGGATCTAAGTAGTCAAATTAAGGAGCTATGTGAGGAATCTCTCTCCATCAATAAATATTTCACATATTAATTACATTTATTCAAAAACAAGCAAAATAAAAATAGCACTCCAAGAATAGCACGCATCATGTGAACTAATAAAAATTTAGGCTCAACATAGGCTAACCGATAATTGTAGATGAAGAGAGGTGGGATGCGTAGCATCCCCAAGATTAGATGTTTGAGAGTTCTTCAAATATTTACTTGGGTTACTTGGGAATCCCCAAGCTTGATCTTTTTTATCTCGTTCAATCCTCTCATGCCACGGTTTCACCTATTCTCAAAAACTTCAGCCACACAAAACTCAAAAAGAACTCGTGAGATAGGTTATACACATAATAATAAATCAACTCTTTATGTACTTCCAAGACAAGTTGCATTATAATTTTGAAACATTAGGTAATGTATACTATCATTTCCACAATTTATATCTACCAATATAGGCTATAGAAACTATAGGATAAGTAGATAACAAAGCTATGGCAGCAATCTGCCCAAACAGAACAGTCTCTAGCAATTTATGAAAACAGTGTACTTCTGTAAATCAAACAATTATGAAAATTTTGAACATGCTATAAAATTTATACGACCATACCATGTAAGAATTGAAGAAACTTTCCACATTCCAGTAAAATATGAAAATTAAAACACTACAGCCAAAGTTTCTGTTTTTACCCAACACTCATCAAAACATGCAATGCAAGTATCCTAAAGGAAATTCTTGGAGATTTTTATTGAAAAACTATATTATAAATAACACCTAACAGAGAACAACAAAATAAAATGACACTCCAAGCAAAACTCATATTATGTGACGAATAAAAATATAGCTCCAAGTAAGATACCGATAGTGTTGAAGACGAAAGTGGGGATGCCTTCCGGGGCATCCCCAAGCTTAGGCGCTTGAGTCTTCCTTGGATATTACCTTGGGGGTGTCTTGGGCATCCCTAAGCTTAGGTTCTTGTCACTCCTTGTTCTTCTCATATCGGTGTCTCCCCCAAAACTTGAAAACTTCAATCACACAAAACTTAGCGGAACTTCGTGAGATGGGTTAGTTTAGTAAATATAGATCATTCACTTAGGTACTATAAAGACAAGATTCATGATTGTTCCCACATGATAACTACTGTATTTTATCATTCCCTAATTTCATATTACTCAATATAAGCTATCGGAACACTTGAAACAAGGAAACTATGCATGCAAAACAGAATCTGTCAAAAACAGAATAGTCTGTAAAGATCTAAATGATAACCAAACTTACCTGACTCCAAAAATTCAGAAGAAATAGGAAAGCTCAAGGAATTTTCGTGTCAAGTTTTTGTAAAAAATTCATAATTTTTGGAGGCTCCTGTAAAATCCGATAATTCATATACTTGACGCAAAACTTTCTGTTTTTGCACAGAATCAAACAAGCAAGTATCCACACTATTCTAAAGATTTTACTTGGCACATTATTGAAATAAAAGACACAAAACATGATTAATACAGTATCTTAATCATTCGAACACCAAAAAACAGAAAGTAAAAGTGTTGGGTTATCTCCCAACAAGCGCTTTTCTTTAATGCCTTTTAGCTAGGCATGATGATTTCAATGATGCTCACATAGGAATGGAAATTGAAACATGAAAAAGAGCATCATGAATTTCATGACAAGCACATTTAAGTATAACCCACTTCCTATGCATAGGTATTTTATGATCAAACAATTTATGGTAACAAGAACCATCTAGCATAGGAAGGCGAAACAAGCATAACTTCAAAACTTTGAACACATAGAGAGAAAACCGGATATTATTGCAATTCCTACAAGCATATGTTCCTCCCTCATAATAATTTTCAGTAGCATCATCAAGAAATTCCACAATATAACAAGCACATAAATCATTATTTTCATGATCTAAAGATATAGAAAAAATATCACTCTCCACGTAAGCAATTTTCTTCTCATTCAAAATAGTGGGAGCAAACTCAACAAAATAACTATCATGACATACTTGATTGACATGACCACTTTGAATATTAAAATAATGATGAGAAGTTTCAAAATTACCATTACTCTTTATAGCATACGTGTCATCACAATAATCATCATAGGTATGAGGTATGTCATAATCATAATAGTTTTGCTCATCAAAACTGGGGGGGCTAAAAATATTATCTTCATCAAACATAGCATCCCCAAGCTTGTGGATTTGCATATCATTAGCATCATGAATATTCAGAGAATTCATACTAACCAATATCACTATCATTCACATCACTCAAATATTTAGTGCCAAACATTTTAGTAACTTCTTCTACTAACACTTGAGCACAATTTTCCTTTCCATCATTTTCACGAAAGACATTAAAAAGATTAAGCATATGAGGCAACCTCCATTCCATCTTTTTGTATTTTTCTTTTATAAAAAAAACTAGTGAAAAACAAGAAACTAAAAGATTCAATTGCAAGATCTAAAGATATACCTTCAAGTACTCACCTCCTAGGCAACGATGCCAGAAAAGAGATTGATGTCTACTACAAAACCTTCTTCTTGTAGACATGTGTTAGGCCTCCAAGTGCAGATTTTTCTAGGACAATGGAAATTTTCCATCAAGTGGATGACCTATGGTTTATTAATCCACAGGAGGTGTAGGATGAAGATGGTCTCTCTCAAACAACCCTACAGTCAAATAGCAAAGAGTCTCTTGTGTCCCCAACACACCCAATACAATGGTAAATTGTATAGGTGCACTAGTTCGGCGAAGAGATGGTGATAGAAGTGCAATATGGATGATAGATATGGTTTTTTGTAATATGAAAATATAAAAACAGCAAGGTAACAAATAGTAAACAGCGAGCAAAACGTTGTATACATGCTTGGAAACAAGGCCTAGGGAACATACTTTCACTAGTGCAATTTCTCTCAACAATATTGGCATAGTTGGATAATATGTAAATACCTCTTGTGCAACAAAGAGTTCACTCCAAAGTCCCAAATAGAGGAGAAATAATGAAAAAATTATTGTAGGGTACGAAACCACCTCAAAGTTATCTTTTCTAATCAACCTTATGAGCTGTCCCTATAAGTGTCACAAATAGCCCTAGAGTTCGTACTAAAATAACACCTTAAGATACACATCAACCAAAACCCTAATGTCACCTACATACTCCATTCTCACCACAAGTACCCATGGGCCTCATTATACGATATGCATCACATAATTTCAGATTCATCATGTTCAATCCAACACAAAGAACTTCGAGGAGTGCCCCAAAGTTTCTACTGGAACGTCAAGATAAGAACGTGTGCCAAGCCCTGTGCATAGATTGCCAAGGTCACGGAACCCACAACTTGATCACCAAAACATACATCAAGTGTATCAATAGAACATCCCATTGTCACCACAGATATGCCATCGCAAGACATACATCAACTGTTCTCAAATCCTTAAAGACTCAATCCGAGAAGTAAACTTCAAAGGGAAAACACAATTCGTCATAACTGGATAGAGAGGGGAAAAACTCCATATGATTCAATCTATATCAACAAAGCTCTCGGTACATCAAGATCGCGCCATCCCAAGAACAGAAGAGATAGGGATCAAACACATAGCTACTGGTACATACCCTCAGCCCCGAGGGTGAACTACTCCCTCCTCGTCATGGAGAGCGTCGGGATGATGAAGATGGCCTCCGGTGATGGTTTCCCCCACCGGCAGGGTTCCGGAACGGGCTCCCGATTGGTTTTTCCTGGCTCTAGAGGTTTGTGGTGGCTGAACTCCCAATCTAGGTTCTGCGTTGGGGTTTTTGATATTTATAGGAATTTATGGCGGCGGAAATAAGTCAGGATTGGCCACGAGGGAGTCAGAAGCCTGCAGGGCACGACCAGGGGGTGGCCCCGCCCCTGGGGCTTTTGACTGCCTCGTGGGTCTTCTGGCCCAACTCCGATGCTCTATGGGTCCCTTCTAGTCCAAACAAAATAACCCTAAATTTTTATTCCGTTTGGACTCTGTTTGATATTCCTTTTCTATAAAACTAAAAAACACAGAAAAATAGGAACTCGCACTTGGCTCTAGGTTAATAGGTTAGTCCCAAAAATAATATAAAGTTGTGGTAAAATGATTGTAGAACACCCAAGAAAGATAATATAACATCATGGAACAAGCAAAAATTAAAGATTTGGCCAGCATAACAGCTCAACATCATGGTTCAAGGCATAGTGAGAACATGGGCTTCACTTCTCACAACTCTAATGGTAACAAAACTTGTCAAACAACCATTCGATGAGTCTAGGGCCTAGTAACTCGTCATGCTAGCAGATAGGTGAGAAGCCTAGTTCTTAATCCCCGTAGAAAGGAAGAGAGTGTCCTATAATAGAGTACTTGAGGAAAGGTAAAAAGAGCCTTACGTTCGCTTCCATAATCAATTCCCTTATATAACTAAAGCATTACTAGACTCAACATCGACCAGTTTGGCTTCATAAAGCTATGGGCAGTTCAGTTGTGATAACAACGCAGTAGGGACCCCAATCCTAAGACATATGAATCCAGCCTGTAACCCGTCACACCAGTTTGCGGCCTCACGCACGGTAACCCATGGCTGCTTGCCGGGACCGTTTGTGCCTTTTGGCTCATGGATGTCGCTAGCATTCACATATCAAAGAACCCGGGTCGACATGACTAGTTATAGACCCAAGTGGCACAACCGTATAGGGATAGGCATACGTAACCGAACAACGCAGGTGTCGGTCATCAACGTGTGTAGACGAGTCATTGCAAGCTACAGGGACTCCATCATGCCGTTGGACATAAATGTCATCATTGCACGTAGACGAGTCGTAGCAGGCTATAGGGACTCCATTACACTGTGAGACATTTCCCCAAAGGGGCAGACATAGCAGCAAAGAAGGATACATGCCGATCAATCAATGTTTTCGGAGCAGTAGCAAGCTACCAAGGCAAGGTGGAAGCACAAAGAGGCATTTCCCCATGAAGAAGGCTACTAAAGGCACGCAACTAGGTGTCGAATCCCACGCATACCAATGCATTTCAATCATACACGCACTATGCACGATATGCGTAGATACAACATGGAATCACAACAAAACTCTACAACATAACATTTACTTAGGAGGCTCCGAGGAGCCAACATAGTATGATGTTACTAGAAGAACGGGTCAGATGACCCAACATTTAGAGCATACAAACAATAAGCAGAAGTTACATGTCTGAGTATAGACATCTACAAAATCGGTTGGAAGAGCCTGAAAAGCTATAACGACCCTACCATAGGAGCCAGACCTCTGTCTGGGTTACTAAGCTAATATGTCGATGTCAATGTTAGAACTAGCATAACTAAACAACGTCTATCTTTGCAAAAATATAAATAAGCAACAGTGGGTATGAAGGTACTTACGAAGTCTTACATCAGATCTATCTACATATGCATCATGTATCAATCAACAGGATTGTGGGGTTTACTGCATAATGCCAGCTTTGACCTTTGGCTATCTTAGACTATGACAAAGTTACCAACGTATCACTACTCTCTAGTCTCACTTCGAGAGAGCACACATGGGTCCACGTGGTCACCATATTAATACACCACTATGGATCCTCTCTCGTCTTCCTACGAGAGGCCATCCATAACACTCACACTTGTTTGGTGCAGTTTAGAGTATCCACTTAAAATTGTCTATGAACAATGCAAGTCTCCAAGTAGTCCATATCCGCGGACGCGGCTATTCTAATGGATAGTTTACCCTACAGGGGTGTACTTCGTCACACATGCTCCCACCACTTACCGCCACGTGAACGTAAAAAGGCACCTCGGCAACCTTCAAGCGGAAGCCGAGCAAGGGAGTTAACCTTCAACGACTCTAGCCCAAGGCAGTCGCCTAACTGTGTTGGTCACCATAATCGAGAATCCGACAATGTTTCAGGATTTGGACTCACAAGTTGTGTACATGGCCTCAAGTCGGTCCCGGTTGGGCCGTTCGATCACTTCGCAGGCCGAGCCACATCCTATCAACGTTTCAAACTAGTGCAACTCCTGGGTAGAGAACATGGTAGGTTAATAAGCCGAGAGAGCTTGAGTTACCGAAGCCCAATGTGCGATAGTATCTAGTCTGGGAACACAAACACGGAACTCGGTTCCTATGAGCGGCTTCAATCCGGTTCATCACTACCTTTACCAAAACGGGTTCATCACTTAACCCTCATCATTAGGACACATCCGTTTCACTCCGGTTCATCACCCAAATGAATCAGACGTGACACAACTCTATGCATAGCAAGCATAACAGTGTTATAGCACAACATGGCTAAAGCAGCTGCCACGTATGCCATGTTGTTTGGTTTAGCTATTTACGGTGACAATGAGAGGTCATGCAAAGGAGTGGGTTCATCTACCGCAACACAAGTAGCAGTTGAATCGCGTTGTCCTAATGCATTGAGATGAGAGCAAGAGCGAGAAAGTGGGATTGTATCGAATATGCTCAAGGGGGGTTGCTTGCCTGTTTATCAGAAGAACTCAGTTGTTCCTCGATGTTACCGATAACTGCATCTCGCAAGTCTATCGACATGATCAACAAGGTATAAATTAAACAAGGCAAATTCTTCACAATGATGCATGATAATTTCATGGAAATATGTTGCTAGTTTGAGATAATGCAACTATCAACATGTTAAATGAAGATGGTTTGGACCTAAGTTTCAAATTCAACTCCATATGTGAAGTGGCCTATTGTGTTTTGAACAAAATTTCCAAGTTGGCCTATTTAGGTTTCTCTAACATTCATGAAAACGGCACAGTCACATTCATTGGATTTTTATGATAAATTTTCATATATAAATTATTTTAATCCGACTTACAGATTATTTTCTATGAAGTTTTGAAGATTATATCATTTTCTAAAATTTCTTGAATTATTTTAATCTAGAAATTCACTAACTACATCAGCATGACGTCAGCCAATCAAAGGCGCTAGGTCAGGTCAAATCCGACCTCTAGGCCCTACATGTCATTGACTCAGTGTGTAATCCGGTTTTAATTAGCTAAACATTGGTTAATTAGGGTGTTTGGGCCCACCCGTCTATGTCACTAGGGTGTTAATTAGTGCCTAATAAATGGGCCACGTCGACCGGACGGAGGGATGTCGCCGGCGACCACCCGAGACGGTGAAGGCTCGCCGGAAAACCCCTCCCAATGACCAAATGAGGCGCAGATGGGCTCATTCGAACCCCCTGTAACATGCGAGTCCATCAAGCGCAGCGAGAGCATCGCGGGGTGACCGGAGGTGGCCGGCGATGATGTCCGACACCGGCAGCGGCTCGGGCTTGAGCGGTGCGGGGGCTACAGGGCGTGGGAGAGAAGAGTGATTGTGCGTTATATCGACTAGAGGGGGGTGAATATGCGATGACCATCATGTGGATGTTATGATTGTGGACAGCTAACGCTAAGCACAACAACGGTCGGAATTTCGAACAATGAAAGTCCTCAGACATATCATGTTCCTCGCTTGTAGGCAATACGCACTAGCGAAATCCTAACTCCTCAGTCAGATCAATTTCCTCAGAGACCAGAAGAACATCGTCTCTGTCACTTAAGAACTTGACTGAACTGTATGAGATTTCCAAAGTCTTCACTCGAAGTATTGCATAGGTTTAGGATTTTGGAGTTGAGCATCAGTTGGAAATTTTCCTTTGTACTACCTCGGCCCCCTTTAACAGTACAGTGTTTCCTATGACTCAAATAAAGGAAATGAAACTATGAAAACAAAAGTCTTCACGCTTCATAGTCCTCGTGCATATCTTCAAGGTCACACCAACTTCTTCATTTTCAAAGTCTTTAGGGAATACCAAAGTCTTCACCAAAGTATTCACCAAAGTCTTCAGTTGAATACATACAGTTTTAGGGGTCGATAATCTCCGGATATATCAAACTCCTGATCAACTTATAGAGCCTGTGTACACTCACAAACGCATTAGTTCCTTAACCTATAAGTCTTCGATACACCAAAATCACAATGGGGCACTAGATGCACTAACAATCTCCCCCTTTTTGGTGATTGATGACAAATAGGTTAAGTTTTCAACGGGGATAAACATATGAAGTGAAAGTACTGAGCTTGAGGAATTTGATTGCAAGATGTAGAAGAACTCCCCCTAAAGATGTGCATATTCGAGGAATTTTATTTGAACTACAAATGCACATGGCAGGTTAAAACATGGAGAACTCCCCCTATATCTTGTAATTCATACACGCATTTGAACATATGATATGAAGAATTTGAAATGCGTGAGGAAAATGGTGTCTGAAGAAATTCAGCATGTATGCATTAAGGTACTTGATGAAATAAACATGCGAGGAAATAGTTTTAGAAGAGCGAGAGTTGCAACTTAACAAAAACAGCCCATATATATAGACCCGCTTGAAGACTAACTCAAATTCCCCCCCCCCCTTTGTCATCTAAGACGAAAAGGGACAAAAAAGTGAGGACTAGCGCCCCTTGGAAGAATTTCATCGTGTTGGTGAGGAAGGAGCGCCAGCGTTGTCGGGGTCGTTTGTCGATGCAGGGCCTGCCGCAGTGTCGTCAATGTCTTAATCTTCATCTCTCTCACGTGATGAAGAATATGAACTTTTGACCATCAGAGGAACTTGGACTTTCTTGAATTTCTTGTTAGGTTGACGAGCCTAGTCAGGATTTTCCTCAAGATCCAGCTCATTCAGTTCTTTAGAAGACTTGAGGTGAGACAATATGGCCCAAGTGCGGTTGAGGGTTTCATGCGTATAGTAGTGATTCCTTTTTCAGAGTTCTATGTCACAATCATGTTTTGCACAATGTAACCAAGTTGACGCTTCACACACTTGTGATTGCGATCGACCTTCTGATGAAGACTTATTACAAGCTCACGATTAGTCATCACACGAGGGGCAGATTCTTGATGTTTTTGAGCTGAGGCCTTTGCTTCTGAGTCCTGAGTTGTAGTGTCATCATTGGTGGAGAAGGAAGCAGCTTGGTGAAACAGTCCATCCAATGGATGAATGCACTCATCAATGACAGCATTGCCTTTTCCTTCTACTGAGTCAATTGTGCTCTTGATGACTTCGATCGGAGGCAGGAAGCCAAAGTGATTTTGGAAATCAGCCTTGAAGTGAACAGAGGACTTTTCCCTGATGAATTTCTTGATCCAAGGCGCATAAGGCTTCTGTTCAAGTGGAGCTAAAGCAGCATTGGCCAATGTTCTCATGGAGAAATCGTGGAAGTTGATGGGAATCCCATGAATGATGTTGAAGAGCATATTCTTCATGACTCGCTCCACTTCTTCTTCTTCAGAATTGTGGCCCTTCTGAGGACATAGAGTATTTGTGAGTATGCGGTAGACCGTCCTGGGCACATATAGCAAATCCTTCACAAGGAAGGTTTTCCATTGAGGCTTTCCAGGAGTCAATGTCTTCATCAGCACTTGCATTAGTTGATTTGGAAGTGCAGATTCATCAAAAAGTCTGCGAGCTTCATCCGAGGGAATTGGAACTGGTACATACTGAAGCAGATCAGATGTTTGAGTAGTGAAGTGAGTTGATCATGTCATCCAGGCCAAAACCCAGGAGTTGATGTCTGAAGCATTTCCACTGATATGTAGTGTGGCATAGAATTGAAGGATGAGTTCTTCATTCCAGTTCCACATGTCGACGCAGTGAGGAATAATGCCTGCATCGTGAAGAACTTAGAGCACTGGTGTGAATGATGGTAGTGTTTCCATGTCCGCATGAGGAATCTGGTGGTGCTCAAAGACTTTCTTCTTCTCGAACAAGACTGATGCATAGTAGTTCAGTTGAGTGGCAGTCCAGAATCTGCTTCGTCTGGCCCTTGCTGGGTCATATGGATTTGGACCTATGAAGAACATGCGCTCATTGATGAAATTTCTCTTGATGATTTTGGGGTGTGCTGAGCCTTTGAATGGCATTCTGGGCTTCGATTGAAGATTTGGCTTGAAGCGTCCCTTGATTTCCTTTGGCATAGAAGGAATTTGTTCAGACTGAAGAATTTGTAGAACTGTTTCCTCAGGGTGAGCTTGAGCAACAATGTCATCAGCTGTTGTAGTTGTAATTTCTTTAGTGACTTGTGTGGTTAGGTCAACAGATTCTTCATGAATTTCTTCAGTCTGTGCAGGGGACTGAGGAATCTGTGTCAAAGGAGTAGTCATTGGTGTATTTGGGTGTGCTAATTGCCAATATTCATCATTGATGATAGGAGTTGTATTGCGAATTTCTACATCCTCATCAATTTCTTTAACATCAGCCTCTTTAGCAGTGAACTAAGGCTGGGGCGATGATACCTTTGGATTTGAAGCAATGTCTTCAACTTCAATTTCTTCATCTATCTGCTCTGTCGAGGCAGCAGAATGATCTTCATCTTCATCTGGGATGACATAGTCAACCCCAAATCATACAAGTTCATAGGCAGGTGCAGAGGAGATTGGTGTAGCATCAATGGGTCTAGTTGAAGAACTTGTAATAGTCTTCAACTTCTTCACAGTTGAGGCTTCTAAATTCGATGCTTTTCTCTTTAGAGTCTTTTCCTCTATAGCTGGAATTTCTTCAGGCACGACTGATGCAATCTCCCTGGTGGGTTCAGGTTCTTCAGGCGCAATGAAAGCTTCAGTTGGCCTTTCAGTTTCTTTAGGCACAACAGCGGGGTTGTCCTGGCATGGTCATGAGTGGTCTGAATTTCTTCAACAGTGTTGGCTGTTGCTTTTGGTGTAGAAGCATTTTCATCAGCAGTCACATTAGGCTGAGCAGTTTCATCAGTAGCCTGAGGAATTTCATCAGACTAAGGATTTTGTGGTTGCGATCGAGCTGCAACCCTTGTGTTGTGGTCCTTCACAGCAGCTTGAGAAGCCCTGACAAATCTCTCATTGGTGCCTTTCCATTCAACATCATACCTGTCTTGATCCTCAAAGAGGAAGCGAATTTCAGTCTAAACTGTGGCGAGTTGATTTGGGGTCAAATTTGTCACATTGTCTCTCAAAATCTTTTCTTTCCGAGCCCTGTTCCTCTTCGCTCACTGAGCTTGTTCTCTTTTCCATTTTTCTTCAGAAATGAAGTGGGTGAGGACATGGTCCACACCAACAGGCAGGTTCAATGAAAAAGTGTGGTGTTTGGATCCTCATGCCATATATCAATGAAATTGAGGATCATCTTGGGGTCCATCATGAGAGGAACAGATCTTCCTTTGGCTATTGTAGCTTGTTGCTAGCTCTCTCTGGTGATTTTCTCAAGTTCTTCATCACAGCTTCATCATCATCATCCTTAGATCCTGAGGGTATCGTTACCAGAACTTTGCTTGTGTGAGGACTTGGTCTTTGACCTCGTCTAGCCGTTTTCTTAAGCTTCAACACTGTAGGGCTAGTTGAGGACTTTGTTGTAGTAGATGGGCTTGCCGAGATCTTTGGAACTTTTGAGAATCCCTTAGTCCTCTCACAGGATGCCAGATGCACAGGGGTTGAGGACTTTGCAGCTACAACTGAGGACTGAGTAGCAATAGTACCAGCATCTGAGGCCTTTGAAGGTCGAGGCCTTTGGACTTGAGGAATCTGATGTGATGGTTTTGTGGTTGAAGAACTTGTCTTCACAACAGATTTCTTCATCATTGATTTATTTAGAGCACCTAAGGCTCCGGAAGTGACAGCGGCAGCAGAGTCTTCATTGAATTTCCCCACCGCAGCTTCTGGAGCTCTCTGCAGTTTGAGTCTTGACCCCGAGCAATGCTTGAGGGATTAACCTCTTGATCATCAGTTGGATGAGGCCTATTGCATGGGGGTTTTAGAGCGAATTTCTTCATGTATTTGGGAGTAACCTAGCGATACTCCTTCCATTCCTTCACCCATGTCCATTCCATCCTCTTTTGTCTCTTTGCTTCACCAGGTGTAAAGTAGCCAACATACAAATGTTCAGGTATCTCAAACGTTGTATTTTGTTCAACCTTCTTTCCACCTTTCTGAGGTTTCTTTCCGTCAGCCATTTTTTCAGCTGAGGAATTTGAGCTCTTGAGGACTCCGAAGAGTAGTGCTTCATCATTGGTGTCGACTCCGAAGAATTTTCTTTCCATCCTCTTTTGCCTCTTTGCTTCATCAAGGAACGCTGCAAATGAGTTAAGTTGATGAGAACCTAGTGATTCATCAGCGGACATGTTGTACCTGTGAACAGAGTATAGGTGTGAGGAATTTGACCATTGGTGTCTTGAGGAATTTCACTAAGTGTTCTTTGTCTTAGGTTCCAGAGTTGTGCAAATTTTGAGGATTCACACAATTGAGGAATCTTGAAGAAAATCATAACTTCGAGAAAGTCATCAAGTGTACGAATATGTAAGGTGCTTTAGAATGAGATTCTTGAAGAATAAACACCTTTCTAAAGATTTGGGAAATCTTGAATATCAAATAAGGGTAGTAAAAATAAATTTTATTTACCCAGATGAAGAACGCGATGAACTATGAGATGAGATTGAGGAAGTTTGTCTATCCAGATCTCCCACGCCCTAGCTTGGCAGAGGGAGATAGCTACAACGGCGGCAGGATGAAGACTTCCGCGGCCGATGCGAGTACGATGACGGCAAGGTCGAAGCAGTGAAGCTCTTCCACACCGGCGGCAAAGATTTCAGTGGGGTGCTGGGTTGAAGCTCGGGAGAGAGTAGAGATGAGAAGTAACCGAGCACAGTGGAAGGGGAGGGGTATTTATAGTGGAAGTGAAAACCAATCCGCCCGAAGATTTTGGACAGGATTGCCCATAACCCTTGCTCTCCACGCGACAGGTGTCACCCACGTACTCAGAAGTGGCGTTAGTGGGGGATCGTGGGTTATCTAGTCACGGGAATCGGAACCATTTGAGCAGGAACCTCCGAAATTTTTGATAGTAAAAATTTCAAAGTTTCCATTCGCAAATTCTTCAGCTGACATGGACATAGTGAAGACTTTGAACGAGTTTCAAAGTAGAACACATATGAATAATTTGTGAACAGACTGGGTTGAGTTTAACATCGAGGAGGAACGGGTCCGATCACATTCACTTAGATGAAAATCAACTTGAAGAATTTGCAAGAAGTGAATGTTGTTAAGGAGATTGAAAACTCATATATATATATATATATAGTCAATGAAGAACAAGAGTTTCAAAGTTTGAAGAATTTGAAAAGTTGAGGAATTTGCAAACTTGAGGAATTTGAAAATTTGAAGAATTTCCAAAATGACAAAAAACTCAATTCTAAAGAATTTCAACTTTGGTTGGTGCGTGACCCACCGTAGAAGAATGATGATTTCAGACACCGCGTACAATTGTCGTAGGGTTCTGAGAATCAAATTCTTCATTAATGTCTTCACACTTAGAGGTTTATTCTTCTTTGACTGAAGAAAAATGTTACTTTGTGTGTTGCACATCTAAGTCATCACTTTTGCATAAGTGTTAGGATGTGTGTCATTTTTCAAACAACATTCAAAGATTCTAAGATATTTAGCTCACACCGCAACTTGCAAAATCTCTTTTCATCCAAAGGCTTTGTGAAGATATCGCCTAGTTGTTCTTCAGTGGGAATGTGGTCGATGGAGATGTCGCCCTTGAGTACATGATCTCAAAGAAAGTGATGATGAATATGGATGTGCTTGGTCTTGGAGTGCTGAACTGGGTGTAAGCAATCTTGATGGCACTCTCATTGTCGCAATAGAGAGGCACATTCTTCAACTTGATGCCGTAGTCCTTGAGGGTTTGCTTCATCCACAGCAACTGAGCGCAACATGAACCGACAGCAATGTACTCAGCTTCAGCAGTAGATAGTGACACGCATTTTTGGTCCTTTGAGGACCAACAGACTAAGGATCGTCCAAGGAAATGACATGTGCCTGAGGTTGACTTGCGATCCACACAATCTCCAGCATAGTCAGCATCAGGGTATACGACGAGGTGAAGATTTGAGCCCTTGGGATACCATAATCTAAGTGTTGGTGTGTGAGCTAAGTATTGAAGAATATGTTTCACAACCTTATGGTGTGATTCCTTTGGTGCTGCTTGGAATCGAGCACACATGCAAACACTTAGCATAATATCAGGACTAGATGCACATAGATACAATAATGAGCCAATCATGGAGCGGTATACCTTCTGATCGAAATCTTTAACATTTTCGTCAGTGCAGAGGTGGCCTTTTGATGGCATTGGAGTTTTGACGCCTTTGCGAGATGAAGATGTCATTGTCTTGCTGATAAATTTGAAGACCTAAGAAGAATTTCAACTCTCCCATCATAGTCATTTGATATTCTTCACTCATCATATAGGCAAATTCATCACTGTAACGATTGTTAGTACAACCAAAGATAATATCGTCTATGTATATTTGGCATATGAACAGTTCATTGTCATAGGGTTTTGTGAAAAGAGTTGGGTCGAGTGAACCGGGTTTGAAGCCTTTGTTCATGAGGAGTTCCTTAAGAGTGTCGTACCACACCCGAGGAGACTGCTCGAGGCCATAGAGGGCCTTGTTGAGTTAGAAGACTTTGTCAGGATGCTTAGGGTCTTCAAAACCTGGGGGTTGAGCAACATATACTTGTTCCTCAAGCTTAACATTCAGGAATGCACTTTTCATATCCATTTGATGAAATATGATATCATGATGGTTAGCATAAGCAAGGAATATGCAAATAGCTTCAAGTCTAGCAACAGGTGCAAAAGTTTCATCAAAGTCAATTCCCTCAACCTGTGTGTAGCCTTGAGCTACAAGACGAGCCTTATTCCTTACCACAATGCCATTTTCATATTTCTTGTTGCGGTAGATCCACTTGGTACCTATGATGTTATGCTTGCGAGGATCTGGCCGCTTGACAAGTTCCCACACATTGTTGAGCTTGAATTGATGCAATTCCTCTTGCATAGCTTGAATCCACTCAGGCTCCTTGAATGCTTCATCAACTTTGGTGGGCTCTATGATAGAGACAAAGGCAAAATGCCCACAAAAGTTAGTTAAATGTGAAGCTTTTGAGCGAGTGAGGGGACCTGGTGCATTGATGTCATCGATGATTTTGTCAATCTGCACTTCATTTGCTGAGAAGGTTGACGTGGCTGAGGATTTTCTTCAGCACCATTTTCTTTAGGTGTATTAGCATGAATGTATTCATTCAATGGAATAACTTCCTCAGTGGGTATGATGTCTTCAGTAGCCTTCAGCTTAATGGATCCTCAGGAGACTGTTCATCTAACACAGAAGGCAGGTTCTCTCTTTGCGAGCCATTAGTTTCAGCAAACTGCACATCTACAGTTTCAACAACCTTGTGGTGCTAGGTGTTGAAGACTTTGTAGGTGTGCGAGTCTTTTCCGTAACCAAGCATAAAACCTTCATGTGCTTTCGGTGCAAATTTTGAACTGTGGTGACGATCTTGAATCCAACATTATGCACTGAAGACTTTGAGATAACTTACATTGGGTTTCTTGATAGTCATAAGTTTAGACGAAGTCGTCTTGAAGAATTTGTGAAGATATAACCTGTTGATGATGTGGCATGTAGTATCAATTGCCTCAGGCCAGAAGCGGCGAGGAGTCTTGTATTCATCAAGCATGGTTCGATCCATCTCATCAAGAGTCATGTTCTTGCGCTCCACGACGCCATTCTGCTAAGGATTACAAGGGGCAGATAACTCATGAGTAATACCAAGTTCATCAAGGTATGCATCAATATTAGTGTTCTTGAACTCAGTTCCATTATCACTCCTAATATGCTTGATCTTGACGCCGAAGTTGGTGGAGGCCCTTGAAGCAAATGGTCTAAAGACATCCTGCACTTCAGTCTTGTACAGAATAATATGCACCCAAGTGTATCGGGATTAATCATCAATAATGACAAAGCCATACAAACTTGAAGAATTTGTTAGTGTGGAGTAATGAGTGGGACCAAAGAGATCCATGTGAAGCAATTCAAAAGGTCGTGTTGTGGTCATGATTGTCTTCGAGGGATGCTTGGATCTGGTCATCTTTCTACACTCACATGCACCACAGAGGTGGACCTTGAGGAATTTGACACCTTCAATGCCAATGACATGCGTTTTCTTCACGAGCGTGTGCAAGTTCCTCATACCAGCATGTCCAAGTCACCAATGCCAGAGCTAGCCTTTTGAGGACTTTGCAAGTAGGCATGTGGCAGGCTAAAGACCTATAGATAAATCAAGAATATACAAGTCTCCTCTCCTAAAGCCTTTGAAGACTTTGGAGTTGTCAGATTCCATGATGACAACACAACGATATTTTCCAAATACGACAATCATATCAAGATCACAAAGCATTGAGACAGACATAAGGTTGAACCAAAGGGATTCGACAAGCATTTATCCATGGTTCGGTCCATTGAGATAGCAACCTTACCAAGTCCCAATACCTTGATTTTTCCTTTGTATGTGTATGTGATATGCTTCAGAGGAGATGGAGCGAGTGGAAAATTCATTAGTAGATTCTTGTCACCAGTCATGTGGTTTGTGCATCCACTATCGAGGACCCACTCAGTAGCTTTTGGAGTATCATCCTGTAGATGAATTAGTACAACTTACGAACTCATATGCTTCAGAGTGAAGAATATGACATCAATTTCATTAGACAGGATTTCATGACAAACTATAGTAAGCAAGTAGTATGGGGACGTGAGAAATGAAGAATTCATTTCTACAAGGTTAGATTGCATCCTTTCAAGCATTTCCTCAGGTCTCCAGCAAATTCATCAAATGTTCAAATTCATCTGGAGACCTTGACCCTGCATAAGAAATTATTTCAATTTCTTCACCACCCACATCTGGAGGGGTGGCAAAGAGTTCATCATTCTGCATGCACCATATGAGAAGGGAGGCATTGAAGCAAGTGTGCTTCGTTTCACAGGGCGAGGGTTAGAGTACTCAAATGAATAAGCAGACAAATTCTTCGAGGACTTATGAACATAATGGTTTAAAGAATAATGCACATATTCATAACTCTTAGATTTTCCCTGCAAAATAGAAGCATTAGCGCGAGAATGATATTTTTGACCATTTGAGGAATTTGGTCCAAGTGAGGACTTCGGTCCATATGAGGAATTTGATCTGGGGTTCCTATTCTTCATGAGTGGTGTCATGAGGACACTCACTTGAAGATTTTGTAGGTAGCTCTTGGGAACCCAGATTTTCTTCATAGGAGAGCCATTCCTGCAGTTAGTTCCAACAAATCTAGCAAATACTTCACCTTTCTGATTTTTGAAGAATTTGTAGTTAGAGTCAAGTGACTCATTAGAGGAATATGAAGTTAAACATGCAAAGCCAGATAAAGTGGATGGATCTATAGAAGATCCTTTCATAGCAAACCATGAGGTTTTGGGGTACTCCTCAGGTGTCCAGTAGGATCCAGCACCGTTGAGTTTCCTCATAGAGGCAATACACTCTCTCCTAGGGTTGTTGTTCAGAATCTACTTTTTGAGGACATCGCAAAGGGTTTGATGCCCTTTGAGACTTTTGTACATGCGTGTCACATACAATTCCATCAACCCTGCATTGTCGTCAGTGATACTTGTGGTATCCTCGGATGAGGAATTTGAGACCACCGGAATAGTTGAAGAATTTACAGTGATAGAAGCATTTGAAAATTCAGGTGAAGAATTAGTAGTTTGACATTCGATGCATTTCAAACAAGGTGGAACAAACTCTTCCTGAGCGGTACTGATCTGTTGAGCTAGTACGAAATCGTTTTCCCTTTGTAGATCCTCATGTGATACCCTTAGCTTCTCAAGATCTTGCTTTCTTTGAAGAAATTTATAAGAAATCTTCTCATGACTGGCTAAGAGGTCGTTATGATGACACTGAAGGTTATCATACTTTGTCTGAAGACTTTTGAGATCGTCAGACAGAGTTTGAGTCCGATCCACTTATTTGTACAACAGATCATCGCTTTTGTCTAGCATTTTCGAAAGCTTTTTGAGTGCACTTTGTTGCTTATTGGCAAATTTAACAAGTTTAGCATAGCTATGTTTCATAAATGCATCAGATTTACCTTCACTTGATTCACAAGAGGAATGATGCTTGTGTACCTTTGATCCTTTTGCCATGAAGCAATAGGTGGGAGCATAATCATCATGGCTGACGTCAGAGTCGTTGGATTAGTCATATTCTTCATCGTTGAAGATGGACTTGCTCACGAAAGCAGTAGAGAGAGCAAGGTTAGTGACACCAGATTCTGATTCCACCTCAGATTCTTCCTCTTCTTCATATTCTTGAGATTCTTCCTCAGAATCCATTTTATTATCGTGAATGCTCGAGCCTTTCTGGAACCATTATTCTTGTGCTTTGAGGACTTTGAAGATGAGGACTTTGTAGATGAGGACTTTGAAGATTTCTTCTTTTTCTTCGAGTCATCAGAACTATCATCCTTGTATTTCTTCTTCTTCTTTGAATCTTTTTCCCAGAGAGGTCAGTCAGAGATAAAATGACCAGTCTTCTTGCAACAATGATAGGTTCTTTTCTTGTAGTCTTCTAAGGAATCTGATTACCTCAAGCCACTTTTTGATGACTTTCCAAATCCACCTCTCCTTGAGAAGTTCTGGAATTTCCTGATGAGCATTGCCAGTTCCTGACTTAGTTCTTCAGGATCACCAAGGTTGCTGTCAGAATCTTCTTCTTCGAATGAAGAAATTGCTTTTGCCTTCAGAGCACGTGATCTTCCATAGCTTGGCTCGTATAGGTCTCTCTTCTCAGCTTGTTGGAATTCATGAGTATTGAGTCTCTCAAGAATATCAAAAGGATCAAGTGACTTGTAGTCTCCACGTTCTTGAATCATCAAAGCCAGAGTATCGAATGAGGAGTCAAGAGATCTTATCAGTTTCTTCACCACTTCATGGTCAGTGATATCGGTGGCACCTAGTGCTTGAAGCTCATTGGAGATATCAGTAAGATGATCAAATGTTTGTTGAAAATTATCATTGTCAAGTCTCTTGAAGCGGTTGAAGATATTGCAAAGAAAATCAACACGAGAGTCATGTTGAGTGGAAACACCTCTGTTGACTTTGGATAGCCTATCCTAGATAAGCTTAGCAGTCTCCAAAGCACTCACTCTGCCACACTGACCTTTGCTCACATGACCACAGATGTTATTCTTCGCTTGAGAGTCGAGTTGCTTGAATCTCTTCACATCAGTAGCAGTAACAGTGGGAGTGACAGAGGGTACACCATTTTCCACAACATACCAGAGATCATTGTCAATAGCTTCAATATGCATGCACATCTTGTTCTTCCAGTAGGGGTAGTCCATCCCATCGAAGGTAGGACAGCCCGCGGAAACCTTGATCATACCTATAGTCGACATAACTAGAACTCCAGGTGGTTAAACCAAAATCACATAGAGCGAGGGTGTACCTGCTCTGATACCAATTGAAAGTGTGTTATATCGACTAGAGGGGGGAGAATAGGAGATTTTTACAAATTCATCACTTGAGGAAATTTCAACTTTGAGGAATTTGAAATGTGATGAATAACTAGCAGCGGAATAAGTACTCAAGTGCATGCGGAACATAGTAACAACATAGTCTTCATGATGAAATGAAACATAAGCAGTGGTGAACAAGGTAACTTGAAGAATTTGATGTGAGGAAATTGTGAAAGTCTTCCGTCAAATTCTTCAAGCAGTAACAATCAATTTCATCAACAAGTATATGAGGAATAGAGGGGTCGAGGAAATAGAACTAGGTAGCTCGATGAAGACAATGGTTTGATGACCCAGTTCCAACTCCTGTGACAGTCGTACGTCTGGTTTGGATCGGCCTTGTATTTAAACCAGAGGACACACAGTCCCAGGACACATAATCCTTACCGTATTCTTCTTGATCTAAGGTTACACAGTCCACGCCCAACACTCATGCTAAGTCTTTAGGGTAGACTTCCAAAACCCTCACAAACAGGTCACCCCATGATCCACAATTTACTGTGGATGCTCTAGACCAAGTTCACTTCATGATCCCCAATTGACTGCAGGATACACTAGACCATGACGCCTAACCGTATGGAGGATGCATAGTCCTCAAAGGTAACAAGCGTCGGTTCCACACAGGAATTTCTTCAGTGATGCTCAATCACTTTGGGTTTGGTGGTTTGGTTGTGGGTTTTTCCTCACTGATGATTTTCTCTCAATGTCCTCGGAGGATGGGTTGCTCTCAAATGATAAGTGTCAGTTCTCTCTCGGAGCAGCCAACCAACTAGTGGTTATGGGGTGTGGCTATTTATAGCCAGGGTGCAACCTGACATAATAAGACATAAATTCCCCCAATGATATGACCGTTATGTGGATGTTATGATTGGGGACAGCTGGCGCTAAGCACAACAACAGTCGGAATTTCGAACTATGAAAGTCCTCAGACATATCATGCTCCTCGCTTGTAGGCAATTCGCAATGGCGAAATCCTAACTCCTCAGTCAGATCAATTTCCTCATAGACCAGAAGAACATCGTGTGTGTCACTGAAGAACTTCACTGAAATGTATGAGATTTCCAAAGGCTTCACTCGAAGTATTGGATAGGTTGAGGATTTTTGAATTGAGCATCAGTTGGAAATTTTCCTTAGTATTATCTCGGCCCCCTTTAATAGTATGGTGTTTCCTACGACTCAAATAAAGGAAATGAAACTAGAAAAACAAAAGTCTTCATGCTTCATAGTCCTCGTTCATATCTTCAAGGTCACACCAACTTCTTCATTTTCAAAGTCTTCAGGGGTCTTCAGCAAAGTCTTCACAAAGTCTTCACCAAAGTCTTCAGTTGATGACATTCATTTTTAGGGGTCGTTAATCTCCGGATATATCAAACTCCTCATTGATTTATAGAGCCTGTGTACACTCACAAATGCTTTAGTTCCCTATCCTATAAGTCTTCAGTACACCAAAAAAACTAAGGGGCACTAGATGCACTAACAAAGGGGAAGCGAGGGCAAATGGTCAGGGGCTCACAGCGAGGCGGATGGCGTTGACGGCAAGCTCAAGGAAATGGGGACGATGGCGAATCATCGAGGGTGAGCTCCGGTGGCTGGGGATGGAAACAACGACAGGGACGATGGTGTGGGGCCTCTAGCCTCGATTCCTTTGTCTTGGAGGCGAGGAAAGCACGTCGGAGCTTCTCTCAAGGTCGGGGAGGTGAGGGGAGCAGAGTGGCCGCAAGGCTGTGACCAACGGCGACGGTGACAGCAGAGGAGAGGGGAGCAAGCGAGAGCGAGAGGATGAAGGGGAGAGGGTCGCGACATCCTTATCCTCGATCCAGGCAGGCAGAGGAACTGGTGGTGTGCCGTCCATGCACGTGTGCCGCTCATTTTAAGTGTGGTAGTTTGTAACATCCCAAAATTCTAAATTTTGGAATGTTATATTAAATAAATAAGTAGGATTGTTTGCTTGAATGTTGAGTGATTGATTGTGTGAAATTGAGTGGAATTTTGAAACTTTTGAAATTTTAATGAGAGAGAATAAAATGACTTTACCAAAATTTTCTATTTCGAATCCCTATTCAATTTTGAGTTCGAATATTTTCAAAACCATCTTATAAAATTTCTCAAATGAGAGGAGGTAAATGACACTTAAAAAAATCAGTTACAATGTTTTGACTCAAATTTTAAAAATAAAAATTATTTGCCATTTATTTGAAATTCTAGTTCTTTTCATTTTGGAGTTATTGCAAAAAAAAACTGTTTTTTAAATTATTTTATTCGGCCTTAAACAAATGTTCATGTTTTAGAAAATATTTTTCTGAAAATTCTGATATATAATATGCCTATATAAAATGTTTGTCGATTTTTGTTTATTTTCTTTTCTTTGCTGTTTTAAAAAAACAGGAAACACTGTTTATTGCGGACACTGTTCATCCGGAAAAAAAAACCCTGGGCTGCGCCCATGTGCACAGCCGGTTGATAAGCCCATGTGGCCCTCTTCTTCTCTCTTTCCCTGTTTGTCTATGATTTTAGTCCCACCTCGCTTAGCTTTGGACGTTTGCATCTCCCTTCCACCTATAAATATAGACCCATAGGTGAACCCAAAAGTCATCCACTTCGTGTTGAATCGAATTGTTTCGGTCTGACTAGCTTTATAAAAAAAAAATTATTCTCTCCGGCGGGATTTCTGGAAGTCGTCTCCTCTTTGAATTTATATCTTCTCTGCATTCTAAAGATATTCTCTTCGTATTTTCTTTTATACTCCTGTAGTTTAATATCCCTAGATTAGTATTTCTATAGTAGTATACGATAGAGTAATTAGATTATTAATTAGTCTCCGTATTTACTCATTAGTCTTAGAATTCTTTTAGACATAGCATTTTTCCTCCATAAAACAGCTTGGCCCGAAATTTTCAAATAGCCATAACTTTTTACTCGTTTATCAGAATTAGATGAAACCAACGCCTAGAGTTTGGTCTTGACCTCACCTATCCAATCAACCTATCACGTCAACTTTTTTTTTCAAATTTTCAAATTTCAAAATTTATTCAGATTTATATTCAAACTTCTTTTAATCATATCTTTTTATCCGTAGCTCCGTTTCCGATGAATCCAATTGCGTCGGATCCATATCAAAGTAATCTTTCCGTTCACATCATTAGTGTTATCATATCAACATATAATTTTGATCTTGCTCATACTTCTCTATTAGTCCCCAAAATGTGTTCACACACCGTACTAAACTAATTCAATGCCATATTGAATTTCTTATAACTTTTGATCCGTCATTTTGAACCTAGTAATTCTTTTTTCTGCATGTTCATATTGACTTCCCATATATAGTAACATCATTAGTTTCGGTCTTTGAACCTTTCAAATTGGAGCGATTCAATTTGAATCCGAATCTTCATTTGATCATATCTTGCAAAACTGTAACACCTTTTCAATTGATTCCTTTTGCCCCTAAATACTCGTGTCATATAATTCTATTCATAACCATCGTACGTCGGTTCAACTTCTTTTGACCTTTGTGAATTCAAATTCAATTCATACTTGGATTTACAGTTCAACTTCTTTTGACCTTTTCAATTAAATTCTTTTTACAAATAAATTCTTATGCCTTATACTATTTGTCAAACAACGTTCATGTTGTTCTCCCATACATTGGATCGTCTTTCGTAGTCTCTCCAACCTAAGCTTATATAGCAATAGTTCATCATGAATTAACTCTTTTGAGTTGATTCCTCCACTTCCACTTTACAACACAGTTAGAACCTATCTTTTCTTATTTAACCTTAGTATGTTGTTATATTCGCTCCAAGACAGGATTTGTTTTTGCGTTCTTTCAGTTCTTTGTTTTGGCATGAATGTTTATTGAATGTTATTTGCTTACGATAGATTTTCATTGGAGAGTGACGAATAGTCTATCAATTACTTCTGAGAGCGATATTATTCTTCATCAACAGTACAGGCAAGTTCCCTTTGACAATCTTTTCATACCTATGTTTTATTGCATGTAGTGACATCATTCAACAAATCCCTCCCGTAGTGTTATTGAAATTCTTGTAGTTGAGTAGAATGCATGAGGTAGGAACCCCCCACTTGTTACTAAAGCCCCGGGAATGCTAGTTAGTGCAATGCTATGCTAAAGTAGACGGGGTCTGGTATGAGTGTTCGTGAGTGGTGTGAGAAGGAGGACTCCACTTCAAAACGATGACTTCATGAAGGCTTATTCAAGAACTGCATATTCAAGACCTCAAGACTTCGAGACTCGAGAAACAAGTTTTTCAATACACACTACTGGGTGAGGGATGGTTGAAATGGTACCCTGGAGAAACCCGTGGATTTGCCTAGGTGTTGCTGGAGATGGCCAGTATTCACGCGGAAAGCCTCACCCAGACTCAAAGGGAAGGATGAATACTTCATGCCCGGAAGCTTACCTATGTAGCCACAAGTCATTATGGGCTCTGGCTTGGTTGATCTTTGTTGTGACTCTGCTGGGCAGTGCTACAAGATGTAGTCGACGTTAGGATTGGATGGGCATTGTCGGACAGTCAGGGAAACACTTTGAAAGACCATGTTTCGTTCATCCTATTCTCAAACACCAGGCAGTGCGAGGACTTACCAGGAGGGAACGAATCTTGTGGGTAAAGTACACAACACTCTGCAGAGTTAAACCTAATCGATTAGCCGTGTCCCCGGTTACGGACAAATTGAGCCTCTGGACTTGGATCTATCTCTGAACTCCCAACACTGGACTGATAACTAATTGTGGGCAACTTATGATACTTATGGGCATTGAGACACTGGTTGGCGGAACCATGTCATGATAGGTAACTCCATAGTGAAATTCCTGATATTCCTTTGTTGTAGGAAAATAAAATCAGCTTTTACGCAAAAAGTGAGACACAGAGCCACAAAGCCTTTGCATATAGAATAGTCTTTATTCTTCTGTTCTACTATGGTGATCTTGCCAGTACATTCCATGTACTGACCTACACGGCTGCAACATCTTATGTTGCAGATACTCTTCTACGACGGGTAAGAGTACGATTCAGGGTTACGGTCCGCACTCAACCTGCCGTTGGTGTTATTGGGACTCCACTCCTGTTGACTGTATCCGCTGCTATTTTAAGGTATATATCAGTTTTACGTTAATTACATGTGATTGCACTTTGATATATACATTGATGTACTGTGTGTGCCAGCATACTGATCCAGGGATGGCACAGAAAACACAGAGGCTTGACTCGTTTTGAGTCGGGTCACTACAGAAATGGTATCAGAGCACGTGTTGACTGTAGGACGTGAACCTAGAAACTGGAAAGCCCTTAGGAAATGATTTCTTGAAAACTTTGTTTTCAGAAGACCTTTTACTTCTTATCTTATTTGATCCTTATCAAATGATCTCTCTTACCTCAAAAAGTTAGAAAATACCCTTTCCCGTTGACCACACTAAGGATCAACTAAGACCACTTCGAGAAGGACAAGATATCGAAACAACTGATGGCCACTTCAAAGTAAAGAAGATTTCACCATGCATTAGAAGAGTTGAAGCTACACGAGTTGAAGACTATGAAGACCCGAAGAAATTGAAGACCATGAAGAATTTCCAAGATATTATGCCCTAGAAGACCAAACCCCTGTTGTATACTTACGTTAGATACGATGATTTGTGAGCTGTCATTTGTGTGTAAGTTTTATTTTCGACAGCCACAACAAAAATCTATTTTCAAAACCATTGTTTGTATTGTGTGTATCCCCTTCTTTTTTCTCTCTCTCGTATCTCATCCCAAAACCTTGACCCAATAGATGACGAATGAAGATGGACTTGTGTATTCTGGATCAATGACTCGGTTAGAGGCAGAAGAATGGATTTAGAACATGGAGGATCACCTAAGGAGTAACCTTGTTACAAGGAACGAGATGGTCCAATATGCTCTTCGGTACTTTGCAGAAGGTGCTACACATTGGTGGAAGATGCATGTAGATATCCATGATAGGCAGGAATCAATCGCTTGGGAAGAATTTAAGATGACTCTGCAAGGATCTCATGTTGTTACCCACACCCAAAAGCCCCATAGCAAATATGTGAAGAAGATTTGTGCCTGCAAGATATGTGGAGAGATAGGACACACCCAGGAAGAACACAAGGAAGGATGCCCTCATTGTGAAGAAAATCACCCTACTGAGGAAGGCCCAACTGGGCAGGTGACATGTTTCTTGTGTGAAGGAACCAATCATTACCCAGCTCAATGCCAAATGTACCCCAAGGTAGAAGAAGTCATCAAGCAGCAGAAGGAAGCCCTGAAGGAAGCCTTTAGAGAAAAATTAGGAGAACTTGTGATGAAGGAAGATGTTGAAGACACAAATTGAGAAGGCCTAACCAGATTTTACTCCAATGCCTACTATTCATGTGGAGAAGAAGGACATTTCTCACAGGAGTGTACGAAGGAAAGAAAAGAGTATCTGGGAAACTTCCCGACAGCAGAAGTGGAGTTTGATCCACAGGAAATTGAAGTTTTGATCGGAACAAAGCACCTTAGGAAGGGACAAGCCGCTGAACAGAAGGACCTGGGTCATATCATATGTTTCAAGTGTAAGGATATGGGCCACTACGACAATAAGTGCCCAAGAAAGGAACCAAAACTCCAAGGAGCAAACACCAACATCAAGAAGCCCCGAGACTTGTCAGAAATCATTTGTTTTCGTAGCAAGGAAGCAGGACATTACGCTAGTAAATGTTCAAAGGAGAAGAAAGCTAGAATGAGTTAGTAAATTTTTGAAGATGGAAATAAATGTATCATGAAGCACTCTTGGTTTCATGACATTATTTTGTAACGGAAGCCTCTGAGATTGTAACAACTTCGTAAACCAATGAAATTTGTTGTGTCATGTTTTTTCTATGAGTTGTTACCCCATGAACAAAGATCTCTCACCAATTTTCGAGGATATGAGAAAATATGGTCTATGCAGGCATGCGTGCATTTCATTTTAAGTGTGGTAGCAACCACAGGGACAAAAGAATGAAGAGAATACCATTCATGTTAAGGAGTTTGGATAAGTGAATACAGGTGAAGAGAATGTGGAACCACCTCAAACTATGTGGATGATGACCTTTGTGACAACGTGTCTTTGAAGTTGGAATATTGGGAAAAGGAATGATTGTGGTGAAACCATACCCAAGGTTAAACAGATCAATGGAAAGGAAAATGGATTCCGCTAAGTGGAATCTAAACAAGAATAAGCCTGTGATTTGTACCTCAAGGGTATGATGTATTGAACTGAAGGAAATGCTGGTATCTGGAACGATAGTAATCCCAGGAGAGGTTAAAGCGATCCAAGTACTCAAGTGAACCCACAAGACACTGACCTTAGGATTGATAAGGATCAAGCTCCACCTTTGTGAAGGAAGCAACTTGGAAGAAGCTACGACTGATCAGCAAACGTTTTCTTAGGAGCATACGATAACCTGAGAGTTGTGAAGAAATGATAGATGTTTTTGCTTAGCTTGCTGAATCAATGGATTTATCCGAACTTTGTTCGTTGACAAGAGAAATTTCTGCAACGCTTGTGAGGAAGACCAAGTGTTAGAATACGAGATTCACTAAACCTTATACAAGGTAATGATTTCAGTGCGACATGGTTTGGCCACCATGACGACTTACTCTAATCATTATCTTGCTATTCGGAATGGTAAATCTGAGTGACTTACCCATAGTAAAGAGACGATGTTCTTTGAAGCTTTTGTTTAAACCTTTGAATGGTATGATGAAAACCCCTTGTACATGACAGTTGCCGTCACACGTAGGAATTTTTACGGTGAGGAATGAAGCCAAGACCCATTTCACTGCAGGATAACCACTAATGGTAGACCACCATGAGATCGTCGATAAGTTACTTAGAATGAACGCGAGACCTGCTAGCTAAGAAGACCCAGTATCGGTGGTAATACATTTTGTTATGAGAACACGATATTTTGATTTTAAAACGGAAGAGCGTCATCGAAGGAGCTATCGTGAAGTATGTGAAGAGACAGATGCACCCAAAGGACTATCATGATTTTGTGGGACTAGTAACTCTCATTTTAAGTGTGGTAGACCCCACACCTTCCACGTCAATGGTTTTGCTAGAAGACCCCCAAACCCTAACCTTTTCTTTCTAGCCCTTTTCGAATCTCGAGGACGAGATTCATTTTAAGTGTGGTAGTTTGTAACATCCCAAAATTCTAAATTTTGGAATGTTATATTAAATAAATAAGTAGGATTGTTTGCTTGAATGTTGAGTGATTGATTGTGTGAAATTGAGTGGAATTTTGAAACTTTTGAAATTTTAATGAGAGGGAATAAAATGACTTTCCCAAAAATTTCTATTTCGAATCCCTATTCAATTTTGAGTTCGAATATTTTCAAAACCCTCTTATAAAATTTCTCAAATGAGAGGAGGTAAATGACACTTAAAAAATCAGTTACAATGTCTTGACTCAAATTTTAAAAATAAAAATTATTTGCCATTTATTTGAAATTCTAGTTCTTTTCATTTTGGAGTTATTGCAAAAAAAAATTGTTTTTTTAAATTATTTTATTCGGCCTTAAACAAATGTTCATGTTTTAGAAAATATTTTTCTGAAAATTCTGATATATAATATGCCTATATAAAATGTTTGTCGATTTTTGTTTATTTTCTTTTCTTTGTTGTTTTTAAAAAAATAGGAAACACTGTTCATTGCGGACACTGTTCATCCAGAAAAAAAACCCCTGGGCTGCGCCCATGTGCACAGCCGGTTGATAAGCCCATGTGGCCCTCTTCTTCTCTCTTTCCCTGTTTGTCTATGATTTTAGTCCCACCTCGCTTAGCTTTGGACGTTTGCATCTCCCTTCCACCTATAAATATAGACCCATAGGTGAACCCAAAAGTCATCCACTTCGGGTTGAATCGAATCGTTTCGGTCTGACTAGCTTTATAAAAAAAAAATCTTCTCTCTGGCGGGATTTCTGGAAGTCGTCTCCTCTTTGAATGTATATCTTCTCTGCATTCTAAAGGTATTCTCTTCGTATTTTCTTTTATATTCCTGTAGTTTAATATCCCTAGATTAGTATTTCTATAGTAGTATACGATAGAGTAATTAGATTATTAATTAGTCTCCGTATTTACTCATTAGTCTTAGAATTCTTTTAGACATAGCATTTTTCCTCCGTAAAACAGCTTGGCCCGAAATTTTCAAATAGCCATAACTTTTTACTCGTTTATCAGAATTAGATGAAACCAACGCCTAGAGTTTCGTCTTGACCTCACCTATCCAATCAACCTATCACGTCACCTTTTTTTCAAATTTTCAAATTTCAAAATTTATTCAGATTTATATTCAAACTTCTTTTAATCATATCTTTTTATCCGTAGCTCCGTTTCCGATGAATCCAATTGCGTCGGATCCATATCAAAGTAATCTTTCCGTTCACATCATTAGTGTTATCATATCAACATATAATTTTGATCTTGCTCATACTTCTCTATTAGTCCCCAAAATGTGTTCACACACCGTACTAAACTAATTCAATGCCATATTGAATTTCTTATAACTTTTGATCCGTCATTTTGAACCTAGTAATTCTTTTTTCTACACGTTCATATTGACTTCCCATATATAGTAACATCATTAGTTTCGGTCTTTGAACCTTTCAAATCGGAGCGATTCAATTTGAATCCGAATCTTCATTTGATCATATCTTGCAAAACTGTAACACCTTTTCAATTGATTCCTTTTGCCCCTAAATACTCGTGTCATATAATTCTATTCATAACCATCGTACGTCGGTTCAACTTCTTTTGACCTTTGTGAATTCAAATTCAATTCATACTTGGATTTACAGTTCAACTTCTTTTGACCTTTTCAGTTAAATTCTTTTTACAAATAAATTCTTATGCCTTATACTATTTGTCAAACAACGTTCATGTTGTTCTCCCATACATTGGATCGTCTTTCGTAGTCTCTCCAACCTAAGCTTATATAGCAATAGTTCATCATCCATTAACTCTTTTGAGTTGATTCCTCCACTTCCACTTTACAACACAGTTAGAATCTATCTTTTCCTATTTAACCTTAGTATGTTGTTATATTCGCTCCAAGACATGATTTGTTCTTGCGTTCTTTCAGTTCTTTGTTTTGGCATGAATGTTTATTGAATGTTATTTGCTTACGATAGATTTTCATCGGAGAGTGACGAATAGTCTATCTATTACTTCTGAGAGCGATATTATTCTTCATCAACAGTAGAGGCAAGTTCACTTTGACCATCTTTTCATACCTATGTTTTATTGCATGTAGTGACATCATTCAACAAATCCCTCCCGTAGTGTTATTGAAATTCTTGTAGTTGAGTAGAATGCATGAGGTAGGAACCCCCCACTTGTTACTAAAGCCCCAGGAACACTAGTTAGTGCAATGATATGCTAAAGTAGACGGGTCTGGTATGAGTGTTCGTGAGTGGTGTGAGAAGGACTCCACGTCAAAACGATGACTTCATGAAGGCTTATTCAAGAACTGCATATTCAAGACCTCAAGACTTCGAGACTCGAGAAACAAGTTTTTCAATACACACTACTGGGTGAGGGATGGTTGAAACGATACCCTGGAGAAACCCGTGGATTTGCCTAGGTGTTGCTGGAGATGGCCAGTATTCACGCGGAAAGCCTCACCCAGACTCAAAGGGAAGGATGAATACTTCATGCCCGGAAGCTTACCTGTGTAGCCACAAGTCATTATGGGCTCTGGCTTGGTTGATCTTTGTTGTGACTCTGCTGGGTAGTGCTACGAGATGTAGTCGACATTAGGATTGGATGGGCACTGTCGGACAGTCAGGGAAACACTTTGAAAGACCATGTTTCGTTCATCCTGTTCTCAAACACCAGGCAGTGCAAGGACTTACCAGGAGGGAACAATCTTGTGGGTAAAGTACACAACACTCTGCAGAGTTAAACCTAATCGATTAGCCGTGTCCTCGGTTACGGACAAATTGAGCCTCTGGACTTGGATCTATCTCTGAACTCCCAACACTGGACTGATAACTAATTGTGGGCAACTTATGATACTTATGGGCATTGAGACACTGGTTGGCGGAACCATGTCATGATAGGTAACTCCATAGTGAAATTCCTGATGTTCCTTTGTTGTAGGAAAATAAAATCAGCTTTTACGCAAAAAGTCAGACATAGAGCCACAAAGCCTTTGCATATAGAATAGTCTTTATTCTTCTGTTCTACTATGGTGATCTTGCCAGTACATTCCATGTACTGACCTACACGGCTGCAACGTCTTATGTTGCGGATACTCTTCTACGACGGGTAAGAGTACGATTCAGGGTTACGGTCCGCACTCAACCTGCCGTTGGTGTTATTGGGACTCCACTCCCGTTGACTGTATCCGCTGCTATTTTAAGGTATATATCAGTTTTACGTTAATTACATGTGATTGCACTTTGATATATACATTGATGTACTGTGTGTGCCAGCATACTGATCTAGGGATGGCACAGAAAAACACAGAGGCTTGACTCGTTTCTAGTCGGGTCGCTACAATTACGTTGCGGGACATAAATTTCATCACTACACGTAGACAAGTCATAGCAGGCTAGAGGGACTCCATTACACTTCGAGATATTTCCCCAAAGGGACTGACACAGCAACAAAGAAGGATGCATGCCGGTCCATCAATGTGTCCGGAGCAGTAGCAAGCTACCGAGGCTCAGTGGAAACACAAAGAGGCATTTCCCCATAAGGAAGGCTACTAAAGCCATACAACTAGGTGTCGAATCCCACGCATACCAATGCAGTTCAATCATACATGCACCATGCCCGATATGCGTGGATACAACATGGCATCACAACAAAACTCTACAACATAACATTTATTTAGGAGGCTCCGAGGAGCTAACATAGTATAATATTACAAGCAGAAGGGGTCACATGACCCAACATTCAGAGCATACAAACAACAAGCGGAAGTTAAATGTATGCGTACAAACATCTGCAAAAGCGGCTGGAAGAGCCTAAAAAGCTACAACGACCCTACCATAGGAGCCAGACCTCTGTCTAGGTTACTAAGCTAATCCGTCGATATCAATGTCAAAAGAAACATAACTGAACAACGTCTATCTCTACAAAAATGTAAATAAGCAACAGTGAGTATGAAGGTACTCAGCAAGTGTTACATCAAAACTATCTACATATGCATCATGTTTCAATGGAAGGATTGTGGGGTTTACTAGAGAATGTCAGCTTTGACCTTTGGCTATCCTAGACCACGACAAAGCAACCAACGTATCACTACTCTCTCGTCTCCCTACGAGAGAGCACACACGAGTCCACATGTTCACCATATCAATACACCACTATGGATCCTCTCTCGTCTTCCTTCGAGAAGCCATTCATAGCACTCACACTTGTTTGGTGCATTTTAGAGTATCCGCTTAAAGTTGTCTATGAACAATGCAAGTCTCCAAGTAGTCCATATCCACGGACGCGGCTCTTCGAATAGATAGTTTACCCTGCAGGGGTATACTTTGTCACACATGCTCCGACCACTTACTGCCATGTGCATGTAAAATGGCACCTTGGCAACCTTCAAGCGGAGGCCCAGTGAGGGAGTCGGCTACAGACGTAAACCTTCAAGCGGAAGCCCAGTGAGGGAGTCGGCCACAGACGTAAACCTTCAATGACTCTAGACCAAGGCAGTCGCCTAACTGAGTTGGTCACCACAATCGAGAATCTAGCCGTGTTTCATGATTCATACTCAGAAGTCGTGTACAGGGCCCCAAGACGGTCCCGGTTGGTCCGTTCAACCACTTTTCAGGCCCGGCCACATCCTATCAACGTTTCGAACTAGTGCAACTCCTGGGCAAAGAACAAGGTAGGTTAATAGGCCGAGAGAGCTCAAGTTACCCGAGCCCAATGTGTGGTAGTAGCTAGTCTTGGAACACAAACATGGAACTCGGTTCATATGAGCGGCTTCAATGAGACAACCCGCCATGTACTCCTACATGGCCTCTCACTGCTACCTTTACCAAAATGGGTTCATCCCTTAACCCTCATCATCAGGACACATCCGTCTCACTCCGGTTCATCACCTAGATGAATCAGACCTGACACAACTCTAAGCATAGCAAGCATAACAGGGTTATAGCACAACATGGCTCAAGCATCTACCAGCTATGCTAGGTTGTTTGGTTTAGCTATTTACTGTGACAAGGACATGTCACGCAAAGGAGTGGGTTCATCTAGCGCAACACAAGTAGCAATTGAATCGCGTTGTCCTAATACATTAAAATGAGCGCAAGATCGAGAGAGTGGGATTGTATCGAATATGCTCAAGGGAGGGGGGTGCTTGCGTGTTTATCAAAAGAACTCACCTATTCTTCGATGTCGTTGATAACTACGTCTGGCAAGTCTATCAACATGATCAAATAAGGCACAAATTAAACAAGGCAAATGCTTCAGAATGATGCATGATAATTGCATGGCAATAAGTTGTTGGTTTGAGCTAGTGCATGTATCAACATGTTAAATGAAGATGGTTTGAATCCAAGGTCCAAATTCAACTCCATATGTGAAGTGGCCTATTGTGTTTTGAACAAAATGTCCAAGTTTGCCTATTTAGCTTGATGTAACATGCATGAAAATTCCACCATCAGATTCATTGGATTTTTCTAATAATTTTTCTCATATAAATTATACTCATCTGACTTATAGATTAAATTTTACGAATTTTTGAAGTTTATACTAATATCTGGAATATTTTTATTATAGAAATTTATTTACTGCGTCAACATTACATCATGCTGGTGTCAACAAGTCAAGCGGGCCAGTCCCAGGTCAAACCTGACTAGTGGGGTCTAGTGGTCAGTGACCTAGGGCTAATCCCGCGCTGACCGGGGTTTGACCCGCAGCTGGGGCCCACTGGTCAGTGGCTGGGGAGCTAACAACAGGGCATTTAGGCTTATAATGGTTGTCCACGTCAGCTGGCCGGAGTTTGGTTGCCGGCGACCTCTAGCCACGATGGAGATCCACCGAAGGGCCACGGGAGTGGCGGCTAAGGGCTCCTGATGGTTGCTCATGGATGCGCGCATCCATTAGGGGCAGCAGGAGGGCTCGGGGCCACCGGAGTGCTCGCCGACGAGCACATCCATAGCGGCGCCCGTACGGCCTCGACGGTGCGGGGATATAGAACACGGGGAGAACGATGGTGAGAGGAGGAGGAGCATCAGCGGCTCACCGCGGTTGCGATCATGTGGAAGGAGGGCTCGAGGGAGCGACGATGGCGGCGAATCTCGCCGGGGAGCGGTGGTGACCGGAGGGGAAAATGGCCACAATGACGATGGTGAGGAGCTCCCGACTCGATTTCTTTGGTGAGGAGGATCAGGGCGATGCGGCGGAGGTTTGGGGCGGCTCTGGGAGTTAAGGGAGGCCGGTGGCTGCGGGTGCGTCAAGCGGTAGAGGTAGCGGCACCCGGGTGCAAGGGGGAGATACACAGGTGAGGAGAGAGCAGCAGGGGAGGAATGAGCTCGAGGGGGTTCCAAGGGGGCCGTGTGGCGACTCCAACATGGGGAATGCAGGAAGAGAGTGAAAGCACATTTGCTCCCTTGGTGGTCTTGGTAATTCATAAGATCATATAAGTCATTGAACTATTGTTTCCTTCAAGTATGTTTTAGGAAAAGTTCAATGATGAGTTGGCAAAGATATTGTGGAATACCCCAAGATGCAAGGAAATAGGTTAGCCAAGCTTCAAGCAAGAGGACTCTACATTTTATATTGGTGAGAAATCACTTTCAATCCATAGGAAAGCCAATACTATTAAAGGGGGTAATTAAGCTTTTGTTGGTGAATAAAATGCTCATAGGTTCACAAGTGGTAGTCACCAAAGACACCCACAAATTCTCCCACCAAAGTCTGTCCAAAGCCAAACACTCAAAATCGGTGCAACCAACATTTCCATCCCGGTGCCACCGATTCCAAACCCTAGACAGACTCAGCCAAACCCTAGCTTTTCGGTATAGCCGATACTTCTTTCGGTGCCACCGAGTTGGGCTGCCAAATTTCTCTTACGCAAGTTCAATGTTTTGGTCACTCCGAGATTGTTGAATCGGTGTCACCGAGAATGGGATTCTGACCGTTGGTCACCTTATCGGTGCAACCGACTTTCCTATATCGGTCCTCTGAGATTCAAAATTTGCCAGCTTTGGTCACTTCGGTACCACCGACATTAACACATTGGTGTCACCGAGTATGACTTATTGTGTATAACGGTTGGATTTTGGGGATGCCTATATAAACCCATCCACCACCACCTACTCGGAAGAGAAGCACTCATAACTATTCC
Organism: Hordeum marinum; assembly: GCA_022496015.1. Classification (NCBI taxonomy): domain Eukaryota; kingdom Viridiplantae; phylum Streptophyta; class Magnoliopsida; order Poales; family Poaceae; genus Hordeum; species Hordeum marinum. Next base: position 202,312,954 of record CM039673.1, read on the forward strand.
ATACGTATCCTATTAGTTTTCTGAGAGACAACCACCAACCCTTGTGTTGAGGTCAAGATCTTCCACTCCAACCATATGGATCTTGATTTCTAGCCTCCACAAGTTGGTTTCCACCAATCCCATATCTTCTATGAGAGAGTGATTGTGTGTTGAGGAGTCTATCATCTTGAAGCACAAGATCAAGGAATTCATCGACATTACCAAGCCTATTACCTTTTGGAGGGTGGTGCCTCCTAGATTGATTCGGTGTCACTTTTGAGCCTCCTACTTCGTGTTGTGGAGTGAACCAAGAAGTTTGTAAGGGCAAGGACATCGCCTACTTCATGAAGATCTACCCTGACTAAGGCTAGTCCTCCGTGGACGTAGGCCGTCATGGTATAGTCAAGTTTGCTTGTAAGTGGAACCCTCCGTGGGTAGAGCCCTTTGTGGACTCTCGCGACCGTTACCCTCCATGGGTTGAAGACTCCGTGAACGTGGATGTATGATAGCACCACATATGGGAACCACGGGAAAAATCATCGGGTCACCAATTGTGTCTGCTTTCCTTACCCTCTCTTTACTTACATGTGAAATGTCTTTACTTTCCACTGCTAAACTCTTAGACATGCATGTGTAGGCTATACTTGACATACTATGAATGCTAAAATCTGTCAAGAATGAAAATTGGGAAAAAGTAGATTTTAATTGGTCATGTAGTCTAATCACCACCCTCTAGACCTACTATCGATCCTACAAGTGGTATCAGAGCTTTGGTCTCCATTGCATTGGTTGCACAATCTAGGAGAACTATGGCGTCTAGTGAGGGAAATTATCACCATATAGGTCCTTACTTTGATGGCACAAATTTTGCTAGTTTGAATCACAAAATGAAAATGCATTTCCTTGGTCATAACCCTGCCGTTTGGGTTGTTGTTCTTGTTGGGTTGCAAGGTGAATTCCTTGCGGAAGGAAAGGAACCCAATCGTGAAGCGGCTGCGGATGAATTGAAGATGTTGCATCTCAATGCTCAAGCATGTGATATTCTCTTCAACTGCCTATGCCCCGAAGAATTCAACAAAATTAGCTTTCACGAACATGCAAAAGAGATTTAGGATACTTTGGTTGATATGCATGAAGGAACTGAGTCTATGAGAGAATCCAAGTTGGATGTTCTTCAAGGTCAGCTTGACATGTTCAAGATGAAGGATGGTGAAAGAGTCGCTGAGATGTACTCTAGGCTATCTCTCATCACCAATGAGATTGCCGACTTAGGAAGCGAAGAAATGACTGACAAATTCATCATCAGGAAGATACTTCGAGCTTTGGATGATCGATGTGACATCGTTTCACATTGATCCAAATGATACCCAACTACAAACATCTCAAGCCAACAGAAGTGATTGGTAGAATTGTTTCTCATGAGATGACACTAAAAGACAAGTAAGAGCTTCACCAGAAGTCTAGCGGTGCTTACAAAACCACAAGTGATGCTCCCTCTACCTCAAGCTACAACCTTGTCACAAATGAAGAGATAAGCCTCATGGTCAAGAAATTCAACAAGTTCTACAAGAATAGAAGCAAAGATTGAAGCTCGAACTCAAGATATGAAGAGAAGCATTTGTCAAGTCGTGACCAAAACTGCTACAATTGTGGGAAGCCCGGACACTACTCAAATGAGTGTACGACTCCCTACAAACGAAGAGAAGAGTCACCAAGAAGACGAAGCTCAAGAGATGAGTCACCTCAAAGAGAGAGAAGGAGTATAGATGATCGTTATGAACGCATACCCTCAAGGAGAAGTAGGGACTCTGAGAAGAAAGACAAGTACACCAAGAGCTACTCAGGAAGGAAATATTAAGCTCATGTTGGTGATTGGGTTTCCGGCTCCGACTCCGACAACCACTCCGAGAGAATCTATCACTCCAACTCCGACTATAGTCAAGATGAAGGTGTTGCCGGAATTGCATTAGTGACTACCAACTCCTATGACCTATTTTATTCACCAAACAAACGGAGTGGAAGTTGCTTCACGGCTAAAGGCCCCAAGGTATCACACCCCGAGTATCTTGATTTCAATAGTGATGAAGATGACTTGTTAATTGAAGATGACATGCTATTTGACAAAAATAGTAATGTTAGTCAAAATGAACTTGATAGTACTCACTCTAGTGTAGATAAGTTGTGTGATGATGATAAGTTGGAACTAAAAACTCTTAAGCTAGCTCATGAGTTAACTCTAGAAGATCATAGAGAGCATGTAAGGACACATGAGAAGCTACGCTTCGAGAAGCTTAATTTAAAGCAAGAGCATGAGTTCCTTAAAGCTATCAATGACGATCTTCAAAAAAAGACTTCCTCTTATCTAGCCAAACAACTTCTCTTATCTACATTCATGCCTCAAGTTAAGTATAAGCAATCTAGTAACAAAGGAAAGAAAGGTTCTTCAACTAATAGCAATAAAAATGATAAAACCAATGATATTGCTTCTAGTAGTTCTCTTAATCCCACTAACACTTCTCTTACCCAAGTTACTCTTGAGCAAGAAAATGAACTCTTGAAAGGGATTATAGAGAAAGGTATCTACAAGAGTCTTCCAAGGTGCAAACAATTTGATGAGATTGTACGCAAGCATGGAGGATACTAGAAGAATCGTGGTGTTGGCTACTTCAACGCTAATGGAGTTGAATGGGAAGAAGGTAAATACCCCAATCTAGACCTTTTTCCTCAAAAGGAGAAGTATGAAAATACTCTTCCCAAGGGAACGAAAGCTCAAGGTGACCTTCCACCACAAGACACCAAGCTCAAGGACAAGACGAAGGTTCAAGAGGACTTTGACTCATATGAAGATGAATCCCAAGCTTTGGTGAAGTGGGTTCCCAAGGCTACTACAAGCTCAACTTCTACAAGTTCTACTTCAACACCAAGAATCCCCATCAACTTGATGTGGGTCCCCAATAATAGGAACTAGAGAGTTCTTGAGGGGTGACTCTCCCAATGAAATTCACTCATATTCATTATTGGCAAGAACTAGTTGCAAACAACATCAACATTATCCAATAGTTTAAGGAGTCACACGTTCCCTCATGGGTAAGCAAGCTACAAGGTAATCAACAAATCAATGGACATCATCACATATGCTTTGCATCCATGTCCATAGATATCCTTGTGTTTGTCTCTTGTGTGTTGGGACTAACCCATGTAGGTGAGAAGAGTAATGAAACAACCAGGATGCTCCCAACTCTTACTGATCTTCATCAACTTTGAGCATCCACCACTACCTCACCAACATGAAGTCTTCTTCGACAAAACCCAAGGTTAGTTTATCCCTCTTATGGGGGGATGTCACGTCTAGGGGGAGCTTTACTCTAAGACTTGTGTTAAAGCATCTCATAAGAATGTGACAACATTAAATGCTTTATGTTAAAGTGGTAACCCTACTTGTGGCTGAACGATGAGTATGATTTATGATCAAGTATTCTTACTTGGATCCTAAGTCAATATACTCATATATAGATGACTCCATCATTGCCCAAATGCTTGTTACATGCTATTCTGTTTGTGCATGTTTGCCGTGATTTCATTTGACAACTTATTGTCTGAGCATGTTGGTCTGCATTTATTTACTCATTCGAGGATATCCAATTGTTGCTATTTGGATTTTCATATTTATTTGCTAATTGGATATACAAGAATGCCTAGTACCAGTTGTTTAGCTATCTATGCTTTCTCACCTCATACTCTATTCATGCTGCATCACAAAATTTGAACAAGTGCTTTTTGATCTCTTTGTGTGAGGAGCACTCAGAGTTTCGTATCGACAAGGACTGACCATTAAAACCTCCCAAGTGCATCTCGGTGCAACCAACACCAAAATCTCAGTCTCACCGATTGCCTAGGGTTGATCTGGATTTGTTTCCTTGGTACTACCGATTCCATACTCTCAGTTACACCGAGTTTCCCATTCAGCTAACAGTTGAGAAACTCGGTGACATCGAAAATTGAGAATCGACGTCACAGACAGTGTAGGGTATATATTCGGTGGTCCCGATGGTTCGAAAATTCATTCTTCAAACCCTCACGCCCCAAGCCCTAAAGTATCGCAGAAGGACCCCTTGGTCATCGCCCTTGTCTTCCCGTGCTCCTCTGCCGCTAGAATCGCCGCCGTCCACGGAATCTTCGCCCTTGTCGCCACCGTAGCGGATCCGTCACTGAGATAGGGTATGGATTCAGACCCCTCTTGCGCTCTAAAGTCCGATTCTTGCGCATTAGGGTTTCTCCACTATCTTGCCACCTTGTGAGATCGTTCTATCCACAAGATAAACTCCATAGTCTAGAGAATCGAAAAAATTAGGTTAAGTTGCACCTGAAATTGCATCTCGGTGATACCGAGTTAGAAAAGTTAGTTCCACCGATTGCCTTTTTTTGCTACTGAGGACAGAACTCGGTGATACCGAGTGACAGTTTTTGGTCTAACTGAAATTGTGGCCAAGTTTCGGTTAGGGGTTCTGGGATTCTCAGCAGCACCGAAATATTTGACTCGGTGACACCAAAATCTAATTTGTGAAGTGAACTAGATCTATAATTTTTCTGTTCAAACTTTCAAAATACACATGAATATTTTTTGATGACTTATCCTGTTCCACTCTTCTATACTTTATTCACAGGGTCAGCAAGTCAGGGTCAGACAGTCAGAATTTGCCAGAGCAAGGTGTTAACATGACTTTAGACACTAGCCCTGAGGCTAGTTCTTTTTTAGATCTAGGCACCCCCAGCTCCCATGTGTTGCCCAAGGCTGCCGCAAGGGCCAGGAAGAAGCTGAATTCAGATGAGGTAGATTCAAATTTCGTGCCAGAGGAGGTTCTTGCCAAGAAGCAAGAGAAGGCTGCCAAGAGGTTAGCAAATGAGGCCACCTCTTCCAGAACGGTGGTCAGCAAAGCATATGCACCTCCTAAAGTTATGAGAGCACCTGAGTTTGCTAGAGCTACAATGACCATTGAACCCCCAAAGATGTCTATGCCTAAGAAGGCAGGGGAGAAGAAGATGGCCAGAAAGAGGAGAATCCATGTTACTAGGAGGCCTACATCTATGTATGAAGATCCAGAGGAGGCAGTTGTTGTTGAAGAGGAGGAAGAGCCAGCTGCAAAGGCTCCTCCCAAGAAGAAGGCAAAGAAACTTCTAGCTGATGCTTTCCCAAGTCTGGCACATCCAAGAGAACAAAATCCCAGAAGGCTGCTGCTGAAAAGCTTAAGAGTGCATCCAGGCAGATTCTATCTTCTGAAAAGAACAAGGGAACTATCTCCAGAGTTGAGAATGATGATGACTTGACAACCTTGATGAAACTAAGACCACACCTTCTAGTACATAATGCCAGCTATCCACTTGCTGAAGATATGAAGAGAGGAATTACTCAGGTTTGAGGGCTTGGAGAGCTATTGATCCATATGCCCAAAGGAAGAAGACAGTTGTTGACTACAGATTCTATACCAAAGAGCAACATGATTTCTATGAGACTGTGCTTTTTGACAAGAGTCTAGCTGTGAGCGACATGAGATATGTTGACTGGAAAATCATTGAGGAGAATGAGGACTATTTTCCAAGTGTCCAAGAAAATTTCCACTCCATTGGTTTAATGAGTTTGTTGGCAGCGAATTTACTACATGGAATGATGAAATGATCATGCAATTGTACTCCACTACACATTTCTATGGAGATGGTAGGATTGTATGTATGACAGAAGGAGCAACATATGAGTCAACAATTGACAAACTGGCTGCACTTCAAGGAGTCCCAAAGGTTCAGGATGGAGACATGGATGTCTACACGGAATCCAAGGCGAGCCACAATGCCATGAAGGATATGTATAATCCTATCCCTGCAGACAAAGTGAAATCTCACAAGCCTGGATCCATCTACTTTCTTCAAGCTGGCCTCTGCACCATGAACACCATTTTGAGGCATACTTTGATGCCCATGTCAGGAGATAATCCGAGGCTACTCAAGAGGGTTGCTGCTAATCAGAAGCGCTCTTGCTGGTATTCAACCTATATCTAGATTCTCACCAACTCTCACATTGAGAAGCACATATTTGCTCTTGACAGTCCCCATTTGCCCCTACAGCCAGATCTTGAGGATAACATTCTGGTGATGGACCCAGTGCTGGAAATACGCCCTAGAGGCAATAAACAAAGTGTTTATTTTTTTATTTCCTTGTTCATGATAATCGTTTATTATCAATACTATAATTCTATTAATTAGAAACATGGATACATGTGTGGACACATAGACAAACAGAATGTCCCTAGTATGCCTCTAATGAACTAGCTCGTTGATCGAAAGATGGTTAAGGTTTCCTAGCCATGGACATGAGATGTCATTTAATAACGGGATCACATCATTAGGAGAATGGTGTGATGGAAAAGACCCAAACTACAAACGTAGCTTATGATTGTGTCAGTTTATTGCTACTGTTTTCTGCATGTCAAGTATATCTTCCTATGACCATGAGATCATGCAACTCACAGATATCGGAGTAGTACCTTGTGTGTATCAAACATCGCAACGTAACTGGGTGACTATAAAGGTGCTCTACAGGTGTCTCGGAAGGTGTCTGTTGAGTTGGCATGGATCAAGACTGGGATTTGTTACTCCGTGTGACGGAGAGGTATCTCAGGGCCCACTCGGTAATACAACATCACAATAAGCCTTGCAAGCAATGTGACTAAGTGTTAGTTGCGAGATCTTGTACTACGAAACGAGTAATGAGACTTGCCAGGAACGAGGTTGAACTAGGTATGGAGATACCGACAATCGAATCTCGGGTAAGTAACATGCCGAAGAACAAAGGGAACATCATACGGGATTAACTGAATCCTTGACATAGAGGTTCAACCGATAAAGATCTTCATAGGATATTTAGGAACCAATGTGGACATCCAGGTCCCACCATTGGTTATTGACTGCAGAGGTGTCTCGGTCATGTCTACAGAGTTCTCGAACCCGCAGGGTCTGCACACTTAAGGTTTGGTGACGTTTCGGTAGTATAGAGTTGTGTATGGTGGTGACCGAAGATTGTTCGGAGTCCCTGATGAGATCCTAGACGTGACGAGGAGCTCCGAAATGGTCCGGAGGTAAAGATTCATATATAGGAAGTCCTGTTTTGGTCACCGGAAAAGTTTTGGGCTCATCAGTAGTGTACAGGGAGTGCCGGTAGTGTACCGGGAGACCTCCTGGAGGGGTATTTCGACCCAAGAGGCTAAATGGGCTTTGGTAGAGTGGAAACCATCCCTTAGTGGGCTGGTGGAACAAACACAATAGGCCCATGCGGTTGGAAGAAAAAAAGCCCAAGACAAAAGGTGGGAAAAAAGGCAAAATAGGTGAATCCTAGTCCTACTAGGATTGGAGGTGGAATCCACCTCCTCCACCTCCTTTCGGCCGAAGCCCTTGGCTTGGGAAGCCAAGGCTGCCTCCTCTCCTCTCTTACTCCTATATATACTGGTGGTATAGAGGGTTTTTGCACTAGAATTTCAACCACGTGCTACCCGTTCCTCCAGTGCATAGTTTCTCCTCTAGATTGGATTTCTGCAGTGCTTAGGCGAAGCCCTGCCACAATTGCTCCACCACCATCGCCGGAGCGCCGTCAGGCTGCCGGAGAACTCTTCTGCCTCTCCACTCCTTCTTGCTGGATCAAGATGGTGGAGATCGTCATCAAGCTGTACGTGTGCTGAACACGGAGGTGCCGTCCGTTCGTTGCTAGATCCGAAGGATCGTGATCAAGTTCGCGGGATGGATCGTGATCGGATCGCGGGATGGATCGTGATTGGATCATGGGACAGATCGTGATTGGATCGCGGGACGCACGGCGATTTGGATCGCGAAGACGTTCGACTACACCAACCGCGTTTCTTAACGCTTCCGGCTTAGCGATCTACAAGGGTATGTAGATTCACTCTCCCTCTCGTAGATGCGCATCACCATGGATAGATCTGCATGTGCGTAGGAATTTTTTTGTTTCCCATGCAACATTCCCCAATAGTGGTATCAGAGCTAGGTCTATGTGTTGATGAGATCTCGAGTAGAACACAAAAGGTTTGTGGGCGTTGATTCTTAGATTGCTTCCTCCCTTGGTCGGATTTTGGTTCAGCGGTATTGTGAGATGAAGCGGCCCGGACCAACATTACTCGCACGCTTACGAGAGACCGGTTGCCTCAACGCAACTTGTTGCCTAGATGGCTTGCGGGTGGCAGTTTCTCACTTTAGTTGGATCGGATTCGACAAAGGCGGTCCTTGAGAAGGTTGAAAAGAAAATTATGTATCACCATTGTGGTTTATGTGTAGGTGAGAATCCTTCTTGATAGAAACCCGTAGCAGCCATGTAAAACATGCAACAACAATTAGAGGACGTCTAACTTGTTTTTGTAGGGTATGTTGTGATGTGATATGGCCAATTACATGATGTGATATATGTGATGTATGAGATGATCATGTGATGTATAGGATGTCACGACTTGCATGTCGATGAGTACGGCAACCGACAGGAGCCATAGGGTTGTCTTTAATTATTTTATGACATGCGTGTCAATCATTAAGCTCTATGTAATGCTTTACTTTATCGCTAAACGGTAGCAATAGTAGTAGAAGCATGCAGGGCGTGACAACCTCGATGGCGACACGTTGATGGAGATCATGGTGTCGTGCCGGTGACGATGGAGATCACGCCGGTGCTTTCAAGATGGAGATCTAAAGCACAAGTTCATGGCCATATCATGTCACTTGTGAATTGCATGTGATGTTAATCCCTTTATGCACCTTGTTTTTCTTAGTACGACGGTACCATTATAAGGTGATCCCTCACTTAAATTTCAAGATAAAATTGTGTTCTCCCCGAGTGTGCACCATTGCGAAAGTTCGTCGTGTTAAGACACCACATGATGATCGGGTGTGATAGACTCTACGTTCACATACAACAGGTGCAATCCAGTGTTGCACGCGCAGAATACTCGGTATAAACTTGATGAGCCTAGCATATACAGATATGGCCTCGGAACACAAAAGACCGAAGGGTCAAACATGAGTCATATAGTAGATATGATCAACATAATGATGTTCACCATTGAAGCCACCTCAACTCACGTGATGATCGGACTTGAGTTGGTGGATTTGGATCATGTGACACTCAGATGACCTGAGGGATGTGAATTTGAGTGGGAGCTTTAGTAATTTGATTAACTAAACTCATTATCTTGAACAATAGTCTAAGTAAACTTTGCATATTTATGTTGTAGATCAATGGCTCACGCAGTAGCACCCCTGAATTTTAATGCGTTCCTAGAGAAAGCTAAACTGAAAGATGATGGAAGTAACTTTGTTGACTGGGCCCGTAATATGAGGATTATCCTCACGGCTTCCGAGAAATCATATGTCCTTGATGCACCGCTTGGTGACCAACCAGAAGACATGACCTCCGAAGACGTTAAGAACGCTTGGGAGGCACGTATTGGAGATTACTCAATAGTTTAGTGCGCAATATTGTATGGCCTAGAACCGGGACTTCAGAGACGTTTTGAATGTCATGGAGCATATGAGATGTTTCAGGAGTTGAAGTTTATCTTTCAGAAGAATGCCCGGATCGAGAGGTATGAAACCTCCGATAAGTTCTATGCTTGCAAGATGGAGGAGAACTGGTCTATCAGTGAATATATACTCACAATGTCTGGGTATTCAACTCATCTAGCGGAGTTGGGAATTGCCCTTCCGCCAGAGGTGATCACTGGCAGAGTTCTTCAATCACTGCCACCTAGTTACAAGAGCTTTGTGATGAACTATAACATGCACGGGATGGACAAGTCAGTTGCCGAGCTGTTTGCGATGCTAAAAGTCGCTGAGTCTGAAATCCAGAAAGAACATCAAGTGTTGATGGTCAATAAAACCACTAGTTTCAAGAAAAATGGCAAAGTCAAGGGAAAGGGAAAGAAGGGTAAAACCAAGAAGGATGGCAAAGGAGTTGCTACTCCTGTAAAGAAGCCCAAGCATGGATCCAAGCCAGAAACAGAGTGCTTTCGTTGCAAGGGAACTCGTCACTCGAAGCAGAACTGCCCCAAGTACCTGGCTGACAAGAAGGCGGCCAACGACAAAGAAGGTATATATGATATACATGTTATTGAGTTGTACCTTACTAGCTCTCGTAGTAGTGCCTGGGTATTTGATACCGGTTCGGTTGCTCACATTTGCAACTCAAAGCAGGAACTACGGAATAAACGAAGGCTGGCAAAGGACGAAGTGACGATGCGCGTGGGAAATGTTTCCAAGGTTGATGTGATCGCCATCGACACGCTCTCTCTTTGATTACCATCGGGATTAGTATAAACCTGAATAATTGTTATTTAGTGCCTGCGTTAAGCATGAACATTATATCTGGATCTTGTTTATTGCGAGAGGGTTACTCATTTAAATCAGAGAATAAAGGTTGTTCTATTTCTATGAGTAGTATATTTTATGGTCATGCACCCAATGTTAGGGGTTTATTCATATTAAATCTTGATAGTGATGACACACATGTTCATAAAATTGATGCCAAAAGATTTAGAATTCATAATGATAGTACCACTTTCTTGTGGCACTGGCGTTTAGGTCATATTGGTGTAAAACGCATGAGGAAGCTCCATGCTGATGGACTTTTGGAGTCACTTGATTTTGAATCACTTGACACATGTGAACCATGCCTCATGGGCAAGATGACTAAAACGCCGTTCTCTGGAACAATGGAACGGGCGAGTGACTTATTGGAAATCATACATACTGATGTGTGTGGTCCAATGAATGTTACAGTGCGTGGTGGATATCGTTATTTTCTCACCTTCACTGATGACTTAAGTAGATATGGGTATATTTACTTAATGAAACACAAGTGTGAAACGTTTGAAAAGTTCAAGCAATTTCAGAGTGAAGTTGAGAATCATCATAACAAGAAGATTAAGTTCCCGCGATCTGATCGAGGAGGCGAATATCTGAGTTATGAGTTTGGCAGTCACTTAAGACAGTGTGGAATTGTTTCACAGTTGACACCGCCCGGAACACCACAGCGTAATGGTGTGTCCGAACGTTGTAATCGATCCTTATTAGATATGGTGCGTTCTATGATGTCTCTTACTGATTTGCCACTATTGTTTTGGGGTTATGCATTAGAGACAACTGCATTCACTTTAAATAGGGCACCATCAAAATCCGTTGCGACGACGCCATATGAACTGTGGTTTGGCAAGAAGCCAAAGTTGTCGTTTCTTAAAGTTTGGGGATGTGATGCTTATGTCAAAAAGCTTCAGCCTGAAAAGCTAGAACACAAAGCGGAGAAATGCATCTTCATAGGATACCCGAAAGAGACTGTCGGGTATACCTTCTTTCTCAGATCTGAAGGCAAAGTGTTTGTCGCTAAGAACAGAACATTTCTTGAGAAAGAGTTTCTCTCGAAACAATTTAGTCGGAGGAAAATAGAGCTTGATGAGGTAATTGAACCTTTACTTCAACCAGAAAGTAGCGCAGCGTAGAAAGATGTTTCTGTGGAACCTACGACAATAGAAGAGGAAGTTAATGATGATGATCATGAAGCTTCGGATCAAGCTGCTAGTGAACCTCATAGGTCGACAAGGGCGCGTACTACCCCTGAGTGGTACGACAACCCTGTCTTGGAGGTTATGTTGTTGGACAACAATGAACCTACGAGCTATGGAGGAGAAGTGATGGGCCCGGATTTCGAGAAATGGTTAGAGGCCATGAAATCCGAGATGGGATCTATGTATGAAAACATAGTATGAACTTTGGAAGTATTACCTGAAGGACAAAAGGCCATTCAGAACAAATGGATCTTTAAGAAGAAGACAGAAGCAGACGGTAATGTCGCCGTCTATAAAGCTCGACTTGTGGCAAAGGATTTTTCACAAGTTCAAGGAGTTGACTACGATGAGACTTTCTCACCCATAGCGATGCTTAAGTCTGTCAGAATCATGTTAGCAATAGCTTCTTATTTCGACTATGAAATTTGGCAGATGGATGTCAAAACAGCATTCCTCAACGGTTTCCTTGAGGAAGTGTTGTATATGATGCAAGACGAAGGTTTTGTCGATCCAGAGAATGCTGACAAAGTTTGCGAACTCGAGCGATCCATTTATTGACTAGTGCAAGCATCTGCGAGTTGGAATAAGCGCTTTGATGAGGTGATCAAAGCGTTTGAGTTTATACAAGTTTATGGAGAAGCTTGTATTTACAAGAAAGTGAGTGGGAGCTCTATAGAGTTTCTAGTATTATATGTGGATGACATATTGCTGATTGGAAACAATATAGAAATGCTAGAAAGCATGAAGGAATATTTGAACAAGAGTTTTTCAATGAAGGACCTAGGATAAGCTGCTTTCATATTAGGCATTAAGATCTATAGAGATAGATCGAGACACTTAATAGCACTTTCACAGAGCACATACCTTGATAAAGTTGTGAAGAAGTTCAAAATGGAATAGTCCAAGAAGGGGTTCTTGCCTGTGTTACAAGGTGTGAAGTTGAGTAAGACTCAATGCCCAGTAACTGCAGAAGATATAGAAAAGATGAGTGTCATACCCTATGCTTCAGCCATAGGCTCTATCATGTATGCAAATGCGGTGCACAAGACCCGATGTCAGCCTTGCCATAAATATGACCGGAAGGTTTCAAAGTGATCCTGGAATGGAGCACTAGCAAGTGGTCAAGAATATCCTTAAGTACCTGAAAAATACTAAGGAAATGTTTCTCGTTTATGGAGGTGACGAAGAGCTCGTCATAAAGGGTTATGTCGATGCAAGCTTTGACACTGATCTGGACAACTCTAGGTCGCAAACCGGATACGTATTTATTCTTAACGGGGCAGCGGTAAGCTGGTGCAGTTCCAAGCCAAGCGTGGTAGCTGATTCTACGTGCAAAGCGGAATACATCGCAGCCTTGGAGGCAGCGAAGGAAGGTGTCTAGATGATGCAGTTCATGACAGATCTTGGAGTAGTGCCCAGTGCACTTAATCGAATGAACCTGTTCTGTGACAACACTAGTTCCATTGCTCTGGCTAAGGAACCAAGGTTTCACAAGAGGACCAGACACATAAAGCGACGCTTCAACTCCATCCGTGATTACATCATGGATAAAGACATAAATATTTGCAAAGTGCACATGGATCTGAATGTTGCAGACCCATTGAGTAAACCTCTTCCAAGGGCAGAACATGATCATCACCAGAACTGCATGGGTGTTCGATTCTTCACAATGTAAATCACATAGTGATGTGACCTAGATTATTGACTCTCGTGCAAGTGGGAGACTGTTGGAAATATGCCCTAGAGGCAATAAATAAAGTGTTTATTATTGTATTTCTTTGTTCATGATAATCGTTTATTATCCATGCTATAATTGTATTAATTGGAAACATGGATACATGTGTGGATACATAGACAAACACAATGTCCCTAGTATGCCTCTAGTGAACTAGCTCGTTGATCGAAAGATGGTTAAGGTTTCGTAGCCGTGGACATGAGATGTCATTTAATAACAGGATCACATCATTAGGAGAATGATGTGATGGACAAGACCCAAACTACAAACGTAGCTTATGATCGTGTCAGTTTATTGCTATTGTTTTCTGCATGTCAAGTATATGTTCCTATGACCATGAGATCATGCAACTCACAGATATCGGAGGAGTACCTTGTGTGTATCAAACATCACAACGTAACAGGGTGACTATAAAGGTGCTCTATAGGTGTCTCTGAGGGTGTCTGTTGAGTTGGCATGGATCAAGACTGGGATTTGTTACTCCGTGTGACGGAGAGGTCTCTCACGGCCCACTCGGTAATACAACATCACAATAAGCCTTGCAAGCAATGTGACTAAGTGTTAGTTGCGAGATCTTGTATTACAGAACAAGTAAAGAGACTTGCCAGTAACGATGTTGAATTAGGTATGGAGATACAGACGATCGAATCTCGGGCAAGTAACATGGCGAAGAACAAAGGGAACGTCATACGGGATTAACTGAATCCTTGACATAGAGGTCCGACCGATAAAGATCTTCGTAGAATATGTAGGAACCAATGTGGACATCCAGGTCCCGCAATTGGTTATTGACCGTAGAGGTGTCTCGGTCATGTCTACATAGTTCTCGAACCTGCAGGGTCTGCACACTTAAGGTTTGGTGACGTTTCGGTAGTATAGAGTTGTGTATGGTTGTGACTGAAGTTTGTTAGGAGTCCTGGATAAGATCCCGGACGTCGTGAGGAGCTCCAGAATGGTCCGGAGGTAAAGATTCATATATAGGAAGTCCTGTTTTGGTTGCCGGAAAAGTTTCGGGCTCATCGGTAGTGTACTGGGAGTGCGGGTAGTGTACCGGGAGACCTCCGGGAGGGGTATTTCGACCCAAGAGGCTACATGGTCTGTGGGAGAGTGGAAACCAGCCCTTAGTGGGCTGGTGGAACAACCACAAGAGGCCCAGGCGGCTGGAAGAAAAAAAGCCCAAGAGAAAAGGTGGGAAAAAGGCAAAATAGGTGAATCATAGTCCTACTAGGATTGGAGGTGGACTCCACCTCCTCCACCTCCTTTCGGCCGAAGCCCTTCGCTTGGGAAGCCAAGGCTGCCTCCTCTCCTATCTTACTCCTATATATACTGGTGGTATAGAGGGGTTTTGCACTAGAATTTCATCCACGTGCTACCCGTTCCTCCAGTGCATAGTTTCTCCTCTAGATTGGATTTATGCAGTGCTTAGGCGAAGCCCTGCCGGAATTACTGCACCACCATCGCTGGAGCGCCGTCAGGCTGGCGGAGAACTCTTCTTGCTCTCCACTCCTTCTTGCCGGATCAAGACGGTGGAGATCGTCATCAAGCAATACGTGTGCTGAACGCGGAGGTGCCGTCCGTTCGGTGCCAGATCGGAAGGATCGTGATCAAGTTCGTGGGACGATCGTGATCAAGTTCGTGGGACGAATCGTGATCGGATCGCGGGACGGATCATTATTGGATCGCGGGACGGATCATGATTGGATCGCGGGACGCACGGCGATTTGGATTGCGATGACGTTCGACTACACCAACCGCGTTTCTTAACGCTTCCCGCTTAGCGATCTACAAGGGTATGTAGATTCACTGTCCCTCTCGTAGATGCTCATCACCATGGATAGATCTGCGTGTGCGTAGGATTTTTTTTGTTTCCCATGCAACGTTCCCCAACACCCAGACCATCCCACATTAGCTGTAGCTCATCATAGGCAGAGGCAGAGGCAGAGGAAGCTCGAGCCACTAGTGCTCAAGTTCCTATATCCATAAATGAGCAAATGGATCTGTTGATATCATCAGTTAAGGGCATGCAAAAGCATATCAAGGGGATTCTGGACAACCGGACCATTCTTTTGAGGATCTTTGAAACTAGGATCAAGACCCTTAATGATAAGGTGGACAAGCTGACTAAGACAGTCACAGAGCTCTAGAAGGAAGTAGACTCAATGCCTCTTCCTCACACTACTTCAGATGAGGATGATGATGATGATGAGGAGGAGGAGGGGGATGAGGATGAGGATGGATCACCTCTCAGGACAGGCACACAGTTTCCTACTCAGGCCAGATCAGTCACTGTGCCAGCTCCAGACTTGAGGCCCTCTTCATCAGCTCCTGCTGCTGTCGCTTCAGCTCCTCCTCCATCAGCTCTAGTTCCTCCCGCTGCCACTCCAAATCCATCCATGACATATGCAAAGATCTTCACCGACGCTGTTCTCTCGACTCCTTCATCAACAACCAGAGGAGATCACCCCAAGAATGCTTAGACATATGCCTTTGAACTTTTTGGTAACTTTTTGCCAAAGGGGGAGAAGTGCATATAGATCTTTAGGCTTTGAGTGAGTGAGCGTTTTGGTGTTTATTGCTTTCCCAAAACAATTGCCTTTTGGTTTCTTGTGATACACTTTTTTGTGATGCTACTACTTCCTATCATCTTAATTCTTTATGAGATTATCTTTCTACATTGCTTGATTGTGTTGTGCAATGAAGTTCACTCCAATTTTTCTCGCACACCACCTAGATGTATCTGACATTAAAGAAGTGCCCCATGTACCTAATCAATTGTGCATTTGCATTCAAACGAAAATTCAAAATAATTCACAAATTTAGGGGGAGCTCTTGCTTATAACATACTTCTCAAAGCAACGATTATATTCATTGATTATATCATATGTACAAGCTTTGATCTATATGTTGTCCTCAATTACCAAAAAGGGGAAGATTGAAAGCACATTTGCTCCCTTGGTGGTTTTGGTAATTCATAAAAACATATAAGTCACTGAACTAATGTTTCCTTCAAGTATGTTTCAGGAAAAGCTTAATGATAGGTTGGCAAAGAGATTGTGGAATACCCCTAGATGCAAGGAAATAGGTTGCAAAGATTCAAGCAAGAGGACTCTACATTTTATATTTGTGAGAAATCACTTTGAGTCCATAGGAAAGCCAATACTATTAAAAGGGGGTAAGGTTTTGTTGGTGAACAAAATGCTCATATGTGCACAAGTGATAGTCACCAAAGACACCCACAAACTCTCCAACCAAAGTCTTTCCAATGTCAAACACTCAAAATCGATGCAACCAAAATTTCCATTCTGGTGACACTGATTCCAAACCCTAGATAGACTCAGCCAAACCCTAGCCTTTCGGTACAACCCAAACTGCTTTCGGTGCCCTCGAGTTGGGCTGCCAACTTTCTATTATGCAAGTTCATAGTTTTTGTCCCTCCGAGATTGTTGAATCAGTGTCACTGAGAATGGGCATTCTGACCGTTGGACACCTTATCGGTGCAACCAAGATTCCTGTATCGATCCCGCCGAGATTAAAAAGTTCCACCTCTGGTCACTTCGGTACCACCAAGATTAACACATCGGTGTCACCGAGTCTGACTTATTGTGTGTAAAGATTGGATTTTTGGGGATGCCTATATATACCCCTCAACCACCACCTACTCGAAAGAGAAGCACTCAGAAATATTCCATAGCTATCCTATCAGTTTTCTTAGAGAGAACCACCTACCCTTGTCTTGAGGTCAAGATCTTCCACTCCAACCATATGGATCTTGATTTCTAGCCTCCCCAAGTTGCTTGCCACCAATCCCATCACTTCTACCAAGTGATTGTGTGTTGAGGAGTCTATCATCTTGAAGAACAAGAGCAAGGAGTTCATCGACATTACCGAGCCTATTACCTTTTGGAGGGTGGTGTCTCCTAGATTGGTTAGGTTTCGCTTGGGAGCCTCCAACTTCGTGTTGTGGAGTGTACCAAGAAGTTTGTAAGGGAAGGATATTGGCTAGTCCTCCATGGATGTAGGCCATCATGGCATAGTCAAGGTTTCTTCTTTGTGGAACCCTCCGTGGGTAGAGCCCTCGATGGACTCTCGTGACCGTTAACCTCCGTGGGTTGAAGACTCCATGAACGTGGATGTACGATAGCACCACCTATCGGAACCACGGGAAAAATCATCATGTCACCAATTGTGTTTTCTTTCCTTACCCTCTCTTTACTTACATGTGTAATGTCTTTACTTTCCGCTGCTATACTCTTAGACACGCATGTCTAGGGTCTACTCGACATACTATGAATGCTAAAATCTACAAAGAATTAAAATTGGGAAAAAGTAGATTTTAATTAGTCAAGTAGTCTAATCACCCCCTCTAGACCTACTTTCGATCCTAGAGAGAAGCAGGATGTGGCGAGGCGTGTACCCGCGCGCTCCGGCCACGTTCCTCTGTCCTCCTAGCGGGAGGAAGAGGATGACTGGACATTGGGCCAGTTGGGGCTCTTCCCAGCTGGGCCAGGGAGCCAAGTGGGTTTTCTCCTCCTCTTCTTATTATTTATTTTTCCTTTTTTCTGACATCTGTTATGGCTAAAATGAAATACGTAGCCGTTTATAGAAATCCTGATAACTATTATGTGCGGTTGGTATAATTAACTAGTGCCACATAAATATAAAAGATAGTTACAATGCAAATAATATTTGTAATAAATCAAATGCCCAATATAAAATGTTTTTGTGATCCAAAAATATAGATTGACATTTTCACATCATGCCAATATTTTATCACAACATGAGGGGCATTTTCTTGGATCTATTTGAAGCAATTTTTATAATGCTTATTTTTGGGGAAAATGATTTTTGAGGCTTAATTATTTCCTCAATTCATTTCATTTGAATAATAATGCATGCATGAATGCATTGGCAAACATAAAGAAACTAGGGCTGTGACAACTGACCCCCACTAAACAGGAATCTCGTCCCGAGATTCAGGAGTAGTCGGTAAGAGTGCAGGGTACTCAAGCCAAAGACGATCTTCGCGCTCCCAGGTTGCTTCATCCTTGGAATGGTGCAACAACTGAATCTTCCGAAACTTGATGCTGCTACGTCGAGTGCTGCACTCGGTTTTTTCAAGAATACGAACAGGATATTCTTGATATGATAGATCATCTTGAAGATCCAACGTTTCGTGGTCCACATCGCATATAGAATCCTTGAAGCAACGCCTTAGTTGAGAAATGTGGAACACATCATGAACTTTGGAAATTTGTAGGAGTAGTTCCAATTGGTAGGCAACCTCTCCTCGTTCAGAGAATGCGAAAAGGACCGATGTAACGAGGAGCTAATTTGCATTTGATACCGAAACGATGGGTACCCTTAAGAGGTGAAACCCGAAGGTAAGCCTTCTCTTCAACTTCATAGCTTACTTCCTTATGATGACGGTCATATTGGCTCTTCTGACGAGATTGGGCGGTTTTCAAATTCTCACGAATGATGCAAACTTGCTCTTCTGGATCCTAGATCATATCCAGTCCCAAGAATTGTCTTTCACCAATTTCTGACTAGTTTAATGGCGTTCGACATCTTCATCCATATAGAACTTCGAAAGGAGATTTTCCCAGACTAGACTGGGAGCTATTGTTATAAGAAATTTCTATGAATGAAAGACATTTCTCCGAATTCATACTGGATGAGATAACACAGGCTCTAAGCATATCTTCAAGAATTTGATTGACTCTTTCTACTTGACCACTCGACTAAGGGTGATAAGCGGTGCTAAAGGAGAGATGGGTTCCCATATCACTCTGGAAACTTTCCCAAAATCGAGAAGTAAAAATACTTACAAGATCAGAATTGATCTCTAGATGAACACCATGAAGAGACACTATTCGAGAAATATACAGATCTTCTATCTGACTAGCAGTTATACTTTCTCGAACTTGAAGGAAATGAGAAACTTTAGAAAGGCGATCGATGACCACGAAGATGGCATCATTCCCTTTCATAGTCTTTGGAAAGACGGTGATGAAATCCATACCGACCTTGTCCCATTTCCGCTCAGGAATAGCCAAGGGCTGAAGGGTGCCACCAGGCAGTTGATGCTCTGATTTAACACCACAAAAAACGTTGCAGTTAGCAATGAATTGAGCAATTTCTCACTTTATTTGGGTCCACCAAAACCTCTAGCATAAGTCCTGATACATCTTAGTACTACCAGGATGAATCGTGAGAGGAGATTCATGAGCTTCCTTAAGGATCAGTTCTCAAAGTTGTTGTTTCTTGGGAACTACCAAGCGGTCCTCACAAATACAACAACTTGATCATCTACCGACACGAAAAGAGCAACTCCCTTGGTGATGTTGCTCTTGATACGGGAAATTCCCGGATCCTGCTTCTGGGCAGCTATGATCTGATCCTCAAGAGGTGATTTCGCCACCAAGGTAGAAAGGGGTCCTCGAGGAACAATGTCAAGATTTAACTTACAAAATTCCTCGTGGAGAAGTGGTTGACTTTGTAGCAACATGAGGTTGTTACAATAGGATTTACGACTTAGTGCATCAGCCATGACATTGGCTTTGCCTGGGGTGTAAGATATTCCTAAGTCGTAGTCATTAATCAACTCAATCCACTATCTTTGCGTGACATTTAAATCCGGTTGGGTCAATATATATTTGAGACTCTGGTGATCATTGTATATTTCATAACAATTACCCAGAAGGTAATGTCGCCAAGTGGCAAGTGCATGGACTACTGCGACAAGTTCCATATCGTGTGTTCGATAATTCTCCTCATGTGGACACAACTGTCAACAAGCATAGGCAATCACATGACGATCTTTCATAAGAATGTCACCTAGACCTTGTCGCAAAGCATCACAGTAGATAACAAAGTCCTTTGTTATCTACGGGGGTACAAGTACCGGGGCAGTAGTCAGTCGTCCTTTCAACTCCTGAAAACTTTCCTCAAACTTTGGATTTCACTCGAACTTCTTATCTTTCTTGAGGTGTTCAGTTAGAGGGTTGGCAAATTTGGAGAAGTTCTCAATGAACGGCGATAGTAGCTCGCTAATCCAAGGAAACTCCTAACTTGCTTCACCTATTTAGGTGGAGTCCAATCAAGGACAACTTGAACTCTATCAGGATTAATAGAAATACCTTTCACAGAGATTACGTGGCCTAGATAGGTTACTTCTGGCAACAAGAATTCACACTTGGAGAATTTGGTGTAAAGGCGGTGCCCTCGGAGTTTCATCAATACCAGCCTAAGATTCTCAGCATGTTCTTATTTGTTCTTCGAGTATATGAGGATGTCGTCGAGGTAAACCATGACGATTTTTTCCAAATACTCCATGAAGATCGAATTCATTAAGTGGGAGAAGGTGGCTAGGGCATTGGTTAGGCCGAAAGACATGTCAGTGTACTCGTATTCGCATAACGAGTGACAAAAGCAGTCTTTGGAATGTTCCCGTTCTTGATTTTGATTTGATGATAACCTAATCTAAAATCCATTTTGGAGTAGACTGCGGATCCAGCAAGCTGAGCATACAGATCGTTGATCCTGGGGAGTGGATATGTTTCTTTAGCGTGCCAGATTAACCGGCCGATAATCGACAACCATCCGGTCCGTATCATCACTCTTATTGACGAAGAGGAAGGGACAAGCCCATGGAGAAGAACTAGGACGGATAAAACCTTTCTGCAAAGATTCATCGAGTTGGATCTTAATCTCAGCTAGCTCTTGGGGATACATCTTATGGTGGCTTCTAGCAATTGGAGAAGTTCCTGGAATAAGTTCTATGACAAACTCTACTTCTTTGTGAGGTGGAACATCTGGCAATTCTTCTGGGAAAACATCAGAAAAGTCACGGACTACCGTAATGTTTTCAAGGTCTCAAAGAGGATTGGTATTGAGGGAATAAATCATGGCCTTAGGAAGGCGAGCTTGGACCTTGACTATCTGGCCAGAAGGATGGGTAAGCTGAACAGACCTGGTCAAACAATCGATTTTTGCATGATGAGATGTCATCCAGTCCATCCCCAAAATGATATTGATGTCCGAAGACTTGAGAGCTATCAGAGAACCAAGGAATACTAAACCATCAAGTAGTATTTGATTTCTATGGCTTACTCTAGCAGTTGCCATCTGGAACCTGGAGTTTGAACTTCCAAAGGAGTTGGCATATTATAAAAAGACATATCATGTGACATGGAATACCTTTCAGAAATGAAAGAGTGAGATAGTCTAGAGTCAAATATAACTGAAGCTGGATGAGAATTGACAAGAAGCAACTTAAGCATGACATTAGCATCATCTTCGACTTCTTCTACTATTACATGGTGCACACATCCACGAGTATGAACAAATGACCTGACATTAGGCTTTTTGATTTGGGGCTTGCCACGACCGGCAACATTGCTTGAAGAGGAGTAACATTTTCTCGCAAAGGGAAATTCTTCGAATAGTGTCTACGCTAACTTTAGAGGACTTACCTGGCTCCCTGGCCTAGTAGGGAAGTGGCCCAACTGGCCCAATGGACAGAGGCAAGAGGACAGAGGAATGTGCCCGGAGCGCGCGGGCACACCCCTCGCCATCTCCTGCCTCTATGCCTAGCTCCCCCTCGCCTGGAATCGCCACGCGCCCCCGTGGAACCCCCTCGAGCTCATTCCTTCCCCTGCTGCTCTATCCTCTTTTCTTGCTCTCTCCTCTGTCCTCTACCCGAGAGCCGCCATCATTGCCGTCCGCGCACCACCGCAGCCACCGGCTCTGCCCTGCCCTGCCTTGCTACTCTCAAGCTCCGCCGCATCGCCCTGCTCCTCCTCGCTGAAGAAATCCAGCAGGGAGCTCCTCACCGTCGTGATCGTCGCCGTTTTCCCCTCTGGTCACCGCCGCTCCTCGACATCGATTCGCCGCCGTCGTCGCTTCCCCGAGCCCTCCGTCCCCACGAGCGCAACCGCAGTGAGCCTCTGATGCTCCTCCCCTTCTTCCTATCGTTCTCCCCATGCTCTATTGCCCCGCGCCGTCGAGGACGTACGGGAGCCACCACGGATGTGCTTAGCCGCGAGCACTCCGGTGGCCCTGAGCCCTCCTGCTGCCCCTAATGGATGCATGCGTGCGCGGGCAACCGTCAGGAGCCCTCAGCCGCCACTCCCGTGGCCATCTGGTGGCCCTCCACCATGGCTAGAGGTCGCTGGCGACCGAACTCCGTCGGGCGCCGACATGGCCGAGTCATTAGTGGCTAATCCACTCTTAATTTGGAACCCAGCCGGTGACGTGTGGGCTCCGGTCGGCAGGTTTGACCTGGGGCCGGCGATGTTGACTTGCAGACGTCATGATGACGTCGTCCCGACATAGTAAACAATTTCTATAATAAAAATAATTCAGAAAATTCCGGAAATTAGTATAAACTTCCAAAATTAATAAAAAATAATTTGTAAGTCAGATGAAAATAACTTATGTATGAAAACTTATCAAAAGAATCCAATGAATCTGATGGTGGCATTTTCATGCATGTTAGAGCAAGCTAAATAGGCAAAATTGGACATTATGTTCAAAACACAATAGGCCACTTCACATATGGAGTTGAATTTGAACCTTGGGTTCAAACCATCTTCATTTCACATGTTGATAGTTGCATTAGATCAAACCAGCAACTTATTTCCATGGCATTATCATGCATCATTGTGAAGCATTTGCCTTGCTTAATTTGTACCTTGTTTGATTTTGTCGATAGACTTGCGAGACGCAGTTATTGACGACTTGATAAATAGGCAAGCAACCCCCCCCCCCCTTGGGCATATTCGATACAATCCCACTCTCTCGCTCTTGCTCTAATTTCAATGCATTAGGACAACGTGATTCAACTACTACTTATGTTGTGGTAGATGAACCCACTCCTTTGCATGACCTCTCATTGTCACAGTAAATAGATAAACCAAACAACCTAGCATACCTGGTACATGTTTCAGCCATGTTGTGCTATAAACCTGTTATGCTTGCTATGCTTAGAGTTGTGTTAGGTCTGATTCATCTGGGTGATGAACCAGAATGAAACGGATGTGTCATGATGATGAGAGTTAAGTGATGAGCCCGTTTTGGTAAAGGTAGCGATGAGAGGCCTTGTAGGAGTACTTGGAAGGTTGTCTCCTTGAAGCCTCTCATAGGATCTGAGTTCCGTGTTTGTGTTCCAAGACTAGCTACTACCGCACATTGATCTCCGGTAACTTGAGCTCTCTCGTCCTATTAACCTACCCTGTTCTCTGCCCAGTAGTTGCACTAGTTCGAAACGTTGATAGGATGTGGCCGGGCCTGCAAAGTGATTGAACGGCCCAACCGAGACCGGCTTGGGGCCCTGTACACAACTTCTGAGTCCGAATCGTGAAACACAACTGGATTCACGATTGTGTTGACCATCTCAATTAGGTGACTACCTTGGGCTATAGTCGTTGAAGGTTAACGTCCATGGCCGACTCCCTCGCTAGGCTTCTACTTGAAGGTTGTCGAGGTGCCTTTGGCGGAAAGTGGCGGGAGCATGTGTGACGAAGTACACCCCTGCAGGGTAAACTATGTATTTGAATAGCCGCGTCCGCGGATATGGACTACTTGGAGACTTGCATTGTTCATAGACAACTTTAAGTGGATACTCTAAAATGCACCAAACAAGTGTGACTGCTATAGATGGCTTCTCGTATGAAGACGAGAGAGGATCCATAGTGGTGTATTGATATGGTGAACATGTGGACTCGTGTGTGCTCTCTCATAGGGAGACGAGAGAGTAGTGATACGTTGGTTACTTTGTCGCAGTCTAGGATAGCCAAAGGTAAAAGCTGGCATTCTGCAGTAAAGCCCACAATCCCGTTCATTGAAACATGATCGGGATGTAGATAGTTCTAATGTAAGACTTGTTGAGTACCTTCATACTCATTGTTTCTTGTTTACATTTTTTCAGAGGTAGACGTTGTTCAGTTATGTTTCCTCTAATGTTGACATCGACGGATTAGTTTAGTAACCCCGACAGAGGTCTGGCTCATATGGTAGGGTCGTTGTAGCTTTTCAGGCTCTTCCAGCCACTTTTGTAGATGTGTGTACTCAGACATGTAACTTCCGCGTGTTCTTTGTATGCTCGGAATGTTGGGTCATGTGAGCCCTTCTGCTTGTAACATTATACTATGTTGGCTCCTCGGAGCCTCCTAAATAAATGTTCTGTTGTATAGTTTTGTTGTGATGCCATGTTGTATCTACGCATATCGTGCATAGTGCGTGTATGATTGAAATGCATTGGTATGCGTAGGATTCGACACCTAGTTGTGTGCCTTTAGTAACCTTCTTTACGGGGAAATGACTCGCTGTAATTCCACTGAGCCTTGGTAGCTTGCTACTGCTCCGGACACATTGATTGACCGACATGTATCCTTCTTTGCTGTTGTGTCTGTCCCTTCAGGGAAATGTCTTGCAGTGTAATTGATTCCCTCTATCTTGCTCTGACGAGTACGGTTGTGCCATTATACTAGTCACTGCATGTCGGGACCCCAATCCTAAGTCATATGAATCCAGACTGTAACATATCACATCACTTTGCGGCCTCACGCACGGTAAGTTCCACGGCTGTAGCCTTACCTGAGCTGGGACCGTTTGCGCCTTTTGGCTCACGTATGTGAACATGTCGCTGGCAATCAAACGACAAAGTGCCCGCGCCGACTTATCTAGTCATAGAACCCAAGCGGCACCTCCGTACGGAAATAGGCATACATAACCCAGCAATGCAGGTGTCGGCCTCAAGCGTGTGTAGACAAGTCGTAGCAATCTATAGGTACTCCATTACACTGCGAGATATTTCCCTGAAGGGACAGACACAGCAGCAAAGAAGGATACATGCCGGTCAATCAATGTGTCCGGAGCAGTAGCAAGCTACCATGGCTTGGTGGAAGCACAAAGAGGCAATTTCCCGTAAAGAGTACTACTAAAGGCACATGACTAGGTGTCGGATCCCATACATACCGTTGCACGTCACACGTACGCACGACATGCCCGATATGCATAGATACAACCATGGCATAAAAAATAACCATACAGAGGCTCAGATGAGCCTTGCATAATATGTTCTTACAGATAGGGGTCACACGACCGGACACTCAAGTCATATGAACATGTTCATACAAACCAAGAGGAAGCATAAGCTGTCTCAGTATAGACAGATGAAAGGGGTAAACAAACACATGGCCTGACTATCTACATCCCGCCACAGGGCAAACATCGTAGCTGGGACACTAGCTATTCGGCATCGTCGACATCTAGATAGAACCCACCTGATGGGTCCTGGGTCTCATCTGCAACATTTATTAAGCAAACATGAGTACAAATGCAATCATGCTCATGTATCATCAACGAGATGGTGGAGTTTATGCAGCAATGCTAGCTTTGACTCATGGCTAACCTACATTACTCAAATTTTAACTCTTTGTTACAATTTTAGATATCGCACACAAGTCCACTAACTCCACGACAATACATCACCATGGATTCACTTCCCTCTCCTGGGAGAGTGCCATCCACGATACTCACACTTGACTTGATATTTTTATGAGTATCCATTTGGTTATCTATGAACAACATAAGTTCTCGAAGTAGTCCATATCTGAGGACGCGGCTATTCGAATAGTTTCATACCCTGTAGGGGTGTACTTCTTCACACACGCTCTCGCCACTTATCATTGTGTTCTCATAAAACCATGCACCTCGGCAACCTTCAAGCGGATGCCTAGCGAGGGAGTCGGCCACGATCGTCAATCACATAAGACCTCTAGTCCAGGCTATCTCCTATTTGAGACTGAACCCGCAAGGAAGTCCGGCCGAAGTTTCCGCTACGGCCCCAAACGATGTGCGCAGGGTTCCCAAGCCCACCATTCGGGTGACCCTTGGTACACCGTGCCACTGCCTACCGCGTCGTAACCCACCCCTAGGATCAGCGCTACGCACGGCCTCCAGCATGCTATAAATTTTCATATATAAATTATTTTCATCTTATTTACAGATTAATTTATATGAATTTTTGAAGTTTCCAACAATTTTCCAGAATTATTTTTAAACTAGAAAAGGGGAAAATGACATCAGCCTGACATCATTGTGACGTCAGCTAGTCAGCTGACCGGGCCAGAGTCAAACCTGACGTGCAGGGCCCGCACGTCAGTGTCTCAGGCTTAACCTCCGCGCTGACCAGGGTGTTTGACCCACCCTGGGGCCCACTAGCAGCGTCACTGGGTAATTAAACAGGGGGGATTAGAGGCTAACCGGCCGGCCACGTCGGCAACGGCCGGAGGGTGGTCTACGACAACCATCCGAAATGGCGGAGGCTCGCCGGAAGCCGCTTGGGGCTCGGATTATCGCGCAGAGAGCACTGGGAGAAAGCCCGTGCTCGACCACATCAAGCGGGCTGGCCAGGGGGGGCTTGGGATCATCGGAGGCTCGCTGGAAAGCACTTCCCGCAGCGGCGCCCATACGGCCACGACGGGGAGGATGCCAGGGAGCATGGAGAGACCAGGGGAGAGAGGGAGGAGGACGGGGTGCTCACTGGGAGAGCTTCAGGGGGCTTAGCTGGCTCGGAGACGACCCGACTGCGGAGAAATCGACAACGGAGCTCCGGCGGGTCCCAAGGTTGAAGATGACCACGACGGCAGCTTCGAGGGGCTCCCGGGATGTTCTGGCGCCACAGGGAGGGCCAGGGGTCGCAGCAATGCTCAGGGGCACAACCGAGGGGCGAGGGGAGGCCGGAGGCTGTGGCAGCGGTGAGCGGCGGCTACGGCGACGCTCGGCGGAGGAGGGGAAAGGGGGAACCAGGGGGAAAATGGAGAGGAGAGGGGGGCTGCACATCCCTGGTGAGGTCTTCTAGCTCGCCATCGAGATGAGGGGGCGGCCAGGCAGGCATGTGGCGTGGTGCCACCGCCGTGGGCGCCGTCCGCTGCTTCTCCTCTTCCTTCTGGCAAGAGGTAGAAGACGGGGCTGCCCCTTGTGGGCTGGGCCTCCTGGTGGGCTGCGGCCAGGTAAGCCTTTCCTCTTTATATTTCTTTTTATTCTCTGTTTTCTACTTTCTGTTATTTGTATTATTTTATTTTCAGGTACAAATGTTATCTCGAAATTATCCCACCATTTTATATAATCAAGTTTGAATATTTCAAACTTATCCAAAAAGTTTTAGGATATTTGAAAACTAAAATAACGATAAATGCTTTATTTGGTATTTTCAGAGGCTTTATCATTTATTTTTAAATTGCTTTGATTGTTCAAATAATTGAAATGATCCCTGTTATAATCATGTCCAAATTTACCAAACATAGGGAACATTTCTAGTGGGCATTTTGGATTTGTTGAATTTTCACCAAATTTGAATTGTTTTGATTCAAAGTGAGCTTGGGGTTTCTTTACCTCCCCATTTCAAGTTGATACCAAATTGAAACATGATGCAAACACATGTTGTTCCTATGACTCCTAGATAGGGATGTGACAACTCACCCCCACTCAAAAGAATCTCGTCCCGAGATTTTGAAGTCGTCGGGAAGAGCGCGGGGTACTCTAGTCGAAGACGATCTTCTCTTTCCCATGTGGCCACCTTTTCAGAATGGTGTGACCACTGAACCTTGAGAAACTTGATGTTCCAACCTTGAGTTGTACGCTCAGCTTGATCAACAATACGAATAGGGTATTCTCGATATGTAAGGTTATCTTGGAGATCAAGCGCTATGTGGTATGCCTCACGGATAGGGTCCGAGAAGCAATGCCTGAGTTGCGAGACGTGGAAGACATCATGAACCTTGGAAAGATGCGGAGGATGTTCCAATTGGTAGGCAACCTCTTCTTGTTTGGCAAGAATGCGAAAAGGTCCAATGTAATGAGGAGCCAACTTGCCCTTGATACCGAATCGATGGGTACCCTTCAGAGGTGTAACCCGAAGGTAAGCCTTCTCGTCAACTTCATAGGTCACAGCTTTATGACGGCGATCATATTGGATCTTTTGACGAGATTGGGCTGTTTTCAACTTTTCACGAATAATGCGAAGTTGCTCCTCTGCATCCTGGATCATATCCGGGCCAAAGTGTTGCGTCTCTCCGGTTTCCGACCAGTTAAGAGGTGTTCGACACCTTCGTCCATAGAGAACTTCAAAAGGGGCTTTGACCAAGATTGATTGATAACTATTGTTATATGCGAACTCGGCAAATGGACGACATTTCTCCCAGTTCATACCGAAAGATTTAACACAAGCTCGGAGCATGTCTTCAAGGATTTGATTGACTCGCTCGACTTGACCACTTGATTGATGGTGGAAAGCAGTGCTAAAGGATAGATGAGTCCCGATAGCGGTTTGAAAACTTTCCCAAAATCAAGAAGTAAACATACTTCCACTGTCTGAGTTAATCTCCAAAGGAACACCATGAAGAGAAACTATACGAGAAACATATAACTCTGCTAGCTGGCTAGCAGTTATGCTCTCCTGAAGAGGAAGAAAATGAGCCACTTTGGAAAGACGGTCGATGACCACAAAGAAGCATTATTCCCTCTCTTGGTCCTGGGAAATCCCGTAATGAAATCCATACCGACCTTATC
Organism: Hordeum marinum; assembly: GCA_022496015.1. Classification (NCBI taxonomy): domain Eukaryota; kingdom Viridiplantae; phylum Streptophyta; class Magnoliopsida; order Poales; family Poaceae; genus Hordeum; species Hordeum marinum. The sequence goes on from CM039673.1 coordinate 202,341,850, forward strand.
CCATTTCCATTTGGGAATAGCTAAAGGTTGAAGGGTGCCATCAGGCCTTTGATGTTCTGCTTTCACGCGACGACAAACGTCGCAGTTAGCAATGAACTGAGCAATTTCTCTCTTCATCCTAGTCCACCAGAACCTCTGGCGTAGGTCCTGATACATCTTGGTACTATCCGGATGAATTGAGAGAGGAGAATGATCAGCCTCCTTAAGAATCAGCTGCCGAAGATGTTGGCTCCTGGGAACCACCAAACGGTTCTGGAAGAGCACCACACCTTGATCATGAATAGAGAAATCCTTAGCGATACCGCTAACAAGGTTCTCTTTGATCCGGGAAATACCGTTATCACGCTTATGGCCAGCTATAATTTGATCCTTAAGAGTAGGTTTCGCCACCAAATTGGATAGGAATCCTTGAGGAACAACATGGAGGTTTAACTTCCGAAATTCCTCATGGAGAAATGGTTGACCTTGTTGTAACATTAGATTGTTACAATAAGACTTATGACTTAGTGCATCAGCCATGATGTCGTGGATTTATCAGAGCAGATGTCCGAGTGAACGGACTTGGATTCAAGGCCATCGCTAACAGGGTGGACTCAAAGGGGTTAATCGGGACGAAAGACATGGATTTACCCAGGTTCGGCCCCTCAAACCGAGGTAATAGGCTACGTCCTGCTTGTGTTTGTATTGCTTGTGTATCGATTACAAGGAGCTAGAAGCTTGACCTAGTTCTCGATAACCTGTCCTCTAAGTCGCCCCGGGTCTTCCTTTATATAGGAGGTCAGGACCACGGGTCGTTACAATTGTTAACCGAGTCTTATCGCATGTCCGAGTCTCTCTCTATCTTCTTGTCCAAGCTGTCTTTGAGATTGCTTACACGCCCGGGTCTTCTCCGTCCGGGACGTCGTACGGCCCACACCTTGAGCCGCCTATCTTCCTGGGCCACCAGTCTTATGGCTCACCCTTGGGCCGGCTCACGAGCCAGCAACATGACCCGGAGCCTCTAGGGCGGGTCATACTGTAGGGTTATATCCCCAACATTAGGCCCCAGGTTGAATTGAGCTTGCTCACTTCATCCTTCTCTTCTGATTTGGCAAGTCGCCCGGAAATGACCCGGCGTGACATCATGAGATCTACGGATGTGCCACCGAATCTTTCATTAACTGTCATCCCGATAATCGAGGCGTCCGCCTCGTTCAAACGTTGTCATCGCCTGGATTTTCATGCCTTCCTCGTTCCTTCTTTAAATATGAATCGTGCGGGTCGAAGCTTTTCATCCTCCCGCTCGTGCCTCTTCTTCTTCCTGCCGCCGCTGCTCCAGCGTCCTCGTCGTCCGGCACCGTCTTCGCATCTACACCGACCGGGCCGCTGCATCACCCTGATTCGTACCAGAGACCTTCTGCCTCCGCCGCGACATCTCCAGTGAGTTCTCCTTCTTCTTAGATCACCCACCACCGTAGTAGGATTTCACCGGGCGCTCCGCCGCCGCCACTCAGGCTCCGGCACCACCACCGCGAGTATATCTCGATGCCGTTGGCACCTTTAGAGTGCGCTGTCGCCTCACTACTGCGCGCGGGCCAGCCGCGCGTAAGGCGCGGACCGCGATGGCTCCGGTCCCTTTTCTTTTCTTCCGCTGTTCATCGGTAGGTCAGGCTTAAAATCCTTTTGTCCGCTTTTGTAGATCCGTAGCCATAGTAGTAGTTTGCGGAATCTGTTTTTCAGGACTTAGCCGATTTTCAATCTTCCTTTCCCTAGATGAGTCGCTAAGTCACGTCCGTCTCTTGTCACCCGGACGGAAGCATGATATCGTAGAGTCCTTAAAATTGTAAGTCGCCGTAGATTCCTGCTTGTTCTTGACTTGTCGTCTTTATCTCCTTTGTACAGTAGTTAAGCCGTTGTCATGTCTCGTGCGTCCAACTCATGCAACTGGGTCGGCTCCTGCATCATGGAAGAATATTTAGCAGATCTTCTCGAAGCGGGCACTCTCCATCCCAAGGAGGTTCTTCACTGGCGGGTTCTGGGTAATGAGACCCGGCCTGCACCCAAGAAAGGAGAAGTAGTCATTTTCACCGACCACATTGAGCGAGGGTTCGTGCCGCCCGGCTCTAAATTTTTCTGGGACGTTCTTCATTTGTATAATCTGCACCCTCAAGACTTTGCCCCCGACTCTGTTTCAAATATATGCAACTTCCAAGTGCTCTGCGAGGCTTATCTGTAGTCCAGGCCGACTGTGGGGTTCTTTCAGGAGTTCTTTTATGCCAACCTCCAAACCGAGAGGAAGGTCGGTCCAAGTCTGGAGCTTGGAGGGATCTCTATTCAGCAATGCAGAGACATCATTTTTCCGGCTACGCAAATGCCGAGTTACCCAAAGGACTGGAATAAAACCTGGTTCTACTACAATGATACCTCTCCTCAGGGTGAACGCCCCTTGCCAGGCTACCGTCCTTCCTGACTCAACATAGATTCAGAGCTTCCGGGCGGCTCTCAGCCTTGGAGCGTGCCAGATTTGAGCCGGCTCATGCCAAGCTCAAGGCTCTCATGGCTAATGGACTAAAAGGAATAGACTTGATCCGCTGCTGGGTTTCTTGGCGGATCATGCCCTTAAGCCACAGGGGCCGGCTTATGTGTGAATATGAAGGCAAGTACGATAGCTCCTTGTGCTTTAGAAAATCAATTTTGACTGAAGACGACATCACCATGAACATCCGGAGCCTTGTCCACGAAGCCTCCGGCTCTTGCAGCGCCATCGGGCTGGCGCCTTTCTGCGTCAATCATCCGGCTCTGGACGTAAGTTAATCTCTTCCCATCCGTCTCTTAAATGCTTCTTGTACTTTGTTGATTTGCTATTCATTCTCTCGGACATTCCTGTAGGCCGACTCAGACTTCTGGAACAAGGAATATGTTGCCGCTCCAAAGAAATCCAGGAAGAAGGGCGCGACTAAGAGGGCTAAAAAAGATGCCCCGCAAGAGAATTTGTTTGACCCGCCACCATCATCCAGCTCAGAGGTAATACTTTAATTGCTTTGCTTGATCTTTTGCCTTCCTGCTTTATTAATGCTTGTTTTACTCGCAGGATGAAGTGGAAACCAGCCCTGCCAATGCTCCTGAGGTAAATTATGTTTCTTCCGACTCAGAATGTTTCGTCCCCCGAAAGCCGCGGCGGGTTATCACAAAAGTTCCTCTTTCTCACCCTCTTGCTCACCTGGCTCCCGATTTTCTCTTAAAAAAGCAACAACAGGCCGAGCGTCGACAGACTCGAAGCACCTGCTCTACTGAGCTCGTGCCCGGGTTACCAAATTCTCTGGCTCCAAAGAAACGCCCCGCAGAGGTTTATGTCTCTACTTTTTCCTTTGAATTTCCTCTGTAAACTTGACACTTTCTCATCTTTTTGTTTTATTCTTTTTAGAAATCCCCTTCCTCCGACGACTCTGCGGCGTCAGTTCTACCACCGCCCAAGATCAATCTGCTGTAAGCATTCCTTACTATGATATCCAGACATCCAACTCTTAATATGATAGCAACATCTTTTGACTGCTGATCTTTCCATTTTGTAGTGCTCAAGCCAAGCGTCGCAAGACCATCAAGCCCTCCCCCGGCCCTGTTATCCAAGATCCGGAGCTCAAACAACCGAAGGAGGCTGAAGCAGAAGAAAATCCACCCGCTGCCTCCATAGAACGGGCTGTTGTCGATGTCATCATGGAGAGCCCTCCAAGGGCTGCTTCAAAACTGGCGACTCCTGCCAAGACCCCTGCAACTCCAGATGTTGTTATCACCGGGTCTGGTCATCAAACTCCACGCCGGTTATATAAACCGGGTTACCACTAGCCGGGATTTGGAACTTCGGCTGGTCTCTTTAATGAAGACAAAATACGAGGTACTCTTCTTGTTGCCATATCCTTACATAGCCCCCAAGGGCCGGTTCAATGTACTCAATCGTTGAACCGGGTCTTTGTTTAACTTTCTGTTAGAAAAAATTCATAGCCATTGTCCCCTAGAGTCGGATTAATTATCCAAAATTGAGTCGAATCTTCCTTAAGATAACTTAAACCGCCAGTCATAGCCCCCGAGGGCCGGCTCAAGCTTGATAAAGTTGAGTCGGATCTTTAGGGTAGATATCTTGAAGAATCGCCTGTAGCCCCCAAGGGCCGACTCAAAACTTAACAAAGTTTGAGTCGGGGCTTCCATTAGAAGTAAATTGAAGAGCCATAGTGTAGGCCCCAAGTTCCGGATTAACTTTGAAGAAGATGAACCGGAACTACATTGCATACTCAAAGATCAAACATACATTAGCCCCCAAGTGTCAAATATATTGCTTGCAATCTGTTTGAGACTTGCATAATCTTTGTTGTCAACACTCATCATTTGATATGACCTTTCCTTCGGCGGCTTATCCTGTATTTTGATGTTTTGCAGGAAACTTTAAGTGAAGTCGGGTCTCAATTGGCGGATCTGAAGACCAACTTGGCGGCTCAGCAAGAAGCCCAAAGCATTGCTGATGAAAAGTGTCGGCTTCTCTCTGAGGATCTGGTAATGCCACTGCTAAGCTTACCTCTTTGAAAGAAACGGCAAAATCTGAAAAGGCCGCTCTGACCAAACGGGTGGACGACGCCGACCAGCGGCTTACAGCTGTGGTGGAGGAACTCCAAGCCTGAAGCAGCACATAGCGAAGATGTCAGCCGCCCTATTTGGAAGCTTCTGTTTTACTTTGTATTTCAACATTCTATTGAAAAACTGGCGACTCATTAGCTTTATCCGGCTTATCCAGGTCCCAGGAGCCGACAGTTGGCTTCTGATAGCCTTGTGCCACTGAAGGCCATGTACACCTTTGTAGAACAATTATACTGCGGCGCCATCTTCACGATCAAGAGTGTTCAATATAAGGAGAAGATCCCCACCGCTCTGAAAGGGGTCATGGAACTCTTCTCCACCATGCCAAAATAGATTGAAGAATTGAAGAAATCAGCTTTTTGTCAAGGAGCAGTCGCCGGATTGAGCCGGGCTCTGGCCTTCGCCCCTGAGCTAACGCCGGTTGAAATGATGGATGGCTATCCATTGAAGAAAGATGACGGCTCAGAATTCACAGTGGCGGACTACATCCAGTGTGTCAAGGACTCCCGCTTCTTGGCGTCTATACTTGCAGATGAAGCCAACTTGAATGTCTATCAGGCGGCTTATGACGGCGAGGATAAGAGGATCCGTGGGCCTCTCTACGAGTGGAAGTCTCTAACACCCGCCCGTAGTAAGGAACTCTTTCCTAATGATCTCGACACATCTCCCTTTTTTGAGGAAGGGTCCTTCGCCGCGCTGGCTGACTGCAACTGGGATTTGGAAACTCTCCAGATGAAGCCAGTAGAAGAGCTGGAGCAGGATGACCCGGCTGTTCTGACTTTTCATTTTGTAACCTTCTGAGCGAGGGCCCAAGCAATGATCCGCCGTGGGCGGTTGAAACTTGGTAATGCCTTTGCTCCTTCTGAGAGCAATTTTTGTAATAGCTTAAGGATGACTCTGCCATTCTAAACATAGTGCCGGCTGTATATATTTCCATCTCTTTGTGTATACTTTCCGTCTCTCCATGTTTCATTTTCATGTGTTGCCGGCTCTCCATTGATTGATCGCTCCTTTGCATAAATATACCATGAGCTTTTCTCATGAGGGGTGTTTGTCTTTGAAGATGTCATTCCTTCTCCAGAAGATTAGAGCCGGATAATATCTTTGTCAAATGGAGCACATGGCTCCGGCTCTTGTCGGATGAATCCATTAAGGAGCCGGTTGTCTTAGGATAATGTAAGCTATACCTGATGGTAAGAAGCCTCTATCGCCAACTGTGGCTATTGATGAACCGGAAGCGGTCTAAAGCCTGCTGTATGAAGGGTAATGTAAGCTATACCTGACGGTAAGAAGCCTCCTTTTAACAGCAAATGTTGTATGTGCGAATGCCGGCTGTCGATGGGAGATGTAAGCTATACCCCAAGGCAAGAAGCCTCCATCGACAGCCACGGCTAATAATTAGCCTGAGATGGCATAAAGCCAGCTGTTTGAAAGGAGATGTAAGCTAGACCCGAAGGCAAGAAGCCTCTTTCAATAGCTACAGTTGATAAGCAACTGAGTTTTGGCGTCAACGCCGGTTGTTAGGGTGAGATAAGTGAACCCGTCAGTAAGAAGCCCCCTTCGACAATCGTGGTTAATAAGTAACCGGAAGTGGTATAAAGCCAGCCATTAGGGTGAGATAAGCGAACCCGTCGGTAAGATGCCCCCTTCGATGGCCGCAGTTGATAAGCAACTGGAATTTGGTGTACACGCTGTTGTCTTTAGGGCAATGTAAGCTATACCAAAGGTAAGAAGCCTCCATCAACAACAGCACTTAATGTAACCAAACTAGGCATAAAGCCAACTGTGCAAGGGAGATGTAAGATATACCCGAAGGCAAGAAGCCTCCTTGTAACAGTTTAATAATAGCTGGCCGTGCAAAGGAGATGTAAGCTATACCCGAAGGCAAGAAGCCTCTTTGCAACAGTGCTTAATTGGGCATAACGCCGGTTGTGTAAGGGAGATGTAAGCTATACCCGAAGGAAAGAAGCCTCCTTGCAATAGCATAAAAGCAGACTGTGCATGGGAGATGTAAGCTATACCCGAAGGCAAGAAGCCTCCCTGCAACAACGCTTCATAGGGCATAAAGCCGGATGATAGATCAGCCATTTGGACGGCGAACAAACCACTTTAACTCAAATTTTTGAGCCGGATTTTTTTATCCTGATTGCACAAAGACATACATAAGAGCAGAGGCCCCAGTCGTTGTGGGGATGCTCGCTTTTACTCATGTAAACATGATATATACAATGATAGTGGCTTTCAACGCCTGCTAAGTAAAGTATGGTCGCAGATGTGCGATATTCCATGGCCGCAACGTCTCTTGACCCGCGGTTTCCGACTCATCTCGGATATCAATGAGGTAATATGACCCATTGTTAAGGTTTTTGTTGATCACAAAAGGCCCCTCCCATGCTGGAGATAACTTATGCATTCCAGATTGGTCTTGAATCAACCAGAGCACCAGGTCACCTTCCTAGAACGTCCGGGTCTTCACCCTGCGGCTATGATAGCGTCGCAGGTCTTGTTGATAAATTTCCGACCTGGCTGCTGCTAACTCTCGTGCTTCATCCAAGGCGTCCAACGCATCTTGGCATGCTACCTCATTGTCGGTCTCAACATAAGCCGCCACCCTTGGTGAGTCGTGCCGGATATCGCTGGGTAGAACCGCCTCAGCACCATACACCATGAAGAAAGGTGTGAAACCTGTAGATCTGTTAGGGGTAGTTCTGATGCTCCATAAGACGGAAGGCAACTCCTCAACCAACATACGGGTGTCCGCTTTGAAGGAATCATGTGCCGTGGTTTGACTCCTCTTAAAATTTCCTGATTGGCTCGCTCCGCCTGACCATTAGATTGTGGATGTGCCACGGCTGAAACATCAAGCCGGATATGCTCCTTCTCACAAAACGCTTTCATAGCTCCTTTTGATAGATTTGTTCCATTGTCCATAATGATACTATGCGGGTAACCAAAACGATAGATCAGCTTCTTAATAAATTGAACCGCTGTAGCCGCATCATATTTGCTGACCGGCTCTGCCTCTACCCACTTAGTAAATTTATCAATCGCCACCAGAAGGTGTGTTTTCTTATCCTTGGATCTCTTAATAGGTCCTATCATATCAAGCTCCCAGACCGCAAACGGCCAAGTGATTGGTATCATCCTCAACTCTTGAGCCGGAACGTGAGCTCGCCGGCCAAACTTCTGACAGCCGTCACACTTATGGACCAAGTCTTCCGCATCTTTGTGAGCCGTCAACCAGAAAAACCCATTTCCAAAAACCTTGGCCACTAAAGATTTTGACCCGGCATGATGTCCACAGTCGCCAGCATGAATTTTAGTCAAGATTTGCCGGCCCTCCTACGGTGAGACGCAGCACTGAAACGCACCCGTCACACTACACTTATGTAACTCACCATTGATAATCGTCGTAGACTTACAATGCCGGGTGATCTTCCTGGCCAGATCCTCCTCCTCTGGCAACTCGTCGTGTGTCAGATACGCCAAATAAGGAATAGTCCAGTCAGGGATAGCATGTAGAGCCGCCACCAATTCCGCCTCCAGGTCAGGAATAGCCAGATCCTCCTCAAAGGGTATCTTCACAGTCGGATGATGCAATACGTCCAGAAAAACATTAGGTGGTACCGGCTTTCGTTGAGAACCTAACCGTGATAAAGCATCAGCCGCGTCATTCCTGCGACGATTAATATGATCCACCTGGTACCCCGTGAAGTGACCGGCAATGATATCAACCGCCTATCGAGAAGCCGCCATCCGCGGATCCTTGGAGTCCCAAGTACCTGAAACTTGCTGAGCCACAAGATCTGAGTCACCTAAACTTCTGACCCAGCTTAAGTTCATCTCTTTAGTGACTCTGAGACCATGGAGCAGTGCCTCATACTCAGCTGCATTATTAGTACAAGGAAACATTAACGGGAGCACATAACAAAACTTGTCACCCTTCAGGGAGGCGAGAACAACCTCTGCACCGGACCCCTCTAGCTTCTTGGGACCATCAAAGTGTATAGTCAAATATGTGTTATCCGGTTTCTCTTCGGGAGCGTGACATTCCGTCCAATCATTTATGAATTCCACCAAAGCTTGAGACTTTATTGTTGTACGAGGGACATATTTGATGTTAAGCGGACCCAGCTCTAAGGCCCACTTGGCAATCCTCCCTATGGCTTCTCTATTCTGAATGATATCTCCGAACGGGGTAGAACTGACCACGGTTATCTGGTGCCCCACAAAGTAGTGTTTTAATTTGCGGTTAGCCATGAGAACCCCGTATACCAGCTTCTACCAATACGGATACCTCTGCTTAGACTCTGCCAAAACTTCACTGATGTAGTAAACCGGCCTTTGCATAGGATATTCCTTCCCTACCTCCCTGCACTCAACCACAATTGCTACATTGACCGCTCTGTTGTTAGCCGCCACATAAAGGAGTAACGGCTCTTTCTCAGCCGGAGCGGCTAAAACTGACGGCTCAATCAACTGTTTTTAAGAGCTTCAAGTGCTTCAGCTGCTGCCTTGCTCGACTTAAACTTGTATGTCTTCTTCATCATCTGGTATAAGGGAATGGCCATCTCCCCAAGCCGGCATATGAACCGGCTCAATGCAGCAATCCGTCCTGCAAGGCGCTGAATGTCATTAACGCACGTCAGCTCTCCTAAAGAAGTGATACCCTTAATTTTATCTGGGTTAGCATCGATGCCCTGCTCAGAGACCAAGAAACCCAAAAGCTTTCCTGCTGGAACACCAAAAACACACTTCGTCGGGTTAAGCATCATCTTGTAGACCCGGAGATTGTCAAAAGTTTCCTTTAGATCCTCCAGGAGAGTTTCTTTCTTTCTGGATTTAACCATGATGTCATCTACGTAAGCATGAACATTTCAGCCAATCTGACTATGAAGGCAGTTCTGCACACATCGTTGGTAAGTCGCTTGGGCACTCTTGAGCCCGAAAGGCATGGAGACGTAGCAGAACGCCGAAGGGTGTAATAAACGATGTCTTCTCCTGATCTTTCATTGCCAACTTGATCTGATGATAACCTGAATATGCATCCAGGAAGCATAAACTTTCACACCCGGCTGTAGCATCAATAATCTGATTGATACGAGGGAGTGCAAAAGGGTGAGTCGGGCAAGCCTTTTTAAGGTCCGTGTAATCTATACACATACGCCAGGTGCCGTTCTTTTTGAGCACTAGCACCGGGTTAGCCAACCACTCCGGGTGAAAAACTTCCACTATAAAGCCTGCAGCCAAGAGCCAGGCAACTTGCTCCCCAATAGCTTTACGTCTCTCTTCATTGAACCGTCGTAGAAATTGTTTAATTGGCTTAAACTTCGGGTCCACATTAAGGTTGTGCTTAGCGAACTCTCTCGGTACACCCGGCATGTCAGAAGGCTTCCATGCAAAGATGTCCCGATTCTCACGGATGAATTCGATGAGCGCGCTTTCTTATTTGGGATCCATGTGATCCCCAATGATGAACTGCTTGGATGAGTCACCTGGATTGAAATCTACTGCCTTGGTATCATCTGCTGAAAACTTGAGTGGCGGCTCAACTTCCGTAGTAGGCTTCTTCAGCGGGGTCATATCCTCCGGGTCAACGTTCTCCTTGTAGAACTTCAGCTCCTCCTGGGCACAACTAGACTCTGCATACGCCGCATCTCCTTCCTCACATTCAAGAGCGATTTTCCGATTACCGTGAATGGTAATTGTACCATTTTAACTGGGCATTTTGAGTTGTAAATAAACATAGCAAGGCCTAGCCATAAATTTGGCATAAGCCGGCCTCCCAAACAGTGCATTATAGGGACTTTTGATTTTAACCACCTCAAACCACAAGGACTCCACCCTGTAATTATACTCATCGCCAAAAGCCACTTCCAAAGAAATCCGGCCCATCGGGTATGCCGACTTACCCGGGACCACACCATGAAAGACGGTGGAGGAAGGTTTAAGGTCTTTGTCAAGCAACTTCATCAGGTGGAAAGTGTCGTAATACAGGATGTTGATACTGCTGCCTCCGTCCGTGAGCACCTTCTTCACCATATAGCCATTCACCTGAGGGGACACAACTAACGCCAGCCGGCCCGGGTCATCTACCTGTAGTGGGTGATCCTCCCGGCTCCACATTATGTCATACTCACACCATGGTAAGTACCGCGGGAGAGCCGGAGCAACTCCACTAACCGCTCGCCTCCGCAACTTCTCGTCTCATTTGCTGTGACCAGTCGTGAACACGTGATACTGTCCAGAACTGAGCTGCTTCGGGTTACTCTGAAACTCGGATTGATTGCGTTGCTGCTGATTGTTGTTATTGCTGTTGTTGCCAGGATGCTGCTGGTGCCCCCCTTGGTTATTCTAACCCGGATGCCCGGCTCCTGAACCGCCGACGTCGAATCTAGCCCCTGATCCGTCGTGCCCTGAGCCGCCAGGCGGGCCACCACCCTAGTTATTGCGTGGTTGGGAATACTGGTTTTTGAATCTCTGCATTATAAAGAAATCACCCCATGCATGTAACGCCATCCTATCAAGCGTGCCGTGCTCCGGACAAGGCTTCTTAAGCACTTCTTCTAAATTGAAAGGACCTCTGTTCCTTTGGCGAAACGACCTGAATTTTCCGTTCCCCTTGGGATGGTTCTGTTCTGTGTTGGTGTTTGCCACAAGCTTTGACCCGCCATCAGCGTTCTTCCGTTTATTCTGATTCCCATTGTTCACAAAGCATTTGCCTTGATTGTTCTTCTTCCCTTGATTGGCTTTCTCATCATCTGAGCCTGGAGCCTTGGTGTTATCTGAGTCGGCATACTTTGTCAGGGCCGGCATGAGATCTCCCATATCCTGACACGTGCGCTTGAGCCGGCCAAGCTTCTGTTTCAATGGAACAAAATGACAGTTCTTTTCCATAATAAGCATCGCTTGACCCACCGTGATCTGCTCTGAAGAGTGAATAATGGTCGACACCCACCGGACCCAATGATGGGTCGACTCATTCTCCTGTTGAACACAATGGTCGAAGTCTACAATGGTCATAGGCTGCTTACAGGTCCCCTGAAAATTCTTAATAAACTTCGCTCTCAGCTCCGCCCATGAACTTACCATGTTAGGAGGCAGACCTTTCAACCATGTGCGAGCCGGACCCTCAAGCATCATGATGAAATATTTTGCACATACCGCTTCAGTGACGTCCAGTATCTCCATGGCCAGCTCATAACTCTCAACCCAAGCCTCAGGGGGTAGATCAGCTGTGTAATTCGGAACTTTTCATGGCCCCTTAAAATCTTTCGGTAGTCGTTCACTTCTTAGAGCCGGAGTTAAACATGGCACCCCTACAGCTCTGGTACTAACTACTCCCATTGAGACGGATAGCGCCGGCTCTGGACGGGTCACCACTATCTCTGCCTCTCGCCTGTTCCTCACCTGGTCCGCGAGGGCTTGTGCATCTAAAGTCGCCTGCTCATCCTCCGGTGGTCCCCGTCGTGGACCGTGATGGTAGAGTGAACCCGGCTCCGGCTGTGAGCATATCTCTCTTGCTGGGCCATGGTTGTCTGTAAATATCCAATGGCTTTTCGCACGTCCTCCACAAAGGGTACTTCATCTAGGATGGGAGTCGTCCCAAGCCGGGTGGCCGCCGCCACCATGTTCTCGGACGGGTTAGAGTAATGACCCGGCGGTGTCGGAAAAGCTCTAGGTGAAGTTTGGTTATGTTGGGGTGGATGAGTTGCCGGGCGTTCCATCGGGCGGCTCTTCGGCGCGCCCATAACCCGCCCCGCACCAAGGGTATTAAACAGGTTCCTTGCTTCGTAACGTTCTAGCAGAAGGGATTGATGCCTCCTCTGGTGCACCGCGGCTGCTGACCTTTGTTCCAGCTCCAGATGGAAAGCATCTACCTTGATATGCTCCGCCTCTTCCTCCATCCGGATCTTCAGCTCAGCCATCCTTTGTCCTTCCTCTGCCATCCGGCCCTTGATCCGCGCCACCTCTAGATTCCGGGCTGCTTGATTATCCGGTGTTACTTTCGTGGCCATGAGAGCTGTAAGCTTGTCCATCAATTCCACTAGAACCTGAGCCGGCGGCGGCGGGCTATCACCCGCTGCGGCGGCTCCCGCAGTTGTGTCACCGGCGGCTAGAGCCTATCCCGCCTTGAACACCGCCGCATGAACCAGGGGTCTCGGAGCATCCGACTCAAAGCCCTCTACCTCAGAATAGGTGTCGTAGTAGCCCCCAAGGCCACCGTTACTGAGCCGATACACTGACGTTGTCTCCCCAGTGGAGGATTCATCTTCGAGAAAACAAGAGTTCCCTGTGACCCGGACACTTCCAAGTCCATACCTTGAGTGAACCCCATGAGAACATGACTTTGACCTGGATGGGCACGGGCAGGCCGCATAGCACTCGCAGATTGGAGACGCCGAGCCGGCTCGACGATGTTGTATAGATGTCCGGGCCCGGGTGTAGATCCATCAACCTTTCCAATGAAAACTTGGATCCCGCCAAACGGAACCCGGAATCCATACTCCACAGAATGAGCATCAAGCACCCAGCCGGCGTTGTCGATGTAGAGCCGGCCACGACAACTCTTGCTCATCCTTCTAACCACGTATCCCTCGAGCCCTGGGAGAGAGCCCTTTGAGAACTCAACACCACCAAGCGCTAGCCCCACGGTGGGCGCCAACTGTCGTGCATTTATCACGGCAGATGTCCGGGTGAACGGACTTGGATTGGAGGCCATCGCTAATGGGGTGGACTCAAAGGGGTTGATCGGGATGAAAGACACGGATTTACCCAGGTTCGGCCCCTCAAATCGAGGTAATAGGCTATGTCCTGCTTGTGTTTGTATTGCATATGTATCGATTACAAGGAGCTAGAAGCTTGACCTAGTTCTCGATAACCTGTCCTCTAAGTAGCCCCGGGTCTGCCTTTATATAGGAGGTCAGGACCACCGAGTCGTTACAAGTGTTAACCGAGTCTTATCGCATGTCCGAGTCTCTCTCTATCTTCTTGTCCAAGCTGTCTTTGAGACGGCTTACACGCCCCGGTCTTCTCCGTCTGGGCTGTCGTATGGCCCACACCTTGAGCCACCTATCTTCCTGGGCCATCAGTCTTACGGCTCACCCATGGGCCGGCTCAAGAGCCAGCAACATGACCCGGAGCCTCCAGGGCGGGCCATACTGCGGGGTTATATCCCCAACACATGAAATTGGCTTTCCCCGGGGTGTAAGTTATCCCTAAGTCGTAATTTGTGAAGAACTCAACCCACCATCTTTGCCTGAGATTCAAATCCGGTTGGGTGAAGATATATTTTAGACTTTGGTGATCGGTGAAAATTTCGCAACGATTACCGAGAAGGTAATGTTGCCAGGTTTTCAGTGCATGGACTACAGCTGCAAGCTGAAGATCATGTGTTGTATAATTATCCTCACGTGGACGCAACTATCAAGATGCGTATGCAATCACATGACGATCTTGCATGAGAATGCAACCTAATCCTTATCGGGAGGCATCGCAATAGATAATAAAGTCCTTAGAGAAATCTGGTGGCACCAGAACGGGAGCAGAGGTCAATTGACTTTTCAGCTCCTGAAAACCGTGCTCGCATTGTGGGGTCCACTCGAACTTTTGATCCTTCTTGAGGAGTTCAGTCAGAGATTTTGCAACCTTGGAGAAATTCTTGACAAAGCGGCAACAATAGCTCGCTAAGCCAAGGAAACTCCGAACATGCTTAAGCGATTCAGGTTAAGTCCAATCAAGGACGGCCTAAACTCTCTCAGAATTGACAGCAATATCTTTACTAGAAATCATGTGGACAAGATAGGTCACTTCTGGCAACCAAAATTCACACTTGGAGAACTTGGCATACAAACGGTGCTCTCGAAGTTTCATCAATATCAGCCTTAGATGCTCGGCATGTTCTTGTTTGTTCTTTGTGTAGATGAGTATATCGTCGAGGTAAACCACGACGAATTTATCTAAATACTCCATGAAGATCGAATTCATCAAGCGAGAGAAGGTTGCTGGGCATTGGTTATACCGAAGGACATGACGGTGTACCCGTATTGGCCATAACGAGTAACAAAAGCCATTTTTGGAATGTCCCCGTTCCTAGTTTTATTTGATGGTATCCCAACCTCAAATCCATTTTGGAGAAGATAGAGGATCCAACGAGTTGATCATACAAGTCGTTGATCTAGGGGAGCGGATACTTGTTCTTAATGGTGACCAAATTCACTGGCCGATAATCCACAACCATCCGATCCGAACCATCCTTCTTCTTAATGAAGAGGATGGGAGAAGCCCAAGGAGAAGAACTAGGATGGATGAAACCTTTCTTCAAAGCCTCATCAAGTTGGATCTTAAGTTCGGCTAGTTCTAAGGGTGCCATCTTATAGGGTCTTCTGGCTATTGGGACAGTCCCTAGGATGAGATCTATCACAAACTCAACATCTCTGACAGGAGGAATTCCTGGCAGTTCTTCTGGAAAGACATCCGGAAAGTCATGGACTACCAGAATAACTTCTAACTTTGGAAGGGGGCTAGTATTGAGGGAATAGAGTTGGCGCTTGGTTGTTCAAGTGGGGACATTAACTATCTCACCCGATGGATGTGTAAGTTTAACATTCCTAGAATGAGTATCAATCCTGGCATAGTGCGCTTTCATCCAATCCAATCCTAGAATGATATTGAAGTCCGAGGACTTGAGGGCTATCAAAGATGCTAGGAAGACTAATCTATCCACCTAAATCTCATTATCATGGCTCACTCTAGAAGTTTGCCATTTTGAACCAGGAGTCTGAACTACTAAAGGAGTAGGCATATCACAAAAAGACATGTTATGCAACTATGCATAACTTTCTGAGATGAAGGAATGAGATGCCGCAGTATCAAATAGAATAGATGCTGGATGACTATTGACAAGGAGCGTACCTAGGATAACATCAGGATCCTCAAGGGCTTCCTCAGCAAACACATAGTTCACTCGTCCACAAGCAGGAGCTGGCTTCACAAAGAAGGCTTTTCCTGGCTTTCCACGTCCAGCGGGCTTAGCATTATTCTGGGGACACTCACGGGAGTAGTGTCCCGGTTCTCCAAACTTATAGCAGACCACGGTGGTACGGGGTGCAACATTTGCAGGCGGTCCTCCAAATGGCCTGACAGGAGGGTTGGCCTGAGCTGGACGAGGCGCCTGGAAGGATGGCCTCGCATTGTATCTTGGTGGCAGAGCTGCATTAGGCACCCAGACCCGGCATTTATTGGGGCTCGAGCCAGATGCGGGATTGAAGTCACGGTTGTGCTTTCTCGTGGCCTCATAATTACTCTGTCGAATCTCGGCATTGATTATCTTGTTGACAAGAGCCTGGAAAGTGGTGCACTCATGCAGGCACAGATCTCGACGGAGCTCAGGATTAAGTCCCTTGCTGAACCTAGCCTGCTTCTTGGCATCAGTAGAAACTTCCTCAGGAGCATAGCGAGCAAGGTTTCCAAACTCATGACTATAAGCATCCACTGACAGTCTGCCCTGGGTGAAGGCACATAATTCCTCTCTCTTACAATCCATCAGCCCTTCCGGGATGTGATGGGTATGAAAGGCTGCACTGAATTCCGTCCAAGTTGGTGCGGGGCCTGCGGGATGCATGGCTTCAAAATTTCCCACCACAGATTTGCGGGTCCTTCTAGAAAGTAAGTTGCAAAGGTCACCTTGTTGTCCTTGGTCACATTGGCAGCCCGGATCTTGCGATACATGCTAGTCAGCCAGTCATCCGTGTCGAGTGGGTCGACTGAATGATGATACATGGGTGGGCACAGTCTGATGAAATCACCAAGTATTACGCCATCATTGAGATCATTGCAGGGAGCACGTGCTGTGTTCTGCTTGATTCTTTCCAACAACCTGTTGGTCTCCCTCTTGTTCCGTTCAGCTTCTAGCATTACTTCCACAAAGAAAGGTGCATGTGGCAAATCCTCTTGCCTTGCCTGGCTTCCCTCGCCCTGGTCAGGGGCAGGCATGGGGTTATTCCTAGTTGCCACCATCCTGGGAAAACAAACCCATAGCTTAATCATAGGGAACAACAACTCTAAGACATAAGATAAGGAATGTACTGGACAACATGGCATGCAGGGTAAACACCAATCGAAATGGTAGAACAACTGCCATATGAACACCATGATTCATACACACCATGACATAGTTTAGTACAAGCCAAGCTGAAATACAACTATGAAGAGATGACACAACTCATCGGAGGCATTACAGGCTTCCTATACATTATCTATCTACACCTCCGGAACTCAACTCTCAACCTCATCATATCCACAAGACACGCAGGACTATAGCGATACGATTACTACCATACTAGAACTAACATCCACGTACTCAAGCATTGTCGTAGAATGCCTCATACAGGTTACCCCCATGACCCGGGAGCTAAACCTGAGGATCTGGAAACACTCTAGCCTGTGATCCCTGGGAGCCATAAGGACACGAATGTGGACTTGGTCCCCTTGTGGGCGGCAACAGCGGTCCTTCAAGAGGGGTGGTGCCTCCAACATCGGGCCAGTCTACGTGTGCTGGCAGATGAGTCCACGATGGGGTCAGCAGCTCCAAATCTCCATAGCCTGTCTGCACGACAGGTGCCAACTGCGTCAGGGCTGTCCAAAGATGTGCACGGGTAGCATAAAGCTCCATGCGAAGGGCGCATGCATCACGATCCCTGTTCTCCAACATCTGAGCGGTCACCTATAGCCTAGGGTCCTCATGGGAATGATCATAGTAGGCTACACTAAGATAACCATCCTCTACTCCCATAGCAGCAGGAACATAACAATACTTTCTGTTCTGAAGCAGACCATGGTGAAACCTTATGATAGTCAGCATGGCGTAAGCGGCCTCCTGAACTGCCATATCTATGGTGACACCTAAACCATAAGTCCAGTGAAGCGGCTCTGTAGCTCCAAGGTATGAAGGATAAATCTTGACGGTACACAAATACTGACTCTGGTTGAAATCTCCATACTGTTCCTCCATTGTGTACTCCGGGTACCAACGGTATCCAGCCTCCATCATAACTCTAACCAACATCGCCGTGTGACCCGATACATCGATGCACCTGGTCAGACGGACCACCTAACGGGAAGGACGAGGGGGCATCTAAAACAGAGAATGATGCAAAGACATTAGAGACTCTCGCAGAAATTGGATAGCATAATGGCTGTAATTGCTCAAAAAGTATTTTGACACAACTTCAAAAGATTGGAAAAGCATAACCACTCGACTTTCTATACTCAAATCTCTTCTCCATCTGTTTGTCACACCAACAATACTTAAGTGCCTACATTCACTTGCAAACAAGCTAGCTAGTGGTCCATGGTTAGTAAATCGGCATCCTAAGCAATGGATGCGCAGCCTAGTTCTTATCCCCGTAGAAAAGATGAGAATGACTCAGAACAGAATAACTTGGGAAGAGGTGTAAAAAGAGCCTTACGTTCCCTTCCACAATCAATTCCCCTACTTTTCTATAGTGTTTCTAGACCCAACTTCGACCGGTTTGGCTTGGTAGTCCTACAGTTAGTCAGGCACTGATACCAACGCTGTGGGGACCCTGATCCTAAGTCATATGAATCCAAACTGTAACATATCACATCACTTTGCGGCCTCATGCACGGTAAGTTCCATGGCTGCAGCCTTACCTTAGCCGGGACCGTTTGCGCCTTTTGGCTCACGTATGTGAACATGTTGCTGGTAATCAAACGACAGAGAACCCGGGCCGACATATCTAGTCACAGAACCCAAGCGGCACATCCGTATGGAAACATGCATACGTAACCCAGCAATGCAGGTGTCGGCCTCAAGCATGCGTAGACGAGTCGTAGCAAGCTACAGGGACTCCATTACACTGCGAGACATTTCCCCGAAGGGACAAACACAGCAGCAAAGAAGGATACATGTCGGTCAATTAATGTGTCTTGAGAAGTAGCAAGCTACCAAGGTTCAATGGAAGCACAAAGAGGCAGTTTCCCGTAAAGAGTACTTCTAAAGGAACACCACGAGGTGTCGGATCCCATACATACCGTTGCACGTCACACGTACGCACGACATGTCCGATATGCATAGATACAACCATGGCATCACAACAAAACCATACAACAACATGACTTCTATTTAAGAGGCTTATATGAGCCTTGCATAATATTTTCTTACAGATAGGGGTCACACGACCCGACACTCAAGTCATACAAACATGTTCATACAAACCAAGCGGAAGCATAAGCTGTCTCAGTACAGACAGATGAAAGGGGTAAAAAGACACATGGCCTGACTATCTACAACCCGCCACAGGGCAAAGGTCGTAGCTAGGACACTAGCTATTCGGCATCGTCAACATCTAGATAGAACCCACCTGATGGGTCCTGGGTCTCATCTACAACATTTATTAAGCAAACATGAATACAAATGTACTCAACAAGTCTTTAGAACAAACCTAGTCTAATCATGCTCATGTATCATCAAGGAGGTGGTGGAGTTTATGCAGCAATGCCAGCTTTGACTCATGGCTAACCTACACTACTCAAATTTTAACTCTTTGTTACAATTTTAGAGATCGCACACGAGTCCACTAAGTCCACGACAATACATCACCATGGATTCACTTCCCTCTCCTAGGAGAGTGCCATCCACGGTACTCACACTTGACTTGATATTTTTATGAGTATCCATTTGATTATCTATGAACAACATAAGTTCTCTAAGTAGTCCATATCCGAGGACACGGCTATTCAAATAGTTTCATACCCTGCAGGGGTGTACTTCTTCACACACGTTCTCGCCACTTATCGTTGTGTGCTCATAAAACCATGCACCTCAACAACCTTCAAGTGGATGCCCAGCAAGGCAGTCGGCCACGACCGTCAATCACATAAGACCTCTAGTCCAGGATATTGCCTATTTGAGACTGAACCCGCACGGAAGTCCGGCCGAAGTTTCCGCTATGGCACCAAACGATGTGTGTAGGGTTCCCAAGCCCACCATTTGGGTGACCCTTGGTACACCGTGCCACTGCCTACACGTCGTCATCAACCCCTAGGGTCAGCGCTACGCACGGCCTCCAACATGCTATAAACACCAGAAACTACTTGCAACTCCTAGACCAAGGGCTAATCGAATGATAAGTCGAGCGGGGTCATATTTCAGGGCCTAGCATGTGGTAGTAACTAGTCTTGGATCACAAACACGGAACTCAGTTCCTAAGAACGGTCCCAATGAGACAACCCGATATGTACTCCTACATAGCCTCTCATCGCTACCTTTACCAAATCGAGTTCATCATTATATCACCACATCAGAACAACATCGTTTCACTCAGTTCATCACCCACTGAATCAGACCTGACACAACTCTAAGCATTGCAATCATAGCAGGCAAAGCAAGCTAAGCACATCATGGCACAAGCATCTACGAGGTATGCTAGGTTGCAATGTTTAGCTATTTACTGTGACAATGTCAGGTTATCCAGCGGAATAGGATCATCTACCGTGTAAGACCGACATGTGATCGACTGTCCTAATGCAATAAACAAGAGTAGGAGCGAGAGAGTAGGATGTTATCAGGATGATCAAAGGGGGTGCTTGCCTTGCTAGGTAGCGGAAAGGTTCTCTCCTTCGTCGGGATACTCGAAGGTCTCCTTAGAAGTAGGGCCTACCGCAATGCAGATAAGAAACAATCAACACACGCAAGTGCAATAATATGATGCATGATCATGGCATGATAGCATGTATGCATGACCTAATACAACTAGTGTTCATGTTGATTTGAAATGAAGTTGAATATAGATTCAAAATCGTTGTTTATTTCAATTCCATATACTAACCTATTAGTAAATGTCAATGTTCACCTATTTAGATTGCTCTAACATGCATGACAACAGCACCATTGGATTCATTGGATTTTTCTGATAAATTTTCATATATAAATTATTTTCATCTGATTTACAGATTAATTTATATGAATTTTTGAAGTTTTGAATAATTTATGGAATTGTTTTTAAACTAGAAAAGGGGAAAAATGACATCAGCCTGACGTCACTATGACGTCAGTTGGTCAGCTGACCGGGCCAGAGTCAAACCTGACGTGCGGGGCCCGCACATCAGTGTCTCAGGCTTAACCTCCACGTTACCCAGGGGGTTTGACCCACCCTGGGGCCCAGCGTCAACATCACTGGCTAATTAAACAGGGGGAATTCGAGGCTAACCGGCCGGCCACATCGGCAACGGCCGGAGGGTGGTCGCCGGCAACCATCCAAAACAGCAGAGGCTCGCCGGAAGCCTCTTTGGGCTCGGATTATCGCATAGAGAGCACTGGGAGAAAGCCCGTGCTCGACAGCATCGAGCGGGCTGGCCAAGGGGGGCTTGGGGTTGCTGGAGGCTCGTCGGAAAGCACTTTCCGCGGCGGCGCCTGTATGGCCATGACGGGGAGGACACCAGGGAGCACGGAGATACCAGGGAAGAGAGGGAGGAGGACGGGGTGCTCACTGGGAGAATTGGAGGGGGCTTAGCAGGCTCGGGGACGACCCGACTATGGCAAAATCGACGACGGAGCTCCGGCAGGTCCCGAGGTTGAAGATGACCATGACGGCGGCTTCGAGGGGCTCCCGGGATCTTCTGGCGCCACGGCGAGGACCAAGGGGTCGCGGCAATGCTCAGGGGCATGACAAAGGGCAGAGGGGAGGCCGGAGGCTATGGCAGCAGCGAGCGGCGGCTACGGCGAAGCTCGGTGGAGGAGGGGAAAGGGGGAACCAG
Organism: Hordeum marinum; assembly: GCA_022496015.1. NCBI lineage: Eukaryota > Viridiplantae > Streptophyta > Magnoliopsida > Poales > Poaceae > Hordeum > Hordeum marinum. The sequence goes on from CM039673.1 coordinate 202,363,234, forward strand.
GGGGAAAATGGAGAGGAGAGGGGGCAACACATCCCTGGCGAGGTCTTCTAGCTCGCCAGCGCAATGAGGGGGCGGCCAGGTAGGCAGGTGGCATGGCGCCACCGCCGCAGGCGCCGTCCCCTGCTTCTCCTCTTCCTTCTGGCAAGAGGTAGAAGACGGGGCTGCCCCTGGTGGGCTGGGCCTCCTGGTGGGTTGCGACTAGGTAAGCCTTTCCTCTTTCTATTTCTTTTTATTCTCTATTTTCTACTTTTTGTTATTTGTATTATTGTATTTTTGGGTACAAATGTTATCTTGAAATTATCCCAACATTTTATATAATCAAGTTTGAATATTTCAAACTTATCCAAAAAGTTTCAGGATATTTGAAAACTAAAATAATGATAAATGCTTTATTTGGTATTTTTAGAGGCTTTATCATTTATTTTTAAATTGCTTTGATTGTTCAAATAATTGAAATGATCCTTGCTATAATCATGTCCAAATTTACCAGAAATAGGTAACTTTTTTAGTGGGCATTTTGGATTTGTTGAATTTTCACCAAATTTGAAGTGTTTTCATTCAAAGTGAGCTTGGGGTTTCTTTATCTCCCCATTTCAAGTTGATGCCAAATTGAAACATGATGCAAACACATGATGTTCCTATGACTCCTAGATAGGGATGTGACACTGCACTTAGAAGAGTCGTAGGAGGGTACAGGGACTCCATTACACCGCGAGTCATTTCCCCGAAGGGAGAGACACAGCAGCAAAGAAGGATACATGCTGGTCAATCAATGTGTCCTGAGAAGTAGCAAGCTACCAAGGCTCGATGGAAGCACAATGAGGCAGTTCCCCGTAAAGAGTACAACTAAAGGCCCACGACTAGGTGTCGAATCCCATACATACCATTGCACATCACACGTACGAATGACATGCCCGATATGCGTAGATACAACTATGGCATCACAACATAACCATACATCAACACAACTTTATTTAGGAGGCTCAGAGAAGCCTTGCATAATAAGTTCATATAGGTGGGGTTCACATGACCCGACACTCAAGTCATACAAGCAAGTTCATACAAACCAAGCGGAATCATCAAGCTATCTGAGTGCAGACAGACGAAAGGGTAAAAAGGCACATGGCGTGACCATCTACAATCCAACATTGGATCGTCGTTGAGGTACTAGCTAGTCGTCGTCATCGATATCTAGGTAGAATCCACCGGATGGGTCCTGAGTCTCATGTGCAACATTTATTAAGCAAACATGAGTACAAACATACTCAGCAAATCTTTAAAGCCGACCTAGTATATTCATGCTCATCTATCAACAAGGGGAGTTGTGGAATTTAAGCAGCAATGCCAGCTTTGACTCTTAGCTAACCTATACTACTCATATTAATTGTGTGTTCAAGTTTTAGATATCGCACACGAGTCCACAAACAGCATGTCAATACAGCACCATGGATTCACTTCTGTCACCTACGAGAGTGCCATCCACGGTACTCACACTTGTCTTGATATTTTTATGAGTAACCATCAAGTTATCTATGAACAACATAAGTTCTCCAAGTAGTCCTTATTCGAGGATGCAGCTATTCGAATAGATTCATACCCTGTAGGGATGTACTCCTTCACACACGCTCTCGCCACTTATCGCTGTGTGCTCATAAAAGCCAAGCACCTCGGCAACCTTCAAGCGGAGGCCCAGTGAGGGAGTCAGCCACGACCGTCAATCACATAAGACCTCTAGTATAGGCTATCGCCTATTTGAGACTGAACCCGCATGAAAGTCCGGCCGAAGTTTCCGCTGCGGCCCCAAACGATGTGCGCAAGGTTCGCAAGCCCACCATTCGGGTGACCATTGGTACACTGTGCCACTGCCTACCGCATTGTAGCCCACCCCTAGGGTTAGCACTATGCACGGCCTCCAGCACAACTATAAACACCTGAAACTACTTGCAACTCCTGGACCAAGGACTAGGCGGTTGATAAGTTGAGAGAGCTTGGAGTGCCTGGTAGTAACTAGACTTGGATCACAAACACGGAACTCGGTTCCTGAGAACGGCCCCAATGAGAAAATCCTCTATGTACTTCTACATAGCCTCTCATCGCTACCTTTACCAAAACGGGTTGATCATTTATCTCTTTCAGCGTTCTTGGAATGGGGGTACCTAGGCCTGCCTGCCTAAGGCCCAATACATGGGCCACTTCATCAACCAAATAGGACCGGTCGCGGACCCACTCAAGACAAGGCCCTTGCGAGGAAGAACAGCGACAAGACCCTCAAGGATGGGCCTCATCAAGACCCCTCCGGAGCGGCGGAGATTTCTATGCAAGGCCCAGCCTCGAGAGTCAAGAGTGACGCAATGATGGACGAGAGGGTGTCGGTCAGCCAGGCGGCGCAGTTTCCTCTTTGGTGCAAAGGGAGGAAGGCCATACATGGGTTCCCAAAGAACCCCCCGAACGTTTCTGTTCCAGTGCAATAAGACCACAACCACCCATCTAGTAGAGCGGATGTCATCGCTGAGACAATCCCTGCGGCATCGGTAACTACTTTGGAGGCGAAGACCGCATTTAGGCAGGGCAAGCACAAACCCATGTCCCCCTTTAAAATTGGACATTGTGGGATCCCTTCCCGCCATGGCGATAAGGGAAGAAGACCCGTGCCACCGCTATATATAGAGGGTAGGCTTCTTTGTAGAAGGGTATCCCAACCTGATCGACTAACTCCATCACTCATCGTCCACCAAACCACAAGGAGTCTCCGACAACATTGAGATCCTTCAGGAGGCCCCCAAACAACGTACATGTTCATCAACCTCACCTCCTCGAGAGGCAATCCACCAAAGCAGGAGTAGGGTATTACACTTTGCAGCGGCCCGAACCTGGGTAAACTATCGTGTCCATCTTCTTCCTCGTCATTACGCGAGTGCTTTGCTGTGTTCATCGAGTAGCAAGCTAGGTCGGGCGAGGCTGCCGGAGGTCTTCGCAGACGCCCATATGTTCGAATCGTAAGGGTTTTGCGGATCCTAAAATCCTTATTTGGCACACTAGGTAGGGGGTGTGTCAGAGCTTCCCCATTTGCGGTGAAGGCCAAGCCCCAACTCCATGGCGGGCATGATCCCCGACGACCGCCGGCCCTCGGCGCGAGATGGTGTTTGGGCGAGCAGGGCCACCCCTGTAGACGCCTACATCCTTAGCGGGTCATAGGCGCCACCCTCTGGGCGCCATGTGAAGCGCTTCCTACACCATGTGGGAGCGGTTCAGCAACGACCTGAGCCCGCGGAGCGCCGCGTGTGGCCGGAAATCGACATCACCTTCGGCCCCTTGACCACCCCAAGACCACGTCGGCCGCTGGGGCACTTCCCATGTTGTGCATGCCGACCATACGTGGCATGGCCGTCTCCAAGACCCTCACTGATGGTGGCGCCAGCCTCAACGTCATCTCCATGGAGGCCTTCGACGTGCTGCAGTTAACCCACGAGCAGGTCGAACCTTCAAGGTAGTTCTTTGGGGGGGGGGTCGGGTCCATTGTTCCCATGGGGCGGTTTCGCCTCCCCGTCACCTTTGGCACCCGCTCCAACTTCCGCACTGAGCAGGTCTACTTTGATGTCGCTCACATCCACCACCCATGCAACATGATTTTTGGCTACCCCGCCCTCGCTTAGTTCATGGCGGCAACGCACACGGGCTACAACATCGTTAACATGCCCGGGAGCGGCGGCATCCTCACCATCGTGAGGTATATCAAAGACACGTCCCACGCACTCAATCTCTCCTGCAAGACCATGGCCTTGGCATGCACTAGTGTCGGGGGCGCATGCCGGGCCATGGAGAACCCCGTCGGCGTCCCTGACGTCGCGCTCGTGAAGAAGAAGAAGCTATTCTCCCAGAACCGGGCGGGGGTGAAGCAAGTACCAGTGGACGAGGGAAGCCCAGGTCCAACTTTCACCATCGGCACTAACTTGCCTCAAGACCATGAGGAGGCGTTGGTGACCTTCCTCAGGGTGAACAAACACGCGTTCGCGTGGAGCGACTACGATTTGGTGGGGGTCCCGAGGGACATAATCGAGAACCACCTCATGGTGTGCCCGAACGCGCGCCTGGTGAAGCAAAAGGCAAGGAGGAAAGCTCCGGAGAAGCAGGCATTAATCTCTCACGGGGTCTGCAAGCTAAAGGAGGCAGGGGTCATTCGGGAGGTGCGTTACCCGGAGTGGGTGGCCAACCCGGTGGTCGTCCCAAAGATGTGCGTGAAGGAGAGTATGTGCGTCGACTTCACGAGCCTCAACTTGGCTTGCCCCCATGACCCATTCCCACTACCATGCATCAACCAGATTGTGGACTCGACAATGGAGTGCGATCTCCCGTGCTTCCTGGACGCCTTCTCGGGTTACCACCAGATCAAGATGGCGGCGGAAGACGTGGAGAAGACGGCCTTCCTCACCACGTGTGGGGTATTCTGCTACACGTGCACGCCTTTTGGGCTGCTGAACGCTGGGGCAACCTTCTAGTGACTGATGCAGATTGCCCTAGGGCCACAGCTCGGGAGGAATGGAGAAGCCTACATCGACAACATTCTAGTCAAGTACAGGGCGGCCAAGACCATGGTCGAGGAGACATTCGCCATCCTAAGGGAGGTAACTTTGAAGCTTAACCTCGAAAAGTGCATCTTCGTAGTTCCCTCGGGCAATTTGCTCGGTTTCCTAGTGTCACACGGGGGAATCAAGGCGAACCTGGAGCAGATCAAGGCCATAAACAAGATGAGCGCACCCCAAACCCTCAAGGAAATGCAAAAGTTGGCGGGGTGCATGACCTCCTTGGGGCGTTTCATCTCCAAGCTCGGCGAGTGGGCCTTGCCTTTCGTCAAGATCATGAAAAGGAAGTGCCCTTTCGAATGGTCGCTGGAGGCCTACGTAGCCTTCGAGTAACTCAAGCGATACCTCACGAGCCTACCGGTGATGGTAGTGCCTCGCCCACGGGAACCCTTGTTGCTATACCTGGCCACCACCCCATTCTACCAGCGCCGCTTTGGTCGCGGTTGGGAACGAGCAAGCCGATGCAAGTACTGCATCGAAGGGCTCTGGCGGGCCCCCGCACACGGAGCCAGGGGGCCCGCACGATCTACAAGAGCCAGCTCTTTCTCAAGGTGGTGAACCCGATGTCCAAGCCGCTCTGACGACCAAGAGGCGCACAACCCCGCTAAGGCCCTGGCTTCTTCCATGGGCCACGCAATGCCCAGGCATCCTGAGCCCGCCACAGGGGAGGACGCCTCAAGAGGCCTCGCCCTCGTCGAACACCCGGTGTACTACGTCAGCACAGTGCCGCGGGACACGCGTTCATGTTATCCCATGCAACAGAAGCTTCTCCTAGCGCTCCGCATCGCTTCAAGAAAACCGCGGCACAACTTCCAGGGGCATCCAATCAAGGTCATCACTACTTACCCCTTGGAGAAGATCCTGCACAACCCCAATGTGAGGAGGGTTGCCGAATGGAACATCAAACTGAAGGCCTTCAACATAGAGTTCAGCACGACTAGGGTCATCAAAGGAGCATCCCTAGTGGACTTCATGGCTGAATGGATGGACGCCCCAGACCGAGGGCTTGAAGGGAGTCAGTCCCTTGCTCCCAGTGATGAAACACCCTAAGGATGGACCGTGCATTTCGATGACAGGAGACAAGCTAAGCTATGTTGTGCAGCTCTGCTTCCAGCATGGGGAGAAGTTCTCCAACAACCACATGGAGTATGAAGGCCTCATCGCAGGCCTCAAGGCGGCAGCGGCCATGGGGGTTCGGTACGTCACCATCAAAGGCGACTCCCAGCTCCTCGTCAACTTCTCCAATAAAGAGTATACGCCCAAGGACGAGCACATGAAGGCGTATCTAGAAGAGGTACGTAAGATTGAAAATTGTTTTTAGGGCTTGGAGATGTAGCACATCCCATGTGGCACGAACAAGGAGGCGGATGGCATCTCCAAGAGAGCTTCACGTCACGAACCTCACGAGCCAGGCATCTTCGAGGAGCGACTCTTCAAGCCCTCCGCGACACCGCCTACCGAAGTCCTGGCGCCATAGAGTGTGGAGCTTCCCCCAGCGCCGCCCTCGGGGGCTCCGGACTGCGGCCAGGCCTCGGAGACTCGAGTCCTCCTGGCCTTGGAACCTAAGGCCGACAGCTGGATGCAAGAATTCAGGGCATACCGTCTCCACGGCACACTACCGGAGAAGGAGGAGGACGTGGAGCACGTAGGCCAACAAGCCACAGCCTACTGCTTGTAGGACGACGATTTGAACCGCATGCGCCCAAACGACGTCGCGCCGCGATGCACTTCCAAGGAGCGAGGATGCGAGCTTTTGGCCGACATCCACGAAGGAGACTATGGGCATCATTCTTCTTCGCACATGCTTGCAAGGAAGGCGCTTCCATGGGGCTTCTACTAGCCCTTAGCGTTTGGCGACGGCATCGAGCTGGTCCGGTCATACGAGGCCTGCCAGTTTCATGCCAAGCGGATTCACCAACCCGTGCAAGTCGTGTAGACCATTCTGCTGTCCTGGCCCTTCGTGGTCTGGGCGTTGGACATTTTGGGTCCCTTCCGCGGGCAGCGGGCGGCTACCGCTACCTCTACGTCGCCATCGACAAGTTCACCAAATGGGCGGAGGTGGAACCCATTCGCAGCATCCTGCGTGGGTCGGCCATCAAGTTCACCAAGGGCCTCGTGAGCCGCCTCGGCGTCCCCAACCGCATCATCTCCGACAATGGTTCGCAGTTCACAAGTAACCTCTTCAAAACCTATTGTGCTAACATTGGTACACAGATATGTTATGCCTCGGTGGCCCATCCAAGGAGCAACGGCCAGGCGGAGTGCATCAACGCGGAAGTCCTATGGGGCCTCAAGGCAAGGAGCTTCAAGAAGAAGCTTGATGCATGCGTCAAGGGTTGGATCAATGAGCTTCAGTCGGTGCTATGGTCCATCCGCACCACTCCGACTCTCACACCCTGTGTTTGTATCACATTGTTATGTTTGGTTTTATAAAATTTGGAGCCAACTAAAACTTTTTCGAAGTGTTTGTGCTTGTTTGCTATGATGTTGCTTGCTTGATGATTGTGGTATATGGCACTGCTAGATTCTGTTCCACTTCTTATTCATCTTCCTTGCCCCAAACCTCTTGCCCAATGATCATGCCATGTGATTAGTGCAAAACTATTTTTATCAAATTTTATTTCAACCAAAAATGATTTATTCAAATTAGGTTTTCAAAACCCCCTGAAATTAGGTCCTCAAATTGGGTGGAATCTTTTCCCCAAAAGCCTTATTTCATATTTTAAAGATAATTTCATATTTTATCTAAAGTCTTTTTCTTAAGGCTAGAAATGGGTTTTCATAGGGAACAATTATTTAAATGCTTGGAAAATATTTGAGAAAATTTAGGGAAATTCAGTGGGCATATATTTTCCATATATATGAGTTTCAACAAAAGGGAATGATGAGATCATAGGCATAACCCCTCAAAACCCTTTCTGTTCAAATCAAACTTTTGGAATATTTCTATAAGAAATATTCTCAATAAATTCCAAGAAAATTCTAGCAAGTCAACACTATCGTAGGTGATGATCTTGCAAAGTTTCATCTCAATCCAAGTTGATTTGATCCATTAAACCATCCCAAAATCCTTCCTATCCAGATCCTTATTTGAGCAACGTCACTACTGTCGGGATCTTTGTCGTCTGCTAGCTGATGGCAAAGAAGGCCTTTGCCATCAGCTTAAATAAAATTGATGGCGAACAAGGAGCTGATGGCAAAGATATCATTGCCCTCGGCCATCTCTTTGCCGTCTGCTAGCAGACGACAGAGCCACTTTGTCGTCAGCTAGTAGAGGTCAAAAAGGAAGGGTGGGCCACAACAAGAACCAGCTAACGGCCACTCTCTTTGTCGTCTGTTAGCAGACAGCAAAGAAAGTGGCCATCTAACGGCCATTTCCCCCAGCCCAACCCCACTAACTAAGGCTCTTTATCGTCTGCTAGCAGACGGCAAAGCAACTTAGTATACATGTCAGCGCGCCCCACCCCTCTCTCTCCCCTTCATGTACCCCCTACTCCCTCGTGCCTGAGCCGCCCCCCCCCCGTGCCACCGGCCGCTGCCACCGCCCCCCGTGCCACCGGCCGCCCCCGCCTCCGCCCCTACAGCCGGCCGCCGTCCGCCCCCGCCCCTGTTGCCTGTCGCCACTGCCTCTGGCCGCTCCCGCCCCTGCCGCCTGCCGTCCCTACCGCTGCCCGCCCCTACCCCTGCCGCCGCCCAAGGTAAAATAGAAGAAAAAGAACAAGAAGAAGAAGAAGAAGAAGAGGAGGAGAAGAAGAATAAATAGAATAAAAAGAACAAGAAGAAGAAGAAGAAGAAGAAGAAGAAGAAGCAGAAGAAGAAGAACAAGAAGAAAAAGAGGAGAAGAGGAGAAGAAGAAGAGGAAAAAGGTAAAGAAGGAAGAAGAGGAAAAAGGAAAAGAAGGAAGAAGAAGAAGAAGAAGAAGAAGAAGAAGAAGAAAAGAAGAAGAGGATGAGGAGAAGAGGATGAGGAGAAGAGGAGAAGAAGAAGAAGGAGAAGAAGAAGAAGAAGAAGAAGAAGAAGAAGAAGGACGCCAGCGACCCCGACCCCTGACCCGCCACCATCGACGCCATCGCCCTCCGACCACCGACACCACCGACCCCTGACCACCGACGCCATCGACCCCCGACCACCAATGCCACCGACCCCTGACTCCATTGACCCCTGATCACCGACCCTCGACCCCCGACGCAACTGACCCCCGAACCCTCGGACCCCCAACCCGCAACCACCGACGCCATCGCCCCCCGACCACCGACACCATCGACCCCCGACCACCGACGCCATTGACCCCCGACCACCAACGCCATCGAGACCCGACTCCACTGACCCCTGATGCCACTACCTCCTCATGCCATTGACCCCCGACCCCCGACAACTATTCTGCCTCCTGTTGACCAAAAAGGTGTTGTTCGGCCTTCATGAGGCCGAGGAGGTCATAGTTTCGTAAACTGTGAGCTGGGTCACATATTTTCCTATTTTCTTATAAAACATCATATTTTGTGTTGATCAGGTGAATTTCAATGTGTAGTTGTTAGACGACCTCCCTGCGCATTTGACGAGCTCCCCTGCTACATTCGTTGCTGAGCATAAATGACATCTTCTCCCCCGACACCCATAATTTTTTTTGCTCTGTTCCGCTCTTCATGCCGATGAAACTTGCTAGCTATAGGTGTCTTCAATCATCAGTATGCGTGACCACTATGCAAATCCCGTTCGAAAGGGTTACATCTATAAGTATGCATTCATTAGCATATTTATAACTAAGATTATTTCGAATTGTCCAACGTTATCCATGGACAGCCCGAGTATGTGTAGATTGGGTTCATTTTCCCATATGCTCTGCTCCGGATCCGATGTAGAATGTCGCCAATGCCTCCCTGTTGTTCAACGGGTACACATCCTCTCTGCTTATTGCCGAGACGTGTATCAGCAGAACAACGGGGAGGTGCTACGAACATTGTGCGTCGGATCTAGAGCACAGCATGGGAAAACGAACCCAATCTACACATACTCGGGTGGGATTAGGGCATATCGTTACTTACTAGCGCCTAGGTTGCATCGACATAATAAAACTGATAAACTCTATTAACCGATGAATATGGTTTGCTAAAATATGTATATATTTTTGTGTGTCCAGTAGCTAGGAAAGATGAGTGATCGTGGGTGGATATTCACCGGTCACACTAGTCAGAAAGACATGACCCATGAATGGATAACAAAAACCAAGGAGTTTGTGAGAGTCGCATTAGCAAATGGATAGAAAACAACCTGGTGCCCTTGTGTCGATTGTGACAACTTTAAGAAGAAGTCAGAGCTTGAAATGATTAAACACCTGCAGAGGTGAGGTTTTACGCCTAATTATATGGTCTGGACATTTCATGGTGCGTCTGCCCAACATGCCAGAGTTGAGGTGGTTCTCGTCGTAGCGACGAACATGGTACTGGGATCGAAGACATGGTGCAAGACTTTGATGATGCTCGGGATTTGGCGATGAGATGAAGGAATCTGCAAAGGCCTTTTATGAAATGTTGGAGTCTTCAAAACGTCCTCTCCATGAGAACGCTGAGCTTTGTCAACTCGATGCCATTGCACAAGTAATGTCTCTGAAGGCTAAGTTCAACCTTGGCAGAGAATGCTACGACGCGATGATGACGATATTTGGACGCTTTCTACCCAAAGGCCATGTATTCCAACAAACTTGTACGAGTCATACAAAATCCTACGTGCGCTTAAGATGCCCTATGAGAAGATAGATGCCTGTGAGAATGGATGTGCCTTATTTAGGCTTGAGTATGCGGGCTTGAACTATTGCCCCATTTGCAATGCTTCCAGGCATGTTCTGGTAAACAAAAGTATGGGTGAGAAGAGTCATACCAAAATCTGCATTAATGTTCTTCGGTATCTACGAATCATACCAAGACTTCAACGTCTTTTCATTGTCGAAGAGACAGCCAGACAAATGACGTGGCATACATTGGGCAAAAGAATAGAAGTAGATGCAGATCGGAATCCGATGTTGGGACACACTTCAGATGCTTTTGCGTGGAATCACTTCGATGCATTACATAAGGATAAAGCGGTCGATCCAAGGCATCCTCGAGTTGCCATCAGCACAGATGGGTTCAATGTGTATGGTATGATGGCAGCACAATACAGTTCTTGGTCTGTATTTTTCATTCCACTCAATCTCCCACCCAGAGAGATTATGAAAAGAAAGAACATTTTCCTGACGTTGATAATTCCAGTGCCCAAATATCCGGGGAAGAATATGAATGTGTACATGCAGCCGCTTAAGGATGAATTGCAAGAAGCCTAGGATAATGGGATCATGACATACGACGCCACTACCAAAAATGACTTCAAAATTCATGTGTGGTACATGTACTCGTCGCATGACTTGCCAGTGTATGCGCTATTCGTTGGCTAGTGTGTGCATGGAAGGTTTCCGTGCCCCACATGAAAGGCAGCTCTTGAGTTCCGTTGGCTGCAGGCGGGTCACAACTTTTCTTGCTTTGACATGCATAGACAGTTCCTGGATCCTGACCATAAGTTCAAAAAAGACAAGAAGAATTTCATCAAAGGTAGAGTTGTCAAAAACACTGCACCACCTACGTCAGATAAACACTCTCGAGCCAGATCCAGATTGTCCAGCGTATTTCAAAGGGTATAATACAAAACACATGTGGACTCACAAGATATGTTTGTGGGATCTGCCTTACTTTAAAGACCTCCTTTGCCCACACAACATCGACGTGATGCACACTTAAAAGAATATCGCAGAGGCCCTTTTTGGTACATTGTTCGGCATAGAGGGGTAGTCGAAGGATAATCCTAAGGCTAGAGTCGATCAGGAGGCTCTATGTGATAGACCATTACAAAACATTCGATAGCTGAAAGGAAAGAAGAACTGGAGGAAGCCAAAGGCATGGTTCAATCTTGGAAGGCCAGCTATGAGGGAAATGATCTTGTGGGGGAAAATGCAGTTGATGTCCCCCGATGGGTATGCAGCGAATCTAAAGAGGGGAGTGAGTCATGACAAATTGAAAATATTTGGTCTCAAGAGTCATGATTGGCACATATGGGTTGAGCGGGTAATGCCGGTGATGTTGGATGGCTTTATCCTTGAGGATGAATGGCTAGTACCGGCAGAGCAAAGCTATTCTTCCGTGCTCTTTGTGTGAAAGAACTATCACCTGACGTGCTAGACGAACTAGAAGAGTTGGCGCCGGAGTTGATCTACAAGTTAGAAAAGATCTTTCCACTGGGCTTCTTTAATCCAATGCAGCATCTGATTTTGCATCTCCCGACCGAGGCAAGATTGCGGGGGGGGGGGCGTGCAAAATCTTTGGTGCTTCGCAACTGAGAGGATGCAGACGACGCCTCAGGAAAAATGTAAAAATAAACGTAGAGTTGAAGCATCGATGGTCGAGGCATTCATTATTGAGGAGGCGGCAAACTTCATGATAGCACACTACAAAGCCAAGAGTCATCATTTGCATAATCCAAAGCCTTAGTACAATGATGGCGACCGTGAAAAAGGTCGATCCAACCTCAGCCTATTCAAAGGGAAGCTAGCACCAGCCGGTGCTTCGAAAGGAATAGCGTTGGATGTCCAAGAATGGCGGACCATTTTGTTGTATATCTTCAACAACCTAATAGAAGTACGGCCGTACATCGAGTAAGTTCTCGGTACATTGTTTCGCAACTTCTAATTCCTTTGAAATGCTCTTATTCCTGGATATGTGATATAGTCGATACGTCGCCAAATTCTCGGATGGAGCGGTGATCCAAACGGATTCCATCGAAGAGTATGAGCTTCTCACAAAGAATGGAGGCAACTATCCCAGTTTCATCCCTTGGTTCAAGCAAACGGTAATTTCCATTAATTAGACCATTTCATTTCTTCACCTAGTTTGCGGCTAATGCAACAATCCTTTCGTATTAAACTTGTAGGCTAATGCAGAGTCTATGGACTCCCAATTTACACAAGTTGCTAATGGTTTTGACTATAAGGTCCGTTCATTTGACAAATACGACATCAACGGGTATCGCTTTCGTACTTTTGGCAAAGAGCTATCTATGGCCGACCGAAAGTCTACGAATTGTTGTGTCTCCGCTGTCAGCGAAAGAGGGGTCGAGTATTATGGAAGAGTTGAAGCAATTTATGAACTTACATCCTCTGGTTAAAACCCACCAAACATCGTAGCCTTCAAATTTTATTGGTTCCAGCCAAAGGAGACTAGAAGGACTCATGAACATAGAGGGCTAGTCGAACTCACACATAGCACCCATTTAGATGTTCCCGATGTCTATATTACGGCTCAACAGGCGACCCAAGTTTTCTATCTACCAAGGGCCTGCCAAACGGATCCAAATTTGAAAGGTTGGGATGTCGTTCATGATGTGCCGCCAGATTTTAGACCACCTCCCCTCAATGAAGATGATTATGAACCTCACATTAACCCAGACACATATGAAGGAGAATTCTTCCAAGAAACATGTGTTTCCAAAAAATGTTTCAAGAACCTCTCTACTTCACCCCGGAACATTGAGGTCGACAGCGACATTGAATCTGACTTCACCCCTGAGGCTGAACAAGAAGAGATGGAAGAAAAAGAGGTTACTTCTGCGGATGACCTGTCAATGCTTAACCGATTACATAGAGGCCTTCCACATGTTGATGCATTTATTGATGATGCTCATGAGCACGTCAGTACTAATAGTGATGATGATTATGCATTTATTGATCCCGGAGCATATATAGATGATGAAGATTAATATTAGTAATGTGAGGTATTCAATTATTATTATGTACATATATTCTATTAATTAGTTCAGGTTATTAGGTATTCATTTTTTTATGTTGAACTAATTTCGTTCACCCTTTGTCATTGCAGGTGTTGACAGATGGTGGGCTCGGGTCGAGAGCGCTCTGAGCCTCCTTCCTCGACACGTGCTGGGAGGGGGTGCTATTATTCCACCCTAGCAACTCTGAAGAGCGCTGCTACAAAGTATGCAGACACTGGTGGGCGCTTCTTCATCTACCGGGAGAGGTCGAGGGAAGATGGAGAGAGGTGCTAGAAGTAGGAAGGCTGTTGCGCCTTGGTCGCCGCCACCTATAGCTGATTCTCCCGACCATAGGAGTGCTCCATCTCAGGTTGGCTTGTCTGACTTGGACCCATCTCGGACTCCGGTCACTGACCCTCGGGTCGACGAGCCTCAGGTCACTGAGCCTTCATCCCAGGAGACTTCGATCCTAGAGTCTTCATCCTAGGAGACTCGGGTCCCAGAGTCTTCATCCCGCGTGACTCGGGAGGCTAGTGGCCATGCTGATGGTGGCGAGGACAACTTGTCTGAGGACACCTATAGCGAGGGCGAGCTGGTTGAGGAGGGCAAGAAGGTTTACCAGCGTGGTTGTACAAAGCTCCCGCCCGTGCCGACGACCCGCGTTTAGAGGTGGTTGATTGAGCCTAATGCGGAGAAGTAAGTGCATTTACTCTTTTTTAACCTTTTGCCTTCATGGTTTTCAAATTAATATCTAATGTGTTGGCCTTCTCATACTGCAGGGGTTGGAAACACGAGCATGTGTCCATAGGCCCAACCAGGTCCTTGGTGTGCTTCTCCGGCAAAACTTCCCGGGGAAGGTCAAGTTGCCCGGTGAGGGTGAGGTTCCACAGGTAGCACTGACCTGGGAGCTATACATGGATGGCTCGGCCCAGCCAGAGGAGATGGTCGACGGTGTCTTGTGCGAGACGGTGGATGACATTGTGATCTGTCGCTTTTGTGTAATTTCTCGTTTACAGAATTAAAAATCGACAGCACCTAGTGATTGTACTAATCAGTGTTGTCTTGTTTGATTGCAGACCTTCTATAGGTGCTTTGAGGAATACGAGGCGAAAGCGGCTGTTGTTCTCGAAGCCGAGTGCAAGCACCCACTTCAGAACTTACAGCACTAGGCTTGGGTGCAGGCTATTCGAGACTACTACACCCCCACTAACATTAAGAGGGCCAAGAAGAAGTGCCGCAAAAATTATCGGAGTAAGGAGAAGTTAATGAAGGTAATTATATATTCTTTAGGCCTTGTACTTAGTTTCCTTGATTTGATTCGTAGGCGTAGCACTGTAATTTCTCTTTTCTAACTTAGGTGCCCCCGAGATGGTGTGTGGATAGGATAGACTGTTGGGAGGCATTATTGGATGAGTGGTGCTCTCTCGAATGGCTAGCCGAACACAACAAGGCCAAGGATAAGCATTCCCAAATGAGAGGTGTGCCACACCATCAAGGGTGCTCCAACCTGTTTGAGTACGGGGATCATTGGGTATGTGGTTTGCTTCATGATTCATGCCATTTCATTTTTCATGCTAGCTTGAGCCCTTAACTAATATTTTGTTCCTCTCTTTTAGGCGCCAGAAAACAAGAAAGAGGTGCCACCTCTATTCGACCTCTATGCCATGGCCCATACTGCCTCGTACAAGAAGGCCAAGGCATTCTCTGAGGATGACCTCGATCATCTAGAGAGCTTCAGCAACATCTCCTCCCACAACCAGCTCGTGAGGTACAGAGATGAGGGGAAGGTGAGGAAAGGGGAGGACTTCAACCCGAGCCAGAGTCCTTTTGATCCAGAGCTCGTGATGATATCTGGTGGTGGGAGGCCCCATGGCTCGATAGCCATTGGGGATGTACTGATACGTTGTCCTAGAACTCTCCCGGAGATCAAGAAGCACCAGACGAGCTCTGATCCTAAGATAAGGCCTTGTCCATGGCCAAAGGAGCTTACCATTGAGGCTAGGGCCCAGGAGCTTCTGGCGGAGGCAAACAGGCAGGCAACACAGAGGGAGAAGGACATGCAGGAGTGGAAGGCTAGGTTGTAGGAGGCGGAGAGGAACCGGAACGACGCGTCTCACCGGGCCCTATATGAGCTCCTCGTGGTAAGTTTCTTCTGCATATTAGCCAAATCATGCACATAATGTTCGTTTCATCAGTAACTAATATGAATGACTCGTGTAAACAAAATGTGCAGACCATGTGCCAGAATAATGGTCAGACCCCTCCGTCGATGCCCCATATTGCTATAGCACCCACGGTGAGTTTCATTTGAACGGTCATTAGTTACTAATATTCACATTTGAGTTGCATCATGCTAAGGAGACATTGCAAATGACCTTTGGTGCAGCGTGCCTCCCGACAAGCATCGACCAATCCTTCTACGTCTGCCGCAACCCTGACCGGTCCTTCTACGTCTCACCTTGGCGCAAACCCGACCGGTCCTTCACCTCCGTGATGATGGTAAGTTTTCCCAAGTGTTTTTCGTAACAAATTCATACTTAGATTAAGAAATGACCTACTTAGCTCCAAAATGACCTGTACTTAGCTTATTTTCCTCAAAAATGACATAATAACCTTACTTACCTCCAAAATGATATATTCTACCTAGGATAGCTATAAAATGACATATACTTAGCATTTTTTCGTCCAAAATGACTTGATATGCTTAGTTAGCTAGAAAATGGCATAACTACCTAGGATATCTCAATAATGATCTATATCTAGCTTAACTAGTTCATTTATGACATAATTAGCTCACTTAGGTACGAAATGACATAACTACCTAGGATAGCTCAATAATGATCTGTAATTAGCTTGGCTAGTTCATTTATAACATAATTAGCTTACTTAGGTAAAAAAATGGCATAATAACCTTGGTTTAGCTCCAAATTTACCTATACTTAGCTAAGTTTCCTCGAAAATGACATAATAACCTTACTTAGCTCCGAACCAACATACTTTACGTAGGATAGCTATAAAATGACCTATACTTAGCATTTTTTCCTCCTAAATGACTTGATATGCTTACTTAACTAAAAATGTCACAACTACCTTGGACAGCTAAATAATAATCTATACTTAGCTTACCTAGTTCATTTATGACATAATTAGATTACTTAGGTAAAAATGTTATAATGACCTTGGTTTAGCCCCAAACTATCATATAATTAGTTTATTTTCCTCCAAAATGACAAAATAACCTTACCTAGCTCCAAAATGACCGATTTTAACTAGGATAGCTCTAAAATGACCTACACTTACCATTTTGTCCTCCAAAATGAATAAATATGTTTAGTTAGCTAAAAAGTGGCATAACTACCTAGGTTAGCTCCAAATGACCTATTTACCTATCTTAGCTCTAAAATGACCTACACACTTAGCATTTTTACGTACCTTAGCTAAAAATTGGCATTTTTACCTACCTTAGTTAGAAGAAGAAGAAGATATAGAAGAGGAGAGGAGAAAAAGAAAGAGAAGATAAATTCTTCTTCTTCTTCTTTTTCTTCTTCTTTTTCTTCTTTTTCTTGTAGCTAGTCTTCTTCTTTTTCTAACTTTCATCTTTGCTAATTTGTAGATTTGATATACATGAATAAGCTTGCATTGATGGAGTGTACTCTGCTACTTGTGCTTCCTTTTGTTTATGGAAACTTGTTGGAAACTTGTTTTGGATATGTTGTTGGAAACCATTGTATGTTGGATATGTTGTTGGAAACTTGTATGTTGGATATGTTGTTGGAAACTTATTGTTGGTATTCTTGCTGAAATTATTTTGAAATGTGTATATATATGTGAAATTCTATCAAATTAATTTAAGAAAAAACTAGAAAAAATAGGGGCTATATAGCAACTTTGCCGTCTGCTGGCAGACGGCAAAGCTGCCATGTGGCAGCTACCTGTGCAACCTGGGGTAGTACTTGGCTGGCCTAGGTGGTTTCTTTGCCGTCTGCTAGCAGACGACAAAGAAGCCACACAGGCCGGCAAACAAATAGTTGCTTTGCCATCCATTGGCAGACGACAAACATCCTTAGGTCTTCGCCGTCTGTCAGCGGACGACAAAGCACGCCGTTAACCCCTTAACGGCCGTAAGATGCCACGTGTGCCATCCACGGTCTTTGCCGTCTGCTGGCAAACGAAAAAACCTAAGGATCTTTGCCGTCTGCTGGCTGACGGCAAAGCCTTTGTCGTCCGCCATGCAAGACTTTGCCGTCCGGGATGTCTGACGGCAAACTTTTGGAATATTTCTATAAGAAATATTCATAATAAATTCCAAGAAAATTCCATCAAGTCAACACTATCATAGGTGATGATCTTGCAAAGTTTCATCTCAATCCAACTTGATTCGCTCCATCAAACCATCCCAAAACCTTTCTTGTCTAGATCCTTATTTGAGCAACTTTGCATGGTGAAGTGTCTCCCCTTGACCTCAAACTTTGTGGGCATGCTCTAATGACCAAATAGTTATGATACACTAAGTGGTGCATCAAGGGTAAAATCCTAGCATCAGTAGATCTGCAGAAACCTAATTCTGCAAATTTCTAGGGTTTAACAAATCTTCATTGTCAACTTTCTCCTCTTGATCTCAAACTTGGTGTATCTTCTCATTGTTACCTAGCCTTTGACCCTGGTATGTATCTCATTAAGGTGGTAAAGTTTTGTTGCCCAAAACACCATCAAACACCTTCTGGTGAAATGGTAAAATCACCATTTCCAACCCTTAACCTTTTACCATTGCCTCCAAAAATTTACTAGAGCCTCTTATAGTGACCTTTCACCTCCACTAAAAAACCCAAGTCCTCAAGTCACGGGGAAGTGGGGTAGAACCCCCATTTTAACCCCTGGCAGCATCTTTTTCTACCCCTCTCACCCTTTTCTTCTGCCCTAAGACTTCTCCAGAGCCCTCCCCTAGCTGATCCTAGACTTTGGGCATCTCCGATAGCCCAAGACACACGGAGACACGTGGGTGGGCATAGAATATGCCTAAGCATGCCATTTGGGCGCTCTTGAGCATGCTATAGTGCGCTCCCGCACTGTAGCTACCCCTGCCCGATGCTGCCCGATAGCATTCGGCCTCCCCCTCATGTCCCACTAGTCGGCCTCAGCGTCCGCGATGTGGAAGGTGGTCGGCCCCCTCTCTCCCCTCTCTCTCTCGCGCGCGCACGACACCGCCCGAACCAGCCAGTTGCCGTGCTCGCATGCGCGCACCACCGGGCCAACCTCTCGGCTGCTTTCCCTTCTCCTGGGCGTGGACCGCATCCACGAAGCCCCTAGACATGGCGCGCTCGCCCCCGTGGCCCGTGGCGACGCCCTCGTCCACACCGGCGCAACACGTCGAGGGTGGACCGGTCGCCTGCCTATTTAAGCCCCCCCGCTCCTCCTGCTCCCAATCCTCGCTCTCCCCCTTCCTCTGCATCCTCCCCATGCCCACCACCCTCTTCCCCATGGTCAGGCGCCATCTCCCGACCCAAACCCTCGACACCGCCGTCGGCACCTCCCCTCGCCAGCATTCCCCTCTTCCTCGGCGACCCAGCGACAACCTACCAATGCGCGGCGACCCCAGGAGCACGCCGGTGCCCTCTGTTTCGTCCGTCGCAGCCTGGATCCCTCCGATGAGCCTCTCCTTCTCTCTTGTAACGAGGAGAGGGATGACAGGTGGGGCCCACCCGTCTTCCCCTCGCCCCGTCCTCTCTCGCTGGGAGGTCGGACCCGCGGGCATGTTTAAAACCAAACCAGCCGCACGCGGCTCCTCGCCTGGGTCGGCCTGTTGGAAATATGCCCTAAAGGCAATAATAAATTGGTTATTATCATATTTCCTTGTTCATGATAATCGTTTATTATCCATTCTATAATTGCATTGATCGGAAACTCAGATACATGTGTGGATACGTAGACAACACCATGCCCCTAGTATGCCTCTAATAGACTAGCTCGTTGATCAAAGATGGCTATGGTTTTCCTAGTAATGGACATGAGATGCCATTTGATAATGGGATCACGTCATTGGGAGAATGATGTGATGGACAAGAACCAAACTACAAACATAGCAAATTATCGTGTCAGTTTATTGCTACTGTTTTCTGCATGCCAAGTATCTGTTCCTATGACCATGAGATCATGCAACTCACTGATAACAGAAGAGTGCGTTGGATGTATCAAACATCACAACGTAACTGGGTTACTATAAATGTACTCTACAGGTATCTCTGAGGGTGTCTGTTGGGTTGGCATGGATCAAGACTGGGATTGGTTACTCCGTGTGACGGAGAGGTATCTCAGGCCCCACTCGGTAATACAACATCACAACAAGCCTTGCAAGCAATGTGACTAAGTGTTAGTCACGGGATACTATATTACGAAATGAGTAAAGAGACTTGCCAGTAACAAGGTTGAACTAGGTATGGAGATACCGATGATCGAATCCTGGGCAAGTAACATATCGAAGAACAAAGGGAACATCATACGGGATTAGCTGAATCCTTGACATAGAGGTTCGACCGATAAAGATCTTCGTAGAATATGTAGGAACCAATATGGGCATCCAGGTCCCGCTATTGGTTATTGACCATAGAGGTGTAAGGTCATGTCTACATAGTTCTCGAAACCACATGGTCTCCACACTTAAGGTTCGTTGACATTTCGATAGTATAGAGTTACGTATGGTGGTGACCGAAGGTTGTTCAGAGTCCCAGATGAGATCCGAGACATCATGAGGAGATCCGGAATGGTCCGGAGGTAAAGGTTGATATATAGGAAGTCCTGTTTTGGTCACCGGAGAAGTTTCGGGCTCATCGGTGGTGTACCGGGAGTGCATGTAGTGTACTGGGGGACCATCGGGAGAGGTATTTCGACCCAAGAGGCTACATGGGCTATAGGAGGAGGTAAACCAGGCCCTGGTGGGCTGGCTGAAGACTGTTCTAAGGGTCCATGTGGCTGGAGTGGTTTGAGAAGGAAAAAATCCAAAGGTGGAGAGGTGGAAAGAGTTTCCAAGTGGAAAGTAGGAATCCTACTCCTAATAGGATTGGAGTAGGACTCTTCCACCTCCAATTTCGGCCAGGTTTGAGGCTGCCTCCTCCCCTCCCTCCTATATATACTAGAGGATTAGGGGGAAGTGCTAACCCTAATTGCCACGTGCTGCCCTCTTCTTCCTCTAGATCGTTTTCTCCTCTAGATCGGTTTTTAGCGGTGCTTAGGCGAAGCCCTGCTGGAATTCCTCCACCACCATCGCCACAATGCTGTCGCGCTGCCGGAGAGCTTGTCTACCTCTCCGCTCTCTCTTGCTGGATCAAGAAGGTGGAGATCGTCATCGAGCCATACGTGTGCTGAACGCGGAGGTGACGTCCGTTCGGCGCTAGATTGAAAGGACCGTGATCAAGATCGTGAGACGGATTGTGATGAGATTGTGGGACGGATCATGATGAGTTCGCGGGACGGATCATGATGAGTTCGCAGGACGGATCGTGATTGGATCGCAGGACGGACCGTGAGGACATCGCGGGACGCTCGGCAATTTGGATCGCGAAGACGTCCGACTACACCAACCGTGTTTCTTAACGCTTCCCGCTTAGTGATCTACAAGGGTATGTAGATCCACTCTCCCTCTCGTAGATGCTCATCACCATAGATAGATCTTGCGTGTGCGTAGGAAATTTTTTGTTTCCCATGCAACATTTCCCAAGAGTGGCATCATGAGCTAGGTCTATGTGTAGATGAGATCTCGAGTAGAACAAAAAGAGTTTGTGGGCGTTGTGCTTAGATTGATTCCTCCCTTGGTCGTGTGTTCGTTCAGCGGTATTGTGTGATGTAGCAGCCCGGACCAACCTTACTCGTACACTTACGAGAGACTGGTTCCATCGACTGACGTGTAACTTCGTTGCACAAAGGTGGCTGGAGGGTTTTTGTTTCTCCTAGTTTAGTTCGACTGGATTCGACAAGGCGGTCCTTGAGAAGGTCGAAAAGCAATTTTTGTATCATCGTTGTGGTTTTGTGTAGGTGAGAATTGTTCTTGCTAGATACCCATAGTAGCCACGTAAAACATGCAACAACAATTAGAGGACGTCTAACTTGTTTTTGCAGGGTATTTTGTGATGTGATATGGCCAATTACATGATGAGATATATGTGATGTATGAGATGATCATGTATTGTATAGAATATCACGACTTGCATGTCGATGAGTACGGCAATCGGCAGGAACCATAGGGTTGTCTTTAAATATTGTACGACCTGCATGTCAATCATTAAGCGCTATGTAATGCTTTACTTTATCGCTAAATGGTAGCAATAGTAGTAGAAGCATGGTGGGCACGACAACCCTGATGGCGACACGTTGATGGAGATCAAGATGATGGAGATCATGGTGTCATGCCTGTGACGATCGAGATCATGCCCGTGCTTTCAAGATGGAGATCAAAAGCACAAGTTCATGGCCATATCATGTCACTTATGATTTCCATGTGATGTTAGTCCTTTTATGCACCTTGTTTTGCTTAGGATGACGGTAGAATTATAAGGTGATCCCTCACTTAATTTCAACATAAACTGTGTTCTCCCCGAGTGTGCACCGTTGCGAAAGTTCGTCGTGTCAAGACACCACGTGATGATCGGGTGTGATAGACTCTATGTTCACATACAACGGGTGCAAGCCAGTGTTGCACATGTAGAACACTCGGGTTAAACTTGACGAGCCTAGCATGTATAGACATGGCCTCGGGACACAAGAGACCGAAAGGTCGAACATGAGTCATATAGTAGATATGATCAACATGATGATCTTCACCATTCAAACCACCTCAACTCACGTGATGATCGGGCATGAGTTGGTGAATTTGGATCATGTATCACTCGAATGACCGGAGGGATGTCAACTTCAGTGGGAGTTCTTAAGTAATATGATTAATTGAACTCATTATCATGAACATAGTCAGTAGTGTCTTTGCAAAAATTATGTTCTAGATTACTAGCTCACGCTGTAGCTCCCTTAAATTTCTATATGTTTCTAGAGAAATAGATTTGAAAGATGATGGTAGCAATATTGCGGACTGGGTCCATGATCTCAGGATTGTCCTCATTACTGCATAGAAGGCTTATGTCCTTAATGCACCGCTCGGTGCGCCACCCCCTCTAGCATCGTTTGTAGATGTTGTGAACATCTGGCAGGCACGTTCCAATGACTATTTGATAGTTTAGTGCGTCATGCATTACGGATTAGAATTGACGCTCCAAAACATTTTGAACATCATGGAACATATGAGATGTTCTAGGAGCTGAAATTGGGATCTCAGGCTCGTGCCCATGTTGTGAGATATGAGATCTCCAACAAGATTCTTTGCCTGCAAGATGAAGGAGAATAGCTCAATCATTGAGCATGTGCTCAGATTTCTGGGTGCTACAATCGCTTGAATCTAGTGGGAGTTGATCTTCCAGATAACAGAGTGATTGATATAATTCTCTCAGTCACTATCACTAAGTTACTAGAACTTCGTGATGAACTATAATTATGCCAGGGATGAAAATGATGATCCCTGAGCTGTTCGCGATGTTTGACACCGCGAATGTAGAAATCAAGAAGGAGCATCAAGTGTTGATGGTTAGTAAAACCACTAGTTTCGAGAAGGGCAAGGGAAAGGAGGGAAACTTCATGGACGGCAAGTCAGTTGCTGCTCCAGTGAAGCAACCCAAAGTTGGACCCAAACCCGAGACTAAGTTCTTCTATTATGAGGAGAGTGGTCGCTGAAGCGGAACAACCCTAGATACTTGGTAGATAAGAAGGCTAGCAATGTCGACAGAAGTACATTTGATATATGTGTTATTGATGTGTACCTTGCTAGTACTCCTAGTAGCACCTGGGTATTGGATACCGGTTCGGTTGCCAAATGTTAGTAACTAGAAGTAAAAGCTATGGAATAAATGGAGACTATCTAAGTGTGAGGTGATGATGTGTGTTGGAAATGTTTCCAAAGTTGATGTGATCAACATCGCACACTCTCTCTACCTTCGGGATTAGTGACAAACCTAAATAAATGTAATTTGGTGTTTGTGTTAAGCATGAACATGATCAGATCGTGTTTATTGCAACACGGTTATTCATTTAAGTTAGATAATATTGGTTATTCTGTTTACATGAATAATACCTTTAATGGTGATGCACCCAGTGAGAATGGTTTGTTGAATCTTGATCATAGTAATACACATGTTCATAACATTGATGCCAAAAGATACCAAGTTAATAATGATAGTACCACATACTTGTGGTACTACCGCTAAATGTCATATTGGTATAAATCGCATGAAGAAAATACATGCTAATGGATCTTTAGACATTCAATTTTGAATCGGTTGAGACATGCGGACCATGCCTATTGGACAAGATGACTAAAACCCCATTTTCCGGAACGGGCAATTGACTTATTGAAAATGATACATGTTGATGCATATGGTCTAATGAGTGTTGTAGAATGCAATGGATATCATTATTTTGTTGCCTTCACTGATGATTTGAGTATATATGAGTATATTTACTTAATGAAACACAAGTCTAAATCGTTTGAAAAGTTCAAACAAATTCAGAGTGAAGTTTAAGATCATCGTGACAAGAAGATAAAAATGTCTACGATATGATCGTGGAGATGAATATCCGAGTTACGAGTTTGGCATACAACTTTAGATAATGTGAAAATTGTTTCACAACTCACGCCATATGGAACACCATAGTGTGATGGTGTGTCCGAACGTCATAGTCGTGCTCTATTGGGTATGGTGCATGCTATGATGTCTCTTATCATTTTCCTACTGTAGTTTTCTGGTTATGCGTTAGAGATAACTACATTCACTTTAAATAGGGCACCATCTAAATCCGTTAAGATGACACCGTCTGAACTATGGTTTGATAGAAACCTAAGCTGTCATTTCTTATTGTTTGGGGCTGTGACGCTTATGTGAAAAAATGTTTTCACCTAATGAGCTGAAACCCAAAGTGGAGAAATGCATCTTCATAGAATACCCTAAGAACAATTGGGTATACCTTCTATCTTAGATCCAAGTACAAAGTGTTTGATGCTAAAACGGGTCCTTTCCTGAGAAAAAGTTTCTCTCGAAAGAATTGAGTGGGAGGAAGATAGAACCTTATGAGGTTGTTGAACCTTTGTTTCAACCAGAGAGTAGCCCGGCGCAGAAAGATGTTTCTGTGGAACCTACGTTAGTTAAAGAGGAAGTAAATGATGATGATCATGAAGCTTCAGATCAAGCTACTATAGAGACTCATAGGTCGACAAGGATGTGTACTGCTCCTGAGTGGTATGATAACCCTGTCTTGGAAGTCATGTTGTTGGAAAACGATGAACCTACAAGATATGAAGAAGCGATGATGGGTCTGGATTCTGACAAATGGTTAGAGGCCATGAAATCCGAGAAAGTTTCCCTGTATGAAAACCAAGTATAGTCTTTGGTGGCCTTGCTCGTTGGATGGTAGGTCGTTCAGTACAAATGGATCATTAAAATGAAGGCAGACGCTGATGGTGAATGTCACCATTTATAAAGCTTGACTTGTCACAAAGAAGTTTCTGGCAAGTTCAAGGAGTTGACTACGATGAGAGTTTCTCACTCGTAGCGATGCTAAAGTCTGTTGGAATTATGTTAGTAGTTGCTGCATTTTTCAATAATGAAATTTGGTAGATGGATGTCAAAACATCGTTTCCTTAACGTTTTACTTGAGGAAAGGTCGTATGTGATACAACCAAAAGGTTTTGTCAGTCCTAAGGATGCTAAAAGGTGAGCAAGCTTTAGTGATCCTTCTATGGACTGAAGCAAGCATCTCGGAGTTGGAATATACACTTTGATGAGGTGATCAAAGTTTTTGAGTCTATACATAGTTTATGAGAAACTTGTATTTAACATAAAGTGAGTGGGAGCACTATAGTGTTTCTGATAAGCATATGTGGTTGACATATTGTTGATCAGAAATGATGTAGAATTTCTGGAAAGCATAAAGGGTTTTTGAAAAGAGTTTTTCAAAGGAAGACCTGGATAAAGCTACCTAATTGTTGAGCATCAAGATCTATAGAGATAGATCAAGATGCATGATGAGACTTTGAATGAGTACATACCTTGACAAGATTTTGAAAGAGTTCATAATGGATTAGTCAGACAGAAGTGTTCTCGCCTGCTTTGTAAGGTGTGAAGTTGAGTGAGACTCAAAACTCGACCACGGAAGAAGAAATAGAAAGGACGAATGTCGTCCCCTATGCCTTAGACATAGGATTTGTATAGTATGCCATGCTGCGTACCGCACCTGTGTGTGCCTTGCTTTGACTCCGTCAAGGGGTACAAGAGTGATCCAGGAGTGGATCACTGGGCAGCGGTCAAGATCATCCTTAGTAACTAAAAGACTAAGGAAATGTTTCTCGATTATGGAGGTAAGAAAGAATTCGTCTCAAGGAGTTAGGTCTATGCAAGCTTTGACACAAATCCGGATGACTCTTAGTAGCAATCCGGATACGTATAGTAGAGCAGCCATTTGGAATAGCTCCAAGTGGAGTGTGGTAGCAGTGTTTATAGTTTGACCCGTTGACTATAAGGCCTCTCTCACATGCAAAGCATGATCGAGCCCCAGTACTCATTGGGTGTTAGATTCATAACAATGCGAATCACATGGTGATGTGAACTAGGTTATTGACCCTAGTGCAAGTCGGAGACTGTTGGAAGTATTCCCTAGAGGCAATAATAAATTGATTATTATCATATTTCCTTGTTCATGATAATCATTTATTATCCATGCTATAATTGTGTTGATCGGAAACTCAGATACATGTGTGGATACATAGACAACACCATGTCGCTAGTATGCCTCTAATAGACTAGCTCGCTGATCAAAGATGGCTATGGTTTCCTAGTCATGGACATGAGATGTCATTTGATAATGGGATCAAGTCATTAGGAGAATGATGTGATGGACAAGACCCAAACTACAAACATAGCATATGATCATGTCAGTTTATTGCCACTGTTTTCTACATGTCAAGTATCTGTTCCTATGACCATGAGATCATGCAACTCACTGACACCAGACGTGTGTATCAACCGTCGCAACGTAACTGGGTGACTATAAAGGTACTCTACAAGTATCTCTAAGGGTGTCTGTTGGGTTGGCATGGATCAAGACTGGGATTTGTTACTCCCTATGACGGAGAGGTATCCCAGGGCCCACTCGGTAATACAACATCACAACAAGCCTTGCAAGCAATGTGACTAAGTCTTAGTCATGGGATATTGTATTACGAAACGAGTAAAGAGACTTGCCATTAACGAGGTTGAACTAGGTATGGAGATACCGACGATCGAATTTCGGGCAAGTAACATAACGAAGAACAAAGGGAACGTCATACGGGATTAACTGAATCCTTGACATAGAGGTTCGATCGATAAAGATCTTTGTAGAATATGTAGGAACCAATATGGGCATCCCGGTCCCGCTATTGGTTATGGACCGTAGAGGTGTCTCGGTCATGTCTACATAATTCTCGAACCCACAGGGTCTGCAGACTTAAGGTTCGTTGACGTTTCAGTACTATAGATGTATGTATGGTGGTAACCAAAGGTTGTTCGGAGTCCTAGATGAGATCCAGGACGTCACGAGGAGCTACGGAATGGTCCGGAGGTAAATATTGATATATAGGAAGTCCTGTTTTGGTCGCTGGAAAAGTTTCGGGCTCATCGGCACTCTACCGGGAGTGCCGGTAGTGTACCGGGGGACCATCGGGAGAGGTATTTCGACCCAAGAGATTACATGGGCTGTGGGAGGAGGTAAACCGTCCCCGGTGGGCTGTCCTAAGCCTCTTCTAAGGGCCCATGCGGCTGGAGTGGTTTGAGAAGGAAGAAATTCAAAGGTTGAGAGGTGGAAAAAGTTTCCAAGTGGAAAGGAGGAATCCTACTCCTAATAGGATTGGAGTAGGACTCCACCACCTCCAATTTCGGCCAGGTGAGGCTGCCTCCTCCCCTCCCTCCCTCCTATATATACTAGAGGATTCAGAGGGAAGACCTAACCCTAATTGCCACATGCTTCCCTCTTCTTCCTCTAGATCATTTTCTCCTCTAGATCGGTTTTCAGCGGTGCTTAGGCGAAGCCCTGCTGGAATTCCTCCACCACCATCGCCACAACACCATCGCGCTGCCGGAGAACTTGTATACCTCTCCGCTCTCTCTTGCTGGATCAAGAAGACAGAGATCATCATTGAGCCGTAAGTGTGCTGAACGCGGAGGTGTCCTCCGTTCGGCGCTACATCGGAAGGACCATGATCAAGATCGCGAGTCGGATCGTGATGAGATCGCAGGACAGATCGTGATGAGTTTGCGGGACGGGTTGTCATTGGATCGCGGGACGGACCATGATAAGATCGCGGGTCGCTCGACGATTTGGATCGCGAAGACGTTCGACTACACCAACCGCATTTCTTAACACTTCCCGCTTAGCGATCTACAAGGGTATGTAGATTCACTCTCCCTCTTGTAGATGCTCATCACCATGGATAGATCTTGCATGTGTGTAGGAAATTTTTTGTTTCCCATGCAACCTTCCCCAACACGGCTTTCCTCTATGGGCCAGTTCCGGCCGGGCATTCTTGCTTGAAAGGGCAAAGTAGCCTCTCCCTTTTTCTTTTTCTATTTATCTTCCAAAAATTCCACAGATCTGTATATTTATCCAATGCCCATAAATCTTTCACCTAAATTCTTAAAAAATCCCTAGAATTTAATAGTGCCATTTGTAAAAATGTTTGAAAATCTTTTTAGTACTGTTTTATTTTAAAATCTATATTTTGGCATCTTTTTGCTTTTGTTAATTAACTTCCAAAATGTTTTTAACAACAAAAGCCTAGCGAGATATTTTTAACATGACATTTAGTATTTATCACAGTAGGTTAACATTTTTGATAGTAGTTTGTGTGCTCTGTTTTGGTGTGTTGCTTATTTTTATCGCTTTATTTTGCTACGATAGATTGCGTGGTTGACGAAGAAGTTGGACCCGAAGATTTCGAAGACCCCGGAGACTTTGTTGAGCCAGGCAAGCAGCCCTTTGACCATGATAAGAAACCATTTTTATTGCATGTCATATAGCACTTTACTTTCATCATATTTGATCATGTGGAGTAGTGACCCCTTCGGTGGGTTGCTTCTGACATTCTTACCATTGACACTTGCATCATGCATGACCCTACCACCTTATGAGGGTTATGCGGGTGGGAGTAGTTAGGATGCTAGTAGATGCTACGCAAGTGGGATCGGGATCTATGCATGGTGATGGAAGCAAAGATATGATTTCAATGACTTTTTTGAAAACCCCGTCAGGTGCCACTAATGCCCGAGGGAGATGATGATGAGATGGATGAACACTTGAGAAAGAAGTGGTGTGCCGGAGTCAGTTGAGAATGTGTTTTCGAAAATGGATTAGATTTAAGATTTGTCGACCGTCCCAACCTTACATGCGCAACCACGATACCCCTTACGGGACGGGGCTTTGTTGATTACCTTGGAGGGTACTAGCAAGGAGCCCACATTACTAGTGGCGGGAGTGGCATGGTCCCTCTCGATACGGGGTCGTACCGGTATGTACGATCATGCGCTGTCTTCACAAGCACCGGGCACACCGTTGGTCCCTTCATGGATGGTACAATTAGAGCGAGGCTCGTGTGATGTACATCGTGAGGTCTGGGTATCAATCGAGTGCAATGTTTGTCTACTATCGCTAGGGGAAAGGCATTGTTCGGGTGCTTACCTCGGGTATGTTATATACAGCGAGTCGTGGATGACACGAAAGTTTCCCGAGTCTTGTGGGTAAAGTGTGCAACCTCTACAGAGTGTAAAACTATTCGAATAGCCGTGTTCACGGTCAAGGATAGTTGGGTGGTACTGCTGAGACTATGTCTGGATGTTTTCGTGAAAATTGGTGTGAGTACGGATGTGATGGTGACAAGAAGTCCGATGACTTAGCAAGGGTATTAACTAAGTCCGATGACTGAGCATTGTGAATGAACATGAGGTGTTCGACCCCTACTTATGACGATATGTGTAACTTGTTCAAATGTATGTCCGCTAATTGTTGATGCGTGCTTACTAGTTACTTGATCATGTCATTGCATACAAAAATTAGCTTTCCGCAAAATGACCTACTTAGTGCTCTATCATGCATCACTCCTACTTTGTTCCACAACTTGGGTTGCTTGCGAGTACATTCAAAGTACTCATTGGCTTGACACTGGTTATTTAATTGGCCAGGCATGAAAGAACATGAATATGTTGAAGTGTTCATTGAAGACGAACATGCGAACTAGGACACTTACCAGTCAGAATGCATGTAGGTTGAGGCAGATGGCATGGGTTCACGCTTTCGACCAAGATTCCGCTGCTTGGTCAATTTAAGTGTTTGGCCCTCATGGCCCTATCTATGTAAGACTTGACCTTGATGGTCTTTATTTGTGTAAGACACTAAATGTGGATGTAAGACTCTCGTTATTCAGCTTATGTGTGTTCAGTGAGCATTGATCTCTGGGATCACTGTACACGTGCATTCAGTGACCACGACTTATGAGTTGGGGTCCCCATAGAGCTGGTCTCAGATCCATCCTGACTGTAGGAAGCCCTTAGCTAGCATGGTCGTTAGTCAGGCTAAAACCGTTTTCAAAACTACTCCTAGCTTTTGTTCTTTGGTATTTTGTACTATTTACCTCTGGTGACTCTCATCCTTTCAAACTTTGTAGATGGCCATCGTACCCGAAGCCTTCGTGACATCCGGCTTTCCCTTACTCCTTGGGGACAGCCTGGATAAGTGCCAGTTACGCCAACCACCCATTTTCCTCTACCACGAGCACTGGGTCAATGCCATCAGGAAGGAGTACCACGTGGATGTGGTCGTGAAGGCGAACGACTCCCTGACCAGTTGGTTCTTTGAAGGACCATGGATGGAGACCTTGATACTCACAGTCGAGATAGCCGCACGCAAGGCACTCCTACACCTTCGAGACATGATTCCATAGATGGCTGATGAGCCAGCTACTCACTACCTTCCCTTTAGGATGGATGACCTTGGCGAGAGTTGTATGCTGATTCCAACCAAGGAAGACGGGACACCACTTAGGTTCCATACCTACTTATAGCCTGGTTCATAACCTGATGAAGGAGTACCATAAGTGCGGAGGAGTACCATGAGCTCTTTACCGACC
The DNA here is from genome assembly GCA_022496015.1 of Hordeum marinum. NCBI lineage: Eukaryota > Viridiplantae > Streptophyta > Magnoliopsida > Poales > Poaceae > Hordeum > Hordeum marinum. The sequence goes on from CM039673.1 coordinate 202,393,843, forward strand.
CGCCTACAAAGCATCGTCGGGATGGACCTCCTCGTTCCCCAACCCCTTCGACCGGGAATGAAGCCTGTTCAGATGATGAACAGGAGGAAGATCTAGAGGAACGTGACTACGAGACCGAGCACTCCACCACTTGAGTCCGAGAACCCCTAGGTCGAGTCCGTGTAATGGTTCATATGAAACCACATGTGCTTGTTGTTTGTTTTGTTGTTTGTGTTCCGATGCAAGTCGCGCTTTTGCCTTAGGCAACATGTAAGCGACTCCATTGTCTCTCGTAATATATGTTGTTGGTTTTTCAACCTTTGTTTTAACACACTTGCACTTGACCAACCCCCTTAGGCGCGCTTTTCCATTATTGCTTTTCCTCTCGTCTATCCCACTTGTTTGACTTGGATGCTCCAAACAGGATGGTGACTGCTACCAGCAACAACTCCTTCACCAAGCCTGAAGCCGGCAACTTCATCCTGCAACAAGGGGCTAGTGGGGCTACTCATGCTGGAGGACACCAGGAGCAGCCAAAAGGCGACATTCCCCCACCGCCACCTCCACCGGAGAACATGACCATAGCTCAGTTTATCCAAGTTCTTCGGGAGGAGTGCCAGGCCAACAATGCTACTATCCAGCAAATGGCTCAGTGTAGCGACCCAACTCAAAACGAGTCAAGCCTCTCTGTGTTCCGTGCCATCCCTGTATCAGTATGTTGGCACACACAGTACATCAATGTATATATCAAAGTGCAATCACATGTAAATAACGTAAAATTGATATATATACCTTAAAACATCTCAGCGGAAATAGTCAACGGGAGTGGAGTCCCAATAAACACCAACGGCACGTTGAGTGTAGACCGTAACCCTGATTCGTACTCTTACCCGTCGTAGAGCTTAACTGCAACAAAAGACGTTGCAGCCGTGTAGGTCAGTACAATAAATGTACCAGCAAGATCACCATAGCAGAAATAGAAGAATAAATACTATTTTATATGCAATAAGGCTTTGTGGCTCTGTGTCTGAGTTTTTGCAGAAAAGCTGGTTTTATTTTCTATTCCTACAGCAAAGGAATATCATGGAGTTTTCACTATAGAGTTACCTAACATGACATGGTTTCGCCAACCGATGTCTCAATGCCCACAAGTATCATAGGTGGCCCACAATTAATTATTAGTCCAGTGTTGAGAGTTCAGAGATAGATCCAAGTCTAGAAGCTCAAATTGTCCGTAACCGAGGACACGGCTAATCGATTAGGTTTAACTCTGCAGAGTGTTGCGTACTTTACCCACAAGATTCGTTCCCTCCATGTAAGTCCTCGCGTAGCCTGATGTTTGAGAACAGGACGAACGAAACATGGTCTTCCAGAGTGTTTTCCTGACTACTGTCACTACCCATCCATTCGTAATGTCGACTACATCTCGTAGCACTGGCCAGCCAGAGTCACAACAAAGATCAACCAAGCCAGAGCCCATAATGACTTGTCGCTACACAGGTAAGCTTCCGGGCATGAAGTATTCATCCATCTCTTTGAGTCTGGGTGATGCTTTCCGCAAGATGTCATGGCGCTTCTCCATGCATCCCGGCCATCCACTGGTTACTCCAGGGATGCCCAATCAACCATCCTTCACCCAGTAGTGTGTATTGAAAACTTGTTTCTCGAGTCTCAAGGTCTTGAGGTCTTAAAGATGCAGGACTTCAAGATGCCTTCATGGAGTTGTCGTCTTGACGTAGATTCCTCGTTCTCACACCACTCACGAACACTCATACCAAACCCCGTCTACCTTAGCATAGCAAAAGAAAAATAACTAACGTTCCCGGGGCTTTAGTAACAAGTGGTGGGTCCCCCGTCATGCATTCTACTTGGCTACAAGAATTTTCAATAATACTACTGGAGGGATTTGTTGAAAGATATCACTACATGCAATAAAACATAGGTATGAAATAGATGGTCAAAGTGAACTTTCCTGTACTGTTCATGAAGAATAATATCGCTCTCAGAAATAACTTGATAGAACTATTCGTCACTCTCCGATGAAAATCTATATAGTCAAACATAAGAGTAAGCACCAATTCATATAAAAATAACACAAGAGTAAACACCAAACCAAAAGCAACAAGGTTGTGATGAAGGAAATACTTAAGACAAAATTCAAATCAACAAAACTTCATCAACACAACCAAGGGTTGGTTTTCTCTACAAGTAAATCCTATTTTTCAATAGTAAAAGACAAAAAAAAAGTAAAAATATAATAAATTATTTTAGTTAATTTTTGACTAGCAAAAATAATTACGTTTGAAGAACAAGTATGAATTATGAAAAAACAACACACTAAACACCATAAGTTTACAACAAGTAAAAACAATTGAATTTTAAAATAACAGAAAACAAAATATATAAAAACTAAGTCATCAGAAAATAAAACATATAAACCAATTCATGAAAATAATTTCATATAGGAAATCCAACTAGCAATGTAATCAATTTGCAAGTTATTATGAAACTAGAATTGATTTCATGCTAAAGAAAATTATAATAAGTGACATAAAAATAAATTTGGTGGAAGTACTTCTGCTAACTAAAATAAAACAAAGTAGCAATTTCCAACTAATATAAAAGAAAATAAACTAAAACAATTTAAAAGAAAAGAAATAGTAATAATCGTAAACGATCTAAATAGAATCTGTTTTGCTTGAAAAGACTAGTTTAGAATATTCTAAAAATTCTAAAACAATGCAGGATGATAAACCTAACTAATACAAAACAGTGGCAAAAAGAATCACTCAAAAATAAGTTTTTAAACTCAAGTTATTCAAGGTTTAGTGATTTGATCAAATTTAACAAAATTCAAATTTAAAAGTGCAAATTTGAAAACTAAGACTACAGACAGAAACTACAAGTAATTTGTGACATGTTGCAAAAATAATCATGCAAAAACTCTAAGTATTTTAAAAGATATAGCAAAAATAAAAACAGAAATCATTCTGCTTTCTACAACAGAAACATAAAAAGAAAATATTTAGCTAATGGACAGGGGCTACGTGGCGGCTTCCTATTGGTGGAAGGAGCGCGCGTGCCGGTGTTTGTGGGCGGACGACCGAAGCTTAAAAGAAAACGGTTCGGCCTTTAATTCTTCTAATCTAAACCGTTGACTCTAGATCCGACGGCTACGGGAGGGCGCGGGGCTTACAGAGGTGGAGGTCGAGGTTTTCGGCGAGGTCGACGGCGGCCGGAGGTCGAAGGTGGTCGGAGATGGTGGTCCGGTGGTCGGGGGCAGCGTCCCAAGTGCTGAGGCGACGGCGGTGAAGCTCCGGCTGTTGGGGAACGTCGCATGGGAAACAAAAATTTTCCTATGCACACGCAAACCTATCCATGGTGATGAGCATCTACGAGAGGGAGAGTGGATCTACGTACCCTTGTAGATCGCTAAGAGTGAAGCGTTAAGAAACGCGGTTGGTGTAGTCGAACTTCTTCGTGATCCAAATCGCCGAGCGTCCCGTGATCCAATCACAAACCGTCCCGCGAACACATCATGATCCATCCTGCGAACTCATCACGATCCGTCTGACGATCTTGATCACGATCTGTCCCGCGAACACATCACGATCCGTTCCGTGATCACATCACGAACCGTCCCGCGATCTTGATCACGGTCCTTCCGATCTAGCGCCGAACGGACGGCACCTCCACGTTCAGCACACGTGCAGCTTGATGACGATCTCCACGGTCTTGATCCAGCGAGAGGAGGTGGAGAGGAGAGAGAGTTCACCAGCAGAGTGACGGCGCTCAAGTGATGGTGGTGGAGCAATTCCGGCAAGGCTTCGCCTAAGCGCTGAAGAAAACCGATCTAGAGGAGAAACTATGCATCGGTGTAACTGGTAGCACGTGGCCGGAAATTCTGTCCAAAAACCACCCAATCCACAAGTATATATAGGAGGAGAGGAGAGGAGAGGAAGCCAAGGCCTTTGGGTCGGCCGAAATAGGAGCTGGGAAGCAATCCTACTTCACCTCCAATCCTAGTTGGAGTAGGATTGCCTCCTATTGGGTGATTTTCCACTTTTTGCTTTAGGACTTTCTCTCCTGCGCCACGGGCCTTTTTTGCTGTTTTCCCAGCCCACTACGGTCTGGTGATTATTCTCCCACAGCCCATGGACCTCTTGGGGTCGAAATACCCCTCCCGAAGGCCTCCCGGTACACTACCGGCACTCCCGGTACACTACCGATGAGCCCGAAACTTTTCCGGAAACCAAACTGGGACTTCCTATATATGAATCTTTACCTCCGGACCATTCCAGAGCTCCTCGTGACGTCCGGGATCTCATCCGGGACTGCGAACAAACTTCGGTCACCACCATACATAACTCTACACTACCGAAACGTCACCGAACAATAAGTTTGCAGACCCTGCGGGTTCGAGAACTATGTAGACATGACTGAGACACCTCTACGGTCAATAACCAATGGCGGGACCTGGACGTCCACATTGGTTCCTACATATTCTATGAAGATCTTTATCGGTTGAACCTCTATGTCAAGGATTCAGTTAATCCAGTATAACGTTCCCTTTGTTCTTCGGTATGTTACTTGCCCGAGATTCGATCGTCGGTATCTCCATACCTAGTTCAACCTCGTTACCGGCAAGTCTCTTTACTCGTTCCGTAATACAAGATCCCGCAACTAACAATTAGTCACATTTCTTGCAAGGCATATTGTGATGTTGCATTACCAAGTGGGCCCCGAGATACCTCTCTGTCACATGGAGTAACAAATCCCAGTCTCGATCCATGCCAATTCAACAGACACCATCGGAGATACCTGTAGAGCACCTTTAAAGTCACCCAGTTACGTTGCGACGTTTGATACACACAAGGCACTCCTCCGATATCTGTGAGTTGCATGATCTCATGGTCATAGGAACACATACTTGACATACGGAAAACAGTAGCAATAAACTGACACGATCATATGCTACGTTTGTAGTTTGGGTCTTGTCCATCACATCATTCTCCTAATGATGTGACCCCGTTATCAAATGACATCGCATGTCCAGGGCTACGAAACCTTAACCATCTTTTGATCAACGAGCTAGTCTATTAGAGGCATACTAGGGACATGGTTTTGTCTATGTATCCACACATGCATCTAAGTCTCCGATCAATACAATTATAGCATGGATAATAAATGATTATCATGAACAAGGAAATATGATAATAACTAATTTATTATTGCCTCTAGGGCATATTTCCAAAAGTCTCCCACTTGCACTAGAGTCAATAATCTAGTTCACATCACCATGTGATTCGCATTGTTATGAATCTAACACCCAACAAGTTCTGGGGCTCGATCATCCTTTGCATGTGACAGAGGTCTTATAGTCAACGGGTCTATAACATTCAGATCCGTGTGCACTTTGCAAATACCTATGTCAAACTGTAAACACTGCTACCACACTCCGCTCAATACTATTCCAAATGGCTGCTCCACTATACGTATCCAGATTGCTACTACGAGTCATCCGGATTAGTGTTAAAGCTTGTATCGATGTAACTCCTTACGATGAACTCTTTATCACCTCCATAATCGAGAAACATCTCCTCAGTCTCTTAGTTACTGAGGATAATCTTGACCGCTGTCCAGTGATCCACTCCTGGTTCACTCTTGTACCCCCTGACGGACTCATGGCAAGGCACACACAGGTGCGGTACATAGCATGACATAATATAGAGCCTATGGCTAAGGCATAGGGGACGACGTTCGTCCTTTCTCTTTCTTCTGCCGTTGTCGAGCTTTGAGTCTCACTCAACTTTCACACCTTACAAATCAGGCAAGAACTCTTTCTCTACCTGATCCATTTTGAACTCTTTCAAAATCTTGTCAAGGTATGCACTCATTGAAAGTCTGATCGAGCATCTTGATCTATCTCCATAGATTTTGATGCTCAACAATTAGGTAGCTTCATCCAGGTCTTCCTTTGAAAATCACTTTCCAAATGACCGTTTTATGCTTTCCAGAAACTCTACATTATTTCTGATCAACAATATGTCATCCACATATACTTATCAGAAATTCTATAGTGCTCCCACTCACTTTATTGCAAATACAAGTTTCTCATAAACTTTGTATAAACATCAAAACTTTGATCACCTCATCAAAGCGTATATTCCAACTCCGGAATGCTTGCCTCAGTCCATGGAAGGATCACCGAAGCTTGCACACCTTTTAGCATCCTTAGGCCTGACAAAACCTTCTGGTTGTATCACATACAACCTTTCCTCAAGTAAACCGTTAAGGAAATGATGTTTTGACATCCATCTGCCAGATTTCATAATTGAAAACACAGCAACTGCTAACATAATTCCAACAAACTTTAGCACCACTACGAGTGAGAAAGTCTCATTGTAGTCAACTCCTTGAACTTGTCACAAACATCTTTGCAACAAGTCGAGCTTTACAAATAGTGACATTCACCATCAGTGTCTGTCTTCATTTTAAAGATCCATTTGTACTCAATGACCTGCTGTCCAACGAGCAAGTCTACAATGTCTATACTTGGATTTCATACATGGATCCTATCTCGGATTTCATGGCCTCCAACCATTTGTCGGAATCCGGGCCCACCATCGCTTATCCATAGCTCGCAGGTTCATCGTTGTCCAACAACATGATCTCCAAGACAGGGTTGCCGTACCGCTCAGGAGCATTACACATCCTTGTCGACCTATGAAGTTCGATAGTAACTTGATCCTGAAGCTTCATGATCATCATCATTAAATTCCTCTTCAACTAACGTAGGCTTCACAGAAACATCTTTCTGCGTTGCGCTACTCTCTGGTTGAACAAAGGTTTAACAACCTCATCAAGTTCTATCTTCCTCCCACTCAATTCTTTCGAGAGAAACCTTTCCTCAAGAAAGGATCCGTTTAAGCAACAAACACTTTGCACTTGGATTTGAGATAGAAGGTTCACTTAACTGATCTTAGGGTATTCTATGAAGATGCATTTGTCTGCCTTGGGTTTGACCTCATTAGGTGAAAACCTTTTCCACACAAGCGTCGCAGCCCCAAACATTAAGAAATGACAGCTTAGGTTTCTATCAAACCATAATTCACGCGGTGTCATCTCAACGGATTTAGATGGTGCCCTTTTTAAAGTGAATGTAGTTGTCTCTTATGCATAACGCCAAAATTATAGTAGTAAAATGCCAAGAGACATCATAGCACGCACCATGTCCAATAGAGCATAACTATGATGTTCGGACACACCATCACACTATGGTGTTCCAGGTGGCGTTTAGTTGTGAAACAACTTTCACATTGTCTTAAGTTGTATGCCAAACTCGTGACTCAGATATTCACCTCCACGATCATATCGCAGTCATTTTTATCTTCTTGTCATGATGATCTTTAAATTTCACTCTAAATTTGCTTGAACCTTTCAAACGATTCAGACTTGTGTTTCATTAAGTAAATATACACTATGTCTACTCAAATCATCAGTGAAGGTAAGAAAATAACGATATCTACTGCATGCTACAAGACTCACTAGATTGCATACATCAACATGTATCATTCCCAATGAATCACTTGCCCACTCCATCCAACGGGGTCCTTTAGTCATCTTGCCCAAGAGACATGGTTCGCATGCCTCAACCGATTCGAAATCGAATGAGTCCCAATATCCATCACCATGGAGTTTCTTCATGCGCTTTATACCAATATGACATTTTGCGGCAGTGCCACAAGTATGTGGTACTATCATTATTTAACTTTGTATCTTTTGACATCAATGTTATGAACATGTGTATTACTACGATCAAGATTTCAACAAACCATTCTCACTGGGTGCATGACCATTGAAGGTATTATTCATGTAAACAGAATAACTATTATTCTCTGACTTAAATGAATAACCGTATTGCAACAAACATGATCTAATCATGTTCATGCTCAACGCAAAACACCAAATAACATTTATTTAGGTTCGTCACTAATCCTGAAGGTAGAGAGAACGTGCGATGTTGATCACATCAACCTTGGAAACATTTCCAACACACATCGTCACCTCACCCTTAGCTAGTTCTCCGTTTATTCCGTAGCTTTTATTTCGAGTTACTAACATTTAGAAACCGAACCAGTATCCAATACCCAGGTGCTACTAGGAGTACTAGCAAGGTACACATCAATAACTCGTATATCAAATATACTTCTGTCGATGTTGCCAGCCTTCTTATCTACCAAGTATCTAGGGTTGTTCCGCTTCAGCGACCTCTCACCTCATAATAGAAGCACTTAGTCTCGGTTTTGAGTTCAACTTTGGGTTGCTTCACGGGAGCAGCAACTGACTTGCTATCCATGAAGTTTCCCTCCTTGCTCTTGCCCTTTCCAAAACTAGTGGTTTGATTAACCATCAACACTTGACGCTCCTTCTTGATTTCTACCTTCGCGGTGTCAAACATCGCGAACAGCTCAGGGATCAATACTCCTATCCCTGGTGTATTATAGTTCATCACTAAGTTCTAGTAGCTTTAGTGACAGTGACTTGGAGAACTATATCAATCACTATCTTATCTGGAAGATCAACTCCCACTTGATTCAAGCGATTGTAGTACCCAGACAATCTCAGAACATGCTCAACGATTGAGCTATTCTCCTTCATCTTGTAGGCAAAGAATCTTGTTGGAGATCTCATATCTCGCAACACAGGCACGAGCCTGAGATCACAGTCTCTGCTCCTAGAACATCTCATATGTTCCGTGACGTTCAAAACGTTTTGGAGCCTCAATTCTAAGCCGTAATGCATGACGCACTAAACTATCAAGTAGTCATCGTAACGTGCCTGTCAGATGTTCACAACATCTATAGACGACGCTAGAGGGGGTGGCGCACCGAGCGGTGCATTAAGGACATAAGCCTTCTGTGTAGCATTGAGGACAATCCTCAGATCACGGACCCAGCCCGCAATATTGCTACCAACATCTTTCAAATCTATTTCTCTAGGAACATATAAAAATTTAAGGGAGCTACAGCGCGAGCTAGTAATCTACAACATAATTTGCAAAGACACTTTGACTATGTTCATGATAATGTGTTCAATTAATCATATTACTTAAGAACTCCCACTCAAATTGACATCCCTCCGATCATTCGAGTGATACATGATCCAAATTCACCAACTCAAGTCCGATCATCACGTGAGTTGAGGTGGCTGCAATGGTGAACATCATTATGTTGATCATATCTACTATATGACTCATGTTCGACCTTTTGGTCTCTCGTGTTCCGAGGCCATGTCCATACATGCTAGGCTCGTCAAGTTTAAACCGAGTGTTCTGCGCATGCAAATCTGGCTTGCACCCGTTGTATGTGAACATAGAGTCTATCACACCCGATCATCACGTGGTGTCTCAACACGATGAACTTTCGCAATGGTGCACACTCGGGGAGAACACAGTTCATCTTGAAATTCAAGTGAGGGATCACCTTATAATGCTACCGCCGTACTAAGCAAAACAAGGTGCATAAAAGGATTAACATCTCATGCAATTCATAAGTGACATGATAGGGCCATGAACTTGTGTTTAAGATCTCCATCTTCGAAACACCGGCATGATCTCCATCGTCACCGGCACAACGCCATGATCTCCATCATCTTGATCTCCATCAATGTGTTGCCATTGGGGTTGTGGCGCCAGCCCTGCTTCTACTTCTATTGCTACCGCTTAGCGATAAAGTAAAGCATTACATAGCGCTTAATGATTGACACGCAGGTCATACAATAATTAAAGACAACCCTATGGCTCCTGCCGGTTGCCGTACTCAACGACATGCAAGTCGTGAAATTCTATACATCACATGATCATCTCATACATCACATATATCTCATCATGTAATTGGCCATATCACATCACAACATACCCTGCAAAAACAAGTTAGACGTCCTCTAATTGTTGTTGCATGTTTTACGTGGCTGCTACGGGTATCTAGCAAGAACGATTCTCACCTACGCATAAACCACAACGGTGATACATAGATTGCTTTTCAACCTTCTCAAGGACCGCCTTTGTCGGATCCGATCCAACTAAAGCGAGAGAAACTGTCACCCGCAAGCCATCTAAGCAACAAGTTGCGTCGAGGGAACCGGTCTCTCGTAAGCGTACGAGTAATGTTGGTCCGGGCCGCTTCATCTCACAATCCCGTTGAACGAAAATCCGACCAAGGGAGGAAGCAATCTAAGCATCAACGCCCACAAACCTTTTTTGTTCTACTCGAGATCTCATCGAACCATGAACCTAGCTCTAATACCACTGTTGGGGAACGTCGCATGGGAAACAAAAAATTTCCTACGCACACGCAAACCTATCCATGGTGATGAGCATCTACGAGAGGGAGAGTGGATCTACGTACCCTTGTAGATCGCTAAGCGGGAAGCGTTAAGAAACGCGGTTGGTGTAGTCGAACTTCTTCGCGATCCAAATCACCGAGCGTCCCGCGATCCAATCATGAACCGTCCCGCGAACACATCATGATCCGTCCTGCAAACTCATCACAATCCATCTCACGATCTTGATCACGATCTGTCCCGTGAACTCATCACGATCCGTTCCGTGATCACATCACGAACCGTCTCGCGATCTCGATCACGGTCCTTCCGATCTAGCGCCGAACGGACGGCACCTCCGCGTTCAGCACACGTGCAGCTTGATGACGATATCCACGGTCTCGATCCAGCAAGAGGAGGTGGAGAGGAGAGAGATTTCACCGGCAGCGTGACGGCGCTCCGGTGATGGTGGTGGAGCAATTCCGGCAGGGCTTCGCCTAAGCGCTGCAGAAAACCGATCTAGAGGAGAAACTATGCACCGGTGTAACGGGTAGCACGTGGCCGGAAATTCTGTCCAAAAACCACCCAATCCACTAGTATATATAGGAGGAGAGGAGAGGAGAGGCAGCCAAGGCCTTTGGGTCGGCCGAAATAGGAGGTGGGAAGCAATCCTACTTCACCTCCAATCCTAGTTGGAGTAGGATAGCCTCCTATTGGCTGATTTTCCACTTTTTGCTTTAGGACTTTCTCTCCTGCGCCATCGGCCTTTGTGTCTGTTTTCCCAGCCCACTAAGGGATGGTTATTATTCTCCCACAGCCCATGGACCTCTTGGGGTCGAAATACCCCTCCCGGAGGCCTCCCGGTACACTACCGGCACTCACGATACACTACCGGCACTCCCGCTACACTACCGATGAGCCCGAAACTTTTTCGGAAACCAAACTGGGACTTCCTATATATGAATATTTACCTCCGAACCATTCCGGAGCTCCTCGTGATGTCTGGGATCTCATTCGGGACTCCAAACAAACTTTAGTCACCACCATACATAACTCTACACTACCGAAACATCACCGAACCTTAAGTGTGCAGACCCTGCGGGTTCAACAACTATGTAGACATGACCGAGACACCTCTATGGTCAATAACCAATGGCGTGACCTGGACGTCCACATTGGTTCCTACATATTCTATGAAGATATTATCGGTTGAACCTCTATGTCAAGGATTCAGTTAATCTCGTATAACGTTCCCTTTGTTCTTTGGTATGTTACTTGCCCGAGATTCGATCGTCGGTATCTCCATACCTAGTTCAAACTTGTTACCGGCAAGTCTCCCTACTCATTGCGTAATACAAGATCCCGCAACCAGCAATTAGTCACATTGGTTGCAAGGCTTATTGTGATGTTGCATTACCGAGTGGGCCCCGAGATACCTCTCTGTCACACGGAGTAACACATCCCAGTCTTGATCCATGCCAACTCAACAGACACCATCGGAGATACCTGTAGAGCACCTTTATAGTCACCCAATTACGTTGCGACGTTTGATACACACAAGGCACTCCTCCGATATCTGTGAGTTGCATGATCTCATGGTCATAGGAACACATACTTGACATGCGGAAAATAATAGCAATAAATTGACACGATCATATGCTACGTTTGCAGTTTGGGTCTTGTCCATCGCATCATTCTCCTAATGATGTGACCACGTTATCAAATGACATCTCATGTCCATGGCTAGGAAACCTTAACCATCTTTTGGTCAACGAGCTAGTCTATTAGAGGCATACCAGGGACATGGTTTTGTCTATGTATCCACACATGCATCTAAGTCTCCGATCAATACAATTATAGCATGGATAATAAACGATTATCATGCACAAGGAAATATGATAATAACTAATTTATTATTACCTCTAGGGCATATTTCCAACACCGGCATCAAATGGTGGCATCGGACGGGGCTAGGAACGATGGAGGCGACGGCCTCGTGCTCGGAGGGCTTTGGTCGATGGCCGAACTCCGGCGAGGTGGAGCGGTGGCGTTTGTGGGCGAGGGAAGGGGCGTTCGGGGGTGGAACGGCATGCGGAGAGGAGGGGCTACTTACATGCGTGGTGCGGGGTCGGGAGAGGGAGAGAGGAGCGATATCCGGGGAGGTGGGATCTCCGGCGAGGTTAGGGGCGAGGGGAAGGGGATGAGCGCGGGGATGGCGCGGTCGACGGTGGGTCCCACGTGTCAGAGAAAGTGGGGGCGTGATGAGTGGCCTCGGTGACCGATCCGGAGGGATCTCGGGGTTTAAAGGCTGTGGGCCGGCCGGTTTTCTATTAAAATGTTTAAATTCGTCTCCTTTTCTATTTTCTAGGGATTTAAACTTCTTTAAGGCATTCAAAACCTTTCCAACAATAGGGTATATATATACAAATTTGATTAGGGGAATAAATGCTATTTAATGAACATTTTTCCACGGCTAAAATAAATACTTTAGAAAAAAGTTATTTTCAGAAAATGCCTAATTTGATTATAAATTCTTTTGCAATATTTTTCAACTAACCCCCTGGGTTTTAGGGTTCAAATATTTTATGAAAATAACCCTGGTGTGGAGTGTCATGGTACTCCTCTCAAAACTTGTCAAGCTTATTTGAATTCTTTCAAAAATTAAAATGGAACCAAATATGAAATGAATTCCAAAAAGAATAATTTAGAGATTTTCAAATCCACTTTTCAAATTCCTTGTTTATGAAGAAGTCATGTTATCTTCTCTCACTAATTTGAAATGGAATTGAATTTGAAATCAAATCACAAAAGAGGAAAGTCATGTCATTCCCTCTCATTCAAAAGTTTTCAAAAGTTTCATATTTCACTCAATTTCAATCACACAATCAAACAAACAATGATTCTAATATTTATTATAACATTCCAAAATTTGGGATGTTACAAACCTACCACACTTAAAATGAATCTCACCCTCGAGATTCGAATGGGCGAGAAAGAAAAGGTTAGGGTTTGGGGTCTTCTAACAATTCCATTGACCAAAGGGTGCGGGGTCTACCACATTTAAACTGAGAGTTATCAGTCCCTCAAAAGTCATGACAGTCCTGTGGGTGCATCTGTCTCTTCACATTCTTTATGATAGCTCTTTCGATGAGGCTCTTCCGTTTAATAAAAATCTTGGTATCTCATAACAAATTGTATTTCCTACGATACTGGGTCTTCTTAACTGACAGGTCTTGTGATCATTCTAAATAACCTATCGAAGATCTCATGGTGGTCGACCATTTGTGGTTATCCTGTAGTGAAATGGGTCTTGGCTTCATTCCTCGCTGTAAAATTCCTATGTGTGACAACAACTTGTCATGTACAAGGGGTTTTCTTCATACCATTCTAAGGCTTAAACAAAAAGCTTCAAAGAACATTGTTTCTTTACTATGGGTAAGTCACTCGAATTTACCATTCCGAATAGCAAGAGAAATGATAAGAGTAAGTCGTCATGGTGATCAATCCATGCCGCACTGAAATCATTACCTTGTATAAGGTTTAGTGAATCTCATATTCTAACACTAGGGCTTCCTCACAAGCGTTGTAGAAAATTTCTCTTGTCAACGAACGAAGTTTGGATAAATCCATTGATTCTGCAAGCTAAACAAACATCTATCGTTTCGTCACACCCCTCAAGTTTTCGTATACTCCTAAAAAACGTTTGCTAAACAGTAATAGCTTATCCCAAGTTTCTTCCTCCATAAAGGTAGTACTTGATCCTTAACAATCCTTGGGTCTGTGAGTTGTGGGCTCACTTGAACAACTTTAACTCACTCTTGGGGTTACTATCTTTTCACATTCCAGCATTACCTTCAGTTCACTACACCGTACCCTTGAGGTAACAAATCACAGACTTATTCTTGTCTGGATCCCACTCTGCGGAATTCATTTTCCTTTCCATTGGTCTGTTTAACCTTGGGTGTCACAATCATTTTTTTCCAATATTCCAACTTCAAAAGTACTTTGTCACAAAGATTATCACTCGCATGGTTTTGATGTGGTTCCACATTCTTTTCACCTATATTCACTTATCCAGACTCCTTAATATGAATGGTATTTTCTTCATTCATTTATCCCTGTGGTCACTACCACACTTAAAATGAAATGCACTCATGCGTGCATAGACCATATTTCCTCATATCCTCGAAAATGGTGGGATATCTTTGTTCATGGGGTAACAACTCATAGAAAATCTTGACGCAATAAATTTCATTGATTTACGAAGTTATTACAATCTCAGAGACTTCCATTACAAAATAATGTCATGAAAACAAGAGTGCTTCATGATACACTTATTTCCATCTTCAAATATTAACTACCTCACTCTAGCTTTCTTCTCCTTTGGACATTTACTAGCATAATTTTCTGCTTCCTTGCAACGAAAACAGATGATTTTTGACAACTCTCGGGGCTTGTTGATGTTGGTGTTTGCTCCTTGGAGTTCTGGTTCCTTTCTTGGGCACTTATTGGCTTAGTGGCCCATATCCTTATACTGAAACATCTCATATGACTCCGGTCCGTTTGTTAAGGGTCTTGTCTCTTCCTGAGCTTCTTTGTTCCAATCAAACCTTCAATTTCCTGTGGATCAAACTCCACTTCTTCTATTGGGAAGTTTCCGAGATACTCTTTTCTTTCCTTCGTATAGTCTTGTGAGAAATGTCCTTCTTCTCCACATGAATAGCAGGCATTGGAGTAAAATCTGGTTAGGCCTTCTCCATTAGGGTCTTCAACATCTTCCTTCATCACAAGTTCTCCTAAATTTTCTCTGAAGTCTTCCTTCATGGCTTCCTTCTGCTGCTTGATGACTTCTTGTACCTTGGGGTACATTTGGCATTGAGCCGGGTAATGTGTAGTTCCTTCACACAAGAAACATGTCACCTACCCAGTTGGGCATTCCTCAGCTCGGTGATTTTGTTCACAATGAGGGCATCCATTGTTGTGTTCTTCCTGGGTGTGTCCTATCTCTCCACATATCTTTCATGCGCAAATCTTCTTCACATATTTGAGACGGGGCTTTTGGGTGTTGGTGACAACATGAGATTTTTGCAGAGTCGTCTTGAATTCATCCCAAGTGATTGTTTATTGTGTATCATGGGTAGCTTCATGCATCTTCCACCAATGTGCAGCACCTTCTGCAAAGTACCGAAAAACATACTGGATCACCTTGTTCCTTGGAACATGGTTACTCCTTAGATGATCCTCCATGTTCTGAATCCATTCTTGTGTGTCTAATCGAGTCATTGATCCGGAATACACGTGTCTAGCTTCATTCAACATCTATTGGGTCCAAGTGTTTGGGATGAGATACAAGAGAGGGATCGAGAGAGATACACACAATACAAACAATATAGTTTTGAAAATGGGATTTGTTTGTGGCCGTCGAAAAAAGATTACACACAAATGACAGCTCACAAATCATCATATCTAACGTAAGTATACAACAGGGGTTTGGTGTTCTAGGGCATAATATCTTGGAAATTCTTCATGGTCTTCAATTTCTTCGGGTCTTCACAGTCTTCAACTCGTGTAGCTTCAACTCTTCTAATGCATGGTGAAATCTTCTTTACTTTGAAGTGAACATGAGTTGTTTCAATATCTTGTCCTTCTCGAAGTGGTCTCGGTTGATCCTTAGTGTGGTCAAAGGGGAACGGGTATTTTCTAACTATTTGAGGTAAGAGAGATCATTTGATAAAGCTCAAATAAGATGAGAAGTAAAGGGTCTTCTGAAAACAATGTTTTTCGAGAAATCATTTCCTAAGGGCTTTCCAGTTTCTAGGGTCACGTCCTACAGTCAACATGTGCTGTGATACCATTTCTGTAGTGACCCGACTCAAAACGAGTCAAGCCTCTGTGTGCTCCGTGCCATCCCTGAATTAGTATGCTGGCACACACAGTACATCAATGTATATATCAAAGTGCAATCACATGTAAATAACATAAAATTGATATATACCTTAAAACATCTCGGCGGAAATAGTCAACAGGAGTGGAGTCCCAATAAACACCAACGGCAGGTTGAGTGTAGACCGTAACCCTGATTCGTACTCTTACCCGTCGTAGAGCTTAACTGCAACATAAGACGGTGCAGCCGTGTAGGTCAGTACATTGAATGTACTGGCAAGATCACCATACCAGAAACAGAAGAATAAATACTATTCTATATGCAAGAAGCCTCTGTGTATCTGTGTCTGAGTTTTTGCAGAAAAGCTGGTTTTATTTTCTTTTCCTACAAGAAAGGAATATCATGGAGTTTTCACTACAAAGTTACTAACATGAAATGGTTCCTCCAACCGATGTGTCAAGGCCCACAAGTATCACAGGTTGCCCACAATTAATTATCAGTCCAGTGTTGAGAGTTCAGAGATAGATCCAAGTCTACAATCTCAAATTGTCCATAACCGAGGACACGGCTAATCGATTAGGTTTAACTCTGTAGAGTGTTGTGTACTTTACCCACGAGATTCGTTCCCTCCTTGTAAGTCCTCGCACTGCCTGATGTTTGAGAACAGGACGAACGAAACATGGTCTTTCAAAGTGTTTCCCTGACTACTGTCAGTGCCCATGCATTCCAAACATCAACTACATCTCGTAGCACTGCCCAGCTAGAGTCACAAGAAAGATCAACTAAGCCAAAGCCCATAATGACTTGTGTCTACACAGGTAAGCTTCCGGGCATGAAGTATTCATCCGTCTCTTTGAGTCTGGGTGAAGTTTTCTACAAGATGCCATGGCGCTTCTCCATGCATCCCAGCCATCCACTGGTTACTCCAGGGATGCCCAATCCACCATCTTCACCCAGAGTGTGTACTGAAAACTTGTTTCTCGAGTCTCAAGGTCTTGAGGTCTTGAAGATGCAGGACTTGAAGATGCCTTCATGGAGTTGTCGTCTTGACGTAGAGTCCTCCTTCTCACACCACTCACGAACACTCATACCAAAACCCGTCTACCTTGGTATAGCAAAAATAAAAATAACTAACATTCCCGAGGCTTTAGTAACAAGTGGTGGTTTCGTACCTCATGCATTCTACTTGACTACAAGAATTTTCAATAACACTACTGGAGGGATTTGTTGAAAGATATCACAACATCCAATGAAACATAGGTATGAAATAGATGGTCAAAGTGAACTTTCCTCTACTGTTGATGAAGAATAATATCGCTCTCAGAAATAACTAGATAGAACTATTTGTCACTCTCCAATGAAAATCTATATAGTCAAACATTGCATTCATATAAGCAATCATACTAGCAATCAATTCTATCACACAAAAATAACACAAGAGTAAACACCAAACCAAAAGCAACATGGTTGTGATGAAGGAAATACTTAAGACAAAACTCAAATCAACAAAACTTCATCAACACAACCAAGGGTTGGTTTTCTCTACAAGTAAATCCTATTTTTCAAAAGTAAAACACGAAAACAAAGTAAAAATATAATAAATTAGTTTAGTAAATATTTCACTAGCAAAAAGAATTACTTTTGAAGAACAAGTATGAATTATGAAAAAACAACACACTAAACACCATAAGTTTACAACAAGTAAAAACAATAAAATTTTAAAATAACAGAAACCAAAATATATAAAAACTAAGTTATCAGAAAATAAAACTTATAAAACAATTCATGAAAATAATTTCAAATAGGAAATCCAACTAGCAATGTAATCAATTTGCAAGTTATTATGAAACTAGAATTGATTTCATGGTAAAAAAATTAAAGTAACATAAAAATAAATTTGGTGGAAGTACTTCCCCTAACTAACATAAAGCGAAGTAGTAATTTCGAACTAATATAGAAGAAAATAAATTAAAACAAGTTAAAACAAAAGAAATAGTAATAATCCTAAAAGATCTAAATAGAATTTGTTGTGCTTGAAAAGACTAGTTTAAAATATTCTAAAAAATCTAAAATAAAGCTGGATGATAAACCTAACTAATACAAAACAGTGGCAAAAAGAATCACTCGAAAATAAGTTTTTAAACTCAAGTTATTCAAGTTTTAGTGATTTGATCAAATTTAACAAAATTCAAATTTAGAAGTTCAAATTTGAAAACTAAGACTACAGACAGAAACTACAAGTAATTTGTGACATGTTGCAAAAAGAATCATGCAAAAACTCTAAATATTTTCAAAGATATAAAAAAAATAAAAATAAAAATCATTCTGTTTTCTAAAACAGAAACAGAAAAAGAAAATATTTAGCTAACGGACAGGGGTTACGTGGTGGCTTCCTATTGGTCGAAGGAGCGTGCGTGCGTGTGTTTGTGGGCGGAGGACCGAAGCTTAAAAGAAAATGGTTCGACCTTTAATCCTTCTAATCTAAACCGTTGACTCTAGATCCGACGGCTACGGGAAGGCGCGGGGCTTACAGAGGTGGAGGTCGAGGTTTCAGGCGAGGTCGACGGCGGCTGGAGGTCGGAGGTGGTTGGAGATGGTGGTGCGGTGGTCGGGGGCGGCATCTGAAGTGCTCAGGCGACGGCGGTGAAGCTCCGGCGTCAACTGGTGGCGTCGGATGGGGCTGGGAATGATGGAGGTGACGGCCTCGTGAACGGAGGGTTTTGGTCGATGGCCAAACTCCGGCGAGGTGGAGCGGTGGCGTTTGCGAGCGAGGGGAGGGGCGTTCGGGGGTGGAACAAAGTGCGGAGAGGCGGGGCTACTAATAGGCGCGGTGCGGGGTCGGGAGAGGGAGAGAGGAGCGAGATCCGGGGAGGTGGGATCTCCGGCGAGGTCAAGGGCGAGGGGAAGGGGATGAGCGCGGGGATGCCGCGGTCGGACGGTGGGTCCCGTGTGTCAGTGAAAGTGGGGGCGGGATCAGCAGCGTCGGTGACCGATCCGGAGGGATCTCGGGGTTTAAAGGCTGTGGGCCGGCCGGTTTTCTATTAAAAGGTTTAAATTCGTTTCCTTTTCTATTTTCCAGGGCATTTAAAACTCTTTAAGGCATTCAAAACATTTCCGACAATAGGATATATATAAACCAATTTGATTAGGCGAATAAATGCTATTTAATGAACATTTTTCCACGGGCAAACTAAATACTTTAAAAAATTATTTTCAGAAAATGCCTAATTTGATTTTAAATTGTTTTGCAATAAATTTTCAAATAACCCCCTAGGTTTTAGGGGATTCAAATATTTCATGAAAATAACCATGGTGTGGGGTGTCATGGTACTCCTCTCAAAACTTGTCAAGGTTATTTGAATTCTTTCAAAAATTAAAATGGAACCAAATATGAAATGAATTCCAAAAAGAATAATTCAGAGATTTTCAAATCCACTTTTAAAATTCCTTGTTTATGAAGTCATGTTATCTTCTCTCACTGATTTGAAATGGAATTGAATTTGAAATCAAGTCATAAAAGAGGAAAGTCATGTCATTCCCTCTCATTTAAAAGTTACAAAAGTTTCAAATCTCACTCAATTTCAATCACTCAATCAAATAAACAATCAGTCTAATATTTCTTATAACATTCCAAAATTTGGGATGTTACACTCAGGCCCTAGTGAACAACCAGCAGCAAGGCAGGAACGACAATGGCCGCTCCACCCTGTCTGAGTTCATGAGTAATTCGCCCCCAACCTTCACCGAGACTGCTGAACCATTGGATGCTGATGAATGCATCCCCACCATTGAGGACCTCCTTGCACTGGTCAATTGCAATGAGGATCGTAAGAGGGTGCTTTATGCCTCTCACTGCCTCGGAGGTACCGCCCGAGCTTTGTGGGATGGATGCAAGGTCATGCAAGGAGAACGTGTGATCACGTGGAATGACTTCAAGGAAGGATTTCGCACCACCCACATTCCTTCTGGGATGATGGCTATTAAGAAGAGAGAATTCCGAGCGCTGAAGCAATGAAGTGGCTCTATCAAGGAAAACCTGCTGAAGTTCAACCTGCTATCACGGTATGCACCGGAAGATGTCAGCAGAAAGGCTGCCAAGAAGGAACGCTTCATCGAACGACTTCAACAAGTCCTGTAGTACCACCTCATTGTCTGCGACTGTCGTACCTTCTTCTACTTGGTGAAAAAGGCCCTCATGTTGGAAGACAAGCGTCATGCCATAGATGACACTCAAAAGTGCAAGATGATCAGCAAGGGTAGCCCCAGCAACCAGAAGCCTCGCCCCTGGCAGCTAGCCCCGTCCAAGCCAACCTATCAGCCACAACAGGCTGGACCTCCTACGCCTCGTCCGAGCTACCAGCCTCAGCAATATGCCAATCCCAGGCCATCTTACAAAAAAAAACCCAGTAACAACAACGGTGGCAAGAACTTCAACAACAACCCTGGACAAGTTGCTTGCGTTGGATGTGGCCAGCCAGGACACATCTCTAGGATGTGCCACAACAAGAAGCCATATGCCCCGTGCCCCAATGCGCCAGCTCAAGGTCAAGCCCGTGGAGCACCACCAAGGAACCTAGCTCCTCACAACCAGCCTGACAATGGCAAGGGTCATGTGAATCACATCACCGCAGAGGAAGCCCAGGAAGACCCGGACATCATACTAGGTACGTTCCTCATAAACTCAACCCAGCAACAATACTGTTTGATTGTGGAGCTTCGCATTCTTTTGTCACCCAAAAGTTTGTACTAAAGAGTGGCATGAAGCCTATCCCCTGGGTAGTCGTATGTTGATACAAACCCCAGGATCGGTCATGAAGCCTGGGATAGGTTGTAAGGGAGTTGGGATTAACATCAATGGGGTAGACTTCCTAGCAGACCTTATCATCCTGAAGTCAGAAGGCTTGGATGTGATCCTAGACATGGACTGGTTAACCAAGCACCAAGGCTTGTTATACTGCGCCAAGAGGATTGTCACCATGACAAATAGCTAGGGAGTGGAAGTCAAGTATGTACCCAACCCTGCCTCCACTCAAGCTCCGCGAGCTAACTGCCTATCGGGAGTTGAGTTGGATCAAGTGCCAGTGGTATGTAAATACCCGGATGTGTTTCCTGATGAGCTGCCCGGAATGCCTCGTGACCGCGACATTGACTTCATCATTGAGCTTATGCCAGGATCAAGGCCCATCTATAATAAGGCCAACAAGATGGGATCCGAAGAGTTGGCTGAGTTGAAGAAGCAACTGGCAAAGCAGCTCAGAAAAGGATTTATTTGCCCTAGTGCCTCTCCTTGGGGATCACCTGTTCTATTTGTGTCAAAGAGGGACGAAACTATTAGACTCTGTGTCGATTACCGCTCCCTCAGTGAAGTCGTGATAAAGAACAAGTACCCACTCCCCAATATTGAAGACCTTTTTGATCAGCTGAATGGAGCCAAGGTGTTTTCCAAGATCGACCTCGGGTCTGGGTACTATCAGCTGAAGATCAGACCTCAAGACATTCCGAAGACGACATTTGTAACCCGGTATGGCCTATATGAATACACGGTCATGTCATTCATATTAAATAATGCCATTGCCAAGTTCATGTACCTCATGAATAAGGTCTTCATGGAGTACTTGGACAAGTTCGTTGTCGTCTCCCTTGACGACATACTTGTCTTCTCCAAGTCTGAAGAGGAACATGTGGAACACTTGAGATTGGTCCTACAAAAAATTCGAGAGCACCAGCTTTATGCCAAGTTCAGCAAGTGTGAATTCTGGCCGCGTGAAGTTGGATTCTTTGGTCATGTGTTGACTGCGGAATGATTATCAGTGGATCCTGCCAAGATTGAATCCGTGATTGAATGGAAAACCCCAACCACCATGAAGGAAGTCAGGAGCTTCCTCGGACTCGCGGGATACTACCACAAGTTCGTGGAAGGGTTCTCAAGCATTGCCTGACCCATGACCCAGCTTTTGAAGAAGGACAAGAAGTTGGAATGGACAGCTAAGTGCGAGGAAAGCTTCCAGGAGCTCAAGAAGAGGTTGACCACAGTCCCTGTTTTCTCCACCCCCGATATTCACAAGGAGTTTGTGATATATTGTGATGCATCAAGAATCGGACTTGGAGGTGTTCTGATGCAAGAAAGCAGAGTCGTAGCATATCTATCCAGCCAGCTACGTCCTCATGAACAGAACTACGCAACTCATGATCTCGAGTTGGCAGCCGTGGTTCATGCCTTGAAGACATGGCGACATTACATTCTGGGAAAGCGATGTGAGATATTCATAGATCACAAGAGTTTGAAGTATATCTTCACTCAAAGGGAATTGAACATGAGGCAACGAAGATGGATGGAATTGATCAAGAACTACGACCTCAGTGTTCAATACCACCCCATAAAGGCCAACGTGGTAGCAGACGCCTTAAGTAGAAAGGCTTGTTCCTTGAATGCTATGATTAAAGAAAGGCTACCCGCCCTGTATGAAGAACTTGAGAGCTTCGGACTGGAACTGGTTGCACCCGGATTCCTCGCTAACCTCGAAGCACAGCCTACCTTGATGGATGATATCAAGGAAGCCCAGAAGGGACACGAGAGCATCTAAGGCATCAAGAGGAAGATCAGGGTAGGCAAGGCCCCAAGATTCTCGGTGGATGAAGAAGGAGTTGTATGGTTCGGGACTCGCATCTGCGTACCCAACAAAGTGGAGCTCAAGAACCCGATCTTGCAAGAAACTCATGACACTCCCTACTCCATCCATCCTGGAGGAACCAAGATGTATCAAGACCTCAAGACAAGATTCTGGTGGCATGGCATGAAACGAGAGATAGGCACATTCGTGGCTAAGTGTGATATGTGCCAGAGAGTTAAAGATGAGCATCAGCGACCAGCTAGGCTATTGCAACCTCTCAAAGTGCCTAAATGGAAGTGGAACAAAGTCAGGATGGATTTCATCACCTGTTTACCAAGGTCAAGCAAAGGGCATGATTCCATTTGGATCATCATCGACCACCTGACCAAGGTAGCCCACTTCATTCCCGTCAAGACCACCTATGATGGAAGCCAGCTCGCGAGCCTCTACATCAATCGCATCGAGAGTCTTCACGGAGATCCAAAGGAAATTGTGTTGGATCGAGGAACCCAATTCACCTCAAGATTCTGGAACAAGTTTCAAGAAGCCATGGGAACTAAGCTCTCCTTCTGCACTGCTTTTCACCCCCAGACCGGTGGGCAAATGGAACGAGTAAAACAGATAGTCAAAGATATGCTCCGTGGTTGTGTTTTGGCATATGGAGACAAGTGGGAAGATTTCCTACCATTAGCCGAGTTCTCCTACAACAACAGCTATCAGTCGAGTCTTCAGATGGCACCATTTGAGGTGTTGTATGGACACAAGTGACGTACTCCCCAACTAGTTAGAGACCAGAAAAGGATTAATTTTCAGATCAGAGAACCTCCGCGAAGCCGAGGAGCAAGTTCAACTCGTCCGAGAGCACCTGGAAGCCGCGAAATCAAGACAGAAGAGTTGTGTTGACTCTCTTTGCCGAGAACAAAGCTTCAACAACGGAGATCACGTCTATCTTCGAGTTACACCTCTTAAAGCAATCAAGCGTTTCCACGTCAAAGGGAAGCTCGCACCCAGATACATCGGCCCCTTCAAGATCACTACAAGACGAGGAGAAGATGCCTACCATCTAGAGTTACCTTCTGAGCTGTTGGATGTGCACAACGTCTTTCACGTGTCACAACTCTGGAAGTGTCTGCAAGTTCCCAACCGCCCCGACCTCTACAAGGACATCGACCAACACGGCATCGGTCTTCAGCCAGATCTCAATTATCGTGAGAGGCGAGTTCGCATTTTGGATGAAGCCGAGCATTGCACCCGAAGACGCACCATCAAGTACGTCAAGGTCAAGTGGAGCAACCACTCTGAAGCTGAAGCAACCTGGGAGCATGAAGATTATCTTAGATCTGAGTTCCCTTATCTTTTTAGTGCTTAGCCTAGGAATCTCGGGGACGAGATTCTTGTAAGGGGGAAGGTCTGTCAAACCCTGTGTTTGTATCACATTGCTATGATGTTGGAGCCAACTATGATGTTGGAGTCTTATAAATTTGGAGCCAACTAAAGCTTTTTCAAAGTGTTTGTGCTTGTTTGCTATGATGTTGCTTGATTGATGATTGTGTTATATGGCACTCCTAGATTCTACTCCACTTCTTATTCCTCTTCCTTGCCCCAAACCTCTTGCCCAATGATCATGCCATGTGATTAGTTCCCAAAACTATTTTTCTCAAGTTTTGTTTCAACCAAAAATGATTTATTCAAAATAGGTTTTCAAACCCCCCCTAAAATGAGGTTTGCACTACAAGTACTCAAATTGGGTGGATTCTTTTTCCCCAAAAGCCTTATTTCAAACCCACTATATATAAGACTTCCCAAAGCTACAAAATATTATTTTAAGGATAAGTTTCATATTTTAACTAAAGTCTTTTTCTTAAGGCCAGAAATGGGTTTTCATAGAGAAAAAATATTTAAATGCTTGCAAAATATTTGTGAACATTTAGGGAAATTCAGTAGACATATATTTTCCATATATATGAGTTTCAACACAAGGTCATGATCAGATCATAGGCATAACCCCTCAAAACCCTTTCTATTCAAATCAAACTTTTGGAATATTTCTATCATAGGTGATGATATTGCAAAGTTTCAACTCAATCCAAGTTGTTTTGCCCCATCAAACCATCCCAAAACCCTTCCTGTCCAAATCCTTATTTGAGAAACTTTGCATGGTGAAGTGTCTACCCTTGACCTCAAACTTTGTGGGCATGCTCTAATGACCAAATAGTGATGATACACTAAGTGGTGCATCAAGGGTAAAAGCCTAGCATCAGTAGATCTGCAGAAACCTGATTCTGCAAATTTCTAGGGTTTAACAAATCATCATTGTCAACTTTCTCCTCTTGATCTCAAACTTGGTGAATCCTCTCAATGTTACCTAGCCTTTGACCCTGGTAAGTATCTCAGTAAGGTGGTAAAGTTTTCTTGCCCAAAACACCATCAAACACCTTCTAGTGAAATGGTAAAACCACCATTTCCAACCCTTAACCTTTTACCCTTGCCTCCAAAAGTTTACCAGAGCCTCTTGTAGTCACCTTTCACCTCCAATAAAAAACCCAAGTCCTCAAGTCACTGGGAAGTGGGGTAAAACACCCATTTTCACCCCTGACAGCATCTTTTTCTACCCCTCTCACCCTTTTCTTCTGCCCTAAGGCTTCTCCAAAGCCCTTCCCTAGCTTATCCTAGCCTTTAGGAATCTCAAATAGCCCAAGACACAAGGAGACACGCGGGTGGGCATATAATATGCCTGGGCATGCCATTTGGGTGCTCTGGAGCGCGCTACAGTGTGCTCCCGCACTGTAACCACCCTTGCCCGACGCCGCTCGACAGCATTGGGCCTCCCCCGAATGTCCCCCTGGTCGGCCTCGGCATCCACGACGCGGTAGGTGGTCGGCCCCCTCTCTCCCGTCTCTCTCGCGCGCGCGCACAACACTGCCCGAACCGGCTATTGGCCACGCTCGCACGCGCGGACCACCGGGCCCCCCTCCCGACTGCTTTCCCTTCTCCTGGGTGCGGACCGCGTCCACGAAGCCCGTAGACATGGCTTGGCTGGCCCCCGTGGCCCGTGGTGACGCATGGTCCTCACTAGCACACCACGTCGATGGTGGATCGGCGGCCCGCCTATTTAAGGCACCCCGCTCCTCCTGGTCCCCCCTCCTCACTCTCCCCCTTCCTCTGCATCCTCCCCATGCCCAACACCCTCTTCCTCATGGTTGGGAGCCCTCTCTAGACCCAAAACCTTGCCGCCGCCATCGGCACCTGCCCTCGCCAGCGTTCCCCTCTTCCCCGGTGACCCCACGACCACCCACCAACGCGCGATGACCCCAGAAGCATGCCGGGGTGCTCTGTTCCGTCCGCTGCAGCCTGGATCCCTCTGGTGAGCCTCTCCTTCACTCCTCTCACAAGGAGAGGGATGATAGGTGGGGCCCTCCTATCAACCCCTCGCCCCTCCTCTCTCGCTGGCAGGCTAGGCCCGCGAGCAGGTGTAAAACCAAACCAGCCGCGCTTTCCTCGCTTGGGTCGGCTTTCCTCTATGGGTCAGTTCTCGCCGGGCATTCTGGCCCGAAAGGACACAGTAGCCTCTCCCTTTTTTCTTTTTCTATTTATCTTCAAAAATTCCATAGCTAGGGGAAAGGCATTGTTCAGGCGCTTACCTCGGGTATGTTATATACCGCGAGTCATGGATGACACAGAAGTTCTCCGAGTCTTGTGGGGAAAGTGTGCAACCACTTCATAGTGAAAACTATTCGAATAGCCTTGTCCATGTTCAAAGAGAGTTGGGTGGTGCTGCTTAGACTATGTCCGGATGTTTTCGTGAAAACTTGTTGTGAGTACGGATGTGATGGTGACAAGAAGGTCACATGGGCTAAGTCCGTTGACTTAGCAAGGGTATTAACTAAGTCCGACGACTTAGCATGATGAATGAACATGAGGTGTTCAACCCCTACTTATGACGATATTTGTAACTTGTTCAAATGGATGTCCGCTAATTGTTGATGCATGCTTACTAGTTATTTGATCATGTCATTGCATACAAAAAATAGCTTTCCGCAAAATTACCTACTTAGTGCCCTATCATGCATCACTGTTACTTTGTTCCACAACTTGGGTTGCTTGCGAGTACATTCAAAGTACTCATTGGCTTGCCAGTGGTTATTTAATTGGCCAGGCATGGAAGAACAGGAGTACGTTGAAGAGTTTGTTGGAGACGAACATGCGAACTAGGGCGCTTCCCAGTCAAAATGCCTGTAGGTTGAGGCAGATGGCATGGGTTCACGCTTTCGACCAAGATATCTTCTACTTGTTCTATTTAAGTGTTTGGCCCTCGTGGCCTTATCTATGTAAGACTTGACTTTCACGGTCTTTATTTGTTTAAAACGCTAAATGTGGATGTAAGACTCTTGTTATTCAGCTTCTGTGTGTTCAGTGAGCATTTATCTCTGGGATCACTGTACACGTGCATTCGGTGACCATGACTTATGAGCTGGGGTCCCCACACCGACTAAGCCCACCGACGAAACCTCGTTCTTCCCCGTCTGCGGAGCCGAAGCTGTCCTCCCCCACGAGATCAAGCACTGATCCCCGCGAGGCTTGGAATTTGACGAGGAGCGTCAGGATGCCGAGTGGGGAACAGACCTCCTGCACGGAGAGGAGGCGCAACGTTGGGCCTCGCTCCGAGCTGCGCGGTTCCAGCATGCTCTATAGCAGTTGTTGTGGGAGCGATTCTGACATTAGAGAGGGGTAGTATAATAGAGCATGATCTATCGAGATGCAAATGGGTGACACGATGCTTTTAGCGAGTTCGGGCATCTCACGGCGGAGATAACAACCCTACGTCTCGTGCTCCGGAGAGGCTTTGCTTATTCGTCTTGAACATGATTTACATGGTGTATTTGGGAGGGAGAAAGAAGATAAGATCTTGATGCCTGAGCTAAGTCTTGAGACTAATGACGAGAGAGAGCCCAGGGAGAAGAAGCTAGCCCGAGCTATGTGGTGGGGGTGGCTTATATAGTGTGCCCCACCCCCTAATCTCCTATGTTACAAGATGGGGCATTGATGCCATGATGTCAGCCCACTGCAGAACCTTGTCTATGCTTCGACTGGCTTGCCGACTGTTGGTCCTAGCATATCCGAGTCAGCCGTACTGCCGAGTGGTTTGTACTGCCGAGTGGTTGACTGTCATCCGAGTGGAGGGAACGTTGCTTGCCGAGTGGATAGTATGGACGTATTTATCTGGACCCACCTAAAATGTGGAGCCCATGCTTTTATGATATTTCGACGCTTCATGGGCCTACCTATTTTGTGTATCCCTGATAGTAGCCCCTAAGACTTTGACTGATTGCTGGCGGTCGGTTGGAGTCTGCAGAGCTTATTTAAACTTGAATGTTTTTGTTGGACCTGACAAGCATAATGTTTCTTTTATTTCTCTTCAAGTTGTGGCACGCTAAGTGCACCCACTGGGTGTAGTCCCCGAGCCTCTGTCGGACTAGATGAGTCGGGCAGAGGGTTTATGTCTTCCAATGCGGAACTGAGCTACCGAGTGACGATGCAGCGTCTCACTGAATGGCAATGCGCGGAGCTGCCAAGTGATGATGACGCGTCCAGTAGAGTGACGACGAGCGGAGCTGCCAAGTCACGATGGAGCGTCTGGCTAAATGGCGATGCGCGGAGCTGCCGAGTGATGACGACGCGTCCAGTAGAGTGACAACGCGCGGAGCTGCCAAGTGACGATGGAGCAACTGGTTGAATGGCGATGCGCGGAGCTGCCGAGTGATGACGACGTGTCCAGTAGAGTGATAGCGCATGGAGCTGCCGAGTGATGATGGAGCATCTAGCTGAATGGCAATGCGTGGAGCTGCCGAGTGATGACAACGCGTCTAGTAGAGTGACGGCGTGCGGAGCTGCCTAGTGACGATGGAGCATCTTGCTGAATGGCGATGCGCGGAGCTGCCAAGTGATGACGACGTGTCTAGTAGAGTGACGGCGCACGGACCTGCCGAGTGACGATGGAGCGTCTGGCTGAATGGCGATGCGCGGAGCTGCTGAGTGATGACGACACGTCCAGTAGAGTGACGGCGAGCGGAGCTGCCGAGTGACGATGGAGCGTCTGGCTCAATGGCGACGCGCGGAGCTGCCAAGTGATGACGACATGTCCAGTAGAGTGACGGCGCGCGGAGCTACCAATTGACGATGGAGCGTCTGGCTAAATGGCGATGCACGGAGTTGCGGAGTGATGGCGATGCGTCTAGTAGGGTAATGGTGCGCAGAGCTGCCGAGTGACGATGTCGATGCGCAGAGCGGCCGAGTGTCGAAGGAGCGTCTAGTCGAGTGACAACGCACGGAGCGGCCGAGTGACGATACCCGCGGCGGTCGAATGAACATGGACACATCCAAGTACAACAGCAGGCTGGCTTTTGTCGAGGTTGTCTCATCAATGTTGCTCCTGCCAAAATTAAACATAATTTCCTAGTAATTAGGTGTAATTTTTTGGCTAACGGACGCATTGAAGAGTTGAGCACATCCAGATTCCACATTGATGGCCTGCATGCAAGAGATATGAATTAGCGGTAACTAAGCAAGAGTTAAGACATGTCTTGCATGCTATAGATGTTCGCATTTTCCATGACGCATTCAGTGCATAGTGTTTATTTCTGCGTCGTGGGTCTTGCTGAAATCAATCTTACGGCCATCGAACTCGTTGGGGACGGGCCATCTAAGACACTCGAGAACAACTCGGGAGCTAGATGTGGACGTTGTCGACGTCGCGGTCAGCTTGCGGCTGCCGGAGTAGCATGTCGACGGACACGACGGTGCCGTCAGGCACAACTAATAGCTTGAGGCTGGGTTTCGGCCACCGGAGCGGCATGTCGGCGGACACGACGACACCGGCAGGCTTGACTAGTAGCTCGAGGGTGCGTTCGGCATGAAGCAGCGCTTTGACGGACATGACGCCGTCGGTGGGCCCGATGAACAGCTCGAGGATGTGCTTGGCACGGCGCAGCATGCCGACGGGCACGATGAACTTGACTATGACATTCCTGGTAGGGTTGTGGTCGCCCGAGTCATGTGGGTGGGTGCAGCCTGTCCTCGGCATGTACACGTTGACGGATATGTGCCTTCAACGCCGAGGACGCTGCAACGTAGTTTGCCGGATGAAGAGGCCATCGTACATGAAGGTTTTGACGACGGTGTCATGACTGGAGACGACCACATCCAGTCTTCATCAACACCGATGCGTGGAAGCATAGCGTCGGCACCGTAGAAGGAGCCGGAGGCAGCGGGAGGACCTCGCTGACGCTCCTCCATGAGTAAAAGATCAACTCACTGTTAGATAATTTAATGTAAATAGACCGGATGGAATGGATACTTCCCTGATCCTTTTGTTTGTGTGAATGGTGTGATGGCAAAAACTCCAGCAGCAGATTTCTCTGGCAATGATCGATGACCCGTTGTTAAGGATTGAAGAAAAATCCATTTGCACCATAGCTTGATAGACGCCATGCCCCACGGTGGGCGCCAAATGTCGTGGGAGCGATTCTGACATTAGAGAGGGGTAGGATAATGGAGCATGATCTATTGAGATGCAAATGGGTGACACAGTGGTTTTAGCGAGGTCGGGCCTCTCACGGTGGAGATAACAACCCTACGTCTCGTGCTCCAAAGAGGCTTTGCTTATTCGTCATGAACATGAGTTACATGGTGTATTTGGGAGGGAGAAAGAAGATAAGATCTTGATGCCTGAGCTAAGTCTTGAGACTAATGACGAGAGAGAGCCCAGGGAGAATAAGCTAGCCCGAGCTATGTGGTGGGGGTGGCTTATATAGAGTGCGCCACCCCCTCACCTCCTATGTTACAAGATGGGGCATTGATGCCATCATGTCGGCACACTGTAGAACCTTCTCTGTGCTTTGACTTGCTTGCCAACTTTTGGTCCTAGCATATCCGAGTGAGCCGTACTGCCTAGTGGTTTGTACTGTCGAGTGGTTGACTATCATCCGAGTGGATGGAATGTTGCTTGCCGAGTGGATAGTATGAATGTATTTATCTGGACCCACCTGAAATGTGGACCACATGCTGTTATGATATTTTGACCCTTCATGGACCTACCTATTTTCTGTATCCCCGAAAGTGCTACTACTCCCACAACATTCGCCCCAGGACCCTTGAAGTCGGAGATCTCGTCCTGAGGCGAGTTCTCTCCTAGGAGAGCTTGCATAAGTTCTCGCCCATGTGGGAGGTCCCATTCAAGGTCGCTCACGTCTCCAGGCCTAGCGCCGTGCGCTTGGAGACTTAGGACGGGGTCCCCATCCAAAACGCGTGGAACATCCAGCACCTCCGGAAGTTCTACCCGTGACACTCTCACGTAACAATGAGCGGGCTGAATACGCCCGGAGTCCCCCAAGGATGCAGAGGGGTTCCTCCCACGCAATGTGTCAGCCATAGCCCGGAGCTGGCGAAGAATACAACACTGCCCATCAATGGCTATGCCCATGCAACATGGATGCCCTACGCTTAGTGCTAGGGGAATACGAAGGCCAATCTAAGTATCGGACGTGACCGTTATTTGCGTTTCTCTTGTTTTTATTTGCCATCCTTTATGAAATCAAACCTGGGGTCTTTCTAAATCGCGTTTTAGTCAGAAAAGGTCAAAGATTTTTTTCATTACGATCTCTTATGTGGTTTTCTTCATCCAAGTAAAGCATTCACCTACTCCCCTCCCCCGCGTACCCCGGGAGCGGGGGCTGGGGGGCATGGTGCTTACACCTTGCCAAGGCCTTGGCGCCCGGATCCACGCATGGTACTCACGTGTGGGTTAGTAGGTGCATGCCGCCTCATATTCATCCAGAGGCTCTATTCTCGGCCCGACGCGCCATCTTAGAAAGGAAACAATTTTTCTTCAGACACTTGAGTGTCTAAGGGGGCTCCTGAGCATCGTGCCTCAGGAACCTTACCGGTCAAAATGCCACTCAACCCTCCTGGTGTCGTCGTTGGTTTTTGCTTGGCATCAGGAGTGTCGTGGCATCGCCCCATGAAGTGCTTCCTTGGTTTCTGGTCGTACCTAACGTGGTGGGGAAATGCAATGGAGTGGGACCTATCAACGCAGGGCTATTTGCACTACAAATGGAAGCCTCAAGAAGCCTTAGGAAGCCCAACCTTCCCAGAAGAGGAAGCAGAATTTTCGGGGGCCGCTTGAGAATCTAAGGGGGCTGCTGAGCATCGCGCCTCAGGTGCCTAACCGGTCGTAATACCACTCGACTTCCTGGTGTCATCCTTGGCTTCTGGTCGGCATCAGGAGTACCGGGCCCCCTCATCGTGAGGAACATCCATGGTAAGATGGTCATACCCTACGATGGTAGGGAAATGCACAAGACTGGGACGTATTGACATAGAGCTGCTTGAGTGTCACAGGGGGCTCCGGAGCATTGTGCCTCAGGAGCCTTACCGGTCATAAGGCCACTCGACCCCCTAGTGTCGTCCTTGGTTTCCACTCGGCATCAGGAGTGTTGGGGCCCTGCCTTGTGAGGAATGTCCAGGGTAACATGGTCGTACCCCGCGATGGTAGGGAAATGGACGGGACAGGGACCTGCAGACACAGGGCGTCGTCAGAGCCCCCAACTCAGCTCAATCACAAGAAGAAGAAGCTGACCGGGTGAACGTACCCTCCGGTCGTGATAGTCCCACCCCCACAACCCGAAAGCCTACCGCAGGCCTATCAAACTAAGTACCCTAATTGCAATCGGGAGGCGACTCTAGTTGATGAAATAGAGAAGGTACTAATAAAGAGGGGCAGGCGCCTTAATGCGTCACACGCCCATAGGTCCCCCTTAGTTCTTGTGTTTCAGGTGCAACAGAAAAGGAGGAGAAAGAAAGTGAAAAGCCGCATGGGGCTGTTGCCTCAGGAGCCCCAACACCAGCGCACCGACGTTCAGTCGATGTCCTCCTCCTCCTTCACTGCCCCACGGAAGCGCACCAAGGCAGACACCCCCGAAGCAGGGGAACGCATTGCAGCGACGGACTACCCCCCGCTGTAGCTGCTGCCACTGCTGTCGCTCGGGCTCTCCTCGGAGGGGGTGTCGCTGCTGCTGGTGGCGCGGCGCTCGTCATGAAGGGCAAGCTCATCTCCAGGATCGCCACGGCCAACATCTTCTAGGCAGTACCCTAGGCGCTTTCCCTCACTCCCAAAGATCTTGACGAAGAGCGTCGCCTCCCCGTCATACTTGAAGTGGAAGCTATGCCTGCCCTTCAGGCCATGGGAGCGGGCAAACGTTTGCCACCCGTGGTTTAGGTACACATAGACTTCGGGGGCAACCTCGAGCTCCACCCAGGACACCCCGTTGTAGGAGCTGTTAGCCTGCAGCCAAACGCTGGCAAGCCCTTCGCCCGGCAGGGCTTCGCAAAGAAGTTCCGGAACTGGAACCAACTGACTTCTGGCATGTCCGCCCACATCACAGATTCCAGAGCCGAGTCGGCCGAATGGAGCCGTGCGCGCGGCGGTCTGGCGGCCATCGCCGACCTCCCACCTCGGCCGCCACCGCGTTCACCACCACGGCCGTTCGCGCTGAACGGTGTTCCACCGCGGCCGCCGCGGCGTGCAGGGACATGGTTGCGCTCACCGGGAGCCACCCCCGGCGGCACGGCATATTTCCGGGGGCGACTACGGCCCCTCCGAGGTGGCAGGGCAGCAGGGCCATCCCTGGGAGACTTCCCTTCTCTACAGACGAGAACTTTCTCACCAATGCCATTGCTGGAAAGAGACGATTTGAGGGATGCGGAGGAGGAGAAGGCAAAGGTGGGTGAGGGTTTTCTCTCCCTCTCCCTCGTATATACAGCAGAATACCGCCCGACGCCCTCGCAAGGTTTTCAGTGCATGGACTACAACTGGAAGCTCAAGATCATGTGTTGGATAATTATCCTCATGTGGATGCAACTGTCAAGATTCATAATGAATCACATGACGATCTTCCATGAGAATGCAACCTAATCCTTGTCGCAAGGCGTCACAATAGATAACATAGTCCTTAGAGAAATCTGGTGGCACTAGTAGGGGCACATATGTCAGGTGTATTTTCAGTTCCTGAAAATAGTGCTCGCATTGTGGAGTCCACTCGAACTTTTTATCTTTCTTGAGGAGTTCAGTCAGAGGCTTTGCAACCTTCGAGAAGTTCTCGACAAAGCGGCGGCAATAGCTCGCTTAGCCAAGGAAAATCCGAACCTGCTTAACCGATTGAGGTTGATTCCAATCGAGGACAGCCTGAACTCTCTCAGGATTGAGAGCAATACCTTTACAAGAGATCACATGGCTTAGGTAGGTCATTTATGGTAACCAAAATTCACACTTGGAGAATTTTTGATACAAGCGATGCTCTCGAAGTTTCATCAATAACAGCCTTAGATGCTCACCATGTTCCAGTTTGTTCTTCGAGTAGATGAGGATATCATCGAGGTAAAGCACAACAAATTCATCCAGGTACTCCATGAAGATCGAATTCATAAAGCGAGAGAAACTGGCTGGGGCATTGGTTAAACCGAAGGATATGACAGTGTACTCGTATTGGCCATAACGAGTAAAAAAAGCCCTTTTTGGAATGTCCCCGTTTCTAATTCTGATTTGATGGTATCCCAACCTCAAATCTATTTTGGAAAACACTGAGGATCTAGCGAGTTGATCATACAAGTCTTTGATCCTGGGAGCGGATACTTGTTCTTTATGGTGACCAGATTCACTGGCCGATAATCTACAACCATCCGGTCCGATCCATCATTCTTTTTCACGAAGAGGACGGGGCAAGCCCAAGGAGAAGAACTACGACAGATGAAACCTTTCTTCAAAGCCTCATCGAGTTGTTTCTTAAGCTCGGCTAGTTCTAAGGGTGCCATCGTATAGGGTCTTCTGGCTATTGGGATAGTCCCTGGAACGAGTTCTATCACAAACTCCACATCCCTGACTAGTGGAATGCCTGGCAGTTCTTCTGGAAAGACATCCGAGAAGTCATGGACTACCTGAATATCTTCTAGTTCTGGAAGAGACCTAGCATTGAGGGAATAGAGTTGGCGCTCGGCAGCTCGAGTTGAGACATTAACTATCTCACCCGATGGATGTGTAAGCTGAACATTCCTAGTATGAGTATTAATCTTAGCATAATGGGCTTTCATCCAGTCCATGGCTAAGATGATATTAATGTCCGAAGACTTGAGAGCTATCAAGGATGCTAGAAAGACTAGCCTATCCACAAGGATTTCATTGTAATGGCTCACTCTAGAAGTTGGCCATTTTGAACCAGGAGTGTGAAGTACTAAAGGAGTAGGCATATCACAAAAAGACATGTTATGCAACTGTGCATAACTACTGAGATGAATGAATGAGATGTTTCAGTATCAAACAGAACAGATGTTGGATGGCTATTGATAAGGAGCATCCCAAGGATAACACGTCCATGAGCGGGTGCTGGCTTCACATAGAAGGCATTTCCTGGCTTCCCACGTCCAGTCGACTTGGTATTGTTCTGGTGGCAGTCACAGGAATAGTTCCCTCGTTCTTCACACTTGTGGCAGACAACAAGGGTGGAACGGGGAGCATCATTGGAAGTGGGACCTCCAAATGTCCTGGTTGGAGGGTTGGGCTGAGCTGGGCGAGGTGCGTGATAGCATTATGTGAGAGCCTGGCTTAATAGGAATGATAGACTACTCATATCAACAAGGAATTCCTTCTTGGCCTAGCTTGGAGCGATTCTAGGGTGGGTGACCGACCGGGAAGTCGCTCCCGGTTGCGCATGAGTGAGGACAAAGTGCGCTGGAAAGACTAGTATTAGTTTGTGGGACCATTCTAGATCCCGCCAGGCGTAACGGGGTGTTAAAACTGGTATCAGAGCCGACCCTTGCGGTTACACGGTCATGCGCGGGTCAGGTGCACGAGCATGTGTCTCATGGCGCGTGTGGCTCGTCGTGCCACACAACATGGCACATGTATCGGACTAGACGCGCATACGTGTGCCAAAAGGAAACATTCCTGATGGGCTGATGAAGACGTCAGTTCCTTTTAGTGGGGGTGTATAAGAGAGGCTGGCTTAATAGGAATGATAACTACTCATATCAACAAGGAATTCCTTCTTTTCCGGAAGCCCACTCGAAAAGAACTCCAAAGTTAAGCATTCTTGGCTTGGAGCGATTCTAGGATGGGTGACGGCCCGAGAAGTTGGTCCCGGGTGTGCACGAGTGAGGAAAAAGTGCCCAGGAAAGGTCTGTGGCGCCAGTCTAGATCTCGCCACGCTTAAAGGGGTGTTACAATAGTTGTCATGGCCCTAGTTTCACCTTGCTTGACTGCCACAACCCTAGCAAGTGTCTAGGCTAGCATTGTGTTTGCATCATCATCATCATCATTGCATCAGTATGAAATGGGGAGAAAGAAAGAAACCTTAAGCATTTTATGAATTAAAGGAATTCCAAACAAATGAAATTTCAACAAATCCAAAATGCCCATCAAAAATGTTCCCTATGTCTAATAATTAAGGGCATGGATATACCAGGGCCATTTCAATTATTTGAACATTTGAAATATTTTAAATTATTGAATTCAGTCTCTGAAAATGACAAATAAAAACATTATCATTATCACTGCTTTCAAAATAATCTGAAACTTTTGATACAAGTTTGAAATATTCAAACTTGAAGTTATAAAAAGTTTTAGAATTATTGAAGGGGTATTTGGACCTGCAAAGAAAATCAAACAAATGTTAGAAAACAGAAAACAGAAAATAAAAACAAAAGGGAGAGGCTTACCTGGTCGATTGGAAGGCCCAGCCCAGCCCACAGGGGTGGAAGGGTCATCTTCCACCTCGCGCCAGTAGGCGTCGAGGTGGCGACCGAGCCATCGCCGACTTCCACCTCCTGCTTGCCACCGAGCAGGCTGCCTCCCTGCCTGTCTTGCGTTTGGAAGTCGCGAGCGCCTCCTCCCCGAGCTCATTCTCTCCCTCGCTCTCTCCTCTGTCTCTCTCTGCCGATCCCCCTGCCGAAGGCCGCCGTCGCCGGACGTCGATTCGCCGCCCCCGACGCCTCCCCGACCCTCTCGTCGCTGCCAGAAGCACCGGGGTGAGCTTCCGGTTCGTCTCCCCCTCTCCCTGCCGCTCCTCCCCTTCTCTAGCCCTACTAGCTGTCGACGCCCGAGAGGACCTCACCGCCGGCCATGGCGCAGCCGTGACCACAGCAGTCGCAACCCACAGCCGAGCATGTGTCCGTGCTCAGTGCGTCCCCAGGAGCCCGTAGCTGTCTCCAGATTTCCTCCCTGTTCCCTGGCTGCCATTTCCCCATCGTGCCGAGCTCTGGCCGCCGCCAAAATGGACGTGGCCGTCGACTCCGGCCACCCCAGCCCCTTCTGACCCCCTAGATGGACGCGGACGTGTGCGGGCTACCTCCAGGTGGTCTCCGCACGCTCTGCCGCCGTGTCTACGCGATTCCGGCGAGTTGCCGTCGTTGTTTTGGTCGTTGCCTGCGAGTCTCCGGCGCCGCTGACGTGGCCTAGTGATTAGGCTAACCCCCGCGCTAGTTAATCCCCCTCCAGCCACTAACAGTGGGCCCCGTAGCGGGGTCAACGCCCAGTCAGCGCGGGATTAGCCTCAGTGTCTATGACATGTGGGTCCCGCGTGTCATTTTGACCCAGAACGGTCAGTTGACCAGGCTGATGTCATCCTGACGCATGGCTGACGCAGTAAATCTATTTCCAGATTAAAATAATTCCAGAAATAGTTAAAAACTTTGAAAAATCATATAAATTAATCTGTAAGTCAGATGAAAATAATTTATATATGAAAATCTATTAGAAAAATCCAATGAATCCAATGGTGCTATTCTCATGTATGTTAGGGCAACCTAAATAGGTGAACATGGACAGTTTAGCATTAGGTCAATATATAGAATTTGAAACGAGAACAACTTTGAACCTATATTCAAATGCATTTCAAATTGGCATGATCACTAGTTACATTAGCTCATCCATGCATACTATCATGCCATGATCATACATCATATTGTTGCATCTGCTTGTATTGAATGTTTCATCTGCATTGCGGTAGGCCCTAATCCAAAGGATACTACTCCGTACCCCGACGAAGGAGAGAACTCTTCCGCAACCCAGCATGGCAAGCAACCCCATTGATCATTTCGATAACATCCCCTTCTGTCGCTCCTGCTCTCCTTTATTGCATTAGGACAAACGATCACATGTCAGTTATACACGGTAGATGATCCTATTCTTATGCATGACCTGATCTTGTCACAGTAAATAGCTAAACCTTGCAACCTAGCTTACCTGGTAGATGCTTGTGCCATGATGTGCTTAGCTTACTTGCCTGCTATGCTTGCTATGCTTAGAGTTGTGTCAAGTCTGTTTCTTCTAGGCGATGAACTAAGTGAAACAGTGTTGTCCGATGTGATGAGCATATAATGAACACGATTTGGTCAAGGTAGCGATGAGAGGCTATGTAGGAGTACATAGTGGGTTGTCCCATTGGGACCGTTCTTAGGAACTAGCTTCCGTGTTTGTGATCCAAGACGAGATACTACCACATGCTGGGCCCTGAAATATGACCCCGCTCGACTTATCAGTCGCTTAGTCTTTGGTCCAGGTATTGCAAGTAGTTTCTGGTGTTCATAGCATGCTGGAGGCCGTGCGTAGCGCTGACCCTCGGGGTGGGTTACGACGCGGTAGGCAGTGGCACGGTGTACGAAAGGTCACCCGAATGGTGGGCTTGGGAACCCGGCGCACATCGTTTGGAACCGTAGTGGAAACTTCGGCCGGACTTCCATGCGGGTCAGTCTCAAATAGGCGGTAGCCTGGACTAGAGGTCTTATGTGATTGACGGTCGTGGCCGACTCCCTCGCTGGGCATCCGCTTGACGGTTGCCGAGGTGCATGGTATATGGCACACAGCGATAAGTGGCGAGAGCGTGTGTGAAGAAGTACACCCCTGCAGGGTTATGAAACTATTTGAATAGTCGCGTCCTCGGATATGGACTACTTGGAGAACTTATGTTGTTCATAGATAATCAAATGGAGACTTCTAAAAATCTCAAGACAAGTGTGAGTACCGTGGATGGCACTCTTCAGGAAGGGGAAGGTGAGTCCATGGTGGTGTATTGAGATGGAGTTAGTGGACTCGTGTGCGATAACTAAAATTGTAACAAAGAGTTTAAAATCGAGTAGTGTAGGTTAGCCATGAGTCAAAGCTGGCATTCTGCATAAACTCCACCGCCCCCTTGTTGATACATGAGCATAAATAGACTAGGTCTATTTTGAAGACTTGCTGAGTACGATTGTACTCATCCTTGCTTAATTAATGTTGCAGAAGAGAACCAGGAACCATCAGGTGGGTTCTATCTAGACGTTGACGATGACGAGTAGCTGGTGTCCCAGCTACGATCTTGCTCGTGTGGTGGGCTGTAGATAGTCACGCCGTGTGCCTCTTTTATATTTCGCCGTCTGTACCCAGACAACTTTAGTTTCCGTTGGCTTGTATGACTATGTTTGTATGACTTGAGTGTCGGGTCATATGACCCCTGTTTGTATGAACATATTATGCAAGGCTCGTCCGAGCCTCATAAATAAAAGTCATGTTATTGTATGGTTATGTTGTGATGCCATGGTTGTATCTATGCATATCGGGCATGTCGTGCGTACGTGTGACGTGCAACGGTATGTATGGGATCCGACACCTAGTCGTGTGCCTTTAGTAGCACTCTTTACGGGAAAATTCCTCTTTGTGCTTCCTCCGAGCCATGGTAGCTTGCTACTGCTCCGGACACATTGATTGACCGACATGCATCCTTTTTGCTGTTGTGTCTGTCCCTTTGGGGAAATGTCTCGCAGTGTAATGGAGTCCCTGTAGCCTGTTACGACTCGTCTACGTGCAGTGATGACATTCGTGTCTCGCGACGTAATGGATTCCTTGTAACTTGCTATGACTCGTCTACACATGCTTGAGACCGACACCTGCATTGCTGGGTTATGTATGCCTGTTTCCGTACGGATGTGCCACTTGGGTTCTATGACTAGTCATGTTGGCCCAAGTTCTTTGTTGTGTGATTGCCAGCGACATGTTCACATACATGAGCCAAAAGATGCAAACGGTCCCGGCCAAGGTAAGGTGACAGCCGTGGAATACCATGCATGAGGCCGCAAAGTGATGTGGCTTTTTACTGTATGGAATCATATGACTTAGGATTGGGGTCCCGACAGCGTTGGTATCAGAGCCTAACTGACTGTAGGACTACCAAGCCAAACCGGTCGAAGTCGAGTCAAGAAACACTATAGATAAGTAGGGGAATTGATTGCGGGAGGGAACATAAGGCTCTTTCCCAAGTTATTCTATGTTGGGTCATTCTTATCTTTCCTACGGGGATAGGAACTAGGATCCTCATCTATTGCTTAGGATGATGAGTTACTAGCCATGGACCAATAGCTAGCTTGCTTGTGAATAAGTGCAGTTATTTTAGCGTTGTTGGTGTGACAAACAGATGGAGAAGAGATTTGAGTCTAGATAGTCGAGTGGTTATGCCTTTCCAATCTCTTTTCAATTGTCTCAAAAATTTTGTTGAGCAATTACAGTCGTTATGCTGTCCAATTTCTGCTAGGATCTAATGTCTTTGCATCATTCTCTGTTTCAGATGTCATCTCATCGTTTCCGTTAGGTGGTCCGTCTGACCAGGTGCATCGATGTGCCGGGTCACACGGCCATGTTGGTTAGAGTGATGATGGAGGCTGGATATCGTTGGTACCTAGAGTACATAGTGGAGGAGCAGTATCGAGATTTCAACCAGAGTCAGTATCTGTGTACCGTTAGGATATATCCTTCCTATCCTCGAGCTGTAGAGCCGCTTCACTGGACTCATGGATTGGGAGTTACCATAGATATGGCAGATCAGGAAGCCGCTTACACTATGCTGACTATTATGAGGTTTCACCATGGTCTGCTTCAGAACAGGGAGTTCTGCTATGTTCCTGCTTCCATGGGAGGAGAGGATGGATATCTCAGTGCAACCTACTCTGATCATTCTCATGAAGACCCTAGACTGCAGGTGACCGCTCAGATGTTGGAGAACAAGGATCGTGATGCACGTGCCCTTCGCATGGAGCTCTATGCTACCCGTGCCCGTCTTTGGACAGCCTTGACGCAGTTGGCACCTGTCATGCAGATAGGCTACGGAGATTTGGAGATGCTGTCCCCATCGCGGACTCATTTGCCAGCACACGTAGACTGGCCTGATGTTGGAGGCATCACCGCTCTTCGAGGACCGTTGTTGCCGCCGACTAGGGGACCAAGGCCACACCCGTGTCCCTATGGTTTCCAAGGATTCCAGGCTAGAGTGTTTCCAGATCCGTAGGTTCATCTCCTAGGTCACGGGGGTAACCTATACGAGGCATTCTACGGTGATGTTTGAGTGCGTGGATGTTAGATCTAGTATGGTAGTAGACGTATCGCCACAGTCCTGTGTGTCTTGTGGGATATGATCAAGGTCGAGAGTTGGGTTCCGGAAGTGTAGATAGATAAGGTATAGGATGCTTGTAATGCCTCCGATGAGTTGTGTCATCTCTCCATAGTTGTTTTCAGCTTGGGTTTGTACTGAACTAAGCCATGGTGTGTATGAAACCTAATGTTCATATGGTAGTTGCTTTACCATGTTGATTGGTGTTTATCTTACATGCCATGTTGATCAGTGCATTCCTTAATTCATGCCCTAGAGTTGTTGTTCCCCATGTCTAAGCTATGGATTGTTTTCCTCAGGATGGTGTCAACCAGGAACAACCCTGTGCATGCTCATGAGGAAGGCGAGAGTTGCCAACCAAGGCAAGAAGAGCTGCCACGATCACCATCCCTAGCGGAGGTGATGCTAGAAGCTGAAAGGAATAAGAGGGAGACCAATAGGCTGTTAGAGAGGATTGAACAGAACACCACTCGTGCTCCCCGCAATGATTACCATGATGGAGTGTCACTTGGCGACTTCATTAAACTGTGTCTGCCTAAGTACCATCACTCGATCGATCCCCTCGATGCGGATGATTGGCTGACCAGTATGTCACGCAAGATTCGAGCTGCAAATGTTTCAGAGGCCAACAAGGTGACCTTTGCGACATACTTTCTGGAGGGACCTGCCAACCTATGGTGGGAAAGCTATGAAGCTATGCGTCCCCAAGGACCTGCACCAACCTGGGCAGAGTTTAGCGCCGCATTTCGTCTCCATCACATCCCAGAAGGGCTGATGGACCGCAAGAGAGAGTAATTCTGCGCCTTCACCCAGGGAAGATTGTCAGTGGATGCATATAGCCGCGAGTTTGGAAACCTTGCTCGCTATGCTCCAGAGGAAGTCTTAACCGATGCCAAGAAGCAGGCTAGGTTCCGCAAGGGACTAAATGCTGAGCTTCGTCGAGATCTTCGTCTGCACGAGTGCACCACCTTCCAAGCTCTCGTCAATAAAGCTATCAATGCAGAGTCCGGACAGACTGACTACGAGGCCACAAGGAGGCATAACCGTGACTTCAACCTTGCATCGGGTTCAGGACCCAACAAGCTCCGAATATGGGTGCCCAATGCAGCTATGCCGGCAAGGTACACCGCGAGGCCATCCTTCCAGGGACCTCGTCCAATGCAGCCCAACCCTCCACCCAGACCAATTGGAGGACCACAAGTAAATTTCACCCCTCGTGCTATAGTGGTATGCTACAAGTGTGGAGAACCGGGACATTATTCTCGTGAATGTCCCCAGAACAATGCCAAGCCCGCTGGACGCGGAAAATCTGGGAAAGCCTTCTATGTGAAGCCAACTCCCGCCCGTTGGCGAGTTAATTATGTGTCTACTGAACAAGCTCTTGGAGATCCTGATGTCATATTAGGTATGCTTCTTGTTAATAGCCATCCAGCATCTGTTCTATTTGATACTGGGGCATCTCATTCTTTCATCTCAGAAAGTTATGCACAGTTGCATAACATGTCTTTCTGTGACATGCCCACTCCTTTAATAGTTCAGACTCCTGGTTCAAAATGGCAAACTTCTAGAGTGAGTCATGACAATGAAATTCTAGTGGATAGACTAGTTTTCCTAGCATCCTTGATAGCTCTTAAGTCTTCGGACATCAATATCATTCTAGGTATGGATTGGATGAAAGCCCACTATGCCAAGATTGATACAAATTCTAGGAATGTTCAACTTACACATTCATCGGGTGAGATAGTTAATGTCTCTACTCGAACAACCAAGCGCCAACTCTATTCCTTAAATGCTAGCTCTCTCCCCGATCTAGAAGATATTCCGGTAGTCCATGATTTTCCGGATGTCTTTCCAGAAGAACTGCCAGGTATTCCCCCTGTCAGAGATGTTGAGTTCGTGATAGAACTTATTCCAGGGACCGTCCCAATAGCCAGGAGACCCTATAAGATGGCACCCTTAGAACTAGCCGAGCTAAAAACCCAACTCGATGAAGCTTTGAAGAAAGGTTTCATTCGTCCTAGTTCTTCTCCTTGGGCTTGCCCCGGCCTCTTCATCAAGAAGAAGGATGGATCGGATCGGATGGTTGTGGATTACCGACCAGTGAACTTGGTCAGTATCAAAAACAAGTATTCGCTCCCCAGGATCAACGATTTGTATGATCAACTCGCTGGATCCTCTGTCTTCTCCAAAATGGATTTGAGGTTGGGATACCATCAAATCAGAATTAGAAACGGGGACATTCCAAAAACGGCTTTTGTCACTCGTTATGGCCAATACGAGTACACCGTCATGTCCTTCGGTTTAACCAATGCTCCAGCCACTTTCTCTCGTCTGATGAATTCAATCTTCATGGAGTATTTGTATAAGTTCGTCGTGGTTTACCTCGACGATATACTCATCTACTCGCAGACCAACAAGAACATGCCGAGCCTCTAAGGCTGGTATTGAGGAAACTTCGAGAGCATCGCCTTTATGCCAAATTCTCTAAGTGTGAATTCTGGTTGCCGGACTGACCTATCTGGGCCACGTGATCTCCGGCAAAGGTATTGCTATCAACCCCGAGAGAGTTCAGGCCGTCCTTGATTGGACTCAACCTGAATCAGTTAAGCAAGTTCGGAGTTTCCTTGGCTTAGCGAGCTATTGTTGCCGCTTTGTTGAGAACCTCTCCAAGGTTGCGAAACCTCTTTCTGAACTCCTCAAGAAAGATAAAAGGTTCAAGTGGTCCCCACAAAGCGAGCATAGTTTTCAGGAGTTGAAAAGATGACTGACCTCTGCTCCCGTTCTGGTGCCACCAGATTTTTCTAAGGACTTTATTATCTATTGCGACGCCTCGCGACAAGGATTAGGTTGTATACTCATGCAAGATCATCATGTGATTGCTTACGCATCTCGACAGTTGCGTCCACATGAGGATAATTATCCAACACATGATCTTGAGCTTGCAGCTGTAGTCCAAGCACTAAAGACATGGCGACATTACCTTCTGGGTAATCGTTGCGAGATATACACTGATCACCAAAGTCTGAAATATATTTTCACCCAGCCGGATTTGAATCTCAGGCAAAGACGGTGGGTAGAGTTGATTACATATTACGATTTATGGATAACTTA
Source organism: Hordeum marinum (assembly GCA_022496015.1). Lineage (NCBI taxonomy): Eukaryota > Viridiplantae > Streptophyta > Magnoliopsida > Poales > Poaceae > Hordeum > Hordeum marinum. The sequence continues at coordinate 202,438,212 of CM039673.1, forward strand.
CACCCCGGGGAAAGCCAATGTCATGGCTGATGCACTAAGTCGTAAGCCTTATTGTAACAATTTGATGTTACAACAAGGTCAACCGCTTCTCCATGAGGAATTCAGGAAGTTAAATCTTCACATTGTTCCTCAAGGATTCCTATCCAACATGGTGGCGAAACCTACTCTTAACGATCAAATCATAGCGGGCCAAAGGCGTGATAAGGGAATTTTCCGGATCAAAGAGAACCTCGTTAGCGGTTGCGCTAAGGACTTCTCTATAGATGATCAAGGTGTAGTGCTTTTTCAGGGCCATTTAGTGGTTCCTAAAAGCCAACATCTCAGGCAGCTGATTCTTAAGGAGGCTCATGACTCTCCTCTCACAATTCATCCGGGTAGTACCAAAATGTATCAGGACCTACGCCAGAGGTTCTGGTGGACCAGGATGAAGAGAGAAATTGCTCAGTATGTTGCTAATTGCGACGTTTGTCGTCGTGTGAAAGAAGAACATCAAAGGCCTGCTGGCACCCTTCATCCCTTAGGTATTCCTGAATGGAAATGGGATAAGGTCGGTATGGATTTCATCAACGGTTTTCCCAGGACCAAGAGAGGGAACAATGCTATATTCGTAGTCATTGATCGTCTCTCCAAAGTGGCTCATTTTCTTCCTGTTCGTGAAAGCATTACTGCTAGTCAGCTAGCGGAGTTATATGTTTCTCGAATAGTTTCTCTTCATGGTGTTCCTTTGGATATTAACTCAGACCGCGGAAGTATCTTTACTTCTCGTTTTTGGGAAAGCTTTCAAACTGCCATGGGGACTCATCTATCCTTTAGCACTGCTTTCCACCCTCAATCAAGTGGTCAAGTTGAGCGAGTCAATCAAATTCTCGAAGACATGCTCCGAGCTTGTGTTATATCTTTCGGTATGAATTGGGAGAACTGCCTTCCATTTGCCGAATTTGCTTATAACAATAGTTATCAATCAAGCTTGGGCAAAGCCCCTTTTGAAGTTCTCTATGGACGAAGATGTCGAACACCTCTTAACTGGTCAGAAACTGGAGAGAGGCAACTCTTTGGTCCGGACATGATCCAGGATGCAGAGGAGCAAGTTCGCATTATTCGTGAAAAGTTGAAAACAGCCCAATCCCGTCAAAAGAGTCAATATGACCGTCATCATAAGTCTGTGACTTATGAAGTTGACGAGAAGGCTTACCTTCGGGTTACACCTCTGAAGGGTACCCATCGATTCGGTATCAAAGGCAAGTTGGCTCCTCGTTACATTGGAGCTTTTCGTATTCTTGCTAAACGAGGAGAGGTTGCGTACCAATTGGAACTTCCTTCACATCTTTCCAAAGTTCATGATGTCTTCCACGTCTCTCAACTCAAGCATTGCTTTTCGGACCCTGTCCGAGAAGTGGTCCACGAAACGCTTGATCTCCAAGATAACCTTTCATACCGGGAATACCCTGTTCGTATTCTTGATCAAGCTGAGAGTACCACTCGGCGTCGGAACATCAAGTTTCTTAAGGTTCAGTGGTCGCATCATTCTGAAAAGGAGGCGACATGGGAAAGAGAAGATCGTCTTCGACTAGAGTACCCCGCGCTCTTTCCGACGACTTCAAAATCTCGGGACGAGATTCTTTTGAGTGGGGTGAGTTGTCACAACCCTAGCAAGTGTCTAGGCTAGCATTGTGTTTGCATCATCATCATCATCATCGCATCAATATGAAATGGCGAGAAAGAAAGAAACCCTAAGCATTTTATGAATTAAAGGAATTCCAAACAAATGAAATTTCAACAAATCCAAAATGCCCATAAAAAATGTTCCCTATGTCTGATAATTAAGGGCATGGATATACCAGGGGCCATTTCAATTATTTGAACATTTGAAATATTTTAAATTATTGAATTCAGTCTCTAAAAATGACAAATAAAAATATTATCATTATCACTGCTTTCAAAATAATCTGAAACTTTTAATACAAGTTTGAAATATTCAAACTTGAAGTCATAAAAAGTTTTAGAATTATTGAAGGGGTATTTGGACCTGCAAAGAAAATCAAGCAAATGTTAGAAAACAGAAAACAGAAAATAAAAACAAAAGGGAGAGGCTTACCTGGTCGATCGGAAGGCCCAGCCCAGCCCACAGGGGTGGAAGGGTCATCTTCCACCTCGCGCCAGTAGGCGTCGAGGTGGCGACCGAGCCGTCGCCGGCCTCCACCTCCTGCTTGCCACCGAGCAGGCTGCCTCCCTGCCTCTCTTGCGTCTGGAAGTCGCGAGCGCCTCCTCCCCGAGCTCATTCTCTCCCTTGCTCTCTCCTCTGTCTCTCTCTCCCGATCCCCCTGCCGAAGGCCGCCGTCGCCGGACGTCGATTCGCCGCCCCCGGTGCCTCCCTGACCCTCTCGTCACTGCCAGAAGCACCGGGGTGAGCTTCCGGTTCGTGTCCCCCTCTCCCCGCCGCTCCTCCCCTTCTCTAGCCCTGCTAGCTGTCCACGCCCGAGAGGACCTCGCCGCAGGTCATGGCGCAGCCGTGACCACAGCAGCCGCAGCCCACACCCGAGCATGTGCCCGTGCTCAGTGCGTCCCTAGGAGCCCGTAGCTGCCTCCAGATTTCCTCCCCGTGCCCTGGCTGCCGTTTCCCCGTCGTGCCGAGCTCCGACCGCCGCCAAAATGGACGTGGCCGTCGACTCCGGCCACCCCAGCCCCTTCTGACCCCCTAGATGGACGCGGACGTGTGCGGGCTACCTCCACGTGGTCTCCGCATGCTCTGCCGCCGTGTCTATGCGATTCCGGCGAGTTGCCACCATCGTTTTGGTCGTTGCCGGCGAGTCTCCGGCGCCCCTGATGTGGCCTAGTGATTAGGCTAACCCCCGCGCTAGTTAATCCCCCTCCAGCCACTGACAGTGGGCCCCGTAGCGGGGTCAACGCCCAGTCAGCGCGGGATTAGCCCCTGTGTCTATGACATGTGGGTTCCGCGTGTCATTTTGACCCAGAACGGTCAATTGACCAGGCTGATGTCATGCTGACGCATGGCTGACGCAGTAAATCTATTTTCAGATTAAAATAATTCCAGAAATAGTTAAAAACTTTGAAAAATCATATAAAATAATCTGTAATTCAGATGAAAATAATTTATATATGAAAATTTATCAGAAAAATCCAATGAATCCAATGGTGCTATTCTCATGCATGTTAGAGCAACATAAATAGGTGAACATGGACATTTTAGCATTAGGTCAATATATAGAATTTGAAATGAGAACAACTTTGAACCTGTATTCAAATGCATTTCAAATTGGGATGATCACTAGTTACATTAGCTCATCCATGCATACTATCATGCCATGATCATGCATCATATTGTTGCATCTGCTTGTATTGAATGTTTCATCTACATTGCGGTAGGCCCTAATCCGAAGGATACTACTCCGTACCCCGACGAAGGAGAGAACTCTTCCGCAACCCAGCAAGGCAAGCAACCCCATTGATCATTTCGATAACATCCCCTTCTCTCGCTCATGCTCTCCTTTATTGCATTAGGACAAACGATCACATGTCAGTTATACACGGTAGATGATCCTATTCTTATGCATGACCTGATCTTATCACAGTAAATAGCTAAACCTTGCAACCTAGCTTACCTCGTAGATGCTTGTGGCATGATGTGCTTAGCTTACTTGCCTGCTATGCTTGCTATGCTTAGAGTTGTGTCAGGTCTATTTCTTCTGGGCGATGAACTGAGTGAAACAGTGTTGTCCGATGTGATGAGCATATAATGAACACGATTTGGTAAAGGTATTGATGAGAGGCTATGTAGGAGTACATAGTGGGTTGTCTCATTGGGACCGTTCATAGGCACTAGGTTCCGTGTTTGTGATCCAAGACGAGATACTAGCACATGCTGGGCCCTGAAATATGACCCCGCTTGACTTATGAGTCGCTTAGTCTTTGGTCCAGGTATTGCAAGTAGTTTCTGGTGTTTATAGCATGCTAGAGGCCGTGCGTAGCGCTGACCCTTGGGGTGGGTTACGACGCGGTAGGCAATGGCACGGTGTACCAAGGGTCACCCGAATGGTGTGCTTGGGAACCCTGCGCACATTGTTTGGGACCGTAGTGGAAACTTCGGCGGGACTTCCATGCGGGTCAGTCTAAAATAGATGGTAGCCTGGACTAGAGGTCTTATGTGATTGACGGTGGTGGCCGACTCCCTCGCTGGGCATCCGCTTGAAGGTTGCCGAGGTGCATGGTATATGGCACACAACGATAAGTGGCGAGAGCGTGTGTGAAGAAGTACACCCCTGTAGGGTTATGAAACTATTCGAATAGCCGCGTCCTCGGATATGGACTACTTGGAGAACTTATGTTGTTCATAGATAATCAAATGGAGACTTCTAAAAATCTCAAGACAAGTGTGAGTACCGTGGATGGCACTCTTCCGGAAGGGGAAGGTGAGTCCATGGTGGTGTATTGAGATGGAGTTAATGGACTCGTGTGTGATAACTAAAATTGTAACAAAGTGTTTAAAATTGAATAGTGTAGGTTAGCCATGAGTCAAAGCTGGCATTCTGCATAAACTCCACCACCCCCTTGTTGATACATGAGCATAAATAGAATAGGTCTGTTTTCAAGACTAGCTGAGTACGATTGTACTCATCCTTGCTTAATTAATGTTGCAGAAGAGAACCAGGAACCATCAGGTGGGTTCTATGTAGACGTTGACGATGACGAATAGCTGGTGTCCCAGCTACGATCTTGCCCGTGTGGTGGGCTGTAGATAGTCAGGCCGTGTGCCTCTTTTATATTTCGCTGTCTGTACCCAGACAGCTTTAGTTTCCGCTGGCTTGTATGACTTGAGTGCCGGGTCATGTGACCCCTGTTTGTATGAACATATTATGCAAGGCTCGTCTGAGCCTCATAAATAAAAGTCATGTTATTGTATGGTTATGTTGTGATGCCATGGTTGTATCTATGCATATCGGGCATGTCGTGCGTACGTGTGACGTGCAACGGTATGTATGGGATCCGACACCTAGTCATGTGCCTTTAGTAGCACTCTTTACGGGAAACTGCCTCTTTGTGCTTCCTCCGAGCCATGGTAGCTTGCTACTGCTCCGGACACATTGATTGACCGGCATGTATCCTTCTTTGCTGCTGTGTCTAGCCCTTCGGGGAAATGTCTCGCAGTGTAATGGAGTCCCTATAGCCTGTTACGACTCGTCTACGTGCAGTGATGACATTCGTGTCTCGCGACATAATGGAGTCCTTGTAACTTGCTATGACTCGTCTACACATGCTTGAGACCGACACCTGCATTGTTGGGTTATGTATGCCTGTTTTCGTACGGATGTGCCACTTGAGTTCTATGACTAGTCATGTCGGCCTAGGTTCTTTGTTGTGTGATTGCCAACGACATGTTCACATACGTGAGCCAAAAGACGCAAACGGTCCCGGCCAAGGTAAGGTGACAGCCGTGGAGTACCGTGCGTGAGGCCGCAAAGTGATGTGGCTTGTTACTGTATGGAATCATATGACTTAGGATCGGGGTCCCGACATTGACATTGCATTCATGCATGCACTCATTATTTTTCAAATGAAAAATAAATGAGGAATGATCAAGCCTCACCATTTAATTTTCTTGTAAAATAAGCAATATAAAAATTTGTTCAAACAGATCCAAGAAAATGTCTCTGGTTTTATGATAAAATATTGGCACGATGTGAAAATGTCATCCAATATTTTGGAGTCACATATACATTTTATATTGGGATTTTAAATTAATAAAACAATAGTTGTATTGGAATTATATTTATTATATATAAAATATAAGTTCAATAATTCTGAAACTTTTCATGTGGCACTAAGTTATTTATAACTAGTTCACATGAAAATTTTCAACGTTTTAAGAAATGGCTAGATATTTTATTTTTGATCGAGAACAAATGTCAGAAATGAAATAAAACAAACAAACGAAAAGAACATAGGTTACCTGGGTCTTACCTATGAAGAAGAGGCCCAGACTTCCAAACCACTCTAGAACGATGGCCAGGGCGTGCTGGCCCCATTCCCCCTCTCTCCTTGCCGTCCCTCTTCCCTCCCGAACCGAGCGGAGCTCACCGCCGCCGCTCACTACCCACATGACTACCGGCCAGTCCTTGTCCCTTGACCTGTCCAGAAGCCCCCCTGCACTCCTCCTAGATATCAAGTCGGCGGAATCGAGGCCAGAGGCCGACCAACACCGCCGTTCTGGTCGTCTTCAACCTCCGGACCCGCTGGACTCCACATCCGATTTTCCGGCTACCGGACGTCCCCTACCTTGTTGTCTCCTCCAGTGCAACCAAGGTGAGACGCAACACCGTTTCCCCCTCTTGCCCATCCTTATTGCGCTGTCTAACTGGCCTTCCGCCATAGCCGGACCTCGCCAGCACATGGCCTTTGTTGCCGGTGCAGCCACCGCTCCCTCTGCTAGCTCCTGAGTGCCCCACCATCTTCATCGTGGCCCCGCGGGTCTAGCGTGCGCCCCCGCTCGATCCAATGTCCCTGCATCTACCTCCCCATCGATTCCGTGCAAGCGCCGTCACGGATGTGCTCACTAGCACACGCTCCGACCACCCCCTGAGCTCCCGTCTGGTCCGCTGGATGCGCACGACCGAGGACATTGCCCCAGTGCCTTCTTCCGCCATTCTCGCTGCCTCTGGAGCGGACTCCGCCGCCTCTAGTGGTCACCGGCGGTGAACTAGCTGGCCTGACCCACTCATCGGTGGGCCCTGCCCATCAGGGACTAGATTAGGCGCTAACCACTAATTAGTTTAGCCCTGACCCAGTGAAAGGTGGGCCCGGATGCCCTAATAACATTGTTAATTTTAACTTAAATATTAATTAGCCACTGGGTCAATAACAAGAGGGTCCCATGGTTAAGTTTGACCCAGACTGGCTCCTTTAACCAGATGACGTCATGCTGACGTATGACTCACGTAGTAAATGGATTTTTTGATATTAAAAGAATTCAGGAAATTCCAGAAAATAGATAAACTTTTAAAAATCATAGAAAATAATCTGTAACTCAGATGAAAATAATTTATATATAAAAAACTATCAGAAAAATGCAATGAACCTGATTACGCCACCCAGCGCCGATTCACCGCCGTTATTGCTCCCCCAAGCCCTCTATCCCCACAAGCGCAACCATGGTGATCGATTGATGCTCCTCTCCCTCTCCTCATCGTTCTCCCCGTGCTCTATAGCCCCGCGCCGTCGAGACCGTACGGGCACCGCCGCGGATGTGCTCGCCGGCGAGCACTCGGGTGGCCCCGAGCCCTCATGCTGCCCCTAATGGATGTGCGCATGTGTGGGCAACCCTTAGGAGTCCTCACTTGCCGCTCTCGTGGCCCTCCGGTGGGCCTCCACCATGGTCGGAGGTCGTCGGCGACCAAACCCCAGCTGGTTGACGTGGACGGCCATTAGAGCCTAAATGCCCTGCTAATCAGCCCCCAACCACTAACCAGTGGGCCCCAGTTGCGGGTCAGACCCTGGTCAGCGTGGGATTAGCCCTAGGTCACTGGCCAGTGGACCCCACTTGTTATGTTTGACCTGGGACGTTCCCGGTTGAGTCGTTGACGCCAGCATGATGTAATGCTGACGTACTAAATAAATTTTGATAATAAAATTATCCTAGAAAATGATATAAACTTCAAAACTTCATAGAAATAATCTTTTAGTCAGATTAATATAATTTATATATGAAATTTTATCAGAAAAATCCAACAAATCTGATGGTGGCATTTTCATGCATGTTAGAGGAACCTAAATAGGAGAACTTGGACATATAGTTCAAAACAAATTATGTACCCTCACATATGGAGTTGAATTTGAACCTTGGGTTCAAACCAGCAACATATTTCCATGCCATTATCACGCATCATCATGAAGCATTTTCCTTGCTTAATTTGTGCCTTATTTGATCTTGTCGATAGACTTGCGAGACGTACTTATCAACGACATCGAAGAATAGCTAAGTTCTTCTGATAAATAGGCAAGTAACCCCCCCCCCCCCCTTGAGCATATTAGATACAATCCCATTCTCTCGCTCTTGCTCTCATTTCAATGCATTACAACAACATGATTCAACTGCTACTTGTGTTGCGGTAGATGAACCCACTCCTTTGCATGACTTGTCATTGGCACAGTAAATAGCTAAACCAAACAACCTAGCATACCTGGTAGATGCTTGAGCCATGTTGTTCTATAACCCTGTTATGCTTGCTATGCTTAGAGTTGTGTCAGGTCTGATTCATCTGGGTAATAAACCGGAGTGAAATGGATGTGTCTTGATGATGAGGGTTAAGTGATGAACCCGTTTTGGTAAAGGTAGCGATGATAGGCCATGTAGGAATACATGGCGGGTTGTCCCATTGAAGCCGCTCATAGGAACTGAGTTTCGTGTTTGTGTTTCAAGACTAGCTACTACCGCACCTTGGGCTCCGGTAACTCAAGTTTTCTCGGCCTATTAACCTACCATGTTCTTTGCCCAGGAGTTGTAGTAGTTCGAAACGTTAATAGGACGTGGTCGGGCCTAAGAAGTAATTGAACGAACCAACAGGGACCAACTTCGGGCCCAGTACACAACTTCTGAATCTGAATCGTGAAACACGGCCGGATTCTCGATTATGGTGATCAACCCAGTTAGGTGACTGCCTTGGGCTAGAGTTGTTGAAGGTTAACGTCCGTGGCCGACTCCCTTGCTGGGCCTCCGCTTAAAGGTTGTCGAGGTTGTCACATCCCTAGTTAGCATTGCTCTGGTTAGCATGTGGTGTGCATCATGTTTTGATTTTGCATCAATTTGAAACGGGGATCAACAGAAACCCTAAACACCTCACCTGAATCAACCAATTTAAATGTTGTGGAAAATCAACAAATCCAAAATGCCCATAAAAAATGCCCCCCATGTCTTATAATTATAGACATCAATATATCAGGGAACATTTTAATTTGCAGAATAGATATGTCATTTTAAAATAAATAATAAAGCTTCTGAAAATGCCACATAAAGCATTATAAATATTTTAGTTATTCAAAAATATTGAAACTTTTTGTGGAGGTTTGAAATATTCAAAGTAAGCCTCCAAAATATTTCAATATATTTTGAAATAGGTTTTGAGGTCTGAAAAAAATAAAACAAATGTCACAAAAGACAAAGAAAACAAAATGGAAAAAAAGGAAAGAGGGAGCTGACCTGAGGCCAGCTCTAGGCCGGCCCATCTGGCCCAGGGAGGTCTTCGTCCTCCTAGCGGCCAGAAGGCCGGGCATGTGGCTGCCATGTGCGCATGGCTATGCCGCCACGCCGGCAGCTGCCTGCTTGCCTCCCTTTCGCCAGCGCGATGGGGATAAGCTCACAGAGCTGTCCCCATCGCTCTCTCCCTCTCCAATTCGCCCGCTGCTCTATCTCCCCCTCTGTCGCCATGGCCGCCGAAGCTTCGCCGCCGAAGCACCGTCGTCCCAGTCGCTCCCCTTGCTCGTGAGCCCCCCAATCACTCTGCCTCGACGCCCTCTTCCACCTCGCCGAGCCACACATCACCGGGAGCTCTCCATCACCGTCGTCTTCAACCTCTGGACGCCGGCGAAGAAGTGAAGCTCGCCGCCGCTCCAGGCCATCCCCGAGCCCGATCTCGACGCCTCTGCAACCATCGTGAGCCCCTGGACCTTTCCCCCTCTTTCCCCCGTCGCTAGAACGGTCTAGCACCATTTCATCTCGGGCTCGAGAGCTTCTCGCCACCGGCAAAGATGTAGTCGACGCTACGGTGGCCCACGCCCACACCTAAGCACGTAGGCTTGCGCAGGAGGGTCCCAGGGAGCCTTTGGAGCCATTAGCTGGACCGCTCGAGCTCCGGCTCGACGAGCCCATGCTCGCCCGAACCCCGAAAGCCGTTGACCTCATCGCCGGTGATGCTCCAATCCACCTCAGCCTCTGGGGTGTGTCCAGTTCGAAGCGCGCGTGCGTGCTAGTTCGATAGGAGCCATCCGCCATCGAAATAGTCGTCGAAGGACGTTTTTTGACCCCCTTCACCGTTCCTGACGTCACCGGCGGCTATGCATGCTATGCTTGCTATGCTTAGAGTTGTGTCGGGTCTGATTCATCTGGGTGATGAACTGGAGGGAAACATTGTTGTTCTGATGTGATAAGCTTAACGATGAACCCAATTTGGTAAAGGTAGCGATGAGAGGCTATGTAGGAGTACATAGCGGGTTGTCTGATTGGGACCGTTCTTAGGAACTAAGTTATATGTTTGTGGTCCAAGTCTAGTTACTACCACATGCGGGGCCCTGAAATAGGACCTCGCTCGACTTATCAACCGCCTAGTCCATGGTCCAGGAAATGTTTATAGTTTACTGGAGGCTGTGCGCAGTGCTGACCCTAGGGGTGGGTTACGACGCGGTAGGCAATGGCACGGTGTACCAAGGGTCACCCGAATGATAGTCTTGGGAACCCTGTGCACATTGTTTGGGGCTGTAGCGGAAACTTCGGCCGGACTTCCGTGCGGGTTCAGTGTCAATTAGGCGATAGCCTGGACTAGAGGTCTTATGTGATTGACGATCGTGGCCGACTCCCTCGCTAGGCTGCCGCTCGAAGGTTGCCGAGGTGCATGGTTTTATGAGCTCACAACAATAAATGGCGCGAGTGTGTTTGAAGGAGTACACCCCTTCAGGGTATGAATTTGTTCGAATAGTCGCCTCCTCGGATATGAACTACTTGGAGAACTTATGTTGTTCATAGATGACTTGATGGATACTCATAAAAATATCAAGACAAGTGTGAGTATCGTGGATGGCACTCTCGTAGATGATGGAAGTGAATCCATGGTAGTGTATTGATGTGGTGTTAGTGGACTCGTGTGCAATATCTAAAACTTGAACAAAGAATTAATATGTGTAGTTTAGGATTTCCAAGACTCAAAGCTGGCATTCCTGCATAAACTCCACCACTCCCCTTGTTGATACATGAGCATGAATAGACTAGGTCTATTTTACAGACTTGCTGAGGTAGTTTGTACTCACGTTTTCTTAATAAATGTTGCAGATGAGACTTAGGACCCATCAGGTGCGTTCTACATAGATGTCGATGACACCGAATAGCTGGTGTCCCAGCTATGACCTTACGCCCTGTGGCGGCTGTAGATAGTCAGGCCATGTGCCTTTTTACCCTTTTAGCTATCTGTACCTAGAAAGCTTTATGCTTCCGCTTGGTTTGTATGAACTTACTGGTATGACGTGAGTGTCGGGTCGTGTGACCCCTATCTGTAAGAACATATTATGCTAGGCTCCTCTGAGCCTCTTAAATAAAAGTTGTGCTTTTGTATGGTTATGTTGTGATGCGATGGTTGTATCTATGCATACCGGGCATGTCGTGCGTAAGTGTCATGTGCAATGGTATGTATGGGATCCGACACCTAGCCATGTGCCTTTAGTAGTACTATTTATGGGAAACTGCCACTTTGTGCTTCCATCGAGCCTTGGTAGCTTGCTCCAGACACATTAATTGACCGGCATGTATCCTTCTTTGCTGTTGTGTCTGTCCCTTCGAGGAAATGTCTCGCGGTGTAATGGGGTCCTTATAGCCTGTTATGACTCGTCAACATGCAGTGATGACATTTATGTCCCACGACGTAATGGAGTCCTTGTAGCTTGCTATGACTCGTCTACACATGCTTGAGGCCGACACCTGCATTGCTGGGTTATGTATGCCTCTTCCCGTACGGATGTGCCACTTGGGTTCTATGACTAGTCATGTCGGCCCGAGTTCTCTGTCGTTTGAATGCTAGCGACATATTCACATACGTGAGCCAAAAGACGCAAATGGCCCCGGCTAAGATAAGGCTGCAGCCATGGGGATACCGTGTGTGAGACCATAATGTGATGTGATGTGTTACAGTCTTGATTCCTATGACTTAGGATCGGCGTCCCGACAACGTTGGTATCAGAGATGAACTACCTATAGGTTTACAAAGCCAAACTAGTCGATGTTGAGTATAGCAATGCTTTAGTTATATAAGGGAATTGATTACGGAAGGGAACGTAGGTCTATTTTTACTCCTTTCCTCTAGTCACTCCATTCTGGGTCACCCCTTATCTTTCTACGGGGATTAAGAACTAGGTATGTTACCCATCTGTCTGCTAGGATGACGAGTTACTAGACCACACACTCATATAATGGTTCCCATTAGAGTCGTGAGAAGTGATGCCTATGTTCTCTCTGTGCATTGAACCATGATGTTCAGCTGTTATGCCGGCCAAATCTTGTGCAGGTTGCCTCATACTTCATGCGCGTACAAGCCTTATGCTATCGGAGTTCACCTAGGATTCTTTGTGTTAGTTCTCTACCTTGATTCTGAACCCTGGTTGTTTCCTTCAAGATGTCGCCAGTTAATCGGAGGTCTGTTGGTCATGGTCAAAACCATGGAGGTGGTAGGGATGAAGAAGATCCTCCTGACCGACCCTTGCTGGCAGAGGTTATGCTAGAAATTGAGAGGAACAAGCTTGCCACCAACCGTCTGTTGGAGCACATCGAGTAGAATATAGCCCATCAACACAATGAGCTAGTATCCATCAGATACTTCATCAAATTGCAAACGCTCACCTTCCATCATTCGTTGAGCCACTAGACGCAGATGATTGGCTCCATAGCTTCAACAATATGTTGTGTTATGCAAACATGGCTGAAGGAGACAAGGTCACCTATGCCGCATATCACCTTGAAGGTTCCGCCGACATATGGTGGGAGAACTTCGTGGCCATGCAACCGGCCGACGAAGTTACTTCATGCGAAGAATTCCATGAGGCCTTTCGTGAGCATCATATTCCGTAGGCCCTGATAGACCATAAGCAAGAAGAGTTTTGCAATTTGACCCAAGGCAAGATGGATGCGGATGCCTATAGCCGGGAATTTGGATGCCTTGCGTGTTATGCACCTGAAGAAGTATCCACATATGCCAAGAGCAAGCAAGGTTCAGGAAAGGCCTCGACCCATAGCTACATCGTGACCTCAATTTGCATGAGTTTGCTACCTTCCAGGTTCTTGTGAACAAAGCCATTCAAGTAGAAACTGGTAGGATAACCTATGAGGAATCTCGCAAGCGCAACTGTGATTTTGGTTCATCATCAGTCTCTCTATCTCAAAGGCGTAGAATATGGATTCCGAACACTGCTATTCCTTAGGGATATGCACCGAGGACATCCTATGTGGCGGCTCTCCTGCCGATGCCATGTGTTCAACCAGATGCTCAACTCAGATACTGGTCCCATTCATGGGGCATGCTTCAAGTGCAGTCAGCCTGGACATTATTCAAAGAATTTCCCTTTGCGACCAAATGTTGCATCCTCTTCAAGAAATGTTGCAGGTCGTGGCAAGCCCCAAATCAAGAAGATGAATGCCAGGTCAGTTGTTTATACTCGTGGACGTGTTCACCATGTCACTACAGAAGAAGCTGAAGTTGGAGTCATAGCCAGCTATACGGACTCCATTACACTGTGAGACATTTCCTTGAAGGGACAGACACAACAGCAAAGAAGGATACATGCCGGTCAATCAATGTGTCCAGAGAAGTAGTAAGCTGCCAAGGCTCGGTGAATCACAAAGAGGCATTTCCCCGTAAAGAAGGCTGCTAAAGGCACACAACTAGATGTCGAATCCCATGCATACCAATGCATTTCAATCATACACACTATGCAAGATATGCGTAGATACAACATGGCATCACAACAAAACTCTACAACTTAACATTTATTTAGGAGGCTCCGAGGATCCAACATAGTATAATGTTACAAGCAGAAGGGGTCACATGACCCAACATTCAGAGCATACAAACAACAAGCGGAAGTTACATATCTGAGTACAGACATCTACAAAAGCGGCTGGAAGAGCATGAAAATCTAAAACAACCCTACCATAGGAGCCAGGCCTCTGCCTGGGTTACTAAGCTAATCCGTCGATGTCAACATCAGAAGAAACATAACTGAACAACGTCTATCTCTACAAAAATGTAAATAAGCAACAACGAGTACGAAGGTACTCAGCAAGTCTTACATCAGAACTATCTACATATGCATCATGTATCAATGAACAGGATTGTGGGGTTTAGTTCGGAATGCCACCTTTAATCTTTGGCTATCATAGACTATGAAAAGTATCCAACATATCAGTACTCTCTCGTCTCCCTACGAGAGAGCACACATGAGTCCATATGTTCACCATATCAATACACCACTATGGATCCTCTCTCGTCTTCCTACGAGAAGCCATCCATAGAACTCACACTTGTTTGGTGCACTTTAGAGTATCCACTTAAAGATGTCTATGAACAATGCAAGTCCCCAAGTAGTACATATACGTGGATGTGGCTATTCGAATAGATAGTTTACACTGCAGGGTTGTACTTCGTCACACATGCTCCTGCCTCATACCGCCATGTGCACGTAAAAAGGCACCTCGGCAACCTTCAATAGGAAGCCTAGCGAGGGAGTCGGCCACAGACGTTAACCTTCAATGACTCTAGCCCAAGGCAGTCTCCTAACTGAGTTGGTCACCACAATCGACAATCCGGTCGTGTTTCACAATTCGATCTTAGAAGTTGTGTTCTGGGCCCCAAGTTGGTCGCGGTTGGGCCGTTCAATCACTTCGCAGGCCTGGCCACATCCTATCAACGTTTCGAACAAGTCCAACTCCTGGGAAGAGAACAGGGTAGGTTAATGGGCCGAGAGTGCTCGTGTTACTGGAGCCCAATGTATGGTAGTAGCTAGTCTCGGAACACAAACACGGAACTCAGTTCCTATGAGCGGCTTCAATGTGACAACCCGCCATGTACTCCTACATGTCCTCTCATCGCTACCTTTACCAAAACGGGTTCATCACTTAACCCTCATCATTAGGACACATCCGCTTCACTCCGGTTTATCACCCAGATGAATCAGGCCTGACACAACTCTAAGCATAGCAAGCATAATAGTGTTATAGCACAACATGGATGAAGCATCTATCAGGTGTGCAATGTTGTTTGGTTTAGCTATTTACTTTGACAATGACAAGTCATGCAAAGGAGTGGGTTCATCTACCGCAACACAAGTAGCATATGAATAGCTTTGTCCTATTGCATTGAAATGAGAGCAAGAGCGAGAGAGTGGGATTGTATCGAATATGCTCAAGGGGGGCGGGGGGTTGATTGCCTGTTTATCAGAAGAACTCGACTCTTCTTCGATGTCGTCGATAACTGCGTCTCCCAAGTCTATCGACAAGATCAAATAATGCACAAATTAAGCAAGGCAAATGCTACACAATGATGCATGATAATGGCATGGCAATATGTTGTTGGTTTGAGCTAATGCATATATCAACATGTTGAATGAAGATGTTTTGAGTCCAAGTTTCATATTCAACTCCATATGTGAAGTGGCCTATTATGTTTTGAACAAAATGTCCAAGTTTGCGTATTTAGCTTGCTCTAACATTCATGAAAATGCCACCATTAGATTCATTGGGATTTTCTGAATCATTTTTATTATAGAAATAATTTACTGCATCGGTCCGTGTCATCATGATGTAAGCAGGCCAGCAACACCGGCCCTAGATCAAGCCTAACGACCGGGGCCCGAACGTCTGCGACACGGGTCTAATCCCCATGTTGACTGGTGTTTGACTCGCCCTAGGGGCCACACGTTAGCGGCTGGGGGCCTAATTAAGCGGGCATTAGTGTCTAATGACCGGCCACGTCGGCGCCCGCCAGAGTAGGGCCGGCAGCGACCAAAACCGCAGCGGGGCTCACTTGAACTATGCTAGCGGTGGAGGATTGGCACGCTGAGGAGGCCGGGAGGTAGCACGTGCTCCATCGCGTCCAGTGGGGCTGGCTAGAGGGCTAGGGGTCGCCGGAGGGCTCGCTAGCAAGCTCATCCGCGACAGGGCCCGTATGGCCTCAACGAGGAGGTTGGCTAGAGAGCAGGAAGGACCACGGGGAGAGTAGGAGAGGGAGGGCGAGCTCAATGGGAGTCGGTAGGGATGCTCGGTGGGCTCGGAGATGCGCCAATGGTCGCGAATTGGCGACAACGAGCTTCGGTGCCCGGCGGTGGAAACGACAACAATGGCGACAGAGAGGGGCTCCCTGCTTAATTTCTTCGACGAGGAGGAGCACGAGGATGCGACGCAGCTCGAGAGCTGCAAGGCGGGGCAGGGTAGAGCCGGTGGTTGTGGTGGTGCGCGAACATCGGCGGTGGGTGCGTTCCGCCGAGAGTGAGAGATACAGAGACAAAGGAGAGGAGAGAGTAGCAGGTGGAGGAATGAGCTCGAGGGGGTTCCAGGGGGGCTGCATGGCGACTCTAGGTGAGGGACGAGGTAGGTAGAGAGGTCGGAAGTGGCGAGGCCTATGCCCACGAGCTCCGAGCACGTGCCAGTTGGGCCTCTTCCCAGCTGGGCCAGGGAGCCAGGTATGTCCTCTTCCTTTCTTTTTTTTTTGTTTTTTTTCTGACAGTTGTTCTGGATGAAATAAAATACTTAGCCGTTTACAGAAGTCTTTAAAATTATTATGTGAGCTTGGTATAATTAACTAGTGCCACATAATTAATTTCCGAATTGTTGGAATTATATTTAATATATCAAAAATATAATACGAATGCAAATAATATTTATATTAAATCAAATGCCCAATATAAAATGTTTTTGTGATCCAAAAATGTTGATTGGCATTTTCACATCACGCCAATATTTTAGCACAACACGAGGGACATTTTCCTGGATATGTTTGAAGCAATTTTTATAATGCTTATTTTAGCAAAAATGATTTTTTAGGTTAAATTATTTCCTCAATTCATTTTCATTTGAAAAAAAGTGCATGCATGAATTTATTAGAAAACATTATGAAACTAGGGCTGTGATAGAGACCAAAGGGGTGGGGGCCTCGACCTTCGTTGGGGCGTCCGGATCACCAGGACGAGACCAACGACGTGAGGGGCTATATGACCGGTAAGGCTCCTGAGGCGCATTTCTCAGGAGCCCCCCTTGATGCTCGAGCGTTCCCCATACTGTTCTGCTGGGTGCTGCCTCAGGAGGCACCCGAGCCTCCCGAGGCTCCATGTTGTGGTGATGTACCGCGGCCAGAGCCCCCGAGCCGGGTGCCGATAGCCTAATGATGGAAGTTCCTGAGGCGACAGTCATTGCCGCCCTGTTTTGAGGCACCTCGGGGGGGAGGCCAAAATGTGTAGGCCCTTCTGAAACACCAATTCAGAGAAAGAGACTCCAGGGCCAGAAAAACAAGTGTACGATGAGAGAAAACTCCCCGCCCCTTTTCTTTAAAGTCCAAAATTTTCAAATTTCATTCCAAAAAGTGCCAATTCAAACACCAAAAAGAAACAAGCAACAACCACGTCCGACACCTAGGCTTGTCTTCGTCTTCGTCTTCACCCAGTGCCCAGCATAGGGCATCCATGTTGTGTGGGCATACTCATTGGATGACAATGTTGTCCGCCAGCGCGGAGCATGGGGATTCCACTTGGGCATGGGAAGAAACCCCTTCGCATCCTCGGGGGGCTTCGGGCGTAGACAACCCACTCATTATTATGTCAGAGTGTCACGGGTTGGTCCTGGGGGTGTACAGGGAGCTCCATGCCCCTCGCACATGAATCCCACTTCCAGCCCCCAGGCTTTGCATGGCGAAGTAGGGTCGGCTCCGGATGGGCCCTCAAGCGTAGGAGGAGCCCCCCGTGATCTCTTCTCATATAGCCCGCCCCTGGAGAGGCCTTGGGCATTCGAGAGCCCATGTCTGGAGGCCGTCGTCGTGGTAATGGCGCAGCCCCCTACACTGCAGGCTGGGCCTGGTGGGGCCATTCCGCTACGCATGAGGCTGGCACCCAAGCTGCTGCCCAGTGAAAGCACATTTGTTCCCTTGGTGGTTTTGGTAATTCATCACAACATATAAGTCATTGAACTAATGTTTCCATCAAGTATATTTTAGGAAACGTTCAATGATGGGTTGGCAAAGAGATTCTGGAACACCTAAAGATGCAAGGAAATGGATTGGCAAAGCTTCAAGCAAGATGTAAAAGCTCAAGTGCACCCCTTGCCATTTTGGTCATGTATCTTATGTGGACCTCCATGTTATGCCTATGTGGTTTGAATGATTTAACTTGCTTCATGTCTTTCTTGCATCATGGCATCATAAGCATTCATCATCGTGTTGTTGTGTGTGCCCAAGGTTGTGGTGGTGGTGTAAGTGTATGTGTTTGGGGGCTGTATGCATGTGTGCGTGAAGTGTTTCTTGGTTGAAGTGTTTCTCTCCTCCCATTTCTATTTCCCATCACCTCTTCCCTCTCACTCAGTTTTTCTTGCTTGTTGTTTTCTCTCTTTAAAAATGTTGGTCATCTTCCAATTATTCTACTAGGATTTTAGAAGTAATTCTTCTATTATGGTTGGAGCTTTTCCCCTTTCAATTAATTTTGCAACATGCCTAGTTAACTATTAAGTAAAATATTTGCTTGCTCTAAAAATGCCCTAACCATTTTTATTAAATTGCTTGCATTTTTGTGAGCCAAAAAAGGTTTCTCTTTTTCATTTTAAACCTCTCTGACTAATCCTTGATTAGTTTATTCTCTAGTTTTAAAATAAAAAAACTGATTGGTTTCCTGTTTTCTTGAGAGACAGAGGAGCTAGTGGGTCTCCTCCTGGCCCAACCGACGCAGTCCCACAGCCCAACTGGCATGCGTGGCCTCCCTTCTAGCATGCAACGAGCCGGTCCCACCTGTCGGTGTCCCCCTCCTGTGTTCCTTCCTCCTCCCTTTCCAGCTCCCTCTCAGAGAGAGAAAGAGCAGGGCCCCGCCATGGCTGAGGTGGCGAGTAGAGCCACTCCTCCTCAGGGCCTATTTAACCCCCTCGGTGTGTGTGCCTAGGTTTTCCCTTCCCTCCAACCGTCGTTGCCTCTCTTCCCTCCACCTCTCTCTCCCACATCTGCAGGTAAGCTCTATAGTTTCAAAGAAATTCAGAGTTGGCTGCCGGCTTCTTCGTCATAGTCGCCGCCTCCGGGGTTCGCCTCCTCGATGTCCAACATGCCCAGCTGGAGCGGTTGCCACCCGTGTCCCATTTCCATCGCTAGGAGGAGGAGATCGCCTCCGAGCCGACGACCCTGTCCACGTCTTCTGACACCAGATGCTTCCTCTGCTCTGCCACACCCCGCATCGCCGGCATGGTTCTTCTTCCCCTTCGATGTGTCGAGCCCGTTTCCGCCCCCCTCTCGGTTAGCAGTCGCCGCACGCCTTTCCAGTGTGTCCTGTGAGTCTCGCCGTTGCCGTAGCACCGCCGTCGCCGCCCTGCCCGAGCGAGCGCAAGCGATCTTGAGCCTCCGTAGCGCATAGATTTTTCCCTTCCGAGTGGGGGAACAGGTTCGCCTCACCTCCGGCAGCCCTCGCTTGTGCATCTCCTCTCCGGAGTTGTCGTCGTTGCCGCGTCACGCCGCCGTCGAGCACCATTATTCGGGCTCTTCAGTTTCGTTAGGCTTTCGAATCATCAAACAGTAGTAGAGGGACCATTCCTCCCTTGTGTTAGCAACCGAAGCGTAGCACAGTGGTGCGCGCCTGGGAGAGACGACCGGGAGGTCGTGGGTTCAAATACTCCTCGGGCCTTTTCTTTTTCGTGCATGTGTGTGTATGTTTTCGATCTGGATCTGGTGCGGCCACACGGGTAGATCCTGTGTGCCTACGTGTGTGTGCGTTGGGTGGATCTGTGTGTGCTTGTGTGTGTTCTATGTGTGTGTGTTTGTGTGTGTGACAAGTTGGCCTGGCCCCACTTGTCATCCATAGAGGGACCCTCGCTCACTGCCAGGTGGACCCCTCCTATTTTTCATTTGTTTTATTTATTTATTTTGCTTGTTTTATAAATAAATTCCATTTTTGGAATATATCCAGATCTGGACAAAGACATTTTTGGCAGTGGCCCAAGTAGGAAACTTTTGACTTATAAGTTGTTTGTGATTTTGGTGCTATTTGTAATTGGAGTTGTGGGTAATTCATCTATAGCAAGATATGAATGTGATATATGGATTTGGTGTAGAAAAATCCCAGGAATCCACTGGTGTGATTTGTTTTAGATTTTGAGAAAGTTTTGGATAATGTTATTTTGTTCCAATATTTCATTTTGGCATTTTTGCAAGTATTAATGCATGCATGCTATGGTAATTGTGTCAACATGATAGTGGTAGTGTTTTGTGAGTATTATCCCATGGTATTTTCTGTTGACATGATAAACTTGCATATAAGTGGGATTCTTGCTCCAAAGTAGCTAATGAAATGTTGCTGATTTCCATAAGCTAAATATTTCTGTCTGAGAATCTGTTATTATCTTTATGCCATGTTGAGTGGATGCTACCAAGTGTTCTCTTGAGTTTTAGATCAACCTCAGTGCTAGTGTTTTGTAGTAGATGTTCTACTCTACCATACTATCAATTTTCATGCCATGAGGTGGTCTCTAGCATCATTGTTTTATGCTGTCAAATTGCTATCAGGATAACTCAGATTCCAAAGAATTGTGATTTTCACTAAGTCCCTAGAATTTGTTTCATTATGCCATCTTGTGAGCTTCATGCTTAGTGAGCTATGCTTCCTTTCAAGTTTGTGCAGTTTGATGATTTGATAAGCATGTTATGTAGTTCCTGTAAATACTTTGTTTGTGGGTCTTGTAGCTCTAGATAATTGTTGTGTAAGTCGCTATGTTGCTGTTTGGGACAGAATGTGTGTGGTATTGTTTTGTGACTTGCAGGAGCTATGCTCTATTGTTTTCCTGGATATTTGGCTCTACTGTGATTGGTTTTTCATTTCCTATCCAGTGGATACCTTGGAATACAAAGGAATAGCCCGTTGCCTTCCTTGCCTTGTATTTTGTCTTCGTACCTTGCCGTGAGCGTAGCGTGAGAACCGTCACTCCATTTCCTACGTATTACATATGCATTTGCATCGTTTTTGCATGAAGAATCCATATTTGCTATGGTAATGCATGGTCAAACACCTTAACATGAGGTTCTATCGAGAATTGTAAATAACTTAACTATTGCATGAGAAACATGACTAGCTTAGGGTTGCCATGTTAAATACTTCAAATGAATCATGCATCATCTTGTTTGTGCATTGCACCTTGGTTGTTTGTTTATTGTTGCTGGTTCTCTTTGGGTAGACATGAGTATTGAACCTGAGTATGAGAATCTAGGAGAGTACCACTACGAGGACCCAACTCTTTGTCCCTCTGAAGAAACAACAGGCAAGATGATCGTACCTGGATCCCGAAACTATATTTGCTTTGCTAGATGTCTCACTCTTATCGTTACATTGCGTTACCTACCACTTGAATGTTCAGCCTCCTACATTGCCATGATAGCCTCTAATCCCTCCATTACCTAGCAAAACCTTGTTTGGCTAAGTTACCGCTGCTCAGCCCCTCTTATAGCATTCTTAGATGCAGGTCCAGGTTGTTTCCATGTGATAACATGGATACCTACAGATATCAAAATATTTTTCTATTTAATTTAATGCAAATGTATATCTTGGTAAGGTGGAAGGCTTGGCCTTTTGCTCGGTGTTTTCTTCCAGTTTTACCGCCATAGTTACTTGTTACCGGTGTTGTGCTTCCATATTTTGCGCTCCTAACATGCTCGGGGTTGTTATGGGGATGCCCCTTGATTATTCGTTTGAGATTAAAGCTTTTCTATAAAGACCCAACATTGGTACTATTTTCTTAACAACTTAATAAAAATTTATAGGGCTTAGCTACCCCATGGATAATTAATCAACAACCCGGGGGAGTGCTCCTCATGAGTGTTGGTCCAAAACGGGCTTCCTATAGGGCCGCCTCGAGGAAACTTGAGGATTGGTTTTCCCCATAGCTAGACCCATCTGGTATTGCCCTGGCACAGATATACGCGCGCCTCCTATTGGGATCTGGCCTGTCGGGCGGTCTTGCTGGACTTGTTTTACCTTTCTCGAATGTCTTGCGTGAGGAGCTCCGATCTTCTTCGGGCTATCTCGAGGTGTCGGGTTTTCGTTTGGAATTGCAATGTATGATCACGAGATCCATGGTCAAGGTTATTCCTGTGGCGTGTGGTTAATTTGTGATGGATTAGTTGAAGCACCCCTGCAGGGTTAAATCTTTCAAAAAGCCGTGCCCGCGGTTATGTGGCAACTCGGATATTTTGTTTAACACCCGGTTATAGTAAACTTGAAGTAAACTCTAATAAAATACACCAATTGTGTGCATAACCGTGATCGTCTCTACTCGTGAACATGAACTGAGAGAGAACACGGTTGGGTTATGTTTGACGTAAGTAGGTGTTCAAGATCACTTAGTGATCATGCTAGCTTTCGACCGTCTTTAGTAGAACACCATATTTACACTCATGTTCTTGTAATATAGCCACCAAATAAATGCTCAGTGCTTGCTGCAAACTCAACACTTACTACTTCCAAACCCGTAAGCTTACATGGCTTCTATACTCGGGTTACATGATTGTTGTGTCCCTGTGGCTCACAGATTACAAGAATACAGGTGCAGGTGTTGATGAGTACGTGCCAGATGATGTGACCCAGCTCCAGTGCGAGTATGATGAGGAACGTGACAGGATGTACAGCACGTACCCCGATGAGTAGAGAGGCCATGGTCGTGATCCTTTGGATAGCAAGGAAGTTTTTCATTGCTTCTTTTCTTCATTTGATTTCGTCCGTTGATGGACCCTGTCTTCTGTATGATGCTTGAATAATTGTGTGAACTTGTAATTTAGCTTGTGTGGACTGTAAGCCAACTCATATACTCATATCTTCATACATGTATGCAATGTCAACTGAAGTTGTGAAATGACGAGATGCGCCTCTATCCCTGTTGAGGCCCCCGTGCCTAAATAAGGATAGGTGCACATCTTGGGCATTACAAGTTGGCACTCAGAGCCATACGACCATAGGTTCCCTTTGCTTAATCGAACTTGGCCAAGTCGAGTCTAGTACAACTATTTTGAGTTTAGTTATATCGAAGAGTAGGTTTCTTTTACTCCTCTTCTATACTTTGGTGAGGTATTCGACTTAGGAATTTTGATTCTACTCCTCTTCTCGCTCAAACTTTTTTTTAGGATCACAGGGGTATTTTCGAAACTATATGACGCTGATGTGACGGAGTTCTGTCTTGGTGCCTCTTGTCTGACTTGATTTCTTCCGGGGAGTTGAGATCTAGGGGATTCTTGGCACATTGTTATCATTCAGTTTTCTTAGTATCTCAGGACGGAGGATGTTTGAAATTGCTTCAATACTTATCATGACGAGATAAGGTCGGAGTCACCTAGTACTGGGGAGGCGTCCGGGGTACTGCCATGTTTAGTATTGTTGTGCTTTTGAGGATCCGAGATAGATGGAGTTCCTAAGCCTCTGGTTCTGGGTTACGGATGGATACAATTGGAGTGTAGTGCTTGTTAGTTGTGTGAGATATTTTGCCTCCCTGTAGCCCCAACACCTTTTTGCATAACCAAAGAGTTCGGAAGTTCTTAGGTGGGAATTCAAGTAGTTACCTAGGGTCATCTTTCTTCACATGTATGAGGTCTACATATTTGTTCCAAGAAAATTTTAGCTCAATACATTGTTGTGTATATTCTAGTGGCTTCTAATATCTCATGATGTTATCGCAAACCCGAAGAAGACGTTCTTACTATTTTTTCATTAGGAAGGCTATTAATGTTATTCCGTTCAATTTATTTCAAGTCATTGGGTTCAGCTTATTGCAATCATCTTTGTCAATGATATGCTGATGTTCTTGTCCATCTCCAGGATGGCTCCTCCAACACGCGGGGATCCGAGTCGAGGTGAGGAGTAGTTTGATCCTCCATCACGCCCACCATCACCCCCTCCTCCAGAAGCTTGGCAAGCTATGATGGCCATGACCAATGAGAATACTCAGATGTTGTTCAGGCTGTTGCAAGAGAGAGTTCCGGGTCAGCAAGGTTATCAAGGGAATTTTCAGAATCAACCTCAGTTCGCGACACTCAACTAGTTCCTTGCCAACCAGCCCAAGTCTTTCACCTGTTGTGAGCAGCCTTTTGATGCAGGTGATTGGCTCCACGACATGAGTAAGAATTTTGAGTGCAGCAATGTTAGACCAAAGGTCTATGTCAGGTTCGCGTCGTTTTAGCTCAAGGGTCAAACAGTAGATTGGTGGCAGTAATACAAGGACTCCAGGGTGATCGTGTTGTCAGCTTGGATGATTTCTGTCATGACTTTAGGGCCCAGTAAATTCCGACAAGGTTTGTCGAGGAGATACATGAGAAGTTCAGGGACCTAAAGCAGGGAAGCAAGTGTATCTATCAGTACAATGTTGAGTTCTAGAATCTGGCCCGCTATGCTAAACAAGATGTTCTCGATGTCAAGTCCATGATTTATCAGTTCAGAGGTGGTATCAACGATGAGCTTCTGTCGGGTCTGGTCCTCCAAGAGACTCGTGAGTTTGATTAGTTCTACACATGTGTTTCAATGTCGAGGCAAGTCAGCTCAAGTTAGATAAGTCAAGGAAGCGTTCCAGGAATCCTACTCTTCTTCTTCTTCCAACTCTCATATGGTCCCCAAGCAGCAGAAGTATTGGGTTCCTCCTCCTCCTCCGTTTTGTTCTCCTCAATAAGAGAAGCAGCTCGGTGGTCGTGGTTCTTCTCACCCACCCAACCCAGGTTATTAGCACCCAAGTCGGCTAATGTTCCTCCAGGCAACTTCCATCCGCTCTCAGAGGTTACTTGTCACAAGTGTTGCCAGAAGGGTCACCACTCAAACAAGTTCAACAACCAGCAGCGTCTTCCACCTCCTCCTCAAGTCAGACCTCCAGACAATGCTATGGTGAAGCATAATCCCAAGTCAACAAGAGTGAACATGGTGAATGCAGTCGAGCTAGAGGATTCTTCTCAAGTGATCATGGGTAATCTCTTAGTCAATTCTATTCCTGCAAAAAATTTGTTTGATACTAGAGCTTCTCATTCTTTTATATCATACCCATTCGCATCCCAGCATCATTTTCATCATGAAGAGTTGTCTGAGGCATTGCAAGTTGTTTCTCCAGGCAAGCGCATGAGTTCCCGTTGGGTAGTCCCGGATGTTTCTATCAAGATGGGAAATTATTCTTTTCTGAAATCTCCAATTGTTCTTGGTAATTCCTATATTGATATCATTCTTGGCATGGATTTTCTGGCTATGATCAAGGCACAAGTTCATTCTCAAGCCAAAGAAGTCAAATTGAATCATCCTTCAGAAGATGTGATCATTTTTGCAGCTCGTGATGACACAATTCATCTCTTTGCTCTTAACGAGAAGGGTGAAATCCCAGCCATTTCTCAAATTCCGGTGGTTTGTGAGTATGAAGATGTCTTTCCCGAAGAATTTCCTGGAATGCCTCTGCACTGGCCAGTTAAGTTTGTCATTGATCTCGAACCTGGAACTGAACTGGTTTGCAAGCGTCCATATAAGATTGGCCCCGAAGAGGTGAAAGAGTTGAAGAAGCAACTAGATGAACAACAATGTCTGGGTGTGATCAGACCAAGTTCTTTTTCATGGGGTTGTGGTGTTTTGTTTGTCAAGAAGAAGGATTTCATGGACCGACTTTGTGTCGATTACCGTCCATTGAATAAAAAGACAATCAGAAACAAGTACCCACTTTCCAACATCAATGAGTTGTTTGAACAACTGAAAGGTGCCAAGGTTTTCTCAAAGCCTGACTTTCGCATGGGGTATCATCACATTCACATTCGTGAAGAAGATATTCCAAAGACTGCTTTCGGGACGAGTTTTGGCTCTTATGAGTACAGTGTCATGTATTTTCGTCTCGCCAATGCTCCTCCAACCTTCTCCACAATGATGAACTTCATATTCTATCCTTTCAAGAATGAGTTCGTGTTGGTGTATTTGGAAGATATTTTTGTGTTCTCGGAGACTGAATAAGAACATGCAGAGCATCTCCGGCTTCTGCTTGACAAGCTAAGAGAGCATCGATTCTATGCTAAGTTTTCCAAGTGTGAGTTTTGGCTCAATGAAGTGGTGTACCTTGGGCATGTGATCTCTGCCGAGGGCATTAAAGTGCACCCTCATAAAGTTGAGGCAATCTTGAAGTGGGAGCCTCCTCAGAATGTCAAGCAGCTTCGTAGCTTCGTCGGGCTTGCAAGTTACCGTAGAAGATTCGTGGAGAACTTCTCTCAAATTGCTAAGACTCTGTCCAATCTCTTCCAAAAGAATGTCAAGTATGCTTGGTCTCCAAAAGAATAAGTGTGGTGTGGCATAAACTGACTTCAGCTCTAGTTCTTGTTCCTCCAGAGCAATCAAAGCCTTCCCAAGTGTTCTGTGATGCTTCCCTCCAAGGTCTCGGGGGAGTTCTCATGTAAGATAACAAGATCGTTGCTAATACCTCGCGACAACTGAAGCCTAGCGATAAGAACTACCCCACTCATGATCTTGAGCTAGAGGCAGTTGTGCATGCTCTAATGACTTGGAGACATTTGTTGTTGGGTAGACCTGTTGAGGTGTACACCGATCACAAGAGCTTGAAGTACACTTTCACTCAACCCAATCTGAATCTTTGGCAGTCTCGTTGGGTGGAAAAGATTGAAGACTTCAACACAAGCATTGAGTGTACACCTGGAAAACCAAAAGTCATTGCAGATGCGCTCAGCCGAAAGGCGTACTGCAACAGTCTTATCCTGAAGCCTCTTCAACCCGAGATTTGTAAAGCCTTCGGCAAACTCAATCTTCAAATGATTCTCCAAGGTTTTCTTGCAAATCTTCAAGTCTCTCATACGTTGGAAGATCAGGTTCACCAAGCTAAGCTTCTTAATGCTATGGTGAAGAAAGTGAAGAAAGGTGTGGCCAAGGGCATTCTGAAGTATAAGTTCTTTCGCGTTGATGACAAAGATACCTTGTTCTTTGAGGACCGTCTGGTGGTACCAAAAGGTGATCTCAGGAAGGTTATCATGGACGAAGCACACAATTCTCTCCTATCCATCCATCCAGGCAGTTCCAAGATGTATTAGGACCTCAAACAAACCTTCTGGTGGACTCACACGAAGCGTGAAATTGCTCAGTTCGTAAACGAGTGCGATGTTTGTCGCAGAGTGAAGGCGGAACATCATCGTCACGCAGGTCTCCTTCAGCCTTTGCCTATTCCAGAATGGAAAGTTGATCATGTGGATATTGATTTCGTCACTGGTTTTCCTAAGTCCAAGAAGGGCAATGATGCCATCTTTGTGGTTATCGACAATCTGACCAAAGTTGCCCATTTCCTTCTGATCGAAGAGTCTATCTCGGCAGCTCAGCTGGCAGAGCTATACACATCAAGGATAGTTTCTCTGGACGGTATTCCTCAGATCATATCCTCAGATCGTGGACGCCTCTTCACTTCCAAGTTCTGGGACACCTTCCAGTCTTGTATGGGTACCAAGATCCGTTTCAGCACTACATTCCATCCTCAAACAAAGGGCCAAGTTCAGAGAGTCAATCAAATCCTCGAAGACATGCGCAATGCCTATGTGATTTCTTTCGCCATGAAATGGGAAGGCCGTCTTCCATACACTGCATTTTCATACAACAACAACTTTCAGGCTAGTTCAGGCAAGGCCCCTGTCGAGACTTTCATACCCCTCTCAATTGGTCTAAAATTGGTGAGCCTCAAATTATGGGCAATACCATGATTACTGAAGCATAAGAGATGTGTCATGTCATTCGTGAGAACCTCAAGGCAGCTCAATCCTGCTAGAAGAGTTATTATGATAACAACATTGGGATGTGTCCTTTCAAATTGATGACTTTGTCTATCCCATAGTTTCTCGCATGAAGGGCACTCAGCGGTTTGGAATCAAAGGGAAGCGAGCTCCTCGCTTTGTGGGTCCTTTAAAAATTGTGGAAAGGAGAGGTGAACTTGCCTATCAACTCGAGCTTCCTCCAAATTTTGCAAATGTCCATGATGTCTTTCATGTCTCTCAGCTCCGGAGGTGCTTCAAGACTCCTGAGCGTACCATTGACCTCCAAGACATTGATCTCCAAGAATATCTATGTTATCATGAGCATCAAGTTGCTATTCTTGAAGAAACTGAGCGTAAGACTCGCTAGAAGTCAATTAACTTTCTCAAGGTGAAGTGGTCTCATCATCCTGACAAGGACCTACTTGGGAACGTGAGGATCTTCTCCGTTCCGAATTTCCGAAGTTCTTTCATTCTTAGATCTCGGGACGAGATCCTCTTGTAGTGTGGGAGATTTGTAATAGCCCAAGTGCACCCGTTGCCATTTTGGTCATGTATCTCATGTGGACCTCCATGTTTTGCCTATGTGGTTTGAATGATTTAACTTGCTTCATGTCATTGTTGCATCATTGCATCGTAAGCATTCATCGTCATGTTGTCGTGTGTTCCCAAGGTTGTGGTGGTGGTGTAAGTGTATGAGATTGGGGAGTGTATGCATGTGTGCTTGACGTGTTGCTTGGTTGAAGTGTTGCTCTCCTCCCATTTCTATTACCAATCACCTCTTCCCATTCACTCAATTATTCATAATGCTATAAATTGCTTGTTGTTTTCTCTCTTTAAAAATGTTGGTCATCTTCCAATTATTCTACTAGGATTTTAAAAGTAATCCTTCTGTTATGGTTGGAGCTTTTCCCCTATCAAATAATTTTGCAACATGTCTAGTTAAATATTAAGTAAAATATTTGATTGCGCTAAAAATTCCCCACTACTAGGAAAAGGGCTATAGATGATATGGCCACTAATGGCGCACCAGACTTGTGGTGCGCCACTACGATATAGTAATGGCGCACCATGAGTAGGTGCGCCATTTGTGTGGTAGACACTAATGGCGCACCAAGCCCACAGTGCGCCATTAGTAACAATTTATTATTATTATTTTTTTCCAAAAATTCTAATGGCGCACCGGGAAGGAGTGCGCCATTACTAGTTTAACTAGTAATGGCGCACCATCAGACCAGCGCGCCACTACTATTTTTTTTTGCAAAACTACTAATGGCGCACCACAAGCTGGTGCGCCATTAGTAACAAGGGTTACTAATGGCGCATCTGTCCGTGGTGCGCCATTAGTAACCTGGGGCCAGCTAGATATTTTGGACAGCCACACCTACACACTCACTTTCCCCACTTCATTCTCTCCACCTCCTCCTCCAAGCTTGTGTCGGCTGCCTCCTCCTCCTCACCTCATTTGCACCATAGATTCATCAAAATTAAGTGGTTAAATTACCTTTTTTGATAGGTAAGTAAGGGGAAAGCTATCTTTATGTTGTAGATCTACTTTTTTTTCTCCCTAGCTCGCTCCAACAACATGCACATGCACTTT
Source organism: Hordeum marinum (assembly GCA_022496015.1). Lineage (NCBI taxonomy): Eukaryota > Viridiplantae > Streptophyta > Magnoliopsida > Poales > Poaceae > Hordeum > Hordeum marinum. The sequence continues at coordinate 202,467,540 of CM039673.1, forward strand.
TTATGGCCATGCTAGATCTATGTATGTTTGTGCTGTTGCATATGTTTGTGGTGTTGCATATATGTTTGTGTTTGCAGGTACCGGTATTTGAAAAGCGATAGTTGCCAATATTTTGCCGGAATGTTGATTCATTTCCGTTTCGGCGAGAATTTTGGCACTATGCATTATTTTTGGTCCTATTTTTAGGGAAAGTCATGCCAAAATTTTTCTTGGTTCTAAAATATTGTTTTGCTCTACCCCGCAGGCGACCATGGTCCGCACGATGACCGAAGGCATCGGGAATAGGTTTTTGAGCTCCGCGGAGGCCGAGATGCTTCAAAAGAACGAGACGGAGATAAGATGTCCGTGTCGAAGATGCAAGCTGAAGAGCCTTATTGCGGACCCGGATTCCGGGTAGGTGCGGGACCACCTGCTCTTGCGTGGTTTCATGGATGGCTATCGGTGGCAAGGTGATGAAGATGACTATGAAGTCGTCCATGGGGGCCGGGCAAGAAATGAGGAAGGGCAGCAAGACAACCACCGCGGCGAGGGCGGGCGAGAAGATGAAGAATCTCCAGGACATGATCACGACGGTGAGGCTGTACGCAGTCATCATGTAGAAGATGCTGGACATGATGATGAGGAAGATCAAGACGAAGGGCATGATCATGAAGATGAAGATGCCGGAGCAGACGACGATGGAGGCTGGGTGCAGGACCCTCATATTCAAGAGCTGCTTCTCAAGCAGACGGATAACGCAAGAGCTGCCGCCTGAGAGAAAGCCAAGCTAGATCAACTGGAGATAGACGCGGTTACTCCATTGTATGAAGGATGCAGGCCTGAGGATACCCGCCTGAAAGTAACGCTCATGGCTCTGGAGATGAAGGTAAAACACAAAATGACTGACGCATGCTTCGACGAGATCATATCATTATGGCACGAACGTCTTCCCAAGGGGAACAAGTGCCCGACCAGTTTCGAGGAGGCGAAGAAAATCGTGTGTCCTCTGGATTTACCGCACGTGAAATACCATGTGTCCATGAACAATTGCATCATTTATCGGGACGAGCACGCGGAGTCTACCATATGTCCGGTGTGCGGCGTCACTCGATACAAGAAGAGGAAGAAAGCTCCTCGAAAAGTGGTGTGGTACTTTCCGATCACTCCTCGTCTGCAGCGGTATTTTGCGGACCCTAAGGTAGCAAAGCGTCTGTGTTAGCACGTGGATAGGGAGGAGAAGAAGCGAGAAGATGACACAAATGATCCGGAGATAAATAAAAAAGACAAGATGCTGAGTCACCCTAAGGATGCGAGCCAGTGGCAAGCGTTGAACTTCGAACACCCAGAATTTGGGAACGATCCAAGGAACATCGTGCTGGGCGCGAGCACCGATGGAGTCAATCCGTTTGGCAGCCAGAGAAGCACACATAGCACCTGGCCTGTGTTTGTGTGGATGTACAACCTTCCCCCTGGTTTTGCATGAAGAGAAAGTACATTCACATGAGTATGCTAATTGAAGGGCCAAAACAACCAGGGAACGACATCAATTTGTATCTGGGGCTGCTGAAAGAGGAGCTAGACACGCTGTGGAAAACGCCAGCCAATACGTGGGATGCTGTAGAGAAAGAATATTTCCCTATGAGAGCCGCACTGCTCACGACGGTGCACGACTATCTCGCTTACGGATATCTCGCGGGGCAGGTGGTCCACGGATTTTCTGGATGCGTCAGGTGCATGGATGACACAACGTATCGCCAGCTAGATAGAGATCCCAGGTCTTCGAAAACTGTGTTCATGGGACATCGAAGGTGGCTTCGCGACGATGACTCATGGAGAAAACACAAGGATCTGTTCGATGGTGAAACCGAACCCCGAAGACGCCCGCATACGAGGAGCGGCGAGGAAATAGACGAGCTGTTGAAAAATTGGAAAGATTGCCCACTGCCGGGAAAGAAGCAAAAGGCGCCAGAGCCAGGAAAGAAGCGAAAGGCGCCAGAGCCGCTGCTGAAGATATGGAAAACGAGGTCTGTTTTCTTGGACTTGCCGTACTGGAAGATCCATCGTGTGCCTCACAGCCTTGATGTCATGCATATCACGAAGAACGTGTGCGAGAGTCTGGTTGGTACCTTGCTCAACATGCCAGAGGGGACCAAAGATGGGCCGAAAGCAAGGGCAGACTTGAAATCAATGGGCATCAGGGAGCAGCTTCACGCTAATGATGATGATGATGAGGCGAAGCAGGACACAGAAAGTCATCGTAAAGGCAAAAAGGCCAAGAAGATCGGAAATGACTACCCTCCCGCGTGCTTCACTCTAAGTCAGGAGGAGATCGAGCAGTTTTTCACCTGCCTCGTCGGAGTAAAACTTCCTTACGGTTACGCGGGGAAGATAAGAAGATACCTAGACCCAGCGAAGCAGAAGTTCAGCGGGATGAAGTCTCATGACTGTCACGTGCTGATGATGCAGATACTTCCTGTTGCAATCCGTGGGATCATGGACGCGCACGTCCGTGAAATGCTATTTGGCCTATGCAACTTTTTTGACATCATCTCTTGGAAGTCGGTTGGCGTGAGGCAACTCAGAAGGCTACGGGAAGAGATCGTGGTGATACTGTGCGAGCTTGAGATGTACTTCCCGCCCGCATTCTTCGACGTTATGGTGCATCTGCTGGTCCATATCATGGAGGATATCATCCAACTCGGGCCGACGTTCCTGCACAGCATGATGAGGTTTGAAAGGATGAATGGTGTCATCAAAGGATACGTTCGCAACATGTCACGTCCAGAGGGAAGCATAGCCAGGGGCTTTCTGACCGGAGAGTGCATCTCCTACTACACGAATTATCTAGGCATCGAGAACCCCATTGGTCTTCCCGTCAACAGGCACCTCGGCAGGCTCGCTGGATGGGGTCACCATGAGGGGCGCCGCAAAATGCATGTCGACTTCAAGGGTCGACTCGCCGACTTTGAAAGAACAAACCTAGTCGCGCTACAACACATAGACGTGGTCGATCCTTGGGTGGTAGAGCACAAAACCTTTATTGAGAAGACGTACAATGACCGAGGCCAATAGAGGACGGACGGAGATATAATCAAAGAGCACAACTCATGTTTCACGCGTTGGTTCAAGCAGAAGCTTCTGTCGTACCCTTTACATGAGGATTCTTCCGCGGAAGAACCACTCATATTCGCCTTGTCACAGGGCGCCGAGCACAACCTGATGACCTATGAGGCGTACGATATCAACGGCTACACATTCTACACCGAGAACAAGGACATGAAGAGCCATGGTTATCTGAACTCTGGGGTAACGATGGAATCCTACACCGGTAACGACAAGGACAGATACTACGGAAGGATCGAGAAGATCTGGGAGCTGAGCTACGCTGGAGAGAAGGTCCTGATGTTCCGTGTCAGATGGGCCAAGAGCGTCGTAAAAGAAGACCGGTATTTCACCACCATGGTTATACCCGAAGCCAAATCCAAGACCGCGGGCGCGAACGTCACTGCGAAAAATGAGCCATGGGTACTGGCTTCCCAAGTGGACCAATGCTTCTTCATTACCGACCCGTCAAAGCCTAGTCGTGTTGTCGTGAGGAGAGGCAAAAGGAAGATCATAGGAATGGATGGAGTCGCCAAAGAGCAAGACTTCGACAAGTACGGCGGCGACGACGATGGAACATGACGACGATGAAGTAGCAGCATACACAACAAGAAGAAGCAGGACCACCCTACCTAAAGGACGTCCGTTCCATAGAAGAACTCCGTTTGCGAAAAAGAAGGGCAAGAAGATTGTGAACAGATAGCTAGCTAAGATCGATTGTATTTAAATCGTAGTCTTCATTTCTCGATTGTATTACATGGGCACTTTTTGAACTCGATCATGAATATTTTTAAATTTCATGGGCACTTTTTGAATTCATGAATATTTTTTTCAAATTTGATCTCTATCCCCCTCCATCTCGATCGCTATCCCTCGCACCCTCCCCCGCTCCACCACCGCCGAGCACCCCCATTTTCAAATAACAAATTTGATGATATTTTTTCATATTCATAAAAAAATTATGAATGTTTTTATAAAACAATTATTACTGTTCTTATAAAAAAATATTACTGGTCTTATAAAAATATATTAAAAAATAGCATTCTAATGGCTCACCTCATGGGGGTGCGCCATTAGAATGTGAAAACAAACATTCTAATGGCGCACCTCTTGAGGGTGCGCCATTAGAATGTGAAAAAACATTCTAATGGCGCACCCCCGAGCGGTGCGCCATTAGAATGTGAAAAAAACATTCTAATGGCACACCGCTCGGGGGTGCGCCATTAGTAATCTTCCCGATCGACCACTTCGTCCCTCTCGCCGATCGACCCCTTCGTCCCCAGAGCCACTTCCCCGATCGACCCCTTCGTCCCTCCCTCCCTCTCGCCCCGACCCACGATGTCGCTGCCCCCGCGCCCCCACCACTGCAGCTCCGCCATCACAGATGCCTCCGTGACCTCGCCGTCGCCGACAGCCTCCCCGCGTCGGCCCCTGCCCTGCGCCGCCTCTGCTTGCTCTCCTCTGCTTGCGACAAAGGTAGACGTTCCCTCCCTCTCCTCCTATGTCAGCCTCCCTCTCTGTCCTCCTCTGTCAGAAGTGGATTTTCTGTTGGGTTCTTGGGGGGCTGAGGGGAGCAATTCGGGTCAATCGTTGCCGGTGTCGACATGCTTTCTACGCATGATCTCATCGGCCCGCTCCTACCCCATCAGTGAAAGGCAATGTCTGGCATAATTTTGTGCTCGTGGACCAGAAATATTTGGCAAGAGCCCAGGGCAAATATCTGGTAGCTAGTGAGTGGGTCTCAGGTTTGGTTACAGTGATAATAATCGAAGTTCATGTGTGTGTGTGTGAAAGATTAAGGTTAAGGTATGAGTTATTAAGAGTAAGTTATATACTGAGAAGTATGGATTAGTTGCATCAGCTGAGATATATGTGTAGTTGGTGTAGCAACTGAGAAGTGTATCTAGTTGCACTAGCTAGGCCATGTGTAGTTGATTTAGCAGCTGAGTTCTCTTAGGTGTAAGAGTTGTTCATGGTTCTTTGTAAGATAGATATATCAAGAAGTCTGTGTCTGTATCGGTCGATCCAAGTGTTGTCATTCGTGAAATAAATATAACAGTGGGAGATTATGTTTGCTCTTGTCTTCACACATGGTTTGTGATCATATCTATTCTTGATTCTTGTTCATAACGATTTGTTGAACTCGCACAACAGTCTGATCAAAGATTTCACTGAGCTCTCTCCCTTGTTAACTGATCTCTGGATCAGTGGTCAAATTTTACGTGATGGTTTGCACAGATGGTTAGGAATAATTTGCAAACCATGGCTTGTCGTCTTTGACAATTCGTTGGGCTGGTGTGGAGTGCCGGCTACTTTGTGTGTTTGGCAGGCAGGCTTTGCTTTACTTTTGGTGGTGGTGGTGATTGAATGATTTTGCACTTGTCTCTATGGCTAAGCAAGGCCAAATCATACTCCACCAGCCGTGTTATTAGCTGATTTTGCACACCTAACTTGGTGGTTGGCTATTGATGCATCAGCCAACAACCAAACTGATGAGGGGAGGAGGAAGAAAAATGTGCTGGGGGTTTGAGAAGGATACAAATCCAGAAATTTGTTGAACGTGCGGACGCATCTAACAAAAACTATATATATATATAGCCCCACACATACTACCTTCCTTGAGAATTAGGATGTCATAGGTCCATTCCTTATGAGTCTAGATATGTTTTCTTCCATATTACTTTCAATCTATGGAATACTTTGAAATATTGGAGCAAAACAAATGATCATGATAAGCAATTTACTATATTGCCTTCATCAAGATACTCAAAATCTAGAAGAGCTACCAACTTTGACACGACCCTGTTAGAAAATGCTTTTGTACAATAAATTGGTATTCTTGTGCGTCTATCATAATATTTTTCATTTCAATTGGATTTGACCCACATCGCTCTGCTGCAAGAGAAGCATTCACAATCATTTGTTTGAGGAAGTGAGGTCAGAGCTACCGTGTAATTAAGACATGTTGCTTATTCATAGAAATTCAACAGTGAAAATTGGTTGCATATATGTGTAAACTCAATATTCAGAAGTGAACTGTCTTTTCTTTTTATCCCGGTCCACTTAAAGTATCTTCACCTTCTGCTTGTGGGTACAGTAATGGATCAGAACATAGTTTTTGTTAATAGAAGAGCCCAAACATAGTTTTTAATTCTTTTAGGGTTTGTATCTACAATATCAGCATACAAAACTATGTTGGACATAATTTTATGTTTGGTGGCTTTTGTCTCCGACCATCGTGTCGTGATGATTTTGCAGGTACCCCGAGAGGCCCTTGAGTTTGCCGGAATGTCGATTAACTTCCGTGTCGGCAAATTCAGGTACTCCATATGTCCTATTTTCAGCAAAGGTCATGCTGAAATTTTCCGTGAATTTTAGCATGACTTTGCTAAAAATTGGACATATGGTGGGGTACTTGCTACTAATGCATGGGCCGGGGTATCTTAGTACTTAATTAAGTAGGATCAACTGCCTCTTGTGTTATGCATGGGCCTCGGCGTCGACAAACCCTAAATGATAAAACCTTGGCTTTTAGGGTGCCTCGGTGTCGATAAGAACCTAAATGATGAAAGCTTAGGCTTTTAGGGTGCCTCGGCGTCGACAAACCCTAAATGATAAAACCTTGGCTTTTAGGGTGCCTCGGTGTCGATAAGAACCTAAATGATGAAAGCTTAGGCTTTTAGGGTGCCTCGGCGTCGACAAACCCTAAATGATAAAAGCTTAGCTTTTAGGATGCCTCGGTGTCGACAAACCCTAAATGTGAGACCATGATCTTGTTCCTTGACAATAACCAAATTTTTGACCAATTTTTTTCCTATTTAGAGCGAAAAATGGCACACAACGATGAGGCCAGCGGTTCGGGCGGCAAGCAATTCTGGGAGCTGTCCCAGGAGATGGAGGAACAACCTCACCTCTATGAGGACGCCGCGGAAGACACCGATCCTGACTACACAACCCATAGTGGCATCGGGGATGACACCACTGATGGTGCCGCCGAGGATGCCACCACTGATGGTGTCGCCAAGGATGCCACCACTGATGATGGCAGCGCACGCACAGATGGCAGCCAACCGAAGAGGCAATGGAAGGACCGGCGCCCGAACGCGCTCCGCACTGTCAATGAGGAATTTACTCAAGTGGGCTCCGACGGGCATCCAACGGAGCCCAAACATATAGTCAAGGGGTACTCGGTTCAGCTCGGGTGCATTCTCCGGAGTACCGTCTCGATCAACACCGAGAACCTAAGGCATAAGGACCGAGGGAATTTGCGCAACCTCCTCTTCACGAAGCTGCACGAACGATACAAATTCCCTGCTGAATTTGAAAACACACGGCTCTTAGGGAATAAAGTGAACAGTGCCGCCCTCACGAGGATGAGCAAGGCCCTATCTACTTGGAGAAGCGCGGTGAACAGAATGATTGACAAAGGTGATAGTTATGAGAACATCAAGGCAAAAAATCCTTCGATCAGCGAAGATGACTACAAAGAGTTCAAGATCAAGTGCGAGAGCAGCGCAACCTTCGAATCAAGTCAGTGGGGGAAAGAAATGCGGGAGTTGAACTTAGGGGAACACAAACTCGGTCCCGGCGGTTATAGAGTGGCGAAGCCTATATGGGACAAGGAGGACGCGGAGCGTGCCGAGCAAGGCCTACCGCCCCACTTCGAGAAATACAGTGACAAGCAGGCCAGGAACTATGTCAGGGCCCAGTACAAGGAGGACCCGGTAACGAAGGATCTTACCACGGATCCGAAGACCAGGGCGCTTGAGCTTGTTCTCACGAAGGAGACTAAAAGCAGTAGCGCGGGGTCATCTCAGAGCACCCCTTGGGACGGCACTCTAAATAGCGCGTTGAACGTAATGAAAAACAAGGATAAGCTCACTAAGCCGTCGTCATCTGGTCGTGTGGCCGGCAAAGGCTTGTCCACAAAATGGTCGTCATACTATAACTCTGGTGGGCGAAAGGAGAGAAAGACCAGCTCGGAAACCAGTCGCGCGAGGTTCAAGAACTCAAGGCGCAAGTGGCGCGGATTCCGGAGATAGTCTCAGAGCAAGTGCGAGACCAATTGGGAGCGACGATCACCGCCATTATGCCTACCTTGGTTGAGGGGTTGCGGGGGTGGATTGCGGGCGGCCAACAGGGGCCGCCCCCGATTCCCAGCTTCATGGCCAGCAACTCGCACAACGCGCAGGCGGCGCCATTGGTGTCTCCGGCGGCGGCGGTATTGGTGTCTCTGACACCGGCATGGGCATTGGAGCTTAATGCACCCGGGTGTACACCGATCGGCACCTCGGCAGCAAGCGACCCCTCCGTCAATTGCACACCCGCCGTTGGCGGTGCCTCGACATTAGCTGAGCTGGACGCCATCATCACGGTAACTAATTAAGCCTCTCGGCCGAGGACTTCATCTCCTTGCCTTTGACTGGGCTTCCCTGATGCCCTACATGTTTTCGCAGGGCGCCACCGACGTTTCGTGCACTCTCCTGCACTTCATGAACGACGAGTTGGTTGATGTTGCCAAGGGCAAAATCGTTCAACCGGGCAACCCCGTGTTCCACGGTAATCCGATGCCACCCACCATGTATACGGTTCAACTGGTTCGGGTGCTGCCAGGCTGCGACGAGTTGTAACCTCCGATTCGACCCGCCAGGGCCGACGAAGATGATCTGATGACCCTCAGCGCCTGCCTAAGCTGGCCCCTGCTTTGGCCAAAGAGCCAGATTCGTTTGGGGGCGGGGGACACCACCCCAAAGACAACACCGCCAGTCGTGCTGGCGCCAAGCCATGGCAAGACCGCCGCAATGCTACCGGACATGCCGGACATCCCTATGGCACAGGATCCGAACATGCATATGGCACAGGATCCGGACGATGACGACAACGACGACGGTACATTTACCAATGTCGATAATTACATTGCCGAACATGGGTACGATGAAGAATTCTTGGGGCGTCCTTCTCAAGAACCCAACCCTACAAAAGACGATCGCGATCTAGCTGGTACCGCGGAGAAACCCAATTGCAATAGGCTTCGTCTAGCGTTCAGTTCTCAGGAGACGCCTCCAGTTGCGGACTTCACCGAGCCTCAGATAGCCGAGGTGCGAAATATTATCAGCCCCAACACACTCAAGAAGGCGGTCTGTGAGCAGAACTCGGTCCCATTACAGCAGAAGAAGAAGGGACGGAAAAGAAAGAGCAACAAGGGTGCGAGCCAGCCGGCACCGAGTACGATCCATGCTCAGGACGGGCCACCTTCACCTAAGGATATCTCGAGGAGGGTGCATGTGGCGGGTAGGCCCATGCTACCACCTAATATGCTCAATGCTGCGACCGGTGATATGCGGAGTCTCCATGAGAGTGTTGTTTCTTTGGAGAGAATGACGTGGCATACCCGGTTTTCATGGCCAAGGTTCCAGAGGGCAAGGGCTTTGTGGATAACTCCGTCGGGGGTACGATCGTCCTACGGTTTGATGACATCTTCTCTATGTTTAACCTTCATCCGTTGCACTACACCTTCGTTCGGCTATTTTCGCTGAGTATGGAGATGCGGATCATTAGAGACAAGACCCCGGACATCGTGATAGTCAACCCCTTCTACATGCGTGCCAAGATCTTAGGCAGCGCTAGGGACCGGCAAGTCGCGAGTTCTTACCTCGAAGGCGTCATTCTGGCAAACCCAGATAAGGATAACTTCCTCGTGCCTTACTTTCCCGAGTAAGTCGTCCCCTCAACCGCCCCGTAACATATGATTTCTTAGATTTCGATCGTTTTTTTAACATTCCGTGGTTTGTGTAGTGACACACATTGCACACTCATCCTCTTAAGCCCGAAATATTCCATGGCCACGCATTTCGACTCGGACCGTCAGTCGAAGAAAGACTACACAAATGTCAAGAAAGTTCTTGATGATGTTCTCCCTGGCTACGCCAAATCTGGAGGCACCTTCACCAAGGCAGTTCGTAAGTACGGCAAGCACGTGTTCGCCCACAATACGACGTTCTGCTGCGTCAAGCAGCCGCTAGGCGGTCAGAAGGATGCCTACTACGCCCTCTATCACATGCGGGCGATTGTATGGGACCATAATCACCTTCTGCTACCAAATAATCTCAAAGATTGGGCCGAGAACTTGTCGGCAATCTAGGACGCGGACATCAGACAAGAATTCTTTCGCATCCAGTCGGAGTTTGCGGAAATCATCCATCAAGATGTCCTTCGTACCTCGGGGCAGTTCAACCTCAGAAATCAACCATCCAACAGTGAGATAGACACAACGCTACAAATGCAGGCTGACAACGCCCGCGATTTCATGACCATCACGAGAGATGGCGGCTTCATCCACGCTCCGGTCCCTTGAGTCGAGTCCAAAGTAGTGATGCTATGTGTAGTTCTGAAACATCGATTGGCTCATGTTGTAATTAAACTTTAATGAACTTGTATGTCTCTTTGGTTTGGACAGTTGTTCAACTTAGATGTAATTGATGCTATTAATGTCTTGCTTTTCTCTTCCGATCCTTTTGTTGCATACTTATATATTGCTTATGTATTGCCCATTAATTGCTACTAACGTTTTGTTTTGCTAGTGCATAGAGATGCCATCTTATGTCGTGTACAAGGGTAAGGTTCCCGGAGTCTACGACGACTGGGAGGAGTGTCGGAGACAGGTTCACCATTTCAGCGGTAATAGTTACAAAGGGTACACCACTAGGGCGGAGGCGGAATCTAGATACGCGCGCTATCTAGCGGGAGAGTGGAGGGAGCGTTGGAGGAACCGGATGAAGACCAGTTTCATCGGGATTATGCTCATCGTGATGACCGCAACTCTCTTCTATGTGATGGTAGTTTAGATGATCGATATCGACTTGTAATGTGAAGACAAACTCGCTACTTGCGGTCTCGAGACTTGTAATGTTCTATCTTTGTTCGGTCTTTTGAATTCGGAGACTAATATATATGATGATTTGTATTCGGAGACTAATCTTCTATTGTATTCGATGAATCTATTGTTGCTGTGTGGTGGTGTCTAAATTCTGTCCAATAATATATTTTGTAACCTGTGAAAATATCAGAAAAGAAAAAAATTTCCTAATATTCATACTAGTGGCGCACCACTCAAGACACTAATGGCGCACTTTAAAAATGACACTAATGGCGCATCACCCACTAGTGCGCCATTAGTATGCCAAAGCACATGGGTACAGATGGCCCCCTGGGAGGCATACTAATGGCGCATTGTGGCTATACTAATGGCACACGGCGCGGTGCGCCATTAGTACACCAGATTCTAATGGCGCACCGTAGGTGCGCCATTACTATTTAATTCTAATGGCGTGGTACTAGTGGCGGACCAGCAGTGCGCCATTAGTAGGCAAAACTGGTGCGCCACTAGCATGCCTTTTCCTAGTAGTGCCCTAACCATTTTTATTAAATTGCTTGCATTTTTGTGAGCCCAAAATGGGTTTTCTTTTTTATTTTAGACCTCTCTCACAAATCTTGGCTGAGTTTTATTCTTTGGTTTTAAAATAAAAGAACTAATTTGTTTTCTGTTTTCATGTGAGAGAGAGAGAGGAGCCGGTGGGCCTCCTCTCGGCCCAACCGATGCAGCCCCGCAAGCCAGCTAGCGTACGCGGCCTCCCTTCCAGTGTGGACAGAGCCGGTCCCACCGGTCACCGTCCCCCTCCCACGTTCCTTCCTCCTCCCGTTCCAGCTCCCTCACAAAAAGAGAGTGAGCTGGGCCCCATCATGGCCGAGGTGGCGAGCAGAGCCGCTCCTCCTCAGGGCCTATTTAACCCCCTCCGCGTGTGTGCCTATGGTTTCCCCTCCCTCCAGCCGCCGTTGCCTCTCTTCCCTCCACCTATCTCTCCCCCCTCCGCAGGTAAGCTCTATAGTTTCTGAGAAAGTCAGAGTCAGTCGTCGGCTTCTTCGTCATTGTCGTCACCTCCGGCGTCCGCCTCCTCGCCGTCCAAGATGCCCAGCCGGAGCCCGGTGCTGCCCGCCTCCCATTTCCGTCGCTAGGAGGAGGAGATCGCCTCCGAGCCGACAACGCTGTCCACATCTTCTAACGTCCGATACTTCCTCTGCTCCGTCGCGTCCCGTGTCATCGGCGAGGATCTTCTTCCCCTTCCCTGCGCCGAGCCAGTCAACGCTGCCCTCTTGGTGAGCAGTGGCCGCCCGCCTTTCCCGTGCATCCTGTTAGCCTTGCCGTCGCCATGGCATCGCCCTCGCTGCCCCACCTGAGCGAGCCCAAGCTCGAGCTCGAGCCATTGTAGCGCGTAGAGTTTTCCTCCGAGAGTGCGGGAATAGGCTCGCCTCACCTCCCGCAGCCCCCGCCGGTGCATCTCCTCGCCCTTGCCGTGTTACGCCGCCGTCGTGCGGCGCGGTTCAGGTTCTTCAGTTTCGTTAGGCTTTCGCATCGTCGGACAGTAGTATAGGAGCCGTTCCTCCCTTATGTCAGCAACTGAAGCATAGCATAGTGGTGCGCGCCTCGGAGAGACGACTAGGAGGTCACGGGCTCGAATCCTCCCGAGCCTTTTCTTTTTCATGTGTGTGTATGAGCTTGTGTGTTCGATCTGGATCTGGTATGGCCACATGGGTGGATCCCGTGTGCCTCTATGTGTGTGCGTGGGGTGGATGTATGTGTGCTTGTGTGTGTTCTGTGTGTGTGTTTGTGTGTGTGACAAGTGGGCCTAGCCCCACTTGTCATCCACATAGGCGCCAGGGCTCACTGCTAGGTGGACCCCTCCTGTTTTTCATTTGTTTTATTTTTTTATTTTGCTTGTTTTATAACTAAATTCCATTTTTGAAATATGTCCAGATCTAGACATAGGCATTTTTGGCAGTGGCCCAAATAGGAAACTTTTGACTTATAAGTTGTTTGTGATTTTGGTGCTATTTGTAATTGGAGTTGTGGGAAATTCATCTACAGCAAGATATGAGTGTTATATATGGATTTTGGGTAGAAAAATCCCAGGAATTTATTGGTGTGATTTTGAGCAAGTGTTGCAAAATCCTAGGAATCCCAGGAAACTTTTGACTTATAAGTTGTTTTAGCTTTTGAGCAAGTTCTGCAAAAGATCATTTTGGCATTTTTGCAAGAACTAATCCATGCATGCTATGATAATTGTGTCAACACGATAGTGGTAGTGATTTGTGAGTATTATGCCATGGTATTTTCTTTTGACATAATAAACTTGCATATAAGTGGGATTCTTTCTCCAAAGTAGCTAATGAAATGTTGCTGATTTCCACATGCTAAATATTTCTAAGTCTGAGAATCTATTATTATCTTTATGCCATGTTGAGTGGATGCTACCAAGTGTTCTCTTGAGTTTTAGGTCAAGCTCAGTGCTAGTATTTTGTAGTAGATGTTGTACTCTACCATCCTTTCAATTTTCATGCCATGAGGTGGTCTCTAGAATCATTGTTTTATGCTGTCAAATTGCTATCAAGATAACTCAGATTCCAGAGAACTGTGATTTTCACTAAGTCCCTAGAATCTGTTTGATTATGCCATCTTGTGTGCTTCATGCTTAGTGATCTATGCTTCCTTTCAAGTTTGTGTAGTTGTATGATTTGATAAGCATGTTATGATTCGATAAATACTTTGTTTGTGGGTGGAAACATCCTGTAGCTCTAGATATTTGTTGTGGAAGTCGCTATGTTGCTGTTTGGGGCAGAATGTGTGTGGTACTATTTTGTGACTTGCGGGAGCTATGCTCCATTTTTTGGCTTGATATTTGGCTCTATTGTGATTGTTTTTGATTTCCTAACCAGTGGCTACCTTGGAATACAATGGAATAGCCCATTGCCTTCCTTGCCTTGTATTTTTCTTCGTACATTGTCGTGAGCGTAGCGTGAGAACCGTTACTCCGTTTCCTACGTATTACATATGCATTTGCATAGTTTTTGCATGAAGCATCCATATTTGCCATGGTAATGCATGGTCAAACAACTAAGTATGAGGTTCTTTCCAGAATTGTAAATAACTTAACTATTGCACAAGAAACATGAATAGCTTAGGATTGCCATGTTAAATAAACTCAAATGAATCATGCATCATCTTGTTTGTGCATTGCACCTTAGTTGTTTGTTTATTGTTCTTGTTTCTCTTTGGGTAGACACGAGTGTTGAACCTGAGTATGAGGATTTAGGAGAGTACCACTATGAGGACCCAGCTCTTTGACCCTCTGAAGAACCAACAAGCAAGATGATCGTACCCGGATCCCAACACTATTTTTGCTGTGCTAGATGTCTCGCTTTTATCGTTACATTGCGTTACCTACCACTTGAATGTCCAGCCTCCTACATTGCCATGATAACCTCGAACCCCTCCGTTACCTAGCAAAACCTTGTTTGGCTAAGTTACCGTTGCTCAGCCCCTCTTATAGCATTCTTAGATGCAGGTGTAGGTTGTTTCCATGTGATAACATGGATATCTAGAAATATCACAATATTTTCTGGTATGTAATTTAATGCACATATATATCTTCTTAAGGTGGAAGGCTTGGACTTTTGCTTGGTGTTTTGTTCCAGTTTTACCGCCATAGTTACTTATTACCAATGTTATGCTTCCATATTTTGCGCTCCTAACATGTTCGGGATTGTTATGGGGACCCCCCTTGATTATTCGTTTGAGATTAAAGCTTGTATGGCAAGACCCAACATTGGTACTATTTGCTTAACAACTTAATGAAAATACATAGGGCTTAGCTACCCCATGGATATTAATCAACAACCCGGGCCAGTGCTCCTCATGAGTGTTGGTCCAAAACGGGCTGCCTACGGGGCCGCCGCGAGGAAACTTGAGGATTGGTTTTCCACATAGCTAGACCCATCTAGTAGTGCCCTGAGACAGAGATACATGCGGATCCTATTGGGATCTGGCCTGCCGGGCAGTCTTGCTGGACTTGTTTTACCTTTCTCGAATGCCTTGCATGAGGAACTCCGATCTTCTTTGGGCTATCTCGAGGTGTCGCTTTTTCATTTGGAATTGCCTAGGATGATCATTAGATCCGTGGTCGAGGTTATTCTTGCGGCGTGTTGTTAATTTGTGATGGATTAGTAGGAGCACCCCTGCAGGGTAAAATCTTTCGGAAAGCCATGCCCACGGTTATGTGGCAACTTGGATGTTTTGATTAACACCCGGTTATAGTCACCTTGAAGTAAACTCTAATAAAATACACCAACTGTGTGCGTAACCGTGACCGTCTCTACTAGTGAACATGAACCGAGAGAGAACATTGTGGGGTTATGTTTGACGTAAGTAGGTGTTCAGGATCACTCAGTGATCATGCTAGCTTTCGACCATCTTTCGTAGAACACCGGATTTACATTAATGTTCTCGTAAGATAGCTAAATAAATGCTTAGTGCTTGATGCAAACTCAACACTTACTCATTCCAAACACATAAGCATACCTAGTTTTGGTACCCGGGTTACATGATTGATGTGTCCCTGTGGCTCACAGATTACAAGAAGACATGTGCACGTGTTTATGAGTACGTGCCAGATGATGTGACCCAACTCTAGTGGGAGTATGATGAGGAACGTGGAAGGATGTATGTCACGTACCCTGATGAGTAGAGAGGCCATGGTCATCATCTTTGGGATAGCAAGGAAGATTTTCATTGCTTCTTTTCTTCGTTTGATTTCGTCCGTAGACGGACCCTGTCTTCTGTATGATGCTTGAATAATTGTGTGAACTTGTAATTTAGCTTGTGGTGAGTGTAAGCTAACTCATATAATCATCTCCTCATACATGTATGCAATGTTTACTGCACTTGCAAAATGACGAGATGCACCTCTATCCCTGTCAAGGCCCCCGTGCCTAAATAAGGATAGGCGCGCATCTTGGGTGTTACACAAGAGGACTCTACATTTTATACTTGTGAGAAATCACCTTCAGTCCATAGGAAAGCCAATACTTTTAAAAGGGGGCAAAGTTTTGCCGATGAACAAAGTGCTCATACGTGCACAATTGATAGTAACCAAAGACACCCACAAACTCTCCCACCAAAGTCTGTCCTAAGCCAAACACTCAAAGTCGGTGCAACCAACATTTTCATCCCGGTGCCACCGATTCCAAACCCTAGATAGACTCAGCCAAACCCTAATCTTTCAGTATAGCTTACACTGCTTTCGGTGCCACCGAGTTGGGCTGCCAACTTTCTGTTACACAAGTTCACAGTTTCGGTCCCTCCGAGATTGTTGAATCGGCGTCACCAAGAATGGGCATTCTGACCGTTTGTCACCTTATCGGTTCAACCGAGATTCCTATATCGGTCCCTCCGAGATTCAAAAGTTGCCACCTTTTGGTGACTTCGGTACCACCAAGATTAACACATCAGTGTTACCGAGTTAGTCATTTTGTGTGTAACGGTTGAATTTTTGGGGATGCCTTTATATACCCCTTCACCACCACCTATTCCAAAGAGAAGCACTCAGAACACTTCCATACCTGTCCTATCAGTTTTCTGAGAGAGAACCACGTACCCTTGTGTTGAGGTCAAGATCTTCCACTCCGACCATATGGATCTTGATTTCTAGCCTCCCAAGTAGCTTTCCACCAAACCCATCTCTTCTACCAAGCCATATCTGTGAGAGGGTGATTGTGTGTTCACAAGTCTATCATCTTGAAGCACAAGAGCAAGCAATTCATCGACATTACCAAGCCTATTCATTTTTGGAGGGTGGTGCCTCCTAGATTTATTAGGTGTCGCTTGGGAGCCTCCTACTTCGTGTTGTGGAGTGAACCAAGAAGTCTGTAAGGGCAAGGAGATAGCCTACTTCATGCAGATCTACCCTGAGTAAGGCTAGTCCTCCGTGCACGTAGGTCGTCATGGTATAGTCAAGTTTGCTTCTTTGGGGAACCCTCTGTGGGTAGAGCCCTCCATGGACTCTTGCGACCGTTACCCTCCATGCGTTGAAGACTCGATGAGCATCGATGTACGATAGCACCACCTATCAGAACCACGGGAAAAATCATCGTGTAACCAATTGTGTTTGCTTTCCTTACCCTCTCTTTACTTACAGGTGCGATGTCTTTACTTTTTGTTGCTATACTCTTAGACATGCATGTGTAGGGTGTACTTGACATATTATGAATGCTAAAATCTGCCAAGCATTATAACTGGGAAAAAGTAGATTTTTATTTGGTCAAGTAGTCTAATCACCACCCTCTAGACCTCAATTCGATCCTACACCCAGCGCGCCTCGCTAGGGTGCCTGGGGTTCTGACGCAAGTACCCGAGACCCCGTCCCCAAGCGGATCAAGTTGGGCCTAGGAACATGGGCTAGTACGTGATCCCCCACTAGTGATCGAACGAAGCCTCACTCGAAGACATGGGCATGTGTTCCACCATCCGTCTCCAAGCAAATGTCGCGCACCCCGGAGGCATGGGCGTGTGTTGCACCCTCTGTCTCCAGGTTGGGATAACCTGGCCTGAAGACATGGGTGTGTGTTCCACCCTCCATCTCCAGGTTGGGGGCGTGCGACCTAGGGACATGGGCGTGTGTTCCACCTTCCGTCCCTAGGCTAGTGACCCCCAGTCCCCAGACCCAGGTACCTGCTCAGAGCAGCTCCTGACTAACGGGTGTGCCTCACGATGCTGTCAACGCTGGGCATCCTCGCAAGAGCAGCCCCATAAGCCGCCCCCACAAGGTTGTGCATACAAATACGAATGAGAGCCGCTGGCGAGGTCACGTGCGCTCCTCCTACTGCCGTGGTAGACGGCGTTCCACCCTTCGTGGAACGGGCGTTCGTCAATATGGTCGTCGCAGAGTTGCTCGAGCCTCTGGGCCTCCTCCCCGCACCTGGGGCCAGCCCCTACATCCCTGGTGACTTGGGCTAGACCCCCAGCAAGCGCGGGTCGCAATGGACTTCCCAAGCGCGTCCGTGTGACGATGGTGCTAGGCCGGTCGGTTGAGCGAGTCCATGGGCACAAGTCTTGTTGAGATATACTTGGGTCTCGCCAGTGGTGGTGACGCGCCTGGGGGCGTGTCGGTCCCAGGCGTTGGGTTGACTGGGCACCGCGTGGAGGCGCTGTAGTTCGTGGGCCATGACGAGCCCGATGTGCTTGTGCGCTGGGTCGTGGAAGGCTCGGAAGCGTGACGACACGGCCCGGATGCGGGGAAGGGCCGAGGCGACGAGAACAAGTCATGCGGTTGGAGAAGGCGGCAGCCCCGGCGTCTGTCAAGGGCCCGACTGGTGATGGCGCCCACCAATGGGGAGGCAGGGCGACGGAGGATGCCGAGGCCCGCTGGCGCCGCCCATGCCACGCGAGCATCCTACCGCTTTGTGCGGGCTCGGCATCCTTTCACCATGGATGCAGCAAGCGGAATCGAGGCGAGGCCTGTGCATGGATTCTGACACTCCCCCAACCTGGCGTGCCAAATGTCGGATCTCGGGCTCTGCAAAACCCAATGAAGTTCAAACACAGGGGTGTGTGCGAAGATCCCCAACAGCCTCACCCCTCCTAGCTCACGACCCAATGGCTTAGACGATGAACTCGCATGATGACAAAGAAGAAGATTGCACATGATTATTTACCCGGGTTCGTGCCATTGGGGAGCATAAAACCCTACTTGTGCTTTGGTAGATTGCCTCAAGAGGAGGTTGGTGGATGAACTGATACGGTGGTGAGTTGCCTCGCAAGGGTGTTCTGGTGGTCTTGCCTCCCTTCTCTCGCCCCTCTGTTTTTTGTCCCCCTCTATTGTGCAGCCTAGCATCTACTTATAGAGGCCTAGGTCCTCTTCCCTTATAGCTATGGAAGGAATGGATCCCACAAGGGCCAAATTCGAAGGGGGACAAGGGGTACATCTTTATCCCGGCGAAAGGTGGTCTTCGGCTGCAAAGTAGCTGTTGATGATGCAGAGGTTGGCTCGGCGATGACATCCGTCCTACAGGGCTCGTGGTCATGGTTTTGTTGCACTTGAATGGAAACCTTTGGGTGGTGCTTTGGGAACGTCTGTACGTCCTTGACTCCTTTGCACCAAAGGGGAAACTGTACCGCCTGGCACACAGGTCAGGGAGTCCTGGACTAAGGGGTCCTCGGGCCGCATGCCTATCTCCCAATAGGCCTATTGGGCCGCTCTCTGACTATCACAGGAAGGGCCGGATACATCGAGACCCCATGTTCTAGAAGGTAGTCCCAAAGGAGCGTCATTCACTCCAAGTCAAGATGAGGAAATCGACATCTCCATCCCCGGCAGGAGACCTACCATGTGTAAACCCTAGGTACCCCCCGGTGCCTATATAAATTGGGAGGGTTTTAGATTATAGGGAAGACAAACTCATCTAGGGTTTTAGCTATTCGATGTCGTGGTAGATCAACTCTGTAACCTTCATCCACATCAATATAATCAAGAAGGACGTAGGGTTTTACCTCCATAGGAGGGCCCAAATCTAGATAAACAGCATCTCCTCGTTGCCATCAATCATATACTCATAGCTTGGGACCCCCTACCCGAGATCCGACGGTTTTGACACCGACATTCATGCTTTGATTGAGAGTTCCGCTGTGATCGCCAAAGGAATCGATGGCTTGCGTTGTCATAAACGAAGAAGTCTGTAACATGGACTCCTTTGTGCTGCACGCTGAACCGACCAACCGTCTTGGATAGGTCAGGAGATTTTTCCCTAATCAAGTAATCAGACCCGAGAACCTAGAGACCACTGTAGACTCTCGGGGCGATCTTTCGCTCACCGAGCTCGCAATACCATTAGACATGCCAAAAGACTCTGATGCCTTAACCTCGGATTTTGATTTTGATCCTGTCCGCGGGACCAACCCCAGCGATGATCTGGACATAGCACCAGACGGCTGGGGACCAATCCCTACCGAACACACTTCTTGTGCAGATGCATCGGAAGTTAACTCCGAATGCTCTGAGCATATTGACCCGATCGAGCTCTCGACCCTCAATGAGGCTCTATAACGGATCTTATCGATAAAAATTTATGACGACCCAATCCCGATCCATGTTTAGATCAGCCTTGAGGTGGGTCAAGAGGATTTTTTATCCCACCCACAACCCACTTCATAGCCACTATCGAAGACTTAACCGATATGTTGGACTACGCCTCCGAGTAGGCAGAAGACATGGATGAAGAGGACGGCGGTCCCACCCCCATCAACAACGGGCGATGGACTGCCACCTCCTCCTACGATGTCTACATGATGGATACTCCAGCTAATAATAGCAAGCACACCGACGCAAACAATGGCGATAAATCAGGTGAAGCGTCATCAAGACGCCGAAAACCATGCAAACGATCAAAGGCAAAAAAGGTAAGGGAAGTTATTGCTGGCATCGGTGAAAGCAACACCCCGAAGGACATCGGCGATCCCGATATCCCCAAACAGCCGCTAGAGGACCAGGAGAGGTCGAACGACCAGCGCGACCCCGAGGAGCCAAACGATTCAAAGGATGACAACTACCTCCCCGGTAGAGGAGGGGGATAGCCCGGAAGCTGAAGACTTCGCCATCCCTGAAAACCTTGATGATCAGCAATGGTTTAGGAAACAACTTATAGCCACTGCCCGAAGCCTGAAGGCGAAAGAATGACAGCTTAAGGCCGAACAGGATAACCTCAATGATAGATGGACGAGGGTCCTATCAGCCGGAGAAGGGTACAGTTCCAGTCTATTGGACCAATCCAAGAGCAACCCATGGTGACGGCTACTGCCGCAATTCGATGATCAGGTGCATAATACACCGTCTCCCATGCACACTCCATACTAACAGCCGGACCGTCCTCCGTGAGGACGAGATATGACAGCTGGTGATGTCGGTTACAGGCCGGCGGGACCCCGCGGAAGGGGAAAAGAGCCAGTTGAGCATGAGGACAGGTATGACCTGCGACACGACCTAGATTACAGAATAGGCCACGCGAGATCCATCTACGGATCCAGAGGGTACTCCCCCGATAGACAGGATGGGTACCTGCCTTAGCTCGACCACGACAATAGAGGTCAGGAACGAAACCGGGCCAGAAAGGACGCCGACTACTGGCATGATATAGCCCGGGTTACAGGCGCTACCCACCCACTGTGTTTCACTGACGAGGTGATGCAACATCAGTTCCCGAACGAATTTAAACCCGTGAACATATAGCAATACGACGGAACAACTGACCCAATAATATGGATCGAGGATTTCCTCCTCCACATTCACAAGGCACGAGGAGACGATCTCCACGCCATCAAGTAGCCACCCCTAAAACTTAAGGGCCAGCTCGGCACTGGTTAAATAGCCTCCCTGAAAATTCTATCTGGAGGTGGGAGGATCTAGAGGATGCATTCCGATCTAACTTCCTGGGCACCTACGTATGGCCTCTGCACTCCTCTAACGTAAGCAAAATAATCCAGAAGGCAGGAGAGTCCGCTCGCAATTCCAGAATCAACTCTTGACCAAAAAAATGTTGATTGCCTAGATGTCGAGGCAATAGCCTCTTTCAGGAACAATATTTAGTTTGAATGGCTGGCTTGCCAGCTTAGTCAGGATAAGCCTAGGACCATGTACGCCCTTAAATCACTCATGACTCGCTTATACGCGGGCGAGGATAATTGGCTAGCTAGACGGAGCCACAACCCTGAACACCCCAGAAACTCTGAAGTTCGTGACGTAAACGAGAAACCAAGACACAACAAAAATAAACACCAGCACTGCAACAGTGTTCCGACAACACGGTCGTTAACGCCAGTTTCCGCAACCCTCGACCTGGGTAGCGGAAGAAGCCTCCTAAAGGCAATCGTGACAGACCTAACCCACTGTACAAAATCATGGAGATGCCTTGCCAAATGCACGACACTCAATACAAGCCTGCCACCCACACCAACTGTAACTATTGGGTGTTCAAACAAGCCGACAAACTCGCGGCCGAGGAGATGGGGAAGGGCCCACACAACAAGGATGATGATGAGCCCCACGGTGGAATCAATGGTGGACAGAATCAGGTCCCTCTAGAGGTAAAGATTGTGAATATGATATACGCCACTCACATACCCAAAAAGGAGAGGAAGCGTACCCTTTGAGAGGTCTACAGCGTAGAGCCTGTAGCTCCGAAGTATAATCCATGGTCGGCATACCCGATCACCTTCGATAGACGAGACCATCCGCCCAGTATCCTCATGGGGGTTCAGCTGCCATCGTCCAAGACCCCATTATCGATGGGTATCACCTCACAAAAGTCCTAATGGACAGAGGAAGTAGCCTCAATCTGATTTACTCAGACACGATGAAAAAGATGGGTATAGATCTATCAAGGATCAAATCTAGAAAACACTACCCTTAAAGGAGTGATCCCAGGCATCGAAGCCCGGTGCACGGGCTCGGTGAGCCTGTAAGGAGTGTTCGGTTTGCCCGATAACTTCCGTAGCGAGGACTTGATCTTCGACATTGTACCTTTCCGCAGCGGTTATCATGCATTACTAGGCCGTATAGCTCCATCTCAAGAAGCCTGGGCCTAAGCGCGTCATTACTTTCAACGGCAACACAGAGCGTTCCCTCCGAACTAAGGAACATGCATTGGCCCTGGCGGCCGAACTCCATTACAATGACGATCGACAAATGCCAAAATCTACCATAAAGGCACGTAAGGTTGACAAACAAGCTCGATTTCTGTCTGAACTCCCATAACCTTCTTCTCCCCAGAAATATGGACATGCTACCCATTGCACATTCGTAATGCCCGTCAAACATGTGCCGAGAAGGCACAAATTTGCACTGAAAATTCCATGGGCATCAATGGGGAAAATCTATGAAAAGGGATGTGTTCGGATGGACTAAACTACTGCCATCACATGTCACCGAACAAACCTCGGGTACCATCAAGGACCTGCTAAAGCGTAAAGCTTATCCATACTTCGGTGACTTCTCAAAACCTTCTTTCCAAGGCCCGCTCGTCGGCACCAATTACCCTTAAAGGAATAAAACTCCCTAGGAGGCACAGGAGCGGACAGGCGATAGGGCACCTCGAGGATGTCAGGCCACCCATCGAAGACCCCTGGTATAACCTCTCCAGTAAACTTTATATTTCCTCTTCAAGTAACTGTAAACAGTTGCTTCGGCAATTTTAGTTATATGAGTTATTGAGCAAATACAAGACCATTATGCATGACCACTTCGCTATATATTATGATACATACTCTATTTTTTCCCTCATCAAAGATTTTTGTGAAACGGTTCGGTACACCTTATGATGCAACCGGCTAATAGACTGGGGGCTTGAATTTAAAATATCTCCCTAAGAATCATCCTGGCACAATCAATCGTGTCTTCGGCATCTTGGATTTCACTTTATATGCATTGGTTCCTAACTATGTCTTGGGTCAATAGTTGGGTTACCCAGCTCCTTTGCTTGCACTTTTACTTTTACGTTCTGCTCGTTCGTCTAAAAGGGAAATGGGAGAACCATTGCGATTTTGGTTCCAACTCGCCTGGCCAAGCACCTTAAGGGAGAAAGCCGAAAACTGACTGTCATAGTACGCGTGAACCGGTATGCAAATCCAAGCATAAGTGCCATACTAAAAAATTGATAGAGGTTACTCCGTGTCATACGATGGGTTTCGTACTTGTACAAACCATGTGATGCTGGATCCGGCCTCGCTACATCCGAACATCACAAAACACTAGGGGCTAGTGATCATCCACCGCATTTTTTAAGTCCTACAACTAAGTGGAAGCGATAAATAACTATAGTCCGATTGTCTTGTTCCCCTCGCACTACCGCCTTCGGGTACCGATAACTTGGCTAAGGGTCGTAGTGTGGAGGCTGAAACACCCCGCATAGTATCTACATGGGGGCTGAAGCCCACGACTCGCAACTTTTATTTGGTCAAGTAGTCTAATCACCCCCCTCTAGACATACTTTCGGTCCTACAAGTGGCATCAAAACGTTGGTCTCCATTGCTTAGGTCTCACAACCTAGGAGACTATGGCGTCTAGTGAGGGCAGTTATCACCGTAGAGGTCCATACTTTGATGGCACCAATTTTTCTAGTTGGAAGCACAAAATGAAAATTCATATTCTTGGTCATAACCCCGCCATTTGTGTTGTTGTTCGTGTTGGCTTGCAAGGTGAGTTATTTGCGGATGGACGGGAACCGGATCGTGAAGCGACCGCAGATGAGTTGAAGATGTTGCAACTCAATGCTCAAGCTTGCGACATTCGCTTCAACTGCTTATGCCCCGAAGAATTCAACAAAATCAACCATCTTGAGAATGAAAAATAGATTTGGGATACTTTGGTTGATATGCACAAAGGAACCGAGTCCGTGAGAGAATCCAAGTTAGATGTTCTTCAAGGTCAGCTTGACAAGTTCAAGATGAACCAAGGTGAAGGAGTCGCAGAGATGTACTCTAGGCTAGCTCTCATCACAAATGAGATTGCCGGCTTAGGAAGCGATGAAACGAATGACAAATTCATCATCAAAAAGATACTAAGAGCTTTGGATGAAGAATACGACACCATGTGCACATTGATCCAAATGATGCCAAACTACAAAGATCTCAAGCCTACGAAAGTCATTGGAAGGATTGTTGCTCATGAGATGACACTCAAAGGTAAGGAAGAACTTCATCACAAGTCTAGCGGTGCTTACAAAGCCACAAGTGATGCTCCCGCAATTTCAAGCAACAACCTTGTCACCAATGAAGAGATAAGCCTCATGGTCAAGAAATTCAACAAGTTCTACAAGAATAGAGGCAAATAAAGAAACTCCAACTCAAGATATGAAGAGAAGCGTTTGTCAAGTCATGAATGCAATTGCTACAATTATGGGAAGCCTGAACACTACTCAAATGAGTGCACGGCTCCCTACAAAAGAAGAGAAGATTCACCTCGAAGACGAAGCTCAAGAAATGATTCATCACAAAGAGAGAGAAGGAGTAGAGATAACCGTTATGAAAGAAGATACTCAAGGAGATGTAGAGATTCAGAGAAGAAGGACAAGTACACCAAGAGCTACACAAGAATAAAACATCAAGCTCATGTTGGTGAATGGGTGTCCGGCTCCGACTCCGACAACAACTCTGAGAGATGCTATCACTCCGACTTGGACTATAGTTAAGATGATGGTGTTGCCGAAACTGCTCTAGTGACTACCAACTCCTATGATATATTTGATTCACCAAACGAAGGGAGTGGAAGGTGCTTCATGGGTAAAGGCCCCAAGGTATCACACCCCAAGTATCTTGATTTTGATAGTGATTAAGATGATTTGCTTTGTGAAGTTGACTTGCTTTGTGATAATAACTTGCTTTGTGATAAAACTAGTGAAGTTGATCAAAATGAACTTGATAATTCTCAGGCTAGTCAAGATGAGTCATTTGATGAGGATAAGATGAAAATAGAACAACTAACTAAAGAACTGAACACTCTTAAGTTAGCTCATGAATCTACTCTCGAAGATCATAGAGAGCTTGTGAGAACTCATGAGAAGCTACGCTTCGAGAAGCTCAACTTGGAGCAAGAGCATGAGTTTCTCAAAGCTATCAATGACGGTCTCCGAAAGAAGACTTCATCTTATCTAGCCAAATGACTACTCTTGTCTACTTTCATGCCTCAAGTTAAAACTAAGCAATCTAGTAACAAAGGCAAGAAAGGTTCTTCATCTAGTAGCAACAATAAAAATGCTAAACCCAATGATGTTGCTTCTAGTAGTTCTATTGATTCCATTAATGATGATTCTTTTAGCCAAGTTACACTTGAGCAAGAAAATGCTTTACTGAAAGGAATTATAGAAAAAGGTATCTACAAGAGTCTTGCCGGATGTAACCAATTTGAGGAAATTTTATGCAAGCACGGAGGATACCGGAAGAATCGTGGTGTTGGCTACTTCAACGCTGATGGAGTGAAGTCTGAATTAAACCTTAAGGTTGTAGAGCTCGTCGCAGATGAACCCTCACCTATAAATCCCTGAAGTTTGTACCCTATCCTATTAAATCCCGGTTGTTTTCAACCCTCAACCAATCCTACACCTATTTGTAAGCATAATCTCGACCGGGATCGCTCCTTTGTCTAAATGACAACCTGGGCCTACACTACATGTCATCTCCGTCTTCTTCATCTAACTCTCCTCTTTTGTTTGCCTCCTGGCGTGAAGCCATGCAAACTGGGCAGCAATGAATGACATGTTGGTTCTTCTACGAGGATTGAGCTGAGTGTGTCTGCCACATGGAGGAGCGCTCGGAAGGAGGTGTTGTCGATCTATCTCCACATGGATCGAGCTCTTGGATATTAGTACGTGCAAAGCTGCAAGTTTGCAATGCTACAGCTGAATACACATCAGTAAACACAAATAAATGAGGAAGCATACATGCATGCAATGTCCAGCTAGAAAGAAATGCACGCTTGCATGATAAATGTCGTACGTGCCTTCCATCACATCATCGAGTCCAAGTTTTGTACTTGTGTTGTGTGTACGTGCCTTCCTTCCTGGATGTGCACTTGTGTTGTGTGTAGCAGAACCTGGGCTCGTCTCTGGACGATGTCCTGATGTCTGATGAGCATGTCCTTGATGCGTCCACGCTTGACGAATTGTGTGGCAGACGATGCTATCTCAACTAGGCCATGCCGGCGAGGGATTGCTGCTTGTTCAGGCATGAAAAATATCAGGCATCACAAAGGCCTATTACAAATCGTCAGTGTCCAGCGTCTAGCATGGGGGTATCCGGAAAAGATCATCTAATCGATCGAGCTAGACTCTCGTACTACTACTAGAGTACTAGTTTGTGCTTGTAGATCAAGCCATGCGTGCCCACGCCTGCCGAGCTGCAGTGGAAGGCAGCCATGGCGCCTTGTGCATGTCAATGCCGCATCATGAGCAGGAACAGCAACGCTGTAGGATGGGGTCCTTTACATAGCTCGAGACCCCAACTTTGAGCTCTGTCGCTTCCGCACGTTGTGACTCGGCCTAGGACTCCAATGCCGCATGCCAGCCACGGCCGCTGTCATCCAGACATTGCTCACCCTGGCTGCATCTTCGACCGATGTATTATGTAGGCTGTAGCTCGTCAACTCGCCGCCACCTCCCCAGCAGTATCTGCGCTATTAGCCGTGATGAATCTAAGAGGAAGAAAACATGCATGATGAGAGAAATGGGAGCTATCCTGTGTTGACCAACGCAACAGTGAGAAAAACGAGTTGCCAGTCAGGATTGTGCTTTTCCTGGTGTGCCAAACATATCAAGGGTTAGGATAGACTAGGATTAGAGAGATCAGGGTCCCGATTTTAGGGATTTAGAGGTGAAGGTTCTTCTGCGTCGGTCTCTATAACCACCGGGTTTATTTCAGACTTCACTCACGCTGATGGAGTTGAGTGGGAAGAAGGTCAATATCCCAAGCCCAAGTTTATTCCTCAAAAGGAGAAGTATGAAAATACTCTTCCCAAGGGGACAAACACTCAAGATGACGTTCCACCACAAGACCACAAGCTCAAGGGCAAGAACAAGCTTCAAAAGGACATTGACTCATATGAAGTTGAACCCCTAGCTTTGGTGGAGTGGGTTCCCAAGGCTACTTCAAGCTCAACTACTACAAAGGCTACCTCAACACCAAGGATCCCCATCAACTTGATCTGGGTCTCCAAGAAGAAGAACTAGTAAGTTCTTGAGGGGTGACTCCGCCAATGAAATTCACTCACATTCATTATTGGCAAGGACTTTTTGCACTCAACATCAACTCAATGCAATAGTTCAAGGAGTCATACATTCCCTCAAAGGTAAGCAAGGGACAAGGTAATCAACTAATCAATGGACATTATAACATATGCTTTGCACTCCATGTCCATACACATCCTTGTATTTGTCTGTTGTGTGTTGGGACTAACCCATGTAGGTGAGAGGATTAAGGAAACAACAAGGATGCTCCCAACTCTTGGTGATCTTCATCAACATTGAGCATCCACAACTACATGACAAACATGAAGTCTTCATCGACAAAACCCAGGGTTAGTTTATCCCTCTTATGGGGCGATGTCACATTAAGGGGGAGCTTTACTCTAAGACTTGAGTCAAAGCATCTCTTAGTATGTGACAACATTAAATGCTTTATGTAAAAGTGGTAACCCCACTTGTGCTTAAACGATGAGTATGACCTATGATCAATTACACTTACTTGGCTCCTAAGTCAAATACTCATATATGGATGACTTCGTCATCACCCAAGTGCTTGTTAGATGCTAGTGTGTTTGTGCATGTTTGTCATGATTTCTTTTGACATCTTATTGTGTGAGCATGTTGGTCTACATTTATTTTCTCATTCGAGGACATCCAATTGTATCTATTTGGTTATTAATATTCTCTTTTGCCAATTGGATGGACCATTAAAACCTCCCAAGTGCACCTCGGTGGAACCAACCCCACAATCTCGGTCTCACCGAATTCCTAGGGTTGATATGTTTTTCAATCTCGGTACTGCCGATTTCAAATTCTCGGTTACACCAAGTTTCCCTGTCAGCTGACAATCGTGCAACTCGGTGACACCGAAAACATAAAATCGGTATCACCGATAGTGGACGGTATATATATTGTGGTCCCCGACGTTTTGAAATTCATCCTCAGAATTGTCGTGCCTCAGAACCCTAAGTTGCCGCTTCGAGACCCCTGGTTGTCGCCCTTCTCTTCCTGCGCTCCTCCACCATTGGGAATCGCCGCCATCGACGAAATCTGCTCCATCGTCACCACCGTAGCGGATCCGCACCAAGTTAGGGTACGAATTCCACCTCCTTTGCGCTCCCTTCTGATTCTTGCATATTGGATTTGATTTTATCTATAAGCCACTCATTCCACGTATTCCTATCCACACAAAATCACATAGGCTAGCGAACCATTGATTTTCTAGGGTTTTGCCTTTCGCCCGACGCAACTCAGTAGAACCGAATCAAGAAACTCGGTACCACCAATTTTTGTTTCTGTGTTGTTGAGAACTGTCTCGGTGAAACAGAGCACTCCTTTTCGGTCTCACCGAACAGGGTGCCAAGTTTCTGTTATAAGGGATAGTCAGTCTCAGTGTCACCCAAAATTTTGCTTTGGCCTTACCAATTTGTTTCGGACAAAATGCAAAACTTTGAAAATCTTTTGTTCAAAATTTCAGAAAACCAGCTGATAATTTTGTGATGACTCATCTACTTCCGCTCATCTATATTCCATTCAAAGGGTCAGTATGTCAGATGTAGAGGACAGTCAGAACTTGCCAGAGCAGGGTGTTGACATGAGTTCAGGCACCAGCCCAGAGCCCAGTTCATTTTTAGATGCAAGCACCCCCCAGCTCCCATGGGTTGCCCAAAGCTGCTACAAGGACAAGAAAGAAGCTAAATTCAGATGAGGAGGATTTAGACTTTATCCCTGAAGATATTCTTGCTAAGAAGCAAGAGAAAGCTGCTAAGAAGTCTGCTACTGAAGCCACTTCTTCCAAGAGAGTTGTCAACAAGATCTATGCACCTGCTTCAACATTTAAGGCTCATGAGACTGCGAGAGGAACTATTTCAGTTGAGGTCCCCAAGAAAGCTATGCCTAAGAAGGCGGGAGAGAAGAAAGCAAGAAAGTGGGTTATTCCTGTTATTGGCAGAAGAACCTCCATGTACAAGGATCCAGAAGAAGCTGCTGCTGCTGATGCTGAAGAGGAGGAAGAGCATGTTGAGAAGGCCCCTCCCAATAAAAAGCAAAAGAATCTTATGGCTGATGCTATGCCAAAGACTAGCACATCCAAGAAGGTTGTTGCTGAGAAGCCTAAGAGGACATCCAGGCAGATTCCAGCTTTTGAGAAAAACAAAAGGACTTCTTCCAGAGTTGTAGATTATGATGACGTGACAACTTTGATGAAGCTCAAACCAAAACTTTCGATACACAATGCCAGCTACCCACTAGCTGAGGATATGAAGAAGAGGAAGGATTCAAGATTGAGAGCATGGAGAGCTATAGATCAATATGCCCAGAGGAAGAAGATAGTTGTGGACTACATATCTTATACCAAAGAGCAACAGGATTTCTATGAGACTATGCTTTTTGACAAGAGTCCAGCTGTGAGTGATATGGGATATGTTGATTGGAAATTCATTAAGGAGAATGAGGACTACTTTCCAAGTGTCCAAGACAATTTCACTGCATAGGTTTGGATGAGTTTGGTGGCAGAGAATTCACTGCTTGGAACGATGAGATGATCATGCAATTCTACTCCACTGAACATTTCTATGGAGATGGTAGAGTTGTATGGATGAGTGAAGGTGCAAGGTATGCATCGACCGTTGAAGAATGGGCTGCTATCTTAGGAGTTCTTGAAGCACAGGATGGTGACTTGGATGTGTACTCAGAATCCAAGGAGAGCCACAATGCTATGGCAAATATGTACAAGGAGATCCCTGCGGCCAATGTGAAGTCTCACAGGCTAGGATCTATCTACTTTCTTCAGGATGGCCTCCGCACAATGAACACCATTCTGAGGCATACTTTGATGCCCAAGTTAGGATATGACAAGATGATCCCAGACCACTCCATCAATATGTTGATCCACCTTGACAAACACACCAGGATCAGAGTCATGGATTTGATTGTTGAGACAATCAAGAGGGTTGGTGCTGACCAGAAGCGTTATGGTTGTTATGCACCCTACATCCAGACGCTTATCAATTCAAAGTTGGAGAAGCACATTTTCACTCTAGATCGTACACATTTACCTCTACAGCTAGATCTTGGGACAATGTTGTGGTGATGGATGCTGAACATCCCACATCTGCTACAACTCAGGCAGAAGCAGAGGCAGCTCGAGCCACTAGTGCTCAGGTCCCTAGATCCAGGAATTCGAAAATGGATCTATTGATATCAAAAGTTCAGGGTATGTAGAAGGACATTAAGGGGATTCTAGACAACCAGAACAGTCTTGTGAGGATCTTTGAAAACATGATCAAGACCCTTAATGATAAGGTGGATGGGCTGACTAAGATGGTCAATGAGCTCAAGAAGGAAGTTGACTTAGTGCCTCTTCCTCACACTACTTCTTCAGATGATGATGAGGAGGAGGATGACTCACCTCTCATGACAGGCACATAGTTTTATACCCAGGCCAGATCAGCCATTGTGCCAGCTCTAGACTTGATGCCCTCTTCATGAGCTCCTGCTGCTGTCACCTCAGCTCCTACTCCATTTGTTCTAGTTCCTCCAGCTGCCACTCCAACTCTATCTGCAGAGATCTTTGCCGATGCTGTTCTCTCGACTCCTTCATCAACAACCGGAGGAGATCAGTCCAAGAACGATTAGATGTATGCCTTTGAACTTTTTGGTAACTTGTTGCCAAACGGGGAGAAGTGTATATAGATCTTTAGGCTTCGAGCGAGAGAGCGTTTTGGTGTTTGTTGCTTTTCAAAACATTTGGTCTTTTGGTTGCTTGTGTTGAGCGTATGAGCATGTCTATGCTACTTTTTCCTATCATCTTAATCAATATGAGATGACCATTCACCTTTGCTTGATTGTGTTGTGCTTTGTTATTCATTCTAATTATTCTCGCACACCACCAAGTTATATGTGACATGGAAGAAGTGCCCCATATACCTAATCGATTGTGCATTTGCATTCAAACGCAAATTCAAAATAATGCACAAATTTAGGGGGATCTCTTGCTTATCACATACCTCTCAAAGCGACCCATATATTCATTGATTTTATCATATGTCAAAGCTTTGATCCATATGTTGTCATCAATTACCAAAAAGGGGGAGATTGAAAGCACATTTGCTCCCTTGGTGGTTTTCGTAATTAATAACACCATATAAGTCATTCAACTAATATTTCCACCAAGTATATTTCAGGAAATGTTCAATGATAGGATTGGCAAAACGAGATTGTGGACATACCCCAAGATGCAAGGAAATAGGTTGGCCAAGCTTCAAGCAAAAGGACTCTACATTTTATATTTGTGAGAAATCACTTTGAGTCCATATGAAAGCCAATACTATTAAAATGGGTAAGGTTTTGTTGGTGAACAATATGCTCAAACGTGCACAAGTGATAGTTAGCAATAATATCCACAAACTCTCCAACCAAAGTCTATTCTATACCTAACGATCAAAATCGATGGAACCAACATTCCCATACAGGTGCCACCGATTCCAGAACCTAGACAAACTCAGCAAAACCCTAGCAACTTTGGCGCAACCGATTCCATACCGGTGCCACTGATTTTAGGTTCCCAACTTTCTGTTAGGTAAATTCACATTATCGGCACCACCAAGAATGTTGGATCAGTGTCACCGAGATTTGAAATCTGACCGTTGGTCACCTTATCGCTGCAACCGAGTTTCCTATATTGGTCTCATTGAGATTTAGAAGTTGCCACCTTTTGGTCACTTTGGTAACACCAATATTAACACATCGGTGTCACCGAGCTGGTCATTTTGTGTGCAACGGTTGGATTTTTGGGGATGCCTATATATACCCCTTCACCACCACCCACTCGAAAGAGAAGCACTCAAAACTATTCCAAACCTATCCTATCAGATTTTTTGAGAAACAACCACCTACCCTTGTGTTGAGGTCAAGATCTTCCACTCCAATCATATGGATCTTGATCTCTAGCTTCCCCAAGTAGCTTTCCACCAATCCCATCTCTTCCACCATGCCAAATCTGTGAGAGAGTGATTGGGTACTGAGGAGTCTATTATCTTGAAGCACAAGAGCAAGGATTCATCGTCATTACCGAGCCTATTACCTTTTGGAGGGTGGTGCCTTCAAGATTGGTTAGGTGTCGCTTGGAAGCCTCCTACTTCGTATTGTGGAGTGAACCAAGAAGTTTGTACGGGTAAGGAGATCACCTACTTCGTGAAGATCTACCCATAGTGTGTCTAGTCCTTCGTGGACGGAAACCATTATGGAATAGTCAAGGTTGCTACTTCGTGGACCCTTTTGGGTGGAGCCCTCCATGGACTCTCGCGACCTTTACTCTCCATGGGTTGAAGACTCCACAAATGTGCATGTATGATAGCGCCACCTATCGGAACCAAGGGAAAAATCATCATGCATACAACTACGTTTGATCTTCCTACCCTATCCCTTCTGTACATGCTTGTTGTTACTTTCCACTTCTATATACTCTTACACTTGCATGTGTATGGTGTACTTGACTTGCCCTGAAATGCTAAAAACTGTCAACCCTAAAAATTGGTATAGGCAAAACTTTTATTTGGTCAAGTAGTCTAATCATCCCTTCTAGAAATACTTTCGGTCCTACAAAGAGTCTTAAATCCATTACATACCATTTGTACTCAAAAATGGCCTTTATGAACAAGTCTTAATAAACTTGAAGTGGAAATCCACAACAATAGCGTGAACCAATGCCATCTGCCTTAACTCTACATACATTCTGACTGGGAAGTGTCCTAGCTCGCATGTTCGTCACCAAGGTAAGCTTCATCATAACCCGATCTTTCATGCGTGGCCAATAAAATAACCAGTGGCAATCTAGTGAGTACTTTGAATGTACTTGCAAGCAACCCATGTTTGGAACAAGGTACAACAATGCATGATATAGCACTAAGTAAGTAAGTTTTGCTGAAAACGAATTTTAAATGCAAAGATATGATCAAGAAACTTGAGTAAGCATGCATCAACTATTGACAGGTACTCATGTGAACAAGTTATAGGTATTATCATAAGCAGGGGCAGGACATCTCATGTTCAACCATCAGACCAAGTCCTCAGACATGTCTCGAGTACCGCCTGAACATCTCATGTTTAGTCATCATGCCAAGTCATCTGACTCAACTCAAGTATCATCCTTGTCACCAACACACACACACACACACACACACCAAGTCATCCAACTATCCATGAACATGGACACACCTATTCGAATAGTTTTACACTCTGCAGAGGTTGCACACTTTACCCACAAGACTCAGGAAAGTTTCATGTAAAGCCACGACTCATGGTATTTTCCATATTCGAGGTAAGTACCCGAGCATTGTCTTTCCCTTGATGATACTAACAAATAGTCCACTCGATTGGTACATCGCCCACATGATGTACATCACGAGTAACATCCATGCAGGCACCAATGGTCTACCTGGTGCCTATGAAGACAGCGCATGATCGTACTTACCGGCACAACCTCGTATCGAGAGTGACCTTGTCACTCCCGTCACTAGTATTGCGCGCTCTATGCTAGTACCCATCAAACTAGTCAACAAAACCCCGTCCCATAAGGGGTATCGTGGTTGTGCATGTAAGGTTGGGACGGTTAGCAAATCTTAAAACTCACTTTTTTCGAAAACGCACACATACAACTTGCTCCGGTACACCACTTCTTTATCAAGTGGTTACCTAGCTCATCATCATCTCCCTCGGGCATTAGTGGCACCCGACGAGGTTTTTGAAGAGTCTTTGAAATCTTTTCATTTCTGACACCATGCATATTCCAATCCCATTTGCGTAGCATCATGTAAGCATCCTATCTACTCCCACCCGCACAACCCTCATCCGGATGGTAGGGTCATGCACGATGCAAGTATCAACGGTAAAGTATCGGAGGCATCCCACCGAAGAGGGGGGTACCAAATCAAAATGATCAGTTCATCGTAATAGAAAGTGCTATATGACATGCATGAAAAAGTTTCTTAACATTGTCAAAGGGATACTTGCCTAGCATATCCAAGTCTTCGAGGTCTTCACACACTTCTCGTCCACTCCGAGCACTGCGTCTAGTTCGTAAACTATCACCGGAAACAACCGCAATACGCAACACCACAAACAGACAATAAATGTGCTCTATAAATAGGATTTTTATTTTTACTGGACATCTCTCGTCATGAGAAAAATAACCAAGGATGTTTTATTGGATGTGGGTCAAGGGGGGTCTTGAATGGTGGAAATGAAGGAAATGATGATCCTATAAGATGTATATAGATTTTTTTATAATAATGAGTGGATGCACTCATCCAATAGGGCATGATTTTAGAAACATTTAGGAAGTGGTTTCACTAGATTTGGAGTTGGCAAGATTTTCCTAGGGATTTTCTAAGTGGGGCATACGTCAATAAATGGTTCAACAATTCACATAACAGAGAAAGTATATGGAATCTTATCTCATGAGCTTAGATACACCCTGTATTTTGAATCTTTGCATATGAATCTAAGGTGAGTGCTGTAGGGATTTTGCAAAGTGTCTCTTGTAATAAAATAAATGGCCAAGGTATTTGATGGAGGAGAAATCTCATGTGGAGAAATCTGCATTGCACACCATTGGATAGATTTTGATTTTTTGGGTTCAAATGAATTTTCTATGGGTTTTACAAGTTCCGGAAAAACAGAAAATGGGAAAAGGTTTTGCCTATTGGTCCAACGACGTGTTGGGCGAAGCATAGGGGTGACTAGACTCGGCCAACCCATCTGCTCGGCCGCGCACGCGCAAGGCAACGCCGAAGGCGTATTTACGGGAAACCGCTTCCACCGCGGGAATGCGCAAACGGCTGAAGCCGTTTCCACTTAAAAATACCGGGCCCTGCCTTTGGGAGGCCGACAGGCGGGCCCCGCCGGCAGGCCTTCTCCCACATCCCTCTCGAAACAGGGCGAGGCAGGGGAGGCGGGCTGAGCGCACGCCGGTGCACGGTCCGGTGGCTCCGGCCACCTCCGGTGACGTTCCGGCCAACGGAGTGCTCGAGCAGGGGTGTGGTGTGTGCCTCGGCTGCTCTCGTGCCCAGGAGAGGTCGCGGTCGAGCGCGGCTTCCACCATGGCGGAGGATGCTTCTAGACATGATGGGTACGGTGCTATGGCCGGCGGGAGGAGAGAAATGGCTTGCATGGATAAGGTTTGGAGGCGTAGGAGGGGCTAGGTGAGGCTCGGGAGAGAGGAGGGGGGCCAGGGAATACTAATTTGAGGAGGGGCCATCGGCAAAGCTCGGGCCATTACCGTCGATGCATAGGAGGAAAGGGTGATTGGGGAGTGCTGGGAGGTTCACAAGTGGTATAGGGGGCAAGAGGAGGGCAGAGGTGAGCTCAGAAGGGCTTTTATAGGCGGGGGTGCGATGCACCATGAACTCGTGCGCCGGCTAATCATTGCCGTTATTGGAGGGTTTGGGGGCCACGGGAGCATGTCTAAGGGCTTCATGGATAAGGTCTAGGTTCACAGAAGGAGCAAAGGGGAATAGAGGAGCACGCGTGTGACTCGCCCACTGTCGCGTGTGCGAGGAAGGGCAACGGGAGGGGGAGAGAGGATGGTGTTGACCGTACGATGTGTCCCGTACACCGAGGGCAACAAGGTGGCAAGAGGGGGGGAGCTCATGGTGGTCGGGGCCATGCATTGGGTGGCGGCTACAATGTGGTCATCACTATAGAGCGCTCTAGAGCGCAGGCATTCCATGCAATGGTATGGCCACTTGTGTCCAACGCATGGTCAATGTTGTCTAGTAGTCCCTAGGGATATAGGATATGCTCTTTGGATCACCAGGGAGGTGGGGAGAGGGGTAGAAGTAAAAGGAGGGGGAGGAAGCTTCTGATTGGGCTTTCCAGGGGGATAATTGAGGTTTTTACCCCACCAATGTTTCAGATAAGACCATGAAATTTCTATTGAAGGTAGAGGGGTTCAAGTAGGGACTCTGGTCAAAATTGTGGGTCAAAGAGAATGATGGAAGGGGCCCAAACGACAAGTTTGGTAAACGATCAAAAGGTGTTTGATGAGTGTTTGATCTAGCAAATTGGTTCTCCTTGCTATCAAACTTAACGGGATTAAATAATAGATGGAATTTGGGTTTATCACCATTTTTGGGCTCATTTTATGAAAGCTGCTAATGCAAACGTTATAACCATGGAAATGGGATGTTATGGGAACGAACACCTATGGGATCACGGGGATCCCTTTAGGTTCGGTTGGGGGGGGGCAGGTTGTGCGAAGAGCCGGTGTGATGAAGAGCATGCGGGGACATTTACCCAGGTTCGGGCCGCATAGAAGCGTAAAACCCTACTCCTGCTTGGTGGTATTGAGAGTGTTCTTAGGGTTCTTGCTACAGGGATGCTACGAGCCACAGCCACAGGTGAGCGCTAGAGGGTTCCTGAAAGAGCAGAAGTTGGAAAGTCCAAAAAAGTCATCTATCGTATTGCCCTGGGTGTAATGCCCGGGACATACCCGCCGGTAGTCGTTACTCCTGGCGGGATCTAGACTGGCCTCAAAGATCAATACTAGTCTTTTCTGCACCAACTTCTGGGTCGGTCACCCATCCTAGAACAACTCCCACCCAAGCACGCTTAACCTGGGAGTTCTGTTCGAATGGGCTGCCGGAAAAGAAGGAATTCCTTATTGATATGAGTATTCTATCATCCCTAATAAGCCAGGCTATCACAATGGGCCGCCTTTTATACTCTAAAGGGGATCCCAATAGCGGCTTACAGTGCATACATGGGGTGTACAGAGCTACAGTGCTATCATACCTAACCCTGACGGAATGGGATAGGCACATTTAATGCCCCGTTAGGCATCTCAGTCAGTCAGAGGGACGGGACGGGAGCCCATCCCATCCACACCACTTAAGTCTCTTCGACTTTGACGCCGCGACACACGTCCAGATGGATTGACACCTGGCCCGTGCACTGGCGGGGTCTTGCCGGGGCTTCGCCTTGCCAAGGCCTTGCTTCGCCTCGGGGTTCAATAGCCTTCCCCGCAAGACCTTGTCGATAGTCTTGATTTTCCTGTGCTGGTATCTAGTA
Source organism: Hordeum marinum (assembly GCA_022496015.1). Lineage (NCBI taxonomy): Eukaryota > Viridiplantae > Streptophyta > Magnoliopsida > Poales > Poaceae > Hordeum > Hordeum marinum. Next base: position 202,505,301 of record CM039673.1, read on the forward strand.
AGTCCCTGTTAGGCCTTGCCGCCAGGGCGGCAGCCACTGCCCGTGTACGAGTAAGGGGCAGTGGAGAGCCCAAAACTCTAGTGCACCAACAGGAGCCCCCGGGCCTAGGCCACACACGTCACGAGGCGCTGTTGGGCTAGGCCCAATTAGTGCACGGGCATGCGTGGTAGGGCCTTGCGCTTGTCATCATTGCGCTCGCTGCGCTTCCCCATGACGCCCATTGAATGCGGGACATGGAATACGTGCGCGGCGCAACCTTCAAATTTTTAATTACATCGTCAGGTCATTTCGCCATGCACTCCGCATGCATAGCGGGGAACCAGCAATGGGCGCCCATGATTTAAAGTTCCTGGGAAAAGCAGTAACCGTAGCGCCATGGATTGGAGCGATGGGGTGGTTGCTATTTGCCTCGTGCTCGAGGGCGCCGCTATTGGAGGAGGTGGGGGGCATCCTTTGGAGTGGAGGAGAGCCGGCCCTCGCACTTCTCCCTATAAATAGAGGGCCAGCGGGGGCAGTGCTCATCCATCCTTTTTCCATATCTTGCCTTTCCGAGTGTAAACCTCCAATGTTCGCTCCCCCACATCTCCATAACCTACAAGCGGCACCCGCCCCCAGACATCAAAAGTGGGCGTGGGCAACCACCATCCTCAGCTTCAAGAAGAAGCTCTCATCTGGATCATGCCCGAGCGCGCGTGGTGGAGGTGGTGCGAGGGGTCGCGGCCGCCGTGGGGGCCGAGGCCCGGGGAGGTGGAATGCCGCTCCACCTCCTCCTCCGATGCCAGGCCTCTCCATTAAGGAGACCCATGCCGAGGGGATGACGCTGGACTTCGTCCTCGAGCTAGCCTGTCTCCTCTGGAGCCATCTGCGCCTTCCTCGCTTCTTTGCCAGGGAAATGGAGGGCGATGAGCCGCCCGTCCTGTGGCTGTGGGTGGCTGCTTCTTATAACGGCACGACGCGGGTAAGCGTCGATTACCAATGAACCGCGTCATGTTCCTCAGGCGCGGCTGGAAGAACTTTGCACGTGCCCAAAACCTCCAGGTGGAGCATGTCCTTCCCTTCAAAATGACGGAGGCTATTATGCCCTCCATCAAGATTTATGGGCACTCCGGTGTCCGTCTCAGCAGCTGCGAAGAGAGATCGAGCAGCACCAAAAGCATGTCCTCGGGTGAGAGCGATGAGGAGGATAGCGGTGAAGACGACAAAGATGAGCCTGGTCTTGAAGGAGTCAAGTCCGAGCCCGAGGAATAGAACTCGGAATGACCATCGGTCGCACCATCATCGTCAGCCCCACGCCTCTCCCCGTCACGGCAAGATGTCCTTGCTGAGTGCTTTAGTCCCGGGCGCTGCCTCATCTTCCAGCTGGGTCTTCCGGCAGGCTTGTGGACTACAGCTTCTGGGGTCCATCCTCCTTTTTGCCGTGCCAACCTTCACCTCGGTGCGATGCTAGTCGAGGAGGGACCAAGCTCTTACCTGCCCATTTGGCAGCCCTGCCCCCTCAGCGCAGTGCTGGTCTAGAGGGGTAAAGCTGCGCTTCTGCCACAGGCCCCTCGCCATCCTTTTCTTCTTGTATTTCCCCTCTCCTTTCCATATTTTTCTTCTTGTAATCTCCCCTAGGGGAGAAAGTCAAATAAAGGTGTACTAAGGAAAAAGCGATATCTCATGTAAATTTCACCCCATTTTTAATGAACACATATTATCTTCCTTGTTAGACCTTTTTTCTGTATATGGAGCTTTCCCTACACTTTCTTAGAAAAATATTGTTGGCGTGCGTACCCTACCGCGAATGCTTCGAGGAACAGGTCCTTAGCATCCTGCTGGCGGTGCTACTGCCGGCAACATACATCGGCGTCCTTGGCATAGCCATTAAAGGTGTGGGTCTTGCTCGACATAGAATAAGAGCGCAAGCGTTGTCACTTGAGTCGTTGAGCGGACTCAAAAGGATACAAGGAGCGCGGGCGCGACCATTTAAGATGTTGAGTGGTCCCGAATACAGTGAGGGCGCAGCCAATTGTAGCGAGTTTCCCGTGCGTGTAGGTTTTCCGTACATACGTCAAATTCACCCAAAGAAAATAATTTCACGGCAAGGATTCACTTGGCGTTTTTGCGGCTTATCTTTTGTTGTCGTGCTCCCTTCGGCAAAAAATTTTGGGATGTCGCTCATAGGTATCCGTACCATCACCCCCCAACAAAGCTGCACGCGAGAGGTCCTTCCGTCCTTTGAGAAAAAGAAAGAAGAGAAAATATGGATATGGAACCTTGACGTTTTGTTAGTCCTTGCGGGGATTAAGTGCGATGCAACACCTCAGACAAACATGCACATAAGTAAACATGAGAAACGAACAGGATTGCGGAACACTTATCTTTATTTAACTATGCATAGGGTCCGAGCCTGGTTTTGTATCAAGGATTACATGCTTGAGCAGCAAGACTTGTACAAAAGGTGGCTGCCCGGAGGCCTGGAAACCTCGCCTCATGGGTAGAACTTGCGAAGATGTTCGATATTCCAGGAGTTGCTCACTAGGATGCCATCTTCAGTCTCCAGACGGACTTCACGAGGCCTGGTAACTAGTACTACTCAATAAGGGCCTTCCCACTTTGGTGTCAACTTGTTGGAATTCTTGCCGGACTGAACTCGCCGAATAACATGGTCGCCTTCCTTAATACTTATGGAATTAACTTTGCGGCAGTGGTAGCGGCACAAAGCTTGTTGGTAGCTCCAGCTCTTGTAGCAGCCTGAAGACAGTCTTCCTCAAGGAGTGTCGCGTCGTCTTGCCGCAACTGCTCTTGCTCAATCTCATCACGAGCACTCGAGGCGACCCATATATGAGTTCCGTGGGGAGAACTTCCTCTGCCCCATAGACAAGGGAGAATGTTGTTTGGCCAGTAGCTCGATTTGGTGTCGTTCTGATTGACAAAAGAACCACCGGCAACTCATCAATCCAGTTCCTTCTGCACTTGTGTAGCCTATCAAAAGTTCTTGTCCTGAGACCTCGCAGCACTTCAGCATTAGCCCTCTTCTCTTAGCTATTGCTCCTAGGCTGGGCAACGGAACCAAAACAGAATTTGCTACCAAAGTCTTGGACATACTACATGAAGGTGCGGCTCGTGAACTGTGTGTCATTGTCATTGATGATCCTGTTGGGAACACCAAAGCGGCAAACTAGTCCCTTAAAAAACTTGACGGTTGCCTATGTTGTCACCTTTCCCACTGCTTCCACTTCAGGCCACTTTGTGAACTTGTCGATCGCAACATACAAGTACTCAAAGCCCTCGGTAGTGCAGTAAAAGGGGCCCAAGATGTCAAGCCCCCAGACTGAAAATATCCAGGAGAGAGGGATCATTTGTAGTACTTGAGCTAGTTGATGTAGTATCTTCGAATGAAAATGGCATGCCTCACACTTGGTTACCAACGCCATTGCATCGTGGAGGGCGATGGGCTAAAAGAAGCCTTGCCCGAATGTTGTCCCGACAAGGGCTCTTCACCCTATGTGGAAGCCACATATGCCTCCATGTATCTCTGCCAACAGCTTCAGTCCATCTTCCCAGGAAAGGCATTTGAGTTTCACACCCTTCGGTCTTTTTGTGTACAGGACGTTGTCCAAGAACTGGTACATATTAGACCGGCGGGCTAATCTCTCCGCTTCTTCTTGTTCCCCAAGAAGTTCTCTTGTCTATAGGAAATGGATGATGTGTTGCGCCCACGCCGGAGCCTGTGGCTCGATAGCAAGGACCAAAGGCATATCCTTCGTCGGGGTAGCATTTGTCTCGACATGAAGGGCCTAAGGGCCTGCCGGAGTCTATTGTGCCCATCAAGCCTGGCGGGAGAGTATGCTTCTACGGCAAGAGCCGAGGGCCCTGCCGGAGCAAAGTACTCACCGACAAGCCTGTCTTTCTCTCTGGCAGCCTTCTCGCCGGCAGCTTCGGGGAGCTCTGTCGGGAAATACTCGCCGGAACTTAACTTTCTTCTCTTCTATTGTCTAGTTGATGGTGTCACGGAGGGTTGATTTAGTTGGAGCATGAAAGTTCCTGGTTCCACATGTAATATAGGGGCAGCACACTTTGACAGGCCATCGGGAATGCTGTTCTCTGCATGTGGAACGTGGTCCATTTGCAGGCCATCAAAATGTTCTTCCAACTTCCTCACTTCGTCTATATGAGCTTCCATCACTACGCTCTGGTAGTCTTTGTTCACTTGCCTGACGACAAGTTGAGAATCACCTCTGACAACAAGTTTCTTAATCCCAAGGTCTACCGAGATCCTGAGACTCGCAAGTAGTCCTTGTACTTAGCAGCGTTGTTCGTTGATCATTCCCAGGGAAAGTGCATCTGAACCACATATCTGAGGTGCTCTCCGGTGGGTGCGACAAGCAGCACTCCGACACCGGCGCCTTGCAGCAAGAAAGCTCCATCAAAATACACGATCCATTCTCGATCAGTTTCTTTGCTGGGTAGTGTTCATTGTGGAATCTCTTCATCAGGCATTGGGGTCCATTCTGCAATGAACTCTACCAAGGCCCTGCTCTGAATGGTCGAACTGTTTTCAAACTTAAGACCAAACCTTGATAGTTCCAAAGCCCACTCCACAATCCTGTCAGTAGCTTCTGGGTTCTGCAATATCCGCTATAGCTGGAAGCGGGTGAGAACGGTGATCTCATGTGCTTGGAAGTAATTGCGCAGCTTCCTCGAGGCCATAAGAAGCCCGAAGAGCAATTTTTGCACACCGGAATACCTTAATCTAGCCCCCTGCAACTAGGATCTGACAAAATAAACTGGTCGCTGCACCACCTTCTTCTTTTGAATTATTTCATTCAACTACGCAGACCCTCATTTCCCGGCACCAGACCCTGCCGGGGAATATCCTGGCTCGTCGCTTGGCGGTCCTGCCGTTGCCGCTTCTTCTTCATCAACTTCTCTTTCGGCCACTAGTGCAGCACTCACCATGTTATTTGTTGCCGTCAGATACAGCAGCAACGACTCTTGGGGTTTTGGCACGACTAGGACTGGCGGAGAGGAAAGGTACTTCTTCAAATCCTGCAGCGCTGCCTCCGCTTCCGGATTCCATTTCATTGGACCTGCCTTTTTCAAGATTTTGAAAAAGGGCAGGGTGTGCTCAGCAGATTTTGAGCTGAACCTACTTAGAGTAGCAACACAGCCGGCAAGGCATCGCACATCTTTGTCTCGTCTTAGTGCTTCAATTTGCTCAATTGCCTTGATCTTGTCGAGATTTGCTTTCATTCCTCGTTGAGAGACAAAGAACCTGAGAAGTTTTCCGGATGGGATGCTGAACACACATTTCTTAGGGTTGAGCTTCATGTTGATCTTGCGCAGATTTGCAAATGTTTCTTCTAGGTCTGATGAAAGCGTGGCCTCATCCTTGGTTTTGACCACTATATCGTCCATGTAAGCATCCATATTTCTATGTAGACGGGGCTCACCAATCTGGACAGCTCTTGCAAAGGTAGAACCAACACTTTTCAACCCGAAAGGCATACGCAGAAAGCAATATGTACCACATGGGGTGATAAATGTGGTCTTCTCCTCATCTTCTTTGGCCATGAAAATCTGATGATAGCCTGAATAGGCGTTAAGGAAAGACAATATATCGCAGCCGGGAGTGGAGTCCGCAGTCTGGTCGATGCGCGGCAAGGGAAAAGGATCTTTGGGGAACGCCTTGTTGATGTTTGTGAAATCAATGCATAGCCTCCACTTCCCATTTGCCTTGCGCACTACGACTAGATTGGACAACCATGTAGGATGGAGTACTCCTTTGATGAGGCCAGCCGCTTCTAACATCTTGATTTCTTCGGCAATAAACTATTGCCGCCCCAAAGCTTGCTTCTGAACCTTCTGCTTGATAGGCCGCGCATGCGGACAAACGGCATGGTGGTGCTCAATCATCTTCCTGGGAACGCCGGGGATATCAGATGGTTGCCATGCAAACACATCGACATTCGCCCATAGGAAGGCGACGAGCATGCTTTCCTATTTGTTGTCAAGGGTGGAACTTATGGTGAAAGTTCCCCCCATGCCATCCTCCTTGGCGGGCACCTTCTTGGTCTTCGGTGGAGCTTCCTTGGACTTCTTGTTCTTGTCATTGGAGCTCTCTAGCACATCATCGAAGGGAGCACAGCAACCCGAGCTGGCGCGCTTGCCGGAATGTGCACCAGAGGCGTTGCCGGTCTTCTTTCCCCCAGGAGCTTCAGCGGCAGGAGCAAGTGCCTTGGCAGCCGGTGCTACAGCTGCTCTGCGGTATAGTTGGTCAGCGCAGATAAGTGCGCTTTTCTTGTCGGAGTTAATGGTGGTGACGCTCATTGCCCCAGCATCTTCAGCATGTTGTAAGCGAAATGAGTGGCCGCCATGAACATGGCTCGTGCCGGGCGGCCAAGAATGTTGTTGTATAGTGATGAGATCTTGGCAACATAAAAAACGATCTTCTCCATTTTGAAATTGATATCTCTACCAAACATCACCGGCAATGTGACCTTTCCTTTCACCTAAGTCCTTCCCGAATTGACCCCTTGGAAAGCGCCTATCAGCTCGAGATCTTCATCAGGAATTTGCAACCTCTGAATGACATTGGGCAAGATCAGGTTCAAGCTGGCCCCCCTGTCGACTAACATCTTTGTCACCTTGAGGTTGCGGACTGTTGGTGAGACCAACAACGGCAAGCACCCGACCGCAGTTATGCGACAAGGGTGGTCCTCGGTGTCGAAGATTATAGGAGTGTTGGACCACTTCAGAGGTCTCTGCCGCATTAACCTCGCGCGCCCACTGTTTAAGTTGGCGGTGAGAGGAATGCGACGAGGCGGCTCCCTCTATGCAAATCATATGTGTAGCCTTCTGAAACTCATGCTCACTAGACTCGTCGTCCTCTTCGACATCGTCATCATCACCCCTTTGCTTGTTGAGGCCACGGGCTGCCCGGTCTTCTTGTTGCTTGGGCTTGCCGCGGCAACCTCCTCGGCCAACACGCTTCTTGCCGGACCCCTTGGCACCATCCTGGCCCTTCTCCTTGTCTCGCCTCTCGTACTCGGTCTTCTGCTTCTTGGTAAACTGCTCAAATTACCGATAGTCTTGGAAATCGTGGCCCTTGGTGCGATGGATTTTGGAATACTGCTTGTCGGATTCTTCTGGCTTGCTGGTAGCCGCCAGGGCATGGCAGGAGGCGCACCCGGCAACATCGTTGTCGGGGTCATCAACCTTGCCCTTCTTGGTGGCATCGGGGTTGCCGGATCCTTCGATGGCTAGCACAGTCTTGCCCTTGTGCTTCTTGTTCTGCCGCCAGTTCATCGTTAGCTCTTCCCGCATCCTGTGGTTGCGCACGTTCTGATGGAACACGCTGATAAGAGCGGCATGATGAACGTCTTGTATGTTGTGATGCATGAGGCTGGACCTTTGGATGTACTTGCGTAAAGTTTCGCCTTCCTTATCAGGGATGTTGTGTAGATCACTTTCTTGGCCAGGAGCTTGATGACCTCCTGTGAAGGCGCCAACAAACTCGTGGCACAAGTCTGCCCAGGAGACGATTGACCCCTCTAGCAAGTGCATCAACCATGACCCGACATTGGGCTTAAGCACCAACGAGAAGTAGTTTGTGACTCTCTTGTCGTCGTGACCCCCGGCAGCTTGCACCACAATGGTGTAGATGCTCAGGAATTCTGACAGATGAGTCTTGCCATCATACTTCTCCGGGACTTCTGGCTTAAACGTGCGAGAGTTGGGCCACTGGACTTGCCGCAACACACGGGTAAGCGCTGGACAACCCACCTCATAAGGTAGGCTTACAGGATATCCTGGCATAGACTTATCTATGGTGGGACCCGCGTGCCTATCCGACTGGAGGCGCACTTCCCGCCATCGTTCGATTGCAATCCGAGCGTCTTCCTTGCCGCGTTCTCGAAGAACTTCTTGTTCATCGGGGGGCATCCGTGGGTTGGATGACGCCGTCGAGTAGCCATCATGATCGTCGGTTCGTCGAGTCGGTGACTAGCGATGTTGTTGTGGAGGAGAATGTGGTGAGGTCGTGCCGCCTCCGGTCTTCTCTACACTAGCATGAGCTGGCTCGGTGCACCAAAACTTATTCGCGAGGCTGAGGCGGCTTGGAATGGTGGATCTCCATTCATCGAGCTTCTACGCAACCGGCGGGAAGTTTAGGAGTAGTTGTGCCCGTGGCATCTCTTTTTCCGACGCGGTTGGTAACGAACGGCGCGAGGAGCGCAAGGTGCTCTGACTCCTGACCGTGTTAGAAGGAGCACCACCGCGGTCCCGCATCGGCACGCCACTCCTGCCTGCATGTTGGTGAGCACGCTTGTCTCGTGCATCTTGGGAAGGATGTGTAGGAGCTTTCCCGTGGGGATGCTGAGAATTGCGGGCGCCTTGGCGTGGTCCTCCACGCGCAGCCTTCTCAGGACGCTAGTTAGGCCTTTCATCCTCCTGAGAAGGCTGCGGCATAGAGGCCAGCGTGGGTGCCCTAGAGGATACGCTTTCATCCTCAGAGTTTGTGGTACCACCCGCAGGTGGTACCACTCCGTCTTGAGACATAGGGGCATGGGTATTCCCGCTGCCATCATGGGTGTCTCCGCGGCGAGTGTTGCCGCTAGTTAGGCCTTGATCACCGAAGGGTCGCGAAAGTTCCAAACCTCCGCCTCCTCCTCCTCCACCCATGTCTACACCCTCTCGTGTCTCCATAGAAACAGGGATGGTGGACGTGGATGGGCCAGCTGCTGTCGGGCCCCTCTTCTCGGGAGCCATGCCGATGATAAGAACAAAGTAATTGGCATGATGATTACCAGAACGGGTTCGCCCAACCTAATTCCCCTACCTGGCGCGCCAAAGATGTCGTGGGAACGAACACCTATGGGATCATGGGTATTCCTTTCGGTTCGGTGGGGAGGGGGCAGGTTGCATGAAGAGTCGGTTTGATAAAGAGCACGCATGTATCTTTACCCAGGTTCAAGCCGCATGGATGCGTAAAACCCTACGCCTACTTGGTGGTATTGAGAGTGTTCTTAGGGTTCTTGCTACAAGGATGTTGTGAGCCACTGCCACGCGTGAGCGCTAGAGGGTCCCTCAAAGTGCAAAAGTTGGAAAGTCAAGAAAACTCCTCTACAATATCGCCCTGGGCCTCCTTTTATACTCTAAAGGGGATCCCAACAGCGTCATACAGTGCATACACAGGGTGTATAGAGCTACAATGCTATCATACCTAACCCTGACAGAATAGGACACGCGGATTTAATGCACCGTCAGGCATCTCTGTCCGTCATAGGGACGGGACGGGAGCCTGTCCCATTGGCACCGCTTCAGTCTCTCCGACATCGACCCCACGACACATGTCCAAATGGATTGACACCTGGCCCGTGCATTGGCGGGGTCTTGCCGGGGCTTCGCCTTCCGAGTCCTTGCCTTTCTGGGGCCTTGCTTCACCTAAGGGTTCAATAGCCCTCCCGACAAGACCTTGCCAGTAGTATTGATTTTCCTCTGCTAGTATCTGGTAAGTCCCTACTAGGTCTTGCCGCCAGGGTGGCTGCCACTACCCGTGCACGAGTAAGGGGCAATAGAGAGCCCAAAACTCTAGTGCACCGACATGGGCAGAAATGGATTTGTTTAGATTTAGCTAAGAAAATCCATTTTCCTTGATGCACCACTTGGGGTGGTGGCATATGTTCTCCATTAGAGCATGCCCAAAAAGTTTGGGACCAAATGGGGGAACTTGTTAATGCAAAGCTTCTGAAAGCACATTTTCTCCCTTGGTTGTTTTGGTAAGTAATAAAAGCATATATGTCATTGAACTAATGTATCCACTAAGCATGTTTCAAGAAAAGATCCATGATGGGTTGGCAAAAGGATTGTGGAAACCCCGAAGATGCAAGGAAATAGATTGGCAAAGCTCCAAGCAAGAGGACTGTACAATTTACCTTTTGTGACAAATCACTTTGAGTCCATAGGAAAGCCAATACTATTAAAAGGGGGTAAGGTAGTGTTGGTGAAAAAATGCTCATACATGAACAAGTGATAGTCACCACATACACCCACAAGCTATACCACAAAAGTCTGGCCAAAGACAAATTCACAAAATTGGTCCCACAAAGTTTCATGAATCGGTGCCACCGAGTTTGGCAATCTGACCGTTGGTCACCTTATCGGTGCAACCGAGTTTTATGTATCGGTCTCACCGATATTCAACAGTTGCTAGCTTATAGGCAACTCGGTACCACCGAGAATAACACATCGGTGTCACCAAGTCTTAATTATTAGGTGTAATGGTTAGATTTTTGGATATGCCTATATATAATCCTCCACCACCACTCACTCGCAAGAGAAGCACTCAGAACAGTCGCCCACTCATACCTACTAATTTTCTGAGAGACACACACCTACTCATGTGTTGAGATTATGGCATTCCATTCCTATCATATGAATCTTGATGTCTATCCTCCCCAAGTTGCTTTCCACCCAATCAATCTCTTCCACCATAGCCAAATCTGTCAGAGAGTGATTGTGTGTTGAGGAGTCTATCATCTTGAAGCAGAAGATCAAGGAGTTCATCAACATTATCGAGCCTATTACCTTTTGGACGATGGTGCCTCCTAGATTGGCAAGGTGTCTCTTGGGAGCCTCCTACTTCATGTTGTGGAGTGAACCAAGAATTTGTAAGGGCGAGGACATTGCCTACTTTGTGAAGATCTACCTCAAGTTAGGCTAGTCCTCCGTGGATGAAGGCCATCATGGTATAGTCAAGGTTGCCTCTTCATGGAACCCTCAGTGGATAGAGCCCTCTGTGGAGTGATATGTCTCCAACGTATATATAATTTTTGATTGTTGCATGCTCTTATATTATCTGTTTTGGATGTTTTATATGCATTCATATGCTATTTTATATTATTTTTGGGACTAACCTATTAATCCAGAGCCTAGTACCAGTTTATGTTTTTTCCTTGTTTTTGAGTTTCGCAGATAAGGAATATTAAACGGAGTCCAAACGGCATAAAAACTTCGGAATGATTTTTTCTAGAACAAAAGCAAACTACGAGACTTGAGAACCAAGGCTGAGGAGCCACCGTGGGGCCACAAGCCCTAGGGGGCGACCAGGTGGGTACGCCACGATGGGCAGCCTTGTGAGCCCATGGCAGCTCCCCTAACCCTAATCTTAAGCCTATAAATTCCTAAATATTCCATCATTATCAGAACGAGCCATGAAAACACTTTTCTGCCACAAAAAGCCTCCGTTCCCGAGAGATCCAATCTTGGAGACTTTTTCGGTAATCTGCCGAAGGGGGATTCGATCACAGAGGGCATGTACATCAACTCCATTGCCCCTCCAATGATGCGTCAGTATTTCACCACAGACCTATGGGTCCATACCTAGCAGCTAGATGGCTTCTTCTCTCTCTCTTTGCTTCTCAATACCATGTTCTTCATGATCTTCATGGAGATCTATCCTATGTAATACTCTTTTGCGGTGTTTTTGTCGAGATCCGATGAATTGTGGGTTTATGTTTAGATTATCCATGAATATTATTTGAGTCTTTCCTGAATTCTTATATGCATGATTTCATATCTTTGCAAGTCACTTCGAGTTATTGGTTTGGTTTGCCCAACTAGATTGGTAATTCTTGCAATGGGAGAAGTGCTTAGTTTTGGGTTCAATCTTGCGGTGTCCTCACCCAGTGACAAAGTAGGGGTAGCGAGGCACGTATTGCACTGTTGCCATCAAGGGTAAAAAAATGGGGTTTTCATCATATGCTTGAGTTTATCCCTCTACATCATGTCATCTTACTTAATGCATTACTCTGTTCTTCATGAATTTAAAACTCTAGATGCAGGCAGGAGTTGGTCGATGTGTGAAGTGATAGTAGTAGATGCAGAATCGTTTCGGTCTACTTGTCACGGACGTGATGCCTATATACATAATCATTGCCTTGGATATATTCATAATTATTCGCTTTTCTATCAATTGCTTGACAGTAATTTGTTCACCCACTGTAATACTTGCCATAATGAGAGAAGCCATCGAGTGAAACCTACGGCCCCTGGGTCTATTTTCCATATTATACTTTCAGATCTAAAACCAAAAATACCAAAAATACTTGCTGCATTATTTTTACTTTTAGTTTTACTTGCCGTTCAAGCCTCCTATAATATCTATCTCTATTAGATCTCATCCTTGCAAGTAACCGTGAAGGGATTGACAACCCCTTTATAGCATTGGGTGCAAGAGTTTGATTCTTTGTGCCAGTACATCTATTGTTGACTCGCTTGTATCTCCTACTAGATTGATACCTTGATTCTCAAAAACTGAGGGAAATACTTACCCACTTTTCTACATCAAATTGTTCCTCTTCACGGGAAACCAACGCATGCTCGAGAACTAGCAAGAAGGATTTCTCGCACCGTTGTCGGGGAGATACATAGCAAGTCAAGATAAGAACTCACTCGTCAACTTGCCATTTATGGTTTGGTTGCGGGGAGATCTACATCAAGACTACCAAGTACACATCACAAACTCATCTCTTGAATTTGCATTATTTGCCATTTGCCTCTCGTTTTCCTCTCCCCCACTTCACCAATTTGCCTTTTTGCTCTCTCTTCTTTTGTTCGCCTTTTCATTTCTAAGTTTGCTTGTGTTGCCATGTGCCTTCTGTTTGCTTGCATGTTTGCTTGCTAAAAATCTATTGATATGGATCCTCATCCACTTACTAATCTTTTCAAAAGGCCAAACTATGATGAACCCATTGCTTGTGAGTTGAGTGCACTTGATTATCTCTATGAAGTTTTGTTTCAAAATCATGAATCTGAAAAATTTGATGATGTGTTGAAATAAGAAAATTATAAAGTGATTCATGATATATACTTGAATGAAAAGCATGATTGCCATGTCGATAGTATGAACTCTCTGAATATCCATGATGCTAATTATATACAAAACCACAAGCTTGGGGATGTTGTGCTTGATGAAGATGATTTTTTTTGTTCCCCAAGTTTTGGTAATGACAGGTATGCTATAATTGATCATAAAAAGAATGCTTTGTGTGATAGTTATATTGTGACATTCCTTCTTGATGCTACTGAAAATTACTATGAGAGTGGAACACATGCTTTTAGATATTCAAATAATATCAAGTTTCCTCTCTATGTGTTCAAAGTTTGGATGTTATGCTTGTTTTGCCTTCCTATGGTAGTTGATATTTGTTTCCATAATTTGTTTGCTCACAAAATCCCTATGCATAGGAAGTGGGTTAGACTTAAATATACTTCCCATGTGATTCATGATATTCCTATTGCTGCAAATAGGATTCTTGGTAGACCTTTCCTTAGAACGATTGGTGCAATTATTGACATGAAAAAAGGAAATATTAGATTCCAATCTCCATTAAGGAAAGGCATGGAACACTTTCCAAGAAAGAAAATAATATTACCTTATGAATCTATCATGAGAGCTACTTATGGATTGCATAGCAAAGATGACAATATCTAGATCTATTACGTTTTGCCTAGCTAGGGGCGTTAAACAATAGCACTTGTTGGGAGGCAACCGAATTTTATTTTGCTTTTTGCTTTTTGCTTCTGTTTTGGTGTGTTTTGCACATTATTAGTTCTGTAGTAATTGTGTTTTTGCATTTTAATTAGTGTTTGACCCAAGTAAATCTTTGGGGTGATCTATGGTAGTTGTTGATTTGATCTTGCTGAAAAACGGAAACTTTTGCGCTCAGCTAGGAATTTTCTAAAATTTTCAAAGTGTGGAATTGATCTTAAATTTTTATACAATATTTATATACAATTTTCCCTGATTGTCCTAATGTTTCAGAATTTTTAGAGTTCCATAAGTATTTGAAGTTTACAGATTGCTACAGACTGTTCTATTTTTTACATATTCTGTTTTCTTTGTGTTGTTTGCTTATTTTGATGTATCTATGGGTCGTATCGGGGGGGTATGAGTCATGGAAAATGTAGAATACAGTAGGTATTATACAAATAGAACTAAAGTAGGAGTTAACAACAGTACCTAAAGTGGTGATTTATCTTTTTATACTAACGGATCTCATGAGGTTTCTATTGAGTTTTGTGTTGTGCAGTTTTAAGGTTTTGGGTGACGATACTAAGCTTGAGGATGCCCAAGGCACCCCAAGTCATATTCAAGGATACCAAAAATCCTAAGCTTGGGGATTCCACGAAAGGCATCCCCTCTTTCGTCTTTAATCCATCGGTAAATTTACTTGAGGCTATATTTTTATTCACCACATGATTTATGTTTTGCTTGGAGCGTCTTGTATGATATGAGTCTTTGCTTTTTAGTTTGACACAATCATCCTTGCTTCACACATATTTTTAGAGAGACACTCTGAATCGTGAATTTGTTAGAATACTCTATGTGCTTCACTTATATCTTTTGAGCTAGGCAATGTTGCTCTAGTGCTTCACTTATATCTTTATAGAGCATGATGGTGTTATATTTTATAGAAATTATTGAACTCTCGCTCCTCACTTATATTATTTTGAGAGTTTCTTCAAACAGCATCGTAATTTTTTTAGGTTATGAATTTAGTCCTAATGTAATGGCCGTCCTAGAGGGATATAATAAAAACTTTCATATTAAGTGCATTAAAAACTATGAGAAGTTTGATTCCTTGCATCTAGTTTTGAGATAATAGGGATGGTAATATGAGAGTCATGCTAGTGATTAGATGTGAATTGGAAGAGATACGTGTGTTAAATCTTGTGATTCCCGTAGCATGCACGTATGGTGAACCGTTATGTAACAAAGTCGGAGCATGATTTGTTTAATGGCTATCGACCTTTGTGTGAGGGTCAGGAGCGTGCGATGGTTAACTCCTACCAGCCTCTCCCCTAGTATAATGCATATAATACTTTGTTTGATAACTAATAGACTTTTGCAATAAGTATGTGAGTTCTTTATGACTAATGTTGAGTCCATGTATTATACGCTCTCTCACCCTTCCACCTTTGCTAGCCTCTCTAGTACCGCACAACTTTTGCCGGTACACAAAACCCTCCTTACTCAAAAAAGCCACCATATATTTCTCAAAACATCCACCATACCTACCTATTATGGCATTTCAATAACCATTCCGAGATATATTGCCATGCAATTTCCACCATGTAGTTTTTCTATGACTTGCATCATCACTTTATATTGCATATAGAGTCATATTTTGCCATAGGAATTGAGTTGTAATTTCTTTTCTTTGAGTTATAAGTAAATAAAAGTGTGATTATTTTTCATTAATAGAGTATTGTCCCATGAGAAAAAAGGATGATGGAGGCTATGACACCCTCAAAAGTTGGGATGAGTATCCGGACTTTACAAAAAAATAAAAGTGGCCAGCGAAGCCGAAACTAAACAATAATAAAAGAGGCCAAAGAATCCCACCAATATATATATATATATATATATATATGAGATAAAGAGACAAGGGACAATTGCTACTACCTTTTTCCACACTTTTGCTTCGAAGTAGCACCATGGTCTTCATGATAGAGAGTCTCCTATTTGTCACTTTCATATAACTAGTGGATATTCATTATGCACGACCACTTAGTTTTATTTTTGAGCTTTCATACACTTATAGCTCTAAGTGCATTTGTTGCATGGAAATACCTACTCACTCACATTGATATCTATTGATGGGCATCTCCATAGCCCATTGATATGCCTAGTTGATGTGAGACTATCTTCTCCTTTTTCCCTTGCACCTCCTCCATAATCTATTCCAGCTATAATGCTACATCCATGGCTCACAGTCATGTATTGCGTGAGAGTTGACAAGGTTTGAGAACACCAAAAGTGTGAAACAATTTCTTGACTTGTTCATCGGGGTTGTGCCTGATTTATATACTTTGTGTGGGGAAGGTGGAGCATAGCCAAACCATACATATGATATTGTAGGGATGACTTTATTAGGACATGTTATTTCGAAAGGACACGACTACCTTATTGGTGTTCTCAAAGTATTACTATTTTTATGTCAATTTTAGACTATTGTTTTGAATATTACAGATCTGAATATTCATGCCACAATAAAGAATATCGCATGGATAAACACGTTAGGTAGCATTCGACATCAAAAATTCTATTTTTATCCTTTACCTACTCGAGGACGAGCAGGAATTAAGCTTGGGGATGTTGATACGTCTCCAATGTACCTATAATATTCGATTGTTCCATGCTATTATATTATCTGTTTTGGATGTTTTATATGCATTAATATGCTATTTTATATTATTTTTGGGACTAACCTATTAATCTAGAGCCTAGGGCAAGTTTATTTTTTTCCTTGTTTTTGAATTTCACAGATAAGGAATATTAAATGGAGTCCAAATGGAATAAAACATTCGGAATGATTTTTTCTGGAACGAAAGGAAACTATGTGACTTGAGAACCAAGGGAGTGGAGCCACCGTGGGGCCACAAGCCCTAGGGGCGCGGCTAGGGGGTAGGCTGTGCCGGCCAGGCTTGTGTGCCCACGGGAGTTCCCCTAACCCTAATCTTCGGCCTATAAATTCTCAAATATTCCATCATTATCAGAACGAGCCACGAAAACACTTTTCTGCCGCCAGAAGCCTCCGTTCCCGAGAGATCCAATCTTGTAGCCTTTTCCGGTAATCTGCCGAAGGGGGATTCGATCATGGAGGGCATCTACATCAACTACATTGCCCCTATGATGATGCGTGAGTGGTTCACCACGGAGCTACGGGTCCATAGCTAGTGGCTAGATCGCTTCTTCTCTCTCTTTGGTTCCAAATACCATGTTCTTCATGATCTTCATGGAGATCTATCCAATGTAATACTCTTTTGCGGTGTGTTTGTCGAGATCCGATGAATTGTGGGTTTATGTTCATATTATCCATGAATATTATTTGAGTCTTTCCGAAATACTTATATGCATGATTTCATATGTTTGGAAGTCTATTAGATTTATTGGTTTGGTTTGGCCTACTAGATTGGTAATTCTTGCGATGGGATAAGTGCTTAGTTTTGGGTTCAATGTTGCAGTGTCCTCACCCAGTGACAAAGTAGGAGTAGCGAGGCACGTATTGTATTGTTGCCATGAAGGGTAAAAAGATGTGATTTTCATCATATTGCTTCGGTTTATCCCTCTACATCATGTCATCTTACTTAACACGTTACTCTGTTCTTCATGAACTTAATACTCTAGATGCAGGCAGGAGTCGGTCGATGTGTGGAGTAATAGTAGTAGATGCAGATTCGTTTCAGTACGTGCCATGGACGTGATGCCTATATGCATAATCATTGCCTTGGATATCTTCATAATTATTCTATTTTCTATCAATTGCTCGACGGTAATTTGTTCACCCACCGTAACACATGCCATCATGAGAGAAGCCATCTAGTGAAACTTCTGGCCCCCGGGTCTATTTTCCATATTATACTTTCAGATCTAAAACCAAAAATACATGCTGCATTTTTTATTTTTAGTTTTACTTTCCGTTCAAGTATCCTATTATATCTATCTCTATTAGATCTCATCCTTGCAAGTAACCGTGAAGGGATTGATGACCCCTTTATAGCATTGGGTGCAAGAGTTTGATTCTTTGTGCAGGTACATCTATTGGGGACTCGCTTGGATCTCCTACTGGATTGATACCTTGGTTCTAAAAAACTGAGGGAAATACTTATCTACTTTGCTGCATCAAACCGTTCCTCTTCACGGGAAACCAACGCATGCTTGAGAAGTAGCATGGACTCTCGTGACCGTTACTCCTTGGGTTGAAGACTCCATAAACATGGACGTACGATAGCACCACCTATCGTAACCACGGGAAAAACATCGTGTCACCAATTGTGTTTGATCTTCCTACCCTTCCTTTACTTACATTCTTGTGTTTACTTTCCGCTGCAATACTCGTAGACATGCATGTGTAGGGTGTACTGGACTTGAAATGAAGGCTAAAATCTGCCAAGACTTAAAATTGACTGTCACACCCAAGATGCGATCCTATCCTTACTATGGCATGAGGGCCTCGACAGGGATGGAAGCACATCTCATCGTGTTGCAAGAATGGATATCATTACAAGTACATTTACAGAAGAGATGAGTATATGAAATCGGCTTACACTCGCCACAATCTATGTCAATAACACATCAATACATCAACATATTCAACATCATATAGAAGAGCAGGTTCCGACTATGGACGAAAACAATGACAAAATGACATCCGTCCTTGCTATCCGAGGCTCCCTCTTGGAACCCATCCTAGATCGATTAAGAAGAATTACTCCAACAAATGAGCAACGCTCTCATGTTCAAGCAACACATTACCTATACCTGCAACTGTTGTTGTAGTAATCTATGAGCCACGAGGACTCAGCAATCTCTTTTCCAAGGGTATCAAGACTATTAAAGCTTAAAGGGTGAGGTATGGTTAAGTGGTGAGGCCGTAGCAAGCAACTAAGAATTTATTTGAGTGGCTAACTTACGAGTATAGAAAGTAAAGTATGGTGGTCTACACATAAGGGACGTGAACTAGTAATGATCACTAAGTGATCCTAAACACCTACTTATGTCAACCATAACCCCACCGTGTTCTCTCTCGGATAAGGACTCACGAGAAGAGACAATCACAGTTATGCACACAGTTGGTGTATTTTAGTAGTGTTTACTTCAAGTTTTCTATGACTGGGTGTTAAACAAAAATATCCAAGTTTGCCACATAACCACGGGCATGGCTTTCCGAAACATTTAACCTTGCAGGGGTGCTCCAACTCGTCCATCACAAATTAACCACACGTCATGGGAATAACCTCGAGCATGGATCTCCTGATCATCCTAGGAAATTCCAAAGGAAACCCAACACCTTGAGATATCCCGAAGAAGATTGGAATTCCACACGCAAGACCTTCGAGAAAGGTAAAACAAGTCTAGCAAGACTGCTCGACGTGTCGACGAACCTGATAGGAGCCACGTATCTCGTTCTTAGGACACGACCGGATAAGCACAGCATACAGTGGCCTGATAGAAATCTCCCGAGTTGCCCCGGGTTGGCCCCACACATGGCTCTGTTTTGGACCAGCACTAGCAGCACTGCCCCCTCTGTATTATGTTAAATTAATCCATGAGGGGGCGACCCTCTATACTTTGATAAGGTGATTAGTATTATTATGTTGGGCAAATGTAGTACCCAAGATGGGCCTTGCCAGACAAGTTTTATCCTAAAACGAAAATCAAGGGGTCCCCATAACAACCCCAAGCATGTTAGGAGCGCTCAATTATGGAACATAACATCGGTTCACAAGTAACTAGGGCGGCAAGAGTGGAACAAAACACCGAGAAAAAGGCCAAGCCTTCCACCCTTTACCAAGTATATATATGTGCATTAAATTAAATATCAATAATATTGCGATAACAAAAGAATGTCCATGTTGACACATGGAAGCAATTGACCTGCAGCTAGAAATGCTATAAGAAGGAATGAGCAAGCGGTAACATAGCCAGTTAAAGGTTTGCTGGGATGTGGAGGGGGTTAGAGGCTTATCATGGCAATGTTGGGAGGCTTGACAAACAAGTGGTAGGTAGTGAGACATAACAATGGAAGCGAGAAAACTAGCATAGAAATGATACTGGTGGTATCGAGGGAAATGCGTCATCTTGCCTGAGATCCCGCTTGGAAGAAGAATGAATCCATGAGAAGACGAGCCAACATAGTCAAACGAATCCTCACACTCCGAACGCTTTCGGAACTCTATCGAGAAGGAACAATCCGAAACAATAATCAACACACGGAACACCACAACACATGCATGACATGATGCACAAACAAATATGATGCATGTCCGATTTAAATATGCAAGGCATGGCAAATCACATCAAACAACACTACACATTAAAGTGAAGCTCAATATCCAACGAGTTGCATATGTATGAAACTCCATGTTCGAATTATTTAGTTCACTCTCGTTTAGGTACTCATCAATATTAAATGTTGTTAAACATGGCAAGAGGTGAACCATAAGTAAACTACACCACCTAGGCTCTTTAAATGAGGCCAGAAGCAATATATAAAATTTTCGAAATGTGGGGACCCTGACTCATAAGTCGTGATCACCGAATGAACATGTACAGTGATCCCAGAGATCAATGCTCACTGAACACACAAAAGCTGAATAACAAGAATCTTACATCCACATTTAGCATCTTACACAAATAAAGACCACGAAGGTCTTAGTCTTACATAGATAGGGCCACACGGGCCAAACACTTAAATAGAACAAGCAGCAGAAATCTTGGTCGAAAGCGTGAACCCATGCCATCTACCTTAACCTATAGGCATTCTGACTGGGAAGCGTCCTAGTTCGCACATTCGTCTCCAACGAACTCTTCAACATACTCCTGTTCTTCCATGCCTAGCCAATTAAATAACAAGTGGCAAGCCAATGAGTACTTCGAATGTACTTGCAAGCAACCCAAGTTGTGGAACAAGGTAACAATGATGCATGATATAGCACTAAGTAGGTAGGTTTACGGAAAGATAATTTTGTATGCAAATGACATGATCAAGTAACTAGTAAGCCTGCATCAACAGTTAACAGATGTCCATGTGAACAAGTTACAGACATCACCATAAGTAGGGGCAGAACATCTCATGTTCTTTCATCATGTTAAGCCATCGGACTTAGTTTAATTCCCTTGCTAAGTCATTGGACTCACCTCATGTGACCTCTTGTCACCATCCCATCCATACTCACACCAAGTTTCATGAAAACATCCGGACGTAGTTTAAGAAGGACCTCCAACTGTCCATGACCGCGGACGCGGCTATTAGAATAGTTTTACACTCTGCAGAGGTTGCACACTTTACCCACAAGACTGAGGGAACTTCCGTGTCATCCACGACTTGCGGTATATAACATACCCGAGGTAAGCACCCAAGGTACACCATATCACATGATCAAATATGATGAAAGTAAGGTGCTATACTACATGCAATAAAAATGGTTTCTCATCATGGTCAAAGGGCTGCTTGCCTGGCTCAACAAAGTCTCCGGGGTCTTCGAAGTCTTCGGGTCCAACTTCTTCTTCAACCGCTCAATCTATCGTCGCGAAATAAAGCAATAGCAATAAGCAACGCACAAAAACATAGCACTCAACTACTTATTAATAATACCACTCTATTCTGATAAATACCCAATGCCATACTAAAAATATTCTCCTAGAGTTTTTTTGTGAAAACCATTTTAGAAATTAAATAACAGAGGCAAAAAGGTGCCTAAATATAGGTTTTAAAATAAAACAGTACTAAAAATAGTTTCAAACATTTTTATAAATGGCACTAATAAATTCTATAGATTATTCTAAGAATTTAGGTGGAAAGACATTTGGATTTAGATGTATATATAAGTCTGTGGGATTTTTGCAAATAAGACAGATAAAAGAAAAAGAAAAACCGCACTACGCCTCTCGGGCCAGAAGCACCGAGGTAGAGCCGGCCCATAGGGAAACAGGCCCAGGAAGACGGCACACATGGTAGCCGACAGGTTCGAACCCGACAGGCGGGCCCGACCTATCGATGGCACAAAGGGCAGGAGAGTATGACAGGAGGGCCCCGCCTGTCATCTCCTTCGTCACGCATAGTGGCACGGGGAGGCTCACCGGCGGAGACTCCGGTGGCCGTTCGACTTGAGGAAGGGACGAAGGGGCTCGGGGAGGTCCCGCCATCCGCTCGGGCATGGTGGAGGTCGTCGGAGGGCCAGGGTCCATCGGCAACGTGAACTTGCAGCGGAGAGCTCTCGGGAAGAGGATGGTCCGACTGCCCTGAGCTGCAAATGAAGCGGAGAGGAGCAGGGATCACCCTAGTGTTGGAAATATGCCTTAGAGGCAATAATAAATTAGTTATTATCATATTTCCTTGTTCATGATAATCGTTTATTATCCATGCTATAATTGTATTGATCGGAGACTTAGATGCATGTGTGGATACATAGACAAAACCATGTCCCTAGTATGCCTCTAATAGACTAGCTCGTTGATCAAAGATGGTTAAGGTTTCCTAGTCATTGACATGAGATATCATTTGATAACGGAATCACATCATTAGGAGAATGATGGGATGGACAAGACCCAAACTACAAACGTAGCATATGATCGTGTCAGTTTAATGCTACTTTTTTCTGCATGTCAAGTATCTGTTCCTATAACCATGAGATCATGCAACTCACTGACATCGGAGGACTGCCTTGTGTGTATCAAACGTCGCAACGTAACCGGGTGACTATAAAGGTACTCTACAGGTATCTCCGAGGGTGTCTGTTGGGTTGGCATGGATCAAGACTGGGATTTGTTACTCCGTGTGACAAAGAGGTATCTTAGGGCCCACTCGGTAATACAACATTACAACAAGCCTTGCAAGCAATGTGACTAAGTGTTAGTCACGGGATCTTGTATTACGGAACGATTAAAGAGACTTGTCGGTAAAGAGGTTGAACTAGGTATGGAGATACCGATGATCGAATCTCGGGCAAGTAAACATACCGAAGAACAAAGGGAACATCATACGGGATTAACTGAATCCTTGACATAGAGGTTCGACCGATAAAGATCTTCGTAGAATATGTAGGCACCAATATGGTCATCCAGGTCCCGCCATTGGTTATTGACTGTAGAGGTGTCTCGGTCATGTCTACATAGTTCTCGAACCCACAGGGCCTGCACACTTAAGGTTCGGTGATGTTTCGGTAGTATAGAGTTAGGTATGGTTGTGACCGAAGGTTGTTCGGACTCCTAGATGAGATCCCAGACTTCATGAGGAGCTCCTTAATGGTCCGGAGGTAATGATTACTATATAGGAAGTCCCATTTTGGTCGCCGGAAAAGTTTCGGGCTAATCGGTAATGTACCGGGAGTGCCGGTAGTGTACTGGGAGACCACCGGGAGGGGTATTTCGACCCAAGAGGCTTCATGGGCTGTGGGAGAGTAAATACCAGCCTTTTGTGGGTAGGTGGAAGTCCCACACAAGGCCCGTGTGGCTGGGAGAAAAAGCCCAAGGGGAAAAAGGTGGAAAAAGGCCAAAAAAAAGGAGGAATCCTAGTCCTACTAGGATTGAAGGAGGAGTCGTCCTCTCCTCCCCACTTTGGCCGACCCAAGGGCTGGCTTTCTGGCAGCCAAGCCTCCTCCTCCTCTCCTCCTATATATACTAGAGGATTTTAGGGTTTTGGCAAAAAAAATTCAGCCACGTGCCACCCGTTTCTCTAGTGCATAGTTTCTCCTCTAGATCGGTTTTCTGCAGTGCTTAGGTGAAGCCCTGGCGGAATAGCTCCGCCACCATCGCCGCAGCGCCGTCACGGTGCCAGAGAACTCTTCTACCTCTCCGCTCCCTCTTGCTAGATCAATAAGGAGGAGACCGTCATCAAGCTGTACGTGTGCTCAATGCGGAGGTGCCATCCGTTCGGTGCTAGATCAGAAGGACCGTGATCAAGACTGCGAGATGGATCGGGACGAGATTGCGGGACGGGTCGTGATGAGATTGCGGGATGGATCATGATGAGTTTGCGGGACAGATCGTGATGAAATCATAGGAAGGATCGTGATGAGTTCACAGGACGGATCATGATTGGATCACGGGACGTATCATGATGAGATCGCGGGACGCTCGGCGATTTGGATTGCGAAGACGTTCGACTACACCAACCGCGTTTCTTAACGCTTCCCGCTTAGCGATCTACAAGGGTATGTAGATCCACTCTCCCTCTCGTAGATGCTCATCACCATAGATAGATCTTGCGTGTGCATAGGAAATTTTTTGTTTCCCATGCAACGTTCCCCAACAGTGGCATCATGAGCTAGGTCTATGTGTAGATGAGATCTCGAGTAGAACACAAAAGGTTTGTGGGCATTGATGCTTAGATTGCTTCCTCCCTTGGTCGGATTTTGGTTTAGCGGTATTGTGAGATGAAGCGGCCCGGACCAACATTACTCGAACGCTTACGAGAGACCGGTTCCCTCGACCGCAACCTGTTGCATAGATGGCTTGCGGGTGCCAGTTTCTCTCACTTTAGTTGGATCGGATTCGACAAAGGCGGTCCTTGAGAAGGTTGAAAAGAAACTAGTGTATCACCACTGATGTTTTTGCGTAGATGAGAATTGTTCTTGCTAGATACCCATAGCAGCCATGTAAAACATGCATCAACAATTAGAGGACGTCTAACTTGTTTTTGCAGGGTATGTTGTGATGTGATATGGCCAATTACATGATGTGATATATGTGATGTATGAGATGATCATGTGATGTATAGATTATCACGACTTGTATGTCGATGAGTACGGCAACCGGCAGGAGCCATAGGGTTGTCTTTAATTATTGTATGACCTGCGTGTCAATCATTAAGCGCTATGTAATGCTTTACTTTATCGCTAAACGGTAGCAATAGTAGTAGAAGCATGTTGGGCGCGACAACCCCGATGGCGACACCTTGATGGAGATCAAGATGTTGGAGATCATGGTGTCTTGCCGGTGACGATGGAGATCATGCTGGTGCTTTCAAGATGGAGGTCAAAAGCACAAGTTCATGGCCATATCATGTCACTTATGATTTGCATGTCACGTTAATCCTTTTATGCACCTTGTTTTGCTTAGGACGACGGTAGCATTATAAGGTGATCCCTCACTTAAATTTCAAGATGAATTGTGTTCTCCCCGAGTGTGCACCGTTGCGGAAGTTCGTCGTGTTGAGACACCACCTGATGATCGGGTGTGATAGACTCTACGTTCACATACAACGGGTGCAAGCCAGTGTTGCACATGCAGAACACTCGAGTTAATCTTGACGAGCCTAGCATGTACAGACATGGCCTCAGAACACAAGAGACCGAAAGGTCGAACATGAGTCATATAGTAGATATGATCAACATGATGATGTTCACCATTGTAACCACCTCAACTCACGTGATGATCGGACTTGAGTTGGTGAATTTGGATCATGTATCACTCGGATGACCGGAGGGATGTCAATTTGAGTGGGAGTTCTTAAGTAATATGATTAATTGAACTCATTCTCATCAACATAGTCAGTAGTGTCTTTGCAAATTATGTTGTAGATTACTTGCTCGCGCTGTAGCTCCCTTGAATTTTTATATGTTCCTGGAGAAATAGAGTTTAAAGATGATGGTAGCAATATTGCGACTGGCTCCATGATCTGAGGATTGTCCTCGTTGCTGCATAGAAGGCTGATGTCCTTAATGCACCGCTCGGTGCGCCAACCCCTCTAGCGTCGTGTGTAGATGTTGTGAACATCTGACAGACACGTTTTGATGACTACTTGATAGTTTAGTGCGTCTTGCATTATGGCTTACAATTGAGGCTCCGAAACGTTTTGAATGTCACAGAACATATGAGATGTTCGAAGAGCTGAAATTAGGATCTCAGGCTCGTGCCCATGTTGCGAGATATGAGATCTCCAACAAGATTCTTTCCCTGCAAGATGAAGGAGAATAGCTCAATCATTGAGCATGTGCTCAGATTGTTTGGGTGCTACAATCGCTTGAATCGAGTGGGAGTTGATCTTCCAGATAAGATAGTGATTGATATAGTTCTCCATGTCACTGTCACTAAGCTACTAGAACTTGGTGATGAACTATAAAACGCCAGGGATAGAAATAATGATCCCTGAGCTGTTCAAGATGTTTGACACCGCGAAGGTAGAAATGAAGAAGGAGCGTCAACCGTTCATGGTCAGTTGCTGCTCCGGTGAAGCAACCCAAAGTTGAACTCAAACCTGAGACTAAGTGCTTCGATTATGAGGCGAGCGGTCGCTGAAGCGAACAACCCTAGATACTTGGTAGATAAGAAGGCTGGCAATGTCAACAGAAGTATATTTGATATACGTGTTATTGATGTGTACCTTGCTAGTACTCCTAGTAGCACCTGGGTATTCGATATCGGTTAGGTTGCTAAATGTTAGTAACTCAAAATAAAAGCTACAGAATAAACGGATAACTAGCTAAGGGTGAGGTGACGATGTGTGTTGGAAGTGTTTCCAAGGTTGATGTGATCGACATCACACGCTCTCTCTACCTTCGGGATTAGTAACAAACCTAAATAAGTGTTATTTGGTGTTTTGCATTGAGCATGAACGTAATTAGATCGTGTTTATTGCAACACGGTTATTCATTTAAGTTAGAGAATAATGGTTATTCTATTTACATGAATAATACCTTCAATGGTCATGCACCCAGTGAGATTCGTTTGTTGAATCTTGATCGTAGTAATACACATGTTCATAACATTGATGCCAAAAGATGCAAAGTTAATAATGATAGTACCACAAACTTGTGGCACTGCCGCTAAATGTCATATTGGTATAAAACGCATGAAGAAACTCCATGTTGATGGATCTTTGGACTCTTTCGATTTTGAATCGGTTGAGACATGCAAACCATGCCTCTTGGTCAAAGATGACTAAGGACCCCGTTTTCTGGTTTGACGGAGTGGGCAAGTGATTTATTGGAAATGATACATGTTGATGTATGAAATCCAATGAGTCTTGTAGCGTGCGGTGGATATCGTTATTTTCTTACCTTCACCGATGATTTGGGTAGATATAGTGTATGTTTACTTAATGAAACACAAGTCTGAATCGTTTGAGAAGTTCAAGCAAATTCAGAGTGAAGTTTAAGATCATCGTGACAAGAAGGTAAAAATATCTACGATATGATCGTGGAGGTGAATATCTGAGTTACGAGTTTGGCATACAACTTTAGACAATGTGAAAGTTGTTTCACAACACACGCCACCTGGAACACCGTAGTGTGATGGTATGTCCGAATGTCATAGTCGTGCTCTATTGGATATGGTGCATGTTATGATGTCTCTTATCGTTTTGCTACTATAATTTTGGGGTTGTGCATTAGAGACAACTACATTCACTTTAAATAGGGCACCATCTAAATCCGTTGAGATGACACCGTGTGAATTATGGTTTGGTAGAAACCTAAGCTCTCATTTCTTGATGTTTGGGGCTGCGACGCTTGTGTGGAAAATGTTTTCACCTAATGAGCTCGAACCCAAAGCAGACAAATGCATCTTCGTAGAATACCCTAAGAACAGTTGGGTGAACCTTCTATCTCAGATCCAAGCATAAAAGTTTTGGTTGCTAAAACGGGTCCTTTCCCGAGAAAAAGTTTCTCTCAAAAGAATTGAGTGGGAGGAAGATAGAACTTGATGAGGTTGTTGAACCTTTGTTTCAACCAGAGAGTAGCGCAACGTAGAAAGATGTTTTTGTGGAACCTACATCAGTTGAAGAGGAAGTAAATGATGATGATCATGAAGATTCGGATCAAGTTACTATCAAACCTCGTAGGTCGACAAGGATGTGTACTGCTCCTGGGTGGTACAACAACCCTGTCTTGGAGGTCATGTTGTTGGACAACAATGAACCTACAAGCCGTGGAGAAGCGATGATGGGCCCGGATTCCAACAAATGGTTAGAGGCCATGAAATCCGAGAAAGGATCCATATATGAAAACCAAGTATAGACTTTGGTAGACTTGCTCGTTGGATGGCAGGTCGTTGAGTACAAATGGATCTTTAAAATGAAGACAGACACTGATGGTGAATGTCACGATTTATAAAGCTCGACTTGTCGCAAAGAAGTTTTCGGCAAGTTCAAGGAGTTGACTGCGATGAGACTTTCTCACTCGTAGCGATGCTAAAGTCTGTTAGAATTATGTTAGTAGTTGCTGCATTTTTAATTATGAAATCTGGCAGATGGATGCCAAAACATCGTTTCCTTTCTTGAGGAAAGGTTGTATGTGATACAACCAGAAGGTTTTGTCAGTCCTAAGGATGCTAAAAGGTGTGCAAGCTTCAGTGATCCTTCTATGAACTGAAGCAAGCATCTCGGAGTTGGAATATACACTTTGATGAGGTGAGTAAAGTTTTTGAGTCTATACAAAGTTTACGAGAAACTTGTATTTACAATAAAGTGAGTGGGAGCACTGTAGATCTTCTGATAAGCATATGTGGTTGACATATTGTTGATCAGAAATGATATAGAATTTCTGGAAAGCATAAAGGGTTGTTTGAAAAGATTTTTTCAAAGGAAGACTTGGATAAAGCTACCTAATTTTTGAGCATCAAGATCTATAGAGATAGATCAAGATACTTGATGAGACTTTCAATTAGTACAAACCTTGACAAGATTTTGAAAGAGTTCGAAATGGATAAGTCAGAGAAAGAGTTCTCGCCTGATTTGTAAGGTATAAAGTTGAGTAAGACTCAATGCCTAGTGACTATAGAAGATAGAGAAAAGATGAGTGTCATCCCCTATGCATCAGCCATAGGCTCTATCATGTATGAAATGCAGTGCACAAGACCCGATGTCAGCCTTACCATAAGTATGGCCGGAAGGTTTCAAAGTGATCCTGGAATGGAGCACTGGACAGCGGTCAAGATTATCCTTAGTAACTGAAAGCCTAAGGAGATGTTTCTCGATTATGGAGGTGATAAAGAGTTCGTCGTAAAGAGTCACGTCGATGCAAGCTTTAACACCAATCCTTATGACTCGTAGCAGCAATCTGAATACGTATAGTGGAGGAGCCATTGGAATAGTACCAAGTGGAGTGTGGTAGCAGTGTTTACAGTTTGACATAGAAATTTGCAAAGTACACACGGATCTAACTGTCGCAGACCCGATGACTATAAGACCTCTCTCACATGCAAAGCATGATCGAGCCCCAGAACTCATTGGGTGTTAGATTCATAACAATGCAAATCACATGGTGATGTGAACTATATTATTGACTCTAGTGAAAGTGGGAGACTGTTGGAAATACGCCCTAGAGGCAATAATAAATTAGTTATTATCATATTTCCTTGTTCATGATAATCGTTTATTATCCATGCTATAATTGTATTGATCGGAGACTTAGATGCATGTGTGGATACATAGACAAAACCATGTCCCTAGTATGCCTCTAATAGACTAGCTCGTTGATCAAAGATGGTTAAGGTTTCCTAGCCATTGACATGAGATGTCATTTGATAACGGGATCACATTATTAGGAGAATGATGGGATGGACAAGACCCAAACTACAAACGTAGCATATGATCGTGTCAGTTTAATGCTACTGTTTTCTGCATGTCAAGTATCTGTTCCTATGACCATGAGATCATGCAACTCACTCACATCGGAGGAGTCCCTTGGGTGTATCAAGTGTCGCAACATAACTGGGTGACTATAAAGTTACTCTACAGGTATCTCCGAGGGTGTCTGTTGGGTTGTCATGGATCAAGACTGGGATTTGTTACTCCGTGTGACGGAGAGGTATCTCAGGGCCCACTCGGTAATACAACATCACAACAAGCCTTGCAAGCAATGTGACTAAGTGCTAGTCACGGGATCTTGTATTACGGAACGAGTAAAGAGACTTGCCAGTAACGAGGTTGAACTAGGTATGGAGATACCGACGATTGAATCTCGGGCAAAGTAAACATACTGAAGAACAAAGGGAACATCATACGGGATTAACTGAATACTTGACATAGAGGTTCGACCGATAAAGATCTTCGTAGAATATGTAGGAACCAATATGGGCATCTAGGTCCCGCTATGGTTATTGACCGTAGAGGTGTCGCGGTCATGTCTACATAGTTCTCGAACCCGCATGGTCTGCACACTTAAGGTTCGGTGACGTTTCAGTAGTATAGAGTTATGTATGGTGGTGACCGAAGGTTTGTCGGAGTCCCGGATGAGATCCCGGACGTCACGAGGAGCTCAGTAATGGTCCGTAGGTAAAGATTGACATATAGGAAGTCCCATTTTGGTCGCCGGAAAAGTTTCGGGCTAATCGGTAATGTACCGCGAGTGCCGGTTGTGTACCGGGAGACCACCGGGAGGGGTATTTCGACCCAAGAGGCTTCATGGGATGTGGGAGATTAAATACGATCCTTTTGTGGGATGGTGGAAGTTCCACACAAGGCCCATGCGGCTGGGAGAAAAAGCCCAAAGGGAAAAAGGTGGAAAAAGGCCAAAAAAAAGGAGGAATCCTAGTGCTACTAGGATTGGAGGAGGAGTCCTCTCCTCCCCACTTTGGCCGACCCAAGGGCTGGCTTTCTGGCAGCCAAGCCTCCTCTTCCTCTCCTCCTATATATACTAGAGGATTTTAGGGTTTTGGCACAGAATTTTCAGCCACGTGCCACCCGTTCCTCTAGTGCATAGTTTCTCCTCTAGATCGGTTTTCTGCAGTGCTTAGGTGAAGCCCTGCCGGAATAGCTCCACCACCATCGCCGCAACGCCTTCACGCTGCCGGAGAACTCTTCTACCCCTCCACTCCCTCTTGCTGGATCAAGAAGGTGGAGATCGTCATCAAGCTGTACGTGTGGTAAACGCGGAGGTGTCGTCCGTTCGGCGCTAGATCGGAAGGACCATGATCAAGACTACGAGATGGATCGTGACGAGATCGCGGGACAAATCGTGATGAGATCGCGGGACGGATCATGATGAGTTCGCAGGATGTATCGTGATGAGATCACGGGACAGATCGTGATGAGTTCGCGGGACGGATCATGATTGGATTGCGGGACGGATCGTGATGAGATCGCGGGACGCTCGGCGATTTGGATCGCGAAGACGTTCGACGACACCAACCGCGTTTCTTAACGCTTCCTGCTTAGCAATCTACAAGGGTATGTAGATCCACTCTCCCTATCGTATATGCTCATCACCATGGATAGATCTTGCGTGCGCGGAGGGAATTTTTTGTTTGCCATGCAACGTTCCCCAACACCTAGGAGGGAGAGGGAGGCAGAGGGGAAGAAGAATGGGCACTGGTCACGCCACATACCCCGAGATCGACGACAATCCCCGACGGCGGAGCTCGGGTGCAATCTGGAAGCAAGGACCATCGGGGCTTGCGGGGGTGGAACGGGCCCTCGATTACATGCGGAGAGAGGGGACAGAGGAGAAGAGGGAGGTCTGAGCGTCCT
Organism: Hordeum marinum; assembly: GCA_022496015.1. Lineage (NCBI taxonomy): Eukaryota > Viridiplantae > Streptophyta > Magnoliopsida > Poales > Poaceae > Hordeum > Hordeum marinum. The sequence goes on from CM039673.1 coordinate 202,536,260, forward strand.
TTATATGGGCTAGGATGAGGCAGGGAAGGTGGCGAGCGCAGGAGAGCTCGGGCCTCGCTGTTGAGCCACGGAAGGCTAGGGAGCGGGCACATGGTGTCCATGGGAGATGCCCTGGAAGTTGTGGACGAGCAGAGGAGGGGGCAAGGACATCGTGCGTGCGAGCCCTGACACTAGCTGAGGGGGCAGCCGATCGCGCGTGCAGGGAGGCCGTTGGAGAGGGACAGAGGAGGGGGAGGCTGTTGGGAATGTTGCATGGGAAACAAAAAATTTCCTACGATCTATGAGAGCGAGAGTGGATCTATCCAAGGTGATGAGCATCTACGAGAGCGAGAGTGGATCTACGTACCCTTGTAGATCGCTAAGTGGGAAGCGTTAAGAAACACGGTTGGTGTAGTCGAACATCTTCGCGATCCAAATCGCCGAGCGTCCCGCGATCTCATCACGATCCGTCCCGCAATCCAATCATGATCCGTCCCGCGAACTCATCACCATACGTCCCGCGAACTCATCACGATCTGTCCAGCGATCTCATCATGATCCTTCCGATCTAGCGGCAAACGGACGACACCTCCGCGTTCAGGACACGTACAACTCAATGACGATCTCCGCCTTCTTGATCCAGCAAGAGGGAGCGGAGAGGTAGAAGAGTTATCCGGCAGCATGACGGCGCTCCGGAGATGGTGGTGGAGCTATTTCGGCAGGGCTTCGCCTAAGCACTGCAGAAATCTGATCTAGAGGAGAAACTATGCACTAGAGGAACGGGCAACACGTGGCTAAAAATTAGGTCCCAAAAACCCTAAAAACTCTATTATATATAAGAGGAAGAGAGGAGGAGGCTTGGAACTCAAGGGACAAGTCCTTTGGTTCGTCCGAACTAGGAGAAGAGGTGGAATCCACCTCCAATCCTAGTAGGACTAGGATTCATCCTATTTTTGCCTTTTTTTTTTGCCTTTTTCCACCTTTTCTCTTTGGGCTTTTCTCTCCCAGCCGCATGGGCCTTGTGTGGAACTTCCACCAGCCCACTAAGGGCTGGTATTCACTCTCCCACAGCCCATGTAGCCTTTTGGGTCGAAATACCCCTCCCGATGGTCTCCCTGTACACTACCGATAAGCCCGAAACTTTTCCGGCGACCAAAATAGGACTTCCTATATATCAATCTTTACCTCCGAACCATTACGGAGCTCCTCGTGACGTCCGGGATCTCATCCGGGACTCCTAAAAACCTTCAGTCACCACCATGCATAACTTTATACTACCGAAACTTCACCGAACCTTAAGTGTGTAGACCCTGCGGGTTCGAGAACTATGTAGACATGACCGAGACACCTGTACGGTCAATAACCAATAGTGGGACCTGGATGCCCATATTGGTTCCTACATATTCTATGAAGATCTTTATCAGTCAAACCTATATGTCAAGGATTCAGTTAATCCCGTATGATGTTCCCTTTGTTCTTCGGTAACTTGCCCGAGATTCGATCGTCGGTATCTCCATACCTAGTTCAACCTTGTTACTGGCAAGTCTCTTTACTCGTTCCATAATACAAGATCCCGTGACTAACACCTAGTCACATTGCCTGCAAGGATTATTGTGATGTTGTATTACCGAGTGGGCCTTGAGATACCTCTCCGTCACACGGAGCAACAAATCCGAGTCTTGATCCATGCCAACCCAACGACACCCTCGGAGATACCTGTAGAGCACCTTTATAGTCACCCAGTTATGTTGCGACATTTCATACACAAAAGGTACTCCTCCGGTGTTAGTGAGTTACATGATCTCATGGTCATAGAAACATATACTTGACATGCAGAAAACAGTAGCAATAAACTGACACGATCAGATGCTACGTTTGTAGTTTGGGTCTTGTCCATTACATCATTCTCCTAATGATGTGATCCCGTTACCAAATGACATCTCATGTCCATGACTAGGAAACCATATCCATCTTTGATCAACGAGCTAGTCTATTAGAGGCATCCTAGGGACATGGTGTTGTCTATGTATCCACACATGTATTTGAGATTCCGATCAACACAATTATAGCATGGATAATAAACGATTATCATTAACAAGTAAATATGATAATAAATAATTTATTATTGCATCTAGGGCATATATCCAATAGTCTCACACTTGCACTAGAGTCAATAATCTAGTTCACATCACCATGTCATTCGCATTGTTATGAATCTAACACCCACTGAGTTCTGGGGCTTGATCATCCTTTGCATGTGAGAGAGGTCTTATAGTCAACGGGCCTGGGACATTCAGATCCGTATGTACATTGCAAATCTCTATGTCAAGTTGTAAACACCACTACCGCACTCCACTTGGTACTATTCCAAATGGCTGCTCCACTATACGTATCCGGATTGCTACTAAGAGTCATCCGGATTAGTGTTAAAGCTTTCACCGACGTAACTATTTACGACGAACCCTTTATCACCTCCATAATCAAGAAACGTTTCCTCAGTCTTTTAGTCACTGAGGTAATATTGAACGCTGTCTAGTGATCCACTTCTGGATCACTCTTTTACCCCTTGACGGACTCATGGCAAGGCACACACAAGTGCGGTACACAGCAGGGCATACTATAAAGAGCCTATGACTAAGGCACAGGGGACAACATTCGCCCTTTCTCTTTCTTATCCCGTTGTCCAGCTTTGAGTCTCACTCAACTTCACACCTCGCAAATCAGGCGAGAAATCTTTCTCTGACTGATCCATTTTGAACTCTTTCAAAATCTTGTCAAGGTATGTACTCATTGAAAGTCTCATCAAGCATCTTGATCTATCTATATAGATCTTGATGCTCAACAATTAGGTAGCTTTATCCAGTTCTTCCTTTTAAAAACTCCTTTCAAAAAACCGTTTATGCTTTCCAGAAATTCTACATCATTTCCGGTCAACAATATGTCATCCACACATACTTGTCAGAAATTCTATAGTGCTCCCACTCACTTTATTGTAAATACAAGTTTCTCGTAATCTTTGTATAGACTCAAAAAATTTGATCACCTCATCAAAGTGTATATTCCAACTCTGAGATGCTTGCTTCAGTTCATAAAAGAATCACTGAAGCTTGCACACCTTTTAGCATCCTTAGGACTGACAAAATCTTCTAGTTGTATCACATACAACATTTCCTCAAGTAAACCATTAAGGAAACTATGTTTTGATATCCATCTGCCAGATTTCATAATTGAAAAATGCAGCAACAGCTAACATAATTCCAACAGACTTTAGCATCGCTACGAGTGAGAAAGTCTCATCGCAGTCAACTCCTTGAACTTGTCGTAAACTTCTTTGCAACAAGTCGAGCTTTACAAATGGTGACATTTACCATTAGCGTCTATCTTCATTTTAAACATCCATTTGTACTCAACGACCTGCCGTCCAACGAGCAAGTCTACCAAAGTCTCTACTTGGTTTTCGTACAATGATCCTTTCTCGGATTTCATGACCTCTAACCATTTTTCGGAATCTGGGCCCATAATCGCTTCTCCATAGCTCGTAGGTTCATCGTTGTCCAACAACATGACCTCCAAGACAGGGTTGTCGTACCGCTCAGGAGTAGTACACATCCTTGTCAACCTACGAGGTTTGATAGTAACTTGATCTGAAGCGTCATGATCATCATCATTAACTTCCCCTTCAACTAACGTAGGCTTCACAGAAACAAATTCCTGCGCTGCGCTACTCTCTGGTTGAACAAAGGTTCAACAACCTCATCAAGGTCTATCTTCCTCCCACTCAATTCTTTCGAGAGAAAACTATTTCTCGAGAAAGGACCCAGTTTTAGCAACAAATACTTTATGCTTGGATCCGAGATAGAAGGTTTAGCCAACTGTCTGTAGGGTATTCTATGAAGATGCATTTGTCCTCTTTGGGTTCGAGCTCATTAGCTGAAAACCTTTTTCACATAAGTGTTGCAGCCCCGAACATTAAGAAATGACAGCTTAGGTTTCTATCAAACCATAATTCACATGGTGTCATCTCAACGGATTTAGATGCTGCCCTATCTAAAGTGAATGTAGTTGTCCCTAATGCATAACCCCAAAATTATAGTAGCAAAACGATAAGAGACATCATAGCAAGCACCATTTTCAATAGAGCACGACTATGACGTTCGAACACACCATCACACTATGGTGTTCCAGGTGGCGTGAGTTGTGAAACAACTTTCACATTTTCTAAAGTTGTATGCCCAACTCGTAACTCGGATATTTACTTGTACGATCATATCGCATACATTTTTATCTTCTTGTCACGATGATCTTAAACTTGACTCTGAATTTGCTTGAACCTTTCAAACGATTCAGACTTGTGTTTCATTAAGTAAATATACACTATATCTACTCAAATCATCAGTGAAGGTAAGAAAATAACGTTATCCACCGCACGCTACAAGACTCATTGGATTGCATACATCAACATGTATCATTTCCAATAAGTCACTTCCCCGCTCCATCCATCTGGAAACGGGGTCCTTAGTCATCTTGCCCAAGAGGCAAGGTTCGCATGTCTGAACTGATTCGAAATCGAATGAGTCCAAAGATCCATCATCTTGGAGTTTCTTCACGCGCTTTATACCAATATGACATTTAGCGGTAGTGCCACAAGCATGTGGTACTATCATTATTAACTTTGTATCTTTTGGCATCAATGTTATGAACATGTGTATTACTACGATTAAGATTCAACAAACCATTCTCACTGGGTGCATGACCATTGAAGGTATTATTCATGTAAACAGAATAACCATTATTCTCTCACTTAAATGAATAACCGTGTTGCAATAAACACGATCTAATCACGTTCATGCTCAACGCAAAACACCAAATAACATTTATTTAGGTTTGTCACTAATCCCGAAGGTAGAGAGAGCATGCGATGTTGATCACATCAACCTTGGAAACATTTCCAACACACATCGTCACCTCACCCTTAGCTAGTTCTTCGTTTATTCCATAGATTTTATTTCGAGTTACTAACATTTAGCAACCGAACCGGTATCCAATACCCAGGTGCTACTAGGAGTACTCGCAAGGTACACATCATTAACACGTATATCAAATATACTTCTGTCGAAGTTGCCAGCCTTCTTATCTACCAAGTATCTAGGGTTGTTCCGCTTCAGTGACCGCTCTCCTCATAATCGAAGCACTTAGTCCCGGGTTTGGGTTCAACTTTGGGTTGCTTCACTAGAGCAGCAACTGACTTGCTATCCATCAAGTTTCCCTCCTTGTTCTTGCGCTTCTCGAAACTAGTGGTTTGACTAACCATCAACACTTGACGCTCCTTCTTGATTTCTACCTTCGCGGTGTTAAACATCACTAATAGCTCAGGGATCACTATTTCTATCCCTGACATTTTATAGTTCATCACCAAGTTCTAGTAGCTTCGGTGAGAGTGACTTGGAGAACTATATCAATCACTATCTTATCTGGAAGATCAACGCCCACTCGATTCAAGCGATTGTAGCACCCAGACAATTTGAGCACATGCTCAACGATTGAGCTATTCTCTTTCATCTTGCAGGCAAAGAATCTTGTTGCAGATCTCATATCTCACAACACGGGCACGGGCCTGAGATCCTAATTTCAGCTCTTAGAACATATCATATGTTCTGTGACGTTCAAAACATTTCGGAGCCTCAATTGTAAGCCGTAATGCATGACGCACTAAACTATCAAGTAGTCATCAGAACGTGCCTATCAGATGTTCACAACATTTACAAATGACGCTAGAGGGATTGGCGCTCCGAGCGGTGCATTAAGGACATAAGCCTTCTATGCAGCAACAAGGACAATCCTCAGATCACGGAGCCAGTCCGCAATATTGCTACCATCATCTTTCAACTCTATTTCTCTAGGACCATATAAAAATTCAAGGGAGCTACAATGTGAGCTAGTAATCTACAACACAGTTTGCAAAGACACTACTGACTATGTTCATGATAATGAGTTCAATTAATCATATTACTTAAGAACTCCCACTCAAATTGACATCCCTCTGGTCATTCGAGTGATACATGATCCAAATTCACCAACTCAACTCCGATCATCACGTGAGTAGAGGTGGTTTCAATGGTGAACATCATCATGTTGATCATATCTGCTATATGACTCATGTTCGACCTTTCAGTCTGTTGTGTTTCGAGGCCATGTCTGTACATGCTAGGCTCGTGAAGTTTAACCCGAGTGTTCTACATGTGCAACACTGGCTTGCACCCATTGTATATGAACGTAGAGTCTATCACACCCGATCATCACATGGTGTCTCAACAGGACGAACTTTCGCAACGGTGCACACTCTGGGAGAACACAATTCATCTTGAAATTTAAGTGAGGGATCACCTTATAATGCTACCGTCGTCCTAATCAAAACAAGCTGCATAAAAGGATTAACATCACATGCAAATCATAAGTAACATGATATGGCCACGAACTTCTGCTTTTGATCTCCATATTGAAAGCACCGGCATGATCTCCATCGTCACCGGCACGACACCAAGATCTCCATCATCTTGATCTCCATCAACGTGTCACCATCGGGGTTGTCGCGCCCATCATGCTTGTACTACTATTGCTACCGTTTAGCTACACGTAGGTCATACAATAATTAAAGACAACCCTATGGCTCATGCCAGTTATCGTACTCATGACATGCAAGTCATGATAATCTATACATCACATGATCATCTCATACATCACATATATCACATCGTGTAATTGGCCATATCACATCACAACATACCCCGCAAAAACAAGTTAGACGTCCTCTAATTGTTTTTCCATGTTTTACGTGGCTGCTATGGGTATCTGGCAAGAACAATTCTCATCTAAGCAAAAACCACAACGGTGATACACTAGTTGTTTTTCAACCTTCTCAAGGACCGCCTTTGTCGAATCCGATCCAACTAAGTGAGAGAAACGGGCACCCTCAAGCCATCTATGCAACAAGTTGCGGTTGAGGGAACCGGTCTCTCGTAAGCGTACGAGTAATGTTGGTCCGGGCCGCTTCATCTCACAATACCACTGAACCAAAACACAACCAAGGGAGGAAGCAATCTAAGCATCAACGCCCACAAACTCTTTGTGTTCTACTCGAGATCTCATCTACACATAGACCTAGCTCATGATGCCACTATTGGGGAACATCGCATGGGAAACAAAAAAATTCCTACGCACATGCAGATCTATCCGTGGTGATGAGCATCTACGAGAGGCAGAGTGGATCTACGTACCCTCATAGATCGCTAAGCGGGAAGCGTAAATAAACGCGGCTGGTGTAGTCGAACATCTTCGCGATCCAAATCGCCGAGCGTCCCGTGATATCATCATGATCCGTCCCGCAATCCAATCATGATCCGTCCTGCAAACTCATCATGATCCGTCCCGTGAACTCATCATGATCCGTCCCGCGATCTCATCACGATCCTTCCGATCTAGCGCCGAATGGATGGCACCTCCGCATTCAACACACGTACAGCTCAATGACGATCTCCGCCTTCGTGATCCAGCAAGAGGGAGCGGAAAGGTAGAATAGTTCTCTGCCAGCGTGACGGTGCTCCGGAGATGGTGGTGGAGGTATTCCGGTAGGGCTTCGCCTAAGCACTGCAGAAATCTAATCTAGAGGAGAAACTATGCACTAGAGGAACAGGCATCACATGGCTAAAAATCAGGTGCCAAAAACCCTAAAACCACTAGTATATATAAGAGGAAGAGAGTAGGAGGCTTGGCCCTCAAGGGACAAGTCCATTGGTTTGGCCAAACTAGGGGAAGAGGTGGAATCCACCTCCAATCCTAGTAGGAGTAGGATTCATCCTATTTTTGCATTTTTTGCCTTTTCCCACCTTTTCTCTTTGGGCTTTTCTCTCCCAGCCGCATGGGCCTTGTGTGGGACATCCACCAGCCCACTAAGGGCAGGTATTCACTCTCCCAGAGCCCATGTAGCCTTTTGGGTCGAAATACCCCTCCTGATGGTCTCCCGGTACACTACCGGCACTCCCGGTACACTACCGATAAGCCCGAAACTTTTCCGGGGACCCAAATAGGACTTCCTATATATCAATATTTACCTCTGAACCATTCCGGAGCTCCTCGTGACATCCGGGATCTCATCCGGGACTCCTAACAACCTTCATTCACCACCATGCATAACTCTATACTACTAAAACATCACCGAACCTTAGGTGTGCAAACCCTGCGGGTTCGAGAACTATGTAGACATGACCGAGACACCTCTACGATCAATAACCAATAGCGGGACCTGTATTCCCATATTGGTTCCTACATATTCTACGATGATCTTTATCGGTCGAACCTTTATGTCAAGGATTCAGTTAATCCCGTATGATGTTCCCTTTGTTCTTTGGTAACTTGCCCGAGATTCGATCGTCGGTATCTCCATACCTAGTTCAACCTTGTTACTGGCAAGTCTCTTTACTCGTTCCATAATACAAGATCCCGTGACTAACACCTAGTCACATTTCCTGCAAGGCTTATTGTGATGTTGTATTACCGAGTGGGCCCTGAGATACCTCTCTAAACACGGAGCAACAAATCCCGGTCTTGATCCATGCCAACCCAACAGACACCCTCGGAGATACCTGTAGAGCACCTTTATAGTCACCCAGTTATGTTGTGACATTTGATACACACAAGGTACTCCTCCGGTGTCAGTGAGTTGCATGATCTCATGGTCATAGCAACAAATACTTGACATGCAGAAAACAGTAGCAATAAACTGACACGATCATATGCTACATTTGTAGTTTGGGTCTTGTCCATCACATCATTCTCCTAATGATGTGATACCATTACCAAATGGAATCTCATGTCCATGACTAGGAAACCATAGCCATCTTTGATCAACGAGCTAGTCTATTAGAGGCATACTAGGGACATGGTGTTGTTTATGTATCCACACATGTATCTCAGTTTCCGATCAACACAATTATAGCATGGGTAATAAATGATTATCATGAACAAGGAAATATGATAATAAATAATTTATTATTACTTCTAGGGCATATTTCCAACAGAGGCCACTGGCAGGAAGGTGCGGACGCCGAGGGAGCCTAGTGGCGTGTTCTCCTGGCCCGACGTGGTCGGGGCATCGGGACGGGGGGCAGCTACAGTGCGGGAGTGCACTGTAGCACGCTCCAGAGCTCCCAAATGACATGCCAGGGCATCCCATTGGCGTTCTGGGCAATGCCATTTTTGTCCAGAGGCTCTAGGGGGAGAAAAATAGATGGATAGAGCATTGGATGCCCTGGGATGTCTTAGGAAAGAAGGAAAGTTGAGAGGGAGACAAAGAAAGCTCCTGCCTAGGGCGGTAAATGGGGATTTTCACCACATTTTACTTGAGCTATGACCATGAGGCTTCTACTGGAGGTGAAAGGTGACTATAGGAGTCTGTGGTAAGAAGTTGGGGGCAAGGGTAATAGAGAGAAGGGTGATAATGGGGGGTTAACCAAATCACCAGAAGGTGTTTGATGGTGTTTTGGGAAATAAGATGCTTCCACCTTACTGAGATACTTACCAGGGTCAAAGGCTAGGTAGAAATCAGGGTATTCACCAAATTCAGCTTAATAGGAAGAAGTTGAGAATGGTGATTTGATAAACCCTAGAAATTAGCAGAATCAGATTTCTGTAGATCCATTGATGCTAGGCTTTGGGATGGTTTGATGAACCAAATTATCTTGGATTGAGATGAAACTTTACGAGATCATCACCTATGATAGTGTTGACTTGGTGGAATTTTCCTGGAATTTATTGAGAATATTTGTTGTAGAAATATTCCAAAAGTTTGATTTGAACAGAATGGGTTTTGAGGGGTTTTGCCTATGATCTGATCATGCTCTTTGTTGAGACTCATATATATGGAAAATATATATCCACTGAGTTTCTCTAAATTTTCTCAAATATGTTCAAAGCATTTAAATAATTTTTCACTAGGAAAAACCATTTCTGGCCTTAAGAAAAAACCTTTAAATAAAATGTGTAAATAATTCTTAAAATAATGTTTTGTGGTTTTGGTAAGTCTTATATATAGTGGGTTTTAAATAAAGCTTTTGTAAAAGAAGAATCCACCTGGTTTGAGGATTTGAAGTGCAAACCTCATTTAAGGGGGTTTTGGAAACTTAATTTAAATAAATCATTTTTGGTTGAAACAAAATTTGATAAAAATAGTTTTGGGCACTATTCACATGGCACGATCATTAGGCAAGAGGTTTGGAACAAGGAAGATGAATATGAAGTGGAATAGAACCTAGTAGTGCCAAATAACACAATCATCAAGCAAGCAAGCAACATAGTAAACAAGCACAATCACCTTGAAAAAGTTCTATTTGGCTCCAAATTTTATAAACCCAAACATAACAATGTGCTACAATCACAGGTTGTGACAGACCTTTGCCCCTTACAAGAATCTCGTCCCCGAGATTCCTAGGCTAAGCGCTAAAAAGATACGGGAACTCCTATCTAAGATAATCTTCACGCTCCCAGGTTGCTTCTGCTTCAGTGCGGTTGCTCCACTGGACCTTGAAGTACTTGGTGGTGCGGCTTCGGGTGCAGCGCTCGGCGTCATCCAAAATGCGAAGTGGCCTCTCACGATAAGTGAGATCTGGCTGAAGATCGATGGCTTGATGGTCGATATCCTTATAGAGGTCGGGGTAGTTGGGAACTTTCAGACACTTCCGGAGTTGTGACACATGAAAGACGTTGTGCACATCCTACAGTTCGGGAGGTAACTCTAGTTCATAGGAAACTTGTCCTCGTCTTGCGGTGATCTTGAAGGGGCCGATGAATCTTGGTGCAAGCTTCGCTTTGACGTGGAAACGCTTGGTTCCTTTGAGAGGCGTGACATGGAGGTAGACATAATCTCCGATGTTGAGGTTCAGTTCTCGGTGGTGAGAGTCGGCATGGCTCTTCTACCTTGACTTGGTGGTCTCAAGGTGCCCTTGGACAAGTTGAACTTGCTCTTTGGCTTCACGAAGTATGTTTGGTCCACAAGTAAATGCTTCTCCGGTCTCTAACCAGTTGAGGGGAGTACGACACATGCGTCCATACAACACCTCAAGTGGTGCCATCTGAGGACTCGACTGATAGCTGTTGTTGTTTGAGAACTCGACGAAGGGCAGGCAATTCTCCCACTTGGCTTCGTACACCAAAACACAAGCGTGGAGCATATCTTCGAGTATCTGATTCACTTTTCCATTTGCCCGCCGGTCTAGGGGTGAAAAGCAATGCCGACGGAGAGCTTGTTCCCCATGGCTTCTCGAAACATCTTCCAAAATCTTGAGGTGAACTGGGTGCCTCAATCTGACACAATCTCCCCTGGAACTCCGTGAAGGCTCACGATACGCTCGATGTAGAGGTTGGCTAACTTGTTACCATCATAGGTGGTCTTGACGGGAATGAAATGGGCTACCTTCGTCAGGTGGCCGACATTGACCCAAAAGGAATCATGTCCCTTGTTTGACCTTGGTAAACCGGTGATGAAATCCATCCCGATTTTATCCCACTTCCATTCAGGCACTTTGAGGGCCTGTAGTAATCCAGCGGGTCACTGATGCTCAGCCTTGACCCTCTGGCCTATGTCACACTTGGCCACGAACGTGCCTATCTCCCATTTCATGCCATGCCACCAGAATCTTGCCCTGAGGTCCTCATACATCTTGGTTCCTCTAGGATGGATGGAGTAGGGAGTGTCATGAGGTCTTGCAATATCAGGTTCTTGAGCTCTTCTTTGTTGGGTACGCAAATGCGAGTCCCGAACATACAACTCCTTGTTCATCCACCGAGAATCATGGGGCCTTGCCTGTCTTGATCTTCCTCTTGATGCCATCAATGCTCTCATGTCCCTTTTGGGCTTCCTTGATATCATCCATTAGGGTAGGCTTTGCTTCGAGGTTGGCGAGGAATCCTGGTGCAACCAGTTCCAAGCCGAAGCTCTCAAGTTCTTCATACAAGGCGGGTAGTCTTTCCTTAATCATAGCATTCAAGGAACCAACCTTTCTGTTTAAGGCGTCTGCTACCACGCTGGCCTTTCCGGGGTGGTACTGAACATTGAGGTCGTAATCCGTGATCAATTCCAACCATCTTCGCTGCCTCATGTTCAATTCCCTTTGAGTGAAGATATACTTGAAACTCTTGTGGTCTGTGAATATCTCACAACGCTTCTCCAGAAGCTAATGTCGCCATGTCTTCAAGGCATGAAACACAGCTGCCAACTCGAGATCATGAGTTGCGTAGTTCTTGTCATGCCCAAGATGTGTGCCTCATATTAAGGCATGAGGGCCTTGCAAGGGATAGAGGTGCATCTTGCCATTCGCAACTATAGCATCATTGCATCATACATTACAGAAGAGATGAGAATACAAGTTGGCTTACACTCTCCACATACTAAATTACAATTCCACACGGAGTTCAAATCATCAAGATGAAGACCGGGTCCGTTTACGGACGAAATCAAACGATAAAAATAGATGCAAATGACACTATCTCGCTATCCCAAAGATCACGACCGTGGACCCCTACTCGTTTGGATAAGTCACGTACATCCTGCCTCTTTCCTCATCATACTCCCACTAGAGCTGCGTCAGATCATCCTGCATGAACTCATCTATACCTGTACCTGGAGTGTTGTAGTAATCTGTGAGCCACAAGGACTAAGCAATCAAGCGCCCGGGTACCGAAACTATTCAATCTTAAGGTTGGGAAGGGGTATGTGTTTAGTTTGTAGCAGCACTAACATTAATGGTGGCTAAACTTACGTAACATGAAGATAAATTATGAGTGGCCTACGATGAACGATTGAAACTAGAATGACCTCTATGAGATCCTAAACACTTACTTACGTTAATCATAACCCCACTATGCTCTCTCTTGGATCATGTTCACGAGCAGATACTATCAGGGTTACTCACATAGTTGGTGTATTTTATTAGAGTTTACTTCAAGTTTACTATAACCGGGTGTTAAACAAATATCCAAGTTGCCACATAACCGTGGGCACGTCTTCTCGAAAAGATTTAACCGTGCAGGGGTGCTCCAACTAGTCCATCACAAATAACCACACTCCACGGGAATAGCCTCGACCACGGATCTCGTGATCATCATAGGTAACTCCAAAGGAATTCCAACACCTCGAGATAACCCAAAGAAAGTCAGAGTCCACACGCAAGACACTCGATAAAGGTAAAACAAATCCAGCAAGACCACCCGACGTGTCGACGAACCCGATAAGACCCACGTATCTCGTTCTCAGGTCACGATGGATAAGCTAGTGTACGGTGGCCTGATAGAAATCTCCCAAGTTGTCCTGGGTTGGCCCCGCACAGTGCTCTAGTTTGGACCAACACTCATGAGGAGCAGTGGACCGGGGGTTGATTAATTATCCACGGGGTTGCAAAGCCCTATACAATTTTTATTATCTTATTAAGCAAATGTAGTACCAATGTTGGGTCTTGCGAGAAAAGTTTTAATCTTAACCGAATAAACAAGGGGGTCCCCATAACAGCCCCGAGCATGTTAGGAGCACAAAGTATGGAAAACATAACACTGGTAACAAGAAACTATGGTGGTAACAGCGGAACAAAACACCTAGCAAAAGGCCAAGCCTTCCACCAATACCAAGATATATATATGTGCATTAAATTAAATAACAGATAGTATTGGGATATAAAAAATCCATGTTATCACATGGAACAACCTGAACCTGCAACTAAGATCTCTACAAGAGGGGCCTCAGCAGCGGTAACTTAGCCAATCAAAGGTTTTCTATGATGTGCAGGGTTAGAGGCTATCATGGCAATTAGGAGGCTGATATTCAAGTGGTAGGTAGCGCAATTGTAACGATAAGAGCGAGAAACTAGCAAGCGAAAATAGTATCGGGATCTGGGTACCATCATCTTACCTGTTGGTTCTTCAGTGTTACAAGTAGCGGGATCCTCATAGTTGTACTCGCCTGGCTCTTCGTACTCAGGTTCAACATTCGCGTCTACCCAAAAGAAACAACAATAATAAACGAACAACCAAGGTGCAATGCACAAGCAAGAATGAAGCATCCTTAGGTGAAGAGTTTTTAACATGGCAATCCTAACTAGTCATGTTTCACATGCAAGAATTGGATATTAATGAATCTGGAAAGAACCTTATGCTAAGTTATTTACACATGCATGAACATGGCAATTATGGATGCATCATGTGAAAATGATGAAAATGCATATGAAGACCATAAGAAACAGAGTTACGGTTCTCACGATACGCTCATGACAAGGTACGAAGGCAAAACACAAGACAACAAGGCCATGGGCTAATTCTTGGCATTCCAAGGTATCCACTGGTTAGGCAATGAAAGGCCAACCACACTAAAGCCAAACATCAATCAATTCCATGGAGTATAGCTCCCAGAAGACACAAAACAATAAAACAAACAATCTGCCACAAAACAACAACATAACAAATTTCACAGACAACAACTTGAGCTACAGGAATCCTATAACCACAAACCAGGTATTGAGAGAAACTACAAAACATGCTTATGAAATTATCCAACTACACAATCTGGAAAGGAGGCACACATCAATAAGCATGAAGCTATCAAGTTGGCATGATGAAACAGTTTTCTGGAATCTGAGTTAATCTGGTAGCATGTTGACAGCAGAAGTTAAAGGTGTTAGAGACCACATCCTGGCATGAAAATTAACAGGGTGGTATTAGACAACATCTACTCCAAAATACTAGCTTTGAGCATCAGCTAATTCTCAACATATCACTAGATGTCAACCACTCTTCATGGCATAAAAATAACAGCAGATTCTCATACTTTGAAATATTTAGCATGGTGAAACACAGAAACATCAAGTTAGCTACTTTGCAGCATGTTTCCCACTTATATGGGTGATTCTCATGTTAAAAAAAACACCATGGCATAATAGACATAAAGAACTAGCACTTCCATGTTGGCACATGCCCCAAAGCAAGCATGGATTAAATCACGCAAAAATAACAAAGTAGCATCACAACAGGAAATGACAGTTTTATAAACTTGCTCAAAAGTGAAATTTGAAATCACCAATGGATTCCTTGGCTCTTTCTACCCCAAAAACATGTGTCATACTCATATGTTCATGTGAAGCAACATGGCACAATATCCTAGCAAGCAACCATCCACTAACTTATAAGTTAAAACTTACTCTAAATGGACATGAGCATAAATGGACATAACTAGATTTGGAAATTGAGCTTAACATGGAAAAACTAATAATACCTACAAGCATGCATATACCAACAAACAAAGGTATGACAAGTGGGGAAAACCCACTAGTCACCTACACACACACTCTCTACACACACACACTACCAAGCATACACACACATGGCTTCATATGCCTAAGGGCATATGAGCACAACCCTCTCATGAATATACCACCCATTAGGGGGGGTGTTTATCCACACACACACACATGCACCATCTATGCATAATGCATATAGGCACATACATAACCACACATGCACAAGTGCACATGGGGCACACACACTCACATACACACATGCTCATGTGTGTGTGGGTGTTCATCCACACACATATGCACACATATATGCACAAGGCATATAGGCATATGCATATGCATATGACTACACACTCACACACACTCTCACTCAGATACACACATGCATATGTGCCCACACACATGCACTACACATATGTATGTATGTATCAGCACACACATACACACACTCACATGTAGCAAATAGATATGCTCACACACACTGATATTTAAATAGCAAGAAAAACAATCATTCATGCACAAGTTTGCACCTACACATACATCAATAGCAAAGGAGAAAACAAATAAAACAAAAGGGAAAAAAGGCAAAACAAAATTGTAGGGGTTCGGGCTAGAACCCTCGACCTCCTGGTCGTTTCCCGAGCCGGTTGCCACTAGGCTATCGACGCAGTAGTTAACAAGAGAGAGGCACCTGCTCACTAATACACACACACACAGTGCGAACCTGACGAAACTGAAAACAGAACAGCCTGGCGACAATGGCAACCGCGGCGACGCTACACGGTGGCACACGGGGTCTCCGGCGAGGGGAGAGGGATGCGGGGGCTGCTGCATCCATGGGGAGGTGTTCCCTGGCTTGTCTCGCAACTAGGGAAACAGAGGCAAGGCCCTCAAGGCTCTACCTTGCGGAACGATGGCGACGAGCAGCTACAACGACGGCACGCTAAGCAATGGCAACAGGAGGGGCAACGCGGGGCTCACTGAGGGGAGACGATGACGAGCCAGATGCGCGAAGAGGAAGGAGAGGTAGAGTCATGGCGACGACGAAGAGGAGGGAGACTGGCGACGACCTGCTCCCTTGCGGATGACGGCAACGGAAATTGGCACCACGGGGAGGTGCTCCTCACCTCCTAGCGGTGGGAATGGAACGCGTGCGACAAGTCGGAGCTCCACGCCATGTCCATCGAGGACAAGGCCCACCGGAGACGTGGCGACGGCCGCGAAGACGACCGGCGACCTCTCTCTGAAACTCTCTGCACTCACTGAATTCCTACCTGACAGAGGGGAAGAAGATAGGAGGGAGAGCAAAGGAGAGGGAGAAGGGAGCTACGACGGCGTGAGGGGAGAGAGGAACCCTAGCGGAGGAGGCACGCACGCCGAGGGGGTTTAAATAACCCCGAGGCTGACGGCGATGGACGGCGAAAGGGGGACAGCGGAGCGCGCTTTCTCTCTGAACCTGTCGGAGACGACGAACGGGGCGGTATGCCGTTCCCTTGAGCAGGCTGGGCCACGGGGGAAGGCAAGGCCCACTCTGGCACTCTCTCAAAAAACAAATAAAACAGGGAGTTTTTTTCTCTTTTCCAAATCACAATAATAGAACAAAAAAACCAGAGTAAAATAAAGGACTTTTGTGTAGAACAAAAATATTTTGACAAAGAAAATGAAATGCACTATTTACTACAAATAACAAGATGATTTTTAGGACAAGTAATTTTAATACTTTTAAAAATAACAGCCCCTGGTTATTTAAACCTCACATGCATACAAACTCCAAACATCAAACGAACCCTACTCGCAATTAATAAAACATATTAGGCTACCTCTTGAACATTTAAAAAAATAATTAGCAATATAAATCTGCTGATAAAATAATATAGAATGAAAAGGTTATTAGAAGGTCTGTTTAAGAAGGAGCAAAAGAGGGGGAAAGAAGGAGATCACCACACCCACTCAAACCACAACACACCACACAACACAAGATCAGA
Source organism: Hordeum marinum (assembly GCA_022496015.1). Classification (NCBI taxonomy): domain Eukaryota; kingdom Viridiplantae; phylum Streptophyta; class Magnoliopsida; order Poales; family Poaceae; genus Hordeum; species Hordeum marinum. Next base: position 202,553,553 of record CM039673.1, read on the forward strand.
ACCAACCACACAAGGCCACAACATTAGCAAGACATGGCATGATGTATGAAATGATGCATGATGCATGAATGCAAGAACAAGAAATGGATGACAAGGTGCAAATTCATTTCATTAAGCTGATGGCAACAAGTTTCATACAAGACACATGCCATAAAAGGTAGGGACAACACTTGGGCTGTCACAACTCTCCCACACTACAAGAGGATCTCGACCCGAGATCTAGGAACGAAAGAAGTCTGGAAATTCGGAATGGAGAAGGTCCTCACGTTCCCAATTAGCTTCTTTGTCAGAATGATGAGACCACTTCACCTTGAGGAACTTGATAGACTTGTTGCGAGTCTTACGCTCAGTTTCTTCGAGAATTGCAATTGGATGCTCACGAAAAGAGAGGTCTTCTTGGAGACCAATGTCTTGGAGGTCAATGGTACGCTCAGGAGTCTTGAAGCACCTCCGGAGCTGAGAAAGATGGAAGACATCATGCACATTTGTGAACTTTGGAGGAAGCTCTAGTTGATATACAAGTCCACTTCTCTTGCCAACAACTTTGAAAGGACCAACAAAACAAGGAGCTAGCTTCCCTTTAATTCCAAACCGCTGAGTGCCCTGCATGGGAGAGACTCTAAGATAGACTAGATCATCCACTTGAAAGGAAACATCTCGATGTTTGTTACCGTAATAACTCGTCTGTCGGGACTGAGCTGCTTTGAGGTTCTCGCGAATGACACGACACATTTCTTCTGCTTCAGAGATCATGTCAATACCCAATATCTGATGCTCATCGGTTTCAGACCAGTTAAGCGGGGTATGACACTTTCTGCCGTAGAGAATCTCGAAAGGGGGCTTGCCTGAGCTAGCTTGAAAGCTATTGTTGTATGAGAATTCAGCATATGGAAGGCAGTCTTCCCATTTCATGCAGAACGAAATCACACAGGCCCTGAGCATATCTTCGAGGATCTGATTAACTCTCTCAACTTGACCACTTGTCTACGGATGGAATGCAGTGCTGAAACGGATCTTGGTACCCATAGCACTCTAGAAGGACTCCCTAAACTTGGAAGTAAAGAGGCTTCCACGGTCAGAAGAGATGAGTTGAGGGATACCATGCAAAGATACCAGCTCTTTCTACCCCCAAAACATGTATCATACTCATATGTTCATGTGAAACAACAAGGCACAAACAAGATAGCAAAACTACCACCTATTCTCATCAGTGATAAATAACTCTATTTGAACAAGGACATAAATGATCACAACCAGATTTGTAACTTATGTACAGGTGGAAAATAGCTAACAATCGCCACATACATATAAATACGACAAAGGGGTTTATCAAGTGTGGTAACCCACTAGTCCCCACACACACATACACTCTACACACACACTACAAGCAAGCACATCCATGCTCTATATATGCCAAAGGCATATGAGCACCAACACTCGTGAGCATACCACCCAAGAAGGGGATATTCACCCACACACACTCACATGCTCATATATGCACAATGCACATAGGCATACACACACTCGCTCCCACAAGTTCACTAGGCACATACACTCACACAAGCTCATGTGTGTGGGTGGTCATCCACACACATATGCATACATATATGCACAATGCATATATGCACATGTATATGTGTATGGTAACACACACACAATCCCACAAACAGACATGCATATATACTCACACAACATTTGTGCAATCTACCACACACACACACATGCTTATACACCTATGTATACTCACATACACACAACCAACACACCCTCCACTCACATACATGCATATATATGCACCACACTATGTGGCACAGACACACACAAGCACAAGGTCATGCATATGTGCACACTCACATGCACATACACATACACACACATGAACGAAATCAAGCAAAATAACAAAAACACATGCTGGAATTAACTAAACACACATACATATATTGCAATGGAAGAAAACAAAGAAAAAGAAAAAAGAAAAAGAAAATAAAAATGGGGAGGGGTTTGGAATCGAACCCACTACCTCCTGGTTGCTTCCCTTGATGCCTACCACTCTGCTATCGGCTCGACTGATAATAGAGGAGGTGACTAATGCACTAGTACACACACGCACTACCATGTCTAACGAAACTGTAGAAGAACGACACCTAAGCGTCAGAGCACGGCGGCAGCCAACCGAAGGACTTCGGTGACCACACGAGTGGCGGAGGTGCTCGCTGGACGCCCTACTCCTACTCGCACACGCACAACCACCAAACGCAGGCGAGAACGCTACCAGAAACAACGACAAAACGGCAACGGTAGGGACCTGCACACGAATCACACGGCAATGACCCAGACAAGGAATCGGATGGGGCGGAGCGAAAATGGGCCCCTGCGAGAAGCAGGAACTCGCACGCGACGCCCGGAAGCATGAGCTCGACGGTGCACTCGTCGGAGACGAGGTCCGATGGTGGAGGAACGCACCTAACCCAGGCATGCACTAAAATGAAGCTAAAAGCTTGGGACCGGGCGAGGATGGATGGTGAGCTCACCTAGACACGACCGCGCAGCCAATTTAGCTCGAGGAAGAACGACGACGGCGAATTGCCGCGGCGGAGGAGCTCGGTCGGAGGGGAAGAAGACGAAGAAGAGGCACAACCTTGGCGTTCCACGTGGATGCAGAGGACATCAGGGAAGCAGAAGGCGACGGCGACGCGATCCCAATGATCTCCTGTTCGAGGGGCTCGCCGGAGAAGCTCCCGTGGCGACGAGCTCTGTCTTTGAATCTCACTGCACCCTCTCTGGACTCTCTGAACCCATGCTTACTGGAGACAAAAGAGAGGGAGAGATTGAGCGCGGCAGCGTGATGGGGAAGAGGGAACCCTAGGGGAGCGACACGAACGTCGAGGGGATTAAATAGGCTCGGGAATAGACGGCGACGACGATGGAAAGGGGACGGCAGAGCACTCTCGCTCTCTCTGAACCTGACACAACGACGACGTAGCAGGTGGTCGTCAGGTGGCTGCTAGGCCTCATGGGCCGGGAAGGCCACACGCACACACTCTCTTAGACAAATAAAATAGAAGCCTTTTCCTTTTAAAAACACCACAACACAAGGGGAAAAAACCATAGAAAAATAAAAGGGTTCCGGTGCAAACAAAAATACTTTTGTAAAGAAAATATTATGCACTATTTAATAAAATATTAAGTTGATTTCTAGGACAGGTAATTCAAATATTTTAAAATAGGCAGCCCTCTGTTATTTAAAACTCACAGGCACACAAACTTCAAACATCAAAACACCCATACTCAAAATTCATAACACATATAGGGCTTCCTCTTGAACATTTTTAAATCATTTAAATATCAACTTAATTCTACTTAACAAATAACATGAAGCAAAAAGGGGGGTATTGGAAGGTTTGTTGAAAAGAAAAGAGAATGAAGAAAAGGAGGGTTGCACACCAACATTCCACCACATCACCCACAACACTCAAGATCACAACCCACCAATCACACAAGGCCACATAAGAATCAAAATGCATGATGGATGAAATGATGCATGATGCATGGTTTCAAAACAAAGCATGGCATGACAAGGTGCAATCTCATTAATCTCATGGCACAAGGTTCATGCAATAGGTTACATGTCAAATAAAGGTAGGGGAAGAACTTGGGCTGTCACAACTCTCCCACACTACAAGAGGATCTCGACCCAAGTAGCTTCTTTGTCAGAATGATGAGACCACTTCACCTTGAGGAACATGATAGACTTGTTGCGAGTCTTACGCTCAGTTTCTTCAAGAATTGCAACTGGATGCTCACGATAAGAGAGATCTTCTTGGAGATCGATGTCTTGGAGTTCAATGGTTCGCTCAGGATAGAAGCATTTCCGAAGCTGAGAAACATGGAAGACATCGTGCACATTTGCGAAATTTGGAGGAAGCTCTAGTTGATATGCAAGACCACCTCTATTGCCAACAACTTTGAAAGGACCAACAAAACGAGGAGCTAGTTCCTTTTAATTCCAAACTGCTGAGTGCCCTTCATGGGAGAGACTCTGAGATAGACTAGATCATCCGCTTGGAAGTTAACATCCCGATGTTTTTATCGTAATAACTCTACTGTCGGGACTGAGCTGCTTTGATGTTCTCGCGAATGACATGGCACATTTCTTCTGCTTCAGTGATGATGTCATTGCCCAATATTTGACGCTCACCGGTTTCAGACCAGTTAAGCGGGGTATGACACTTTCTGTCGTAGAGAATCTCAAAAGGGGCCATGCCTGAGCTATCTTGAAAGCTATTGTTGTATGAGAATTCAGCATATGGAAGGCAGTCTTCCCACTTCATGCCGAATGGAATCACACAGGCTCTGAGCATATCTTCAAAGATCTAATTGACTCTCTCAACTTGCCCACTTGTCTGCGGATGGAATGCAGTGCTGAAACGGATCTTCGTACCCATAGCAGTCTGGAAGGACTCCAAACACTTAGATGTAAAGAGGCTTCCATGGTCAGAAGAGATGAGCTGAGGAATACCATGGAAAGAAACTATCCTTGACGTATACAACTCTGCAAGCTGAGCTACCGAGATAGATTCTTTGACTGGCAGGAAATGAGCAACTTTTGATAGCTTGTCGATAACCACAAAGATGGCATCGTTGCCTCTCTTGGACTTGGGAAACCCAGTGATGAAATCCATCTTCACATGATCGAATTTCCACTCTGGGATAGGCAAAGGCTGAAGAAGACCTATTGGACATTGATGCTCCGCATTCACTCTGCGACAAACATCACACTCATTCACAAACTAAGCAATCTCACGTTTCATGCGAGTACACCAGAAGGTCTGCTTGACATCCTGATACATCTTTGAACTGCCTGGATGAATGGATAGAAGAGAATTGTGTGTTTCGTCCATGATAACCTTTTTAAGATCATGTTTTGGAACCACAAGACGGTCCTCAAAGAACTAGGTATCTTTGTCATCAACGCGAAAGCACTTATACTTCGGAATGCTCTTGGCCACACCTTTCTTCACTTTCTTCACCATAGCGTCAAGAAGCTGCGCTTGGCGAACCTGATCTTCCATAGTCGGAGAAACTTGAAGATTTGCAAGAAATCCTTGCGGAATCATCTGAAGGTTGAGCTTGTGGAAGGCTTCACAGATCTCGGGTTGAAGAGGCTTCAAGATGAGACTATTGCAGTACGCCTTACGGTTGAGCGCGTTTGAAATGACATTTGCTTTCCTAGGAGTATACTCAATGCTTAGATTGAATTCCTCAAGCATTTCCACCCAACGAGACTGCGGAAGATTGAGATTGGGTTGAGTGAAAATGTACTTCAAGCTCTTGTGGTCAGTGTACAACTCAACTGGTCTACCCAACAAGAAATGCCTCCCAGTCATTAGAGCATGCACAACTGCCGCCAACTCAAGATCATGAGTGGGGTAGTTCTTCTCGGCAGGCTTCAACTGACATGAGGTATAAGCAACAATCTTCTTATCTTGCATGAGAACAACACCAAGACCTTGGAGAGAAGCATCACAGAAAACCTGGAAAGGCTTAGACTGCTCAGGAGGAACAAGAACTGGAGCTGACGTCAGTCTCTGCTTGACCATATTAAACGCCACATCACACTCAGGAGACCAAACATACTTGACACTCTTCTGGAAGAGATTGGATAGAGGCTTAGCAATTTGAGAGAAGTTCTCCAGGAATCTTCTGCAATAGCTATCAAGCCCGAGGAAACTCCGAAGCTGCTTCACGTTCTGAGGAGGTTCCCACTTCAATATTGCCTCACCTTTATTAGGGTGCACTTTAATTCCCTCGGCAGAGATCACATGCCCAAGGTACACCACTTCATTGAGCCAAAACTCACACTTGGAAAACTTGGCATAGAATCGATGCTCTCTTAACTTGTCAAGTACAAGGCGGAGATGCTCTGCATGCTCTTCTTCTGTCTCCGAGAACACAAGGATATCATCCAAATAGACCAAGATGAATTAATTCTTGAAAGGAGAGAAAATGAAATTTATCATTCTTGAGAAGGTTGGAGGAGCATTCGCAAGACCAAACGACATGACGGTGTACTCATAAGATCCAAAACTCAACGTGAAAGCAGTCTTAGGAATGTCTTCTTCGCGAATGCGAATCTGATGATAACCCATGCGAAGATCAAGCTTCAAGAAAACCTTGGCACCTTTCAGTTGCTCAAACAAATCGTTGATGTTGGTAAGTGGGTACTTGTTTCTGATTGTCTTCTTGTTCAATGGCCGGTAGTCAACACAAAGATGATTTGTGCCATCTTTCTTCTTGACAAACAAAACACCACAAACCCCATGGACAAGAACTTGGTCTGATCAGACCTAGACGTTCTTGCTCGTCTAGCTGCTTCTTCAACTCTTTTAACTCTTCGGGGCCAAGTTTATACAGGCGATTGGAAACCGGTTCAATTCCGGGGTCGAGATCAATCACGAACTCGATTGGTCGGTGTGGAGGCATTCCTGGCAACTCTTCTGGAAAGACATCTTCATATTCACAAACCACCAGAATTTGAGAAATCGCCAAGATTTCACACTTCTCATTAAGACCAAAGGGACAGATTATGAAAATAACCACGTCTTCTAAAGCATGAGTCAGCTTGACTTTTTTGCTTTGCAATGAATATGAGCTTTGTTCATAGCCAGGAAGTCCATGCCCAAAGTGAGATCAATATTGGAATTACCGAGAACAATTGGAGAAGCCAGAAAAGAATAATTGCCCAACTTGATAGAAACATCCGGAACCACCTTGTTAGCGCTTAAGAGAGTGCCGGGCGAAACAACAAGCAAAGCCTTACCCAAATATTCAGAATCATAATCATGCTTGACGAAGAATGCTTTAGACATGAATGAATGCGACGGTCCAGAATCAAACAAAACTTTTGCAGGAAAATCATTAACTGAGAGATTACCCGTGATCACTTGAGAAGAATCCTCTGCCTCTGCTGCATTCACCATATTCACTCTTACGGTCTTGGGATTATGCTTCACCATAGCATTGCCTGGAGGCTTGATAGGAGGAGGAGGTGAAAGACGCCGCTGGTTGCACTTTTTTGCATAGTGTACCTTCTAACCACACTTGTGACAAGTCACCTCAGAAAGCAGACGGACATTGCCTGGAGAAGGAACAAGAACTCCCTTGGATGCCTCGGGTCTCTGCTGGAATCCTGGATTGGGTGGGTGGGAAGAACCACGACCACCAAACTGCTTTTGCTGCTGAGGAGGACGAAACGGAGGAGGATTTGGCACCCAATACTTCTGCTGCTTGGGAACCATCTGAGAGCTGGAAGAAGAAGAATAAGAATCCCTTGAACGCTTCTTTGAGTTCTCCAACTTGACGTTATACTGGTAGACAGACTTGCTTCCCTGCTTCAAGTGCCTGAACTTCTCACGCATCTCCTCGACAAAGCTTGTCGGAATGTAATGAGCCCTGAAGTCACGATGGAAATCGTCCCAAGTAACAACATGATTGCCACTGGAATCCTTGTACTGCTGCCACCAATCATCTTCTTGACCCTTGAGCTAGAACGATGCAAATTTGACAAAGTCCTATGGCCTGACATTGCTGCACTCCAAATGCTTACTCATATCACGAAGCCAATCATCAGCATCAAGAGGCTGCTCACAACAGGTGAAAGACTTGGGCTGGTTGGCAACGAACCGATTGAGTGTCGCAAACTGAAGTTGATACTGAAAATTCCCTTGAAAATCTTGCTGACCCTGCTCCCTTTCCTGCAACAACCTGAGCAACATCTGAGTGTTTGCATGGGTTGCGGCCATCACAGCTTGCCAAGCTTCTAGAGGAGGAGGCGGAGGCGGCGGCAGCGAGGGTGGTGGTGATGGTGGAACATCAGTCTGCTCCTCACCAGGACCCGGATTGTTTCGAGGTGGTGGACCCATCCTGAAGATGGACAAAACACGTCAGCACCTCATTGATAAGAAGAATTCAAAAGCTGAATCAACTGCTCGAAAGAAATTGAAAAAAAATAGCACAACCTTCCTACTGAAAAAATGTTGGAAATATGCCCTAGAGGCAATAATAAATTAGTTATTATCATATTTCCTTGTTCATGATAATCGTTTATTATCCATGCTATAATTGTATTGATCGGAGACTTAGATGCATGTGTGGATACATAGACAAAACCATGTCCCTAGTATGCCTCTAATAGACTAGCTCGTTGATCAAAAGATGGTTAAGGTTTCCTAGCCATGGACATGAGATGTCATTTGATAACGGGGTCACATCATTAGGAGAATGATGTGATGGACAAGACCCAAACTGCAAACGTAGCATATGATCGTGTCAGTTTATTGCTACTGTTTTCCGCATGTCAAGTATGTGTTCCTATGACCATGAGATCATGCAACTCACAGATATCGGAGGAGTGCCTTGTGTGTATCGAACGTTGCAACATAACTGGGTGACTATAAAGGTGCTCTACAGGTATCTCCGATGGTGTCTGTTGAGTTGGCATGGATCGAGACTGGGATTTGTTACTCCGTGTGACGGAGAGGTATCTCGGGGCCCACTCGGTAATGCAACATCACAATAAGCCTTGCAAGCAATGTGACTAATTTTTAGTTGCGGGATCTTGTATTACGGAACGAGTAAAGAGACTTGCTAGTAACGAGGTTGAACTAGGTATGGAGATACCGACGATCGAATCTCGGGAAAGTAACATACCGAAGAACAAAGGGAACGTTATACGGGATTAACTGAATCCTTGACATAGAGGTTCGACCGATAAAGATCTTCATAGAATATGTAGGAACCAATGTGGACGTCCAGGTCCCGCCATTGGTTATTGACCGTAGAGGTGTCTCGGTCATGTCTACATAGTTCTCGAATCCGCAGGGTCTGCACACTTAAGGTTCGGTGACGTTTCGGTAGTGTAGAGTTATGTATGGTGGTGACCGAAGTTTGTTCGGAGTCCAGGATGAGATCCCGGACGTCACTAGGAGCTCCGGAATGGTCCGGAGGTAAAGATTCATATATAGGAAGTCCCATTTTGGTTTCCGGAAAAGTTTCGGGCTCATCGGTAGTGTACCGGGAGTGCTGGTAGTGTACCGGGAGTGCCGGTAGTGTACCGGGAGGCCTCCGGGAGGGGTATTTCGACCCCAAGAGGTCCATGGGTTGTGGGATAATAATAACCAGCCCTTAGTGGGCTGGTAAAACAGCCACAAAGGCCCACGGCGCAGGAGAGAAAGTCCTAAAGCAAAAAGTGGAAAATCAGCCAATAGGAGGCAATCCTACTCCAACTAGGACTGGAGGTGAAGTAGGATTGCTTCCCACCTCCTATTTCGGCCGACCCAAAGGCCTTGGCTGCCTCTCCTCTCCTATCCTCCTATATATACTAGTGGATTTGGTGGTTTTTGGACAAAATTCCGTCCACGTGCTACCCGTTACACCGGTGCATAGTTTCTCCTCTAGATCAGTTTTCTGCAGCGCTTAGGCGAAGCCCTGCCGGAATTGCTCCACCACCATCACCGAAGCGCCGTCATGCTGCCGGTGAAATCTCTCTCCTCTCCACCTCCTCTCGCTGGGTCGAGACGGTGGAGATCGTCATCAAGCTGCACGTGTGCTAAACGCGGAGGTGCCGTCCGTTCGCCGCTAGACCGGAAGGACTGTGATCGAGATCGCGAGACGGTTCGTGATGTGATCACGGAACGGATCGTGATGAGTTCCCAGGACAGATCGTGATCAAGATTGTGAGTAGGATCGTGATGAGTTCGCGGGACGGATCATGATGTGTTCGCGGGACGGTTCGTGATTGGATCGCGGGACGCTCGGCGATTTGGATCACGAAGAAGTTCGACTACACCAACCGCGTTTCTTAACGCTTCCCGCTTAGCGATCTACAAGGGTACGTAGATCCACTCTCCCTCTCGTATATTCTCATCACCATGGATAGGTTTGCGTGTGCGTAGGAAATTTTTTGTTTCCCATGCGACGTTCCCCAACAGAAATTAGTAAGAATGCTTCTTCCGTTTATGATGACATCATCAGAAATTAGAAGCCACTTGCAATAACACAAAAGTATTGAGCTAGGCGCTCGGAACAAATGTATATGCCGAAATACATCTGAAGAAGATGATCCTAGATAACTACAAGATTTCCCACCTAAGAACTTCCAAAAACTTTCTGGTTATGCAATCCGGTGTGGGGGATAGAAGGAGGAAATATCTCACACAACTAACAATCCTACACCCCAACTGTATCCATCCTTCAACACATAACCAGAGGCTTTTCCAACTTCATCTAACTCGAATCCTCGAATTGACAACGATACTAAACCATGGTGGTACCTCGGACGCCTCCCTAGTACTGGGTGACTCCGACCTTATCTCACCACGATAAGTATTGAAGTAATTCCGAACACTCTCCGTCTTGAGATGTCAAGGAAGCTGAATGATAACGATGTGCCAACATTCCCTGGAGCTCGACTCCCCAGAAGAAATCAAGTCAGATAGGAGGCACCAAGACAGAACCCTGTCACATCGGTATCATATAGACTCCAAAATACCCACGTGATCCTAAAAAAAATTGAGCTAGAAGAGGAGTATAATTAAAATTCCTAATTCGAATACCTCACCAAAGCATAGAAGAGGAGTAAAAAGAATCCTACTCTCCGAAATAAATAGACTCAAAATAGTTTTTACTAGACTCGACTCGGCCAAGTTCAATCAAGCAAAGGCTCCTATGGTCGGACGGCTCTGAATACCAACTTGTCACGCCCAAGATGCGCGCCTATCCTTTTTAAGACACTAGGGCCTTGCAAGGGATAGAGGCGCATCTTGCCGTTCGCAAGTATAGTAACATTGCATCATACATTACAGAAGAGATGAGTATACAAGTTGGCTTACACTCACCACATGCTAAATTACAATTCCACACAGAGTTCAAATCATGAAGATGAAGACAGGGTCCGACTACGGACGAAATCAAATGATAAAACAGATGCAAATGAAACTATCTCGCTATCCCAAAGATCACGACCATGGTCCTCGACTCATCCGGGTAAGTCATGTACATCCTGCCTCTTTCCTCATCATACTCCCAGTGGAGCTGCATAAGATCATCCTGCACGTACTCATCTGTACCTGTACCTGGAGGTTTGTTGTAATCTGTGAGCCACAAGGACTCATCAATCAAGCGCCCGGGTACCAAGACTATTCAAGCTTAAAGGTTGGGAGGGGATATGTGTTTTGTTTGCAGCAGCACTAAGCATATATGGTGTCTAACTTACATAACATGAAAATAAATATGAGTGGCGTATGATGAACGATCGAATCTAGTATTATCTCTATGAGATCCTGAACACTTACTTACGTGAGACATAACTCCACTGTGTTCTCTGTCAGATTATGTTCACGAGTAGAGACGATAACGGTTACTCACACAGTTGGTGTATTTTATTAAGAGTTTACTTCAAGTTTACTATAACCGGGTGTTAAATAAATATCCAAGTTGCCACATAACCGCGGGCACGGCTTCTCGAAAAGATTTAACCCTGCAGGGGTGCTCCAAGTAGTCCATCACAAATAACCACACTCCACGGGAATAGACTCAACCATGGATCTCGTGGTCATCATAGGTAATTCCAAAGAATTCCAACACCTCGAGAAAACCCGAAGAAAGTCAGTCTCCACACGCAAGACACTCGATAAAGGTAAAAACAAATCCAGCAAGACCAACCAACGTGTCGACGAACCCGATAAGAGCCGCGTATATCGTTCTTAGGACACAACGGATAAGCGACACATACGGAGGCCTGATAGAAATCTCCCAAGTTGCCCTGGGTTGGCCCCGCACAGTGCTCTAGTTTGGACAAACAATCATGAGGAGCACTAGCCCGGGGGTTGATTAATTATCCACGGGTTTACAAAGCCCGATGCAAATTTTATTAAGTTATTAAGAAAATGTAGTACCAATGTCGGGTCTTGCCAGACAAGATTTAATCTCAACCGAATAAAAAAGGGGGTCCCCATAACAACCCCGAGCGTGTTAGGAGCGCAAAATATGGAAACCATAACACCGGTACCAAGAACTATGGCGGTAACAGCAGAACAAAACACCTAGCAAAACGCCAAGCCTTCCACCGATACCGTGATATATATGTGCATTAAATTAAATAACAGATAATATTGTGATATCCAATCCATGTTATCACATGGAACAACTTGCACCTGCAACTAAGAACGCTATAAGAGGGGCTGAGCAGCGGTAACTTAGCCAATCAAAGGTTTGCGAGGATGTGGAGGGTTAGAGATTTTCATGGCAATTAGGAGGCTGATATTCAAGTGGTAGGTATCGCAATTGTAACGATAAGAGCGAGAAACTAGCAAGCGAAAATAGTATCGGGATCCGGGTACGATCATCTTGTCTGTTGGTTCTTCAGTGTAACAAGTAGCGGCATTCTCATAGTTGTACTCGTCTGGCTCTTCGTACTCAGGTTCAACGTTCGCGTCTACCCAAAAGAAACATCAAGAATAAACGAACAACCATGGTGCAATGCACAAGCAATAATGATGCATGCTTAGGTGAAGAGTTTTTAACATGGCAATCCTAACTAGTCATGTTTCACATGCAAGAATTGGATATTACTGAATCTGGACAGAACCTTATGTTAAGTTATTTAGACATGCATGAACATGGCAATTTTGTATGCATCATGTGAAAACTATGAAAATGCATATGAAGAACGTAAGAAACGGAGTTACGGTTCTCACGATACGCTCACGACAAGGTACGAGGGCAAAACACAAGACAACAAGGCCATGGGCTAATTCTTGGCATTCCAAGGTATCCACTGGTTAGGCAATGAAAAACCCCCAAAATAGAGCCAATGCTCAATCAATTACATGGATTATAGCTCCCACAAGACACAAAACAATAAAACAAACAATCTGCCACAAAATAGCAACATAGCAACTTTCACTGCCAACAACTTGAGCTACAAGAATCCTACAACCACAAACAAGGTATTGACAGAAACTACATAATATGCTTATCAAATTATCCAACTACACAATCTGGAAAGGAGGCACACATCAATAATCATGAAGCTATCATCTTGGCATGATGAAACAGTTTTCTAGGCCTTGGTGAAAATAACAGTTTTATGGAATCTGAGTTAATCTGGAAGCATGTTGACAGCAGAAGTTAAAGGTATTAGAGACCACCTCTTGGCATGAAAATTAACATGGTTGTAGTAGACAACATCTACTCCAAAATACTAGCACTAAGCATGAGCTAATTCTCAACATATCACTAGATATCAACCCCTCTTCATGGCATAAAAATAACAGCAGATTCTCAGACAGAAATATTTAGCATGGTGAAAACAGAAACATCAAGTTAGCTACTTTGCAGCATGTTTCCCACTTATATGGGTGATCCTCATGTTAAACAAAAATACCATGGCATAATAGAAATAAAACACTAGCACTCCCATGTGGGCACATGCCCCAAAGCAAGCACGCATTAAATCATGCAAAAATGACAAAGTAGCATCACTACAGAAAATGACAGTTTTATAAACTTGCTCACAAGTGAAATCTGAAAGCACCAATGAATTCCTTGGCTCTTTCTACCCCAAAAATATGTGTCATACTCATATGTTCATGTGAAGCAACATCGAACAATATACTAGCAAGCAACCATCCACTAACTTATAAGTTAAAACTTACTCTGAATGGACATGAGCTTAAATGGACATAACCAGCTTTGGAAATTGAGCTTAACATGGCAAAAAATAATAATCCCTACAAAAATGCATATACCAACAAACAAAGGTGTGACAAGTGGGGAAAACCCACGAGTCACCTACACACACACACTTTCTACACAAACAGTACCAAGCATACACACACATGGCTTCATATGCCTACGGGCATATGAGCACAACCCTCTCATGAACATACCACCCATGAGGGGGGGTGTTCATCCACACACACACACACATGCACCATATATGCATAATGCATATAGGCACATACATCACCACACATGCAGAAGTGCACATGGGCACACACACTCACATACACACATGCTCATGTGTGTGTGGGTGTTCATCCACACACATATGCACACATATATGCACAAGGCATATATGCATATGCATATGCATATGACTGCACACTCTCACTCACATCCACACATGCATATGTGCCCACACACATGCACTACACATATGTATGTATGTATTAGCACACACATACACACACACTCACATGTAGCAAGTAGATATGCTCACACACACTCATATTTAAAAAGAAAGACAAACAATCATTCATGCACAAGTTTGCACCTACACACATACATCAATAGCAAAGGAGAGAACAAATAAAACTAAAGGGGAAAAAAGGCAAAACAAAATGGGAGGGGTTCGGGCTAGAACCCTCAACCTCCTTGTCGTTTCCCGAGCCGGTTGCCACTAGGCTATTGACCCAGTAGTTAACAGGAGAGGGGCACCAACTCACAAATACACACACATAGCGCGAACCTGACGAAACTGAAAATAGAACAGCCTGGTGACGGCGGCAACGACGACAATGCTACACGGCGGCACAGGGGGTCTCCGACGAGGGGAGAGCGACGCGGGGGCTGCTGCATCTACGGGGAGGTGTTCCCTGGCTTGTCTGGCAACAAGGGGAATAGAGGAAAGGCCGTCAAGGCTCTGCCTTGCGGAACGGCGGCGACGAGCGGCTATGGCGACGGCGCGCTAAGCAATGACAATAGGACGGGCAACGCGGGGCTCACCAAGGGGAGACAACGACGAGCCGGACACGCGAAGAGGAAGGAGAGGCAGAGTCACGACAACGATGAAGAGGAGGGAGACCGGCGATGACCCTCTCCCTTGCGGACGATGGCGATGGCAATTGGCACCGCGCGTAGGTGATCCTCACCTCCTAGCGGCGGGAATGGAACGCGAGCGACAAGCCGGAGCTCCACTCCATGTCCACCGAGGACAAGGCCCACCGGAGACACGGTGACTGCAACGAAGACGACTGGCGACCTCTCTCCGAAACTCTTTGCACTCACTGAATACCTACCTAACATAGGGGAAGAAGAGAGGAGGGAGAGGAAAGGAGAGGGAGAAGGGAGCTGCAGCGGCGCGAGGGGAGAGAGGAACCCTAGCGGAGGAGGCACGCATGCCGAGGGGGTTTAAATAACCCCAAGGCTGACGGCGACGAACGGCGAAAGGGGGACGACGGATCGCGCTTTCTCTCTAAACCTGACGGAGACGACAGACGGGTCAGGTTCTCGTTCGCTCGAGCGGGCTGGGCCGCGGGGGAAGGCAAGGCCCACTGTAGCGCTCTCTCACAAAACAAATAAAACAAGGCGTTTTTTTCTCTTTTCCAAATCACAATAACAGAAGAAAAAACCCTAGAGTAAAATAAAGGACTTTTGTGTAGAACAAAAATATTTTGACAATGAAAATAAAATGCACTATTTACTATAAGTAACAAGATGATTTTTAGGACAAGTAATTTTAATACTTTTTAAAATAACAGCCCCTGGTTATTTAAACCTCACATGCATACAAACTCCAAACATCAAAAGAACCCTATTCGCAATTAATAAAACATATTAGGCTACCTCTTGAACATTTTTAAACAATTTAATTAGCAATATAAATCTGCTGATAAAATAACATAGAAGGAAAAGGTTATTAGAAGGTTTGTTTGAGAAGGAAAAAAAGAGGGGGCAAGTAGAAGGAGATGCACCACACCCAATCAAACCACAACACACCACACAACACAAGATCATAACCAACCACACAAGGTCACAACATTAGCAAAAAATTGCATGATGGATGAAATGATGCATGATGCATGAATGCAAGAACAAGACATGGATGACAAGGTGCAAATTCATTTCTTTAAGCTCATGGCAACAAGGTTCATACAAGACACGTGCCATAAAAGGTAGGGACAACACTTGGGCATTCACAGTTCTCTTCATGCGTGCATAGCTGTCTGGATAGACATGCTACAACTCCGCCATCTTGCATCACAACACCTCCATGTCCGGTTCTTAATGCATCACAATAAATAACAAAGTCCTTGTGAATATTAGGGGTGGCCAAAACTGGGTTTGTGGTCATTGACTTCTTGAGCTCCTAGAAGCTTTCCTCGCACTTAACAGTCCATTCAAACTTCTTGTCCTTCTTCAAGAGCTGGGTCATGGGTCGGGCAATGCTCGAGAACCCTTCCACGAACTTGCGGTAATAACCCACGAGTCCGAGGAAGCTCCTGACTTCCTTCACTATGGTTGCGGTTTGCCATTCAGTCATGGCTTCAATCTTGGCAGGATCCACTGATAATCATTTTGTAGTGACCACGTGACCCAAGAATCCAACTTCACACAGCCAGAATTCACACTTGCTGAATTCGGCATACAACTGGTGCTCTCGAAGCTTCTCTAGGATCAATCTCAAGTGTTCCTCATGTTCTTCTTAAAACTTGGAGAAGACGAGTATGTCATCAATGAAGACAACAACGAACTTGTCCAAATACTCCATGAAGACTTTATTCTTGAGGTACACAAAGTAGGCAGGGGCATTAGTTAACCGAAGGACATGACTGTGTATTCATACAGGCCATACCGGGTTATAAAGGTCGTCTTTGGAATATCTTGGGGTCTGATCTTCAACTGGTAGTACTTGATTCTTGGGGAACACCTTAGCTCCGTTCAAACTGATCAAATAGGTCTTGATTCTTTGGGAGTGGGTACTTGTTCTTTATTGTGACTTCATTGAGAGAACGGTAATCGACACAAAGTATGATAGTTCCATCCCTCTTTGACACAAATAGAACAGGCGATCCCCAAGGAGAGGCACTAGGGCGAATAAATCCTTTTCTGAGCTGGTCTGCCAGTTGCTTCTTCAACTCAGCCAACTCTTCAGATCCCATCCTGTAGGCCTTCTTATAGATGGGCCTTGATCCGGGCATAAGCTCAATCATGTACTCAATGTTGCAGTCAGGAGGCATTCCAGGTAGCTCATCAGGAAACACATCCGGGTACTCACATACCACTAGCACTTGATCCAACTCAATTCCCGATAGGCAGTTAGCTTGAGGGGCTTGAGTGGAGGCAGGGTTGGGAACAAACTTGAGTTCCACTCCTTGGCTATTGATCATGGTGACAATCCTTTTGGCACAGTCCAGCATGCCTTGGTGCTTGGTTAACCAGTCCATGCCTAGGATCATATCCAAGCCTTCTTACTTAAGGATGATAAGGTCGGCTAGGCAGTCTACCCCGTTGATGTTAATATCAACTCCCTTACAACCTACCCAGACTTCATAACTGATCCCAGGGTTTGTATCAACATACGGCTACCCAAGGGTGTAGGCTTCATGCCACTCTCTATTGCGAACTTTTGGGTGACAAATGAATGCTAAGCTCCACAATCAAACAATACTGTTGCTGGGGTTGAGTTGACGAGGAACATACCCAGTATGATGTCAGGGTCTTCCTAGGCTTCTTCTGCGGTGACGTGATTCACACGACCCTTGCCATTGTTGGGTTGGTTGCGGGGCGCGGGGTTCCTTGGTGGTGCTCCACGGGCTTGACCTTCAGTGGCGCATTGGGGCACGGTGCATCTGGCTTCTTGTTGGTACACAGCCTAGAGATGTGTCTTGGCTGACTACATCCAAAGCAAGCGACTTGTCAAGGGTTGTTGTTGAAGTTTCTGCCACCGTTGTTGTTATTGGGGTTGTTGTTGTAGGCTGGCCTGGGATTGGCATCCTGCTAAGGTTGGTAGCTCGGATGAGGTGCGGGAGGTCTAGCCTGCTGCGGCTGATGGGTTGGCTTGGCTAGGGCTGGCTGCCAGGGCGAGGCTTCTCGTTGCTTGAGCTTCCCTTGCTGATCATCTTGCGCTTCTGAGTGTCGTCGATGGCATGACGCTTGTTTTCTAGCATGAGGGCCTTGTTCACCAGGTCGAAGAAGGTATGACAGTCGTAGATGATGAGCTGATATGATAGGACCTGTTGAAGTCCTTCCATGAAGCGTTCCTTCTTGGCACCCTCTATGCTGACATGTTTAGGTGCATACCTTGACAGCAAGTTGAGCTTTTGCAGGTACTCCTTGACAGAGCCACTTCCTTGTTTCAGCGCTCA
Source organism: Hordeum marinum (assembly GCA_022496015.1). Lineage (NCBI taxonomy): Eukaryota > Viridiplantae > Streptophyta > Magnoliopsida > Poales > Poaceae > Hordeum > Hordeum marinum. Next base: position 202,571,702 of record CM039673.1, read on the forward strand.
GAATTCTCTCTTCTTGATAGCTATGATCCTAGAAGGAATGTGGGCAGTGCGGAATCCTTCCTCGAAGCATTCTGCATGATCACACGTTCTCCTTGCATGACCTTGAATGCATCCCACCAAGCTCGGGCGGTACCTCCGAGGCAGTGAGATGCATAAAGCACCTTCTCATGATCCTCATTGCAATTGACCGGTGCAAGGAGGTCCTCAGTGGTACAAATCCAGTCATCAGCATCCAATTGTTTAACAGTCTCGATGAAGGTTGAGGGCGAGTTCCTCATGAACTTAGACAGCGTGGAGCGGCCATTGCCGTTCCTGCCTTGCTGCTGGTTGTTCACAAGGGACTGAGCCATCTGCTGGATAGCAGCATTGTTGGCTTGGTGCTCCTCCTGGAGTACTTGGAGAAACTGAGCTGTGGTCATGTTCTCCGGTGGAGGTGGTGGCGGGGAAATGCCGCCTTGTGGTTGCTCATGGTGTCCTCCAGCGTGAGCAGCCCCACCAGCTCCCTATTGCTGGCTCAAGTTGCCGGCTTTAGGGTTGGTGAAGGAGCTATTGCGGGTAGCAGTCACCATCCTGTTTGGAGCAGCCAAGTCAAACAACTGGGATTGACAAGAGGATAAGCAATAACAGAAAAGCATGCCTAAGGGGGTCGGTCAAGTGCAAGTGTGTTGAAACAAAGGTTGAAAGACCAACAACATATATTAAGATAGACAATGGAGTCTCTTACATGTTGCTTAAGGCAAAAGTGCGACTTGCATCGGAACACAAACAACAAAACAAACGACAAGCACACACGGTTTCATATGAACCATTACACGGACTCGACTTCGCATGAGGGATATATGACTAATCCTACCCTAGGGGTTCTTGAACTCAGGTTATGGAGTGCTCGGTCTCACAGTCACGCTCCTCTGGGTCTTCCTCCTGTTCATCATCTGAACGGGCATCATTCCCGATCGAAGGGGTCGGGGAACGAGGAGGTCCATCCCGACGATGCTTTGTGGGTGGGTCGGTGAGGAGCTCACGGTACTCCTTCGCACTCATGCGATGGCTACGCGTAGGTCCATCACTAGCTGGGGGTACTCATCCTCGATAAGCGACAGCTAGTTGTCCCTCGAGGGCTCCATCCTTCTTGATTTTGTCTGGCTTTGTCTTGGCTTGTTGAAGTAGCTCTCAGGTGTGGTGAAGTTCCTCGCGGAGCTTCACAGACTCCTTCATCATGTTGCGAACCAGAATACAGGCGGAGAGGCCGAAATAGGCCTGGAACCTGAGTGGTGTGCCATCTCCCTTTGTCAGAATCAGCGTCCAACCCTCGCCAAAGTCATCCTTCCTGAAGGGAAGGTAGCGAGTAGCTGGCTCGTCAGCCATCTCTAGAATGATGTCTCGAAGGTGTTGGAGTGCCTTGCGTGTAGCTGTCTCGATTGTGAGTATCATGGTCTCCATCCGTGGTCCTTCAAAGAACCAACTGGTCGGGGAGTCGTTTGCCTTCACGATCACATCCACGTGATACTCCTTCGTGACGGCATCAACCCAGTGCTCGTGGTAGGGGAAAATGGGTGGTTGGCGAAACTGGCACTTCTCCAGGCTATCCCCAAGGAGTAAGGGAAAGCCGGATGTCAGGAAGGCTTCGGGTACGATAGCCATCTACAAAGGTTTGAAAGGAGGAGAGTCAGCAAAGTGGTGTGTTAAGCATAGGAGAGGTAAATAGTGCAGAATTCCTAAGTTCCAATGCTAGGTGTAGTATTGAAAACGAATTTTATCCTATCTAACGTCCATGCTAACTAAGGGCTTCCTACAGTCAAGATGGCTCTGATACAAGCTCTGCGGGGACCCCGACTCATAGGTCGTGATCACCGAATGAACGTGTATAGTGATCCCAGAGATCAATGCTCACTCAACACACAGAAGCTGAATAACAAGAGTCTTACATCCACATTTAGCGTCTTACACAAATAAAGACCACGAAGATCTTAGTCTTACATAGATAGGGCCACATGGGACAAACACTTAAATAGAACAAGCAACGGAAATCTTGGTCGAAAGCGTGAACCCATGCCATATGCCTTAACCTACAGGCATTCTGACTGGGAAGCGTCCTAGTTTGCATGTTCGTCTCCAACGAACTCTTCAACATACTCCTGTTCTTCTATGCCTGGCCAATTAAATAACCAGTGGCAAGCCAATGAGTACTTTGAATGTACTCGCAAGCAACCCAAGTTGTGGAACAAGGTAACAATGATGCATGATATAGCACTACGTAGGTAAGTTTGCGGAAAGCTATTTTTGTATGCAAATGGCATGATCAAGTAACTAGTAAGCATGCATGAACAATTAACAGATGTGCATGTGCACAAGTTACAGACATCACCATAAGTAGGGGTAGAACGTCTAATGTTCATTCATCATGCTAAGCCATCGGACTTAGTTTAATTCCCTTGCTAAGTCATCGGACTCAACTCATGTGACCACTTGTCACCATCACATACAAACTCACACCAAGTTTCACGAAAACATCCGGACGTAGTTTAAGAAGGACCTCCAACTGTCCATGACCGTGGACGCAGCTATTCGAATAGTTTTACACTCTATAGAGGTTGCACACTTTACCCACAAGACTCGGGGAACTTCCATGTCATCCACGACTCGCGGTATATAACATACCCGAGGTAAGCACCCGAACAATGCCTTTACCTTAGCAATACTAAACAAAGTCCACTCTATTGATACCCAGCCCTCATGATGTACTTCACACGAGCCTCGCCCTAAACCGTACCATCCATTAGGGGACCAACGGTGTGCCCGGTGCTTGTGAAGACAACGCATAATCGTACATACCGGTACGACCCCGTATCAAGAGTGACCACACCACTCCTGCCACCAGTAATGCAGGCTCCTTGCCAGTACCCACCAAGGTAATCAACAAAGCCCCGTCCCATAAGGGGTATTGTGGTTGCGCATGTAAGGTTGGGACGGTCAGCAGACCTTAAATCTAATCCGTTTTCGAAAACACATACTCAACTTGCCCTGGCACAACACTTCTTCATCATGTGGTCACCCATCTTCTCATCATCTCCATCGGTCATTAGTGGCACCCGACGGGGTTTTCGAAAAGTCTTTGAAATCATCACTTTCTTGCCATCACTATGCATAAGTCCCATCCCATTTGCATAGCATCTATTAGCAACCTAACTACTCCCACCTGCACAACCCTCATAAGGTGGTAGGGTCATGCACGATGCAAGACTCAACGGTAAGAGTAACAGAGGTATCCCACCAAAAGGGGACCACCACATCACATGATCAAATATGATGAAATTAAAGTTTTATATGACATGCAATAAAAATGGTTTATCATCATGGTAAAAGGGTTGCTTGCCTGGCTCAACAAAGTCTTCGGGTCCAACATCTTCGTCAACCGCGCAGTCTATTGTCGCGACATAAAGCGATAAACTTAAGCAACACACAAAAACATAGCACTCAACTGCTTATTAAAAATGCCACTCTATTTTGATAAATACCCAATGCCATACTAAAAATATTCTCCTAGAGTTTTGTTGTGAAAAACATTTTAGAAATTAAATAACAGAGGCAAAAAGGTGCCTAAATATAGGTTTTAAAATAAAATAGTACTAAAAATAGTTTCAAACATTTTTATAAATGGCACCAAGAAATTCTATAGATTATTCTAAGAATTTATGTGGAAAGAAATTTGGATTTAGATGGATATATATGTTTGTGGGATATTTGGAAATAAGACAGAAAAAAGAAAAAGAAAAACCTCACTATGCCTCTCGGTCCAGGAGCACCGAGGCAGAGCGGGCCCACAGGGAAACCGGCCTAGGCAGATGGCGCGTGTGGCAGCCGATAGGTTTGAACCCGATATGCAGGCCAGACATGTCGGTGGCACAAGAGGTAGGTGAGTATGATAGGCGGACCCTGCCTATCATCTCCTTCCTCATGCACATGGGCACAGGCAGGCTCACCGGGGGTGACTCGAGTGACCGTTCGACCTGAGGAAGGAACGAGGGGGCTCGGGGAGGTCCTGCCGTCCGCTCGGGCACGGTAGAGGTTGCCAGAGGGCCGGGGTTCGCTAGCGATGTGAACTCGCGGCGGATAGCTCTCGGGAGGAGGACGGTCCGGCTGTCCTGAGCTGCAAATGAAGGGGAGAGGAGGAGGAATCATCCTAGGAGGGAGAGGGAGGCACAGAGGAAGAAGAATGGGTGCTGGAGACGCCGCATACCCCGAGATCAACGACGATCCCGATGGCGGAGCTCGGGTGCAATCTGGGAGCAGGGACCCTCAGGGCTTGCAGGGGTGGAACGGGCGCTTGATTGGGTGCGGAGAGAGGCGATGGAGGAGAAGAGGGAGGTCTTGGGGTCCTTTATATGGGCGAGGCGGAGGCAGGGGAGGTGGCAAGCGTAGGAGAGCTCGTGCTCTCGCTGTTCAGCCACGGCATGCCAGGGAAGGGGCACATGGGGTCCACGGCAGATGCCCTGGAGGGTGTGGACAAGCAGAGAAGGGGCGAGGATGTCACGCGTGCGAGCCCTGGCACTGGCCGAGGGGGGCGGCTGGTTCGCGCGTGCAGGGAGGCCGTTGGACAGGGAGAGAGGAGGGGGAGGCGACCGGCAGGAAGGTGTGGACACCGAGGGAGCCCGATGGCGTGTCCTCCTAGCCCGAGGTGGTCGGGGCATCGGGATGGGGAGCAGCTACATTGCGGGAGTGCACCGTAGCACGCTCCAGAGCGCCCAAATGGCATGCTAGGGCATGCCATTGGCATTTTGGGCGAGGCCATTTTCGTTCAGAGGATCTAGGTGGGAGAAAAATAGATGGATAGAGCATTGGATGCCTTGGGATGCCTTAGGAGAGAAGGAAAGTTGAGAGGGAGAGAGATAAATCTCCTATCCATGGACGTAAATGGGGCTTTTCACCACATTTTACTTGAGCTATGACCATGAGGCTTCTACTGGAGGTGAAAGGTAACTATAGGAGTCTATGGTAAGAAGTTGGGGGCAAGGGTAAAAGAGAGAGGGGTGAAAATGGGGGTTTTACCAAATTATCAGAAGGTGTTTGATGGTGTTTTGGGCAGGAATATGCTTCGACCTTACTAAGATACTTCCCAGGGTCAAAGGCTAGGTAGAAATGAGGGGATTCACCAAATTTGAGCTTAATAGGAAGAAGTTGACAATGGAGATTTGATAAACCCTAGAAATTAGTAGAATCAGATTTCAGTAGATCCATTGATTCTAGGCTTTTACCCTTGATGCACCACTCAGTGTATCATCACTACTTGTCCATTAGAGCATGCCCACAAAGTTTGAGGCCAAGTGGGGACACTTCACAATGTAAAGTTGCTCAAATTTGATTCTGGATAGGAATGGTTTTGGGATGGTTTGATGAACCAAACCATCTTGGATTGAGATGAAACTTTGCAAGATCATCACCTATGATAGTGTTGAATTACTGGAATTTTCCTCGAATTTATTGAAAATATTTCTTATCAAAATATTCCAAAAGTTTGATTTGAAAAGAAAGGGTTTTGAGGGGTCTTGCCTATGATCTGATCATGCCCTTGTGTTGAGACTCATATATATGGAAAATATATGTCCACTGAGTTTCTATAAATTTTCTCAAATATTTTCAAAGCATTTAAATAACTTTTCCCTAGGAAAAACCATTTGTGGCCTTAAGAAAAAGCCTTTAAATAAAATGTGAAAATAATCCTTAAAAATAATATTTTGTGGTTTTGGGAAGTCTTATATATAGTGGGCTTGAAATATAGCTTTTGGAAAAGCAGAATCCACCCAATTTGAGGATTTGCAGTGCAAACCTCATTTCAGGGGGTTTTGGAAACTTAATTTAAATAAATCATTTTTGGTTGAATTTTTTTTTTGATAAAAATAGTTTTGGGCACTATTCACATTGCATAATCATTAGGCAAGAGGTTTGGAACAAGGAAGATGAATATGAAGTGGAACAGAACCTAGTAGTGCCAAATAACACAATCATCAAGCAAGCAAATAGCATAGCAAACAAGCACAAGCACCTTGAAAAAGTTTTAGTTGGCTCCAAATTTTATAAACCCAAACATAACAATGTGCTACAATCACAGGGTGTCACACGAAATGACCCCACATGCATATTATGAATTTGGTCTAGATATGTACTAAACATGTTTTATATATGTTAAACAACAGAATAAAGCATACCATGCAATTCTACATGTCATTCTAGTCGATTTACATATGTGGAACATCTCCAATGGAGCTACAATCTAAAAGTTATGACAAACCCAAGATTATATGCCATGAATGCAAAATGCATGAAAATGACAACCTCAAACATTTCGAACCATGAATGCAACAAGATATTATGATACTACATAAAACTTTAAGCAAGTTTCATATATGGCATGTCCAAAACAAAGCTACAATTCAACCACAACAAGCACCACAAGTTTATTTCAAATCTTCCCAAAACAGCAAAATGGCATAATGCACACATGAAACCAACAAGCTAGAAGATTCTAAAATGCACAAACTAAGCATGGGGAAGTAGCCTATAATACAAACTTCATTCCCTCTTCAGATATCATACTCAAAAGAGACATGGATCACATGGTAGGAAGCTCATAACATGACCTATTGAACTAAGTAGTTTTCAGACTTGGTGAAAATAGCAGTTTTTGACAGTGCGATTTTTATCACGAAGGCATATTGACAGCAGCAAAACTATATGCTACGGTGCATATTATGGCATGAAACTTAACAACATGGTAGTAGACATTATCAACTCGAAATAACTCCATTATACCTATCCTAAAGGGGTTCTAGATAACTAGCAAAACACATGGCAAGACAGCAACAAAATATTACCGATTCCGGACTTTGAAATATTTAGACATCTCCAAACAACAACATTTGATAAGCATGATCTCATGATGAAATCTACAGCTAAAGATGAGATCCATGGCATGGTAAACCTATCAACAATAAGTAGACATGGCTTACTACAAGACACTCCAAAGACTCAATCATAAAGAGGCATGGATTGCTTAATACGAGCACCGCAAAATGGAACTCTATGTTAACAGGGTTTTCAGTTTAACGCGATAGCAATTTGAGTGCAAGAAATAAACATGCTAATTATCCACTACCTAGCAACCAGAGGCATGGCATGAAAATAGACATATTATGGAACACACCTCATCAAGAAACCACATGGCAAGACCTACGATTTACTTGCAGTCATCCACACGAAATTAAAAAAAAAATAACAGAACTGCACCTAACGCCATGATGCACTTTTGCAACAGAGATAACAACCCCTAGAGTAACTCTAAAATTCATATAAATGCCATAGCCACAAAGAGAACGAATAGTAGATGCAAATACATATAAAGTGTGTCCCAATCGGATACATATACACAAAGTTATGATACCCCAAACATGCATAGATGATGATAAATGAGAAAAAATGACATAGAGAAATTAAACCTTGGGCAAAGTGGGATGGCTCGGAGCAGGACGAAGGGGTTCAGGGTCGCGGTTGGACGAAGGGACGAGCAGATCCGGGACGATGCGGTCCCGACTGCGGTTGGTGGAGGCCGAGGACGGCCATGGCCGCGACGGCGCCGACGAGCAGCAAGGGAGGATGGAGGAGCCGGATCCTGGGCTCCCCATGCCGGATCGGGGCGTCGCATGGCCGGGGAGGCGACTAACGGCAGCGGGGCTCCATGGCAAGGCGGCAGCGGCAGGACGAAAAATAGGGGGCGTGGCGAAGCTTCGATAGTGTCGGCGCTGCACGGAGGCCGGCGACAGGGAAAGGCGACGACACACGCACAAGGGGCGGTGGCGCCGCAATGATGTAGGGCCTCCGGTCGGGCAGTGCTTGCCGGAGCAGGGTGCTGATTGCGGGGCGCGGCTCGGGAGAGCTGGGTCGGGCATGGGCTCACGCGGGCCGCGGCATCAATGGGATCTGGGAACAGGCGTGCCTGATCTCGCCCCATGGGCATGGAGCGACGGAGGCAGGCTGGGGCGCCAATGTGGCATGCCCTAGTTGGCTGTGGGCGGAGGCTCGGGTGGCGGTGGGGCTCGCTGGGTGCTGCCAAGTGCGTGGTGGAGGTGGGCATGCGTGGAATTTGAGGGTGGAGGAGGGAGAAGGGCTATTTTTAGACGCGGGGTATCCATATATGGCAGTTTTGGCTAGGGTTTTTAGTTTAGGGGTGGTTTCTCGACCCTCCGATCGCGATTGGACGGTCCAGTCGGAGGGGTGGTTGTTAGGTGGGCTAGTAGGTTGTGTAGTTGGGCTAGGAGGGGATGAGAAAAAGAATTGTGGCCCGTGACACGATTTTTGAAACACCGAAAAACATCCGACGAATAACCCGATAAGGGTGCCGCTACAGGCCACCGTTGTTTTATCAGACAAACTCTGATTGAGAGGAAATTTGGCAGGCGGCCTACCTACAATATAACAACACCGCATGCCAAGTTTCGACCCAATCCGAGAATGTTTTATACGCACTTTAAAAACAATATTTTTAATGATGTCGCGAGCGCGTGCATGTGCGGTGGTCTTGAAACGGTCGACGACACGAACGGAGTGAACCGGTAGCTATGAACGTATGCAATTTTTTGAAAAGGAGATACGATGCCATGTAGATGATGCGAATGATGTGATGATGAATATAACACCCAAACAAAACACATACAAGAATGGAAATAAAAGGGGAATCTTCTGGAGCGTCGGTCTCGGGCTGTCACAACTCTCCTCCACTACACGAGGATCTCGTCCCAAGATATAGAATGAGAAGGGGAAGAGAAAGATCAAGAGGTAAAACTTAGTTGCTTCTTCGACAAATGAGTGAAACCAATGCTCATTGACGGTTTCAACGAGATGAAGAATGACATGAGGAACAAGCACGAATTCACAAGAAATTTCGGTAACACTTTGGTAGGATAGAGGAGCAAAATTAATAAGACGGAAGGAACTTGAACATAGAATACAACACTACGCTAAAATGAATAAGGAATAAAGAACATGATCTTAATCACACTAGATGTGAGTTGAAAAGAGGAACACCACAATGCCTCCAGAACAAAGAATAGAAGCTAGATCGTTGGAGAGAAGAGAAAGGAGAAGGAAATGACACTTCTACCACCATTGAATTTGAAAGCATGGTTAAACGGAGTTGATGGAGAATCAACATTGAAAAGAATAGCTTGTTAAGGGCTTATGGAAGACATCTCAAAATTATGAGGTGACAACCAGCCACAATAGAAACAATAGATAGCTAGGGAGCAACAATACATGTAAAACTTCTTTCACCAAGAGGAGGAGGAAACTTGGATAATTTATGACACCATGATAGCAACAATCCTTAGGAAATGCTTTAGGTGAAATCGAACCCAATATAACCCCGAGAGGACATGATGGGTTTACTTATCTCATTCTTGACTATTTTCCATCGAGACTCCTCATAATCAAGTCTTTAATAACACCGTCTCAAAAGACAATGGAGAAGGAATTGAACTTAGAAATCCAAGATAAAAACACTTGAGCACATGAAACTAGAATAAGAATTATGTTATGCTTATCCTTCATCAAGTTAAATTGATGACAAGCAACGGATTTGTCACATCCCTATCTAGATGTCATAGGATAGCATGTGTGTGCCTCGTGTTTCAATTTTGGATCAACATGAAATGGGGATTCAAAGAAACCCCAAGCTCACATTGAATCAAAATAATTCAAGTTGGTGAAAATTCAACAAATCCAAAATGCCCTACCAAAATGTTCCCTCTGTCTGATAAATATGGACATGATTATAACAGGGGCCATTTTAAATATTTGAACAACTAAAGAAATTTAAAAATAAATGTTAAAGCTTCTGAAAATATCAAATAAAGCATTATCATTATTTTCGTTTTCAAAATATCCTGACACTTTTTAGGTAAATTTGAAATATTCAAACCTCAAGATATAAAATATTTGGGATATTTTAAAATAGCATATGTGCCTAAAAATAAAATAAAACAAATGTTAGAAATTAGGAAAGAAAGAAAATAAAGAAAAGGGGGGAAGAAAAGCCCACCTTGGCTTACCTGAAGAAGAGGCCCAGCCCACGGGGGGCAGCAGCGTCTTCTTCCTCCTGCGAGGAGGAGAAGCAGCTGCGTGCCACCCATGCGGCCGGCCATGGCTGCGCGTTGGCCACCTCCTCCCTGCCTGCCTGGCTGCCTCCTTGTCATGCTGGCGAGAGGATAGGCTCGGCCGCCGCCTGAGCCCATTTCCCCCTCGCCATTCCTCTCTTCCTCCTCTCCTCTGTTCTTGCTTGTCGGACTGAAGACGCCGCTGATTCACCATGTCCCATGCGTCCCTGACCATGCCAAGGCGCCAGAAGACCCTCCGGTGAGGCCCCTATCCATTTCCCCACGTCTCGATGTCGTTCCCCTCCTCTAGCCCGTCTGCATCCAGAGCCGAGCGGAGCTCGCCTCCGGCCATGGCGTAGCCGTGGCCACAGCGGTGAAAGCTCGCTCCTAAACATGGGCTCGTACAAGTAGAGCTCCTAGGAGCCCGTAGCCTCCCTTAGCTCCACCACCCGCAGCCCGTAGTGCTGTAGCCGGTCCTGCCCGAGCCGTCGCCCCCGCTCAGCTCGACATGGCCATCATCTCTGGTGGCCCCCGAACCCCCTCTGCTGCCCTGCTAGACATGCGCGTGCACCGACTATCTCCCGCTGCCAACGTGGCCAGCATCAGGGGCTAATCCCCTTGATTAATTAGGCCTCCTGCCTCTGAACAATGGGCCCCAGGGTGGGTCAAACCCCTGGTCAGCGCGGAGTTTAGGGCCGTGTCACTGACGTGCGGGCCCCACACGTTAGATTTGACCTAGACTGGTCAGCCGACCAGCTAACGTCGTGGTGACGTCGGGCTGACGCCATTAATTCTTTTCCAGTTTGAAAATAATTCCAGAAATTATTTAAAACATTAAAAATTCATATAAATTAATCTGTAGATCAGATGAAAATAATTTATATATGAAAATTTATCAGAAAAATCCAATCAATCCAATGGTGCTATTATGATGCATGTTAGAGCAACCTATGTAGAAGAACATAGACATTTGCTAATAGGTTAAAATATGGAAATTGAAATGAATAACGATTTTGAACCTATATTCAAACTCACTTCAAATTAACTTGGACAATAGCTACATTAGCTCATCCATACATGTTGCCATGCCATGATGATGCATCATATTGTTGCACTTGCGTGTATTGATTGCTACTTATCTGCATTGCAGTAGGCCCTACTTCTAAGGATACCCCCGAGTATTCCAACGAAGGAGACAAATTTTCCGCTACCCAGCAAGGCAAGAAACCCCCCTTGATCATTCCGATACCATCCCACTCTCTCGCTCCAGCTCTTGTTTATTGCATTAGGACAAATGTTCACTTGTCTGTCATACACGGTAGATGAACCTATTCTTATGCATGACCTGTCATTGTCACAGTAAATAGCTAAACCTTGCAACCTAGCATACCTGGTAGATGCTTGTGCCATGATGTGCTTAGCTTACTTTGTCTGCTATGCTTAGAGTTGTGTCAGGTCTGATTCATCTGGGTGATGAACTGGAGTGAAACATTGTTGTTCTGATGTGATAAGCTTATGATGAACCCGATTTGGTAAAGGTAGCAATGAGAGGCTATGTAGAAGTACATAACGGGTTGTCTCATTGGGACCGTTCTTAGGAACTGAGTTTCGTGTTTGTGATCCGAGACTAGTTACTACCACACATTGGGTTCCAGTAACTCGGCCTCTTTCGACTTATCAATAGCTTAGTCCTTAATCTAGGTGTTGCAAGTAGTTTTTTCTGTTTATAGCATGCTGGAGGCCATGCGTAACGCTGACCCTAGGGGTGGGTTACGATGGAGTAGGCAGTGCCACGGTGTACCAAGGGTCACCCAAATGGTGGGCTTGGGAACCCTGCGCACATCGTTGGGGCCATAGCGGAAACTTCGGCCGGACTTTCGTGCGGGTTCAGTCTCAAATAGGTGATATCCTGGACTAGAGGTCTTATGTGATTGACGGTCGTGGCTGACTCCCTCGCTGGGCTTCCGCTTGAAGGTTGCCGAGGTGCATGGTTTTATGAGCACACAACAATAAGTGTCGAGAGCGTGTGTGAAGAAGTACACCCCTATAGGGTATTAAACTATTCGAATAGCCATGTCCTAGGATATGGACTACTTGGATAACTTATGTTGTTCACAGATAATCAAATGGATACTCATAAAAATATCAAGACAAGTGTGAGTACCATGGATGGCATTCTCCCAGGAGAGGGAAGTGAATCCATGGTGGTGTATAGTCTTGGAGTTAGTGGACTCGTCTGCAATATCTAAAATTTAAACAAAGAGTTAAAATTGTATAGTGTAGGTTAGCCATGAGTCATAGCTCACATTGCTGCATAAACTCCACCACTCCCCTTGTTGATACATGAACATGAATATATTAGGTATGTTTTAAAGACTTGCTGAGTATGTTTGTACTCATGTTTGCTTAATAAATGTCGCAGATGAGACCTACGACCAATCAGGTGGGCTGTTTCTAGATGTCAACGATGCCGAATAGTTGGTGTTCCAGCTATGACCTTATGCCATGTGTCGGGCTATAGATAGTCAGACCATGTGCCTTTTTACCCTTTCACCTGTCTGTACTTAGACAACGTATGGTTCCGCTTGGTTTGTATGAACTTTTTTGTATGACTTGAGTGTTGGGTCATGTGATCCCTATCTATAAGAACATATTATGCAAGGCTCGTCTGAGCCTCTTAAATAAAAGTTGTTGTATGGTTATATTGTGATGCCATGGCTGTATCTATGCATATCGGGCATGTCGTGCATACGTGTGACGTGCAACGGTATGTATGGGATCCGACACCTAGTTGTGTGCCTTTAGTAGTACTCTTTACAGGAAACTTCCTCTTTGTGCTTCCACCGAGCCATGGTAGCTTGCTACTGCTCCGTACACATTGATTGACCGACATGTATCCTTCTTTGCTGTTGTGTCTGTCCCTTCGGGGAAATGTCTTGTAGTCTAATGGAGTCCCTGTATCCTGCTACAACTCGTCTACGTGTAGTGATGGCATTTATGTCTCACGGCATAATGGAATCCTTGTAGCTTGCTATGACCCGTCTACACACGCTTGAGGCCGACACCTGCATTGCTGGCTTATGTATGTCTGTTTTCGTACAGATGTGCCAAGTGGGTTCTATGACTACTCATGTCGGCCCGGGTTCTCTGTCGTTTGATTGCCAGCGACATGTTCACATACGTGAGCCAAAAGATGAAAACGGTCCCGGCTAAGGTAAGGCTGCAGCCGTGGAACTTACTATGCATGAGGCCGCAAAGTGATGTGATATGTTACACTCTGGATTCATATGACTTAGGATCGAGGTCCCGACAGCGTTGGTATCAGAGCTTGACAGACTGTAGGACTACGAAGCCAAACCGGTCGAAGTTGAGTCTAGAAACACTATAGAAAAGTAGGGGAATTGATTGTGGAAGGGAACGTAAGTCTCTTTTTACTCCTCTTCCCAAGTTATTCTATTCTGAGTCATTCTCATCTTTTCTACGAGGATAATAACTAGGCTTCTCATCTATTTCTTAGGATGATGAGTTACTAACCATGGACTAATAGCTAGCTGGTTTGCAAGAGAATGTCGGTACTCAAGTATTGTTGGTGTGACAATTAGATGGAGAAGAGATTTGAGTCTAGAAATTCGAGTGGTTATGCTTTTCCAATCTTTTGCAGTTGTCTCAAAATCCTTTTTGAGCAATTACAGCCGTTATGCTGTCCAATTCCTGCTAAAGTCTCTAATGTCTTTGCCTCATTCTCTGTTTCAGATGCCCCCTCATCCTTCCCGTCAGGTGGCCCGTCTGACCAGGTGCATCGATGTACCGGGTCACATGGCCATGTTTGTTAGAGTTATGATGGAGGCTAGCTACCGTTGGTACCCAGAATACACAGTGGATGAACAGTATCGAGATTTCAACCAGAGTCAGTATCTGTGTACTGTTAAGATATATCCTTCATATCCTGGAGCTGTAGAGCCGCTTCACTGGACTTATGGACTAGGTGTCATCATAGATATGGCAGTTCAGGAGGCCGCCTACACAATGCTGACTATCATGAGGTTTCACCATGGTCTGCTTCAGAACACAGAGTTCTGTTATGTTCCTGCTTCGATGGGAGGACAGGATGGTTATCTTAGCGCAGCCTACTATGATCATACCCATGAGGACCCTAGGCTACAGGTGACCGCTCAGTTTTTGGAGAACAGGGATCGGGATGCACGTGCCCTTCGCATGGAGCTTTATGCTACCCGTGAACGTCTTTGGACAGCCCTAACGCAGTTGGGACCTGTCGTGCAGACATGCTATGGAGATTTGGAGATGCTGACCCCATCGCGGACTCATCTCCCAGTACACGTAGACTGGCCCGATGTTGGAGGCATCACCCCTCTCCGAGGACCGCTGTTGCCCCCAACAAGGGGACCAAGGCGATATCCGTGTCCTTATGGTTCCCAAGGATCACACGCTAGAGTATTTCCGGATCCTCAGGTTCAGCTCCCGGGTCATGGGGGTAACTTGTATGAGGCATTCTAGGCGATGCTTGAGTACGGGGATTTTAGTAGTAGTACGGTAGTAGTCGTATCGCCATAGTCCTGCGTGTCTTGTGGGATATGACTGAGGTTGAGAGTTGAGTTTCGGAGGTGTAGATAGATAATGTATAGGAATCTTGTAATGCCTCCGATGAGTTGTGTCATCTCTCTGTAGTTTGTTTTCAGCGTGGGCTTGTACTGAACTATGTCATGGTGTGTACGAATCATGGTGTTCATATGGCAGTTGTTATTACCATGTGGTTTGGCTGTTTACCCTGCTTGCCATGTTGTTCCGTACATTCCTTATCTCATGTCTTAGAGTTGATGTCGTCTATGTTTAAGCTGTGTGGGTTTGTTTTCCTAGGATGGTGGCAACTAGGAATAACCCCGTGCGTGCCCCCGAGCAGGGCGAGGGAAGCCAACCAAGGTAAGAGGATCTGCCACATGCTCATTCTTTGGCAGAAGTGATGCTTGAAGCTGAAAGGAACAAGAGGGAGACCAACAGGCTACTGCAACCAATTGAGCAGAACACACCGCGTGCTCCCCTCAATGAACACAATGATGGTGTGTCACTCGGTGAGTTCATCAAATTGTGCCCACCTAAGTATCATCATTCGGTCGACCCACTCGACGCAGATGACTAGCTGTCCAGCATGTTTCGCAAGATCCGGGCTGCCAATATTTCCTAGGCCAACAAAGTGACCTTTCCTACTTACTTTCTAGAAGGACCCACCAATATGTGGTGCAAAAATTATGAAGCCATGCGTCCCGTAGGCCCCATGAGCCAAAAGATGCAAACGGTCCCGGCTAAGGTAAGGCTGCAGCCGTGGAACTTACCATGCGTGAGGCCACAAAGTGATTCATATGACTTAGGATCAGGGTCCCAACAGGATTTCACACACCACTTATTCTTCTTGAAAGATTGAAAAGAGAGAAAGAGCACAAACTTGAAGAAGTCTTGAACGAGAACACAGGTAAAAATTTGCAAATGAATGAGGATACTATAAATGAATGGAATAACCTGACAACAAAGACAGAATGATCTAGCTAATAGAAAACATCAACCAGGCACCAAAATAATTGAGATATGAACAAAGAGACAACAATTCAGAAGAATTTGAGAACGATAGCTGAAAGTTGAGAACGACGAAATCTTCTGAAATGATGGCCTTCGGAGGATCAAGAACTTACAACAACTAAAAAATGCACCAGATAGATATGGGAAAAATTCTCATGACCGAAATAATTTGAAATGATAGCAACAACCTAAAACCATGAATCTTTGGAAGAACAAACAACAATTTAAGAGAGACTCTCCTAGGATCATCAAGTAGAAAATGATGGCGAGAAACAACACCATGAATTACTAAGATACTCTGGAATAATGAATTAAGAAAGGTTGAACCAACAATGAAAATGATTTAGAAGTGATCTTCGAGAAGGCATATGACTGATGAAACTCATTCTTACGTCATATCAGAAGAACTTGAGAACATCTCCGAACACACTAGAAGAGCCAAGTAAGATCTTGGGGAAAAACCTGTGCATTATGTGCCCACTCAAAACAAACCACCATTGAAACAATTGCTTAAAAAGAGATATTGTGCCGGTACAAATTAAGAACTTGATAATATGAGACCCTTGAAATAATTTAAGAGGATTAGAATGAAAATGAATGTATTCTGAGATATCTTCAACACTCCGGATAGAATAGAGAGGGATGAATAAAAAGAGAGGCTTGGATAAGAATTTCCAACCTAGAAACCATTGAACGAATGAGAAAGGATATGATGAACACCCAGAGCTCGAATCTAATCCATCGGAGAAGAAAACAAGAGACAAAGAAATGATGAACTTGAAGCACTTGAGAATCTTCATAATGAATCACCAGATACGATACAAAAGAAAAGATATAGCGAAAGCATACACATGAATAGAGAAGGCACTTGGATGGGAATTAATCAGTGAGGAAAAAGGGTGGGAGGGTGGGGGAAACAGGGAAAACATGGAACAGATGGAATCAACTATGGGAAAGAATAAGAGGATTGATCTTGCAATATTGCAGAGAATAGAATTATCTTGAAGAGAAGCACACCGGATAAAAGATTTGATATGATAACTTGATTTGGGAAAATAATTATCATTCTCATAGAAATATGAGAACACTTAGGAAAGATATGAAATCACCACTTGACATCGAAGCCACCCGAATTACGATATTCAAAACAAAACAATGGATTTCAGAGGAATTAGAAGTTGCGAAACAATGTACCGAGAACTTACTCGATGTACGGACGCACTTCTGTTAGGTTGTTGAAGATATACAACCAAATGGTCCGCCATTCTTCGATATCCATCCCTATTGATTTCGAAGCACCGGCTGGTGCGAGCTTCCCTTTGAATAGGCTGAGGTTGGATCGACCTTTTTCACAGGCCCTGGAATTATCAACGTCAGGAAAATGTTCTTTCTTTTCAAAATCTCTCTGGAGGAGATTGAGTGGAAAGACAAATACAGGCCAACAACTGTATTGTTCTGCCATCATATCATACACATTGAACCCATCCGTGCTGATGGGAAATCGAGGATGCCTTGGATCTGCCACTTTATCCTTATGTAATGCATCGAAGTGCTTCCACGCAAAAGCGTATGAAGTGTGTCCCAACATTGGATTCCCATCTGCATCAATTCTGTTCTTTTGACCAATTTATGTCACGTCATCTGTCTAGCCGTCTCTTGGACCATGAAAAGCCGTTGAAGTCTTGGTACGATTGGCAGATACCGAAGAACATTAATGGGGATTTTGGTCTGACTCTTCTCACCCATACCGTTGTCTACCAGAACATACTTGGAAGCATTGCAAATGGGGGCAATAGTTCAAGCCCGCATACTCAAGCCTAAATAAGGCACATCCATTCTCACAGGCATCTATCTTCTCATAGGACATCTTAAGCGCACGTAGGATTTTGTCCGACTGGTACAGGTTTGGTGGCAATACATGGCCTTTGGGTAGAAAGCGTCCAAATATCATCATCATCGCGTCGTAGCATTCTCTGCCCAGGTTGAACTGAGCCTTTAGAGCCATTAGTTGCGCGATGGCATCCAATAACAAAGCTCAGTGTGCTCGTGGGGAGGACGTTTTGAAGACTCCAACATTTCATAAAAGGCCTGTGTAGACTCCTCCATCTCATCGTCCGAGTCCCGAGCATCATCAAAGTCTTGTACCATGTCTTCGATCCTGGTACCATGCTCGTCGGTGCGATGACGAAGCACCTCAGCTCTGGCACGTTGGGCAGACTCACCATGAAATGTCCAGACCGTATAATTAGGCGTAAAACCCCACTTCTACAGGTGTTTGATCATTTCAAACTCTGACTTCTTCTTATAGTTGTCGCAATCGACACAAGGGCACCAGGTTGTTTTCTATCCATTTGCAAATGCGACTCTCACAAACTCCTTGGTTTTTGTTAACCATTCACGGGTCATGTCTTTTTGACTAGTGTGACCAGTGTACATCCACCCACGATCATTCATCCTGCCTAGCTACTGGACACACACAAAATATATACATAATTCAGCAAACCATATTCATCAGTTAATAGAGTTTGTCAGTTTCATTACGTCGATGCAACCTAGACGCTAGTAGGTAAAGATAGGTCCTAATCCCACCCGAGTATGTGTAGATTGGGTTCGTTTTCCCATGCTCCGCTTCGGATCCGACACACAATTTGGGCAGCAACTCCCCGCTATTCTCCTGATACACGTCTCGGCAATAAGCAGAGAGGATCTGTACCCGGAGAACAATAGGGAGGCACTGATGAAATTCTGCATCGCATCCAAAGCAGAGCATATGGGAAAACGAGCCCAATCTACACATACTTGGGCTGTCCATGGATAACGTTGGACAATTCAAAAGAATCACAGTTATAAATATGCTAATGAATGCATATTTATAGATGTAACCCTTTCGAACGGGAGACACATAGTGGTCACGCATACCGATGATTGAAGACACCTATAGCTAGCAAGTTTCATTGGCACGAAGACCGAAACAGAGGAAATGAAGGGTGCGGGAGGAGATGTCATTTGTGCTCACCCACGAATGCAGGGGCGGAGCTCGTCGAACGCACGGGGAGGTCGTCGAACACCAGACCCTCGCAGCGACGAAACAACTGCACATTTATATCCACCTGATCAACATAAATATGATGTTCTGTACAAAAAAATTGAAAAATATATGTCCTAACTCATAATTCACAAATATATGACCCATGTCGTGTCAGGGTCGGGGTGTCGGGGGTGTCGTGTCTGGGTCGGGGTGATGTGTCGTGGTCGGGGGTGCCGTGTCGGGGTGTCGGGATGTCGTGTCGGGGTCGGGGTGTAGGGGGTGTCGTGTCGTCGTCGAGGTGCTGTGTTGTGGTCGGGGGTGCCGTGTCGGGGTGTCGGGGTGTCGGGGTCGGGGTGTTGTGTCGGGGTCTAGGGGTGTCGGGGTCGGGGTGCCATGTCGGGGTGTCGTGTCGGGGTGTCGGGTCGGGGTCGGGGTGTCGTGTCGGGGTCGGGGTGTTGGGTGTGTCGTGTCGGTGTCGGGGTGCTGTGTCATGGTCGGGGGTGCCGTGTTGGGGTGTCGGGGTGTCGTGTCGGGGTCGAGGTGTAGGGGGTGTCATGTTGGGGTCGCGGTGTCGACGGTGCCGTGTCGAGGTCGGGGTGTCGGGGGTGTCGTGTCGGGGTCGGGGTGTCAGGGATGCCGTGTCAGGGTTGGGGTGTCGGGGGTGCCCTCTCGGGGTCGGGGTGTCAGGGTGTCGTGTCGGGGTCGGGGTGTGGGGGTGTCTTATCGGGGTCCGGGGTGTCGTGTCGTGGTGTGGGGTTGTCGTGTCGGGGGTCGGGGTGTCGGTGGTGTCGTGTCGGCGATCCTCGACCCGGTTACATCGGCACCGACGCACCCCTCCTCCTCCTCGTCTTCTTCTTATTCTCCTTCTTATTCTTCTTTTCTTCTTCTCCTCCTCCTCCTCCTTTTCTTCTTCTTTTTCTTCTTCTCCTTCCTCTTCTTCTTCTTCTTCATCTCCTTCAACACTATGGATAGAATAGAGAGGGATGAATAAAAAGAGAGGCTTGGATAAGAATTTCCAACCTGGAAACCATTAAAGAATGAGAAAGGATATGATGAACACCTAGAGCTTGAATCAAATCCACCGGAGAAGAAAACAAGAGACGAAGAAATGATGAACTTGAAGCACTTGAGAATCTTCATAATGAATCACCAGATACGATACAAAAGAAAAGATTTAACGGAAGCATACAAATGAATAGAGAAGGCACTTGGATGTGAATTAATCAGTGAGGAAAAAGGGTGGGAGGGTGGGGAAAACAAAGAAAACATGGAACAGATGGAAACAACTACGGGAAAGAATAAGAGGATTGATCTTGCAATATTGAAGAGGATAGAATTATCTTGAAGAGAAGCACACCGGATAAAAGATTTGATATGATAACTTGATTGGGGAAAAGAATTATCATTCTCACAGAAATATGAGAACACTTAGGAAAGATATGAAATCACCAGTTGACATCGAAGCCACTCGAATTACCATATTGAAAACAAAACAAAGGATTTCAAAGGAATTAGAAGTTGCGAAACAATGTACCGAGAACTTACTCGATGTACGGCTGCACTTCTATTAGGCTGTTGAAGATATACGAACAACGATATGGTCCGCCATTCTTTGATATCCAACCCTATTGATTTCGAAGCACCACCTGGTGCGAGCTTCCCTCTTAATAGGCTAACGTTGGATCGAACTTTTTCACAGTCGCCATCATTGTACCGAGGCTTCGGATTATGCGAATGATGATTCTTGGTTGTGTAGTGTGCTGTCACAAAGTTTGTCACCTCCTCAGTAATGAATGCCTCAGCCATCGATGCTTCAACTCTACGTTTATTTTTACATTTTGCTCGAAGCGTCTCCTGCATCCTCTCAGTTGAGAAGCACCAACGATTTTGCACGGGCCCCCCCAATCTTGCCTCGGTCGGGAGATGCAAAATCAAATGCTGCATTGGATTAAAGAAGCCCGGTGGAAATATCTTTTCTAACTTGCAGATCAACTCTGGCGCCAACTCTTCCAGTGTCTAGCACGTCAGGCGATAGTCCTTTCGCACAAAGAGCACGAAAGAAATAGCTTAGCTCTACCAGTACTAGCCATTCATCCTTAGGGATAAAGCCACGCAACATCGCCGGCATTACCCGCTCAAGCCATATGTGCCAATCATGACTCTTGAGACCAAATATTTTCAATTTTTCAAGACTCGCTCCCCTCTTTAGATTTGCTGCATACCCATTGGGGAACATCAACTGCATTTTCACCCACAAGATCATTTCCCTCATAGCTGGCCTTCCAAGATTGAACCATGCCTTTGGCTTCCTCCAGTTCTTCTTTCCTTTCGGTTGTCGAATGTTTTGTAATGGTCTATCACATAGAGCCTCCTGGACGACTCTAGCCTTAGGATTATTGTTCGACTTCCCCTGTATGCCGAACAATGTACCAAAAAGGGCCTCCGCGATATTCTTTTCAGTGTGCATCACGTCGATGTTGTGTGGGCAAAGGAGGTCTTTAAAGTAAGGCAGATCCCACAAACATATCTTGTGAGTCCAGGTGTGTTCCGTATTATACCCTTTGAAATACCCTGGACGATCTGGATCCGGCTCGAGAGAGTTTATCTGATCCAGGATCTGTTGGCCTGTCAACGCAGGTGGTGCAATGTTTTTGACAACTCTACCTTTGCTGAAATTCTTCTTGTCTTTTTTGAACTTATGGTCAGGATCCAGGAAATGTCTATGCATGTGAAAGCAAGAAAACATGCGACCCGCCTCCAGCCAACGGAACTGAAGAGCTGCCTTGCATGTGGGGCACGAAAACCTTCCATGCACACACCATCCAACGAATAGAGCATACGCCGGCAAGTCATGCATCGAGTACATGTACCACACATGCATTTTGAAGTTCTTTTTTGTAGCGGCATCGTATGTCTTGATCGCATTATCCCCGGCTTCTTGCAATTCATCCTTAAGCGGTTGCATGTACACATTAATATTCTTCCCCGGATATTTGGGCCCTGGAATTATCAACGTCAGGAAAATGTTCTTTCTTTTCATAATCTCTCCGGGGGGGAGATTGAGCGGAATGACCAATACAAGCCAACAACTATATTGTGTTGCCGTCATACCATACACATTGAACCCATCCGTGCTGATGGCAACTCGAGGACGCCTTGGATATGCCACTTTATCCTTATGTGATGCATCGAAGTGCTTCAACGCAAAAGCGTATGAAGTGTGTCCCAACATCGGATTCCCATCTGCATCAAGTTCCGTTCTTTTGCCCAATTTATGCCACGTCATCTGTCTAGTCGTCTCTTCGACCATGAAAAACCGTTGAAGTCTTGGTATGATTGGCAGATATCCAAGAACATGAATGGGGATTTTGGTCTGACTATCTCACCCATACCGTTGTCTACCAGAACAGACCTGGAAGCATTGCAAATGGGGCAATAGTTCAAGCTCGCATACTCAAGCCTAAATAAGGCACATCGAGTCTCACACGCATCTATCTTCTCATAGGGCATCTTAAGCGCACGTAGGATTTTGTCCGACTGGTACAGGTTTGGTGGCAATACATAGCCTTTGGGTAGAAAGCGTCCAAATATTGTCATCATCGCGTCGTAGCATTCTCTGCCCAGGTTGAACTAAGCCTTTAGAGCCATTGCTTGCGCGATGGCATCCAATGACAAAGCTTAGTGTGCTCGTGGGGAGGACGTTTTGAAGACTCCAACATTTCATAAAAGGCCTTTGTAGATTCCTCCATCTCAGCGTCCGAGTCCCGAGCATCATCAAAGTCTTGCACCATGTCTTCGATCCTAGTACCATGCTCGTCGGTGCGATGACGAAGCACCTCAGCTGTGGCACGTTGGGCAGACTCACCATGAAATGTCCAGACAGTATAATTAGGCGTAAAACCCCACTTCTGTAGGTGTTTGATCATTTCAAACTCTGACTTCTTCTGACAGTTGTCGCAATCGACACATGGGCGCCAGGTTGTTCTCTGTCCATTTGCAAATGCGACTCTCACAAACTCCTTGGTTTTTGTTAACCATTCACAGGTCATGTCTTTCTGACTAGTGTGACCAGTGTACATCCACCCACGATCACTCATCCTGCCTAGCTACTGGACACACAGAAAATATATACATAATTCAGCAAACCATGTTCATCAGTTAATAGAGTTTGTCAGCTTCATTACATCGATGCAACCTAGATGCTAGTAGGTAAAGATAGGTCCTAATACTACCCGAGTATGTGTAGATTGGGTTCATTTTCCCATGCTCCGCTCCGGATGCGACACACAATTTCGGCAGCACCTCTCTGCTATTCTCCTGATACACGTCTCGGCAATAAGCAGAGAGGATGTGTACCCGGAGAACAATAGGGAGGCACTAACGAAATTCTACATCGGATCCGTAGCAGAGCATATGGGAAAATGAGCCCAATCTACACATACTCGGGCTGTCCATGGATAACGTTGGACAATTCAAAAGAATCACGGTTGTAAATATGCTAATGAATGCATATTTATAGATGTAACCCTTTCGGACGGGAGACGCATAGTGGTCACGCATACTGATGATTGAAGACAATTATAGGTAGCAAGTTTCATCGGCACGAAGACCGGAACAGAGGAAATGAAGGGTGCAGGAGGAGTTATCATTTGTGCTCACCCACAAATGCAGGGATGGAGCTCGTCGAACGGACGGGGAGGTCGTCGAACACCAGACCCTCGCAGCGATGAAACAATTACACATTTAAATCTAGCTGATCAACATAAATATGATGTTCTATACAACAAAATCAAAAAATATATGACCTAACTCATAATTCACAAATATATGACCCGTGTCGTGTCGGGCTCGGGGTGTCGGGGGTGTCATGTCGTGGTCGAGGTGCTGTGTCGGGGTCGAGGGTGCCGTGTCGGGGTATCGGGGTGTCGTGTTGGGTTCGGGGTGTAGGGGGGTCGTGTCGTTGTTAGGGTGCTGTGTTGTGGTCGGGGGTGCCGTGTCGGGGTGTCGGGGTCGAGGTGCTGTGTCGGATTCTCGGGATGTCGGGGTCGGGGTGCCTTGTCGGGGTGTCGTGTCGGGGTGTCGGCGTCGGGGTCGGGGTGTCGTGTCGGGGTCAGGGTGTTGGGTGTGTCATGTCGGGGTCGGGGTGCTGTGTCGTGGTCGGGGGTGCCGTGTCAGTGTGTCGGGGTGTCGTGTCGGGGTCGGGGTGTAGCGGGTGTCGTGTCGTGGTCAGGGTGTCGGGGGTGCCTTGTCGGGGTCGGGGTGCCGAGGGTGTCGTGTCGGGGTTGGGGTGTCGGGATGCCGTGTCGGGGTCGGGGTGTCGAGGGTGCCATGTCGGGGTCAGGGTGTCAGGGTGTCGTGTCGGGGTCGGGGTGTGGGGTTGTCGTGTCGGTGTCCGGGGTTCCGTGTCGTGGTGTCGAGGTGTCGTGTTAGGGGTCGGGGTGTCGGTTGTGTCGTGTCAGCGATCCTTGACCCAGTTACGTCGGCGCCGACGCTCCCCTCCTCCTCCTCCTCTTCTTCTTATTCTCCTCTTTTTCTTCTTTTCTTCTCCTCCTCCTCCTCCTCCTTTTCTTGTTCTTTTTCTTCTTCTCCTTCCTCTTCTTCTTCTTCTTCATCTCCTTCTCCTCCTCCTCTTCTTCTTCTCTCTTCTTCTAATTACTAATAACTAAATTACAACTAACTAACTAAATTACTAACTAAGCTAATTAACTACAGCTAACTAAGCTAATTTACTAACTAAGCTAACTAAATTACAACTAACTAAATTTCAACTAACTAACTACACCTAATTAACTAACTAAATTACTATAACTACACTATCAAAAAAAAGAAAAAAAGAGGTGGAGGGGGCTCACCGGAGTGGGGCAGCGGTCGGCGCGGGGCGGGGGAGCTCCGCGGCAACCGGCGGTGGGGGTGAGGGACGCGGGCGGCTATGGGGGTGAGTGGCACGGGCGGCTGTCAGCGGTGGGGGTGGGGGGCGCGGGCGACGGCCGGCGGGGGGGCACGGGCGGCGAGCGATGGGGGGCCCGTGTGGCGGCCACCGGGGGGCATGCGGTGGCCGACGAGGGGGCACGGGCGGCGGCCGGCGGGGGTGGGGGCGGTGGAGGCGCGACGTGCGTGTGGGGCAGGGGTGCGACGGGGGCCGCGGCAGAGGCACGACGGCGCGGCGGTGGCAGGGCCGCGATAGCGGGGCGGCGGCCGGCGCGGGGGCGCAGTGGGGGTTGGGGCTGGGGCGCGGCGGCGTGCGAGCGTGCGGCTGGTTGGGGGGAGAGACGATGGGTGGGGCTGGGTTGCACCGTTTGCTAATTAGGTATCACCTCTTTGCCGTCTGCTAGCAGACAGCAAAGAGGTGGGGTGGTGGGCCGTTACAGTACTGCCGTCAACTAGACCCCACCCACCTCTTTGCCATCCGCTTGCTGATGGCAAAGAATCTTTGCCATCCGCTAGCAGACAGCAAAGAGCTGACACATGCCAAAGCCCCTCTTTGTCGTCCGCCAGCTCTTTGTCGTCTGCTTTGTGCTAGCTGATGGCAAAGACACTCTTTGCAGTCTGCTAGCAGACGGCAAAGAGCTGGCAAACGGCAAATTGTCTCATTCCAGTAGTGGAGGCATATGAAACAAGCCAGAACAAATGGATAAGAGAGATTTCGCTCGATATTCTCGTGGTAAGGTTCGCATGGGATCGATCGTGCATTAGATTGTCATATTGAAATGACGCTCGAATATGCTCCCTAGGCATAGAGAACTACAAGGCTTGATGAAGCATAAATCGAGACTATCCTCTAGAAGAAAGACCATCAACAAACGAATCCACTACATGTCGAACCCCAACCTCACATCATGATCTGTTGCAGAATAGCCTAGGTACCTACTTGAATTTCCACCTAAGAACTTCCGAAAACTTTCTGGTTATGCAATCCGGTGTTGGGGATACAAGGAGGAGAATATCTCACACAACTAACAATCCCTACACCCCAATGGTATCCACCCTTCAACACATAACCAGACGCTTGAGAACTCCATCTATCTCATACACTCGAAAACACAACGATACGAAACATGGCAGTACCCCGGATGCCTCCCCAGTACTGGGTGACTCCGACCTTATCTCGCCACGAGAAGTATTGAAGCAATTTCGAACATCCTCCGTCCTGAGATACTAAGGAAACTGAATGATAATGATGTGCCAAGAATCCCCTGGAGCTGAACTCCCCAAAAGAAATCAAGTCAGACAAGAGGCACCAAGATAAAACTCCATCACATCGGCATCATAGAGATTCCAAAATACCCACGTGATCCTAATTTTTTTTGAGCGAGAAGAGTAGTAACAAAATTCCTAAGTCGTAATTCCTCACCAGAGCATTGAAGAGGAGTAAAAAGAATCCTACTCTTCGATATAACTAGACTCAAAATAGTTTTCCACTAGACTCGACTCGGCCAAGTTCGATCAATCATGGGGGATCCTAGGTTAGTACAGGCTCCGATACCAACTTGTCATGCCCAAGATGCGATCCTATCCTTACTTTGGCACGAGGGCCTCGACAGGGATAGAAGCGCATCTTGTCGTTTTGCAAGAATGGATATCATTACAAGTACATTTATAGAAGAGATGAGATATGGAATTGGCTTACACTCGCCACAAGCTACATCAATAACACATCAATACATCAACATATTCAATATCATACAGAAGAGCAGGGTCCGACTATGGATGAAAATAATGACAAAATGATATCCATCCTTGCTATACCAGGCTACCACCTGGAACCCATCCTAGATCGATGAAGAAGAAGAACTCCAACAAACAAGCAACGCTCTCACATTCAAGAATCAGATTACCTATACCTGCAACTATTGTTGTAGTAATCTGTGAGCCATGGGGACTCATCAATCTCATTTCCAAGGGTATCAGGACTATTAATGCTTAATGGGTGAGGTATGGTTAAGTGGTGAGGCTGTAGCAAGTGACTAAGCATTTATTTGAGTGGCTAACCTACGAGTACAGAAAGTAAAATATGGTGGTCTACGCATAACGGACGTGAACTAGTAATGATCACTAACTGATCCTGAACACCTACTTACGTCAACCATAACCCCACCGTGTTCTCTCGTGGATAAGGACTCACGAGAAGAGACAATCACGGTTACGCACATAGTTGGTGTATTTTGTTAGAGTTACTTCAAGTTTGCTATGACCAGCTGTTAAACAAAAATATCCAAGTTTGCCAAATAATCGTGGGCACGTCTTTCCGAAATATTTAACCCTGTAGGGGTGCTCCAACTCGTCCATCACAAATTAACCACACATCATGGGAATAACCTCGACCACGGATCTCGTGATCATCCTAGGGAATTCCAAAGGAAATCCAACACCTCGAGATAGCCCGAAGAAGATCGGAAATCCTCACGCAAGACCTTCGAGAAAGGTAAAACAAGTCCAGCAAGACCGCCCGACGTGTCGACAAACTCGATAGGAGCCGCATATCTCGTTCTCAACACACGACCGGATAAGCACATCATATAGTGGTCTGCTAGAAATCTCCCGAGTTGCCCCGGGTTGGCCCCGTACACGCCTTTGTTTTGGACCAGCACAAGCAGCACTGGCCCCCCTGTATTATGTTAAATTAGTCCATGAGGGGGCGACCCTCTATGCTTTAATAAGGTGATCAATATTATTATGTTGGGCAAACGTAGTAGCAAAGTTGGGCCTTGCCAGACAAGTTTTATCCTAAAACAAAAATCAAGGGGGTCCCCATAACAACCCCGAGCATGTTAGGAGCGCTCAATTATGGAACATAATACCGGTTCACAAGTAACGAGTTGCATATTGATGAAACTCCACGTTCGAATTATTTAGTTCACTCTCGTTTAGGTACTCATCAATATTACATGTTGTTAAACATGGCAAGAGATGAAGCATAAGTAAACTACACCACCTAGACACAGTAAATGAGGCCGGAAGCAACATATAGCATTTCCGAAATGACCCCACTTGCATATTATGAATTTGGTCTAGATCTGTACTAAACATGTTTTATATATGTTAAACAACAGAATAAATCATACCATGCAATTCTATACGTCATTCTAGTCGATTACATATGTAGAACATCTCCAACGGTGCTACGGTCTAAAAGTTATGACAAACCCAAGATTATATGCCATGAATGCAAAATGCATGAAAATGACAACCACAAACATTTCAAACCATGAATTTAGCAAGATATTATGATACTACATAAAATTCTAAGAAAGTTTCATATATGGCATGTCCAAAACGGAGGTACAGTTCAACCACAACAACCAACACAAGTTTATTTCAAATCTGCCCAAAACAGCAACATGGCATAATGCAGACATGAAACCAACAAGCTAGAAGATTCTAAAATGCACAAACTAAGCATGGGGCAGTAGCCTATAGTACAAACTTCATTCCCTATTCAGATATCATACTCAAAAGAGACATGGATCACATGGTAGGAAGCTCATAACATGACCTATTGAACTAAGTAGTTTTCAGACTTAGTGAAAATAGCAGTTTTTGATAGTGCAGTTTTTATCACGAGGGCATACTGACATCAATAAAACTATATGCTACAGTGCATATTATGGCATGAAACTTAACAGCATGGTAGTAGGCATTATCAACTACAAAAAACACCATTATACCTATCCCAAAGGGGTTCTAGATCACGCGGAAAACACATGGCAAGACAACAACAAAATATTACAGATTCCAGACTTTCAAATATTTAGACATCTCAAAACAGAAACATTTGATAATCATGATATCATGATGAAATCTACATCTAAACACGAGATCCATGGCATGGCAAACCTATCAAAAATAAATAGACATGGCTTACTACAACACACTTCAAAGACTCAACCATAAAGAGTCATGGACTGCTTAATACGAGCACCGCCAAATGGAACTCAACGTTAACAGGGTTTTCCATTTAATGCGATAGCAACTTGAGTGCAAGAAATAAACATGCTAATGATATACTACCTAGCAACCAGAGGCATGGCATGAGAATAGACATATTGTGGAACACACCTCATAAACAAACCACATGGCAAGACCTATGGTTTACTTGCACTGATCCACACGAAATTAAACAAAATAACAGAACTACACCTAACGCCACGATGCACTTTTGCAATAGAGATAACAACCCCTAGGCGAACTCTAAAATTCATATAAATGCACAACCATGAAGAGAACGAAGAGTAGATGCAAATACATATAAAGTTTGTCCCAATCGGATACATATACACAAAGTTATGATACCCCAAACATGCATATATGATGATAAAAGAGACAAAATGACTTAGAGAAATTAAACCTTGGGCGATGTGGGATGGCTCGGAGCGGGACGAAGGGGTTTGGGGCCGCGGTTGGACGGAAGGACGAGCAGATCCGGGACGGTGCGGTCCCGGGGCGGTTGGTGGAGGCCGAGGACGGCCAGGGCCGCGACGGCGCTGACGAGCGGCTAGGGAGGCCAGAGGAGCTGGATCCTGGGCTCCCCACATCGTATCAGGGTGTCGCGTGGCCGGGGAGGCAACTACTGGCGGCAGGGATCCACGGCAAGGCGGCGGCGGCGGGACGAGCAGCAGGGGGCGTGACGAAGCTTTGACGGTGGTGGCGCTGTGCGGAGGCCTGCGACGGGGCAAGGCGATGATGGGCGCACAAGGGGCAGCGAGGCCGCGATGAGGCAGGGCCTCCGGTCGGGCGGTGCTCGCCAGAGCGGGGCGCGGCTCGGGAGAGCTGGGTCGGGCGTGGTCTAACGTGGGTCGCGGCGTCGGCGGTATCCTGTACTAGGCGGGCCGGATCTGGGCGCCGACGTGGCACGCCTTGGTTGGCTGCAGGCGGCTAGCAGCGGCTCAAGTGGCGGCAGGGCTCACTGGGTGCCGCCAAGTGGCACGGTGGAGGTGGGCAGGTGCAGAATTTGAGGGTGGAGGAGGGAGAAGGGCTATTTTTGGATGTGGGGTGTCCATATATAGCAGTTTTGGCTAGGGTTTTGGGTTTATGGGTGGTTTCTCGACACTCCGATCGCGATCGGACGGTCCAGTCAGATGGGTGGCTGTTAGGTGGGCTAGTGGGCTGTGTAGTTGGGCTAGGAGGGGATGAGAGAAATAATTGTGGCCCGTGACACGAGTTTGGAACACCGAAAAACATCCGACGAATAACCCGATAGCGGTGCAGCTACGGGCGACCGTTGGGATATCAGATGAACTATAATTGTGACAAAATTTGGCAGGCGGCCTACCTACAATATAACAAGACCGCACACCAAGTTTCGACCGAATCTGAGAATATTTTACGAACTTTAAAAACAATCTTTTTAATGATGCCACGGGCGCGTGCATGCGCGGTTAGTCTCGAAACGGTCGACAACACGAACGGAGAGAACTGACAGCTACGAACGGACGCAAGTTTTCGAAAATGAGAGACAATGACATGCAGGTGATGCGAATGATGTGATAATGAATGCAACACCCAAACGAAACACAGACGAGAATGTAAATAAATGGGGAATCTCTGGAGTGTCGGTCTCGGGCTGTTACACTAAGAAAAGGTAGATTTTCAATTAGTCAAGTAGTCTAATCACCCCCCTCTAGCACTACTTTCGATCCTACAAGTGGTATCAGAGCTTTGGTCTCCATTGCATTGGTTTCACAACCTAGAAAAGTATGTCGTCTAGTGAGGGAAATTATCACCGTAGAGGTTCGTACTTTGATGGCACAAATTTTGCTAGTTGGAAGCACAAAATGAAAAAAGCATTAATTGGTCATAACCCCGCTGAGGGAGTCCTGGATTAAGGGGTCCTCGGATAGTCGACTTATCTCTTATGAGCCGGATTGGATGGGCCGCAAGGTGAGCATTGGACAATCAAGGTCACCGTCACTAGGATGGAAGCTTTGAGGAGCCATGGCACACCCTCCAAGTTGCCAGCCCTAGATAGGCATGTTTATCTCTTCGGCATGTAACCGGCCATGTGTAAACCCTACGCACCCTTATGTCTATATAAGCCGGAGGGTTTTAGGCTATAGAGAGGGAATAACTCATCTAGGGTTAGCTATTCGATCTCGTGGTAGATCAACTCTGTAACCCCCATATCACCAATACAACCAAGCAGGACGTAGGGTATTACCTCCATCGGAGGGCCTGGACCTGGGTAAAACCATGTCCCCTTCGTCTCCTATTACCATCGGTTCTAGTCTCACTGTTCGGGCCCCCCTACCTGAGATCCACTGGTTTTGACAGCGACATTGGTTCTTTCATTGAGAGTTCCGCTGTGATCCACAAAGGAACCGATGGCTCACCTCGTTACGAGCAACGAGATCTGCATCCAAAGGATTCTTGCCCCCCGATCAGACTCTTGCAGGCGGCGACATCTTGTCACACGCCAACCCAATCAGCCACCCTGGCCAGATCGGAAACTTTTCCTCTGATCAGAGAATCAAGTTTAGAACCTTAGAGTTCATCACTAATTCATGGGGATTACTTGTTCTTATGGAACCCTCGACCCTTGAGGAGGAGCCTATAAGTCCCGACGCCTCGGCGCAAAAGACATCGGGCCTTACCCCTGGGCGGTCTAGAACGCCCAATCCGGCTGATGTGACCGTACCCCCCATGGCTAGACAGAACACGGATCCACTTTCGTGTAGCTTCAGAACCGTCACGTCACATATTGATTCCACTCGCTTCAGCGACACGCATCCTACCATCACCTCGTTCTTAAACGAGTTGTTCGATCGGATTGAAGGTATGCGTATATCGAATGACCAGGTTCCGGTCTATGACCGGCTCGGGATTAGGCCCGACGACAGGGAGATTCATGTCCCTTTATTCACCAGCCTTGTCTCTACCATCGAGCGTCCTACTAAGAACACTTCCCAACAGCTGGAACTTAAAACAGACTACACCCCGGTTTCTGATCATCGAGACTTCATCGGCGGACCAAATTTCGGAATTTATCCTAAAGTTGGACCATCATTGGTCCTGTATCTACCACACGATTCCGAGTCTGTAATTCTGAACACCCAATGTGGATTTTATCCCACCCACCACCCAAGGCAATCATCCCGATATCGCACCAAAGCCCGCATCTTTGGACTTTCGGGATCTCAAGCAACTACAAGGAGAATCAGTCCATCACTTTTGGGCCAGACTCCTACTCGCTAAAAGGAGAGAAAAAGGTCTTAGTGACCAAGAGATAATGGAAACTTTCATTCGCAATTGCCATGATGAAGGGATTCTTAACGCCCTGGCCCGCCGACACATTCATGACTTTTCGGAGTTATCCTATTTGGTACAAAACTACTTTGCCATGGAAAGCGCTTGGCAATCCAAATAATTATTTTCGGAACCAACTTTCCCTGAACACCCTAGTGGTGATCGGAAAAACAGGGTACCTCGAAAGCGGACAGCCAGATATGAACCCGCCGAAAAAAGAAACTGACCTCTTTCAGGGGTCGGCATTGTCCTTGAAGGACTAATGGATAAACCTTGTCCTATACATTCCATGTTGTTAAACACAAGCCTGACTCACAACCTTAGAGCTTGTTGGGTTGTCAGGCAGTTAGCAAAAAGTGGTGAGGCCATCCTTGAAACACATCCGTCGAAGAGGCACTCCTCAACGTCGCCTGAATACAATGCCGAAGTCCTGATGGTCCACGAAATGTTCCCCTTGAAGAAGAGGAGGAAAAGAGCTCTTAGAGAACTCGAACAGGTCTACCATGTGGCAGCAACTAGTGCATGGGTAGACATACCGATTACCTTTGGAGATACCGACCAGCCATCCATTCTTCCCGGTCATTCACCGACCGCACTAGTCTTGAACCTCATCATTGATGGTTACAGGCTACATAAGGTGCTAATGGACAACGACAGTGGTTTAAACCTAATATAGGAATACACCATGGAAACAATGCAGTTCGACCGATCCCGCATCGAACATAGCAATACAACTTTCTGGGGAATTATTAGCGGGGAACAGGCGCGTTGTTCCGGACATATTGTCCTGGATGTAGTGTTCGGCACGCCCGAAAAGTACCGATCTAAAGAACTTCTATTCCATGCCATGCCCTTCCTAAGCAGCTACCACGCCTTATTGGGACATGATGCCTTCACAAAATTCCAGGCTATACCCCATTACGGGTACATGAAACATAAGATGCCAGGACCAAATGGAGTGATCACAATCGCCAGTGATCCGAACATATCCCTTTGGGCCGAAAATAAGACGGCAACGCTTGCCCTCGAGGCACTAGCTGAGACTTCTGCTGCCAAAGAGCTCACCGCATTGCGGTGAACACTTGACAAGGACGACGTGATCCTTAGCAAAAGGCCCAAATCCACGTCCTTGAAACCCGCAGAGAAAATCTTTAAGTTTCAAGTGCATCCGACGGACCCCAATAAGACAACGTCCATCGGAACTCGGCTCGATCCACTTGTGGATGAGGCACTGCGGAACTTTCTTTGAGAAAATTGGGACATCTTCGAATGGCATCCTTTCGATATGCCCGGAATCCCACGACGGCTCGCCGAACATAGTCTGAACATTATTGCAAGCTTTAAGCCCGTCAAGTAGACTCTACATTGCTTCTCCGAGCCCAAACGACAAGCTATGGGTGACGAATTAGCCAAACTGCTAGAGGCGAGAGTCATTCTGGAGATTAAGCACCCCGATTGTTTGGCAAACCTGGTGATGGTACCAAAGAAAGACAAGTCCTGGCGACTGTGCGTCGGTTTTAAAGACCTCAACAAGGCCTTCCCTAAGGATCCTTTCCCCCTACCATGCATAGTCTAGATTATCGACACCATGGCCGGACATGATTCGTCGTCTTTCCTCGACTCTTATTCCGGATACCATCAAATCAAAATGAAGGAATCCGAACAAGCGGCAACTGCATTCATCACCCCCTATGGGCCATTCTGCTTCAACATGATGCCTTTCGGGCTGAAAAACGTTGGGGCCACATACCAGCATATGATCCAGACTTGTCTCGCGACACAGGTAGGAAAGGCAATTGAGGCATACATGGATGATATGGTAATCAAAACCAACCACGTCAACCAGTTGATCAATGACCTACGACAAACCTTTGCCAGTCTACGCGCGTATGACATACGACTCAATCCGGAAAAATGCGTATTTGGAGTTCCTTATGGTAAATTGCTTGGATTCATGATCTCCCATAGAGGAATAGAAGCGAATCTAGCTAAGATCCGCGCTCTATCGGAACTTGCAATTCCAATAGAGCTAAAGCATGTCCAGAGGCTAGTTGGGTGTGCAGCGGCGTTAAGCCTCTTTATCTCCCGCCTCGGCGAGAAAGCTTTACCACTCTATAAGCTGCTGAAATGGACCAACAATTTCGAGTGGACCAACGAAGTAGCGGCTGTGTTAGAGGAAAGCAAAACACTAGTGGCAACCAATCCCATACTCACAGCACCAGTCGTTGGTGCGCCCATGTTATTATACATATCGGCTACCAATCAAGTTGTCAGCATGGTGCTCGTCATTAAACGAGATGAGGAGGGACACAAATTCCGGACTCAGAAGCCGGTCTATTACGTGTCAGAAGTGCTAACGCAGTGCAAGTCTAGATACCCGCACTACCAAAAGACAGCCTACACATTGTTTATGGCATCAAGGAAACTCAGACATTATGTCGTAGGAACGAGCCTGACAGTAGATGGTAGGGGTACGAAGGGAGAGGGTAGAGTCCTAGCTACGGTGAGGGTGTACACATAGATGTATGAGTTTAGGCCCCTCTCGTGGAGGTAACAGCCCTATGTCTCAGTGCTCGGGAGCTTTATGTCATGTGGAATGTTGAGATTACAATGGTTTCGAACCCTTGTGCAGCAAGGGAGGGGCGGCTTATATAGAGTTCGCTGCCCCTCATAATTATCCTGCATCTAAGGGCCTGGTCGTGGGGTTTAAAGTCTGCCGTTACAGGTAATGTACGTAATAAAAGCTACTAATGACCATTGAACCAGCGTTTGCACATTTATCTCTTGATGATGGCTCCTGGTCTTCCGGCATCGAGTGAAAGCGAGGTCTTCCGAGTGACATGCGACTGCCGAGTGAAAGAAGGAGTCTCCTAGTGGTTTACTGTCGAGTGACTTTGAACGTCTCCAGGGATCCACTCAGAAGTTCATGCTTGATCTCGAAGTCCTCCCATGTGGCGTCCTTAGGTAGGGTACGTGGGCCTTGCCTAGGAACCTACCCTAGGTACATATCCTCGTCATTAGCCCCCAAATGGATTGGGGTGTGAGTGGTTGAAGGAGGTATCAACGTAGAGCTTGAGTTAGTGTATCAGATCCTCCGAATGATATTTGGGATTTCCATGGAACTTGCGTCGATTGAGCTCTGGACATTAGTGTTCATTCAGGATCGCACACGCAAAATCTTCCGAATGATATTCAGGGCTTCAACCAAACTTGCATCAATTGAATTCTTCTCTGCTCGCCCGAATCCATTCAGCCTTAAAGGTGTCCGAGTGGATGTTCAGCATTTGTTTTGGTCCGAGTGAGCTAACAATATCTTGGGAGGCGACGGGTCGGTCTAATACACCTGGATTATCCGGGATATGAAAATTTAGGAAGCACACGCGCTCGTGCAATGATTACACCATGATCGGGGCAAGTGGAGGCACGACGCCTCGATCTTCATGCCGGTCGTATCGCCACGTACCGAGCGCCGTCAACGGTTGGCATCCACGGTAACCTCGCGGGTCCACTGGTCTGTGAGACACTCGGCAGCGTATAAAGCTTTCTACGCTATGGTTTGCATAGTACCTCTGCCAATTCTTTCTCTCTTTTCCTTCGCCTACTCTGCTCCCAGTGCCCCACTCCGATCTCCCTCGACGAGAGCCGCCGCGACGGAGATGAAGAACACGATGGAGAAGATGGAGCGAGCGAAGATGGGGGCGGCGAACCTCAAGGGCAAGAAGCCCTTGACCGCCCGATTCACCGCGCCGGCGGGTTGGATGCAGGGGGATTTTCTCCCCTCT
Source organism: Hordeum marinum (assembly GCA_022496015.1). NCBI lineage: Eukaryota > Viridiplantae > Streptophyta > Magnoliopsida > Poales > Poaceae > Hordeum > Hordeum marinum. The sequence continues at coordinate 202,607,482 of CM039673.1, forward strand.
GTCACCACCCACGAGGACATGGAGCGCCTCGTCTCCGACGGGCTCGTGGCGGACGGTGCCTGGAGGCTGCCGGGGGAGGAGCACGAGCCGGAGCCGCACGACGGCGGGCGGGTCCTCCTTCCCTCCCATGTCGAGCGACGTTTTTCTCTGCCACCCCACCCATTCTTTAGGGGCTTTCTGAATTTCTTCGGTGCCCAAATGCACCACCTCTCACCAAATACCATCGCCTATCTGTCTGCGTTCGTCACTTTGTGCGAATATTTCCTGGGCTGCTCTCCCCATTGGGGATTGTTCAAACATCTCTTCACGGTGAGATCCCAGACCATGAAGAAAGCCCTCCCCATCGATGGGAAGACTCACATGCTCTAGCTGTGCGGAGGTTTAGGAGTTCAGAAAAGAGCTCATAGCTCCTTCCCTGCCATGACCTTTCCTCAGTCTGTCAAAGGTTGGCAGTCGACCTGGTTCTACTGCAAGGATGCAGCATCGCCCAATATGTGGATTGCCCTTCCCCCATATACATTCAGCCGTCCAGCTATCCCCAAGTCTCTAAAGGTGACTGAAGAGGAGCACGTCCAAGTAGGAATCTTGGTTGAAGCGGTGGTGCAGCTGATCCGGGGTGGAGGGTCTGGCATGGACCTGTTGGAGACGTTTCTCGGTCGATGTATTTAGCCGGTCCAAGCCAGAGACCACACCATGTGGCACTATGTGGGCCCTGAGGACTCGACAAGGACGCATCCCGAGGAAGTTCCTCAGAAAACTGTCGAGCAGTGGCTCCGTAGCATCACCGGAGCCAGCGACAATCCTTTGGGAGCCAAGAGGATCCGGCCATACTCAGCCGAAAACACGCCGAAGAACCTGGTGGGTTGTGTGATGTCGACTAATATATTGTATTATCCAGTGATATATTGAACTGATTTCTTTGCTTGAATCATGCAGGAATGGATGCACATGCACCCACCCGTTCCCAATGGGAACCATGTTGAAGATGGCATGGTGAGCGAGGGCGGCAGTGTAGACGGTGACGGTTCTTCTGACACTGAGGAAGAATACGAGGACTCCAGCAAGGAGGAAGAAGTCGAGTTACCTCCTCCATGCGAAAGCCGCACCAAGTCCCGCCAAGATCCATCAAATGTTGAAGACAGGGCTCCGGGCCCTAGTGAGAAGAACTTGAAATGGAGCCACCCTTCAACCACTAAGCCGAGCGAAAAAATGGCCAAGCAACCCAAGCAAGTTGTCACCAAGCCTCGCAAGGCTCTGCCTCGCATGAGGGTGGCAGTGCCTATAATCTCCACGTAAGTGTTATTTCTGTATTTGTTCTGTCGACTGAAGTCTGGAGTTGTATCTGATCGAATGTCATTCAATCCATCAAAGCTGCTACATTTGTGTCTTCGCCTCATCGAGATGGAGGGAAAGCAATGGATGTCGACACTGCTGACGCGGCCACTTCTCATAGAGGTTAGATAGTTGTTGGTTCGTCCGAATGGGACTCGACACATGCAGATGATAACACCGTCCGTTGTCGATGCAGAGGTGATTCAGGTGGAGGATGACGAGGAGCGACTAGACACTTCGCACCCTCTCATCCGAGGAGCATCATCGGCGCAAGCGCTTCAGCGTTCGACTACGGAGTCTTCCCAAGGGGGAGGTGGCTCGACACAACCCAGGGCTGAATCTGCAGCACCTTTGTCACATGCTCCTCCAGCCGTCTCGGCTGTTGTGGTGTCGACTCTAACTGGGCCCCCTCACACTGTCTCAGCTGCTCCTGCGACCACGCCAACCCCACCTGTGATGGCTTTCTCTCTGCATCGCACCCCGAAAGATCAGACCGGAGCTGCGAAGGAAGCCATGATTCAGGCGGAGCAGCTCATGCTGAGGACCAAGGAGGCGTACGAGGCCAGCAAACTAGCTTTTACATCAGCACAGCCCTTCGCACCAATGTCCGAGTAAGTTCGATTGTAAGTCCATTGTCGATTCAATTAATGTCTTCTCTTGGCTGCTGTACACCCACTAGGTGATTGCTATAGAATGTTTGAACTTTCTCCACTCGAATAGATCAGATCGTAGTCGAATAGGATTGGGATTAATAGTGCGCGTGGTACTAGGTCCGCACGACATGTCGAGCGTATTTTTTTTCTAATGAGTTACTCAACGGATCGAGAATTAACTATCTCAGTGGGGGCGCTCTTAGCGCACCCACTCGGTGTAGTCCCCGAGACCACTGTCAAGTGCTTGCATCGGCTGGGGTCTTAGAGTTTGTTGTATATAGGATACACTTCGCCTTGAATTACACCACTCTGTAGCTACCTTGTAGGTTTCATGGATATTATTGGCAAACCATGATACGATGCTGCATAAGGATAGACTGCACTTCATAGAGTAGGGGGTTGTCACTCGACGGGTCGAGTGTCGTGATAGGGCTGACCTTGTCGAATATTTGAATAACCAGTGGGGGCACGCTAAGTGCACCCATTGGATGTAGGACAGCTTTAAATTTGTTTATGGCGCGCTGAGTGCCAGGGCCACTCGACATGTCAAGTGGACTTTTTGCTTGAATTCTTCTTAGGTTGTTCCAAGGTTGCGAGATAGTCATTTGTCGGTATTCATAACTCAGTCGATTATCCAGGAACCACTTGTCGATTGAATTCCTGTCTTTTGTTGGTTCCAGACGACTTGCAAACTTGGGACGCAATACAAAGATGTGGAGGATGAGAGAAACCGGTTGCAGGTGGATCTGGCGGTTGCTAACAACGCCCTGGAGCGAGTGCATGCTGAGATGAAGACCTTGGGAGGTAATTACTGCTGACTTTCTGCATTCTCCCCTTCACTCTTCATGTTTTGAAGCGAGTGCTCTCACTCGAACTGACGTACGCAATGAAAACCGTTGACTCCGAGCGCGACTCAACAATGTCATTTCTTTAGATTCAATGAAGAAGGCGCTGGAGGAGAAGGACAAGGCGCTTGCTGACGCTTAACGAGCGGCCACGGAGAAGACTGATGCTGCGGATCGGAAGCTGGCGGCTGCCAAGAAACTGGAGGATGAGAATGCCAAGCTGAAGCAGGAGCATGCAAATCTTGTCAAGAAGGCCGAACAATTAACCAAGAGGGGTAATGGTCTAGAGAAGCATCTGGGTGATATCTCGAGGAAGATGTATATTCTGCTCGACGGTGCGTGTTTCTTGTCGACTGAGCTTCGTAAAATCTTTGAGGGTCGCAGTTCACCGATTCTCCTCCCATTCCCCATTCTTCAACAGAATTCTGCCAAGACTTTGAGAAGGATACAGAGGAGGTTGAGCCCAATCTGGATCCCACCAAGTTACCAGTTGCTGATGCAGTGGCGGTGAACATGTTGCGACTCAACTTCCGACTCCAAGGCATCCAGGCCTATATCGCACGATTGAAATCTGCCATGGAGAGAATCGACAAGGAGCTATGGCCTGATGACACACTTGAGCTCGACCTCAACTCCATAATGGTTCGCATGAATGAACTTCCCAGTCGAGTGCATGCTTGGAATAAATCTGCTGCTCACTGCGGGGCCGACGTGGCGTTGTCACTCGCAAGGGTCCACCGTAGGGACGTCAAGGAGGAGACGCTGAAGGAGCTCGAGGTGGTCAACACAAAGAAACTCCAGTTTGAGGACTTCATGGAGACATTCATCGAAGCGGCCACCAGAATCACCGACGGCATCGACCTGGACACTTTTGCCAAGCCCGCCAGTTCGCCTCCCGTTTGAAAAACTTGTGTTTGGAAGAAACAGTGAAATTTTCCTCGGTATGCCGAGTGGATTTCTATCATTTAAAACTTCGTTCAGGCCTTAGGCCTGAGCACATTTGCTTTCGAATGTAATGTTTATCCGTGGTTTGCCCTTTGGATTTTGTTCGTATTTGGCCTTTAATCGACTGTTTGACTGAGTTTGTTTTTTACTTAGGCGAAGCCTGTTCGCAGCTAAGCCTCCGAGTGTGAGGATTGCTCATCACTCGAAGTATTTTTTAACTTAGGCGAATGTCGATTTGCAGCTAAGTTGTCGAGTGCATGGATTACCATCCACTCGACGAGGTTTTTAACTTAGGCGAACGTGTTTCGCAGCTAAGCCCCTGAGGGTGAGGATTGCTCATCACTCGGAATATTTTTGAACTTAGGCGAATGTCTATTCACATCTAAGTTGTCGAGTGACTGGATTACTATCCACTTGATGAGGGTTTTTACTTAGGAAAAAACGTGTTTCGCAGCCAAGCTCCCGAGTGTGACGATCGCTCATCACTTAGAGTACCTTTCAACTTAGGCGAATATCAATTCATAGCTAAGTTGTCGAGTGAACGGATTACTATCCACTCAAAGAGGTTTTTAACTTGGGTGAAACGTGTTTCGTAGCTAAGCCCCTGAGTGTGAGGATTAGTCATCACTCAGAATATTTTTTGAACTTAGGCGAATGTCGATTCACAGCTGAGTTGTCGAGTGAATGGATTACTATCCACTCGAGAGGTTTTTAACTTAGGAGAAACATGTTTCGCAGCTAAGCCCCTCGGTGTGAGGATTGCTCATCACTTGGAGTATTTTTTTTGTGAACCTAAGTGAAGACGGATTCGCAAATAGGTCGTCGAGCGAATTGACTGCTATCCACCCGACAGGGTTTTTAACTTAGGCGAAACATGTTTTGCAGCTAAGCCCTCGAGTGTGAGGATTTCTCAACACTCGAAGTATCCCCAAGAATTTAACTGCACGGTTGGAATCGACGAAGTATATATTGTAGAAACGTGAATTGCATTGATGAAGTATTCTTATTACATTAGAAAACTCTTGTCTCAAGTGTAAAAACACCGAAGCAGATCTGCATTCTAGGCTCGTGGCTCTTCTATCTGTTTCATGAGATTATACAGGTGATAGGCTCCATTGTTTAGGACTTTAGTAATGACAAAAGGGCCTTCCCATGCAGGAGCAAGCTTGTGAGGTTGGTGTTGATTCACTCCGAGCACCAAATCTCCCTTATGGAACGCTCGACTCTTGACATTCCTTGCATGGAAGCGTCGTAGGTCTTGCTGATAGGCAGTGGTCCGGATCAGAGCCATCTCTCGCTCCTCCTCCAGAAGATCTACCCCATCCTATCTAGCCTATTCAGCTTCAGCCTCAGAATATAGCTCCACTCGAGGAGAATTGTGGGCCAAGTCACTCGACAACATGGCTTCAACGCCATAGACAAGGAAGAAAGGAGTTCATCCAGTCGACCGATTAGGCGTTGTCCTCAATCCCCACAAAATAGACGGGAGCTCAGTTACCCATGCACTAGTGGCATGATCCAAATCGCCCATGAGACGAGGCTTCAGACCTTGCAGAATGAGACCATTAGCCCGCTCAACTTGCCCATTGGTTTGAGGATGTGCAAGGGAAGCGTAATCCACTTGGTTGCCTTGGGAGTTACAGAATCTCCTAAATTCTTCCGAGTCAAAATTATTGCCGTTGTCCATGATGATGCTGTGTGGAATGCTGTATCAGATAATGATCTCCCTCATGAACGTGACCGCCATGCGAGAATTTAGCTTTTTGATGGGCTTGACTTTAATCCAATTGGTGAATTTGTCAACTCCTACCAACAAGTGGGTGAATCCTCCTTTTTCGGGTTGAAAGGGACCAACCATGTTGAGTCCCCAAACCGCAAACGTCCAGGTGAGAGGAATTGTCTTCAGAGCAGACGCCTGCTTGTGTGACAGATTTGCATAGATCTGGTAGCCCTCGTAGTGATCAACGATGTCCTTAGCCATCTCATTAGCTCGTGGCCAGTAAAAACCAGCTTCGTATGCTTTAGCAATGATCGCCCGTGAAGACGTATGGTGGACGCAAGTTCCCGAGTGGATTTCGTCTAGAATCATCCAACCTTCCTAAGGGGAAATGCAGCGCTGGGTGACACCAGTCAAACTCTCTCTGAATAGCTGATCTCCCATCACAGTGAAAGCCTTGGACCTGCGCACAATCTGTCGAGCCTTTGCTTCACCTTTAGGGAGCTCTTTTCTGAGGATATAGGCAATGTATGGCACAGTCCAGTCGGGAATGATAACTAGCAACTCCATGACCAGGTAAATCACAGCAGGAACATCGACTTTAGTCGAGTCAAAGGAGCTCAAAGCTTGTGGGGGCTCTTCGGTGAAGGGATCCTCTTGAATCGAAGGAGTGTGCAAATGCTCCAGGAACACCCCGCTGGGGACAAGCCGTTGAGTGGAGCTAATCTTGGATAGCTCATCGGCCGCTTGATTTTTCAGTCGGGGAACATGGTGAAGTTCCGGGCCTTCAAATTTCTTCTCCAACTTCTTAACTGCATTGAAGTATCTTGTCATAGTGGGGTTTCTAACATCCCATTCTTTCATCTCTTGATTCACCACCAAATCTGAGTCACCATAAACCATCAGGCGCTTGATGCCGATTGAGATAGCCATGCGCAACCCATTCAAAAGTGCTTCATACTTTGCCTCATTGTTGGAGCAATCAAAGTGAATTTGCAAGACATAGCTGAGCTTGTCGCCTCTGGGGGATCTCAAAACAACACCAGCACCGGACCCATTCAACATTTGGGAGTCGTCGAAGAACATTGTCGAATGCGCCGAGTGAACTTGGATAGGCTATTGTTGTTTAGTCCACTCAGCTATGAAATCTGCCAATGCTTGGGATTTGATTGCTTTCTTGGCCTCGAATCTGATGTCAAGGTGTCCAAGCTCAATTGCCCATTTATCCACTCAACCTGATGCGTCGCGATTATTGAAAATCTCGGATAAAGGAGCATCACTGATGACCGACATCGAATGGTCTTGGAAATAATGTACCACCTTGTTCGCTGACAGGTAAATTGCATACACCAGCTTCTGATAGTGTGGATATCTTTGCTTTGAGGGGGACAATACTTCCGAGACATAATAAACTGGCCACTAGACCTTATAGGCTTTACCCTCCGCTTCTCGCTCGACAGTCAGCACTGTACTAACGACCTGATTTGTGGCCATGATGTATAGGAGCAAGGGCTCATTGCTGGCAGGAGCGGCAAGCACCAGCTGGGTGGAGAGCATGGCTTTGAGCTCAACAAACGCTGCTTTGGCTTCAGGAGTCTAGTCGAATGTGTCGGACTTGTTCATCAACTGATATAAGGGCAAAGCCTTCTCACCAAAACGAGAAATGAATCGACTCAATGCTGCCAAGCAACCTGTGAGCTTCAGAACGTCATGCACTCGCACGGGAGTCTTCATACGGGTAATGGCGCTGATCTTCTCAGGATTAACATCAATTCCTCGCTCGGAAATGAGAAAACCAAGCAACTTGCCGCCAGGGACACCGAAGGTACATTTAGCCAGATTCAGCTTTATGTCGAATCGCCTCAAATTGGCAAATGTCTCGGCCAAGTCAGTCAGCCAGTCGGAACCTTTGTAGGACTTGACTACTATATCGTCCAAGTACGCCTCGACATTTTGAGGCATTTCTGAATGATGCGCATAAAAGTAGCGCTGGCATTCTTAAGACCAAAAGGTATGGTGATGTAGCAAAAACACCCGAAAGGGGTGATGAAGGCTGTGTTTATTTCGTCCGGTCCATACAGACGGATCTGATGGTACCCAGAATAAGCATCCAAAAATGATAAACTCTCACACCTCGCTGTCGAGTCAACAATTTGATCTATGCGGGGGAGCGGAAAATGGTCTTTCGGGCACACCTTATTGAGATGTTTGAAGTCAATGCACATGCGCAACGACTTATCTTTCTTTGGCACCATCACAACATTTGAGAGACACTCGGAGTGGTAAATCTCCCGAATGAACTTGGCTTGCAAGATATGGGCTACTCCTTCTTCGATTGCCTTCCGCTTCTCCGCCGCTGATTGATGCAAATGCTCCCTGACGGGCTTGGCTTTCGGATCCTCTCGCAAACGGTGCTCAGCCAGCTCCCTGAGAATCCCCGGCATGTCAGCAGGCTTCCATGCAAAGATATCCCAGTTCTCACGGAGGAACTGGATGAGCTCGGCTTCCTATTAACTGTCGAGTATTGTTCAGATATTCGTTGGGGCAGCAGTCGGATCCGTCGGGTGGATGTGCACCTTCTTCACTTCCCTTGCCGACTGAAATGCTGACTCAGAAGATGGCTTTTTTGCGCGGAGCAAATCAGCAGGATCAGCGGTTTTCTTGTACTCCTCCAGCTCGACCATGGCCATGTGTTGATCGGCGATCTTGGATCCTTGCTGGAGACACTCTTCGGCCCACTGTCGATGGCCAGTGACCGTGATCACGCCCTTAGGGCCTGGCATTTTCAACTTGAGATACATATAACATTGTCGGGCCACGAAACGTGCATAAGCAGGTCGACCCAAGATGGTGTGGTAAGCACTCTTGAAATCCAAGACTTCAAATGTCAACTTTTCTTTTCGCAATTTTTTTCTATCTCCGAATGCCACATCCAATGCTATCTAGCCGAGTGACTTGGCCTTCTTTCCTGGGATGACCCCGTGAAACTGCATGCTGCTCTCGCTCAGACGGGACATCGGAATGCCCAACCATTTCAGGGTATCCGCATACAGAATGTTCAGGCCGTTGCCGCCGTCCATAAGGACCTTTCTGAGTCAAGCCCCCTACACCACCGGATTAACAACCAGAGCCTGTCAATCGGGAGTGGCCACACGAGCAGGATGGTCTATCTGGTCGAAAGTAATAGCATATTGAGACCATTTGAGGTAGGTGGGGTTTTTGGCACAGCCATGTTGATTTCCCTATTGATGAATTTCAGACGACTCTTGCTCTCGACATCAGCAAAAATCACTAGTGTAGCAGTGATATCCAGGAATGTTTCCTTTTCCTCATCTTCATCTTCTTTTTCAGGAGATTTCGCACTCCACCGGTCTCCCATGAATTTCTGGATAAGGGTTCGACATTGTCGAGTGGTGTGCTTGGGCAAAATCAGGTTGCCTTCTGCATCTTTCCTCATGTGAATTACACACGGCTGATCCAAGATATCAGTTCCTGACTGACCCTTCCCCTTGTTGGCGGCATACTGAGCCATGGCTTTGCCCTTGTTCTTCGACTGAGTCATCAGTGCTGCTGCCTCTGCCGGAGCCGAGTCTTCAGCCTTCCGCTTCTGTTTCCGATTGTTGCCGCCGCCAGACTCGTTGGTGACTGTTTTTCCATTGCCGCTATGGAGGCGGTCCTCTTCCTCGCCATTAGGGTAGCGAGTGGCAATTTCCATCATCTTGCCGGGTGAAATGTCACCGGTGCGCCTGAACTTCAGGTACAGCTCCCTGTATCTCACACCGGCCTTGAAGGCACAAACAGCCTGGTGTTCCGACACATTCTCCACCGTATGATGCAGGGTGGACCATCACTGAATATAATCCCTTAAGGTTTCATTGGGCTTCTGGACGCAATGTTGTAAGTCGACCAGACCTGCCGGGTGCTTGCAAGTGCCCTCAAAGGTCCGGATAAACACTCGGGCAAGATCGTCCCAATAATGTATGCTGGAAGGAGCCAAACGATTCAACCAAGCTCTTTCTAAACCATCCAACATGAGGGGTAGGTGCTTCATTGTGACATTGTCACTTCCGCCGCCAATCTGTACAGCCACTCGGTAATCATCTAACGAAGTCTCTGGCTTTGTTTCACAAGAAAACTTTTCGATTCCCGCCGCCATCCTAAAGTTTGGGGGATCTCTACAGAACGTATAGCCCTGCTGAAACACTCAGGACCAGACACCACAGCTAAGCTTCCACTCGGAACATCTCTGTCATGTCCTACTCTATAGGCTCTGCTCTTGTCGATCTGCTTCTGAACAAGATAGGCGGGGGCGTCAAAGTCCGCGTCCTGCTCCTCGCCGAAGGAGCGCCTGTCATCCTCGCGCTGGGGTGCGTACGGACCACTCCGCGGAGGAGTGGGCACTCGACGGTGGTCTTTGCGGTGATGCTTATCTATGTCTTGCCCTTCACAAAAACCGCCACCTCAGCGACAAAAAGGTGATCCAGGGTTGTGTGCCGACTGAGCAGTCTCTGCCTTGGGTGAATTGCTGTATATCTAGTTACGGGACTGAGAAATTGCTGAATTCTAACGTTGTGCTGCATCCAACAGTGCTCTGATCTGCAACAGCCCTCTACCATCCTCTGATCGGGACGGCTGAATGGAATCCGCTATCCTAGCAGCCGCAACAACATTTAGCACAGGAGTTCTGTATACCTCAACGCCATCGTTTGATCTAGTCAGAAACAGTTGTCGATGACGTCGACTGGGGCGCGGTGGGCACTAGTGAGCGTGCTCATTAATCTCTGCATGGAGCTCTTCCAGACGAATGCGCGTGGTCTCCAAAGGTTGGGCCTCGGAAGTCGCGCCGATAATGGGAGTATGAAGAACCTCCTCATCACGACACAGCAGCTCGTTCGACGGGCCTCTAGCCTTGCGCTTGCCACGGCCGAAACCAGGCGGTGAACTCTGATGAGAGCCCTCCAGCAAGACCTCTGTTGCAGGGTTGTAGCTTTTGCACTCGGAAGGCACATACGACGGGTCGGAATCTGACTCGAACACGTTGTGAAGGGACTCGGCGAGCTCGAGAGCTGCAACTTGCGGAGAAGTTTGACGCGCTGCTGCGTGTTCGACCCACCGCTGGAGTCGTGAGCGGCCGGACTGCTTGCGACCGCGAACGGCGAGAGGAGCCAATGCGTTGGGGGTCGACGGCTGTCGCAGCAACACGCCACAAGGACATGCGCAGAAGTGTGCGGCCCCGTGGACCGGGAGCGCCTCGACATCGAGAGGCGCTTCCTAGAGCCATGCCGAATCATCGGCGATGAAGGCGAGCGCTCCGAAACGGATCTCGTGGCCCAGAGCAAAAACACCACCGGAAGAGATGTCGAAACGTGAAAATCGAAACCTCGTCAGAAGTCGCTTAGATGTCTGCCCCATGGTGGGCGCCAACTATCGTAGGAACGATCCTGACAGTAGATGGTAGGGGTACGAAGGGAGAGGGCAGAGTCCTAGCGATGGCGAGGGTGTACACATAGATGTATGATTTCAGGCCCCTCTCGTGGAGGTAACAGCCCTACGTCTCAGTGCTCGGGAGCTTTATGTCATGTGGAATGTTGAGATTACAATGGTTTTGAACCCTTGTGCAGGAGGGGAGGGGCGGCTTATATAGAGTTCGCTGCCCATCATAATTATCCTGCATCTAAGGGCCTAGTCGTGGGGTTTAAAGTCTACCGTTATAGGTAATGTACGTAATAAAAGCTACTAATGACCATTGAACCAGGGTCTACCCGTTGGGATCTTGATGATGGCTCCTGGTCTTCCGGCTCGAGTGAAAGTGAGGTCTTCCGAGTGACACACGACTGTCGAGTGAAAGAAGGAGTCTCCGAGTGGTTTACTGTCAAGTGACTTTGAACGTCTCCAGGGATCCACTCGGAAGTTCATGCTTGATCTTCAAGTCCTCCCATGTTGTGTCCTTCGGTAGGGTATGTGGGCCTTGCCTACGACCCTATCCTAGGTACATATCCTCGTCGCATTACTTCCAAGAGTGTGCGGTAACGGTGGCATCCGAACTACCTGTAAACGATATAATCAACAACAGGGATGCCATCGACCGCATAGCCAAGTGGGCCATTGAGATCCTTCCCTTTCAAATAACCGAAAAGCCATGCCGTGCCATTAAATCTCAGGTATTGGCAGACTTCTTGACTGAATGCACAGAGGCCGAGCTCCCCAAGGAATATAGTTCATACTCCCATTGGACAATATACTTTGATGGATCCAAAACCTTGGCCAGAATAGGGGCTGGAGTTATCCTCACATCCCCCATAGGCGACAACCTGGGATACATGTTGCAAATCATGTATGTCGACTCCAACAATGCAGCCGAATATGAAGCTCTCCTACATGGTCTTCGGATGGCAGTATCAATGGGCATACAAAGATTGGAGATACGGGGAGACTCCAACGTGGACATATCCCAAATTAATGGCGAATTTGACACCAAAAACCAGAAGATGGCAGCATACAGAAACACTGTCTCAAAAATATCCACACGGTTCGAGGGGTTGGAATTTCACCACATTGCTCGTGACAACAACCAAGCTGCCAACGTATTATCTCGTATGGGAGCCAAACACAACCCTATCCCGAGAAACACCTTTCTGGAGTAGCTCTTTAAGCCATTCGTCGTGTGGTGTGATGATGAAAAGGGCGGCGGTCTAAATACGGCGGACGAGGTTGTTTCCCCTATAAACAAACGAGACGATCAAATCATCGGCAGCTCCGTAATGGATGAAACACCTTCGGCCCATGAGCTAATGGCAATAATTGCCCCATGGACAGAGCCTTTCCTCGCATACCTTATTTGCAAGGAACTTCCTAACAACCAGACAGAGGCACGACGCATAGTTCGGCAATCCAAGGCCTACAAGGTACATCAGAGTGATTTATACAAGAAAAGCACTACCGGAATATTACAGCGGTGCATATCTGAGGAAGAAGGACGGGAGCTCCTAGCCGAAGTCCACGCAGGCATGGGCAGCCATCATGCAGTGGCAAGAGCCTTAGTTAGCAAGGCCTTCGGAGCTGGTTTCTTTTAGCCTATAGCTCGGGCGGATGCCCAGTCGATTGTCAAAGATTGCGTAGGGTGTTAACTCTTCACAAATCAAAGTCACATGCCGCCAACATCTCTTCGGACTATTCCGATCACTTGGCATTTCCTGGTCTGTGGGCAACACTTTGTCGGACCCCTTAAAGGGGGACCAAGAAGAATAAATACCTACTGGTCATGGTCGACAAGTTCACCAAATGGATAGACGCAAAGCCCGTCAAATCGACCAAGTCAGGACCAGTGGTGGCCTTCATCTCCGGCGTGGTACACCGTTAAGGTGTCTCGCACAGTATAATAACGAACAATGGATCCAACTTCATGGCCCAAAAGGTCAAGGACTGATGCGCAAAAATCAGAATAAAGCTCGATAATGCATCAGTCTATCATAAACAGACCAATGGACTAGTCAAACCAGCAAACAACCTCATTATGAGCGGAATTAAGCCATGTTTGGACCGATCTCTTCATGAGTCTGACTGTCATTGGGTGGAAGAACTCGACTCCGTTTTATTGGGCCTATGAACCACCCTGAACAGATCAACTGGATTCACATCGTTCTTCATGTTCTGTGGGGCAGAGGCAGTCCTCCCTTGCGACATTATTCACGATGCACCAAGGGTGCGCATGTACGAGGAAAAGGAAGCTGAGTTTGAGCGATAGGACGACTTGGACACCTTAGAAGGAGAGCGCAACATAGCTCGGGCTTGCTCTACCTTTTACAAACAGCAGGCATGACATTACCAGAGTAGGGAGGTCAGGGTAAAAGCATACAACATAGGCGAACTCGTCTTACGACTCTCAGAGAAGCAGAAGCATAAAATCAACCCCAATGGGAGCGGCCCTTTATCATCGACGAAGTACTCGCGGGAGGAGCTTGTCGTCTTTGGATCCCGTTAGACAACCTCCTTGAATCGAACCCATGGAACGTAGCTCGTCTTCAGCGCTTCTATGGATAAACCGGTGTCGTCGAATTTTCCAACATTTTTCTTTTTCCTTTTTCCTTTTCTTTTTCTTACCCTCCCACTTTGCTGTTTGATAGGATTGAATTCATTTTATTTTATTCCTATGTTTGGTTCAACTGATCTTGTACTAAGGTTATCTCCTCACACCATTAAGTCTTAAATCCGAAGACAGCACCTCGGGGCTTCTTCCCGAAGCAAACGTTTTTCTATTAAAAGCATTTACCCACACTTACCGTCTACATACGTTTCCTTTGTCATGTTCAAGCCATCATATGCATCAATTCGAGCTAAGACTTTGCCAAGCTGGGTTGCCTTGCTCCTGTGTTTGCCCTCAACGTTCCCGATTGTTTGGCTAGAGCATGAAGGGAGCACCTCTGTGATTGTTACGACCGGGTCATCCAGATACGTACCTCACACGGGTGAAACCAAAAGCTAGTTATCTTACGTAGACAATTAGTCGGCCGTGACGGAAGCAGATAATACAGCTATGGTCGTTATCAAAATTATTTGGGTCTTTTACTTCCTAAAACACCCTTAGCCACATACTAGAAGTATGCAAACTTCTACCTACGATCTACGTAGAGCCCGGAAGAAGGGTATCGATAAGGTACTATTTTCCACGGAAGATGTTTCTTACACTAAGTAGTAATATAACATATATCTCTGTGTGCTTTCTGTCTATTCACACCACATGGATGGATAGCCTGGTTTCCCGAACACAATTCGCTCTTTTCGAGTGACTAATTATGCGAAACACTCCCGAGATCTTCGCAAATTGTTCATACAAAAGTATACATGATTACATATTCAGCTGCTGATGGAGATTATCGATTATAGTGTCCGGGGACCAGTCTTCTTGTGAAATACGGGCGACAGGCATCACCTGGTCATACACCAGGTGGAGTGTCACTTCTTGTCCATCTGATCCCACGGGACCAACCCGAGCCATACGCTCGGGATTAAGTCCGACATAGTGGGTGTTGATGATTGCCCACGCTTCTCGTGCTCCGTCACGGCAAGCCAATGTCTTCCACAGCTCGAACCTACTCCGGGCGCCCTTTAATCGATCAACTATTTCGGTCATTCCTTCCGGCGGTTGTTCGGCAGGGCATAGCACCTTTACCATGCTTTGCATCGCCTTTCGAGCATGCTCATGAAGAGCGAACAGGTCTTTCAGCAGGTTCCCCTGGTAGGATCCGATCTCTTCTTCAGGATGCCCAGACAGGAGGCTATACATGAGGCAAAGGCATACTTATTTTACTTCCTCGATGTTAGAATCACACTGACCGAACATGCCCCTATGTTGTTTCTGGTTTTCTTCTTAGGCCTGGGCCAATTGAGTTTTTAAATTCTTAATTTCTTCGGCCTATTGTTTATTCTCCGCCTGGAGACGGTTCAAAATAAGACAACCAGCCTCGTGCTGTGACTTGGCATACTGTTGAGAGTCTCAGTCTTCCTCCAACTCCTTTGCATATGCCCTATTGATTTGACTGCTAAATGGAATCCTTGCGCCAACACGAAAATATAATAAGATTAGCAGCAAAGATATACTCACGATGGGCCTCTCGAGTGAAGCTCTTCACTTGCTCCAGCTCGGCCTTCATAGATTGCCCCTGTTGCTTCGACACCTGCATTAGCACGAAAACAGCATAAGGACCCTTAATTCAGTCATTCCGAACCAATTTAAGGCTCGGGGGCTACTAGGTTTTCATTAGTGTTCGAACTCTATAAAAACCCATCACTTAACTACATGCTGGCCGATGTTAACTTCATCGCCTCGCTGAACCGAGCTCGGGCAGCACCAATGTGCGCGTCTGTCGTGCATAGGGCGCCGAACTCTTGTTCGGAGAATACTGGATGGCGCAGGGCCTCCCGTCATTGCTGGTGATTCATGGCGCTTTCCACTTCAGATTTGGTGACGGACATAGCATCATCGCAATACACAGGAGCCGGACTAGCCATGGGGCTTCTGTGGCAGTATCAGCGTGAGTTGTAGCTCTACAATTTTGGGCATCGGCGGGTACCTTGGCGACCTACTCAGCGGGAGAAGACAAGGCATTTCGGCTGAGTATTTCATTGTAATAACTACTGTAAGACTCTATTGGTTGTGATAATAAACAGACAACCGAACAAAATTCCTTTGGGCTGAGTGAGAAGCCGAATTCGTCCTCGTGGCCGGCTCACTGGTTGGGTCCATGTTGGCTTCCGATCTGGGCACTATTTCGGTTGCCGATGTATGGCACACGGATCGACGATGCTTGGGAGCAGGAGCTGGCATGTTTGGGGCGCTGTTGGTGGCTTGCCTCTTGCGGGCCGAGTTCTTCTTCTTTTTGCTTGTTGCAGAAATGGAGAATGATCGAGGGCAATCAGCTACGATAGCCACCGGGGATCGGTCGATGCTCTCCTGATAGAAGACTCCGTCTTCAAAATCAATTAGAAGATCCGGGTCCTCATGAAAACCTGGATCATCATCATGCGAATAGTCTTCGGGCTGGGGAGACGGACAGTTGACTGTCTCGATGAAGCTTGTCCACTCCTATTCAGGTAAGGATAAAGGCTTCAGTCAAAAAAGCACGAAATGAAAACCCCGAACTATGTTCGTAGAGGAGAAAAGGCTTACCCATTCGACATGATTGTGGCTTGAATACTCTTCCTTGGTTGACCGCCGAATAAAGTCTTCTTGCTCCCCTTTATACAGATCAGCAAGTGAGGCGGCCAACGTGGTCTAATTGGCGGGTCCTAGTCTTCGGGAGCGCGTGGTGTCGGTTGTACCGTTGTAGCGCCACAAGGGATGTATCATCTGTTGGAGAGGATACACGCAAGGGGTGATGGCGGTGGCCATGGCATTGATCATGCTCTAGTTGTGGTGGGTAAGTATCCACACCAAGGCCGCCAAGCATTGCACTTCAATGTTATCCCCTTGGAACGAACTCTTCGGCTGCGAGTTGTACCTTTTCTTCATAGGGGCGTCAAAGTATTCGGGTAGACCTCTCCAGGCTGGCTCGAACACGGGGACTTCTCTGATGTAAAACCATTCCGAAGTCCATTGTTCGGATTCCTTCGGTGTACCCATCGGGTATCCCGTCCCCGCCATGCGACATACTTCGGCTCCGCCAACCTCCAAGATTGTCTTGTCCCGAGCTCAGGGGACAAGGCAGAAATACTTTCTCCATAGCTCGAAATGCGCCTCACAGCCGAGGAATATCTCACAGAGGAATACGAAGCCTGAGATGTGTAGGATAGACCCCGAGGTGATATGGTGGAGCTGGATTCCATAAAACTCCAGCAATCCCCTCAGGAACGGGTGGATAGGAACTCGAGTCCCGTAGAATAAATGGTACGAAGAATACGCGTTCCCCCCTTCGAGGATTGGGAAAATTCTCCGCAAAAGCGTCGTTGTTTTAGGAGGATAGGCCCGCGCGTGTTGCCACTAGATATGAACAAGGGAGGTATCCCTGAGTTTGCACATTGCGTAGTCGCAGTAGCGATACAGAGCAACTGGTCTAGTCCTCGGGGTGGGAGCCTTTGGGGCGCGAGGAAGAGCTGGGAGCACTCGCCATGGTCTTCGTGGTGACCTTCTACTGGGAGTTTTTTCTCATGGGGAGGAGGATGTGATCTGAACCAAGATTTAGTTTGTTTAAATGGGTGAAGCCTCCATTGCGGAGGGGTAAGGTTGTAAAAAATCACTGACCAATCGCAACCCCACGATGCGTGAAATCAAGGAACACAGGCGGTTATTAATGGACCTACGCCAGCGACACTTGGGATCTTGTTGAAGATTGGTTGATTGCCAAACAAGGAGGAGTGAGGGACTCGCCTCTCAAGCCGAAGATGATGACATGAGGAGATTGACCGGATATACATCAGTGTTGAAGGCTAGTCCACGGGATACTGAGGGAGTCTTGGATTAAGGGGTCCTCGGATAGTCGACCTATTTCTTATTGGCCGGACTGTATCGGCCGCAAGGTAAGCATTGGACGATCAAGGTCACCATCGCTAGGATGGAAGATTCGAGAAGCCGTGGCATACCCTCCAAGTTGTCAACCATAGATGGGCATTTTTATCTCTTCGGCATGTAACCGACCATGTGTAAACCCTAGGCACCCTCGACGTCTATATAACCTAGAGGGTTTTAGGTTTTAGAGAGGGAACAACTCATCTAGGTTTAGCTATTTGATCTTGAGGTAGATCAACTCTGTAACCCCCATATCATCAATACAGCCAAGCAGGACGTAGGGTATTACCTCCATAGGAGGTCCCGAAGCTAGGTAAAACCATGTCCTCTTCGTCTCCTGCTACCATCGGTTCTAGTCTCACAGTTCGGGACCCCCTACCCGAGATCCGCCGGTTTTGACACCGACACCCGCCGTTTGGGCTGTTGTTCATGTTGGATTGCAAGGTGAATTCTTTGCAGATGGAAGTGAACTGGATCGCGAAGCGACTGTGGATGAATTGAAGATGTTGCAACTTAATGCTCAAGCATGTGACAATCTCTTCAACTGCCTATGACCTGAAGAATTCAACAAAATCAACAGTCTTGAGAATTTAAAAGAGATTTGGGATACTTTGATTGATATGCACGAAGGTACCGAATCTGTGAGAGAATCCAAGTTGGGTGTTCTTCAAAGTCAGCTTGACAAGTTCAAGATGAAGGATGGTGAAGGATTCGCTGAGCTGTACTCTAGGTTAGCTCTCGTCACCAATGAGTTTGCCGGCTTAGGAAGCAAAGAAATGACCGACAAATTCATCATCAAGAGGAAATGTCAAGCTTTGGATGATCGATATGATACCGTATGCACATTGATCCAAATGATGCCCAACTACAAATATCTCCAGCCAACGGAAGTGATTGGAAGGACTATTTCTCATGAGATGAAACTCAAGGACAAGTAAGAGCTTCACATAGTCTAGCAGTGCTTAAAAAGCCACAAGTGATGCTCCAGCAACTTCAAGCGACAACCTTGTCACAAATGAAGAGATAAGCCTCATGGTCAAGAAATTCAATAAGTTCTACAAGAATAGAAGCAAAGATCGAAGCTCCAATTCAAGATATGAAGAGAAGCGTTCGTCAAGTCGGGACCGAAACATCTACAATTGCGGGAAGCCCGGACACTACTCCAATGAGTGCACGACTCCTTACAAAAGGAAAGAAGAGTCACCAAGAAGACGAAGCTCAAGAGACGAGTCACCTCGAAGAGAGAGAAGGACTAGGGATGATCATTATGAACGGAGACCCTCAAGGAGAAGTAGGAACTCGGAGAAGAAGGACAAGTACACCAAGAGCTACTCAACAAGGAAACATCAAGATCGTGTTGGTGAATGGGTTGCCCCCTCCGAATCCGAAACCACTCCGAGAGAAGCTACCATTCCAACTCCGACTATAGTCATGATAAAGGTGTTGGCAGACTTGCACTAGTGACAACTGACTCCTACGACATATTTGATTCACCAAATGAAGGGAGTGGATGTTGCTTCATGACTAAAGGAACAAAGGTATCACATCCCTAGTATCTTGATGTCAATAGTGATGAAGATGACTTGTTAATTGAAGATGACTTGCTATTTGAAAAATATAGTAATGTTAGTCAAAATGAAATTGCTAGTACTCACTCTAGTCTAGCTAAGTCGTGCAATGATGATAAGTTCAAAATAGAACGACTAAGTCATGAACTAAACACTCTAATGTTAGCTCACGAGTCAACTCTACAAGATCATAGAGAGCTTGTAAGTAAAAATGAGAAGTGCCTCTTCGAGAAGCTCAATTTAGAGCAAGAGCATGAGTTCCTTAAAGCTATCAATGACGATCTTCGAAAGAATACTTCCTCTTATCTAGCCAAGTGACTTCTCTTGTCCATGATCACAAGTTAAGACTAAGCAAGCTAGTAACAAAGGAAAGAAAGGTTCTTCAACTAGTAGCAATAAAAATGATAAATCCAATTATATTGCTTCTAGTAGTTCTATTGATCCCACTAACTCTTCTCTTAGCCAAGTTACACTTAAGCAAGAAAATGAACTTTTGAAAGGGATTATAGATAAAGGTATCTACAAGAGTCTTGAAGGGTGCAAACAATTTGAGGAGATTGTATGCAAGCACAGAGGATATCGGAAGAATCGTGGTGTTGGCTACTTCAACACTAATGGAGTTGAATGGGAAGAAGGTCAATACCCCAATCCCACGTTTGTTCCTCAAAAGGATAAGTATGAAAATACTCTTACCAAGGGAACAAAAGCTCAAGATGACCTTTAACCACAATACCCCAAGCTCAAGGGCAAGAACAAGCTTCAAGAGGACATTGACTCATATGAACATGAATGCCAAGCTTTGGTGAAGTGGGATTCCAAGGATACTACAAGCTCAACTTCTACAAGTGCTACTTCAACACCAAGGATCCCCATCAACTTGATGTGGGTCCCAAAGAAGAAAAACTAGAGATGTTCTTGAGGGGTGACTCCGCCAGTGAAATTCACTCATATTCATTATTGGCAAGAACTAGTTGCAATCAACATCATGCAATAGTTTGAGAAGCTCAAAGGTAAGGAAGGGACAAGGTAGTCAACAAATCAATGTACATCATCATATATGCGTTGCACTCCATGTTCATAGATATCCTTGTATTTGTCTCTTGTGTGTTGGGACTAACCCATGTGGGTGAGAAGAAAAATCAAACAACAAGGATGCTCCCAACTCTTGGTGATCTTCATTAACTTTGAGCATCCACAACTACTTCACCTACATGAAATCTTCATCGACAAAACCCAAGGTTAGATTATCCCTCCTATGGGGGGATGTCACATCAAGGGGGAGATTTACTCTAAGACTTGAGTCAAAGCATCTCATAGTATGTGACAATATTGAATGCTTTATGTAGAAGTGGTAACCCCACTCGTGCTTAAATAATGAGTATGACCTATGATCAAGTATTCTTACTTGGATCCTAAGTCAATATACTCATATATAGATGACTCCGTCAATGCCCAAGTGCTTGTTAGATGCTAGTGTGTTTATGCATGTTTGCCATGTTTTCATTTGACATCTTAATGTGTGAGCATGTTGGTCTACATTTATTTACGCATTCCAGGATATCCAATTGTTGCTATTTGGCTTTTGATTTTTCATTTGCCAATTGGATGTACAAGAATGCCTAGGACCACTCCTCTATCTATCTATGCTTTCTCACCTCATATTCTATTCATGCTGCATCACAAAATTTAAACAAGTACTTTTAAATCTCTCTGTGTGAGATGCACTCAGAGTTCTGTATCGACAAAGGACTGGCCATTAAAACCTCTGAAGTGCAACTCAGTGGAACCAACTCAAAAACACGGTCTCACTGATTGCCTAGGGTTGATCTAGTTTTCATCTCGGTGCTGCCGATTCCATGTTCTCGGGTACACCGAGTTTCGTTGTCAGCTGACAGTTGAGAAACTCAGTGACACCAAAAATTTAGAATCGGTGTCACCGATAGTGAAGGGTATATAAGCTTTGGACCCCGATGCTTTGACATTCAATCTCAAACCATCGCGCCCCAAAATCCTAATCTGCCAAAAAGGACCCCCTAGTCATCGCCCTTGCCTCCCTGCGCTCTTCCGACGCTGGGATTTTTGCCATCGACGGGCATCTTCATCGCCGTCCTTGCCGTAGCTCCCCATCCGATTCTTGCGCAATGAAGTTAGATTTATCTACAAGCCACCGATTTCACATCTATCTATCCACAAGAAAACTCAATAGAATAGAGAAATATGGATTATTTAGATTTTGCCGTCCTCCTCATTTATCTCGGTAGAACCGATGCAAAATAATTTGTATCACCGATTTGGTTTTCGGGCACATTGAGAACACCTCAGCGGAACCGAGTGCCTATTTTCGATGTAACCGAGAATGGTGCCAAGTTCCTAGAAAGCAGGTTGTTAGTCTTGGTGTGACCGAAAAATTTGTCCTGGCTGTACCAACATACATGCAGCAGAATGCAAAATTTGAGAAATTCTTAGTTCAAACTTCCAGAAACTCTACATTTTGTGATGACTTATCCTATTCCACTCTTCTTGTTGGCGTTCTGGTAAAGGGGGTACCCTGACCTACCTACCTGTAGCCCAGGGCCTGACCCACTTCATCAATTGAGTAAGACCAGGCACGACCCTACTCAAGACAAGGATGTCGCGAGGGGCCTAGCCTCGCGTGAAATCACAGTGGCAAGACCCGCGAAGGATGGGCCTCCTCGTAACCCCTCCAAAGGAGCGGATATTTCTATTCAACGCCCGGCCTCGGGAGTCTAGAGTGACGCAAGGAAGGATAGGAGGGCGTCAGTATGCCAGGTGGCGCAGTTTCCTCTTTGGTGCAAAGGGAGCATGGGCATACGTGGGTTACCAAAGCAACCCCAAAGGTTTCCATTCCAGTGCAAGAAGACCACAACCACCCGCGCTGTGGGGCAGATGTCATCGCTAAGCCTATCCCTGCGTCTTCGACAACTACTTTGCAGGCGAAGACCGCCTTTGGGCTGGGCGAGCACATACTACTATCCCCCTTAAAAATTGGCTGTTGTGGGATCCCCTCCTACAATTGTGATAAGATAAGAGGACCCGTACCACTGCTATATATAGAGGATAGGTTGCACCGTAAAAAGGGGACCGACCGAACCACAAAATCGATTCCACCACTCATCCACCGCAAAGCAACAGAGGGCCTTGAACACGTCAAGAGAGGCGCCAGGAGGACCAAGAATACTATACTATTTCATCCACATCACATCCTCAAGAGGCAATCCACCAAAGCAGGAGTAGGGTATTACGCTTTGCAATGGCCCAAACCTTGGTTAATTATCGTGTTCATCTTCTTCCTTGTCAT
This sequence comes from Hordeum marinum, assembly GCA_022496015.1. Taxonomy (NCBI): domain Eukaryota; kingdom Viridiplantae; phylum Streptophyta; class Magnoliopsida; order Poales; family Poaceae; genus Hordeum; species Hordeum marinum. The sequence continues at coordinate 202,629,862 of CM039673.1, forward strand.
GGAGCGAGTTCGTCGTTGTGTCCATCTAGTAGCGAGCTATGATTATGAGGCTACAAGGATCTTTGCACACGCCCCTGTGTTCAAAATTAAGGGTTTTCCGGAGCACGAAATCCGACATTTGGCATGCCAAGTAGCGGTCGTGTCGGAGTCTTCCTCAAGCCAAGATCTTCTCCCACCTTGCTGCCCTGATGTCTGACACTCGCCGAGCCCACGCCGAGTGCCAAGCCACCCGTGTCACTCAAACAACATCTATGGGTTGCGCCGGTGCCCGTCGGTCGCCCTCACCTGTGGAAAACGTCGCCGCGGACCCCAATGCCCACGTGCAACAGGATTCCTCTCAGCTGGTCACCACACAACGTGACAACCACACCGCCACTCCGCCGATCGTTCTAGCTTTCGGCTCATCCTACCGGGTTCCACCAGGGCCTGTGCGTGGCCACGACCTGCTCACCATGGTTAACGAGCTGCTCTATTACTGCCTGGCCCCTAACCTCTATGACGACTGGATTCAGTGCATCGCAAAGCTCGTCAGGGATGCCAATGAGGCTTCGGCACTCTCCTACTCGCTTTGACCCCAACCATCCCTATCGAACGGCAGGGCACTCGGCATGCAGCCTCCACCTCCGCAATGTGACGTCGACCCTGACCAAAGGCAGGAAGCATGCCCCTGCAACCGACCTCGCGAACCGCAGGCAAGGTTGGAAGATGAAGTGAGTTGCTAGGTGGTCCCCCGACCGCGCACCGATGCACGCGCACTCCCTCTGCTACCGGCCCAACACCGCGACCGGGAACCACACAAGGAGGCCTCCCGCGAGCACCAAGACCGGGACCCTACCACGCACACAGCAACCGTCGACCGGTGGGGTGCCACGCCATCGCCCTGGAGCTCTGCCCAACCAAGTGGTCTTGCAATCTCAAGCCTGACCTGTGCCCACGCTACGATGGCACCACAGATTTGGGCGAGTTTCTACAGCTCTACTCCCTAAGCATCAGAGCGACTGGAGGAGACGACAAGCTCATGGTGTGCTGGTTCCCCATGGCGCTCAAGGGCGGCGTGCTCTCCTGGCTCTTCATCCTCCCAGAAGCATGCGTCACCTCTTGGGAAGGCTTGCGCAGGCGCTTCATCGCCAACTTCCAAGGCACCCGCAACCACGCGCCCACCGTGAACGACCTGCGGTGAATCAAGCAGCAGGATGCGGAGACCCTACACAAGTTCGTACAACGCTTCATGGCCACATACCTCAAGATCCTGAAGGCCTAAGATGAAGCCATCATCTCAACATTCCGTGATGGAGTCACCGACCTCAAGATGAAGGAGGAGCTCGCCATCAATGACGAACTATGCTCCACCTTGGAACTGTTCAATCTGGTGAACAAGTGCGCCAAGGCAGAGGAGGGTCGCTTGTTGCTCTGAGGGCTCCCGACGGCGAAGCCATAAGAAAAGAGGACCAAGGCCAAGGAAGCGAAGCGTAAGACCCTAGCAGTGCTTGCGGCTGAGCCTGAGGTGAAGCACAGCCAGGACGAGGAGCACCCCCTAGGAGGAAAACCCACCTGCATCTTCCATGGAACCAACAACCATGACACCACAAATTGCCAGGACCTTAGGCTGATCCGCGCCGAGCACTTCAGTAGGCGTCCCGGGTGAGCTGACCGAGGCATTGGACGTAGTGGTGGCCGCGGCGGAGGCTAGTGGGACAACCGGGAACCTCGCAAAGCATGGCACGATCAGCCCTAGGAGGATTGTTGGCGCAATCAGGATCGGGAGGACTACTGGCGCGACGACCCTCCGGAGGGATCCTGACGTGGTCAGCCTCGCGAGGTACGCACTCAGGAGGCCGGCCAACCACCACTACCACCTCCACCCACAAGGAAGGAGGAGGACAGATAGGACGACGGGGCTGGGGGCTTCTAGGCGATCAGGTTTGTGGCTTGTATCCTGGGTGGCACCTAGGCCCCTGCATCAAACCGTGCCTTCATGCAATTCGCACGGGGGGTGAACGCACCTCTCCCAAAGCCTGAAGCAATCTGCCCCCTCAATTGGTCCCAATCGCCATCACCTTCGACTCGAGGGACTAACTCAGGTGCTCGGCCATGGCCGACATGCTCCCCATGCCGTGAACTCCAACCATCAGCAACGTCCACGTCACCAAGACCCTCATGGACAGTGGAGCGGAACTCAACGTCCTCTCTATTGAGACCTTCGAGACTCTTTAGGTGCCTTATGAACAGCTCATGCTGACCAAGCCCTTCTCAAGTGTCACAGACAGATCCACCATACCCCTCGGGCAGGTGCGTCTTCCTGTCACCTTCGGAGGGTGCAAGAACTACCACACTGAGATCATCGTCTTATACATCGCACACATCCACCTTCCATACAAAGAAATCCTCACATACCCGGCCCTCGCCAAGTTCATAGCGATGACCCGTCACAACTACAATGTCCTCAAGATGCCAGGGAGCAGTGGTGTCATCACTCTTGCTTGCGACGAGAAGGACATTGTCTGTGCCCTCGAGCGTGCCTATCGCTCCGCGAGGCCGAGCGTTTGAACAACAAGGAGGACGCCCTGCCTTGCGAGCATCCGCGCAAAAAGAAGAAATGACTCCCTTCCATCGAGCGCGTGGGGGCTATGAGCCCTGCGCCCAAGGACAGGGTCTCACCCCCTATCACATAAGAAGGCGCGCTCTGCGCTCCTCTTGGGTTGGCCCCGGGGGCTCCCACCCAGGGAGCTTCGGGTCTGGTCAGGGAGAAAAGGGAGGCGTTCGAGCACAACCAGAAGACGTGGACAGATGCGTGTCGATCAGAGCCGGGAGCATGGTGCGGGGCGCCAAGCTCGCAAGAGTTTTGGCCCGCGTGAGCGTATCATGTATGGGTGAACCCGAACGCCTATGTTTGCATGCCCTTCGGACTGGCAAACGCAGGCGTAACATTCCAACACCTTCACCAGGCCATGTTTATGTCTGGACCGAGTGATGGTTCCGGTCCTTGGGAGATGATGGACCCATGAAGATTGCGCTCATCGAGGAGGGATATCAAGCTATGACGACAGCTTTGGCTCTTCGGCGGCTTGGCCGCCAGGTTACCACTTTTTGTTGGCTATTGCGAGGTAATTTTTTGGGTTTACATCGGCTGAGGGCGCCCACCGGGCCAGATTATCCTCAGGAGGTCAGGGCATCCCCCTGCAGTTACCTTCCTCATGCGTATTTCAATAATTTCTTATGCATCCAGCTTGTTTTATAAAGTTCTTCCTTGCTGATGTAAATGCGATGCACCACCTTCTCTGAGTTGGTGTTTCGCATGGGTTTGTGTGCTATGGCGCCCCGCAACGGGGGAGCAAAGCCCTGTCACCTCAGGGACATGCACCATTGGGAGGGTTACATCGGCTGGGGGCTCCGGTCGAGGTACGGTGTCTCAGCGTGGAGTCTCGAGAGGCCCCACAGCCTCCTGAGGCAGCAACATACATGGTGGAATGGGGGTCGCTCGAGTGTCAAAGGTGGCTCCTAAGCATCGCGCCTTAGGAGCCTTACTGGTCATAATGCCACTCGGCCTCCTCATGTCATCCTTGGTTTTCGGTCGGCGTCAGGGGTGTCAGGGCCTCGCCCCGTGAAGTGTGTCCTTGGTTTCCGGTCGTACCTAACGTTGGTGGGGAAATGTGCAGTACTGGGACCTACAGACATAGAGCCGCTTGAGCGTCAAAGAGGGCTCCTCACGAGCCTTACTGGTCATCATGCCACTCAGCCTCCTGATGTCGTTCTTGGTTCCCTGTCGGTGTCAGGAGTGTCGGGGCCTTGCCCCGTGAAGTGCGTCCTTGGTTTCCGGTCGTACCTAACGGTGGTGGGGAAATGTGCGGGACCGGTACCTGAGGACGTAGAGTGCCAAGAGGGCTCCCAAACTACCTCACTCAAGATGAAGAGGTCAGTAGGGCCACGAATGGCCCCATCTACGAGAAAACCCAGGCGCAAACCTCCTGAGATGTAGGGACATCGCGAGGCCAAAGCGCCCTCGTGAGCTCCCAGATACACCTCCCAGTTCTTCCGTGCCAGCCAAGGGCCCTGAGGACGCGGAGGTGTCCCATCCCATGCAATGTGGTAGCCACAGCCCAGCGCTGGTGGAGAAGTCAACATGGTCCACCAATGACTATGCCCATGTAAGGTGGAAACCACAACCCTGTACTGCCGGTCAACACGGTCCACCAATGACTATGCCCACGCAAGGTGGAAGCCACAACTCCGTGCTGGCGGACTACGCGGTCCTCCAAGACTATGCCCATGCAACATGGACGCCCCACCCTCGGCATGAGGGGATAAACAACTGAGGGCGCCCCCAATGGCTGCATTCAACCTCAGGAAGGCTCCTTGCGGCCTCGCCTTGCTGCATTCCCTGCGATGTACGTGTGAAGGGCCACATGAGGGCTACTACTAGGCCGGGCATAGTACCGCCACCTCCCCGGCTTCATCAAACCCGGTCTACACACGCTCACTTCCGGAAAAGGTGGCAAGGAAAGGTATGGGAGCCGCTCGTACGTCAAGAGGGACTCCTAAGCATCGCGACTCAGGAGTCTAACTGAACCAGTAGCCCCTCACCCCTTGGACCATCCTTGGTTTCCGGTGCGCCCAACGGCGGTTGAGGTATGTCTGGGCGGGCCCTACTGACGCAAAGCTCGAAGCGCTAAAAAAAGCTCAAAAACCCTTAAGGAGGACGCCTGGACTCGAACGTCAAGGGGGATTCCTGACCATCGCGACTCAGGAGCCTAACTAGACCCGTAGCCCCCCACCCCTTGGATTGTCCTTGGTTTCCGGTCGGCCCAACAGCAGAAGAGGTATGCGCGGGCCAGGCCCTACCGATGCAGAGCGTTAAAGGTGTTTGAAAGTTTCAAGTTAACCAATTCTCCACCATGTTCCCTTCATGAGGGCCGCTTGTACGTCAAGGGGGACTCCTAAGCATCGCGACTCAGGAGCCTAACTCGACATGTAGCCCCACACCCCTTGGACCATCCTTGGTTTCTTGTCGGCCCAATGGCGGTTGAGGTATGTGTGGGATGGGCCCTGCCGACACAGAGCATCACAGCAAGCAAGAAGGAAACAAGGCGAAGATAGCAACCACTCAGTCAAATACATATTACAAATGTTGAAACTCTATGCAAACACAAACTAGTTTAACGCCTCCATGAGGCACGATAAGCATTGCGGGAAAGGAGGAGTGGAGAGGAATTAGGAGGAAGCGACGGCGCCACTCGTCCCATCCTCGGGGGGCTCGTCGTCGACATCGTTGGCATGATCTTCCTCGCCACCGACCCCTGCAACACCCGGAGGCAGAGAAACAGGGACGGGGTAAACCTCTTCACCAGCCTCTCCAGGGCATCCTCCACCACCGTTGAAGCACTGTCACAGACCTCAGGGGCGACCGGGTAAATCACAGAGTTGATATCAAACCCTGGTTCACGAAGATGAAGATGGCTGAAAACGCGTGTCGCGGCCTCTGAAAAGAGATCGCAACACTCACTCTCTAGAACCCCCTCCACCTTGATGACGGCGCCCTCCAGCACCTCGACGAGCTTCGAGGCGAGCCCTATGAAGCCATCCTACAGAGGCGCCAGGGGCTCTGTGAACCCGTCCCGGCAAACGGCATCGAGCGCTTGGTGAAGCTTGAGATTGACGGTAGGGAAGGCACTCACCTCCACGGCCTTTTTCTCCTCGGTCACGACACGAGGTTTCTCCATGGCATCAAGAAGGGCCTTCTCTGAAGAAAGCTCCTTCCTCTCCGCGTCTAGGCACACCCGTTCCGTGTCCTGGCAAACCGCCACCTGGGATAGCTCAGACTCCCGGGCGGCAAGCTTGGCCTGGTTGGCCTTGAGGTCCTCCTCCTGCTGATGCAGCTACCCCGCCAGCTTGGCTTGTTCCTCACGAAGGGCCTACATATGAGCTTCTGCCTCTTCGCAATGCTTGGTGGCAGACGCTGCCTCCGTCAGCGCCTCCACGCACGCTGCTAGGGCCGCCGCAACTTCCCTCTCGCCTTTCACCGTGGCAGCCTCAACCGGACCCCAAGCCTCAGCAACGGAGGCGATGACCTAGAGCCATCATGGGAGGAGCACTAGGCGCCCACTTGTGGGGCAATTGTCGACGTCCTTGAAGATGACACGAACTTGACCCAGAGCAGCGAGGGCCCCATCCAGGGCATCGAGGCCACGCACCGGGGGCATCAAGGGACCCTCCGGAAGGGCCTCCTCTGTGATCACAAGGGGCGACCCTGGCAGGGCAACGATGCTAGGGGCAGGAGTCTCCAGAGGATGCTCGATGACCACAGATGCTAGAAAATTGGGAGCAACCACACCTGCGGGCTGGCCCTCAGGTGTTGCCCCTCAGTCATAGGCACTATAGCGCCCTCGAGGGAAGGGGCGACCACACCTTCGGGCACTTGGGGCTCCGCGACAATGACCAAGGAGGCTTCCTCATGATCCCCCTCGCCCTCAGTGACAGGCGACGGCGTGTCAGCGGGGGCTGGTGGTGCGCCAGAGGCCACTTTTGGTTTAATGCCCACTTTCTTCCTCCTCATCTTCGTCGTAGCGGCATCCCTGGTCACCATGCAAAAGAAGGGCACTAGTGTACAAATTGAATGTCGGCGAGACGAGCCAAGCTGGACCACTTACTCCTCAACGTCAGGCCGCTTCCTCTTCCTCTCCGCTCCGACAATGGTGGAAGCACCCAAGCCATCCGTGGCATGGACATCACCACGCATGGAAGCAAGGGTGCTGCCCGCAGGGGCAGTCGCCGGAAGCTTCGTCATAGCCCCATTTTGCCCGCCTCGCTTGTTATTTGCGGTCCGGGTAAGGGCGAGGCCGGCGCTTTGACCGCCTTACCTACAGAGGCAGGGCGCAACGGAGAAGACGCCATTCTGTGCTTCCGGGGAGTCAACACACAGACGGATCGTGTGGCGCGAGGGGCTGGCCCAAGCCCTTTGGGAGCCTTCGCGGCGCAGAAGGAACCCGCAGTAGAAGCTCCACCAACATGATCATCGTCCTCGAGTTCGCGGAGGAGTGTGCCCTGCGACGGGGGAGATGCTCTTTCTCGGTATCATCACCGGTCTCCTCCGAGTCCTCCTCGCCCGGGGTTTCGTCGGAGGCCACCATCATCAGGGAACTGAGGCTCTCTGCAGGGGAAAGCCCCAATTCGTTGAAGGCAGGCATCACAGCAGCCAGATCGGCCCCATTGTCACGGCGGTACAACGGGGCATGGACCTTGAGGAGGTCGCCAGGGTCGCCGTTGAGAAGGGTCGCCACAACCGTTCTCAACTCCTCAGGGGTTACGCCCGCAGACCAAAGTCTAAGACTGCCGCCGCAGCCTTGGTACTCCCATAGGGGCTTAGAGTTGTCCTGGAGGCGCGCAAGGCACTGCGACAGGAACTCCTTAACTATCATCCCCCAGTCAGCTTCCTGCCGCTGATGTCATGGGAAAAGTGCTCCAAGACAGGCCCAGCCCAAGGGTCAAAAAGCTTTGCGGAGATCCATGCAGAGATCTTCTCCGGTAGCCCCTCTGGCAGATCCAACCGAGGATTGGTGCCCTTGAGATCCATGAAGACCCAGCGATGCCTAAATTTCTTCACCTTCTTCTTGGCCTTCAAGAGCATGTTGCCATTATGGACTGGGACAAAGGAGACGTGCGCCGACCGCTGAGCGTTACCGTGCAAACGCATGAGGAAGAAATGACGGAAGAGGGCAACCGAAGGCTGCATGCCCACGAAGGGCTCACAGTAGAAAGCGAAGACGGACAGGAGCAAGATGGAGTTGAGTTGGAGGTGAAGGGCTTAGATATTGTAGCGGTTGAGGATGGCGGTGAAGAACGTGGAAAAGGGCAGGATGAGCCCGGCGAAGACGCTATGGAGGAAGAAGGGGTAAGCCATTTCGGACGTGGGCCACCTCACCGAAGAACCTCCCCATATCAAGGTCCGCCCTTGCTCGTTGGACCCACCCGCCATCCATGGGAGCATGTGACAGAGGTCCTCGTCCTTGGTGATGGTGGACCCTGAGAGCGCCGGCGAGATGGGGGCGGAGGAGGAGCCCTGGGTCTCTGGCTTCTGCTTGCCGGCGGGCGCCATCAAGAAGCTCGTAGAACGAAGGGGGCAAGGAAAAGGACAGAGCGGCACCAGATCTGGAGAGACGCTTGCTAGAGCTGGACACCTAGAAAGCAACGGCAGGTGCGCAAGGAAGGGAAGAAGTAATGGCCCAGCGCTATAATTTAGGGTCTTGTCGATTCGAGTGGAGGCCGAAGAGACGAAAGACACCCGACATCAACCGCATGATGCGCGTCAAGCCTGGCCCACGGGCGTTTGGGGCCCGCGGTGTTCCGTGCTGCTCTACAGACTTCGCCCGCGAGCCAGCGCGAGCACGCCTTGGACCCGGGGGCTACTATGGGCGTTTTAGGAATGGGGGTACCCAGACCTACCTGCCTGCGGGCCAGGGCGTGACCCACTTCATCAACAAAGTAAGACCAGGAATGGCCCCACTCAAGACAAGCCCCTCGCGAGGGCCCTAGCATCGCGAGGAAGAACAACGGCAAGACCCGCGAAGGATGGGCCTCCTCAGGACCCCTTCGGAGCGGTGGAGATTTCTATGCAACGCCCGACCTCAGGATTCAAGGGTGACACAAGGAAGGACAGGCGGGCGTCAGTACACTAGGCGGCACAGTTTCCTCTTTGGTGCAAAGGGAGCAAGGACATACGTGGGTTCCCAATGCACCCCCAAAGATTCCATTCCAGTGCAAGAATATCACAACCACCCGCCCCGCGAGGCGGATAACATCACTGAGACCATCCCTAGGCTGTCGATAGCTACTTTGTAGGCGAAGACCGCCTTTGGGAAGGGTGAGCACGTACTATTGTCCCCCTTCAAAATTGGCCGTTGTGGGATTCTTTCCTCCATTGTGATAAGGGATGTGGACCCGGACCACCGCTATATATAGAGGATAGGTTGCACTGTAAAAAGGGGACCGACCGAGCAAATCCACAGCGAAATTGATTCCACCACTCATCCACCGCAAAACCAGAAGGGCCTTGAACACCTCAAGAGAGCCCTTAGGAGGCCCAAGAACATTGTACTATTTCATCCACATCTCCTCCTCGAGAGACAATCCACAAAATAAGGAGTAGGGTATTATGCTTCGCAGTGGCCCCAACCTAGGTAAACTATCGTGTTCATCTTCTTCCTCGTCATCTTGCGAGTTTGTCACTACGTCCATCGAGTATCGAGCTAGGGTGACAAGGCTACACGAATCTTCGTACACGCCCCTATGTTTGAATCTTAAGGGTTTTGCGGAGCCCGAAGTCCAACACTTCTCAACTCTATTCATCGGGTTAGATATGTCAGATGCCGAGGATAGCCAGAACCACCAGGAGCAGAACATTATTATGAGTTCAGGCACTAGCCCTGTGTTGAGCTCATTCTCAGATCCCGGCACCCCTAGTTCTCATGGGTTTCCTAAAGCTACTACAAGGACTAGGAAGAAACTGAATTCTGATGAGGAGGATTCCGGTTTTGAGCCATAGGAGCTACTTGCTAAGAAGCAAGACCAGAAGTCAGCTAATGAGGCCACCGTATCCAAGAAGGTTGTTAGTGAAACTTATTCAGCTCCAGAGTTTGTGAGAGCACCTAAGAGTGCTAGGGCTACCATGACTACTGAGCCCCTAGGAAATCTATGCCTAGGAGGTCAGGAGAGAAGAAGGCCAGGAAGAGGATCATTCATGTTGTTGGCAGGCCTACCTCTATGTTTGAGGATCCAAAGGAGGCTGTTGGTGCTGCTGATGAGGAGGAGGACGAAGAGCAAGTTGTCAAGGCTCCTCCCAAGAAGAAACAAAAGAAGTTGTTGGCACATGCTATGCCTAAGCCAGGTCCTCCAAGAGCACCAAGGCTGCACATAAGAACATTGCTACAGGTAAGTCCAAGAGGACTACCGAAGACATTCCAGCAACTGAGAAGAACAAAAGATCAACTTTCAGAGAAACGGATGATGATGATGCTATGACAACTTTGATGAAGCTTAGACCTCACATTCCTGGACACAATGCCGACCATCCAATTGCTTAGGATATGAAGAAGTGGAAGGATTATGGTTTGAGGGCATGGAGAGTTATTGATCCATATGCCCATAGGAGAAAAACAGCTATGGTCTATAGGTTCTACACCAAGGAACAACAAGATTTCTATGAGACAATCTTTGTTGAGAAGAGTCCAGCTATTAGTGATATGAGATACATTGACTGGAAGTATATCAAGGCTAATGAGAACTATTTTCCATGTGTGCAACACAACTTTCACTTCATTGGTCTTGATTAGCTTGTTGGAAAAGAGTTTACTACTTGGAATGATGAGATGATTATGAAATTCTACTCCACTGCTCACTTCTATGGAGATGGCAGGATAGTGTGGATGATTGAAGGAGAAAGATACGAATCTATAATTGATGAATGGGCTACCATCTTAGGAGTCCCAGAGATACAAGTTGGTAACTTGGATGTCTACTGTGAATCCATGGAGAGCCATAATGCTGTGAAGGATGTGTACAATGCTATCCCTGTTGTTAACTTGCAATCACACAAGTTTGGATCTATTTACTTCCTCTAGGTTGGCCTCCGTACCATGAACACCATCTTGAGGCACACATTGATGCCCAAGTCTGGAGATGAGAAGATGATTCGAGGCTATTCCATCAACATGCTGATCCATCTTGACAGTCATACCAGGATTCAAGTGATGGACATGATTGTAGAAATTGTGAAGAGAGTTTCTATTGACCACAAGCATTCATGCTTCTATGCACCCTACATTCAGATGCTTATCAACTCTAAACTTGAGAAGCACATTTTTGGTCTGGATAGAACCCACTTGCCACTACAGCAGATCTCTAGGATAATGTTGTGGTGATTGACCCAAACCATCCCACATCAGCTGCAGCTCAGGCAGAGGCAGAGGCAGAGGCAGCTAGAGCAACTAGTGCTCAGGTCCCCAGATCCAGGAACAAGTAGATGGATCTCTTGATATCTACTGTCATGGACATGAAGAAGGACATCAAAACCATTCTGGATAGTCAGGAGAGCCTTGTGAACATCTTTGAGGATAGAGTGAAAACTCTTAATTACAAGGTAGATGGCCTGACCAAGACCATTAACGAGCTCAAGAAGGAAGTAGATGAAGCTCATATCCGTCGCACCTCTTCAGAGTATGATTCTTCTGATGATGAAGAGGATAGTGCATGTGTGAGGATGACTCTCCAGTTCAGGACAAAGGCTAGGAGACCTACAGTGCCAACTCCAAAGATGAGACCTTCATTTTCTGCTCCATCCATAGTGACTTCAGCTCCATCAGCTCCTCCAGTGCCTCCAGTGACTACTCCGACTACGTGAAGGACATCAGCAGAGGTCTTCGCCGACGCGGTTCTCTCGACTCTGGCATCAACCACCGGAGGAGATCCACTACATAAGGATGATTAGCTATATCTCTTCAAACTTTTTGGTAAGTTGTTGCCAAAGAGGGAGGAGTTGTATATAGATCTAGCCTTCGAGTGAGAGAGCGTCTGTTTTTTATCGCTACTTTACAAAACATTTGGTAGTTTGGTTTGGATGTGATATACTTTTGGTTGTGTTCGATCATACGCTTTAATGTGTGTTGCTACTATTTCCTATCCTTTTGGTAGTTATGAGATGATCATTCACTTTGCTTGATGTGGTGTGCTATGTTATTAACTCCTAATACTCTCGCACACCACCAAGAAGTATGTGACATGGAAAAAGTGCCCCGTGTACCCAATCGATTGTGCATTTTCATTCCAACACAAATTTAAAAAATAATGTACAAATTTAGGGGGAGCTCTTGCTTATCACGTACTTCTCAAAGCGACGATTATATTCATTGATTATGTCATATTTCGAAGCTTTGATCTATATGTTGTCATCAATTACCAAAAAGGGGGAGATTGAAAGCACATTTGCTCCCTTGGTGGGTTTGGTAATTAATAACAACATATATGTCATTCAACTAATGTTTCCACTAAGCATGTTTCAGGAAAAGTTCAATGATGGGTTGGCAAAAGGATTGTGGAATACCCCAAGATGCAAGGAAATAGATTGGCAAAGCTTCAAGCAAGGGGACTCTACAATTTACCTTTTGTGAGAAATCACTTTGAGTTCATAGGAAAGCTGTGGGGACCCCGACACATAGGTCGTGATCACCGAAGGTACGTGCATGGTGATCCCAGAGATCAATGCTCACTGAAAACACAGAAACTAAATAACAAGAGTCTTACATCCATTATGTACCGTTTCATTCAAATATGGCCTTTGCGGTCTTGTATTCATATGATTGCAGCGGAAATCTTCAACGAAAGCACGAACCCATGTCATCAGCCTTAACCCTACAAGCATTCTTACCGGGAAGCATCCTAGCTTGCATGACCGTCACCGAGGTATTCTTCTTCTTAACTTGATCTTTCGTGCCTGGCCAATAAAATAACCAGTGACAAGATAATGAGTACTTTGAATGTACTCGTAAGCAACCCAAGTTGTGGAACAATCTAATTATTATGCATGCTATAGCACTAAGTAGGTAATTTGCGGAAAGCCAATTTTGAATGAAGTGACATGATCAAGTAACTAAGTAAGCATGCATCAACTGTTCGGCAGATTCCATGTGAACAAGTTATAGATATCATCATAAACAGGGGTTGAACATCTCATGTTCAATCATTGTGCTAAGTAATCGGACTTTGTTCAACGTCATGCTAAGTCTTCGGACTTAGTCCAAGTACCATCTTTGTCACCAACACACGCACACTAGTTTGTGAACACACTTGGACGTAGCACAAGATCGGTCATCCAACTGTCCTTGACTGTGGACACGGCTATTCAAATAGTTTTACACTCTGTAGAGGTTGCACACTTTACCCACAAGACTCGGGGAACTTCCGTGTCATCCATGACTCGCGATACATCACATACCCGAGGTAAGCACCCCGAACAATGCCTTTCCCATGTTGATACTAAACAAAGTGTCCACACCTTGGTGCCATCCCTCATGATATACATCACTCATATCATCCATGAGGGCACGCAATGGTGTTCCCGGTGCCTGTAGAGACAGGGCATGGCCTTCCACTTCCGACACGACCCCGTATCAAGAGTGACCACATTGCTCTTGCCACTAGTAATGCGAGCTCCCTGCTAGCACCGTCCATAGTAATCAACAAAGCCCCGTCCCATAAGGGATATTGTGGTCATACATGTAAGGTTGGAATAACGGTCACAACTTACACCAATCCGTTTTCAGAAACCACACACACTCACTTGCTCCGGCAAACCAATTCTTTCTCAAGTGGTCACCCAACTTATCATCATCTCCCTCGGGCATTAGTGGCACCCGACGGGGTTTTCGAAAAGTCTTTGAAATCACTCCTTCCTTCCCATCACTATGCATAAATCCCATCCCACTTGCGTAGCAACTATTAGTACCCTATCTACACCCACCCGCATAACCCTCATAAGGTGGTAGGGTCATGCACGATGCAAGTGTCAACGGTAAAAGTATCAGAGGCATCCCACCGATGGGGGGTACCTCATCAACATGATCAATTCATCGGAACAACAAGTGTTATATGACATGCAATAAAAGGGTTTATAGTCATGGTCAAAGGGCTGCTTGGCTAGCTTAGCAATTTCTTTGAGGTCTTCACCCGCTTCTCGTCCACTCCAAGCATTTCATCTACTTCGTCAACTACCGTCGATAAACAACCAGAATAAGCAACACAACAAGCAGAAAATAAAAGTGCTCTATAAATAGGAGTTTTATTTTTATTGGACATCTCTAGTGATAAGAAAAATAACCAAGCAGGTTTCATAGGATGTGGATAAAGGGGGTTTTTGGAATGGTGGAAATGAAGGAAATGATGGTCCGATAAGATGTGCACAGAAAACAGAGTGGCGGCACTCATCAAATAGGGCATGTTTTTAGGAACATGTGGGAAGTTGTTTCACTGGATTTGGAGTTAGTATGAAGTTCCTATGATTTTTCAAAGTGGGTCACATATGAATAAATGGCCCGACAAATTACATAGCAGAATAATGGTAAGGCAAAATGTTCACCACTTAGTGTATGAATTTAGATGTTCCTAGGATTTTGAATCACTGCATTCGGAGCAAAGGTGAGTGTCCTAAGAATTTTATAATGTGGCTCTATAATAAAAGATATTACCAAAATAGTAGGTGGAGGGGAAATTGTCGTACGGCAAAATGTGCACTGCACACCACTGGACAGATCTTGATTTTAGGAACATCCAGGACTTTGAATCATCCAATTTGGAATTCAAATGAGTTTATTATGAATTTTTGATTTCCTATGAAAAACAAAAAGGACAAGAAAAAGTGACTTACCCAAAAAAAACCAGTGCGCTGGGCGGGCAATAGCTACTGGTTCGGCCTAGTAAGGCAGCTGCCCACACACAGCGCTTACGCCGAAGGCGTATTCAGAGGAGTGCACCTCCCGCATGGGAAGACGTCCCTAGGGAAGCCCGCTTCCACTTAAACCGGGGGGGTCGCTGACAGGAAGGGCGTGCCTGTCTGGACCTTCCCCACCTCCCGCTCGAGTAGGGAGAGGTGGAGGAGGTGGAACAGGGCGGCGCAACTGGAGCTCCGACAGCCGACGTGCTCAGGACGGCGAGCCGCGTCCGCCGGGGCCTTTCCCGGGCCCTAGGGAGGTCAGGGTCGACCGTGGCGTTAGTCGAGGCGGGGGCAACTGACGGTGGTGATGGGCACGGCGCCATAGCCGCGAAGGAGAGGGAATGGAGTGGCAGGTGGCCTCGTGGTTATGCGGGGAGGTGCTGGCGAAGCTCCAAGAAGAGGGGGACCTCGGGGGAGATCGACTCCGAGCGAGGCTATGGTGGGAGAGCTCCGGCCGAAGAACGAGGAGAGGGCCTCGGAAGCAAGGGGGCTCGGTCTAGGGAGGTACAAGGGAGAGGGGAGAGCCAAGGGCGCGAGAGGGAGCTCGGGGCAGGGCAGAAATAGGGGGTGCAACGAGGGGGAGCTCGGGAGCACCTCGGATGCCCTCGGGCGCGACGAGCACGTGCACCAGAGCCTCCTTTGAGCCTTCCTAGCGTCAGGGGGAGGCGTGGGAGGTCAAGGGAGATTCCCCGGCATGCGTGGATGCCCTACAAAGGCCAGACGTGAGCTACCTGACACGGTTCACGGACAGAGCACCGTTTCTGCAGGTCAGTAGCGTGGTCACCATGCCACTTCGTGTCCAGAGCATTCTTTTGGTCGGCCAAACATGTCTACCGTGTGAGGCACGCATGGTAAAGCGGTATGGTGAAGTGGGAGGGCAAATGGAGTTGGGTAAATGGGGGTTTTAAAGGGGGTAAGTTTGCAGGAGCAAACTAGAGGCTCATCTAAGGGGTTTCTATTGTGGTCTACTTGGAACAAAACCATGTTTAGTGGACTAAGTTATGGAGTGACTACAAGTACACCAATTTTCAACTCAGGGAATTATTCCACAGAGTACTTGCAGTGCAAGGGCACTATTTCTGCCATAATGTAGGTTTAGATGAACTGCTCATATTTTCCACGTGAGCCTGCCATATTTGGGTTTGGTTTAACGCATAGGTATGCAAGTGAGGTTGTGGAAAAGTTTGGGGTCATTAGCATGATCAGAAGGGAGAAGAGGTGATGTCTCGTTAAAAAGATAGGGAATAAGAGAGAGTTACCCCCCCTCCCAAATATTTGACCAGAGGCCATGGCAAATTTACTAGAGGTAGAAGAGGGTTATAATATGCATGCTATGGGTAAAAAGTTGGGGGCAAGGGGAATCTTTTTGGGCCCACTTTGC
Source organism: Hordeum marinum (assembly GCA_022496015.1). Classification (NCBI taxonomy): domain Eukaryota; kingdom Viridiplantae; phylum Streptophyta; class Magnoliopsida; order Poales; family Poaceae; genus Hordeum; species Hordeum marinum. Next base: position 202,645,716 of record CM039673.1, read on the forward strand.
TTGTCCACAAATATATGGCTGAAGGTGTTGTGTTGTGACTGGGCTAGGCAAGGGAATCCTATGACCTTGATATTTACTAGGGGTAAACGCTAAGTCCATTTTGTCCTGATAACAAGTTTTTAGCTCAAATGAAGAAAATTGATAATGTAAACTTTGTAATCCCTAGAAATCAAGAGAATTAGGTTTCTATAGATCTAGGTCTGCAAATCTATTCTCGTTGATGCACCACTTAGTGTAGCATCATCATTTGGGTAATAGAGCATGCCCACAAAGTTTGGGATCGATAGGAGATACTTCACAATGTAAAGTTGATCAAATTTGGCTCTGGACAAGAATGGTTTTAGGATATTTTGGTGAACAAAAACAATTGGGATTGAGATGAAACTTGGCAAGATGACCAAATATATCCTATGTGACATGCTAGAATTTTCCTGGATTTATTTGAGAATATTTCTTTTAGAAATATTTCAAATGCTTGAAATAGGCAGAAATGATTTTGAAGGGTTTTGTCCAATACTTTGAACATGACCATGCCTTTAAACTCTTATATATGGACAATATATGTCCACTGAGCTTTCCAAAAATTTCCCAAATATTTTTAAAGAATTTAAATAATTTTTCCCTATAAAATACCAGTTTTGGCCTTAAGAAAAAGCCTTTGAATAAAATATGAAAATAATCTTTTAAAATAACATTTTCTGGTTTTGGGAAGTTATATATATAGTAGGTTCCAACTAAAGCATTTGGGGAAAAAGGATGCACACAATTTGGGGACTTGAATTGCAAATCTCAATTCAGGGGGTTTTACAAACCTTTTTGGCCACACTAATATTTTGTAAAAATATAATTAAGTCCTATCCTCATGGCATGATCATTGGACAAGAGTGGGGATCAAGGAAAAGAGTTTTGAGAGTAGGAGGGATTTTATGAATATAGAGCACTAGCAAGAAATCAGACAATCGGCAATCAAGTCAAGCATAACAAGCACACAAAAGTTTTAATTGGCCCTGATTTTTGAGTCATGATAACTTAGTCATGAGGCAAATCACAGGATGTGACAGACCTACCCCCCTTACAAGAGTCTCGTCCCCGTGGTTCCTAGGCTAGGCGTAGGAAGGAAAGCAGAAATTTAGAGGTGAGGTAGTCTTTATGTTCCATGTTGCTTCTGCTCCGACATGGTTGTCCTTCTGGTTCTTGAAGTGCTTGATGATATGTCTTCGAGTGCATCGTTGACTTCATCTTAGGAGGAACAATAGCTGACTTTGGCTCCTGAAGTCTCTGCTGATATCCTGAGTTGGGTGGGTGGGAAGAACCACGGCCATCGAACTATCTTTGCTCCTAAGGAGGACGAAACGGTGGAGGACTAGGAATCCAATATTTATGCTGCTTAGGGACCATCCGAGAGGTGGAAGAAGAAGAATAGGAATCCCTTGAACGCTTCCTTAAGTTCTCCAACTTGAGCTGCGTTACCTCGACCTTCAAGGCCATATTATAGAACTAATCAAACTCACAAGGCTCTTGAAGGACCAGACCCGGTAGAAGCAAATCCTTGAGACCACCTCTGAACTGATAGATCATGGACTTCTCCTCTGGAACATCTTTCTTAGCATTACAGGCCAGAGTTTGGAACTCGATATTGTATTGATAGATAGACTTGCTTCCTTACTTCAGGTGCCTGAACTTCTCACACATCTCCTCGATAAAAGCTTGTCGGAATGTAATGGGCCCTGAAGTCACGACATATATCGTCCCAAGTAACAACACGATCGCCCCTAGAGTCCTTGTACTGCGGCCACCAATCTGCTGCCTGACCGTTGAGCTGGAACGACGCGAATCTGACAAAGCCCTCTGGTCTGACACTACTGCACTCAAAATGCTTACTCATGTCATAGGGCCAATCATCAGCATCAAAAGGCAGCTCACAACAGGTGAAATACTTGGGATGGTTGGCAAGGAACTGGTTGAGCGTCGCAAACTAAGGTTGATTCTGAAAATTACCTTGACAGCCTTGCTGACCCTAATCTCTTTCTTGCAACAACCTGAGCAACATCTGAGTATTCACATTAGTTGCGGCCATCACAGCTTGCCAAGCTTCTGGAGGAGGAGGTGGTGGCGGGGGTGGTGGAACATCAGGCTGCTCCTCACCACAACCCAGATTCCCGCGAGTTGGTGGAGCCATCCTGAAGATGAACAAGAACATCAGCACCTCATTGACAAGATGAATTCAAAAGCTGAATCAAATGCTTGAAAGAAATTGAACGTATAACATCACAACCTTCCTACTGAAAAAATTAGTAAGAATGCCTTCTTCGGTTCGCGATAAAATCATTTGATATTACAAGCCACTTGCGATAACACAAAAGTATTGAGCTAACTGCTCGGAACAAATGTATATGCCCTTATACATCTGACGAAGATAATCCGAGATAACTACATGAGTTCCCACCTAAGGACTTCTGAAAACTTTCTGGTCATGCAATCTGGTGTGGGGGATACAAGGAGGAAATATCTCACACAACTAGCTAACATACACCCCAACTGTATCCGTCCTTCAACACATAACCAGAGGCTTTCGCAAATCCATCTAACTCGAATCCTCGAAAGCACAACGATACTAACCATGGTGGTATCCCAGACGCCTCCCTTGTACTGGGTGACTCCGAGCTTATCTCACCACGACAAGTATTGAAGAAATTCTGAACACCCTCTGTCCTGAGATACTAAGGAAGAAAAATGGTAACGATGTGCCAAGAATTCCCTGGAGCTCGACTCCCCAGAAGAAATCAAGTCAGACAGGAGGCAGCAAGACAGAACTCCGTCACATCTGTATCATACAGATTCCACAATACCCGCGTGATCCTAAAAATATTGAGCGAGAAGAGGAGTAGAATCAAAATTCCGAAGTCGAATACCTCAATAGAGCATAGAAGAGGAGTAAAAAGAAACCTACTCTCCGATATAACTAGGCTCAAAATAGTTTTAACTAGACTTGACGCGGCCAAGTTCGACCAAGCAAAGGGCTCCTATGGTCGTATGGCTCTGATACCAACTTGGCATGCCCAAGATGCGAGCCTATCCATATTTAGCACAGAGGCCTCGACAGGGAGAGAGGCGCATCTTGTCATTCCCAAGTACAATATCATTACATACATTTATGAAGAGAAGAGTATATGAGTTGGCTTACACTCCCCACATGCTAAATTAAAATTCCACACAATTTATTCAAAGATCAATCCAAAGACAGGGTCCGTCTATGGACGGAAACAAATGACAAAATGATGCAATGAAACTGGCTTGCTAGCCCTGAAGATCATGACCACGACCACTCTACTCATCTGGATATGTGACGTACATCCTGCCACGCTCCTCATCATACTCCCACTGGAGCTAAATCACATCATCTACCACGATCCCATTTGCACCTGCACCTATATTTGTTGTAGTAATCTCTGAGCCACGGGGACTCGGCAATCTCGCACCCGGGTACCAAGAATATTCAAGCTTGTATGTTGGATGGGGGATAAGTGTTTAGTTTGCAGTAGCACTAAGCATTTATGGTGGCTAATCTTACGAGAACATGAATGTAAATGTGTGGTCTACGATAAACGATCGAGAACTAGAATGACCTCCAAGAGATCCTGAACACCTACTTACGTCAAACATAACCCCACCGTGTTCTCTCTCGGTTCATGTTCACGAGCAGAGATGATCATGGCTACACACACAGTTTTTGCACTTTATTGTAATTTACTTCAAGTTAACTATAACCGGGTGTTAAACAAATATCCAAGTTGCCACATAACCGCGGGCACGGCTTTCCGAAAGTTTGAACCCTGATGGGGTGCTCCAACTAGTCCATCATAAATTGACCACACTCCGCGGGAATAACCTTTACTACGGATCTTTTGATCTTCCTAGGCAACTCCAAAGGAATTCCGACACCTTGAGATAACCCGAAGAAAATGAGAGTCCCTCACGCAAGCCATTCGAAAAAGGTAAAACAAGTCCAGCAAGACCTCCTGCTGAGCCAGATCCGCTTCTAGAGCCGTGCGCTCTCTATCAACGGGCATCATCCGTCTATGTGAAGTGGACGGCTACTTGAAAATGCCTCGATTTGCCCCGAGGTGGCATCACCGACTGCTAGGTGGGTGGACCAACACTCATGCGGACCATTGGCTTGGGGGTTGATTATTTATCCACGAGGTCGCAAAGCCCTATGCAATTTTATTAAGTTGTTTAAGCAAATAGTACCAATGTTGGGTCTTGCCAAACAAGTTTTAATCTCAACCGAATAATCAAGGGGTCCCCATAATAACCCCGAGCATGTTAGTTGCGCAAAATATGGAAACATAACACCGGTGACAAGTAACTAGGGTGATAAAAGTGGAACAAAACACCGAGCAAAAGGCCAAGCCTTCCACTATACCAAGATATATATGTGCATTAAATTAAATAGCAGATAATATTGTGATATGCCAGATATCCTTGTTATCACATGGAAACAACCTGCACCTGTAACTAAGAACACTATAAGAGGGGCTGAGTAGCGGTAACTTAGCCAAACATGGTTTGGTAGGATGTGGAGGGGTTAGAGGCTATCATGGGAATGTAAGAGGCTTGACATTCAAGTGGTAGGTAGCGCATATGTAACGATAAGAGCAAGACATCTAGCAAAGAAAAAATAGTGTTGGGATCTGGGTACGATCATCTTGCCTATTGGTTCTTTAGAGGGACAAAGAGGGCGGGGTCCTTGTAGTGGTACTCTCCTGGATCCACGTACTCAGGTTCAACACTCATGTCTACCCAAGAGAAATAGCAACAATAAACAACCAACCAAGGTGCAATGCACAAACAAGATGATGCATGATTCATTTGAAGTATTTAACATGGCAATCCTAAACTAGTCATGTTTCTCATGCAATAGTTTAGTTATTTACAATTCTGGACATAACCTCATGTTAAATTGTTTAAACATGCATGATCATGGCAAATATGGGTGCTTCATGCAAAATCGATACAGATGCATATGTAGAACGTAGAAAACGGAGTTACGGTTCTCACGCTACGCTCACGGCAAGTAACGAAGGCGAAACACAATACAATGAAGAACATGGGCTATTCCTTGGAATTCCAAGGTAGCCACTGGTTAGGCAATGAAAAAACATCCACAATAGAGTCAAAGATCAAGCAATTCCATGGAGCGTCGCTCCCACAAGTCACAAAACACTAAAACAAACAATCTGTCACAAAACAGCAACATAGCAACTTTCATAGCAAATAACTAGAGCTATAGGAAATCTCCAACCTCAGACAAGACCTGTACCGAATCTATATAACATGCTTATCAAATCATCCAACTATACAAACTGGAAAGGAGGCACATATCAATAAGCATGAAGCTCACAAGTTGGCATGACGAAACAGATTCTAGGGACTTAGAGAAAATCATAGTTTTTCTAGAATCTGAGTTAAGCTGATAGCAAGTTGATAGCAAAAACTAATGGTGATAGAGACCACCTCATGGCATGAAAATTAACAAGATAGTAGAGGACAACATCTACTTCAAATCACTAGCACTAAGCTTGAGATAATTGACAACATATCACTTGGTAGTAGCCACTCAAGATGGCATAAAAATATTATCAGATTCTCAGACTTGGAAATCTTTAGCATGTTGAAAACAGCAACATTTTAATAGCCACTTTGGAGCATGGTTTCCAATTATATGCAAGTTAAACATGTCAAAAGAAAATACAATGGCATTCTACTCCTCAAAGGCTACCATTTTCATGTTGACACAATTATCATAGCATGCATGGATTAATTACAACTAAAATGACAAAATGGCACTCTGAGACAAAATGAAATTTTTGGCAAACTTTCTCAAATGACCAAACAAGTTGCACCAATGAATTAATTGGGTGATTCTACCACAAAATCATATTTCACAGTCATATGTTTGCATGTAGTAGGATGGCAAAACACTAGCTAGAAAATTACCAAAAATTCCTATAAGTTGAAACTTACTAAAAATGCTCATGTTCATATATGTTCATATCTAGTTTTAGAATATTACCAAAAATAGAAATATCCTATTTAAACATATAAAACACTAAAACACACAAAAGAAAAACAATAAGAAGGGGGCCCACCTGGCATAGTCACCAGGGCCCCCTAATGGATGACAAGTGGGGCCATGCCCTCTTGTCACACACACACACACAACACACACAAAAATACACATCAACACACACACAGCCCTGGATCTCCTGCCACACTAGATCCAACACCACACACACACACGTAGGCACACACACATACACACCGGCTCACGGGACCCGGGTGTTGCCACACCGGATCCGAACACCACACACGCACTCACAGCCACTAAAAACGAAGAAACAAAAGGGCAAGTCGGGGTTTGAACGCACGACCTCGCGGTCTCTGCCCGATCGAATCACCACTGCGCCACTCACGTTAGTCTGCACAGAGAGGATCCTCGATGAATAACTACTATGTGCGCTGGATTAACTCTGACGAAACTGAAACTATACGACACCTGTGATAGCGGCACGTCGACTGTGAAATTCTGGCGACGAAGGGGCTCTTCGGCGAGGGAAACCTCCTGCGGGATCTGCGGAACCTACGGGGTATCCATTCCCCTACTTGTCTCGCAACGAGGGGGGTAGAGGCGAGCCCTCAACGCCACGTCTTGCCCAGCCGGCGGCCACGGCGAGCACTACGGTGACTAAACACAACAGATACTCTACGCTACGAGAAGAGAGATGTAGAGAGGAGGGGGTGCGCAGATGCTCATGGGGGGGGCGACGACTCCGCTCGGAGCAGGGCGGAGTAGAGGAAGAAGACTACGCGAGCTCCGGCAACGTGACGAAGATGAGGAAGAAGACGACGCTGTAGGGCCTCTGTCCGTGCCCTAGCGCCGGGAACAGAACACGGACGCCACCCGCGAGCACTCCGACGGTGAAGAGCGGGGCACCGGAGGTGACAACGACGACCCGATGGCCCCGATTCTCTCTCTCTCTCTTTGAACTCCACTCTGAACTTACCTGATAGAAGAAGAAGAGGAAGGAAGGAGAAGGAGATGGGAGCGGCGGAGACGGACGAGGGGGAAACCCTACGGATCCACGCCCTTTTAAAGGGGCGACCTCGATGTCCGTGAACCTCTCACGGCGACGGCGACGACTCTCTTGCAAGCTCTCTCTCTGGCGACGGTCTCTGAACCTGGCGGAGGGAGACGGGAGCAGGTCTCCGCTACCTCTGTGGGGCTGGGCTAGCGCGGGGAGGATTAACTGGGCCGCGAGGAGAAAAGCCTAGCGCACAGCTTACTTACTCACATAATTAAAAACAATAGAGTTTCCTATTTATAAATAAATGATTTTTGACAAAACAATAATAATTTGACACAAAAGGAAATATGCCCTATTTAATGAAATTGCAAATATGATTTTCAGAGCAAGTAAATTAAATACTTTTTAAAACAACCAACCCCTATTTATATCAAAACCCCATGAGTGCAAATCTCAAACACAAAAGAGAGCAACACACCTAACCCCAAAATAATATTATCTACACCATCAACATTTTTAACAAAATTATTTGGCAAGTTATTTCTGGTGTAGAAAACAAAAGGAATAAAAAGGTTTAGGTATTTTTGAAAATAAGGGAGAGGGAGGGAGGTAACCACACTTGCACACATCGACACATCACACAAGATCTACTAACACCTCACACCGATTGTCACATGGAAGCACACCACAAAATATATATGCATGACATGATGATGAGATGAGATTATGCATGATGCATGAGATGAAATGGCAATGAGCAACATCATATCATTAAACACATGACAACATGGGTTCACATAGGTTACATGACCATAAAAGGCAAGGGCAGCACTTGGGCTGTCACGGCTTGCCTAATGGTTAAGGGTTTGGTGGATGAGGTCTTGGCAAGGCCTGGCTTGCGTGTGTATTCCATGGTCGGAATATGTGGCCAAGCAGTGTTTGAGTGTTGGTTCTGGGGTTGCTCATGGTGTTTAGTGACATCTAGGTGTCTCGCATTTAGAATAGAAGGGTCGAGTCTTGGTGTAGCTTCTTGTTAACAGGGAAGTCCTTCTCTTCCTTACAGCAAGAGATCTTCAGTCGTAGGTGGTCTTCATCCTTGAGAGTGCTGGGGTGCATCATTGCAGGCTTCTCGTCGAGATATTATGCTTGAGTATGTTGCCCAGGTAGATTCTTCATCCTTCTCTCGTCATTTGTCTTCATCGTCATGGACGCATGTTTCTGGAGGGTCCTTGAGTGTTTGGTCTGCTCGTCACTCTCTGGCAAGGTCTGTGCTGAGTCTCGTCCCTAAGACAGGGCTTAGAGACTTTGGTGTAAAAATGGGTTCTACCATCTGGGGAGGTTTCTGAGGGGTTTTAAATAAGCTGACAATATAGAGTATGGATCAGCCATCTAATCCCCGAGGTCTGACGCTTGGCAAGTGGGGTGAACTACCTTTGACTGGTGGCCTACCATGGTGGAGTCAAGTTCACGTCCTTGATTGAACCCAAAAATGGGTTAGCAATGAGGTCAGGAAAGTCCTTCCACTCCGTTCCAGGCATCTGAAAGGGGTAGGGACGTCATGCTCATCGTACACCTTCAAGGTGGGGGAGTGAGGGGTGTTATCCACTCCTCTGTTCCTTCCTTGTCAGGAACCGTTGGTTGACCAGTCATAGCAAGGGGTCCTTCAAGCCTCCTGATGTGTAAGGGTTTCGGCGTGCTTGGGCATCAATGCTTGCTTGATGTAATCTAATTGATGTAGTCGGCAGAGGACTGGAGTTTGACTTCTTTTGCTTCTTCTTTGTCATTGTCGTGGCTTCGCAATCGTAGGGGTCCTTCATCTTGCTTGGGCAAGAAACTCTTCTTCTGTAGGGAGGGGGCTTCGCGGAGTCCAACTCCATCAAGGTGAGAGCTTATTCTTGAGAGGCATCGTAGTTAGTGTTCCTGGGACTGGTCCAAACAGGACTAAGGTGTTCCTTCCTCTCATTGGGTAAATAACTATGTCATCCTTGAGGATAACATCCTATTCCTCCGATACCACATAAACAAATTGCTCAAGAGATGTGTTAGAGAGGCGGTCGTCTGTTTCAAGTGGTCACTAGTATCAAGGGTTTTTGGTCCATCGAAAACTAGTTCTCTGTGTCCAACTTCCTTATGAAAAGGGGTGGGTGGTGGTCAAGGTGGAGTGTCGACCATGGTCTAAGGACTTATAGTCCAAGGCCTATGGTCATGATCCGACCGTGTTACGGCTTAGCAAAGCTTAGGTATTTTTCATGGAGCCTAGGATGTGAGTAAACGTCTAACATCTTATCCTGAGCACAACTATTAGATGCCAAAAGTACCGCCTATTACTCCAAACAAGATCACCCTATATCCTCTAAGGTATCATTTCATATCAGTCAACTCCAATGCTACTCATATCTCCAAGCCTTTGATAGAAGGACTTTGCTGAAAATCTCGTATGCATACCATAGCTAACTCATATATATCCCTATATAAAAATCCTCGGGATAATTTGCAAGCCACTAACCTTGATCATGACACTACCAATCCAAGTGTTCTACTAACCTACCCAAGGTCTAAGGTATAGCATTACTATGCTAAGGAAACATGCAATAAACCACTCCAAGATCTTGTTTCCTTCCTACGAAACTAATTTAATTGATCCACGAATATCACCCACTATTACATGATCCATTAGTGCTACAAATCCAGCATCCATGGTGTCCAACATAATGTCCTCGAGTTCATATAATCCACATATCATTGCAAGGACTATTATCACAATATACCCATGAACTTTGAATCTCATGGCCAACTAAACCCCAAGATCGAGCTTATATAGATCCCTGAATTATCACTAACATCATCCGATTCCTTCTACTATCATCCAACCAGAAACATGGTACCATGATCAAGATCATTGGACTAAATACAAGTTACTCCGATCCATGTGGTTTAATTGATCTTGAGCACCTATTAGAACCACCTATTTCAGTCCAAGGTTTACATCTAGTAAGAACTTTCTACTAGTTACTCCAGTCACCATAATATCACCATCAATCCAATATTAATCATTACTTGCCAAAGTCAAGTCATGTATCCACCAAGAAATTCATCTTGTGACCATATTCTCCCTACAAATCCAATTTGCTCAAGGTACAAGTAAGTTATGCTACTCTATCAATCTGGACCCACCAAGTTCGTCTAATGGCATTAAGCCTTGTAATCCACCAAAGGGTCTCAACTATTTCCTCAAAACATCTATTATGGCTAAATCAAATCATTATCTCACTAGCTATATATCCTCATAAGAATCTTCGTTATGGCATCATTAGTCCAAGTGCTGGTTTAGGGATGCAGTGTGTCTGTTCACTATGATCACTAGCTCCATAATGAACCTAATGCTAAGAAGGAGTTATTGAAGCTCAATAAGTGTTCTGGCAAATCCATGCATTAAAAACGTATCCAGAGGCTTGTGCTATGGGAGCTTGTGAGGTCTAGGTTGATAAAGGGAGGGGTTTCCAATCTTGAGGTAAGAGCCTAACCTTACGGGATTGCGTCTGGTTGAGTACATTTCGGTCATAGTCTTCAACATGAGATGTCCGTCGAGGTGGATCCTTGGTGCATCTTTTCTTGCCGGTCTTGAGTTGACGAGAGGGGGAAGAGGTAAAGTAGCATCGATTGCCTTTGCAGCCTTGTCCTCATATGATTGTAGCGGAAATCTTCAATGAAAGAGCGAACCCATGCCATCAGCCTTAACCCTACAGGCATTCTGACTGGGAAGCGTCCTCACTTGCATGATCGTCACCGAGGTATTCTTCTTCTTAACTTGATCTTTCGTGCCTGGCCAATAAAATAACCAGTGGCAAGCCAATGAGTACTTTGAATGTACTCGCAAGCAACCCAAGTTGTGCAACAAGGTAATAATGATGCATGATATAGCACTAAGTAGGTAATTTGCGGAAAGCCAATTTTGAATGCAATTACATGATCAAGTAACTAAGTAAGCATGCATGAAGCGTTTGGCAGATATCCATGTGAACAAGTAATAGATATCATGATAAACAGTGGTTGAACATCTCATGTTCAATCATTCTGCTAAGTCATCGGACTTTGTTTAACGTCATGCTAAGTCTTCGGACTTAGTCCAAGTACCACCTTTGCCACCAACACACGCACACCAGTTTGTGAACACACTTGGACGTAGCACAAGAGCGGTCATCCAACTATCCTTGACCATGGACACGGCTATTCGAATAGTTTTACACTCTGCAGAGGTTGCACACTTTACCCACAAGACTCGAGGAACTTCCGTGTCATCCACGACCCGCGGTACATCACGTACTCGAGGTAAGCACCTGAACAATGCCTTTCCCATGGTGATACTAAGCAAAGAGTCCACTCGTTGGTGCCATCCCTCATGATATACATCACTCGTATCATCCATGAGGGCACACAACGGTGTGCCTGGTGCCTGTAAAGACAGCGCATGGCCTTCCACTTCCTGGACGACCCCGTTTCAAGAGTGACAACTTCACTCTTGCACTAGTAATGCGGTCTCCCTGCTAGCACCATCCATAGTAATCAACAAAGCCCCGTCCCATACAGGGTGTTGTGGTCGTACATGTAAGGTTAGAATAACGGTCGCAACTTACACTAGTCGGTATTCTAAAACCACACACACTCACTTGCTCCGGCACACCACTTCTTTCTCGAGTAGTCACCCAACTTCTTTTTCGAAAAGTCTTTGAAATCACTCCTTCCTTCCCATCACTATGCATAAATCCCATCCCACCTGCGTAGCAACTATTAGCAACCTATCTACACCCACCCGCATAACCCTCATAAGGTGGTAGGGTCATGCAGATGCAAGTGTGAATGGTAAAAGTATCGGAGGCATCCCATCGAAGGGGGGTACCTCATCAACATGATCAATTTATCGGAACAACAAGTGTTATATGACATGCAATAAAAGGGTTTATAGTCATGGTCAAAGGGTTGCTTGCCTGGCTTAGCAATGTCTTCGATGTCTTCACCCACTTCTCATTCACTCCGAGCATTTCATCTACTTTGTCAACTACCGTCAGAAACAACCACAATAAGAAACACAACAAGCAGAAAATAAAACTGCTCTATAAATAGGAGTTTTATTTTTATTGGACATCTCTGGTCATAAGAAAAATAACCAAGGAGGTTTCAAAGGATGTGGATCAAGGGGGGGTTTGGAATGGTGGAAATGAAGGAAAAGATGGTCCTATAAGATGTCCGTAGAAAACATTTTTATAAAAATGAGTGGAGGCACTCATCAAATACGGCTTGTTTTTAGGAACATGTGGGAAGTTATTTCACTGGATTTGGAGTTGGTTTGAAGTTCCTATGATTTTTCAAAGTGGGTCACATATGAATAGATGGCCCAATAAATTACATAGAAGAATAAGGGTAAGGCAAAATGTTCACCACTTAGTGTATGAATTTAGATGTGCCTAGGATTTTGAATCACTGCATTTGGAGCTAAGGTGAGTGTCCTAAGAATTTTATAATGTGTCTCTTCAATAATAGATATTACCAAAATATTTGGTGGAGGGAAAATTGTCATATGGCAAAAGTGTGCACTGCATACCATTGGACAGATCTTGATTTTAGGAACATCCAGGACATTGAATCATCCAATTTGGAATTCAAATGAATTTATTATGAATTTTCGATTGCCTATGAAAAAGAAAAAGGACAAGAAAAAGTGATTTACCCAAAAAAAACAGTGCGCCGGGAGAGCAATAGCTACTGGGCCGGCCCAGTAGCGCAGCTGCCCACGCGTAGCGCTTACGCCGAAGGCGTATTCACAGGAGTGCGCCTCCCGCATGGGAAGACGGCCCTGGAGAAGCCCGCTTCCTCTTAAACCGAGAGGACGGGTGGCGGGCCGCTAGCTGACAGGAGGGATCCGCCTGTCGGGACCTTCCCTCACCTCCCAGTCGAGCAGGGAGAGGCGGAGGAGGTGGAACAGGGCAGCGCTGGCACTTGCCCCCGGCGGCACCGGACGTCTCCGGTGGAGCTCCGGCAGCCGACGTGCTCGGGACGGCGAGCCGCCTCCGCCAGGGCCCTTCTCGAGCCCTGGGGAGGTCAGGGTCGACCGTGGCATTGGTCGAGGTGCAGGCATCCGCCGGCGGTGATGGGCGTGGTGCCATAGCCACGGAGGAGACGGAATGGAGTGGCAGGTGGCCTCTTCGTCATGTGGGGAGGTGCTGGCGAAGCTCCAAGGAGAGGGGGAGCTCGGGGAGCTCGACTCCGGGCGAGGCCATGGCAGGAGAGCTGCGGACGAAGAAGGAGAGGGCCTCGGGAGCAAGGGGGATCGGTCTGGGGAGGTACAGGGGAGAGGGGAGAGCCAAGGGCGCGAGAGGGAGCTCGGGGAGGGGCAGAAATAGGGGGGCGACGCGGGGGAGCTCGGGAGCGCCTCGGATGCTCTCGGGCACGGCGATCACGCATGCCAGAGCCTCCTTGGAGCCTTTGTAGCATCGGGGCGAGGCGTGGGAGGTCAAGGGCGATTCCCTCGCGTCTGTGTATGCCCTGCGAAGGCCAGACGTGAACTACCCGACACGATTCACCGACAGAGCACCGTTTCTGCAGGTCAGCAGCGTGGTCACCACGCCACTTCATGTCCAGAGCATCCTTTTGGTCAGAAAAACATGTCAACCATGTGAGTCATGCATGGTAAAGCTGTATGGTGAAGTGTGAGGGCAAATGGAGCTTGGTAGATGAGGGTTTTATAGGGGGTAAGTTTGCAGCAGCAAACTAGCGGCTCATCTAAGGGGTTTCTATTGTGGTCTCCTTGAAGCAAAACCATGTCTAGTGGACTAAGCTATGGAGGGACTACAAGTACACCAATTTTCAACTTACGGAGATGATTCTACAGAGTACTTGCAGTGCAAGGGCACTATTTCTACTATAATGTAGGTTTAGATGAACTGCTCATATTTTCCACATGAGCCTTCCATATTTGGGTTTGTTTTAATGCATGGGTATGCAAGTGAGGTTTTGGAAATGTTTGGGGTCATTAGCATGATCAGAAGGGAAGGAGAGATGCTGTCATGTTAAAAATAGAGGAAATAAGAGAGAGTTACCCCCCCCCCCAAATAGTTGACCAGAGGCCATGGCAAAGGTACTGGAGGTAGAAGAGGGTTATAATATGTTGTGGTAAAAATTTGGGGGCAAGGGTAATCATTTTGGGCCCACTTTGCTTGTCCACAAGTTTATGGCTGAAGGTGTTTGTGTTGTGCTTGGGCTAGGCAAGGGAATCCTATGAACTTGAGATTTACCAGGGGTAAATGTTAAGTCCATTTGGTCCTGATCACAAGTTTTCAGCTCAAATGAAGAAAGTTGATAATGTAAAATTTGTAATCCCTAGAAATCAACAGAATCAGGTTTCTGTAGATCCAGGTCTGCAAATCTAATCTCCTTGATGCACCACTTAGTGTAGCATCATCATTTGGCTAATAGAGCATGCCCACAAATTTTGGTATCAATAGGAGATACTTCACAATGTAAAGTTGATCAAATTTGGCTCTGGATAGGAATGGTTTTAGGATATTTTGGTGAATCAAAACAATTGGGATTGAGATGAAACTTGTCAAGATGACCACATATATCCTATGTGACATGCTGGAATTTTCCTGGATTTATTTGAGAATATTTCTTATAGAAATATTTCAAATGCTTGAAATAGGCAGAGATGGTTTTGAAGGGTTTTGTCCAATACTTTGAACATGACCATGCCTTGAAACTCTTATATATGGATAATATATGTCCACTGAGCTTTCCAAAATTTTCCCAAATATTTTTAAAGCATTTAAATAATTTTTCCCTATAAAAGGCCATTTTTGTCCTTGAGAAAAAGCCTTTAAATAAAATATGAGAATAATCTTTTAAAATAATATTTTGTGGTTTTGGGAAGTTATATATATAGTAGGTTCCAAACAAAACATTTGGGGAAAAAGGACCCACACAATTTGGGGACTTGTAGTGCAAATCTCAAATCAAGGGGTTTTACAAACCTAATTTGAATAAAACCTTTTTGGCCAAAATAATATTTTGTAAAAATATAATTAAGTCCTATCCAAATGGATTAGTCATTGGACAAGAGTGGGGATCAAGGAAAAGAGTTTTGAGAGTAGGAGGGATTTTATGAATATGGAGCACTAGCAAGAAATCAGACAATCAGCAATCAAGTCAAGCATAACAAGCACACAAAAGTTATTAGTTGGCCCTGATTTTTGAGTCATGATAACTTAGTCATGAGGCAAATCACAGGGTGGGAACAAAATGCTCATACGTGCACAAGTGATAGTCACCACATACACCCACAAGCTCTTCCACAAAAGATTGTCCAAAGCCAAATTCACAAAATCGGTGCAACCAACACTTTCCACTCGGTGCCACCGATTCTCAGCCTTGGACCGACTCATCCAAACCCTATACTTTTGATGCAACCAATTCCATTTCGGTGCCACCGAGTTTAGGTTGTCAACTTCTTGTTACGCAAATTCACAAAATCGGTCCCGTCGAGTTTGTTGAATCAGCGCCACCGAGGATGGCAATCTAACTGTTGATCACATTATTGCTACAACCGACTTTTTTGTATCGGTCTCACCGACATTCAAATGTTGCTACGTTTGAGGCAACTCGGTACCACCGCGATTAACACATCGGTGTCACCGAGTCTAACTTATTAGATGTAACGGTTGGATTTTTGGATAACCCTCCACCACCACTCACTTGCAAGAGAAGCACTCAAAACAGTTCCCCACTCATACCTACTAATTTTTCTGACAGAGATCCACCTACACATGTGGTGAGATCATGACATTCTGTTCCTACCATATGAATCTAGATCTCTAGCCTCCCCAAGTTGCTTTTGACCCAATTAATCTCTTCAACCATAGACAAATCTATGAGAGAGTGAATGTCTGTGAGGAGTCTATCATCTCGAAGCACAAGAGCAAGGAGTTCATAGACATTATTGAGCCTATTACCTTTTTGAGGGTGATGCCTCCTAGATTGGTTAGGTGTTGGTTGGGAGCCTCCTACATCGTGCTGTGGAGTGAACAAAGAAGTTTGTAAGGGCAAGGAGATCGCCTACTTCGTGAAGTCTACCCTGAGTTAGGCTAGTCCTCCATGGACGAAGGCCATCATGGTATAGTCAAGGTTGATTCCTCATGGAACCCTTCGTGGGTAGAGACCTCCATGGATTCTCGTGACCATTACCCTCTGTGGGTTCAAGACTTCATAAACGTGGACGTACGATAGCACCACCTATCGGAACCACGGGAAAAATCATCGTGTCATCAATTGTGTTTGATCTTCCTACCCTTCCTTTACTTACATGCTTGTCTTTACTTTCCGTTGCAATACTAGTAGGCATGCATATGTAGGGTGTACTTCACTTGCAATGCGTGCTAAAATCTGCCAAGACTTAAAATTGGGAAAAGGTAGATTTTTAATTGGTCAAGTAGTCTAATGATCCCCCATGTAGCACTACTTCCTATCCTACAACATCCCAATTCTTGAAATTAGTAGAAATGGGTTTAGGGGGATTTGGATAGGTGGATTTGTTCTCCTTAATTCTCGAACTAGTGTGCATGCATTATTGGAGATTTAGAACATGTCCACAAAGTTTGAGAACAATAGGAGATATTTGGCAATGTACAGTTGCTCAAATTTGGATCTGGACTGGACTGGTTTTGCAATATTTTGGTGAACCAAAACAATTGAGATTGAGACGAAACTTGGCAAAATGATCACATATGTCATGTGTGACATGCTAGAATTTTCTTGGGTTTATTTGAGAATGTTGCTTATAGAAATATTTCAAATGCTTGAAATAGGCAGAAATGGTTTTGAAGGGTTTTGTCCAATATTTTGAACATCACCATGTGTTTAGACTCTTATATATGGGCAATATATGCCCACTGAGTTTACCTAAAGTTTCTAAAATATTTTGAAAGCATAAAAACTTTTTTTCCTAATAGAAGACCATTTATGGCCTTAAGAAAAGCCTTTTAATAAACTAATAAATAAATCTCTAAAAATAATATTTTGTGGTTTTGGGAAGTTATATGTATAGTAGGTTCCAAATATATCCTTTGGGAAAAAATATTCGACCTAATTTGAGGACTTGTAGTACAAACCTCAATTCAGGGTTTTTTGAAAACCTAAATTGGATAAATGTTTTTTGGCCAAAATAAGAGTTGATAAAAATAGTTTTAGGTTCTATACACATGTTATGATCATTGGACAAGAGTTTAGATCAAGGAAAATAGTCTTGAGAGTAGGAGGGAGTTTAATGATTATAGAGCACGAGCAAGCAATCAAACAAGCAAACAAATTGCACAGCAGTGAAACATTCGTACGCACTCAAAAAGTTTTAATTGGCCCTAATTTTTGAGTCATGCTACTTTGTTATGAGGTAAAACATAGGGTGTGACAAAAGGCTAGTGGGAGGCCGATCCGACTCAAAGAAATTCGAGAGCTGCACGGGGATGTTCCGACAGGTGATTCAATCACGCCAGAGTTAGTTAGAGAACCCGTAGTGAAATCAGTTTCGGTTCCATGTAGGTCGGAAACATTGCATAATATGCACGACTACAATGTGTTGTTCTTTAAGAACAACGAACCGACCACGTATGTCTAAGCAATGGTGGGCCCTGATTCCAAGTTATGGCTTGAGGCCATGAGATCCGAATTAAAGTCCATGGATGACAATCAAGTTTGGAACTTTGTTGATCCGCCAGATGGCGTTCGAGCCATTGAGTGCAAATGGATCTTTAATAAGAAAGCCGATATGGATGGAAATGTTACTGTCCATAAGGCTCGACTTGTCGCTAAGGGTTATCAACAAGTTCAACGAGTTGACTACGGTGAGACTTATTCACCGCCAGTGATGCCTAAATCAATTAAGATCATTCGTGCTATAGCTGCATATTTTGACTATGAGATATGACAGATGGATGTCAAAATGGATTTCCTTAATGGAAATTTAATTGAGGCCTTGTATATGACACATCCCGTGTGTTTTGTGGATCCGAAGAATGCTGGCATGGTATGCAAGCTTCAGAGATCCATTTATGGATTGAGGCAAGCATCTCGGAATTGGAACATTCATTTAATGAAACGGTAAAGGAGTTTGGCTTCATCAAGAACGACTATGATTGTGTGTTCAAGAAAGTCAGTGGGATCTTCGTTGCATTTTGGATCCTATATGAGTATGACATATTGTTGATTGGAAATAATGTTCAAATTAATGAATCTGTCAAGGACTCGTTGAAAAATACTTTTTCGCTGAAAGACTTGGAGAAGCAGCTTATATTTTGGGAATCAAGATCTATTGAGATAGATCTAGAAGGCTTGTTGGATTAAGACAAAGTATGTATATAGACAAGGTGTTGAAGTTGTTCAACATGCAAGATGCCAAGAAATGGTTCTTGCCAATGTCACATGGCATTAGTCTTAGCAAGACTCAGAGTCCTTTGACTACTGATGAGCGAAGATGCATGGATGTGATTCTGTATGCTTTGGCTGTGGGGTTCATCATGTATGCTATGGTATGTATTAGTCTTGATGTTAGCTTTGTTGTAAGCATAGTAGGCAGATACTAGGCTGATCCAGGTGAGAGTCACTTGACAACAGTAAAGAATATCATCAAAAACTTGAGAAGGACAAAGGATATGTTCCTGGTTTATGGAGGTGAGGATGAGCTCATTATAAAGAGTTACATTGATGCAAGTTTCCAAATCGATAGGGATGATAGTCGATTGCAGTCTGGGTTTGTGTTCATTCTAAACGGAGGAGCAGTGAGATGGAGGAGTGCCAAGCAAGATACGGTAGTTGATTCTACATCGGAGGCTGAGTACATTGCGGCTTCTGAAGCTGCAAAAGAAGGTGTTTGGGTGAAGAATTTATTTCTCATCTTGGAGTGGTTCAGGACTTGTCCATTCCATTGGACCTCTATTGTGATAATAGTGGTGCTATTGCACAAGTCAAGGAAGCATGGAACAATCATAAAACCCAACACATACTCAGGCGTTTTAACCTCATTCGCTACATTGTCCAGAGAGGCGATGTAAACATATGCAAGATACACCCGGATGCAAATGCTGATGATCCATTAACGAAGCCTCTCATGCAATCGAAGCATGAGATGCACATGAGCTCCATGGGTATATGATGCCTAGATGATTGACTCTAGTGCAAGTGGGAGACTGTTGGAGATATGCCCTAGAGGCAATCATGTGATGATTTCGTTTCCTATGTATTCATGAGTATTTTGTATTTTCCTTGAACATCATTAGTGATATGTATCAATAAGTATGTGACTTATCTGTGACACTATATATAGTATGATGATTCTTCTTATAGTCCCTAGTTGTTAAGGTTATGCGGAGACATATCCTTTACTAGCATAGATTCAGTTGATGACTATGTTTCACAAGTCATGTGCATAGAGATGCTAAACTGATAGTTTGGACTCGGGGATTGAGAAAACCGAGTCGGAAAGAATCACTTTTGAGACACAGCGAGATAATGCCATCTGTTAGTCTCAAGTACAATGTATATGCCATGTCCTAGACCTAAGGTCATCGCATATTGTCAGGATGAGGATCGACTTACTTTGGGTCTATCAAACGCTACCCCATAACTATGTAGTTATAAGCGTAGCTTTCGGGTGAGTCATGAGACATGCCACGAGACATGGTTAACCAAGATGGTATTTGCCCCTCCGTGAGGATAGGTATCATTTGGGCCCTCTCGTGTGATCAGATTCACAAACCGTGGCCATGCGACGTGGTTTAAGTGTTAACCCAGTTCGGGAATCTGCATCACGATTTCGAGAAGAGATGTCGAGCTTCCACAAGGGTGACAAGTACTAGCCTTGATCTCTACAACATATATCATAAGGCAAAATGAATGTTGTATATGACACATTGTCGAGGTTCATCTAACGACTTTGCGCACACATGGGAGTTGGCACGTTCTGCTAGGAGCCGCTACCGACTATCGACTCAGGTCGTGTCCATGTCTACGTGAACCTATAGGGTCGCACACTTAAGGGATTGCAGCCCATTCGGATTGGATCCGAATGGAAATTGGGACTAGACTCATCGTGAGCCTCAAGTGTTGATCCCACTTCGGAGGTCTATATAAAGGGGAGTGGGCGCACTTTCAGGGTTGATCTTATTCCTCCCGTCGATAGCCACCGCCACTCCCCATGCAACCATGTCATGCGGTCAGACATAGTAGTCCACCGTCCGACGCTGCACCCGTACGTGTGGATACCTTGGAGGCATTGCATCTGCGGTGCTTGGATGAGCCGTTCGATCAATCCGTGACGATCAGTTCGAGGGATCCGCGAGGAGCTGTTCATGGGAGATCACTGCTCGTGTGGGATCGGCTAAGGAGGAGACGAATCGGCTGATTGACTACACGTATCACCAACTCTACTTCCGCTACGGTGACTACACGTCTAGTGGTCAACTAGATCCCATGATCTATTTCCAGTAGCATGTTCTTGGGTGCGCGGTAGAAATTTTTATTTGGCGCTAGCATAGCGTACCGCGTGTTCCAACAGGCGGGATCACTGCACGAAGAGCAGATATAGCAAGATGGCATGACGATCATGACATGGGTGTTTTACCTAGGTTCGGGCCGCTATGAAGCGTAAAACCCTACTCCAGCTTTTGGAGGATTGGTTGGAAGAACATGAGAAGCACCTAGCACTCTAGCCCGGCAAGGGTTATCTTCGCGAGAGATCTGCTATGCGAGTTCAAGTGTTCGGGTGTCCCAATCCTTAGCTAGGTTGCCTTGGGCCTCCTTTTATAGCACAAGGGGCAACCAAAGTGGCGAACACAGACATTGTCTGATGACTAGATAGCTAGCAGAGCTTATGTCACACCCTGTATTTGTATCACTTTGCTATGCTTGGATTTTTAAAATTTGGAACCAATTAAAACTTTTTAGGTGCATGCTTGTTTGATTGTGTTTGGCACTCTTAGGTTCTACTCCTCTCCATCTTCATCTTCCCTGATCAAACTTCTTGCCCAATGATCATACCAAGTGCATAGTGCCCAAAACTATTTTTATCAAATATTATTTTGACCAAAAAGGATTTATTCAAATTACGTTTTCAAAAACCCCTGAGTTGAGGTTTGCACTACAAGTCCTCAAATTGTGTGGAACCTTTTTCCCCAAAGGCTTTATTTGAAACCTACATTATTTATGACTTCCCAAAACCACCAAATATTAAATTTTAAAGATTACTTAATATTTTATTTAAAGGCTTTTTCTTAAGACTAGAAATGTCTTTTCATAGGGAAAACTAATTTTAATGCTTTGAAAATATTTGAGAAAATTTAGGCAAACTCAATGGACATATATTTTCCATATATATGTGTTCCAACACATGGTCGTGTTCAAAATAATGGGCAAAACCCCTCAAAACCCATTCTGTACAAATCAAGCTTTTAAAATATTTATATAAGAAATATTCTCAATGAATTCCAAGAAAATTCCAGCAAGTGAACATTGTCATAGGTGATGGTCTTGCAAAGTTTCATCTCAATCCAAATTGTTTTGATTCATCAAACTATTCCAAAACCCTCCCTGTCCAGATTCAAATTTGAACAACTTTACATTGTGAAGTTTCTTCCCTTGACTCCAAACTTTGTGTTCATGTTCTAATGCTCAAATAATGGTGCTACACTTAGTGGTGCATCAAGGGGATTAGGTTAGCATGACTAGATCTATGGAAACCATATTCTGTTGAATTCTAGGGTTTCGCAAAGTTACATTATGAACTTTCTTCAATCAAGCTCAAATTTGGTGATCAAGCTGAATTCTAAACACCATTTGCCCCTGTTAAATATCATGGCAAGTAAACTCCATCTACTAGCCCAAACACAACACAAACACATTCTGGCCATTCCTAAAAGCTCTTGTTTCCACGACTTCTACTTTTCCCCTTGCTCTCAAATTTTTACCATAGCTCCACCTAGAACCTCAGCACCTCCAGTAGAAAGCCGAACTACTAGCTCCATGATTAAAGGGGCAAAAACCCCACTTTCACTCCCTGGACAACCACTTTCTCCCCTTCTCTCAGCTCTCCCTCCCTCCTGTCAGGTTCCAGGGCATCCCATGCGCCTTTTCCCCTTTGTTTAGCCCTTGCGCAGTCGGTGGATACTAGTGGACGTGCCAGAGCGCGCCAAAAGCCCATCATGCCACCCAAAGGCATGCTCTCGAGCGTGCTACGGGACATGCATAGGGTTGACCTCGTGCCCTTCCCATACCCTGGCCTCCTCGATCCGCCCCCTCACGCCAGTCGAGGCGCCTCGGCGTCCGCGACACGCTGCAGTGTAGGGAGCCTCCTCCACCCTCCCACATGCGTGGCCGATGCCGCCCGGATAGGCCAACCCCAAGCCTCGCACGTGCGAGTTCTCCTCTCTCTCTGTTGCTCCCGCTCATCCTAGACCAGCCCCAGGTGCACCCCAGACACACCCCCGTCTCTTGCCATGGCCTCTGGCCTCGGCCTCATCCTCACTGGCCCACCACCGAGTGGTGGACCTCGGTGAGGCTATAAATAGCCCCTCCCGGACCTCTCTCTCCCCTCCGGACCCCTTCTCCCTCACCAAGACAAGCCCCTGTGCCCCCGATGAGCTCTCGAAGCCCCTGCATAGGGGATCGGGCCGAACCTCGCCACGACAATGCCGCTGTCAGTCTCCGGGTACACCCCCTCTCTAGCCCCTTTTCTGTCCCCTTGAGCCCCCCTCACAGTGCCCAGACCTGTGTCCCTCCTTCTCCCCCTCCGTTTCACACACAGGACAACCGTGGCGACCTCCACCCGAACCTCCTCCGCCGCGATTGCTCGCGCCGGTGAACAAGGCCAGCTCCGGCCACCCTTCCACCTCCAGGAGACCGGCGGCTCGATGTTGGGTCCATCCCCACCATCAGCTCCCCTCGATGTACCTTCCTTCACCGCCGGTGAGCACCGCCGCCCCCCTGTCCAGAGGTGGGAGATGACAGGTGGGACCCCCCTGTCATCCCCTCATGCCTCTCCCTCTCCCTCTCTGTCGCTGACGCTGGGGCTCACGCGTCAAGTTCAAACATGGCCGCGCGCGTGCCCGCAGCTCAGCTTGGACGACCTGGCCGGTTGGGCCCAGTGTGGCCAGGCATTTGGCCCAAGGTACAGTGGCCTTTTTATTTTTATTTTCTGTTCTATTTTCCAAAAATCCCACAGATCAAAATAAAAGTTCTATACCAAATATTTTTCCACCAAAAATCTTGAAATATTCTGTAGAATTTTATAGTGCTATTCATAAAATATTTTGAAAATATGTTATGCATTGTGTTATTTTAAAACCCCTTTTTCGCATTTTAAAACCTTTTTCTCCCCAAAACTTGAGGCAAATATTCTTTGTATAGTTTTTAGTATTTATCAGAGTTGGGTAGCATTTTAGTAGTAGATTTGTGTGCTATGTTTTTGTGTGATGCTTATTATTATCATTATTTATCACGACGATAGATTGCATTGTTGATGAGGGAGTTGGACCCGAAGACTTTGAAGACCCCGAAGACTTTGTTGAGCCAGGCAAGCAACCCTTTGACCATGACTTTGAAAATTTTGTTGCATGTCATATAGAACTTTATTTCATGTCATTGATCATGATGATGTGGTATTCCCCTTTGGTGGGATGCCTCCGATACTTTCTTGTTGATACTTGCATCATGCATGACCCTACGTCCTTATGAGGGTTGTGCAGGTGGGAGTACTTAGGTTGCCTCTAGTTGCTATGCAAGGTGATGGAACCGATATGATTTCAAAGAATTTTTGAAAACCCCGTCGGGTGCCACTAATGCCTGAGGGAGATGTTGATGAGCTAGGTAACCACTTGATAAAGTAGTGGTGTACCAGAGCAAGTGAGTGTGTGCGGTTTTCGAAAACGGATTGGTCTAAGTTGCGACCGTTATTCCAAACTTACATGCATGACCACGATACCCCTCATGGGATGGGGCTTTGTTGACTACTATAGTTGGTGATAGCAGGGAGCCCGCATTACTAGTGGAGACAGTGAAGTGGTCACAATCAAGACGGGTCGTCCCGGAAGTGGCAGGCCATGCGCTGTCTTTACAGGCACATGACACATCGTTGTGTGCCCTCATGGATGATACGTGTGATGTATATCAGGAGGGATGGCAACAACGAGTGGACTCGTTGTTTATTATCCCCATGGGAAAGGCATTGTTCGGGTGCTTACCTCAGGTATGTAATATACCGCGAGTCATGGATGACACGGTCTTGTGGGTAAAGTGTGCAACCTCTGGAGAGTGTAAAACTATTCGAATAGCCATGTCCACGGTCAAGGACAGTTGGATGACCGCTCTTGTGCTACGTCCAAATGTTTGCTAAACTTGGTGTGTGTGCGTGTCGATGTCACAAAGGTGATAGTTGAGCTATGTCCGATGACTTGGTATGATGGTGAATATGAGATGTTCAACCCCTCTTATATGATGATAGATGAGACTTGTTCACATGAGTACCTATTAACAGTTGATGCATGCTTACTCAAGGTTATTTGATCATATCATTGCAGTTAAAAAAATCAGCTTTCTGCAAAACTTACCTACTTAGTGCTATATCATGCATTGTTATACCATGTCCCACAACTTGGGTTGCTTGCGAGTACATTAAAAGTACTCATTGGCTTGCCACTTGTTATTTAATTGGCCAGGCATGGAAGAACGGGAGTACGGTGAAGAGTTCGTTGGTGACGAACATGCGAACTAGGACACTTCCCAACAAGAATGTAGGTTTAAGGCAGATGGCATGGGTTGATGCTGTCGACGAAGACTTATGTGGTTTGTTATGTTTAAATGGTTGGCCCTTGCGGTCCTATCTATGTAAGACTTAACCTTGATGGTCTTTATTTGTCTAAGACACTAAATGTTGATGTAAAACTCTTGTTATTCAGCTTCTACGTGTTCAGTGAGCATTAATCTCTGGGATCACTGTACACGTGCATTCGGTGATCACGACTTATGAGTTAGGGTCCCACAGAGCTGGCATTAGAGCAATTCTGACTATAGGAAGCCCTTAGTTAGCATCACTAGTAGAAATAAGACCTTTCCTCCCAAGCATTAGTCCTGGCCTCGTTACGAGCCGGCACTAAAGACGGTATTAGTCCCGGTTCGTGCCGGCTCCAATGGCTAGGAGCAGGGTAATCTTTAGTACCGGTTCGTGTCACGAGCCGGTACTAAAGGGGTGTGGCAGGCTTTTGGTCAAACTTGGGCCCCGCGTGCACCATTAGTACCGTCTGGTGACACCAACTGGTACTAAAGGGCAACCTTTAGTACCGGCTGGTGTCACCATCTGGTACTAAAGACTTCCTCCATATACGGTAATTTTTAGGTTTTATATAATTTTAGTTTCAAAAATACTAGAGGTTTATAAAAGCTTTTAGAGTTTCTTTTTGCTATTAGAGTTATATAAAAGCTTTTTAGTTGATTCTTTTTTCTATTGAAGAATATTATAGTTCATAAAATAATATTAAATGGATTATTTTTAGTTCATTCTTTTTGGTAGATGCACTTTATGTACAAAACGGACAGTCTCTTTCGAAGTATCAGGGTTTCGGACGGAAACTCATCTGTTAAAAAAGGCATTTCATTTTCTTGAACTTATTTGAACTCCAGGCTTTTTGTGTGTTCAAAATGCACCGTTCAAAGCCACATCATCAATTTTCAACCCTTTCTGACTTCATTTGTTATTTTTCATGCAGTTATTGATTTTTTTGAGCTAAATGACCCTGAAATTGAAAAGCACTACAATTGAACTCTGAAAAGGTTGAAAGTTGGCATGGTATCATCATTTAACCCGCATAGCATGTGCTAAAAAGTTGAGAGGGTTACGGCAAAAGCTGGACGCACTTCGTGTACAAAACGGACAATATCTTTCGAAGTATCAGGGTTTCAGACATAAACTCATCTGTTACAAAAAGACATTTCATTTTCTTGAACTTTAGCTTCCCCCATTGCAGCATCACCGTATTCAGGGGGAGGGTATTTTTCGTCATCCTCTTCTTCTTTGTTGTCTTCCATAATAACCTCTCTTTCTGTGTGCTTGGTCCATAATAAGTTGAGATAGTTGTATGTTGTTTTATGAGATGTATGTATGAACTATAAGTATCTATTATTTGCAGTAATAACATTTGTTCACTGCTAGCTCTACTTTTGGTTGTAATGTGATGATGAATTTGTATTAATTTGGTCACTTCGATGTTGTGTAGTGAACATGAGCCGGCAATGGATGTACGATGACCGACTAAGTCCAGGGTTTCTTAATGGCCTGCATGATTTTATTCGTGTGGCTGAGGCAAACAAGCAAAATGGTTTCATGTGATGTCCATGTCATGACTGTAAGAATGATAGGAATTACTCTACCTCAAAAACCCTTCACTACCACCTGCTGAAGTCCGGTTTCATGTCCGGCTATAGCTGTTGGACCAAGCACGGAGAAAGAGGGTTTATAATGGAAGACAATGTATAAGAAGAGGATGATGACAACTATCCTTTCGCCGATACAACAATGGGGGAAGCTCAAGAAGAGGCATCAATGGGGGAAGCTGAAGAAGAGGCATCAGATGAACCCGCTGATTATTTGGGTCGGGTCATTGCTGATGCAAAGAGAAACTGCAAAAATGATAAAGAAAGGTTGAAGTTGAAACGCATGTTAGAGGATCACCGAGGTTAGTTTAATATATCAGAAAAACTAGAGAAAAATTGGGACTCGATTTCACCGGGGTTTACCCGGTGAAGTTTTCTCACATTCTCGAAATCCTAAAAGTAAAAAAAGTTATTTCAAAAAGAAGATTTTTTCCTACAAAATAATAATAATAATTTATTTAAAAATAAATAAATGATGTCATATTTGGATTCCTCACATTTTTCTGATAATAATGGATATATTATTTGTTGAATTCCGATTTAGAGGTTTAAAGATATTAATTATGCCATATGAATTGAATATATGGCAAAAAAATGAATAAAATAATAATATTACTTATTTTATTTTTATAGAAATTCAATATATATTTTTATTTTAATAATTTTTTGGAATTCAAAAAATTAAATAATGTGACATCAGGACCTAAGGGTTAATAGGATTGATAGCTTACTATTGTCAAGAAAACAACAAGTGCAGACTTGGAAACAAAGGGTGATAGAACTCGAAAGTTAAGCGTGCTCGGGTTAGAGCAGTGAGAGGATGGGTGACTGGCTGGGAAGTTAGATGATTTGGAGTGAGGGTGATTAGAGATTAAATTGTCAAATAATTCAAAAGCAGTGAAGAGGGGTGATTAGAGATTAAATTGTTAGATAATTCACAGATTTGAAAACTAGAAAAAAAATTAAAAAAATTCGAAAAAATTTTTATTTTAAAAACCGGTTAGTAACACTTAGTACCGGTTGGTATCACCAACTGGTACTAAAGGTCCTCCACCACCAGTCCATGCAGGCAGCCACATGAAGGGCCTTTAGTACCGGTCCGTGGTCCAACCGGTACTAAAGGTCTGGACCTTTAGTCCCGACCCGTTAGTACCGGTTGGGGAACCGGTACTAAAGGTCCATCCGGCCCGGGACTATAGGCCTGTTCTGCACTAGTGGCATGGATGTTAGTTAGGATGAAACCAATTTCAAACTTCACCTGTCACCTATACTTAGGAGTTTCTGCACTTAGTACCTCTTCTATTCCTCGCATAGCACTCTACTGACTCTGCTTCCTTCAAACCTTTGTAGATGTCAATCGTACCTGAAGCCTTCCTGACATCCGGCTTTCCCCTACTCATTGAGGATAGCCTGGAGAAGAGCCAGTTTCGCCAACCACCCATTTACCTCTACCATGAGCACTGGGTCGATGCCGTCATGAAGGAGTACCACGTGTATGTGGTCATGAAGGCAAATGACTCCGCGACTAGCTGGTTCTTTGAAGGACCACAAATGGAGACCATGGCACTCGCAGTCAAGATAGCTACATGCAAGGCACTTCTGCACCTTCGAGGCATCATTCCAGAGATGGCTGACGAGCCAACTACTCGCTACCTTCCTTTCAGAAAGGATGATCTTGGCGAGAGTTGGACGTTGATTCCATCCATGGAGGATGGCACACCACCTAGGTTCCAGACCTACTTCGGCCTCTCTGCTAACAGTCTGGCTCACAACCTAATTAAGGAATCCATGAAGCTCCGCGAGGACCTTCTCCACAATAGAGAGCTACACCACCAAGCCAAGACGAAGCCAGAGAAGATCAAGAAGGATGGAGCCCCCAAGGGACGACCAACTGTCGATTACCGAGGAGGAGTACCGCCACCTAGAGATACACCCGCACATCATTTTCACATGAGTGCAAAGGAGTATCATGAGCTCTTCACTAACCCGCTAACGAAGCATCATCAGGAAGGACCTCCTCGTTGTCCGACCCCCTTGACCGGAGATGATGCATGTCTGGAGGACGATTAGGAGGAAGACCCAGAGGAGCGTGACTATGAGACCGAGCACTCCACCACCTCAGTCCGAGAACCCCTAGGCTAGGATCAGTCATGTACCCCTCATGCGAAGTCGAGTCTGTGTAATGGTTCATATGAAATCATGTGTGCTTGTTGTTTGTTTTGGTGTTTGTGTTTCGATGCAAGTCATGCTTTTGCCTTAGGCAACATGTAAGCGACTCCATCGTGTATCTTATCTTAATATATGTGTTGGTCCTTTGACCTTTGTTTCACCACCCTTGCACTCGACCAACCCCCTTAGCCACACTTTTGCATTGTTGCTTTTCCTCTCATTTGTCTTAGTTGTTTGACTTGGCTGCTCCAAATAGGTTGGTGGCTGCTACCTGCAAAAGCTCCTTCACCAACCCTAAAGCAGGCAACTCCAACCAGCAGTAGGGAATTGGTGGGACTGCTAAGGCTAGAGGACACCAGGAGCAGCCACAAGGCGACATTCCCCCGCAACCACATCCACCGGAGAACATAACCATTGCTCAGTTTCTCCAATTTCTCCGGGAGAAACGCCAAGCCAACACTGCTGCTATTTAGTAGATGGCTCAAGTCCTTGTGAACATCCAACAGCAAGGCTGGAACGGCAATGGTCTCTCTAGTATATCTGAGTTCATGAGGAATTCGCCCCAACCTTCATAGAGACTGTTGAACCCTTGGATCCAGACGAATGGATCCTAACCATCGAGGACCTCCTTGCACTAGTAAATTGAAATTAGGATCATGAGAAGGTGCTTTATGCCTCTCACTGCCTCGGAGGTACCGCCCGGGTATGGTGGGATGGATTCAAGGTCCTGCAAGGCGATCGTGTAATCACTTGGGATAACTTCAAAGAAGGATTCTGGCTGCCCACATTCCTTCTGGGATCATGGCTATCAAGAAGAGAGAATTCCGAGCGCTAAAGCAAGGAAGTGGCTCTGTCAAGGAGTACCTGCAGAAGTTCAACCTGCTGTCAAGGTATGCACCTGAAGATGTCAACATAGAGGCTGCCAAGAAGGAACACTTCATGGAAGGACTTCAGCAGACCCTACAGTATCATCTCATTGTCTATGACTGTCGTACCTTCTTCGACCTGGTGAACAAGGCGCTCATGCTCGATGTCAGGACCCTGATCCTAAGTCATATGAATCCAAACTGTAACATATCACATCACTTTGCGGCCTCACGCACGGTAAGTTCCACGGCTACAGCCTTGCCTTATCCAGGACCGTTTTCGTCTTTTTGCTCACGTATGTGAACATGTCGCTGGCAATCAAACAATAGAGAATTCGGGCCGACATGACTAGTCATAGTACCCAAGTGGCACATGCGTACGGAATCAGGCATACGTAACCTAGCAATGCAGGTGTCGGCCTCAAGCGTGTGTAGACGAGTCATAGCAAGCTACAAGGACTCCATTATGCCGTGAGACATAAATGCCATCTTTGCACGTAGACGAGTCGTAGCAGGTTACAGGGACTCCATTACACTTCGAGACATTTCCCCGAAGGGATAGACACAGCAGCAAAGAAGGATACATGCTGGTCAATCAATGTGTCTGGAGCAGTAGCAAGCAACCATGGCTCAGTGGAAGTACAAAGAGGCAGTTTCCCGTAAAGAGTTCTACCAAAGGCACACAACTAGGTGTCGGATCCCATACATACCGTCACACATCACATGTATGCATGACATGCCCGATATGCATAGATACAACCATGGCATCACAACATAACCATACAACAACTTTTATGTAAGAGGCTCAGACGAGCCTTGCATAATATGTTCTTATAGAGAGGGGTCACATGACCCGACACTCAAGTCATACAAACAAGTTCATACAAACCAAGAGGAAGCATAAGTTGTCTGAGTACAGACAGATGAAAGGGTAAAAAGGCACATGGCCTGACTATCTACAGCCCACCATAGGGCATAGGTCGAAGATGGGACACCAGCTATTAGGCATCATCGACATCTAGAAAGAACCCACCTGATAGGTCCTAGGTATCATGTGCAACATTTATTAAGCAAACATGAGTACAAACGTACTCAGCAAGTCTTTAAAGTAGACCTAGTCTATTCATGCTCATGTATCAACAAGGGGGTGGTGGAGTTTATGCAGTAATGCCAGCTCTGACTCATGGCTAACCTATACTACACAATTTTAACTCTTTGTTTAAATCTTAGATATCGCACAGGAGTCCACTAACTCCATGACAATACACCACCATGGATTCACTTCCCTCTCCTGGGAGAGTGCCATCCACGATACTCACACTTGTCTTGATATTTTTATGGGTATCCATTTGATTATCTATGAACAACATAAGTTTTCCAAGTAGTCCATATCCGAGGACGTGGCTATTCGAATAGTTTCATACCCTGCAGGGTTGTACTTCTTCACACATGCTCTCGCCACTTATCGTTGTGTGCTCATAAAACCAGGCACCTCGGCAACCTTCAAGCGAAAGCCGAGTGAGGGAGTCGGCCATGACCGTCAATCACATAAGACATCTAGTCTAGGCTATTGCCTATTTGAGACTGAGCCCGCACGGAAGTCCGGCCGAAGTTTCTGCTACGGCCCCAAACGATGTGCGAAGGGTTCCTAAGCCCACCATTTGGGTGACCCTTGGTACACCGTGCCGCTGCCTACCGCATCGTAACGCACCCCTAGGGTGAGCGCGACACACAGCCTCCAGCATGCTATAAACACCAGAAACTACTTGCAACTCCTGGACTAAGGACCAAGCGACTGATAAGTCGAGAGGGTCAATTAAGTATCCCAACGTGTGTAGTAACTAGTCTTGGACCACAAGCACGGAACTCAGTTCCTAAGAACGGTCCCAATGAGACAACCCGCTATGTACTCCTACATAGCCTCTCATCGCTATCTTTACCAAATCGGGTTCATCATAAGCTTATCACATCGGAACAACAATGTTTCACTCCAGTCCATCACCCAGATGAATTAGACCTGACACCACTCTAAGCATAGCAAGCATAGTAGACAAAGTAAGCTAAGCACATCATGGCACAAGCATCTACCAGGTATTCTAGGTTGCAAGGTTTAACTATTTACTATGACAATGACAGGTCATGCATAAGAATAGGTTCATCTATCGTGTATGATAGACAAGTGAACGTTTGTCCTAATGCAATAAACAAGAGCAGGAGCAAGAGAGTGGGATGTTATCAGAATGATCAAGGGGGTTGCTTGCCTTTCTGGGTAGCGGGAAGGTTCTCTCCTTCGTTGGAATACTCGGGGGTATCCTCAAAAGTAGGGCCTACCGCAATGCAGACAAATAACAATCAATACACACAAGTGCAACAATATGATGCATGATCATGACATGGTAGCATGTATGGATGAGCTAATGCAACTATTGTCCAAGTTAATTGAAGTGAGTTTGAATATAGGTTCAAAATCGTACTTCATTTCAATTTCCATATTTTAACCTATTAGCAAATGTCTATGTTCTTCTACATAGGTTGCTCTAACGTGCATGATAATACCACCATTGGATTCATTGGCTTTTCTGATAAATTTTCGTATATAAATTATTTTCATTTGATTTACAGATTAATTTATATGAATTTTTCAAGTTATAAATAATTTTTGGAATTATTTTTAAACTCGAAAAGGATTAATGGTGTCAGCCTGACGCCACCATGACATCATCTAGTCGGCTGACCAGGCGAGGTCAAACCTGACAGGGTGGGACCCACTGGTTAGTGACCGAGTCACTTAATTAGAGAATGAAAACTAATCCTAATTACTTAATGAACACTGGGCCTACTAGTTTGTGACTAATTAGGTTAATTAATTTGGTTAATTAAGTTATTAACCTAAATTGGACTAACACGGCCCGGCCCCACTTGCTAGTGACCCAGGGGTCAAACCCCTGGTGGTCAAACTGGTTGACTCGCCGGTGTTGAGCCACCGGCAACGTCCGAGACGGCGAAGGCGGGTTGGGATTCCTCTTCCGGCGAAAAATGGACGGCGGAGGGCACCAAACTGCTGTGCTTGCTCGTGCGCGTCGAGCCTGACACTTCCCAGGGACTGGGATGGCCGGAGTCAGCACTGACGATGAGCACGGCGGTGCCGGAGCTCGGACGAGCACAGGTTCGTCGAACGAAAGCGAGACATGGCCGAAACAAGGCACCTACAAGCACTACGCGGCCTCACAAGCTCAATGGTGGCCTCTGATGGACCAACTGGTTACCGGAGCATCGCCAGCGATGAGCTTGTGTAGTGGGTCATTTGGGAGCCAGCGCAATTGGGGCCTACAGAGGGGGGGGGGAAGGCCGGAAAGGAGAGGGGAAAGAGTCGGGAGCTCACAGCGGACTCGAAGCAGTCAAGAGCTTGCTTGGGGAAGGCTCGGAGATGGCGATCAACGGCGATGAAGCTTCGGGTCCGAGGAGGAAGACGAGCTCGGGGACGGCGCTTCGGGGCTCCTGGCGATGCGCGGCTCAGCGAGGAGGGAGAAGGTGACGAGGTGGAGCGATTGGAGGGTTTAGAAGCGAGGGTGAGCGGCTAGAACTATGGCGGTGAATCTAAAGCACCGGTGGCCATTGCAGAGCAGAGGAGGAGGAGAGCAGAGAGGCAGGCGAGGTCAAGAGGGAGAGGGCGATGGGGACGGCTCTCAGAGCTTATCCCCGTCGCGCTGGCGAGGGGAAGGAGGCAGGCAGCTGCCGGCATGGCGCCACGCCCGCGCTCGCACTCTGGCCACATACCCGTCCTCTTGGCCGCCAGGAGGACAACGATGGAGCTGGGCCAGCTGGGCCAGCCCAGGTTCATCCTCCCTTTTCCTTTCTACTTTATTTTCTTCATTTTCTTTTCTGTTTTCCTATTTCTGACATTTGTTTTGTTTTCTTTTTAGGTACATATGCTAATTTAAAATATCCCAAATATTTTATATATTGAAGTTTGAATATTTCAAACTTATCTAAAAAGTTTCAGGATATTTTGGAAACTAAAATAATGATAATGCTTTATTTGATATTTTCACAAGCTTTATCATTTATTTTTAAATTGCTTCAGTTGTTCAAATATTTAACATGGCCCCTATTATAATCATGTCCATATTTATCAGACATAGGGAACATTTTGGTAGGGCATTTTGGATTTGTTCAATTTTCACCAACTTGAATTATTTTGATTCAATGTGAGCTTGGGGTTTCTTTTAATCCCCATTTCCTGTTGATGCAAAAATGAAACATGATGCAAGACCCATGCTGTCCTATGACATCTAGCTAGGGATGTGACACTCGAAGACAAGTGTCGTGCCATAGATGACACTCGCAAGCACAAGATGATTAGCAAGGGTAGTTCCACCAACCATAATCCTCGTACCTAGAAGCCAGCCCTAGCCAAGCCAACCTATTAGCCATAGCAGGCTAGACCACCTACACCTCATCCGAGCTACCAGCCTCAATAGTATGCGAAACCCAGGCCAGCTTACACCAACCCCAATAACAACAACGACAACAGGTACTACAACAACAACCCTGGGTAGGTCACTTGTTTTGGATGTGTTAGCTTGGACACATCTCCAAACTGTGCCCCGAGAAGAAGCGAGATGCACCGCGTCCCAATGCACCGAACCAAGGTCAAGGTCGTGGGGCGCCACCAAGGAACCCAGCCCCTCACAACCAACCCAACAATGACAAGGGTCCTGTGAATCACGTCACCGCTGAGGAAGCCCAGGAAGACCCGGACATCATACTGGGTACGTTCCTCGTCAACTCAACCCCAGCAACTATACTGTTTGATTGTGGAGCTTCACATTCTTTTATCACCCAAAAGTTTGCACTAGAGAGTGGCATGAAGCCTACACCCCTGGGTAGTCATATGTTGATTCAAATCCCAGGATCAGTTATGAAGTATGGGATAGGTTGTAAAGGAGTGGATATTAACATCAACGGTGTAGACATCCTAGCAGACCTTATAGTTCTGGATTCACCAGTCTTGGATGTTATCCTTGGCATGAATTGGTTGACAAAGCACCAAGGCTTGTTAGGTTGTTCCAAGAGGATTGTTACCATGACCAATAGCCAAAGAGTAGAAGTCAAGCATGTTCCCAACCCTGCCTCCACTCAAGCCCTCAGGCTAACTATCTATCGGGAATTGAGTTGGATCAAGTGCGAGTGGTATGTGAATACCCGGATGTATTTCTTGATGAGCTGCCCGGAATGCCTCCTGGCCGTGACATTGAGTTCATCATTGAGCTAATGCCCGGATCAAGGCCCCTCTATAAGAAGCCATATAGGATGGGATCCGAAGAATTGACTGAATTGAAGAAGCAACTAGCAGTGCATCTCAGAAAGGGATTCATTTGCCCTAGTGTCTCTCCTTGGGGATCACCTGTTCTATTTGTGTCAAAGAGGGACGGGACTATCAGACTCTGTGTCGATTACCATTCTCTCAGTGAAGTCACAATAAAGAACAAGTACCAACTTCCCAAAATTGAAGACATGTTCGATCAGTTGAATGGAGCCAAGGTGTTCTCCAAGATCGACCTAAGGTCTGGGTACTACGAGCTGGAGATCAGACCCCAAGACATTATGAAGATGATGTTTGTAACCCAGTATGGCCTGTATGAGTACACGGTTATGTCATTTGGGTTAACCAATGCCTCTGCCTACTTCATGTATCTCATGAACAAAGTCTTCATGGAGAACTTGGACAAGTTTGTTGTCGTCTTCATCGATGACATACTTGTCTTTTCCAAGTCTGACGAAGAGCATGAGCAACACTTGAGATTGGTCCTAGACAAGCTTTGTGAGCACCATCTTTACGCTAAATTTAGCAAGTGTGAATTCTGGCTACATGAAGTTGGATTCTTGGGTCATGTGTTGACTGCAGAAGGATTATCAATGGATCCTGCCAAGGTTGAAGCTGTGACTTAATGGCAATCCCCAACCACCGTGAAGGAAGTCAGGAGCTTCCTCGGACTCGCGGGATATTACCGCAAGTTCTTGGAAGGGTTCTCGAGCATTGCCCGACCCATGACTCAGCTTTTGAAGAAAGACAAGAAGTTTGATTGGACAGCTAAGTGCGAGGAAAGCTTCCAAGAGCTCAAGAAGAGATTAACCATAGCCCCAGTTTTGGCCACCCCCGATATTCACAAGGAGTTTCTGATATAATGTGATGCATCAAGAACCAGACTTGGAGGTGTTCTTATGCAGGAAGGCAGAGTCGTAGCATATCTATCTAGACAGCTACGTCCTCATGAAGAGAAATATGCTACTCATGATCTTGAGTTGGCAACCGTGGTTCATTCCTTGAAAACATGGCGACAATACCTTCTAGGGAAGTGATGTGAGATATACACACACCACAAGAGTTTGAAGTATATTTTCACCCAACGGGAATTGAACATGAGGTAGCAAAGATGGTTGGTGTTGATCAAGGATTATGACCTCAGTGTTCAATACCACGCCGACAAGGCTAACGTGGTAGCACACGCCTTAAGCGGAAAGTCTTGTTCCTTGAATGCTATGATTAAGGAAAGGCTACCCGCCCTGTATGCAGAGCTTGAAAGCTTTGGCTTCGAAATAATTGCACCTTCATTCCTTGCCAACCTCGAAGAAAAGTATACCTTGATAGATGTCGGGACCCCGATCCTAAGTCATATGAATCCAGACTTTAACATATCACATCACTTTGCGGCCTCACGCACGGTAAGTTCCATGGCTGCAGCCTTACCTTAGTCGGGACCGTTTGAGTCTTTTGGCTCATGTATGTGAACATGTCGCTGGCAATCAAACGACAGAGAACCCGGGCCGACATATCTAGTCATAGAACCCAAGCAGCACATCCGTACGAAAACAGGCATACGTAAGCCAGCAATGCGGGTGTCGGCCTCAAGCGTGTGTAGACGAGTCATAGCAAGCTACAGGGACTCCATTACACCGCGAGACATTTCCCCGAAGGGACAGACACAGCACTAAAGAAGGATACATGCCGGTCAATCAATGTGTTCGGAGCAGTAGCAAGCTACCATGGCTCGGTGGAAGCACAAAGAGGCAGTTTCCCATAAAGAGTACTACTAAAGGCACACGACTAGGGTTGGATCCCATACATACCGTTGCACGTCACACGTACGCACGACATGCCCGATATGCATAGATACAACCATGGCATCACAACATAACCATACATCAACATGACTTTTATTTAAGAGGCTTAGATGAGCCTTGCATAATATGTTCTTACAAATAGGGGTCACATGACACGACACTCAAGTCATACAAACATATTCATACAAACCAAGCAGAAGCATAAGCTGTCTGAGTACAGACAGATGAAAGGGTAAAAGGCACATGGCCTGACTATCTACAGCCCGCCACAGGGCAAAGGTCGTAGCTGGGACACCAGCTATTCGGCATCATCGACATCTAGAAAGAGCCCATCTGATGGGTCCTGGGTCTGATCTGCAACATTTATTAAGCAAACGTTAGTACAAACGTACTCAGCAAGTCTTTAAAATAGACCTAGTCTATTCATGCTCATGTATCAACAAAGGGAGTGGTGGAGTTTACGCAGCAATGCCAGCTTTGGCTCATGGCTAACCTACACTACTCAATTTTAACTCTTTGTTTACATTTTAGATATCGCACACGAGTCCACTAACTCCACGACAATACACCACCATGGATTCACTTCCCTCTCCTGGGAGAGTGCCATCAATGGTACTCACACTTTTCGTGATATTTTTATGAGTATCCATTTGATTATCTATGAACAACATAAGTTCTCCAAGTAGTCCACAACCGAGGACGCGGCTATTCGAATAGTTCCATACCCTGCAGGGGTGTACTTCTTCACACACGCTCTCGACACTTATCGTTGTGTGCTCATAAAACTAGGCACCTCGTCAACCTTCAAGCAGAAGCCCAGCGAGGGAGTCGGCCACGACCGTCAATCACATAAGACCTCTAGTCCAGGCTATCGCCTATTTAGACTAAACGCGCACGGAAGTCCGGCCGAAGTTTCCGCTACGGCCCCAAACGATGTGCGCAGGGTTCCCAAGCCCACCATTCGGGTGACCCTTGGTACAACGTGCCACTACCTACCATGTCATAACCCACCCCTAGGGTCAGCGCTACGCACGGCCTCCAGCATGCTATAAACACCAGAAACTACTTGCAACTCCTAGACTAAGGACTAAGCGAATGATAAGTCGAGAGGGTCAGTTGAGTATCCCAACGTGTGGTAGTATCTAGCTTTGGATCACAAACACGGAACTCGGTTCCTAAGAACGGTCCCAATGAGACAAACCGCTATGTACTCCTACATAGCCTCTCATAGCTACCTTTACCAAATCAAGTTCATCATAATATCATCACATTAGAACAACATCGTTTCACTTAGTTCATCACCCAGATGAAACAGACGTGGCACAACTCTAAGCATAGCAAGCATAGCAGGCAAAGTAAGCTAAGCACATCATGGCACAAGCATCTACCAGGTATGCTAGGTTGCAAGGTTTAGCTATTTACTATGACAATGACAGGTTACGCAGCAGAATAGGATCATCTATCGTGTATGACTCACATGTGATCGACTGTCCTAATAACATTATCAAGAGCAGGAGCGAGAGAGTGGGATGTTATTGGAATGATCAAAGGGGTTGCTTGCCTTGCTGGGTAGTGGAAAGATTCTCTCCTTCGTCGGGATACTCGGGGGTATCCTCAGAAGCAGGGCCTACCGCAATGCAGATAAGAAACAATCAACACACGCAAGTGCAACAATATGATGCATGATCATGGCATGATAACATGTATGGATGAGCTAATGCAACTAGTTTTCATGTTGATTTGAAATGAATTTGAATATAGGTTCAAAATCGTTCTTTATTTCAACTTCCATATACTAACCTATTAGTAAATGTCAATGTCCACCTATTTAGATTGCTCTAACATGCATGACAATAGCACCATTGGATTCATTGGATTTTTCTGATAAATTTTCGTATATAAATTATTTTCATCTGATTTATAGATTAATTTATATGAATTTTTGAAGTTTTGAAATATTTCTAGAATTATTTTTAAACTAGAAAATGAAATATGACATCAGCCTGACATCACTGTGATGTCAGCTGGTGAGCTGACCGGGCCAGAGACAAACCTGACATGTGGGGACCACATGTCAGTGACTCAATCACCTAACTAAAGAATTAAAACTAATCCTAATCAATTAACAGCATTGGACCCACTAGTCAGTGACTAATTAGTTTAATTAAATTAAATAATTAATTTCTTAATTAAGATTTGACTAACAGGGGCCCAGCCCACCTGCCAGTGACCCAAGGGTTAAACCCCTGGTGGTCAGACAGGTTAACTTGCCGGCGTTGAGTCGCCGGCGACGTCAGGGACGGTGGAGGGGGTCGGAATCCCTCCTCCGGCGACCAAATGGACAGCGGAAAGCGCTGGAAGAGCCTACGCTCGACCGCGCGTCTATCTAGCCCCAAACCAGAGGCTGGGGTGGTCGGGATTGACGCCGGCGTCGAGGGCAGCGGCGGCCGGAGCTCGGGCAAGAAGGGTGCGGCGTCTACGGGGCACGGGAGAGAAGGGGGAGAAGGGGAGGAGCACCAGCGGCTCACCGCAGTTCCAGCAGAGGCGATAGCGAGGTCGAAGGAGGTCCGGACGGGGGAGAATGTCGAGGCGGGGCTCCGGTGGCCGGCGGGGAGGAATGGCGATGGCGCGGCGTAGAGGGGCTCCCGGTGTCTTCTAGGGTCACGGGGAGGACAAGGGGGACGTGGCGGTTCTCGGGGGCTACCTAGCGAGGCGAGGGGCGGCTAGCGCGACGGCGGCGAGCTCGAGCAGGGCTCGGCAATGGCGGAGTAGGGGGAGAAAGAGAGCGAGAGGAGGAGAGTGCAGGGGGAGAGGGAGAGGAGAAGGAGGCCATACCGAGGAGGCCTCGCGCTGGCGCTCTCCAAGCCCTCCAGGCCAGCAGCCAGGCAGGGAGGAGGTGGCCAGCGAGTGGCGACCACGCGCCGGGCGTCCTTGTGGCCAGAGGTGGAAAAAGACTGGTTCGCCCCTAGTGGGCTGGGCCGGCTTCTTCCCTGGCCCAGGTAAACTTTCCCCTTTTCTTTTCTTTTATCTCTGTTTTTTATTTTCTGTCATTTGTATTATTATATTTTTAGGTACGTATATTATCTTAAAATTATCCCAAACATTTATATAATCAAGTTTGAATATTTCAAACTTATCCAAAGAGTTCTAGGATAATTTGAAAACTAAAATAATGATATTGCTTTATTTGATATTTCCAAAGGCTTTATCATTTATTTTTAAATTGCTTTAGGTGTTCAAATAATTAAAATGATCCATGTTATAATCATGTCCAAATTTACCAGACATAGGGAACATTTTTAGTGGGCATTTCGGATTTGTTGAAGTTTTCACCAAATTTGAATTGTTTTGATTCAAAGTGAGCTTGGGGTTTCTTTAACTTACCATTTCAAGTTGATGCCAAATTGAAACATGATGCAAACACGTGCTATTCCTATGACTCCTAGATAGATATGTGACAATAGATGATATCAAAGAAGCTCAGAAAGGACACAAGAGCATTGAACACATCAAGAGGAATATCAAGGCAGGAAAGGCTCCAGGATTCTTAGTGGATGAACAAGGAGTTGTATGGTTTGGGAAGCGCATCTGCATACCCAACAAAGAAGAGGTCAAGAACATGATCCTGCAAGAAGCTCATGACACTCCGTATTCCATCCATCCTGGAGGAACCAAGATTTATCAAGACCTGAAGGCAAGATTCTGGTGGCATGGTATGAAATGGGAGATAGGCACCTTTGTTTGCTAAGTGTGACATATGCCAGAGAGTCAAAGCTGAGCATCAGCGACCCGCTGGACTACCACAACCTCTCATAGTGCCTGAATGGAAGTGGGACAAAGTCGGGATGGACTTCATCACCGGATTGCCAAGGTATAGTCAAACAAGGGACATGATTCCATTTGGCTCATTGTCGACCATCTGACCAAGGTAGCCCATTTCATCCCCGTCAAAATAAAGTATAATGGGAACCAACTAGCCAACCTCTACATCAACCAGATTGTAAGCCTCCGTGGTGTTCCTAAGGAGATTGTATCGGACCGAGGCACCCAGTTCACCTCAAGGTTCTGGAATAGGTTCCAAGAAGCCTTGGGAATCAAGCTCTCCTTCAACACTGCTTTTCACCCCTAGACCAATGGACAGACGGAACGAGTAAATCAGATACGCGAAGATATGCTCCGTGCCTTTCTTTTGGCATATGGAGACAAGTGGGAAGATTGCCTACCGTTCGCCGAGTTCTCCTACAACAACAGCTATC
Organism: Hordeum marinum; assembly: GCA_022496015.1. Taxonomy (NCBI): domain Eukaryota; kingdom Viridiplantae; phylum Streptophyta; class Magnoliopsida; order Poales; family Poaceae; genus Hordeum; species Hordeum marinum. The sequence goes on from CM039673.1 coordinate 202,686,678, forward strand.
AGTCGCGCCTTCAGATGGCACTATTTGAGGTGTTGTATGGACGCAAGTGTTGTACTCCCCTCAACTGGTCAGAAACTGGAGAAGGGCTAGTCTTTGGTCCGGACATCCTCCGCGAAGCAGAGGAGCGGCGTCGACATCTTGGTAGAACCCACCTGATGTGTCCTGAGTCTCATCTGCAACATTTATTAAGCAAACGTGAGTACAAACTACCTCGGCTAGTCTTTAAAATAGACCTAGTCTATTCATGCTCATGTATCAACAAGGGGAGTGGTGTAGTTTATGCAGCAATGCCAGCTTTGACTCTTGGCCTACCTATACTACACATATTAAGTCTTTGTTCAAGTTTTAGATATCGCACACGAGTCCACTAACACCACGTCAATACACCACCATGGATTCACTTCCGTGATCTACAAGAGTGCCATCCACGGTACTCACACTTGTCTTGATATTTTTATGAGTAACCATCAAGTTATCTATGAACAGCATAAGTTCTCCAAGTAGTCCATATCCAAGGACGCGACTATTCGAATAGATTCATACCTGCAGGGGTGTACTCCTTCACACACGCTCTCGCCACTTATCGCTATGTGCTCATAAAACCATGCACCTCAGCAACCCTCAAGCGGAAGCCTAGCGAGGGAGTCGGCCATGACCGTCAATCACGCAAGACCTCTAGTCCAGGCTATCGCCTATTTGAAACTTAACCCGCATGGAAGTCCGGCCGAAGTTTCCACTACGGCCCCAAACGATGTGCGCAGGGTTCCCAAGCCCACCATTCAGGTGACCCTTGGTACACCATGCCACTGCCTACCGCGCCATAACCCATCCCTAGGGTCAGCACTACGCACGTCCTCCAGCAAACTATAAACACCAGACACTACTTGCAACTCCTATACCAAGGACTAGGCGGTTGATAAGTCGAGTGGGGTCATATTTCAGGGTAGCATGTGGTAGTAACTAGACTTGTATCACAAACATGGAACTCAGTTCCTAAGAATGGTCCCAATGAGACAACCCGCTATGTACTCCTACATAGCGTCCCATCGCTACCTTTACCAAATCGGGTTCGTCATTAAGCTTATCACATCAGAACAACACTATTTCACTCCAGTTCATCACCTAGATGAATCATACCTAACACAACTTTTATCATAGCAAGGATAGCAAGCAAAGTAGGTGAAGCAGATCATGGCTCAAGCATCAACCAGGTATGCTAGGTTGCAAGGTTTAGCTATTTACTGTGACAATGATAGGTCATGCAGAGGAATGGGTTCATCTACCGCATATGACAGGCAATTGAACGTTTGTCCTAATGCAAAAAACAAGAGCAGGAGCGAGAGAAAGAGATAATATCAGAATGATCAATGGGGTTGCTTGCCTTTCTGGGAAGGGGGAAGGTACTCTCCTTCGTTGGGACACTCGGGGTATCCTCGAAAGCAGGGCCTACCGCAATGCAGATAGGTAACGATCAATACACGCCAAGTGCAGCCATATGATGCATGATCCTGACATGGCAACATGAATGGATGAGCTAATGCAACTATTATTCAAGTTAGATGGAGTGGATTTGAATATAGGTTCAAAATCGTTCTCCATTCGATACTATTAATATTTACCTATTTCTAACTGTCAATGTTCATCTACTTAGGTTGCCCTAACATGCATGATAACAGCACCATTGGACTCATTAGATTTTTTTTGATAAATTTTCATATATAAATTATTTCAATCTGAGTTAGAGATTAATTTCTATGATTTTTCTAAGTTTTAAGTATTTTCTGGAATTAATAATTAGACATTCCTTTAATGCATCAGCATGACATCAACATGATTTCAGCAGGTCAACAGCCCATTGACAGGTCAAACCTGACCAGTGGGGTCCACTGGTCAATGACTCAGTCACTAACAGAGGTTAATTAGTTTACTAATCACTAATTTATTAGAATTGGCCCCACTATTAGTGGGTCATTAGGTTAATTAATTTAATTAATTAATTTCTTAAACTAATCCTAATTAAACAAGGTCAGGCCCCACTATCAGTTGACCCAGGGGTCAAACCCCGTGGTCAAATGAGTAGACTCATTGGCGTTGAGCCGCCGGCGACGTCAGGAATGGCAGAGGGGGTCGGAAAACCTCCTCCGGCAACCATTTTGACGGCGGATAGCTCCTATCGAACCAGCACGCATGCATGCTTTGAACTGGACACACCCTAGAGGCTGAGGTGGACCGGAGCATCGCCGGCGATGAGCTCGCTAGCTGTCAGGATTCGGGCGAGCACGGGCTCGCCACTCTGGCATGCAAAACGACCAAGGCTGGGCACCTACGGCCCCTATGCATCCCTGTGAACTCGATGGTGGCCTCGAAGGGACCACCTGATCATCGGAGCAATGCCGGTGTCGAGCTCGTGTAGCGGAGCACTTCGGGTGCCGACAGAGTTGAGGGCTACGGTGGGGGAATCAACGGGGGAAGAGGGGAAAGGACCGGAGCCTCACTGTGGTTGCAGGGCTGTCGAGAGCGGCTTTGGGGAAGGCTTGGAGGTGGCGAATCAACAGTGGTGGCGCTCGGAACCGAGGAGGAAGAAGAGGGCGGGGTCATCGTTCCTGTGGCTTCGGCAATGCGCGGCTCGGTGCAGAGGTCGAGGACGTCGAGGCGGAGCTCCTAGTAGGCTTCGGGGGCGCGGGAGAGGCTGTGTTTATGGCGGCGAGCGAGCAGAGCCGACAGCCATGGCGACAGAGGGAGAGGAGAGGCAGAGGCAGAGGGCAACTGGCAAGGAGGCATCGATCAGGATGGCAACGGCGTCCTTATCCTGCCCGCCAGCACGACGGGGAGGGAGGCACGCAGGGAGCTGCATGGCAGCTCCGACGCAGGCACACGACGACCACACGCTCGGGCTCCTGGCCGCCATGAGGACGACGACCTCCCTGGGCTAGGCCTGGCCTGGGCCTGAGGAGAGCTTCCTCTCTTTTTTTCTTATTTTTGTTTCTGTTTTATTTTCTAACATTTGTTTTATTTTTTTGTCAGGGCCTCCATATCTAATTCAAAACATTTTGAAATATTTTGCTAGGTTAGTTCGAATATTTCAAACCCACACAAAAAGTTTCAAAATATTTTGAATGGCTAACATAATTATAATGCTTTATTTGGCCTTTTCAGTAGCTTTACTATTTATTTTAAAATGACACATATGTTCTAATAATTAGAATGTACCCTGATATATTAATGTCATCATTTATTAGACACGGGGGGCATTTTGTATGGTCATTCTGGATTTGTTGGATTTTCACCACAGTTGAATTGGTTTTATTTAGGTGACGTGCGAGGGTTTATGTTGATCCTCATTTCGTATTGACGCAATATGAAAACATGATGCACACACATGCTAACCAGAGAAATGCTAACTAGGGATGTGACAACTCACCCCCACTCAAAAGAATCTCGTCCCGAGATTTGGAAGTCGTCGGGAAGAGCGCGGGCTACTCTAGTCGAAGACGATCCTCTCTTTCCCATGTGGCTTCCTTCTCGGAATGGTGAGTCCACCAAACCTTGAGAAACTTGACGTTTCGATGTCGAGTGGTACGCTCAGCTTGATCAAGAATACGAGCATGGTATTCTCGATATGTAAGGTTATCTTGGAGATCAAGCGTTTCGTGGTCTACATCACGGACAAGGTCCGAGAAGCAATGCCTGAGTTGGAATAGGTGGAAGACATCATGAACCTTGGAAAGATGCAGAGGAAGTTCCAATTGGTAGTCAACTTCTCCTTGTTTAGCAAGAATGCGAAAAGGACCAATGTAACGAGGAGCTAACTTGCCCTTGATATCGAATGTTTGGGTACCCTTCAGGGGTGTGACCCAAAGATAAGCCTTCTCGTCTACTTCATAGGTCACAGCCTTATGATGGCGATCATATTGGCTCTTTTGACGAGATTGGGCTGTTTTCAACTTTTCAGGAATAATGCGAACTTGCTCCTCTGCATCCTGGATCATATGCGGACCAAAGAGTTGCCTCTCTCTGGTTTCAGACAAGATAAGAGGTGTTCGACACCTTCGTCCATAGAGAACTTCAAAAGGGGATTTTCCCAAGCTTGACTGATAACTATTGTTATAAGCAAATTTGGCGAGTGGAAGACATTTCTCCCAATTCATACCGAAGGATATAACACAACCTATGAGCATGTCTTCGAGAATTTGATTGACTCGCTCAACTTGACCAATTTACTGTGAATGGAAAGGAGTGCTAAAGGATAGATGAGTCCCCATAGCATTTTGGAAGCTTTCCCAGAATCGGGAAGTAAAGATACTTCTGCGATCTGAGTTAATCTCTGAAGGAACACCATGAAGAGAAACTATTCGAGAAACATATAACTCCGCTAGCTAGCTAGCAGTTATACTCTCCTGAACAGGATAGAAATGAGCCACTTTGGAAAGACGGTCTATGACCACAAAAATAGCATTATTCCCTCTCTTGGTCCTGGGAAATCCGGTGATGAAATCCATACCGACCTTATCCCATTTCCATTCAGGAATAGCTAAGGGTTGAAGGGTGCCAGCAGGCCTTTGGTGTTCTGCCTTAACGCAACGACAAACGTCGCAGTTAGCAACGAACTGAGCAATTTCTCTCTTCATCCTAGTCCACCAGAACCTCTGGCGTAGGTCCTGATACATCTTGGTACAACCAGGATGAATCATGAGAGGAGAATCATGAGCCTCCCTAAGGATCAGCTGCCAAAGATGTTGGTTCTTGGGAACCACCAAACGGTTCTGAAAGAACAGTACACCTTGATCATCGATAGAGAAATCCTTAGTTATACTGCTAACGAGGTTCTCTTTGATCCGGGATATACCCTTATCATGCTTTTGCCCAGCTATGATTTGATCATTAAGGGTCGGTTTCGCCACCAGGTTGGAAAGGAATCCTTGAGGAACAATGTGAAGGTTCAACTTCCGAAATTCCTCATAGAGAAGTGGTTGGCTTTGTTGTAACATCAGGTTGTTACAATAAGACTTACGACTTAGTGCATCATCCATGACATTGACTTTCCCCGGGGTGTAAGTTATCCCTAAGTCATAATATGTAATCAACTCAACCCACCATCCTTGCCTGAGATTTAAATCTGGTTGGGTGAAGATATATTTCATACTTTGGTGATTAGTTTAAATTTCGCAGCGATTACCCAGAAGGTAATGTCGCCAAGTTTTCAATGCATGGACTGTAGCTGCAAGCTCAAGATCATGAGTTGGATAATTATCCTCATGTGGACGCAGCTGTCGAGATGTGTATGCAAGCACATGACGATCTTGCATGAGAATGCAACCTAATCTGTGTTGCAAGGCGTCGCAATAGTTAACAAAGTCCTTTGAGAAGTCTGGTGGCACTAGAACAGGAGCAGAGGTCAGGCGTCTTTTGAGTTCCTGAAAAATGTGCTCGCATTGTGGGGTCCACTCGAATTTTTTTATGTTTCTTGAGGAGTTTAGTCAGAGGCTTCGCAACCTTGGAAAAGTTCTCGACAAAGCGGCGACAATAGCTCGCTAAGCCAAGGAAACTCCAAACTTGCTTAACCGATTCAGGTTGAGTCCAATCAAGGACAACAATACCTTTTCCAGAGATCACGTGGCCTAGACAGGTCACTTCTGGTAACCGAAATTCACACTTGGAGAATTTGACATACAGACGATGCTCTCGAAGATTCATCAATAACAGCCTTAAATGCATGGCATGTTCCTGTTTCTTCTTCGAGTAGATGAGTATATCGTCGAGGTAAACCACGATGAATTTATCCAGGTACTCCATGAAGATCGAATTCATCAAGCGACAGAAAGTGGCTGGGGCATTGGTTAAACCGAAGGACGTGACGGTGTACTCGTATTGGCCATAACGAGTAACAACAGCTAGTTTTGGAATGTTCCCATTTCTAATTATGATTTGATGGTATCCCAACCTCAAATCCATCTTGTAAAAGACATAGGATCTAGCACGTTGATCAAACAAGTCATTGATCCTAGGGAGCGGATACTTGTTCTTTATGGTGACTAGGTTCAGTGGCCGATAATCTACAACATCCAGTCCGATCCATCCTTCTTCTTAACGAAGAGGACGGGGCAAGCCCAAGGAGAATAACTAGGACAGATGAAACCTTTCTCCAAAGCCTCACCGAGTTGTTTCTTAAGTTTGGCAAGTTCTAGGGGTGCCATCTTATAGGGTCTTCTAGCTATTGGGACAGTCCATGGAATGAGCTCTATCACAAACTCTACATCTTTGACAGGTGGAATTTCTGGTAGTTCTTCTGGAAAGACATCCGGAAAGTCTCGAACTACCGAAATATTTTCTAGTTCTAAAAGAGGGCTAGCATTAAGAAAATAGAGTTGGCGCTTGACAGATCGAGTGGAGACATTAACTATCTCACCGGATGGATGTGCAAGTTGAACATTCCTAGTATGGCTATCAATCTTAGCATAATGGGCTTTCATCCAATCCATGCCTAAGATTATAATGATGTCCAAAGACTTATGGGCTATGAAAGATGCTAGGAAGACTAGCCTATCCACAAGAATCTCATTGTCATGGCTCACTCTACAAGGTTTCCATTTTGAACCAGGAATCTGAACTACTAAAGGAGTAGGCATATCACAGAAAGATATGTTATGCAACTGTGCACAACTTTCTAAGATGAATGAATGAGATGCTCCAATATCAAATGAACGGATGCTGGATGACTATTGACAAGGAGCATACCTAGGATAACATTAGGGTCCTCAAGGGCTTCTTCAGCAGAGACGTGGTTCACACATCCACGAGCAGGAGCTGGCTTCACATAGAAGGCCTTTCCCGGCTTCCCACGGCCGGCCATCTTGACATTGTTCTGGGGACACTCACGAGAATAGGTTCCTAGTTCTCCATATTTGTAGGAGAGAACGGTGGCACGGGGAGCAACATTGGCAGGGGGACCTCCAAATGTCCTGGCTGGAGGGTTGGGCTGAATTGGGCAAGGCGCCTGGAAGGATGGCCTCGAAGTGTACACTGGTGGCAGAGCTGTGTTGGGCACCCACACCCGGCGTTTGTTGGAGCCTGATCCAAATGCAGGGCTGAAGTCACGGGTGTGCTTCTTAGTTGCCTCGCAGTCAGTCTGTGCAATTTCAGCGTTGATAGCCTTGTTGACGAGGGCCTGGAAGGTAGTGCACTCATGCAGACGCAGGTCTCGACGGAGCTTAGGATTAAGTCCCTTACGGAACCTAGCCTGTTTCTTGGCTTCGGTCGACACTTCCTCTGGTGCATAACAAGCAAGGTTACCAAACTCACGGGTATAGGCGTCCACTACCAGCCTGCCCTGAGTAAAAGCACAAAATTCCTCTCTCTTGCGATTCATCAGCCCTTCCGGGATGTGATGGGTACGGAATGCCTCACTGAAATCTGCCCAGGTTGCTGCGGGGCCTGCGGGACACATGGCTTCATAATTTTCCCACCATAGGTTGGTGGATCCTTCTAGAAAGTATGCAACAAAAGTCACCTTGTTGGCCTCAGATACATTAGCAGCTCGGATTTTGTGGGACATGCTGGTCAGCCAGTCCTCAGCATCGAGCGGGTCGACCGAGTGATGAAACTTAGGTGGGCACAACTTGAGGAAGTCATTGAGGGACACACCATCATTGCAGGGAGGACGCGCTATATTCTACTCAATATGTTCCAACAGCCTGTTGGTCTCCCTTTTATTCCACTCGGCTTCGAGCATCACCTCCGCCAGAGATGGCGGCTGCGGCAGGTTCTCTTACCTTGATTGGCTTCCCTCGCCCTGCTCGAAGGCGGGCACGGGGTTATTCCTAGTTGACACCATCCTGGGAAAACAAACTCATAGCTTAGACAAGGAAGACATCAACTCTAAGACATGAGATGAGGAATGTACTGGACAACATGGCATGCATGGTTAAACACCCGATCAACATCGAATTAAACAAACTGCCATATGAACACCATGATTCATACACACCATGACTTAGTTTAGTGCAAGCCCAAGATGAAGTACAAACTACTGAACGATGGTACAACTCATCAGAGGCATTACAAGCTTCATATACATTATCTATCTACACCTCCGTAACTCAACTCTCACCTCATTCATATCCCACAAGAGACGCGGGACTGTGGCAATACGACTACTACAATACTAGTATTAACATACATGCACTCAAGCATCATCGTAGAACACCTCATATAGGTTAACCCCGTGAACCGGGAGTTGAACCTGAGGATCTAGAAACACCCTAGCCTGCGATCCCTGGAAACCGTAAGCACACGGATGTGGCCTCGGTCCCTTGGTTGGTGGCAACAACTATCCTCGAAGAGGAGTGATGCCTCCAGCATCGGGCTAGTCTATGCGAGCTGGTAGATGAGTCCGCGATGGGTTCAACATCTCCAAATCTCCATAGCCTGTCTGCACGACAGGTGCTAGTTGCGTTAGAGCTATCAAAAGATGTGCATGGGTAGCATATAGGTCCATGTGAAGGGCGTGTGCATCATGATCCCTGTTGTCCAAAAACTGTGCGGTCACCTGAAGCCTAGGGTCGTCATGAGAATGATTATAATAGGCTGCACTAAGATAACCATCCTCTCCTCCTAGAGTAGCAGGAACATAACAGTACTCAGTGTTCTGAAGCAGTCCATGGTGAGATCTCATAATAGTTAACATGGTGTAGGTGGCCTCTTGAACTGCCATGTCTATGGTGACACCAAACCCATATGACCAATGGAGCGGCTCTACAGCTCGAGGATAAGATGGATATATCCTAACAGTACACAGGTACTAGCCGTGGTTGAAGTCTCGATACTGCTCCTCCACTGTACACTCTGGGTACCAACGGTAACCAGTCTCCATCATAACTCTAACCAACATGGGCGTGTGACCTGGTACATCAATGAACCTAGTCAGACGGACCACCTAATGAGAAGGACAAGGGGGCATCTGAAACAGAGAATGATGCAAAGGCATTAAATATCCTAGAAAAAATTGGGCAGCATAACGGCTGTAATTGCTCAAAAAGATTTTGAGACAACTGCAAATGATTGGATAGCATAACCACTCAGCTTTCTAGACTCAATTTTCTAATCCAACTGATTGTCACACCAAACAATACTCGAGTAGTGGAGTTCACTTACGAACAAGCTAGCTACTAGTCCATGGTTAGTAACTCGTCATCCTAAGAAATAGATAAGAAGCCTAGCTCTTAACCCCGTAGAGAAGAGAAGGGTGACTCAAAATAGAATGACTCGGGAAGACGAGTAAAAAGAGCCTTATGTTCCCTTCCACGATCAATTCCCTTATATTTCTATAGTGTTTATAGACTCAACTTCGACCGGTTTGGCTTGTTAGTCCGACAGTCAGTTAGGCTCTGATACCAACGCTATCGGGATCCCGATCCTAAGTCATAGGAATCCAGTGTGTAACACATCACATCACTTTGCGGCCTCACGCACGATAACTCCACGGCTGCAGCCTTACCTTGGCCGGGACTGTTTGCGTCTTTTGGATCACATATGTGAATATGTCACTAGCATTCCAATGACAGAGAACCCGAGCCGACATGAGTAGTCATAGAACCCAAGTGGCACATCCATATGGGAACAGGCATACATAACCCAGCAATGCAGGTGTCGGCCTCAAGTGTGTGTAGACGAGTCAGAGCAAGCTACGAGGACTCCATTACGCCGTGGGACATAAATGTCATACTACACGTAGACGAGTCGTAGCAGACTATAGGGACTCCATTACACTGCGAGACATTTCCCCTAAGGGACAGACACAGTAGCAAAGAAGGATACATGTCGGTCAATCAATGTGTCTGGAGTAGTAGCAAGCTACTAAGGCTCGATGGAAGCACAAAGAGGTAGTTCCCTGTAAAGAGTACTACTAATGGCACATGTCTAGGTGTCCGATCCCATAGATACCGTTGCATGTCACACGTACACATGACATGCTCGGTACGCATAGATACAACTATGGCATCACAACATAACCGTAAAACAACACAACTTTTACTTTAGAGGCTTAGAGGAGCCTTGCATAATATGTTCTTAGAGGTAGGGGTGACATGACCCGACACTCACGTCATACAAGCAAGTTCATACAAACCAAGCGGAAGCATAAAGTTGTCTGGGTATAGACAAATGAAAGGGTAAAAAGGCACATGGCCTGACTATCTACAACCCGCCATAGGGCATAAGTTCGTAGCTGGGACACCAGCTATTCAGCGTTGTCGACATCTAGGTAGAACCCACCTGATGGGTCCTAAGTCTCGTTTGCAACATTTATTAAGCAAACGCGAGTAAAAGCGTACTCAACAAGTCTTTAAAACAGACCTAGTATATTCATGCTCATGTATCAACAAGGGGAGTGGTGGAGTTTATGCAGCAATGCCAGCTTTGACTCTTGGCTAACCTATACTACACATATTAATTCCTTGTTCAAGTTTTAGATATCGCACACGAGTCCACTAACACCACATCAATACACCACCATGGATTCACTTCCGTCATCTACGAGAGTGCCATCCACGGTACTCACACTTGTCTTGATATTTTTATGAGTAAGCATCAAGTTATCTATGAACAACATAAGTTCTCCAAGTAGTCCATATCCGAGGATGCAGCTATTCGAACAGATTTATACCCTGCAGGGGTGTACTCCTTCACACTCGCTCTCGCCACTTATCGCTGTGTGCTCATAAAACCATGCACCTCGGCAACCTTCAAGCAGAAGCCCAGCGAGGGAGTCGTCCATCACTGTCAATCACACAAGACATCTAGTCTAGGCTATCGCCTATTTGAGACTGAACCCGCACGGAAGTCCGGCCGAAGTTTCTAGTATGACCTCAAAGAATGTGCGCAGGGTTCCCAAGCCCACCATTTGGGTGACCCTTGGTAGACCGTGCCATTGCCTACCCCGTCATAACCCACCCCTAGGGTCAGCGCTACGCATGGCCTATAGCAATATCACACCCTGTGTTTGTATCACCTTGAAATGTTTGGGTTTGTAAAAATTGGAGCCAAGTAAAACTTTTTCAAAGTGTTTGTGCTTGATTGCTATGATGTTGCTTGAGTGATGATTATGTTATATGGCACTCCTAGATTCTATCCCACTTCATATTCATCTTCCTTGACCCAAACCTCTTGCCCAATGACCATGCCATGTGATTAGTTCCCAAATATATTTTTATCAAATTTTGTTTTAACCAAAAATGATTTATTCAAATTAGGTTTTCAAGACCCCCTGAAGTGAGGTTTGCACTTCAAGACCTCAAATTAGGTGGATCCTTCTTTCCCAAAGGCTTTATTTCAAACCCACTATGTATAAGACTTCCCAAAACCACAAAATAATATTTTTAAAGATTACCTTTATATTTTATTTAAAGGCTTTTTCTTAAGGCAAGAAATGGGTTTTCATAGGGAAAAATTATTTAAATGCTTTGAAAATATTTGAGAAATTTAGGGAAACTCCGTGGACATATATTTTCCATATATATGAGTTTCAACACAAGGGCATGATCAGATCATAGGAAAAACCCCTGAAAACCCTTTCTGTTCAAATCAAATTTTGGAATATTTCCATAAGAAATATTCTCAATAAATTCCAGGAAAACTCCAGCAAGTCAACACTATTATAGGTGATGTTCTTCCAAAGTTTCATCTCAATACAAGTTGGTTTGGTCCATCAAACCATCGCAAAACCCTTCCTGTCCATATACAAATTTGAGCAACTTTACATTGTGAAGTGTCTCCCCTTGACCTCAATCTTTGTGGGCATGCTCTAATGACCAAATGGTAATGATACACTAAGTGGTGCATCAAGGGTAAAAGCCTAGCATCAATAGATCTACGGAAACCTAATTCTATTGATTTGTAGGGTTTATCAAGTTTCTAGTGTCAACTTTTCCCACTTGAGCTCAAACTTGGTGAATCCTCTCATTTCTACCTAGCCCTTGGCCCTGGTAAGTATCCCAGTGAGTTGGCAAAATATCTTGCCCAAAACTCTATCAAACACCTTCTGGTGATTTAGTAAAATCACTATTTCTACCCCTTACCCTTTTACCCTTGCCTCCAAATTTTACCATAGCCTCCTGTGGATACATTTCACCTCCAGTAGAAGTCTCATGGCCATAGCTCAGGTGTGATGTGGTGAAAACCCCATTTACCCCCCCTGGACAACATCTTTTCTCTCTCTCTTCCCTCTTCCTTCTACCCGAAGGCTTCTCCAGAGCCCTCGCTAGCACCTCCTGGCTTTTGGGCATCTTCTAAAGCCCCAAGACACAAGAGGACACGCAGTGGGCTTAAAATATGCCCAGGCATGACTTTTGGGCGCTCTAGAGCGTGCTACAGTGCGCTCCCGCACTATAGCCGCCCCTGCCCGGCGCTGCCGACAGCCTTGGACCTCCCCCACATGTCCCCCTGGTCGGCCTCGGCGTCAGCGATGCGGCAGGAGGTCGGCCCCCTCTTTCCCCTCTCTCTCTATCATGCGCACACGGCACCACCCGAACCGGCCAATGGCCGCGCTCACACGCACGCACCGCCGGGCCCCCCTCCTGGCTGTCTTCCCTTCTCCTGGGCGCGGACCGCATCCATGAAGCCCCCGGACATGGCCAAGCTCGCCCCCGTGGCCCGTGGTGATGCCCTGGTCCTCACCGACGCACCACATCCACGGTGGACCGGCGGCCCCCTATAAATCGACCTCCCCGCTCCTCCTGCTATTCTCTCCTTGTTCGCCCACTTCCTCCGCTTCCTCCCCATGATCAGCCCGCGCTTCCCTGTGCTCGAAGCCCTCTCCCGACCCAAACCCTCGCCGCTGCCGTCAGGCGCCTCCCCTCGCCGGCGTTCTTATGGGGACCCCGACTCATAAGTCGGCATCACCGAATGCACCTGTATAATGATCCTAGAGATCAATGCTCACTGAACACACATAAGCTGAATAACAAGAGTCTTACATCCACACTTAGCGTCTTACAGAAATAAAGACCACGAAGGACTAGTCTTACATAGATAGGGCCACACAAGCCAAACCCTTAAAATAGAACAAGCACCGAAATCTCGGTCGAAAGCGTGAACCCATGCCATCTGCTCTAACCTACAAGCATTCTGATTGGGAAGCGTCCTAGTTCGCTTGTTCGTCTCCAACGAACTCTTCAACATACTCCTGTTCTTCCATGCCTGGCCAATTAAATAACCAGTGGCAAGCCAATGAGTACTTTGAATGTACTCGCAAGCAACCCAAGTTGTGGAATAAGGTAACAAAGATGCATGATATAGCACTAAATAGGTAAATTTGCGGAAAACTAATTTCGTATGCAATTGACATGATCAAGTAACTAGTGAGCATGCATCAACATCTAGCGGTATCCATGTGAACAAAATACCGATATCATCATAAGCAGGGGTAGAACATCTCATGTTCATTCATCATGCTAAGTCACCGGACTCCGCTCATGTGACCTCTTGTCACCATCACATCCATACTCACTCCAATGTTTCACCAAAATATCCGGACGTGGCATAAGCAGCACCACCCAACTCCCCTTGACCATGGACACGGCTATTCGAATAGTTTTACACTCTGTAGAGGTTGCACATGTTACCCACAAGACTCGGGGAACTTCCGTGTCATCCATGACTTGTGGTATATAACATACCCGAGGTAAGCACCCGAACAATGCCTTTCCCCTAGCGATACTAAACAAAGAGTCCACTCGATTGGTGCCCAGCCCCCATGATGTACATCACACGAGCCTCGCTCTACCCGTACCATCCATGAGGGGACCAATGGTGTGCCCGGTGCCTATAAAGACATCGCATGATCGTACATATTGGTACGACCCCGTATCGAGAGTGACCATGCCACTCCTGCCACTTGTAATGTGAGCTGCTTTCTAGTACCCACCAAGGTAATCCACAAATCCCCATCCCATAAGGGGTATCGTGGTTCCGCATGTAAGGTTGGGATGGTCGACAAATCTTAAACCCTCCGTTTTTCGAAAACACATCCTCATCTTGTCCCGGGACACCACTTCTTTCTCAAGTGGTCACCCATCTCATCATCATCTCCCTCGGGCATTAGTGGCACCCGACCGGGTTTTTGAAAAGTCTTTCAAATCATTTCTTTCTCCCCATCACTATGCATAGATCCCGATCCCAATTGCGTAGCATCTACTAGCATCCTAACTACACCCACCCGCATAACCCTCACAAGGTGGTAGGGTCATGCACGATGCAAGTGTGAAAGGAAAGGTACCGGAGGCATCCCACCGAAAGGGGAACACCATATCACATGATCAAATATGATGAAAGTAAGGTGTTATATGACATGCAATAAAAATGGTTTCTCATCATGATCAAAGGGCTGCTTGCCTGGCTCAACAAAGTCTCCGGGGTCTTGGAAGTCTTCGGGTCCAACTTCTTCATCAACCACGCAATCTATCGTCACGAAATAAAGCGATAAAAATAAGCAACGCACAAAAACAGAGCACTCAACTACTTATCAAAAATGCCACCCTATTCTGATAAATGCCCAATGTCATACTAAAAATATTCTCCTAGATTTTTGTTGTGAAGAAAAATTGAAATTAAATGACAGTGGCAAAAAGGTGCCTAAATATAAGTTTTAAAATAAAACAGTACTAAAAATAGTTTCAAACATTTTTATAAATGGCACTACTAAATTCTATAGATTATCCTAAGAATTTAGGCGGAAGAATTATTGGCATTGGATAAATATATAAGTCTGTGCGATTTTTGGAAATAAGACAAAAAAATAACAAGAAAACCGCATTGTGCCTCTCGGGCCAGAAGCACCGAGGCAGAGCCGACCCATAGGGAAACCAGCCTAGGCTGGCGACGTGCGCGATAGCCGACAGGTTCGAACCCGACAGGCGGGCCAGACCTGTTGGTGGTATAAGGGGTAGGGGAGTATGACAGTCGGCCCCCACCTGTCATCTGCTTCCTCACGCATAGGGGCACGGGGAGGCTCACCGGCGGCAAGTCCGACGGCCGTTCGACTTGAGGAAGGTACGAGGGGGCTCGAGGAGGTCCCGCCGTCCGCTTGGGCACAATGGAGGTCCCCGGAGGGCAAGGGTTTGCCTACGACGTGAACCTGTAGTGGAGAGCTCTCGGGAAGAAGACGGTCCGGCGGCCCTGAGCTGCAAACAAAGTGGAGAAGAGGAGGTATCATCCTAGGAGGGAGAGGGAGGCACAGCGGAAGAAGAATGGGCGCTGGAGACGCCGCATACCCCAAGATCGACGACGATCCCCAACGGGGGAGCTCGGGTGCGATCTGGGAGCAGGGACCCTCGGGGCTTGCGGGGGTGGAATGGACGCTCGATTGGGTGTGGAGATATGCGACAGAGGACAAAAGGGAGGTCCGGGGGCCCTTTTATATGGGATAGGTGGAGGCAGGGGAGGTGGCGAGCGTGGGAGAGCTCGGTCTCTTGCCTTTGAGCCATGGCTGGCCAGGGATGGGGGCCAAGGGCTCCACGACAGATGCGCTACAGGGTGTGGACAAGCAGAGGGGGGCGAGGTCGTCGCGTGTACGAGCCCTGACACTGGCCAACGGGCACGGCCAGTTCGCGCATGCGGGGAGGCCTCTGGAGAGGGAGAGAGGAGGGGGAGGCGACCGACAGGAAGGCGCAGACGGCGAGGGAGCCTGGTGGCGTGTTCCCCTGGCCTGAGCTGATCGGGGCATCGGGATGGGGGGCAGCTACAGTGCGGGAGTACACTGTAGCGCACTACAGAGCGCCCAAATAGCATGCCAGGGCATGCCATTAGCGTTTTGGAAGTGACCACTTTTGTCCAGAGGCTCTAGGGGGGAGTAAAATAGATGGATAGAGCATTGGATGTCCTAGTATGCCTTAGGAGAGAAGGAAAGTTGAGAGGGAGAGAGAGAAAGCTCATGTCCAAGGAGGTAAATGGGGCTTTTCATCACATTTTACTTGAGCTATAACCATGAGGCTTGTACTGGAGGTGAAAGGTAACTATAGGAGTCTGTGGTAAGCAGTTGGGGGCAAGGGTAAAAGAGAGAGAGGTGAAATGGGGGTTTTACCAAATCACCAAAAGGTGTTTGATGGTGTTTTGGGAAAGAAGGTGTTTCTACCTTACTGAGATATTTACCATGGTCAAAGGCTAGGTAGAAATGAGGGGATTCACCAAATTTGAGCTTAAGAGGAGGAAGTTGACAATGGAGATTTGATAAACCATAGAAATTAGCAGAATCATATTTCTATAGATCCATTGACGCTAGGCTTTTACCCTTGATAAACCACTTAGTGTATCATCACTATTTGGCCTTTAGAGCATGCCCACAAAGTTTGAGGCCAAGGGGGGACAGTTCACAATGTAAAGTTGCTCAAATTTGATTCTGGTCAGGAATGGTTTTGGGATGGTTTGATGAACCAAACCAAATTGGATTGAGATCAAACTTTTCAAGATCATCACCCATTATAGTGTTGACTTGCTAGAATTTTCCTAGAATTTATTGAGAATATTTCTTATAGAAATATTCCAAAACATTGATTTGAACAGAAAGGGTTTTGAGGGGTTGTGCCCATGATTTTATCATGCCCTTGTGTTGAAACTCTTATATATTGAAAATATATGTCTAGTGTGTTTCTATAAATTTTTGCAAATATTTTCAAAGCATTTAAATAATTTTTCCGTAGGAAAATCCATTTCTGGCCTTAACAAGAAGCCTTTAACTAAATTATGAAACTAATCCTTAAAAATAATATTTGGTGGTTTTGGGAAGTCATACATATAGTAGGTTTGAAATAAAGCCTTTGGGAAGAAGGGTCCACCTGATTTGAGGAGTTGCAACGCAAACCTCATTTCAGGGGGTTTTGGAAACTTAAATTAAATAAATCATTTTTAGTTAGAACAAAATTCGATAAAAATAGTTTTGGCACTATTCACATGGCATGATCAGTAGGCAAGAGGTTTAGAACAAGGAAGATGAATATGAAGTGGAATAGAATCTAGGAGTGCCATAAGACAATCATCAACCTAGCAAACAACATGGCAAACAAGCACAAGTACTTTGAAAAAGTTTTAGTTGGATCCAAATTTTATAAACCCAAACATAACAATGTGCTACAAACATTGAGTGTGACAGACCTTCCCCCCTTACAAGAATCTTGTCCCTGAGATTCCTAGGCTAAGCGCTAAAAAGATAAGGGAACTCCGATCTAAGATAATCTTCATGCTCCCAGGTTGCTTCAGATTCAGCGTGGTTTCTCCACTGGACCTTGAAGTACTTGATGGTGCGGCTTGGGGTGGAGCGCTGGGCTTCATCCAGAATGCGAACTGGCCTCTAATGATAAGTGAAATCTGGCTGAAGATTGATGGCTTGATGGTCGATGTCCTTGTAGAGGTCGGGGCGGCTGGGAATTTGAAGACACTTCCGAAGTTGTGACACATGAAATACATTATGCACATCCGACAACTCAGGAGGTAGTTCCAGCTGGAACGCAACTTCTCCTCGCATTGTGGTGATCTTGAAGGTGCCGATATATCTTGGTGCGAGCTTTCCTTTGACATGGAAATGCTTAGTTCCCTTGAGAGGTGTGACTCGGAGGTAGACATGGTCACCGACACACAAGTTCATTTCTCGGTGGTGAGAGTCGGCGTGGCTCTTCTGTCTTGATTTGGCAGCCTCCAGACGTTCTCGGACGAGTTGAACTTGCTCTTCGGCTTTGCGGAGGATATGTGGTCCAAAAATTAATCCTTCTCTGGTCTCTAACCTGTTGACGGGAGTACGGCATTTGTGTCCATACAAAACCTCAAATGGTGCCATCTAAAGACTTGACTGATAGCTGTTGTTGTATGAGAACTCGGTGAAGGGTAGGCAATCTTCCCACTTGGCTCCATATGCCAAAACTCAAGCGCGGAGCATATCTTCGAGTATCTGATTTACTCATTCCGTTTGCCCACCAGACTGGGATGAAAAGCAGTGGTGAAGGAGACCTTGGTTCCCATAGCTTCTTGAAACTTCTTCCAGAATCTTGAGGTGAACTGCGTTCCTCGATCCGATACGATCTCCTTTGGAACTCCGTAAAGACTCGCGATGCTGTTGATGCAGAGGTTCGCGAGCTGGCTCCCATCATAGGTGGTTCTGACGGGGATGAAGTGGACTACCCTGGTCAGGTGATCAACAACGACCCAAATGGAATCATGTCCTTTGCTTGACCTTGGTAAACAGGTGATTAAATCCATCCCGACTTTATCCCACTTCCATTCAAGCCCTTTGAGAGGTTGCAATAATGCAGCGGGTCGCCGATGCTCAGCTTTGACTCTTTGGCATATGTCACACATGGCGACAAACGTGCCTATCTCCCGCTTCATGCCATGCCACCAGAATCTTGCCTTGAGGTCTTGATACATCTTGGTTCCTCGAGGATGGATGGAGTAGGGAGTGTCGTGAGCTTCTTGCAAGATCAAGTTCTTGAGCTCCTCTTTGTTGGGTACGCAGATGCAATTCCCGAACCATACAACTCCTTGTTCATCCATCAAGAATCCTGGGGTCTTGCCTGCCTTGATCTTCTCTTGATGCCTTCAATGCTCTCATGTCATCCATCAAGGTAGGCTTTGCTTCGAGGTTGGCGAGGAATCTGGGTGCAACCAGTTCTAGGACGAAGCTTTCAAGTTCTTCGTATAGGGCGGGTAGCCTTTCCTTAATCATAGCATTCAAGGAACAAGCCTTTCTGCTCAATGCGTCTGCTACCACATTGGCCTTCCCAGGGTGGTATTGAACATTGAGGTCATAATCCTTGATCAATTCCAACCATCTTCACTGCCTCATATTCAACTCCCTTTGAGTGAAGATATACTTCAAACTCTTGTGGCCTGTGAATATCTCACATCGCTTCCCAGAAGGTAATGTCGCCATGTCTTCAGGGCATGAACCACGGCTGCCAACTCGAGATCATGAGTTGCGTAGTTCTCTTCATGATGATGTAGCTGTCTGGATAGATAGGCTACGACTCTGCCTTCTTGCATCAGAACTCCTCCAAGACCGGTTCTTGATGCATCACAATAAATCACAAACTCCTTGTGAATGTCAGGGGTGGCCAAAACTGGGGCCGTGGTCAATCTCTTCTTGAGGTCCTGGAAGCTTTCCTCTCACTTAGCTGTCCATTCGAACTTCTGGTCCTTCTTCAAAAGTTGGGTCATGGGTCGGGCAATGCTTGAGAACCCTTCCACGAACCTGCAGTAATAACCCGAGAGTCCGAGGAAGCTTCTGATTACCTTCACGGTGGTTGGGGTTTGCCACTCAGTCACGGCTTCAATCTTGGCAGGATCCACTGTAATCCTTCTGCAGTCAACACATGACCCAAGAATCCAACTTCATGCAGCCAGAATTCACACGTGCTGAACTTGGCATAAAGCTGGTGTTCTCGAAGCTTTTCTTGGACCAATCTCAAGTGCTCCTCATGTTCTTCTTCAGACTTGGAGAAGACGAGTATGTCATCAATGAAGATGACAACGAACTTGTCCAAGTACTCCATGAAGACATTATTCATGAGGTACATGAAGTAGGCAGGGGCATTATATAACCCGAATGACATGACCGTGTATTCATAGAGGACATACCATGTTATGAATGCCGTCTTCAGAATGTCTTGAGGTCTGATCTTCAGCTGATAGTACCCAAACCTAAGGTCAATCTTGGAGAACACCTTGGATCCATTCAACTGATCAAATAGGTCTTCAATCTTGAGGAGCGGTTACTTGTTCTTTATTGTGACCTCATTGAGAGAACGGTAATCGACACAAAGTCTGATAGTTCCATCCCTCTTTGACACAAATAGAATAGTTGATCCGCAAGGAGAGGCACTGGGGCGAATGAATCCTTTTCTGAGCTGCTCTGCCAGTAGCTTCTTCAACTCAGCCAACTCTTCGGATCCCATCCTGTAGGTCTTCTTATAGATGGGCCTTTATCCTGTCACAAGCTCAATGATTAACTCAATGTCGCGGTCAGGAGGCATTCCGGGCAGCTCATTAGGAAACACATCCGGGTACTCACATACCACAAGCACATGATCCAACTCAACTCCCGATAGACAGTTAACCTGAGGGGCTTGTGTGGAGGCAGGGTTGGGAACATACTTGACTTCCACTCCTTGGCTATTGGTCATGGTGACGATTCTCTTGGCACAGCCTAACATGCCTTGGTGCTTAGTCAACCAATTCATGCCAAGAATGACATCCAAGCCTAGTGAGTCCAGAACTATAAGGTCTGATAGGAAGTCTACCCCGTTGATGTCAATCTTCACTCCCTTACACCCTATCCCAGACTTCTTAACTGAACCGGGGGTTTGTATCAACATACAACTACCCAGTAGTGTAGGCTTCATGCCACTCTCTAGTGCAAACTTTTGGGTGACAAAGAAATGCGAAGCTCCACAATCAAACAATACTGTTGGTGGGGTTGAGTTGACGACGAACGTACCCAGTATGACGTCCGGGTCTTCCTGGGCTTCTTCTGCGGTGACGTGATTCACACAAACCTTGCCATTGTTGGGTTGGTTGCGGGGAGCTGGGTTCCTTGGCGGTGCTCCACGGGCTTGACCTTGAGCTGGCACATTGGGGCGCGGTGCATCTAGCTTCTCGTTGGGACACAACCTAGAGATGTGTCCTGGCTGACCACATCCAAAGAAAGCGACTTTTCCAGGGTTGTTGTTGACGTTTCTGCCACCGTTGTTGTTATTGGGATTGTTGTTGTAGGCTGTCCTCGGATTGGCATACTATTGAGGCAGGTAGCTCGAACAAGCCACAGGAGGTCTAGCATGCTGTGGCTGATAGGTTGGCTTGGCTGGGGCTGGCTGCCAGGGGCAAGGCTTCTGGTTGCTGGGGCTGCCCTTGATGATCATCTTGCACTTGTGAGTGTCGTCGATGGACCGACGCTTGTGTTCCATCATGAGGGCCTTGTTCACCAAGTCGAAGAAGGTTCGACAGTCGCAGACGATGAGTTGATACTGCAGGACCCGTTGAAGTCCTTCCATGAAGCATTCCTTCTTGGCAGCCTCCATGCTGACATCTTCAGGTGCATACCTTGACAGCAGGTTGAACTTCTGTAGGTACTCCTTGACAGAGCCACTTCCTTGCTTCAGCGCTCGGAACTTTCTCTTCTTGATAGCCATGATCCCAGAAGGAATATGGGCAGTGTGGAATCCTTCCTTGAAGTCATTCGACATGATCACATGTTCTCCTTGCATGACCTTGAATCCATCCCACCAAGCTCAGGTGGTACCTTCGAGGAAGTGAGTGGCACAAAGCACCTTCTCACGATCCTCATTGCAATTGACCAGTGTAAGGAGGTCCTCGATGGTGCGGATCCAGTCATCAGCATCCAATGGTTCAGCAGTCTCGCTGAAGGTTGGGGGTGAGTTCCTCCTGAACTCAGACAGCATGGAGCGTCCATTGCCATT
This sequence comes from Hordeum marinum, assembly GCA_022496015.1. Classification (NCBI taxonomy): domain Eukaryota; kingdom Viridiplantae; phylum Streptophyta; class Magnoliopsida; order Poales; family Poaceae; genus Hordeum; species Hordeum marinum. The sequence continues at coordinate 202,708,130 of CM039673.1, forward strand.
CCTGCCTTGCTGCTGGTTGTTCACAAGGGCCTGAGCCATCTGCTGGATAGCATAATTGTTGGCTTGGTGCTCCTCCTGGAGAACTTGGAGAAACTGAGCTATGGTCATGTTCTCTGGCAGAGTTGGTGGCGGGGGAATGTCACCTTGTGGCTGCTTCTGGTGTCCTCCAGTGTGAGCAGCCCCACCAGCTCCCTGTTGCTGGCTCGAGTTGCCGGCTTCAGGGTTGGTGAAGGAGCTGTTGCGGGTAGCAGTCACCATCCTGTTTGGAGCAGCCAAGTCAAACAACTGGGATTGACAAGAGGATAAGCAATAACTGAAAAGCGCGCCTAAGGGGGTCAGTCAAGTCCAAGTGTGTTAAAACAAAGGTCGAAAGACCAACAACATATATTAAGATAGATGATGGAGTCGCTTACTTGTTGCCTAAGGCAAAAGATCGACTTTCATCGGAACAGAATCAACAAAGCAAACAACAAGCACACATGGTTTCATATGAACCATTACATGGACTCGACTTCGCATGAGGGATACATGACTGATCCTACCCTAGGGGTTCTCGGACTCAGGTGGTGGTGTGCTTGGTCCCGTAGTCATGCTCCTTTGGGTCTTCCTCCTGTTCATCATCTGAACAGGCATCATTCTCGGTTGAAGGGGTCGAGGAACGAGGAGGCCCATCCCGACAACACTTTGCGGGCGGGTCGGTCAAGAGCTCACGGTACCCCTTCTTTGCACTCATGCGATGAATATGCGTAGGTGCATCACTAGATTGGGGGTACTCCTTCTTGATAGGCGACAACTGGTCGTCCGTCGGGGTCTCCATCCTTCTTGATCTTGTCTGGCTTCGTCTTGGCTTGTCGAAGTAGCTCTCGGTTGTGGTGAAGTTCCTCGTGGATCTTCACAGACTCCTTCATCAAGTTGTGAACCAGACTATCGGCGGAGAGGCTGAAATAGGTTTGGAACCTGAGTGGTGTGCCATCTTCCTTGGTCGGAATCAACGTCCAACTCTCGCCAAAGTTATCCTTCCTGAAGGGAAGGTAGCGAGTAGCTGGCTCGTCAGCCATCTCTGGAATGATGCCTCGAAGGTGTAGGAGTGCCTTGCGTGCAGCTGTCTCCACTACGAGTATCATGGTCTCCATCCGTGGTCCTTCAAAGAACCAACTAGTCGGGGAGTCGTTTGCCTTCACGACCACATCCACGTGGTACTCCTTCATGACGGCATCGACCCAGTGCTCGTGGTAGAGGAAAATGGGTGGTTCGCGAAACTGGCACTTCTCCATGCTATCCCCAAGGAGTAAGGGAAAGCCGGATGTGAGGAAGGCTTCGGGTACAAAGGACATCTACAAAGGTTTGAAAAGAGGAGAGTCAGCAAAGTGTTGGGTGAAGCATAGAAGAGGTAAATAGTGCAGAATTCCTAAGTTCCAATGCTAGGTGTCATTTTGAAAACGACTTTTATCCTGTCTATCGTCCATGCTAACTAAGGGCTTCCTATAGTCAGGATGGCTCTAATACCAGCTCTGTGGGGACCCCGACTCATAAGTCGGCATCATCGAATGCACATATACAATGATGCCAGAGATCAATGCTCACTAAACACACAGAAGCTGAATAACAAGGGTCTTACATCCACACTTTGCTTCTCACTCAAATAAAGAGCACGAAGGTCTAGTCTTACATAGATAGGGCCACACGGGAAAACCCTTAAAATAGAACAAGCAACGGAAATCTCGGTTGAAAGCGTGAACCCATGCCATCTGCCCTAACCTACAGGCATTCTAACTGGGAAGCGTCCTAGTTCGCATGTTCGTCTCCCATGAACTCTTCAACATACTCCTATTCTTCCATGCCTGGCCAATTAAATAACCAGTGGCAAGCCAATGAGTACTCTGAATGTACTCACAAGCAACCCGAGTTGTGGAACAAGGCAACAATGATGCATGATATAGCACTAAATAGGTAAATTTGTGGAAAGATAATTTTGTATGCAATTGACATGATCAAGTAACTAGTGAGCATGCATCAACAACTTGCGGTATCCATGTGAACAAAATTCCGATATCATCATAAGTAGGGGTAGAACATCTCATGTTCATTCATCATGCTAAGTCATAGGACTCAGCTCATGTGACCTCTTCTCACCATCACATCCATACTCACTCCAATGTTTCACCAAAACATCCTGAAGTGGCATAAGTAGAACCACCCAAGTGTGCTTGACCATGGACACGGCTATTCCAATGGTTTTACACTCTGCAGAGGTTGCACACTTTACCCACAAGACTCGGGGAACTTCCGTGTCATCCACGACACGCGGTATATAACATACTCGAGGTAAGCGCCCAAACAATGCCTTTCCCCTAGCGATACTAAACAAAGAGTCCACTCGATTGGTACCCATCCCTCACAATGTACATCACACAAGCCTCTCTCTAACTGTACCATCCAAGAGGGTACCAACAGTGTGCCCGGTGCCTGTAAAGACAGCGCATGATCGTACATACCGGTACAACTCCGTATCGATAGTGACCACGCCACTCCCGACACTTGTAATATGGGCTCCTTGCCAGTACCCACCAAGGTAATCAACAAAGCCCCGTCCCATAAGGGGTATCGTGGTTGCGCATGTAAGGGTTGGACGGTCGACCAATCTTAAACCCTCTGTTTTTCAAAAACACATCCTCATCTTGTCCCGACACACCACTTGTTTCTCAAGTGGTCACCCATCTCATCATCATCTCCCTTGGGCATTACTGGCACCCGATGGGGTTTTAGAAAAGTCTTTGAAATCATTTCTTTCTCCCTATCACTATGCATAGACCCCGATCCCACTTGCATAGCATCTACTAGCATCCTAACTACACCCACCCACATAACCCTCATAATGTGGTAGGGTCATGCATGATGCAAGTGTCCAAGGAAAGGTACGGGAGGCATCCCACCGAAAGGGGAACACCATATAACATGATCAATTTGATGAAAGTAAGGTGCTATATGACATGCAATAAAAATGGTTTCTCATCATGGTCAAAGGGATGCTTGCCTGGCTCAACCAAGTCTCCAGGGTCTTTGAAGTCTCCGGGTCCAACTTGTTCGTCAACCGCACAATCTATCGTCACAAAATAAAGCGATAAAAATAAGCAACACACAAAAACAAAGCACTAAACTACTTATTAAAAATGCCACCTATTTTGATAAATACCAAATGTCATACTAAACATATTCTCCTAGAGTTTTGTTGTGAAAAAACATTTTTGAAATTAAATAATAGAGGCAAAAAGGTGCCTAAATATAGGTTTTAAAATAAAATAGTACTAAAAATAGTTTCGAACATTTTTATAAATGGCACTAATAAATTCTATAGATTATCCTAATAATTTAGGTGGAAGAATTATTGGCATTGGATAAATATATAAGTCTGTGGGATTTTTGGAAATAAGACAAAACAGAAAAAGAAAACTGCACTGTGCCGCTTGGGCCAGAAGCACCAAGGCAGAGCCGACCCATGGGGAAACCGGCCCAGGCTAACGGCGCGTGCAGCAGCCGACAGGTTCGAACTCGACAGGCGGGGCCGACCTGTCGGTGGCACAAGGGGCAGGGGAGTATGACAGGCGGGCCCCGACTGTCATCTCCTTCCTCATGCACAGGGGCATGGGGGGCTCACTGATAGGAACTCCGGCGTCCGTTGGACTTGAGGAAGGCACAGTGGATGTCGCGGGAGGGCCGGCGTTCGCCGGCGATGTGAACCTGCGATGGAGAGCTCTTGAGAAGAGGACGGTCCGGCCACCCTGAGCTGCAAACGAAGCAAACAAGAGGAGGGGTTAACCTAGAAGGGAGAGGGAGGCACATGGGAAGAAGAATGGGTGCTGGAGACGCTGCATACCTCGAGATCGATGACGATGCTCGACGGCGGAGCTCGGGTGCAATCTGGGAGCAGAGACCCTCGGGGCTTGCAGAGGTGGAATGAGCGATTGATTGGGTGCGGAGAGAGGTGATAGTGGAGAAGAGGGAGGTCCGGGGGCTCTTTTATATTGGAGAGGCGGAGGCAGGGAAGCTAGCGAGCACGTAGAGCTTGGGCTCTCGCCGTTAAACCACGGCAGGCCAGGGAGGGGCCCAGGGGGCCCACGGGAGATGCCCTGGAGGGTGTGGACAAGCAGAGGGGGGGAAAGGTCGTCACGCATGCGAGTCTGGCACAGGCCGAGGAGGGCGGCCGGTACCCGTGTGCGGGGAGGCCGTTGGAGAGGGAGAGAGGAGGGGGAGGCGACTAGCAGGAAGGCGCAAACGCCAAGGGAGTCTGGTGGCGTGTTCCCCTGGCCCGAGGTGGTCGGGGCATCGGGATGGGGGCAGCTACAGTGCAGGAGTGCACTATAGCACGCTCTAGAGCGCCCAAATGGCATGCCAGGGCATGCCATTTGCGTTTTGGGCACGGACACTTTTGTTGAGAGGCTCTAGGGGGAGTAAAATAGATAGATAATGCATTGGATGCCCTGGTATGCCTTAGGAGAGAAGGAAAGTTGAGAGTGAGAGAGAGAAAGCTCCTATCCAGGGAGGTAAATGGGGCTTTTTAGCACATTTCACTTGAGCTATGAGCATGAGGCTTCTACTGGAGGTGAACGGTAACTATAGGAGTCTATGGTAAGAAGTTGGGGGCAAGGGTAAAAGAGAGAGAGGTGAAAATGGGGGTTTACCAAATCACCAAAAGGTGTTTGATGTTGTTTTGGTCAAGAAGATGTTTCCACCTTACTGAGATATTTACCAGGGTCAAAGGCTAGGTAGAAATGAGGGGATTCAGCAAATTTGAGCTTAAGAGGAGGAAGTTGACAATGGAGATTTGATAAACCCTAGAAATTAGCAGAATCAGATTTCTATAGATCCATTGATGCTAGGCTTTTACCCATGATGCACCACTGAGTGTATCATCACTATTTGGCCATTAGAGCATGCCCACAAAGTTTGAGGTCAATGGGAGACACTTCACAATGTAAAGTTGCTCAAATTTGATTCTGGACAGGAATGGTTTTGGGATGGTTTGATGAACCAAACCAACTTGGATTTAGATGAAACTTTGGACGATCATCACCCATAATAGTGTTCACTTGCTAGAATTTTCCTGGAAATTATTGAGAATATTTCTTATAGGAATATTCCAAAAGTTTGATTTTAACAGAAAGGGTTTTGAGGGGTTTTGCCCATGATTTTATCATGCCCTTGTGTTGAAACTCTTATATATGGAAAATATATGTCCACCTAGTTTCTCTAAATTTTCTCAAATATTTTCAAAGCATTTAAATAATTTTTCCCTAGGAAAAACCATTTCTGGCCTTAAGAAAAAGCCTTTAAATAAATTATGAAAATAATCCTTAAAAAATAATATTTGGTGGTTTTGGGAAGTCATACATATAGTAGGTTTGAAATAAAGCCTTTGGGAAGAAGGGTCCACCTGATTTGAGGACTTGCAGTGCAAACCTCATTTTAGGGGGGGTGGAAACTTAAATTAAATAAATCATTTTTAGTTAAAACAAAATTTGATAAAAATATTTTTGGGCACTATTCACATGGCATGATCATTAGGCAAGAGGTTTGGAACAAGGAAGATCAATATGAAGTGGAATAGAATCTAGGAGTGCCATAACACAATCATCAAGCAAGCAAACAACATGGGAAACAAGCACAAGTACTTTGAAAAAGTTTAAGTTGGCTCCAAATTTGGTAAACCCAAAAATAACAATGTGTTACAAACATAGGGTGTGACAGTTTCCCTCTCCGAGTGACCCCGCGACCACCGACCAACGCGTGAAGACCCCAGGAGCACGCCGGTGCCCTCTGTTTCGTCCGCTGCCGCCTGGAGCCCACTAATGAGCCCCTCCTCCGCTCCTGTCGCGAGGAGAGGGATGACACATGGGGCCCACCTGTCATCCCCTTGCTCCCTCCTCTCTCGCTGACAGGCTGGGCCAGCGGGCAGGTTTAAAACCAAACCAGCCGCGCGCGGCGCCTTGCCTGGGTCAGCATCCTTTTCTGGGCCAGTTTCGGCCTGGTATTGTGGCCTAAAAAGGCACAATAGCCCTTTCCTTTATTATTTTTCTGTTTAAATTCCAAAAAATCCCCCAGAGTAGAATATTATTCCAAAACTACAATAATTCCTTCACCAAAATTCTTGTAATAATCCATATAATTTATTAATGCCATTTGTGAAAATGTTTGAAAATATTTTTCGTGCTAATTTATTTTAAAACCTATATTTAGGCACCTTTTTGCCTCTGTTATTTAGTTTTCAAAATGTTTTTCACAACAAAACCCTAGGAGAACATTTTTGTTATGACATTTAGTATTTATTAGAGTAGAATAATATTTTTGATAGTAGGTTGAGTGATTTGTTTTTGTGTTATGCTTATTTTTATCTCTTTATTTCACGACGATAGATTGCACGGTTGACGAAGAACCTGGACCCGAAGACTTCGAAGACCCCGGAGACTTTGTTGAGCCAGGCAAGTAGCCCATTGACCATGATAAGAAACCTTTTTTTGTTGCTTGTCATATAGCACTTTACTTTCATCATATTTGATCATGTGGAGTAGTGACCCCCTTCGGTGTGTTGTTTCTGACATTCTTACCATTGACACTTGCATCGTGCATGACCCTACCACCTTATGATGGTTATGTGGGTGGGTGTTGTTAGGATGTGAATAGATGCTAGGCAACTGGGATGGTATTTATGCATGTTGATGGAAAGGAGAGAAATGATTTCAAATACTTTTTCGAAAACCCCGTCAGGTGCCACTAATGCCCGAGGGAGATGATGATGAATTGGGTAACCACTTGAGAAGGAAATGGTATGCCGAAGCAAGTGAGTGTGTGTTTTCGAAAACAGAGAGTTCTAAGGTCTGCTGACCATCCCAACCTTACATGCACAACCACGGTACCCCTTATGGAACGGGGCTTTGTTGATTACCTTGGTGGGTACTGGCAAGGAGCTCGCATTACTAGTGGCAGGAGTGGCGTGGTCACACTCAATACGGTGTCATACCGGTATGTACGATCATGCGCTGTCTTTATAGGCACCGGGCACACCGTTGGTCCCCTCATGGATGGTACGATTAGAGCGAGGCTTGTGGGATGTACATCATGAGGGCTGGGTACCAATCGAGTGGACTCTTTGTTGAGTATCGCCAGGGAAAGGCAATGTTTGGGTGCTTACCTTGGGTTTGTTATATGCCGCGAGTCGTGGAAGACACGGAAGTTCCCCGAGTCTTGTGGATAAAGTGTGCAACCTCTGCAGGGTGTAAAACTATTCGAATAGCCATGTCCGTGGTGATGGACAGTTGGAGGTCCTTCATAGACTACGTCTGGATGTTTTCATGAAACTCGGTGTGAGTATGGATGTGTTGGTGACAAGGAGGTCACATGAGCTAGGTCCGATGGATTAGCATGAGAATTGAACTAAGTCTGATAAATTAATGTGATGATGAACATGAGATGTTCGTCTCCTACTTATGATGTTATCTGTAACATGTTCATATGGATATCTGTTAAATGTTGATGCATGCTTACTAGTTACTTGATCATGTCATTTGCATACAAAATTAGCTTTCCGCAAACTTACCTTCTTAGTGCTATATCATGCATCATTATTACCTTGTTCCACAACTTGGGTTGCTTGCGAGTACATTCAAAGTACTCATTGGATTGCCACTGGTTATTTAATTGGCCAGCCATGGAAGAATAGGAGTATGTTGAAGAGTTCGTTGGTGAGGAACATGCGAGCAAGGCCGCTTCCCAGTCAGAATGCATGTAGGTTAAGGCAGATGGCATGGGTTCACGCTTTCGACCAAGATTTCTGCTGCCTGTTCTATTTAAGTGTTTGGCCCTCATGGCCCTATCTATGTAAGACTAGACATTCATGGTCTTTATTTGTGTAAGACGTTAAATGAGGATGTAGGACTCTTGTTATTCAGCTTCTGTGTGTTGAGTGAGCATTGATCTCTGGGATCACTATACACGTGCATTCGGTGATCACGACTTATGAGTCGGGGTCCCCACAAGCAAACTATAAACACCAAAAACTACTTGCAACTCCTGGACCAAGGACTAGGAGGTTGATAAGTCGAGCGGGGTCATATTCCAGGGCCAAGAATGTGGTAGTAACAAGACTTGGGTCATAAACACGAAACTTAGTTCATAAGAACGGTCCCAGTGAGACAACCCGCTATGTACTCCTACATAGCCTCTCATCGCTACCTTTACCAAATCGGGTTCATCGTTAAGCTTATCACATCAGAACAACAGTGTTTCACTCTAGTTCATCACCTAGATGAATCAGACCTGAGACAACTCTAAGCATATCAAGCAAAGTAGGTAAAGCACATCATGGCTCAAGCATCTACCAGGTATGCTAGATTGCAAGGTTTAGCTATTTACTATGACAATGACAGGTCATGAAGAGGAATGGGTTCATCTACTGCATATGACATGCAATTGAATGTTTGTCCTAATGCAACAAACAAGAGCAGGAGCGAGAGAATGGGATAATATCGGAATGATCAATGGGGTTGCTTGCCTTGCTGGGTAGCGGGAAGGTACTCTCCTTCGTCGGGATACTCGGGGGTATGCTCGGAACTAGGGCCTACTGCAATGCAGATAGGTAACGATCAATACATGGCAAGTGCAGCAATATGATGCATGATCATGGCATGGCAACATGAATGGATGAGGTAATGCAACTATAATTCAAGTTAGATGGAGTGGATTTGAATATAGGTTCAAAATCGTTCTGCATTTGACACTCTAAATATTGACCTATTGCTAAATGTCAATGTTCATCTACATAGGTTTCTCTAACATGCATGATAACAACACCATTGGATTCATTGGATTTTTCTAATAAATTTTCATATATACATTATTTCAATCTGAGTTACAGATTAATTTCTATGATTTTTCTAAGTTTTAAGTATTTTCTGGAATTAATTTAATTAGAAATTCCTTTAATGCATCAGCATGACATCAGGATGATGTCAGCAGGTCAATAGCCTGTTGACAGGTCAAACCTGACCAGTGGGGTCCACTCGTTAGTGACTCAGTCACTAACAGAGGTTAATTAGTTTACTAATCACTAATTAATTAGAAGGTGCCCCACTATCAGTGGGTAATTATGTTAATTAATTTAATTAATTAATTTCTTAAACTAATCCTAATTAAACAGGGCCGGGCCCCACTGTCAGTTGACCCAGGGGTCAAACCCCGTGGTCAAACGAGTTGAAGTGCCGGCGTTGAGCCGCCGGCGACGTTAGGAACAGCGGAGGGGGTCGGAAAACCTCCTTCGACAACCATTTTGACGGCGGATGGCTCCTATCGAACCAGCACGCATGCACGCTTCAAACTGAACACACCCCAGAGGCTGAGTGGACCGGAGCATTGCCGGTGATGAGTTCGGATGCTGTCGGGGTTCGGGCGAGCACGGGCTCGCCACTCTGGCATGTAAAACGACCACGGTTGGGCACCTAAGGCCTCTACACAGCCCCGCGAACTCGATGGTGGCCTCGGAGAGACCACCTGATCACCGGAGCGATGCCAGCATCGAGCTCATGCGGCGGAGCACTTCGTGTGCCGACGGAGTCGATGGCTATGGTGGGGGAATCGACCAGGGAAGAGGGGCAAACTGACCGAAGGCTCACGATTGTTTTAGGGCTGTCGAGAGTGGGATCGGGGGAAGGCTTGGAGGCAGCAAATCAACAAACGAGGCGCTCGGGACCTAGGAGGAAGAAGAGGTCGGGGTCGTTGCTCCAGTGGCTTCGGTGACGCGCGGCTCGATGCAGATGTCGAGGACATCGAGGCGGAGCTCTTCGTAGGCTTAGGGGGGCGCGGGAGAGGCTATGGCTACAGCGGCGAGTGAGCAGAGGCGACGGAGGGAGAGGAGAGGCCGAGGCAGAGGGTGACTTGTGAGGAGGGATCGATCGGGACGGCAATAGCGTCCTTATCCGGCCCGCCAACGTGACGGGGAGGCAGGCACGTAGGGAGCTGCATGGCAGCTCCGGCGTGGGCGTACAATGACCACGCACTCGGCCTCTTGGCCGCCAGGAGGACGACGACCTCCCTCGGCCAGGCCTGGCCTGAGCCTGAGGTGAGCTTCCTCTCTTTTTTCCTTATTTCTGTTTCTGTTTTCTTTTGTGACATTTGTTTTTTTGTTAGGTCCTCCACACCTAATTCAATATATGTTGAAATATTTTGCTAGGTTAGTTTGACTATTTCAAACCCACACAAAATGTTTCAAACTATTTTGAATGTCTAAAATAATTATAATGCTTTATTTGGCCTTTTCAGTAGCTTTACTATTTATTTTAAAATGACACATATGTTCTAAAAATTAGAAAGTCCCCTGATATATTAATGTCGGCATTTATCAGACACGGGGGGGGGCATTTTTGATGGGCATTTTGGATTTGTTGATTTTTCACCACAGATGAATTGGTTTTATTCAGGTGAGGTGCTAGGGTTTATGTTGATCCCCATTTCATATTGATGCAATATGAAAACATGATGCACACACATGCTAACTAGAGCAATGCTAACTAGGCATGTGACAACTAGGGATGACCATGCTCTCTATGGGGTCCCGTGGGGGTCTTGGCGCTCACCTCGGTCACCCTGGTGGATGTATCTCCTTGAGTGGTGGAGATGAAGAGGACGACGGTGGCGACGAACTAAGGGCGCATCAAGGAGGGAGATGATAACTCCGACGCCTCGTGATCGCCAGCAGCACCATCATCAACAGCTAGCTTCGGTAGCACCACCATCTGCACCCGCCCTCCGCCTTCTTCCTCCTTGTCGGCTCTGTTCCGCCGTGCTTGGGTTGAGGGTCCTTCCGTTCCTCCAAGAGGCGCGTCCCTCTGGTCCTGGCAAGGATACGCTGAATCCTAGCTAGGTGCTCCTTTTGCCCTCTTTTTCTTCTCCGCCTTATTCGTGGGAGGAGAGGTACAAGAAAGGCATTACGTGGCACTTGTCTTTTTATTAATCAAAAGATGTGGATGCTAGCCAAGGTTTAGCTACTCAAAATGCAATCTCTATCAAAATTGTATCGGCACGTAATGAAAGAATGTTATTTTTTCTTCCTTAAGTACTATCCTTGTTCCCTCTTGTTACTATTGTGTTGTATGTCTGTCCTTGTCGCACGGTGCCACTTTTCGGGCTACTGATAACCACGAATGCCAAAGGGGAATCAAGGCCCCCGCAACAGGATGGCATTGTCTCCCGGTAGGGCTCCTTGCTAGTATCGGCGCGGCCCCCAACATTGATGGATATCAGGAGTTTGGGAACGACTCATCACGGCAAGTGTTTTCTCGACGTGGAATACTCCATCGCTCTCATCTAAAAAGAGGTTAAGGATTTCCTGTAAGGGAGAAAATCAACATGGAGTCTGAGATATGCGATTAAACTTGTCTCATCCAGGCGGTATCTTTTTCCGAATGTGCTAAGCCATCGTCCTTGTCCTCTCGCCCTGCTACTATGTTTTTCCTGACAAACAAACACCGGTGTGTGAGATGCCTCAATCCCCGAAGAGAGAATTTGACGACAAGGGTTATGAGCTCAATAAGCATTATATAAAATATCTTGTAATTGAAAAGTAGTAACATTGCAACCATAATAAGATGCAGAGTAAACATGCCATGCAATGATATGATGCAATGCCTAGCTTCATTATTGTTGATCAGGATCTGTGCCTGGCTTTGTACAAAGGGTTACATGCAGCTTCGACAAAGCTTGTACAAAAGGTGGCTATCGGGGACTGAGCTTGGAAACCACGCCTTACTAGTAGAACTTACGAAGATGCTTAATGTTCCATGACTTAAGCACCTTGGTTCCATCTTCGGTCTCCAGATGGACAGCGCCAGGTCTGGTGACTCGTGCTACCTAGTAAGGGCCTTCCCACTTCGGCGTTAACTTGTTGGTACCCTTGGCGGACTGAATGCGCCTAAGGACAAGGTTACCTTCCTCAAGGCTATGGGCGTGGACCCTATGGCTATGGTAGCAGCGTAGGGCTTGATGGTAGCATGCAACACGCACAGCCTCCCAGAGACGGTATTATCCGAGGAGCATGGCATCGTCATGACGTAGATGCTCTTCCTCTACTTCGTCGTATTCAAGTACTCGAGGTGACCCGTATATGAGTTTCATGGGGAGAACAGCTTCCGCCCCGTATACTAGGGAGAAGGACGTCTGGCTGGTTGCTCCATTTGGTGTCATTCTAAGGGACCAAAGAACCACCGGCAACTCATCTATCCAGCGCTTGTCGCTCTTCCATAGCCTATCAAAATTCATTGTGTTGAGTCCTCGCAGCACTTCAACATTCATCCTCTCGTCTTGCCCGTTATTTCTTGGTTGAGCAATAGAGGCGAAGGAGACCTCACTTCCAAGGTTTTGGATGTATTGCATGAAGGCGCGACTCATGAAGTGGGTGTCATTGTCAGCGAACACTCTATTGGGAACTCCAAAATAGCACACAAGTCCTTTCATGAACTTGATAGGTGATTGCGCAGTCACCTTCCTCATTGGCTCCACCTATGGCCACTTTGTGAACTTGTCGATTGCTACGAACAAGAACTCAAAGCCCCCGACAACGCGGGGGAATGGGCCCAAGATGTCGAGCCCCCAGACCGAGAATGTCCAGGATAAAGGGGTCGTTTGAAGAGCTTGCGCTGGTTGATGGATATTATTGGAATGGAACTGGCAAGCTTCCCACTTGGTGACCAACTCTGTTGCATCTTGGAGACCTGTGGCCCAATCAAAACCCTGCCGGAATGCTTTTCTGACAAGGTCCCTTGATCCGATGTGAGAGCCACACACGCCTCCGTGAATCTCTGCCAATAGCTTTACTCCATCCTCCCAGCATATGCACCTTCATTTCACACTGTTTCATCGTCTTATGTACAAGCTGTCATCAACAAACAGGTAAATACTTGACTGACGGGCTACTTTTTCAGCCTCCTCTTGTGCTTCGGGGAGTTCTCCGATTTGAAGGAAATGGACTATTTGTTGCGCCCATGTTGGAGCCTGTGGCTTGACAACAAGGACTAATGGCTCCTCCTCGCTTGTGGGAGCGCATACCTCTATTGCATGAACCTAGGGCTCTGCAGAAGGGAGCTGCTCACCAACCGAAAGGGATTTCCCGTGATAGCTTCTCTACTAATGGCTTTGGGAAGCTCTACCTAGAAATGCTTGCCGGGGTTCAGCTTTCTTCTCTTCTTGGCATTGTGGATGGGGATACAGATGGTTGAGTGAGGTGGAGAACAAAAGTCCTGGTTCCACAGGAAGCTTCTATGCAGCGCACTTTGATATATGATTAGCAATACTGTTACCGCTTGTCGCACATGTTCTCCTTGCAATCCATCGAAGTGTTCCTCCAGTTTCCTCACTTCATCTACATAGGATTCCATCAATGGGCTCGGATAGTCTTTGTTGATTTGCTTCACTACGAGCTGAGAATCCCCCCTGACAATCCGTTTCCTGATTCCCAACTCCAACACAATTTTGAGTCTCGCAAGGAGCCCCTAATACTCTATGGTGTTATTGGTTGCTTCCTCCCCGGGAAAGTGCATTTGAATCACATACCTGAGGTGCTCTCCGGTGGGGGCGACAAGCAGCATGTTTGCTCCAACACCCTGAGTGAGAAAGCATAGCATGAGTACATGACCCACTCCTTGGGTGCCTCCTTGACAGGGAGAATTATCTCTAGAGTATCTTCGTCTAGCGTGGGTGCCCATTTTGCAATGAATTCACCCAATGCCCTGCTCTGTATTGTCGAAGTGCTCTTATACTTCAGTCAGAAGCTTGACGAATCGAGTGCCCACTCAACTATCCTGCTAGTAGATTCGGGGTTCCTCAATATTTGCTGTAGTGGAAAGCGGGTGACAACTATTCAATGGCGCAGATTCCCCGAGGCCATGATGAGGCCGAATATCAGCTTTTGTACTCCAGAGTACCTTGACCTAGCCCCCTGCAGTATAGAGCTGACAAGGTAGATTGGTCCTTCAACAATTTTCTTCTTTGCCACTTCCTTGTCACTGCATTTGCTTGCTTGTTGAGGTCTCCCTTTCCCTGTCTGGGTTCCTACAGCAGATGCTTCGGTCTTGCCCCCGGAAACAATAGTCGTAGCAGTTGCATCTTCATCCACATTTCGCTGTGCCACCAGCGTTGCACTAACCACTAGATTTGCTGCTGCCAGGTATGGAAGCGAAGGTTCTTGCAGTTTAGGAGCGACTAAGGTGGGAGCAGAGGAGGGTAAGCTGTCAGATCTTGCAGTGCTGCTTCTACTTCCGAGGTCCACTTCATCGTCCTAGCCTTCTCCAAGAACTTAAAGAATGACTGGGCACATTCAATGGATATGGAGATGAATGTGCTCAATGCGGCAACACATCCAGTCAAGTGTCTGATATCCTTGATGGTCTTGGGCACTTGTATCTTCTCGATAGCTTTAATCTTCTCAAGATTGGCTTCTATTCCTCGTTGAGACACGAAGAACCCAAGGAGCTTGCTGGAGGGTACGCCAAACACACACTTTTGAGGGTTGAGCTTCAAGTTGATCTTGCATAGATTTGCAAAGGTTTCTTCTAGGTATTGTATGAGAGTTGCTTTGTACTCTGTGTTTACAACTATATCATCCATGTACACTTCCACATTTTTGTGCAGCTGAGGTTCGAACCCAATCTGAACGGCCCTGGCAAAGGTAGACCAGCGCTCTTTGAGACAAAGGGCATATGTACAAAGTAGTACGTGCCACACGGAGTTATGAATGCAGTCTTTTCTTCATCTTCTTTGGTCATGAATATCTGGTGGTATTAGGAGTAGGCATCCAAAAAGGAGAGAAAATCACACCCCGAAGAAGAATCAATGATCTGATCGGTGCGCGGGAAGGAGAAGGGGTCGTTCGTGCATGCCTTGTTCAAGTCAGTGAAGTCTATGCAGAGCCTCCATTCCGCATTCGCCTTGCGCACCACTACCGGGTTGTCTAACCAAGTCGTATGTAGTAATCCTCTGACCAAACCAGGTGCTTCAAGTTTATTGATCTTCTCGGCAATGAACTGTTGCTGCTCCAAAGCTTGCTTCCTTACTTTTTGCTTGACGGGTCTGGCATAGGGCAGATAGCAACGTGGTGCTCAACTACCTCCCTGGGAAAACCAGGGCTGTCAGATGGTTGCCAGGCAAACACATCGACATTCAACCACAGGAAGGCAACAAGCATGCTTTCCTATTTGTCGGTAAGTGTGGCACTGATGGTGAAGGTACCATCAGTGCCATCCAACCACGCCGGGACCTTCTTCGTCTCAGGATAGGTGATCTTGGTCTTCTTGTAGGTAGAAATCCGCGGCAGGTCATCGTCAGGTGCAGTGCACTACGCAGAGGCGTGCTTCCCACAGTCCTTGCAGGTGTCTGCACCAGACTTCCTTGCTTTCTTTGAATTTTTGGCAGGAGCTGGGATTTCTGCTGCTTCAGCTACTACCACGTCTTGATATATCTTGTCCACACATATGTCTGCATGCTTGTTAGATGGAATGGAGATGATTTCAATGGGCCCTAGCATCTTCATGGTGTTGTAAGCGTAGTGGGACGTTGCCATAAATTTTGCGAGAGCTGGTCATCGAGAATTCCATTGTAAGGCAGGGGAAGTCAACCACATCAAATACCACCTTCTCGGCCCGGTAGTTCAATTCCTCACGAAACTTCACAGACAAAGTGATCTTTCCCTTGGGTCGGCTCCTGCCAGGGTTGACACCTTGGAATGTACCCGTTGCCTTGAGCTCTCGGTCAGGGATCTGCAGCCTCTCCACCACCTTACAAGAAATCAGGTTCAATCTTGCCCTGCTGTCAACTAACATCTTGGTGACTTCGAGGTCGCGAATTCTTGGGGATACTAACAATGGCAAACATTCGATTGCAGTGGTATGGCCAGGATGGTCCTCTTCGTCGAAGATGATAGGCGTGCAGGACCACCTAAGTGGTTTCATGGATTCCGTAGCAGGTTTCACGATGTTGATTTCACGCGCCCATTGCTTGAGCTGGCGGTAGGAGGAGTTCAAAGACGCACCCGGTAGTAGGTCAACACACATTGCCTCAGTTGCCTTCTAAAATTCTCCATCATTGGAATCCTCCTCTTCGTCCATATCCTCACTCATGTCATTTATCTCTTCCCTCTCGCAGCATATGGCTGTTTTTCCGTCTGTTGCGGGGTCTTGCCACAGTGACATCCTCTGCCACCATGGCCCTTCTTGGCAACACCCTCCTGGCCTTTCTCCTTGACGTGCTTCTCGTATTCGGCCCTCTATTTATCAGCCAGTTGTTCAACTTGGCGGCATTCTTGGAGATTGCAGCCTTTGGTGCGGTGGATCTTGCAGCACGGCCCGTCGGTCTTTCCAGTTTTCTCTGCGGCAACAACCTACCGGCAAACAGTGCATGTGGCAGCTCCCTTGCCAGGGATTTCACGTGTGGCCTTAGTTGCCTACTAAAATTCTCCATCACTGGAATCCTCCTCTTCATCCTGATCCTCACTCCTGTCATTTGTCTCTTTCCTCTCGCGGCATCTGGCCATTTTTTCCTTCTCCTGCGGGGTCTTGCCACGGTGACCTCCTCTGCCACTATGACCCTTCTCGACAATACCGTCCTGACCTTTCACCTTGTCTTGCTTCTCGTATTCAGGCCTCTATTTATTAGTTAGTCATTCAACTTGGCAGCATTCTTGGAGATCGTGGACTTTGGTGTAGTGGATCTTGCAGTACGGTCCTTCGGTCGTTCCTGTTTTCTCCGTGGCAGCAGCCTGCCAGCAATCAGCACATGTGGCAACTCCCTTGCTGGGGGTCTCAGATTTTTCCTTCTTGTCGGTGCTGAGATCATCAGAGCTCTCAACGGCCAACACCACTTTTTATTTGCGTTTCTTGTTGTGTTTTCGGTTCCTGCCCTTCGAGCGAGGGGCATCGTCATCATCTGAATCAACTTCGACACTGGCCTCCTCTCCAGGCAATTGCATCCATTCTACAGCATGAGCACACATTTTGCGCCTGTTCAAGTGGAACGCGGCAATCACAACGGTGGGGTGTATCTCCGGAATGTTGCAGTGTACTCGACTGAATCTCTAGATGTATTTCCGCAAAGTCTCTCCCTCCTTCTGCAGAAAGACATACAAGTCATTGGCCTGTCTTGGCTCTTGGTGGCCGTCGTTGGGAAGTTCAGCAGCATCTAGACTCGCACCATTGCTTCCAATCTCGAATCTAGCATGTCAAAGGAGGCGTATTGCAACGTCGCCCAGCTCCTGGTGGGACCATGATGGTTGTCGCTGCGTTCCTGACGTCGAGCTCCACTTGCTAGGGAAGCTTAACATGGAGGAGGCCGAGCCCGTGGGTTTGCGGCCCCGCTTGCCGCTCCATCTTGTTCTGTTTGTGGCGCCGACTCGGTGGCCGTGCCGGTGACGGGTGCAGCTAAGGGGTCGCAGCATGCTCTAGATTGTGCGTCGCTTTGGTGTCCATGGTTGTCATCATGGCATGGAGGTGAGGACTGGTTGTTTCCTCCACCTGTGGCACCAGGGCCGTGTAAACCAGGGCATTGTTGTCGTTGCTCCTCTCCGGCGTTTCCTGCTCTATCTTCGGTCGCGGAGGACACGACGGTGGTGCCACCTGCGTCCACCGTGTCACCCACGTTGTTTGCATCGCTTGTAGTCCTTGAAGCGCCGATGACATGAAGAAGACGATGATGTGGATCGATTTTCCATTCATGAACTCGGGTACGCAAAATTGACGCACCCCCTACCTGGCATGCCAAAGATGTCAGGGCAAAGTGCACTCGATCACCTATGGGGCCGCAAGCCCCTTTGTGGTTCAATGGGGGCGGAATCACTGCACAAAGAGAGGAGATAGCAAGACAACATGACGATCATGACATAGGTGCTTTACCCAGGTTCAGGCCACCGGGAAGCGTAAAACCCTACTCCTGCATTTGGTGGATTGATTGGAAGAACATGAGAAGCACCTAGCACTGTAGCCCGACAAGGGCTGCATTTGGGGGTCCGAATCCTTAGATAGGTTGCCTTGGGCCTCCCTTTATAGCACAAGGGGCAACCACTATGGCAAAACAGGCATTGTATGATGACTGGGTAGCTAGTAGATGTTATCATACGTAACTCTGACATTATGGAAAAAATACCATCATTGCTAGTCTAGGTGGCGTGTTCGGATGCATCCCAGCAAGCTCCTACCACTGCTCTAGCTAACTGCTGCACCACGACTTGACACGCCTACGGACGGGTGTCAAGGGGGTGTAATCGTCTTCCAGCGCGTCACCACGTGCTTAGCGAGAGACACTTAGCCACTTGGGAGCTCGACACTACATCAATAAGTGACTGAAGTAGCGATGCGGTGAAGCGGTGACTGATTGGCCCATGCTCGTCAGAGACTTGCTTGCCGGGTCTTCTCAGGGTGCGAGTGCCTCAGTCCCCGGCAAGCACCGGGGACGGGCCAGGGATGCTCCGAGCTTGTTTTGGGTTGTTGTACCGAGCCTATCATCGTTCTTCGGCCTTGAGTTGAATTGATTGTCATGGGTTTGGCTACTACCGCCTATGCATAAATCAAGGGCACTGGGTACCCACGACTCAGTGAACCGACAACCTCCACGAGAGAGGTCCTCGGCAAGACCGAGGCCGCCCTTGCCGTGGACAAAAAGAAGGCTGCCAATGCGAAGGCCGTCTGCGAACGTGTCCTTGCCAAGAAGGAAGCACAGGTCGGCCTCAAGGCGCTCCTGGAGCAGGTCATGCAGGAGCATCAAGTCTAGCTGCAAGAGGACCTAGAGATTCGCGTGATGGAGCTCGCGGACCGTGACTCCAAGCTCATGAAGGCAGCAGCCGAGCAGGCCATAGAGCGTGGGCGGCTAGAGACGCTGTAGCGGGAACTGGCCGAGGCCCAAGAGGCTTATGCCAATCAAGTCTCTGAGGTCAACGCTAGACTGGACACTCGAGAGAAGGAGATTCAGGCCGTCACCGATGCACAGGCGGCAGCGAACCATGTTGTGGTTTCCTCCCTCGAGCTTAGGGTCTGCCAGGCCCTAGTCTCTTTTTGTAGGTCAAGCATCGATGCTCGTCTTGTCCCCCCGAGCATTTGGCCATGTCGAGTTCTCCTCCAAGCTCGTGGGGAAACTCAAGGAAGCGACGCGGAGGGTCGACGGCCTTCTGGAGGAGGAAAGCCCCGGCCTGTTCTCCGTGGCGGCAACACGCATCTTCAACAACCTTCTCCTTTGCGATCCCTACTTCGACCTTGGTGAGATGTCCCCCCCACCGCATGGGGAGTCTCGCGGCAACCTGGCAGCAGCCATGGAAGGCCACATGTCTGTGCTACTCGATAATTTCTTTTGCTTTGACCACGGCAAAGAGCCTGCGGCGAGCCTTCCTTTACCATCCTGAAACAAATTAGTTCTGCCTCGGGGAGGCGTGAGATGATGGTTTTAATTGCAGGGAATTCTTGAACTTTGTAATAGTTGTTTCCTATTTGTAACTTTCCTCCTGCTTGCCATTGTCCTCTGCGTCGACAGGGCCCAGCACTGCACATACCTCAGCCATCATTAGAACGCTAGGTCGTGATGCCTGAGCAGAACCAAGAGGTGAGGGGCTACGGGAGCGAGCATAGGATCCTAAGACATGATGCTCAAGACCCCCCTTTGACACGCAAGCGGCTTGATTGAGAGCCCTGGTGCTCTGCATTGGTATGGCCCAGCCATGCACGTACCTCAGTCGTTGTTAGAATGCAGGTTGCAATGCCTGAGCAGAACCAAGAGGTGAGGGTCTATGGGCGCCAGCGTAGGCTCCTGAGGCATGATGCAAAGGATCCTCCTTTTACGCACAAGCTTCTCTGAAAAGCAGAACTGCCTTACGAGTGCCGCGGACTCGCCGATTTACACTTGGGTGTCGCACAAGGAAACCAGACACCAAGGACCTAGGAGGTGACGTGCACGGGGAAGCCCGCAAGACAGAGCTCGGTCGTTTGGATTTTTCAATGCTTTAGGAACTCACCTGAGCACAGGCACCGTGTCCATCCCCCACTCGCGCGAGGTACAAGGGAAAATTGATTGGCACGGAGCTCAGTCGATCTTCCACCAACGCGGAGCATGGGGTTCCACTTGGGCGTGCGAGGGAGACCTCCCGAGGCCGAGGGGCATCTCTTTCGGGAGGCTCCGAGGCGTATATAGCCCGAAACTCATTGTTACGTGACAGTGTCACGGGCGGCGACTAAAGAGATGTCGAATGCCAAGGCACACGACTCAAGGGCTCCTTCATCAGTCTTTATGCTTGTTGCGCCTTTTTTCACACAACTTGTGTGCACACGGGTCTAGCGGATCCGAGGCGCGTCATGTCAGGCGGTCACCTTCAGGCCAAATCACATAGAGGACCGACATCGAGGACCCAGGAGGTGACATGTATGGGGGCAGCCCGCTAGACAGAGCTCAGTCACTCGGATTTAACAAATTTGTAGTGATGTACCCGAGCACAGACGCCATGCCGGCCTGTCTCATGAAATGACTCGGGGAAGGCCTCCCACCACATAGCGTCTGGGTGGCGAAGTAACCCCAGGTAGTCATACATGTCGTGCCGCACCCTAGCTCGCCTACTCGCGATAATCCCTGAAGAGGAGAGACACCAAGGACCTCAGGAGGTGTCGTGCACGGGAGCAACCCACAAGACATAGCTCGGTCACTTGGATATATCAACGCTGCAAGGACGAACCCGAGGACAGATGTCGTGCCGAACGCCAGCTGAGGGACTCTCCAAAGATGAGCCACAAGGGAACGGCGATTTCAAATGGAGGCGAAACACAAAGCATAGGAATCGAACCACCATGGACACAGGGGTTAAGCAAATAACATAACTTTTGAAGGAAAGTGATAGGGTCTACTACACAAAAAAGCCAAAAGTGCTGCGAGGGCGGATCACGCCGCCCCTGGGGAGCCGCGTCTTGAAGGCGCCCTTGACTTGAGCAAACCAAAAAATAACTTGTTGACCACGCCGCTGCTGAAGCATCAAGTCGTCCAGCGAGGCGTGCTGCTGACGCCTACACTTCAGGGATCGTCTGGCCCCCGTGGCCTTGGGGCCCCTCATGTGCCATCATGAGCTACACCGACCTTTGGAAGGTGATGCTGGTGCTCACCATGTCGAAAGGCATGCGGATGCGACTTGTGGAGACGCGCAACGGCTGGAAGAGGCCTCGGGAGCCGGCCCCTTTGATGCCTGTGACATCGATGCAAGTGCGTGTCCCGCCGCTCCTATCGGGGGTACTTGTTTGGATGTCAAGGCGTCCTGGCTGGTGCTCCTCCTGCAACACTTTGATCTCCTGGTCGACGAATTCCCGTGGCCCTGGCGTTAGCGGCCATACTCCTCGCTTGCCGGGGTGCACATTCAGACATGCCTCCAAGTTGTGCTCGAGCTCCTCCCTCATTATGCTGACCAAGTCCGATGCCTTTCAGGTGGAAGCCCCAAGCCCGTCCTGATAGAGGCGTCAGGCGTGCCTTCCTATGCTGGGAAGAGGCCGGCGATGGCAGCGAGCATGTGGCACGCGTTGTCCATGTCAGGCGCCACACCCTTTGCCTTGGCGGCATCGGGGGTGGTCAACAGTTGCTTCTTCTTTGGGGGCGAATCGCATGGCCCCACATCTTTCGCGTCGTTAGGGTGCTCCACCGCAGTGGTCTTGTAGGCATGCTTGAGGCAGCAGAGGGCATCCTTCCTATCACAGGTGATGATGATGACGCCGCTGCATCCTAGCATCTTGAGGATGTTGTAACCATAGTGCGTCACCGCCATAAACTTGGCAAGCGTGGGGTACCCCAAGATTCCGTTGTACTGGAGGCCGATGTGCACCACATCAAAGTCGATGAGCTCAATGTGGTAGTTATCATGTGTGCCGAAGGTGACCAGGAGCCGAATCTGCCTTAGTGGAGTGGTGGAGCCATTGGACACCCCGGGGAACGGCCTGGTCGACATCAACTGGTCATAGACACATGGAGCATCTCGAAGGTCTCCACGGAGAGCATGTTGAGGCCTGCACGTCCATCGATGAGGGTTTTGGTGACCATGACGTTGTTGATGGTTTGGGTGCACATCATGGGGAGCAATCCTGTGATAGCCCAGGACCAGAGGCCGTCTATGGCGTCAAACAAGATGGCACACTAGGACCACTTGAGGGACTTTGCGGCCTCCTGCATTGGAGGGCGGCGTTAACCTCGCAAGCGAACTGCTTGAACCAGCGGTTTGATAAAGGGGCATGGGCTCCCCAAGAATCCATGCCACAACACGGGGGCTCCTGGTAACCCCCAGCCCCCTCATCGCGCTGGTTGTCGTTGTTCCTCCTAGGCGGTGGCGGCAGCAGAGGGGGTGCGGAGTTATCCTGAGGGCGCGCCTCCCGAGGATGGTCACGTCAACCGTCGTCCCGGGGATGCTCATTCCAGCCCTGGCAAGGTTTGCTGCCGCGACTGTCCCACCTATCGCTGCCGCCTCCGCGGCTAGCACCGTGGTAGTTGCATTGCAGGCATCGGCGAACACACTCGTCTCGAAGGATCTTGAGCCCCTAGTAGTCTTTGGTGTTGTGGGTACGCACGTCATGGTAGAGGCAGAACGGGTGGTGGTCCTTCTCAGGCAAACCGTGGTCGCGGCCACACTTCTGCTCAAGATCTGCCACGAGTACGATGGGGCCCTTGCGCTTGACCTCCTTGGCCTTGGTCTTGTCATCATCCGGCGCAGCGTTTGGGTCATCTTGGACGAGCATGCGCCTTCCACGACCTTGGCACACTTGTCGGCGATGCTGAATAGCTCCATGGCAGTGCTTGGGTTTGCCTTGATGGCGAGCTTCTCACACATCCTGAGATCCTTGCCGCCACTAGAGAACACCGTGATGATGACTTCATCCGTAGCACCTGAGATCTTGTTGCGCACCTAGCTGAATCACTGGATGTACTTGCGCAAGATCTCTCCAGTACGCTGCTTCACATGTTGCAGGTCTACGATGGTGAGGGGGCAGTCGTGCATACCTATGAAGTTGGCGATGAACAACTGAAAGCACAACATGCTCCCTGTGTGGTTTTGATAATTCATGATAACATACATTGTCTCTTGGACAAACACCTATATCTAGTGTATTTCAGATAATAGTCCATGGAGAGTTGAGTTGGCAAAAGGATTGAGGAGATTGTGGAGTTACCCCAAGCTTCAAGAAAGAGGACTCTACATTTTACATTTGTGAGAAATCACTTTGAGTCCATAGGAAAGCCAATACTATTAAAAGGGGGTAAAGTTTTGATGGTGAACAATATGCTCAAACGTGCACAGGTGATAGTCACCAAAACATCCACAAACTCTCCCACCAAAGGATTTCCAAAGCCAAATATGCAAAATCGATGCAACCAACATTCCTATCCCGGTGCCACCGATTCTAAACCCTAGACAGACTCAGCCAAACCCTAGCACTTTGGTGCAGCCGACACTTCAATCGGTGCCACCGAGTTGGGTTGCCAAGTTTCTGTTACGCAATCGGCGTCACTAAGTTTGGTAAATCTTACCGTTGGTCACTGTGGGGACCCCAACTCATAAGTCTTGATCACGGAATGTATGGCACAGTGATCCCAGAGATCAATGCTCACTAAACATGATCGTCCATTCCGGTATGACCATGTATCAAGAGTGACCACACCACTCCCGTCACTAGTAATGCGGGCTCCTTGCCAATACCCAGCAATGTAATCAACAAAGCCCCTTCCCATATAGGAGTAGAGTGGTTACGCATGTAAGGTTGGGATGGTCAGCAGACCTAAAATCTAATCCGTTTTTGAAAACACACATACTCACTTGCTCCGATACACCACTTCTTTTGCAAGTGGTCACGCAATTCATCGTCATCTCCCTCGGGCATTAGTGGCACCTGACGGGGTTTTCGAGAAGTGTTTGAAAGCATTTTTTTCCATCACCATGCATATTCCCGATCCCACTTGCATAGAATCTACTAGCATCCTATGTACACCCACCCTCATAACCCTCACAAGGTGGTAGGGTCATGCACGATGCAACTGTCAACGGCAAAAGTATCGGAAGCAACCCACCAGAGGGTTCACTACTCCACATGATCAAGTATAAAAAAAAGTAAAGTGTTGTATGTCATCCTATTAAAATGGTTTCTTAACATGGTCAAAGGGCTGCTTGCCTGGCTTATCAAAGTCTTCGAGGTCTTCACCCGCTTCACGTCCACTCCGAGCATTTCATCTACTTCATCAACTATCACCGGAAACAACCGCAATAAGCAACACAACAAGCAGAGAAATAAAAGTGCTATATAATTAGAAGATTTATTTTTCTTGGACACCTTAGGTCATAAGAAAAATAATCAGGAAGGTTTCATTGCATTTGGATCAAGGAAAAGTTTTTGAATGGTGGGAATGATGGAAATGATATTCCTTTAAGATGTCAACAGAAAATATTTTTATAAAAATGAGTGGATGGACCCAACAATTAGGGCATGATTTTAGAAACATGGAGAAAGTGGTTTCACTGGATTTGGAGTTGGTATGATTTTCCTAAAAGGGGAATAAATGGGAAAAGGGGCATTTATTAGGTCAAGCAGAAGAGGGGCATGGGAAAAATGTTAACCATGCCTAGATAAATAGGGTATGGTTTTATAGACATCTAGGATCTTGAATCATTCCATGTGAAGTTGATTTGAATCCCCTAGGAATTTACAAGTGGGGCATTCCTTAGTTCAAAATCAAATTTGAATTTCAACCTTACGTAAAATATTGTGGGAAAATGTGAGAACCACATTTTTGGATAGATCATGATTTTTGGAATCCGTGGATACTTGAATCATCAAATTTGGAGCTAGAATGAATTTTGAGGGATTATTCTTGTCTCTCAGAAAAAGAAAATGGGAAAGGAATTTTTACCCAGCGCAAAAGCCGGCTAAACTGCGCTCATAGGCGCAGGATAGCGTCTAGGGCAGACCAGTGGCCTAGCCTGACAGGAGGGAGGCCACGACGAAGGCGCCCCCATAGAAGTGCGCCTTCCTTGGCAAAGGCGGCATCTAGCCTTTCCCTCCTCTACTTAACGGGCGAGGCCCACCCACCAGCCTCGCAGGCTCATCGACAGGCGGGGCTCGACGGCTGACAAGGCCATCTTGAACCTCCCGCCGCAGGAGAGGCAGGGGAGGCACGACGCAGATTGCCGGTGCCACCGTCCATTGTTCCTGATGTCCTGGCCACTAGTGGGCCCATGGAACCAAGCTGCACCCATCTAGGTGGCCCTTGGGGCTTGGGTAGCCGGATTCCGAGCGTGACGGCGACCATGAGGCAAATCACAGGGGGTGACAGACCTATGCCCCTTACAAGAATCTCGTCCTCGAGATTCCTAGGCTAGGCATGGGAAGGACGCGGAAATGTAGAGGTGATGTAGTCTTCATGTTCCCATTTGGCTTTTGGTCCAGCGTGGTTGTCCTTTTGTGTCTAGAAATGCTTGCTAATATGCCTTCGAGTGCATCCTTGACTTCATCTCAGGGTGAATAGGGTTTTGGCAAGGGCCTGGCTTGCGTGTGTATTCCAAGGTCGAAATACGTAGCCAAGTAGTGTGTGTGTGTGTGCTGGTCTTGGGACTACTCACATTGGTTAGTGACATCTAGATGTCTCGCGTTATAATAGAAGGGTTGAGTCTCGGTGTAGCTTCTCATTGGTGGGGAAGTCCTTAGGTTCCTTAAAGCAGGAGGTCTTCAGTCATAGGTGGTCTCCATCCTTGAGAGTGCTGAGGTGCGTCATCATGGGCTTGTCGTCGAGATCTTCTGCTTGAGTAAGTTGCCCAAGTAGGTTCTTCATTCTTGTTTGGTCGGTTTTCTTTGTCGTCATGGACACACATTTCTGGAGGGTCCTTGAGTGTTTGGTCTACTCGTCTCTGCGTGGCAAAGTCTGCGCTGAGTCTTGTCCCTAAGACTGAGCTTAGAGACTTGGTGTCAAAACGGTTCTACTATATGGGAAGGTTCTGAGGGGGTCGTAGATGAGCTGGCTACCCAAAAGTATAGACCAATAATCCAATCCCCAGGGTCTAAGGCTTGGCAAGCATGGTGATCTACCTTTGACAGGTGGCTTCCCATGGTCAGGTCATGGTTTACGCCCTAGATGGAACCAAAAAGGCTAGCAATGAGGTCATGACAGTCGTTCCACTCTGTTCCAGGCATCTGAAGGAAGTAGGGACGTAATGCTCAACGTACACCCTCAAGGTGGTGGAGTAAGGGGTGTCGTCAGATCCTCAGCTCCTTCTTAGTCAGGAACTGATGGATGACCAGCCATAACAAGGGGTTCTTCTACCCTCTTACTGTGCAAGGGCTTCATCATGCTTGGACATCAGTGCTCCTGGATATACTCTAGTTGATGTAGCTGGCAGAGGTGTGGTGGTTGACTTCTTTTGCTTCTTCTTTGTTGTTGTTATTACTTCGCAATCGCAGTGGTCCATCATCTTGCTTGCGCAGGAAGTCTTCTCCTATAGGGAGGGTGCTTCGTGAAGCCCAACTCCTTCAAGGTGGAACCTTTTATGCTCGAGAGGCATGGAAATTGGTGTTCCGGGTCTAAAAAGGACTAAGGTGTTACTCCTCTCATTGGGTAAATAAGTATGTCATCCCGGAGGACGACAACCTATTTCCCGAAGTACCACATAAACACGTTGCTCATGGGGTATCTTAGAGGAGAGACCATTCGTCCCGGATGATCACTAGTCTCAAGGGTTCGAGGTCCAACCTAGTAGAGGTCTTCGTGGCCACCTTCTTTACGGAAAAGGTGGACAGTGGTCACGATGGGGTATCAACCATGGTCTTTTGACTTAGATCCAGAGCCTATGGTCTTAGCTCGACCGCGTCGTGGTCCGGTAAAGCTTCGGGTTTCAAGGAGCTTAGGATGTGAGTGAACGTCTAACACCTTATCCTAAGCACAACTATTAGATTCCAACGGTACTACCTATTACTCCAAACAAAATCACCCTATATTCTTGAGGGTATCATTTGATATAAGTCAAATCCAATATTGCATATGCTACTCATATCTCCAATGTTTTGAGAGAAGGACTATGCTGAAATATCATATGTATACTATAGCTAACTCATCTATATCCCTACATAAAAATCCTCGCGATAACTTACAAGCCGCTAAGCTTGATCATGTCACTACCAATCCAATTGTCCTTCTGACCTGTCCAGGGTCTCAGGTACTGCATTCCTATGCTAAGAAAACACGTAATAAACCAATCCAAGATCTTGTTTAGGTCCTACGAATATAGTTAATCGATCCTCCACTATCATCCACTATTACCTGATCCATTACTACTACAAATCCAGCATCGATGGTGTCCAACATAATCTCCTCGAGTTCACATAATCCACATATCATTGCAAGGACTATGAACTAACAACCTCATGGCCAACTACACTCCAAGGTCGAGCTTATATAGATCCCTAAATTACCCCTAACATCATCCGATTCCTTCTGCTATCATCCACCGAGAAACATGGTATCATGATCAAGATTATTTGACTAAATCCAAATTACTCCGAACCATGTGGTTTAATAGATCTTGAGCACCGAGTAGGATTACCTATTTAAATCCAAGGTTTGCATCTAGTAAGAATTCCCTACTAGTTACTCCAATCACTATCACTCCACTATCTACATTACTTGCCAAAGTCAAGGCATTAATCCATCAAGAATTCAGCCTGGGATCATATTTGTCCCACTGATCCAAATTTCTCAAGGGACAAGTTACGCTACTCTATCAATCTTGGTCCACCAAGTTGGTCCACCAACATTATGCCTCGTAATCCACCAAAGGGTCTCAACTGCTTCCTCAAGACATCAATCATGGCTAAATCAAATTATTGCCCGCAAATAGTACATCCTCAGAATGATCCTTCCTTATGGCATGACGGTTCTAGTGCTATCGTAAGGATGAAGGATGTGTGTTCACTATGATCACTAGCTCCATAATGAACCCTGTGCTAGGCAGGGGTTATTGAAGCTCAATAAGTGCTCTGGCAAAGCCGTGCATTAAACACGTGATTCATAGACTTGTGCTGGGGAGCTTGTGAGGTATAGGTTAGGCAAGGGAGGGGTTTCCAATCTTGATGGAGAAGCATAACCCTACGGGGTTGCGCCTTGTTGAGTTTGTTGTACTCGAAGTCTTCGGTGTTGGTTTCTTGTCGAGGTGGATCCTTGGTGCATCTTGTCTTGCTGGTCTTAAGTTGATGAGAGGGGAAAGAGGGAAAGTAGCATCGAAAGGAGAGCCTAAGGGGCTGGTATAGTGCAAATACAATCAAGCAAGTGCCAAAAAGGCCAAACACAAACATCAAGGTAAGGTAGGTGATATAGTCGCGCACTTGTTGCCTAGGGCAAAAGTGTGACATACACCAAAGCACAAACAAGAAAAACAAGCAACACATATCATGGTTCCATTCGAACCATCATACGGACTCGACTTCGCGTAGGGGACACATGACCTATCCTACCATAGGGGTTCTCGGACTCAGTAGTCATGCTTGCTTCGTGTATTGGAGAGGAGTCCGCTTAGCCTTGTGGGTCTTCCTCGGGTGTCGCTATGTCTTTGGTTGTTGTTCATCAAAATGATCTTGGTTGCGCCTAAAGAGTCCTTGATGACTTTGGGTCTGTTGAGTTGACGATGATAGTGAATCTTCAGGAAAGTTGTTGACAGGGTCTTCTGGTGTCTTCGTAGTCGTGCTAATGCATTCTAGTGTTCTGAGACATCGAGGGTTCCAGGTAGGCAACCTTTCATGCAATGACATTAGCAAGGCATGGTAGATTTGTATCCTGCAGGTCACATTGACGATATTATCAGCACCAAGAGCGGGTGATGATGAGGACCATTTTCCTGCTCACTATAGTGAGGTGGACCAAATGGAAAGGTTATCACTCACCGGTGGTTGTCGATATAACAACGAAAAGGACAAGGTTCCTCTATTAGCGATGCATATCATGACATTGCATGTCTTGTGCCTTGGTCATCGAAGGCCAGGGTGGCATCATCCTGAGGCTGTGTCAAGGGTGTCACCATCATCTAAGTCTTGACGTCCTCATCCTTCGAGAAGGTGTCTTCTGCTGGTAGCTCCTTGTCTAGTGTTGCCAACTTGGGTCCAAGATATGTCAGCAATCGCCTGGCAAGGTGGCTTCCTTCTAGGTTACCCACGAGGATCACAAGGATTCCCGTGGTAAGGGGCACGAGCATAGTAGCGACCATTTGCAAAGTTTTGAAAAAGTCGACGAGGAGAGTTAAGAGAAAAGTGGTGGAAGTGCTAAGGCAGAAACCTTTGCTTACTTTGAAAATCTAGGAGAGGTGAGAAATATAGAGGTTTTGTAAGTGATTTTGAAGGGTCTAGAAAAATAGTTTTGTCCTAACTAATGTCTATGTTAACTAAGGGCTTCCTACAATAAGGATGGATCTGATACCAGCTCTATGGGGACCCCGACTCATAAGTCGTGATCAGCGAATGTACGTGCACAGTGATCTCATATATCAATGCTCACTAAACACACAGAAAGTGCATAACAAGAGTCTTACATCCATTCCATACCAGTTTACTCGAATATGGCCTTCATGCCCAAGTCTTCATGTGATTGCAGCGGAAATCTTCAATGATAACGTGAACCCATGCCATCTCCCTTAACCCTACAGTCATTCTGACTAGGAAGCTTCCTAGCTCGCACGTCCGTCACCAAGGCAATCTTCATCATAACCTGATCTTTCTTGCCTAGCCAATAAAATAACCGGTGGCAATCCAACGAGTACTTTGAATGTACTCGCAAGCAACCCATCTTTGGAATAAGGCAATAACAATGCATGATATACACTGATAGGTAAGTTTTGCAGAAAGCTAATTTTGAGTGTAATGACATGATCAAGTAATCTAAGTAAGCACCCATCAATCCTGAACAGGTGTTCTTAAGAACATATCATGTTCATCATCATAAGAAGGGGGTTGGACATCTCATGTTCAACCATCACACCAAGTCCTCAGACTGGTCTCATGTATCGTCTGAACATCTCATGTTTAGTCATCATGCCAAGTCATCCGACTCGACTCAAATATCATCCTTGTCACCACACACACACACACACCAAGTTTGCGAAAACATTTGGACGTAGTTTAAGAAGGACCTCCAACTGTCCATGACCGCGGACACGGCTATTCTAATAGTTTTACACTCTGCAGAGGTTACAAACTTTACCCACAAGATTTTGGGAACTTCCATGTCATCCACGACTCATGATATATTACATACTCGAGGTAAGCACCTGAACAATGCCTTTCCCCTGGCGATACTAAACAAAGAGTCCATTCGATTGGTACCCAGCCCTCACGATGTACATCATACGAGCCTCGCTCTAGATCGTACCATCCATGAGGGGACCAACGGTGTGCCCGGTGCCTGTAAAGATAGCGCATGATCGTCCATTCCGGTACGACCCTGTATCAAGAGTGACCACCACTCCCGTCACTAGTAATGCGGGCTCCTTGCCAGTACCCACCAATGTAATCAACAAAGCCCCTTCCCATATAGGGGTAGAGTGGTTACGCATGTAAGGTTGGTACGGTCAGCAGACCTAAAGTCTAATCCGTTTTTGAAAACACACATACTCACTTGCTCCAATACACCATTTCTTTCGCAAGTGGTCACGCAATTCATCGTCATCTCCCTCGGGCATTAGTGGAACCTAACGGGTTTTTCGAGAAGTCTTTCAAAGCATTTTATTTCCATCACCAGGCATATTCCTGATCAAACTTGCATAGAATCTTCTAGCATCCTGTCTACACCCACCCACATAACCCTCACGAGGTGGTAGGGTCATGCACGATGCAACTGTCAACGGCAAAAGTATCGGAAGCAACCCACTAGAGGGTCACTACTCCACATGATCAAGTATAAAAAAAAGTGAAGTGTTGTATGTCATGCTACGAAAATGGTTTCTTAACATGGTCAAAGGGCTGCTTGCCTGGCTTATCAAAGTCTTCGAGGTCTTCATCCGCTTCACGTCCACTTCGAGCATTTCATCCAATTCATCAACTATCACCGGAAACAACCGCAATAAGCAACACAACAAGCAGAGAAATAAAAGTGCTCTATGATTAGAAGATTTATTTTTCTTGGACACCTTAGGTCACAAGAAAAATAATCAGGAAGGTTCCATTGCGTGTGGATCAAGGAAAAGTTTTTGAATGGTGGGAATGATGGAAATGATATTCCTTTAAGATGTCAACAGAAAATATTTTTATAAAAATGAGTGGATGGACCCAAAAATTAGGGCATGATTTTAGAAACATGGAGAAAGTGGTTTCACTGGATTTGGAGTTGGTATGATTTTCCTAAAAGGGAAATACATGGGAAAAGGGGCATTTATTAGGTTAAGCAGAAGAGGGGCATGGGAAAAATGTTAACCATGCCTAGATAAATAGGGTATGATTTTATAGACATCTAGGATCTTGAATCATTCCATCTGAAGTTGATTTGAATCCCCTAGGAATTTACAAGTGGGGCATTCCTTAGTTCAAACTCAAATTTTAATTTGAACCTTACATAAAACATTGTGGGAAAATGTGTGGACCACATTTTTGGATAGATCATGATTTTTGGAATCTTTGGAAACTTGAATCATCAAATTTGGAGCTAGAATGAATTTTGAGGGATTATTCTTGTCTCTCAGAAAAAGAAAATGGGAAAGGAATTTTTACCCAATGAAAAAGCCGGTTAAATTGCGCTCATAGGGGCAGGATATCGTCTGGGCTGGCCTAGTGGCCCGGGCTGGCGGGGGGAGGCCACGACGAAGGCGCCCCCACAGATGTGTGCCTTCCCTTGGCGAAGGAGGCATTTGGCCTTTCTCGCCTCCACTTAACGGGCGAGGCCCACCCGTCAGCTTCGCTGGCTGACCGACAGGCGAGGCCTGATGGCTGACGAGGCCATCTTCAACCTCCCTCCGTGAGAGAGGCAGGGGAGGCCAGACAAAGATTGTCGGCGCCACCGGCCGCCGTTCCCGATGTGTTGGCCACCGACGGACCTGTGGATTCGAGCCGCACCCATCTAGGTGGCCCTCCCGGCTTGGGTAGGCGGAGGCCGAGCGCGACGACGACCATGGCGGAGGGCAGTGTCGGCTGAGACGGCATAGTGCCATGGCCACACGGTGAGGCTTAGAGGGGGGAGCTCGGGGAGCTAGACTTGTTGTTGGATGTGCCCTTGTGAGGCTTAGAGGGGGAGAGCACCGGCCTGGAACTCGGATTCGAGCAAGTCCTGAGGCAGGCCTCACTGGCTGGAGGAGAACGGGAACTCGGTAGGAGCAATGGGGAGGTCCGGGTGGTCCATGGGAGAGGGAGAGGGAGAGAGCAAAGGGAGGCAGCAGGCGCTCAGGCGCGGGCTTAATTAGCCCTGTCGAGGCACATCGTGGATGGAGTCCACGGGCGATGCTCGGGCATGCCTGGCAGGGGAGAGAGGAGGGCCAGGGTGTCACATCCCTAACTAGGTGTCATAGGATAGCATGTGTGTGCACCATGTGTCAATTTTGCATCAACATGAAATGGGGGCTAAAAGAAACTCCAAGATCATATTTGAATCAAATTAATTCAAAGTTGTGAAAACTCAACAAATTCAATATGCCCTTACAAAATGTTCCCTATGTCTGATAATTATGGACATGATTATAACAGGGGCCATTTTAAATATTTGAACAACTATAGCAATATAAAAATAAATGATAGAGCCTTTGAAAATGCCAAATAAAGCATTATCATTATTTCATATTTCAAAATATCCTAAAACTTTTATTGGAGTTTGAAATATTCAAACTTGATATTACAAAATATTTGGGATATTTTATAAAAGTTTTTGTACCTGAAAAGAAAATAAAAAAATGTCAGAATTAGAAAACCGAAAGTAAAAGAAAAAAAAGGGGAAAGGAAACCTACCTAGGCCCAGGCCATGCCGGCCCACCTGGCCCAGGGAGGTTATCATCCTCCTGGCAGCCAAGAGGACGGGCGTGTGGCCGGAGCACATGCGCGGGCGTGCCTTCACGCCGGCAGCTGCCTGCCTGCCTCCCCCTTGCCAGCGCGATGGGGATAAGCTCAGAGAGCTGTCCCCATCGCCCTCTCCCTCTCGCTCTCGTTCGCCTCTCTTCCTCTCCCCCTTTGTCGCCATGGACGCCGAAGCTCCTCCGTGTAGCACCGTCGCTCCAGCCGCTCCCCTACCTTGCTAGGTAGCTCCAGAGCTCCGCCTCGTCGCCCTCTTCCTTCTCGCCAAGCCGTGCATCGCCAAGAGCTCCCCATTGCCGCATCGCCGTCGTCTTCAACCTCCGGCCGCTGGCAAAGAAGTGAAGCTCGTAGTTGCTCCAGGCCTACCCCGAGCCATCTCTCTACGCCGCTACAACTGCCATCAGCCCGTGGTCCTTTTTTCCTCTTTTCCCCCTTCGATAGGTCGTTCTAGCGTCGGATCCTCTCGGGTCCGAGAGCTCCTCGCCGCCGGCGATGACGTGGTCGTCGTTGCAGCAGCCCAAGCTCGCAACTGAGCATGTAGTCGTGCTTAGGATGATCCCAGGCAGCTCTAGGAACCCTCAGGTGGCTCGTTCGAGCTCCGGCTCGACCAGCCCGTGCTCGCCCGAGCTCCGGCAGCCGCCGTACTCATCGCCGGCGCCGATTCCGGCCATCCCAGCCGCTGGGAGGTGTCGGGCTCGACACGTGCGAGCGAGCAGAGTAGATCGGTGCCCTTCGCCGTCCGTTTGGTCGCCGGAGGAGGAATCCTGACCCCCTCCGCCATCCCTGACGTCGCCGTTGGCTCAACGCCGGCGAGTCAACCAGTTTGACCACCAGGGGTTTGACCCCCTAGGTCACTGTCAAGTGGGGCCGGGCCCTGTTAGTCAAATCCTAATTAGCAATCTAATTAATTAATATAATTAACCTAATTAGTCACTGACCAGTGGGCCCAGTGTTGATTAAGTAATTAGGATTAGTTTTAATTCTCTAATTAAGTGATTGAGTCACTGACATGAGGGCCCCACCCTGTTAGGTTTGACCTGGCTTGGTCAGCTGACCTGCTCACGCCATGATGACGTCAGGCTGATGCAATAAAAGGAATTTCTGGTTTAAAAATAATTCGAGAAAATGCTTAAAACATCAAAAATTCATATAAATTAATCTGTAACTCAGATGAAAATGATTTATATATGAAAATTTATCAGAAAAATCCAATGAATCTAATGGTGCTACAATCATGAATGTTAGAGCAACCTATGTAGAAGAATATTAACATTTGCTAATAGGTTAATATATGGAATTTGAAATCAAGAACGATTTTGAACCTATATTCAAACTCACTTCAAATTAAATTGGACATTAGCTGCATCAGATCATCCACACATGCTGCCATGTCATGATCATGCATCATATTGTTGCACTTGCGTGTATTGATTCCTATTTATCTGCATTATGGTAGGCCCTGCTTCTGAGGATACCCCTGAGTATTCCAACGAAGGAGAGAACCTTCCCGCTACCTAGCAAGGCAAGCAACCCCCTTGATCATTCTGATAATATCCCACTCTCTTGCTCCTGCTCTTGTTTATTGCATTAGGACAAACGTTCACTTGTCTGTCATACAAGGTAGATGAACCTATTCTTTTGCATGACCTATCATTGTCAAAGTAAATAGCTAAACCTTGCAACCTAGCATACCTGGTAGATGCTTGTGCCATGATGTGCTTAGCTTACTTTGCCTGCTATGCTTGCTATGCCTAGGGTTGTGTCAGGTTTGTTTCATCTGGGTGATGAACTGGAGTGAAACCATGTTGTTCTGATGTGATAAGCTTACAATGAACTCGATTTGGTAAAGGTAGTGATGAGAGGCTATGTAGGAGTACATAGCGGGTTGTCTCATTGGGACCGTTCTTAGGAACCGAGTTCCGTGTTTGCGATCCAAGACTAGATACGACCACACGTTGGGATACTTAATTGACCCTCTCGACTTATCAGTCGCTTAGTCCTTAGTCCAGGAGTTGCAAGTAGTTTCTGGTGTTTATAGCATGTTGGAGGCCTTGCGTAGCGCTGACCCTAGGGCTGGGTTATGACGTGGTAGGCAGTGGCACGGTGTACCAAGGGTCACCCGAATGGTGGGCTTGGGAACCCTGCGCACATCGTTTGGGGCCGTAACTGAAACTTCGGTCGGACATCCATGCGGGTTCAGTCTCAAATAGGCGATAGCCTGGACTAGAGGTCTTATGTGATTGACGGTCATGGCCGACTCCCTCGTTGGGCTTACGCTTGAAGGTTGCCGAGGTGCATGGTTTTATGAGCACACAGCGGTAAGTGGCGAGAGCATGTGTGAAGAACTACACCCCTGCAGGGTATGAAACTATTCGAATAGTCACGTCCTCAGATATGGACTAGTTGGAAAGCTTATGTTGTTCATAGATAATCAAATGGATACTCATAGAAATATCAAGACAAGTGTGAGTACCGTGGATGGCACTCTTCTAGGAGAGGGAAGTGAATCCATGGTGGTGTATTATCATGGAGTTAGTGGACTCGTGTGCGATATCTAAAATTTAAACAAAGAGTTAAAATTGTGTAGTGTAGGTTAGCCATGAGTCAAAGTTGGCATTGCTGCATAAACTCCACCACCCCCCTTTGTTGATACATGTGCATGAATTGACTATGTCTGCTTTAAAGACTTGCTGAGTATGTTTGTACTCATGTTTGCTTAATAAATGTTGCAGATGAGACCCAGGACCCATCAGGTGGGTTATTTCTAGATGTCAACGATGCGGAATAGCTGGTGTCCCAGCTATGACCCTATGCCCTATGGCGGGCTGTAGATAGTCAGGCCATGCGCCTTTTTACCCTTTCATCTGTCTATACTCAGACAATTTATGCTTCCGCTTGGTTTGTAAGAACTTTTTTGTATGACTTGAGTGTAGGGTCATGTGACCCCTATATTTAAGAACATATTATGCAAGGCTCGTCTGAGCCCCTTAAATAAAAGTTGTTGTATGGTGATGTTGTGATGCCGTGGTTGTATCTATGCATATCGGGCATGTCTTGTGTACGTGTGACGTGCAATGGTATGTATGAGATCCGACACCTAGTCGTGTGCCTTTAGTAGTACTCTTTACGGAGAACTGCCTCTTTGTGCTTCCATCGAGCCATGGTACCTTGCTACTGCTTCGGACACATTGATTGACCGACATGTATCATTCTTTGCTGTTGTGTCCGTCCCTTCAGGGAAATGTCTCGCAGTGTAATGGAGTCCCTGTAGCCTGCTACGACTCGTCTACATGCAGTGATGGCATTTATGTCTCAGGGTGTAATGGAGTCCTTGTAGCTTTCTATGACTCGTCTACAGACGCTTGAGGCCGACACCTGTAGTGTTGGGTTACGTATGCCTGTTTCCGTATGGATGTGCCACTTGGGTTCTATGACTAGTCATGTCGGACCGGGTTCTCTTTCGTTTGATTGCCAGCGACATGTTCACATACGTGAGCCAAAAGACGCAAACAGTCCCGGCTAAGGTAACGCTGCAGCCGTGGAGCTTACCGTGCATGAGGCCGCAAAGTGATGTGATATGTTATAGTTTGGATTCATATGACTTAGGATCGGGGTCCTGACAGTGTTGGTATCAGAGCCTGACTGACTGTAGGATTACCAAGCCAAACCGGTCGAAGTTGAGTCTAGAAACACTATAGAAAAGTAGGGGAATTGATTGTGGAAGGGAATGTAAGGCTCTTTTTACTCCTCTTCCCAAGTTATTCTATTCTGAGTCATTCTCATCTTTTCTACAGGGATAAGAACTAGGCTTCTCATCTATTGCTTAGGATGACGAGTTACTAACCATGGACCACTAGCTAGCTTGTCTGCAACAGAATGTTGGTACTCAAGTATTGTTGGTGTGACAAACAGATGGAGAAGAGATTTGAGTCTAGGAAGTCGAGTGGTTATGGTTTTCCAATCTTTTGCAGTTGTCTCAAAATCCTTTTTGAGCAATTACAGCCGTTATGCTGTCCAATTTCTGCTAGAGTCTCTAATGTCTTTGCATCATTCTCTGTTTCAGATGCCTCCTCGTCCTTCCCGTCAGGTGGTCCGTCTGACCAGGTGCATCGATGTAGCGGGTCACACGTCCATGTTGGTTAGAGTTATGATGGAGGCTGGTTACTATTGGTACCCAGAGTACACAGCGGAGGAACAGTATCGAGATTTCAACAAGAGCCAGTATTTGTGTACTGTTAAGATGTATCCTTCATATCCTGGAGCTGAAGAGCCGCTTCACTGGACTTATGGACTAGGTGTCACCATAGATATGGCGGTTCAGGAGGCCACCCTTCCAGGCTCTCGTCAACAAGGCTATCAATGCCGAGTCTGGACAGACTGACTATGAGGCCATGAGGAAGCACAACCGTAACTTCAGCCCCGCATCTGGCTCGGGCTCCAACAAACGCCGGGTCTGGGTCCCCAACGCAGCTCTGCCGCCAAGATACACCATGAGGCCATCCTTCTAGGCGCCTCGCCCAGCTCAGCCCAATCCTTTAGCCAGGTCACTTGGAGGTCCGTCTGCCAATGTTGCTCCCTGTGCCACCGTGGTCTGCTACAAATGTGGAGAACCAGGACACTACTCTGGTGATTGTCCTCAGAGCAATGCTAAGCCTGCTGGATGTGGGAAGCCGGGAAAAGCCTTCTATGTGAAACCAGCTCTTGCTCGTGGACGAGTGAATTATGTCTCTGCCGAGGAAGCCATTGAGGATCCTAATGTTATCCTATGTACGCTCCTTGTCAATAGTCATCCAGCATCTGTTCTATTTGATACTGGGGCATCTCATTCTTTCATCTCAGAAAGTTATGCACAGTTCCATAACATGTCTTTTTGTGATATGCCTACTCCTTTAGTAGTTCAGACTCCTGGTTCAAAGTGGCAAACTTCTAGAGTGAGCCATGATAGTGAGATTTGGTGGATAGGCTAGTCTTCCTAGCATTTTTGGTAGCCCTCAAGTCTTCGGACATCAATATCATTCTAGGCATGGATTGGACGAAAGTCCACTATGCTAAGATTGATACTCATACTAGGAATGTTCAACTTACACATCCATCGGGTGAGATAGTTAATGTCTCCACTCGAACAACCAAGTGCCAACTCTATTCCCTCAATGCTAGCCCTCTTCCAGAGTTAGAAGATATTCTGGTAGTCCGTGACTTTGAGGATGTCTTTCTAGAAGAACTGCCAAGAATTCCTCTTGTTAGAGATGTTGAGTTTGTGATAGAGCTCATTCCAGGGACTGTC
This sequence comes from Hordeum marinum, assembly GCA_022496015.1. Classification (NCBI taxonomy): domain Eukaryota; kingdom Viridiplantae; phylum Streptophyta; class Magnoliopsida; order Poales; family Poaceae; genus Hordeum; species Hordeum marinum. Next base: position 202,746,461 of record CM039673.1, read on the forward strand.
CCAATAGCCAGAAGACCTTATAGGATGGCACCCTTAGAACTAGCCGAACTTAAGATCTAGCTCTATGAGGCTTTGAAGAAAGGTTTCATCCGTCCTAGTTCTTCTCCTTGGGCTTGTCCCGTCCTCGTCGTCGAGAGGAAGGATGGATCGGATCGGATGGTTGTGGATTATTGGCTAGTGAATCTGGTCACCATAAAGAACAAGTATCTGCTCCCTAGGATCAACGATTTGTATGATCAACTCCCTGGCTCCTCTGTCTTTTCCAAAATGGATTTGAGGTTGGGACACCATCAAATAAAAATTAGGAACGGGGACATTCCAAAAACGGCTTTTGTTACTCGTTATGGCCAATACGAGTACACCGTTATGTCCTTTGGTTTAACCAATGCCCCATCCACCTTCTCTCGCCATGTAGTACTCTTTACGGGAAACTGCCTCTTTGTGCTTCCACCGAGCCATGGTAGCTTGCTACTGCTCCGGACACATTGATTGACCGGCATGTATCCTTCTTTGCTGTTGTGTCTGTCCCTTCGGGGAAATGTCTCACAGTGTAATGGAGTCCCTGTAGCCTGCTATGACTCCTCTACGTGCAGTGATGGCATTTATGTCTCATGGCATAATGGAGACCTTGTAGCTTGCTATGACTTGTCTACACATGCTTGAGGCCAACACCTGGATTGTTGGGTTACGTATGCAAGTTACCGTATGGATGTGCCACTTGGGTTCTATGACTAGTCATGTCAGCCCGGGTTCTCTGTCGTTTGATTGCTAGCGACATGTTCACAGACATGAGCCAAAAGACGCAAACGGTCCCGGCTAAGGTAAGGCTGCAGCCGTGGAGCTTACCGTGCGTGACGCCGCAAAGTGATGTGATATGTTATAGTCTGGATTTATATGACTTAGTATCGGGGTCCCGACATAGGGAGGAGGGGCCCTACCGTCCCGCATGTTGAGGACGCTGAGGCGACATCGAGATACATCACCACGATGCCCAAGGTTGTCGGGTGGCTCTTATTGGGCAAGCTATAGTGCGTGCATGCACTATAGCGTGCTCCACAACTCGAGCTCTACATGCCATGGTGTGTCCTCTTGTGTCTAGAGCATCTAGGGGGGAATAAACAAGGTCTATGTGGCCTTGGATGCTCTGGGGGGGTCCCATTAGAATAGGAAGGAAGTGAAGAAGAAGGTACAACATTGCTATCCAAGGGTAGAAATGGCGTTTTACCCTACAAATCATTGAGCTGGGGGGCTGGGTTTCTTCCTGGAGGTATAAGGGGTCAAGTAGGGACTGTGGTAAAAATTGTGGGTCAAGGGGAATAAGTTAAGAGGGGAAATCAGTGATTTTTAGAAATGACCAGAAGGTGTTTGATGGTAATTTGGCTAGGCAAATGAATTCTACTTTCCTTGAGATTTAACAGGACCAAATGGTGGTCAAAACTACAGTTGATAACCAAGTTTGAGATTATCTGAAGAATGTTGCCAATGTAAACTTGGTAAACCCTAGAAATGGACAAAAATGGATTTCTATAGATCTGATCATGCAATTCTATTCCCCTTGATGCACCACTTGCTGTGGTGAGTTATTTTAGGGACTATGACATGCACCAAAAGTTTGGGGCACAATGGGGAAACTTAGCAATGTAATATTACCAAATTCTTGAAATCAACAAAAATAGTTTTGAGGGGATTTGGGCAAGTTAATATGTTCTCCTTGATGCACCACTTGGTTTGGATGCATTATTGCAGGATTATAACATGTCCACAAAATTTGAGCTAAATAGGAGACAGTTGGTAATGTAGAGTTGCTCAAATTTGGATCTAGACAAAGAGGGTTTTGCGACATTTTGGTGAACCAAAACTATTGCGATTGAGATGAAACTTGGCAAGATGACCAAATATATCATATGTGACATTCTAGAATTTTCCTGGATTTATTTCAGAATTTTCTTATAGAAATAATTCAAATGCTTGGAATAGGCAGAAATGGTTTTGAAGGGATTTGTCCAATATTTTGCGCATGACCATGTGTTGAAACTCTTATATATGGACAATATGTCCACTGCGTTTCCCTAAATTTTCTCAAATATTTTTAAAGCATTTGAATAATTTTTCCCTATAAAAGACCATTTCTATCCTTAAGAAAAAGCCTTTAAATAAAATATGAAAATAATCTTTTAAAATAATATTTTGTGGTTTTGGGAAGTTATATATATAGTAGGTTACAAATAAAGCATTTGGGGAAAAAGGATCCACCCAATTTGAGGACTTGTGGTACAAAATCTCAAATTAGGGTTTTTTGAAAAACTAATTTAAATAAATGCTTTTTGGCCAAAATAATGTTTGATAAAAATAGTTTTGGGTACTACTCACATGGCATGATCATTGGGCAAGAAGTTTGGATCAAGGAACAGAGTTTTGAGAGTAGGAGGGATTTTATGAATATAGAGCACTAGCAAGCAATCAAACAATCAGCAATCAAGTCAAGCATAACTAGCACACAAGAGTTTTAATTGGCCGTGATTTTGGAATCATGAAAATTAGTCATCAGGCAAATCACAGGGTGTGAGAGTCACCTTGTTGGTGCAACCGAGAATCGTATATCGGTCCCTCCGAGATTCAAAAGTTGCCACTTTTTGTCACTTCGGTACCACCGAGAATTATACATCGGTGTCACCGAGCTGGTCATTTCATGTGTAACGGTTGGATTTTTGGGGATGCCTATATATACCCCTTCACCACCACCCACTCGAAACAGAAGCACTCGGACCTATTCCATACCTATCCTCCTCAGTTTTCTGAGAAAGAACCACCTACCCTTGTGTTGAGGTCAAGATCTTCCACTCCAACCATATGGATCATGATTTCTAGCCTCCCCAAGTTGCTTTCCACCAATCCCATCTCTTCTACGAAGCCAAATCTATGAGACAATGATTGTGTGTTGAGGAGTTCATCGTCATTACCGAGCCTATTACCTTTTGGAGGGTGGTGGCTCCTAGATTGGTTAGGTGTCTCTTGGGAGCCTCCTACTTCGTGTTGTGGAGTGAACAGAAGTTTGTTAGGGCAAGGAGATTGCCTACTTCATGAAGATCTACCCATAGTGAGGCTAGTCCTTCAAGGACACAAGCCGCATGTAATAGTCAAGGTTGTTTCTTTGTGGAACCCTCCGTGGGTAGAGCCCTTCGTGGACTCTTGCAATCGTTACACTCTGTGGGTTGAAGACTCCATGTACGTACACGTACGATAGCACCACCTATCAGAACCACGGGAAAAATCATCGTGTCATCACTTGTGTTTGATCTTCCTATCCCATCTCTTTACTTACGTGTGCAATGTCTTTACTTTCTATTGCCATACTTGTAGACATGCATGTGTAGGGCTGTTAGACTTGCTAGAATTTTTAAAATAGTTAAAATCATCCAACCAATTAACTTGGGAAAAGGTTAGGTTTTAAATTCCTTCTAGTAGTCTATTCACACCGTCTAGACACCCCTCTCTCGATCCTACAAGTGGTATCAGAGCTTTGGTCTCCATTGCTTCGGTTTAATCACCGTGGAGGAAGAGGGATGTGTCTAGACTAGAGAGTTTGAGTTGTAGAGAGCCCATTCTTGATGGAGAGTACTATAGTCAATGGAAGAATACCATGATTGATCAATTTAATAGATTCCATTTGACAAAATATATTGAAAACCCTTATGTGCTCCCTATTGATGAATTGCATCCCACACACGAAGAGGAAATTAACATGCTTGGTAACCTAAGGACTGTCAATCTTATTGTTAGAGGTTTACCAACGTTCGTGCTTTCGCAATTGAAGAACTTTGCATGTGCCTATACCTTATGGAATGATTTGGATAAACGATATCCAAATCTTTCCTTAGGAAATCTTGATGAAATTCTTCATAAAACCATTGCTTTTTACAAAATGAAGCCTAGTGATCCAAACTTTGATATATGCCTATTTGAGCTTCGTGATCTTATACATGCTAAAGGAGATGTCACCACTATCAACAACATTATCTTCGAATCCATTCGCATTCATAAACTTGAAGATTGTCATGATCACTATTCTAACGAATCTCTTGTTCTCTATGACGAGGATTTCCCACTTGATTATGACAATGTGGAACATGTATACTATGAAGAAGATGAGTTGTTCGACATCGAGCACGAGAAGATCATGAAGAATACGAGCCTCATGGAAAACTTTAAGGATTACATGTCCTGAGGAAAAGAGTGGATTCTTGACAGTGGATGTACGGATCATATGACTGGTGATAAAGACATGTTCCAAGAGAGCACTCCTAATCAAGGTCCTCGACGGTATGTGACCTTTGGAAACAACTCTAAGGGTAAGCTACTTGGCCTTGGTAAGGTGGCCATATCCCATGATTCCTCTATTGAAAATGTTATGCTTGTTGAATCGCTTGGCTACAATCTTCTTTTCGTATATAGGCTTGCCGACTTCGGTTCAATGTTTCATTCACGAAAATAGATTGGCAAGTGTTTCGTCAAGATAATCATAAAATGGTCTTTACCGGTTTCCATAGAGGTGATCTACACATTCTTGATTTCACTAAAAGATCCAAGCCTCTCACTTGTTTAATTGCAAAATCTTCTAAAGGTTGGCTCTCGCATAGAAGACTTGGACATGTAGGCATGTGAAATCAAGATAAGCTAATCAAAGCCGATCATATAATTGGAGTTAAAGATGTTATCGTTGACAAAGACAAACTTTATAGTGCTTGTCAAGCTGGAAAGCAAGTAGGTGGAAGTCATCCCATTAATAATATCATGACTACTAGGAGACCGCTTGAGTTACTTCATATGGATCTTTTTGGTCCTAGTGCTTACAAGAGTCTCGATGGAAATTCCTATGGTCTAGTTATAGTTGATGATTTTTCTACATTTACGTGGGTATTCTTTCTTGATGATAAGTCACAGGTTCAAAAGATCTTCAAGAACTTCGCTCGCAAAGCACAAAATCAGTTTGAAGTGAAGATCAAAAAGGTTCGGAGCAATAATGGATCGGAGTTCAAGAACACCCATGTGGATACCTTTCTTGATGAAGAAGGCATCTCACATGAGTTCTCGGCTACGTACACACCTCAACAAAATGGAGTTGTTGAGAGGAAGAACCAGAAGCTCATTGAGATGGCAAGAACGATGCTTGACGAATACAAGACACCAAAAAACTTTTGGGAAGAAGCCGTTGAAACAACATGTCAGGCCACGAACCGACTTTACTTGCACAAGCTTCTCGGTAAAACGGCATACGAGCTACTCACCGGTAACAAACCCCAAGTCGGGTACTTTCGGGTATTTGGCTCCAAGTGCTACATTCTTGATAAGCATCATCGTACTAAATTTTCTCCTAAATCTCATGAAGGATTCCTACTTGGTTACGGATCGAACTCTCACACTTACCGTGTCTACAACAACTTCACTCAAAAAGTTGAAGATACGGTAGATGTGAAGTTTGATGAATCTAATGGTTTGCAAGTCGAACAATTGCCAAATGATGTAGGTGATAAGGATCCTTCAGAAGACATTCTAGATCTACCCATCGGCAAGATTCTTCCCAAGGAGATTCGTCCCATTCGTCCCAAGATTCTAGATCTACCCATTCAGAAGACATTCACGTCAAGGTGAACCTCAACACGACATGGAGGCATCCACGAGCGGTACCCGACAAGATGATGAAGAAGAGGAAGTACATCATGAAGATACACCACAACCGCCTTCACCACCACCTCAAGGGAACGACACCTTCCACAACAACGAATATGAACAAGATGATGATGAAGAAGAAGAAGCTCCACCATCCAACAATCGGAAGCTAACCCGTGTTCGAGCTAAAGTGACCAAGAACCATCCCCTAAACCAAATATTTGGTGATATACAAATCGGAGGAATCACTCGCTCTAAATCTCGTCTAGCATTGAGCTTTTAAAGGTAGAACAAGCTCTTGAAGACGCAGATTTGGTGAACGCAATGCATGAAGAGCTACACAACTTCGAGAGGAACGAAGTGTGGACACTCGTGGAGAAGCCCAAAGATGAGCACAACATCATCAGAGCCAAATGAGTGTTTCGAAACAAACAGGACAAAGATGTTCAAGTCATGCGCAACAAGGCTCGTCTTGTAGCCCAAGGATATACGCAAGTCGAAGGTATGGAGTACGGTGAGACTTATGCCCCTGTCGCTAGACTTGAAGCTATCCGTATTCTTCTTGCTTATGCTAATCACCACGATATCACGCTCTATCAAATGGACGTCAAAAGTGCATTTTTAAATGGTGAAATTGAGGAATAAGTTTATGTTAAGCAACCACCTGGTTTTGTGAATCCTAAAAAACATAATTATGTTTACAACCTTCGCAAAGCTCTTTATGGTCTTAAGCAAGTCCCTCGTGCTTGGTATAAATGTTTAACGAAGTTTCTCATCGAAAAGGGTTTTGAAATCGGTAAAATTGATGCAACCTTGTTCACTAAGAGAGTTACTAGAGAATTATTTGTGTGCCAAATCTATGTGGATGATATTATCTTTGGTTCCACTAACCCTCAATTCAGTGAAAGATTTGGAAGCTTGATGTCTGAGAAGTATGAGATGTCTATGATGTGTCAGCTGAAATTCTTTCTTGGATTGCAAATCGAGCAATCAAGAGAAGGAACTTTCATCTCTCAAACTAAGTATACCAAGGACTTGATCAAGAAGTTCAACATGCAGGATTGCAAAGGTATGAAAACTCCTATGCCCACTAGTGGACATGTTGACCTTACCAGGGAGGATGAACCGGTTGATCAAAAGGTTTATCGATCTATGATTGGTTCATTGTTATATCTATGTGCATCACGTACCGATATTATGATTAGTGTTTGCATGTGTGCTAGATATCAAGCTACACCTAAAGAGTGTCATCTTTTGGCTGTGAAACATATTGTGAGGAACTTGATACCAACACCAAACTTTGGCATTTGGTATCCCACAGGATCTTCTTCTAATATTGTTGGCTATTCCGATTCGGACTATGCCGGTGACAAGGTTGATAGAAAATCCACCTCAAGTACTTGTCAATTTTTAGGTAGATCTCTTGTGTCTTGGTCCTCCAAGAAACAACATTAGATATCTCTATCTACTGCTGAAGTTGAGTATATTCCTGCTAGATCTTGTTGTGCACAATTACTATGGATGACACAAACGCTTAAGGATTATGGAATTTATGTTAAAAATGTTCCATTACTTTGTGACAATGAAAGTGCTATTAAAATTGGACATAATCCTATGCAACACTCTCGAACTAAGCATATTCAAGTTCGACATCATTTCATTCGTGATCATGTTGCCAAAGGAGATATCAATCTTAAGCATATTTTTACTAACAAGCAATTGGCCGATATCTTCACCAATCCACTTCATGAGAAAATATTTTGTCATTTGAGGAGTTATTTGAACATCATTCATGCCTCAAACTTGAGCTAGACTCACTCGGTTGCAAGCAAGGGCATGCGCTTTCTTGTTATCTCCATGTTCCCGTAACTCGTTATCATATGCCATGGAATTCTATGCTCCCTTGTATTGCATCTAACCTTTCATAGGTACTTGGAAGAACTTCACTCCACAAGATTGCCATCAACTCCAATCATAAGAAATCTTGTCGTTACCAAGTATCCACAACCCCTCTTGATGATGGAAGGAAGAAGACAACAAAAACATATCCGTGACACATACTTGAGCTTAGTTGCAAAATCTTAAGTAGTAACATGTCAATTGGATATATCCATTGTTCTTCCTTGCATGACTAACCTTTGTAGGTGACTAGTGTACTAGAACAAGAAGGATTGCTCCAAATTCAAGATGATCATCATCAACCTCGAGCATCCTCAATAAGTTCACCTACGAGTAACGTCATCAACATCACTCAAAGGTATGTACCGATATCCTTGAAAAGGCTTTACTCCAAGTCATGGGATAAAGCAACTCAAGTGATATGAAGATATAAAAATGCTTAATCGAAAAATGGTAACCCCATTTCAAGCTTAAAGTAGAGTATGACCTATGATCAAGTATTCTTCCTTGGCTCCTAAGTCAATATATTGTAATATAGGTGACTTCGTCAGTGCCCATCATTTAGTTAGGATTCTTACGTGGTTTGCTCTCTATTTGCATGATCTCTCGTAACCACTCAAATCTTATCTGTTTGATGTCCTTTGTAAATCTTTCGCATTTTTCTTTTTGAATCTATTTCGTTTGTCTCTGTGAAAATAGAAACTTGGTTTATTATTCGGCGCCACTAATATAAATAACTTGATTCTATCAAATTTGCACATAAGATGCACTACACAATCTCGTTATCATCGATTTATTTATCCCGGAGTCACCGATTTTCTTTGCCTTCAAAATCTGTGTTTCTTTGATATTTTTTATTTGTTTCTGTTCTTGTGATATTCTTGTTCCTTCGATGACCCCTTCTTTCCAAAAAAATATTATATATATATATATTTAGGGGGAGAAGAACAAACAACATTTCGGGGTCGAAATTCTTTATTCAAGGATCACTAGCTCCAAGGAGAAGAAAACTAAAATTTGCCAAAGGGAGAGAAGTTACATTCAATGATTCCCTTAGTCTTTTAATAAAACCTACTTTCAATAACCCTTGTTCTCTAGGATCCCTTTCTTGTCAATGATCACTGTCACTACTCCCAAAATTAACCTTTTTGGTATTTTATGCCAAAGGGTGATAATATCAAAGCTTCGTGCTAAAGGGAGAGTTACATGCTTATGCAAAGGGAGATATATGACTTAGGAGGAGAGTAAAATATCGAGTTCACACTTATATAAATGAGGGGAGAATAACAATGTAGGGGGAGAAAACTACTTTTGGAGAAAAGTCTCAAGTGAAAAAATGATTCCTTTTCTCACCCTATCCGATCCCAATATCTACATGCTGAGATTCAGGGGGAGAAGATGTACTACCATTGTCATATCAAAGGGGAGAAAAGATATAATAGATTAATGCTAAAGGTGGAGACATATCAATCTTAATGATTATCATATTTTATATGTTCTTCATATCTTGGTATTTGTTGATTTCTATTGCTTTTGTGTAGTAGAATACTCTTGTGTTTCCTAGCTTGTTTTCTCAAGTGTGTCTCTACCACTAGAATGCTCAAGAACTCAAGGTAAGTATATGCATTATATCTTTGATCAACATGATCTGTTGCTACTTGCACATATTGTTTGCAAGAGTGAAGTCTTGATCAAGGATATACATTTCATTCACATACATTGATGCATATAGCCAAGATACACATGACTCTTAGATCCCTTTCATCCATATGTGTGTCCATGCATTCCAAAGCAACTATCCTTTAAAGGAATACACACATTTAGCGGGAGCAAATCTAGGTCATGTGTTTCTCAAAGTCTTCATTGCATCCATGCATATCTTTCATTGAAGCTTTGATTGTATGTTGTCATCAATTACCAAAAAGGGGGAGATTGAAAGTAGAACATGCTCCCTTGGTGGTTTTGATAATTCATGACAACATACATTGTCTCTTGGACTAACACCTCTATCTAGTGTATTTCAGATAATAGTCCATGAAGAGTTGAATTGGCAAAAGGATTGAGGAGATTGTGGAGTTACCCCATGATGCAAGGAAATAGGTTGGCCAAGGTTCAATCAAGAGGACTCTACATTTTACATTTGTGAGAAATCACTTTGACTCCATGGGAAAGCCAATACTATTAAAAGGGGCTAAAGTTTTGATTGTTAACAATATGCTCAAACGTGCACAACTGATAATCACCAAAACATTCACAAACTCTCCCACAAAAGTCTGTCCAAAGACAAATATGCAAAATCCGTGCAACCAACATTCCTATCCTGGTGCCACCGATTATAAACCCTAGACAGACTCAGCCAAACCCTAACACTTGGGTGCAACCTACACTGCACTCAGTGCCACCGAGTTGGATTGCCAAGTTCCTGTTATGCAAGTTCACATTTTTGGTCCGTCCGAAAATGGTGAATCGGCGTCACCGAGTTTGGTAAATCTGACCGTTGGTCACCTTGTCGGTGCAACCGAGAATCGTATATCGGTCCCTCCGAGATTCAAAAGTTGCCACTTTTAGTCACTTCGTTACCACCGAGAATTATACATCGGTGTCACCGAGTTGGTCTTTCATGTGTAACGGTTGGATTTTTGGGGATGCCTATATATACCCCTTCACCACCACCGACTCGAAACAGAAGCACTCGGAACTATTCCATACCTATCCTACTCAGTTTTATGAGAAAGAACCACCTACCCTTGTCTTGAGGTTAAGATCTTCCACTCCAACCATATGGATCTTGATTTCTAGCCTCCCCAAGTTGCTTTCCACCAATCCCATCTCTTCTACCAAGCCAAATCTGTAAGAGGGTGATTGAGTGTGAGGAGTCTATAATATTGAAGAACAAGAGCCAGGAGTTCATCGTCATTACCGAGCCTATTACCTTTTGGAGGGTGGTGGCTCCTAGATTGGTTAGGTGTCGCTTGGGAGCCTCCTACTTCGTGTTGTGGAGTGAACCAAGAACTTTGTAAGGGCAAGGAGATCGCCTACTTCGTGAAGATCTACTCATAGTGAGGCTAGTCCTTCGTGGACGGAAGCCGCATGGAATAGTCAAGGTTGCTTCTTCGTGGAACCCTTCATCGGTAGAGCCCTCCGTGGATTCTCACGACCGAGGCGTCATAATGTTGTGGAAGCTCGGGCCAGAATTTGATAGGCCAAACCACCCTATGCAGCTCCCGTGTGAAGGCCCGACAGTCCGTGGAGTCCGCGGGGCTGACGCATGCGGGGACAACCCAGTTATGGCATTCTGCCGCTGGCACATCCTGGACGGCACTGTCCTCACATTGGCATTTTTCCTCGAGTGTTCCACGTGCGTCGTGCAGCACATGGCGAATGATCTTGCAACTGACCTCCTCCTGGGTTGGCGGGGGCGCTTCATGAGGTTGGTCATGCGGGGGGCACGTTGTGCCGGTGATCATCTGTGTCGTCGTACTGCAAAGGAGGGGAGGTGCTCCATGAGCCACATTCGGAACGAGTGTGAGGGCGCTGGAGATTCCTCAGCGACGGTAACGAGCCGGTGATGCGACCTAGCCACGCGTCGTACCTAGCCTCCGTGGGCGGTAGCGGAGCAGCACACATGCCATGAATAGCACTGCCTACATGTTCACTTGCTCGAGATGGGAATGCGAGGAGGAAGTCGTGGCGGTGCGACCGTCCCTCTGCGTGAGGGGTGCGCAGAGGAGTCCTATTGCTCGCGGGCAGCGGGATCGGTGGCCTCGGCAGCCTAGGCGCCGGTGGAGTGGCGGCAAACACCCCGGCCCATGGGGTATTTTGGATGACCGGGGTTGCCCTGCACTCAACGCGCTCACGGCGAGCGTCGGCCATTAGATCAACAAAGCTAGTTTCGGAATGGACGGGAGAACAGCAGTGCACCCCTACCTGGTGCGCCAAATGTCAGAATTGGGACTCTGCAGATCCAAGAGAGGTTATAACCCTACTCGACCTCACAACTTCATGGCGACTCTTTGATGGCTCTAGCTTTAAGAAAACGAACAAGGGCACACCGTTTACCTACGTTCGGTCCACCTTGTGGTATAAAATCCAACTCCTTCTTGGTGGATTGCTTTAGGTAGCAGATGAGTACAAGGCGTGTTCTTGACAGCCCAAAGACTTGTCCTTTTCTAAGGTGGTCAGGCCCCTCGTTATATTGGCGTTGGTCCTCTTCCCCCAAAATATCCAGCGGGAAGGGTTCCCTCAATGTCCAGTTTGAAGGGGGACATGGTCGCAGCCTATCCTGACAAAATGTGGTCTTCGCCTGCTAAAGCTCTTTGCCATGACGCGTTGGTGTGCTTGGGGGTGACCTCCGTCCTATCGAGTCATCGGTCCTGGTCCTCTTCCACCAAAAGGGTAACCTTTGGGGATTTTCTTTGGTAACCCCTGAGCGGGCGCTGCTCCCTTGTCACCAAAGAGGAAAGCTTCTTGGTCCACGCTGCTGGGACGACTCTATAGTCCGATCTACATCAGCCACGTGAAGGGGCAAGGCCGCAGGACCCCGTCATGCTGTCTTTTACGTCCTTCGCTGATCCCTCCAGATGGCCTCAACAGGGGGCATAGTAGGGCCCCAGGAGGCGCCCTCAAGAGGGAGCACTCCCTATCTCTTGAGGGGGCTTTTCGACTCACCCCTCGCGAGGAGGGGCCCCCCACGAGGGTCCGAATCCTAAGGCTCGGCAGGGGGCCTCACTAGGCCCACGGCACGTGCCTTGCCTTGGGCCGTAGGCAGACACGCCTGGGTACCCCTAGTCCCACGGGCCCGACAGAGTTCTCTTGAATAAGATAAAAGGAACTCGTGCTGCTTGACCTTCAAAATGTCGTCGGGAATATAATACTTGCGGAACTTATCCTTGAATTTATCTCACGTAATTTCATCATCAGCAGGCCAGCTAATTTTTGTATTGTGCCACCATATAGTAGATGGCCCTTCCAAATAATGGGTAGCAAAAGGCACCTTTTCAACTTCCAGTACGCGCAATTTTCAGCTTCTTTTCAATAACTCTTATGCACTCATTGGCTTCCATCGGATCTACTGCTTGACTGAAACATGGTGGCTTGGTCCGCTGAAAATCTGACAACTTAGAGTGTGAACTGTTATGGTTATTATTGTTCTGCCCAACCATAGTCTACATATTTCTCAGGAATTCCATCAGATCTCGGTTTCTCTTCTCTTCAAACATCTGCATAATCTGTTCTGTTGTGGGTACTTGAGGTGGAGGAGGGGTGGCTGATATGGTTCTGGGGAATGTCCTACTTGCGTGGTGATCGAAGAACTGGGGTATCGTCACCACCATGATTGATGCTTCCATACCTGGTCATCCTATATTTGTTTCCCAATACGAAGCATTGAGATGATTAACATCCATAAGGAAAATGGGAAGGCAAAGCAACAATCCCCAAAAGAAAACAAGGAAAACCAAGGCGAATAAAAGATAGCCACATAACATCACACATCATACATAGAAATACTACATCATGGATAATACTACTCCACTACACACATACGACCATACATTAATTTGATACTTGTCTACTCGCGGCTGTTAGAATCGCCCTAGGCGTCTAAAGGACATGTTGGTATCTCCTCGAACTCTGACTCTAACTCGGACTAGAAACTGATAATGTTAACCGAGACCTCCAGGGCAAAGGAAACATGACGACGCTGATAGGATGGCTCTCCCTCATGGTCTAGAGTAGGATGAATACGAAGCATAGGGGCAGCTGGAGTAGCAAGGAGTAAAGACAACTCCACTAAATAATCCTAAGGAGTCACAGTCGATGTATCTGAGTTACTTTGGGTGGTTGCAGCCATAAAGGGTGTAGGTGGAGGGATAATGACTGGAGGAACGACTGATGCATAGGAAAGAGAAGGTGGAACAAAAGCAGATCGAGCAGTTGCAAGTGCCTCTTGACTGTTGTTCACCTCCATGGATAGGCTATGGATGAGGAGGTATCTAGTCGTTATGTACCGAGACATATGACTAGCTCAACGATTAGACTCCGGATGAATGGCAGGAAAGCGGTCTTGTCCTGGTCGAACAGGGACGTGTAGAAGAAGAAAGTTGGGCTACTCTGCATATGAATCTCGTCGTAGTGCAAGTCAGAAATGCCTCTAATGCAGCAAACTAGATCGCCTGGTCAGGTGTAGAAGTTGTTCCACCCTTGATGGAGTGAGTGTAGGTGCCCACCAAGCTGTTGTTGTGCATAATGACCTCTGCCTAATACTCTTACACATCGTCTGCAAGCTGCTCTAGGTACACCTGGAACACAGCGTCATCACCATCGCGATAGAGTTGGCGCCACATTTTGCGAAGCAGGTGCGGAAAAGTAGTAGGTGCCTTCTTTGGCTAATATGGGTATGGAACTAGTGCCATATACACTAACAATGTTAGATGGCCAGCCATGAAACAAATGATATGCTTGCAATGTGTAACCAAATGCAGAAGCATCACCACAAGGATTAACTATTGCTTTCTAGCGCGTCGGATATCTAGTGTGTCCTACGATAAGCGTGACTCTAATACCAAATGTTTTGGCACCCTAGCTCGGAGCAACCGGTTTACCTTGCATTGAAAGCCCATAGATCAAGTCTTCTAACAACGCACAACAACTAGGTATAGAAAACAACTTCTTTATTGATCTCTTGCGGATACAAAGGTTTGAATATTACATGATAAGCAAGCCCAAGCGGCACACGCAGCGCAGCTGCACTTATGTACATTATTTAGTAGACAACTCAGGGGCCTCGATGATAAAGTAAACTACTATGCGGCAGGGGAACAACAAAGTAGTGGATCTCCACTCCACTGGGACACTGCTAGGACACGACCTAGATTGTGTCATACTGATCGACATCAACGCCTTGCACGCTTCTCCTACATCTGGCATGATAAGCCAGGTGAGTGCTTTGAATGTGCTTGCAATCTCATAGAAAACAAAGCAAACATAGCAAACAAAAACAAGGCATTTAACAGGTTAATGAATGAGTATAAACATGATACTATCATACATTATGTGCATGTGGACTTGATAACAGCCCCTCGGACCAACTTACCATCTTGGGGTTACATTGTAACCACCATCAACATCTTCTCTATCTTGATCATCATATGATCACCATCTTCTGCATGTGCCATCTCAGAATTATTAAGTGGGTAGGTTATTTATTATTGTTGACCCATAGTGTGACCTACCACGAATTGTGTCCATCTCCGAAGATGCTGCTACCGATAGATCATACACTCTGTAGAGGTTAGGACATTGTACCCAAACCAGGAAACTTGTGGCCTCGTGCTCCCATTCGGGTGGACCAACGACATTCCGAGAAAACTAATATATTACATGACACTCTGTCGGCCACTCCGACAAACTCGCATTTGGGATATGCCATATGTGTCCCCGGTGCCAACTCGTGACACCCTCCACCTACGTGGCCGCCACCATCAGGGCAAAACAAACTCACCCCAAACCAGGACACTGGTACCATACAACATCAGGCACACAAGGTTATGCCCGCCCACAGGTCTAGGATAACGCAAGCGCATAACCTTAGCTAGTTGGAGGCAACAATGAGATGCATGACAATAGACCGCATTTGGGCCACCCATCTAGGCATGTGTGGTTGCACTGGTGAACTCGATTCAGTGGCACCATTACTCGATCAACAACTTTTGCAAGTTGAATTGTCATAAAGTTAACTTGAAAATAAAATGATTCTAGCTAGTCATAACATACAGTGTGGTGCATGGGGCCATGATAATAATGCATCCATCTTAATCAGGACAATATGAATGTAAGTAACTAATGCATCAATCTTAATCATGGCATGTATCATAAGCTCTATATGACTAGCATAGAAATATGACATGAAATGAGTGTAATACATCAAGTTTAATAAAATGAGCCGTTTAAATAATTATTCATAAAAAATGAATTTAATTCAAATAAACCATTGCCATTGCAATGCAATCCTTGCAAATGAATGTCGTGGCTTGCCTTTATTTACAGGAGTGTCACAATACTCTTGGTACTCTCCAAGGCAATTAGTTTCTTTTGAAAAATAATTTAAATGCAAAAAAGGTCACATAAAGCATTTTATTGCATAAGAAATTCTAAACAACAAGAAAAATTATCAAACTTCGCAAAAAAAACTTTAGCTCAAGACAAAACTAATGCAAAAACCTTGAACTCATTTGGACTTGTGGTTTCAAAGATATAGTTGGTCAAAGTTCTGGTCAAATTATTTGAATTAAACAAAAATTTGCAAAAACTAGAAGCGGACACGTGAAGGCATATTTTCAGAATGCGCCTCCACTCATACCACTTCTGGAGAGAGGGTGGGGTCCATCTATCGGGTTTGAGAGAGAGGGGGAAAGAAAGGAGAGCAGCGATGTCGATGGTGGTTCTCTGAGGCGGAGGCCACGGCGGTCGCTAGAAATGAGAGGGACGGGTCTAGTGCATCAAGACGAGCACATGCGTACCCAACATGATGACTAAGGTGGACAGACATCGTCGGGGCATTCTTCTCCAAAGATGGCGGGCGACGAAGCTTGTCAAAGTTAGGGAAGACGGCACAATCCGACGAACCAACGACTCCGTCATGCTTAGGAGGTCACCATGAACACGCCTGAGGACCAAGGCAAAGGCGAGGGGCAGCAGAGAGAGAGAGAGGGAGGGAGGGAGAGAAGGATAGAGAGGCCATGGGGATCCATGGCCAACTCCGGCAGGGATCAGAGGCTAGAGGACCTCCCGGCCTTGCCCCGAGCTACGATGAACAATTTGTGCCTAATGATGTGGTGCTGACGGCTGAAAGGGGTCAGGAATACCTATACTTATAGATGGCGGGGTGGCCAAGCTCAATCTCCAGTAGGGATGAACTGCAGAAGGAGTGGGAGGGGGAAGAACTCGAGTGCGAGTCGGAGGTGAAGTAGACGAGGCCAAAGAACAACGTTTTGCAAGCGGCCAAGGCTGCAGCGCATTAAGTGGGATAGGGTACGCACGCGGGTGCACTGTTCCGAACAGACGCACCATGTACGTGTCCGGTGTGTGGTCTGTCATCGTCGAGGAGGTCTAGAGGGTTACTAGGTGGAAGGAACTGAGCATGTTGAGTGGTGCAGGCAAGCTGCGTTGGTACAAGGAGGGTGAACGTGTGGCAGTAAAAGGCCCCGATGCCTAGAGCGCGTCGATTGCATATCGAACACCTTGCACACGTGCGGTCACCGCATGCACTGGCATACGCGGTACTTAGGAAGATGCCAGACCATGTCTAGGTTATAGTCCCTTCAACATGATCCTACTTTGTGCCCTCATCTTGACACCTAGCCCAATGGAAAAGACAAGAGAAGGCAAAAAAGTTTCTGGATAGAAACATGGGCAGAAAACTGAGAGAGAATGGCTTGGAGTTAAAGGATGAAACTTGGGGGGTTAAGAGTCTCGTGGAAGGTAGTAATGTGGTAAAAAATTCAGCTCAGATGGATAAAGGAAAAATATACTTGCTTCACAAACTGCCATTTCTGGCCTGAACCAAAAAAAAAATCCTTAGCTGAAATTCTCCAAATGACCATGGCATATTTTTGCATGGGGAGGTGTGGCATGATCCAAAGAATATTGGGGAATTTATTAGGAATTTTCTGAGCAAGGAAAATGAGGGTTGCTTCATAGCATAGAGGGAAATATTCATTTTCACAAAGAAATTGAATATTAGGCAATTAAAGAAAATTATGGCATGCCATGGTTTGGGAGAGAGATTAGGTTATGAAAGATTTTCATGATGCTAGGGTTCACTTGGAAGAAAGTCAAAAATAATTCCAAGTGATAAGTCAAAAAGATATAACAGAAAATCCAAATCCAAATTAAAATATTCATTAAAACCAAATAAAAAGAAAATTAAACATTCAGGGTGTCACACAAAGCCTGCACCTAACTAGGAGCTCGTACGAGAGTCTATATATTAGTGGGAGCCTCATCAATACCCTGGGTTCGACTATATTAAGTAGTGGCCATACACTAAGATATGCAAAAAGCCTAATCTTGGGGGGTACGTATTTCTCACCGACATTACATTGATGTGTCACACATTCATCCTAGTTGTCGGTGTTCATTCTTTTTCATTGTATATTAGTTCTTTTCGCTCTCTTTTATGTGTTTGAAAAACTTTTGAAAGACCCAAAAATATTTCGCGCTTCTTTTTGGGGGTTTTTCTCGTTTAAGTAGTTTGCATTATTAAAAAAACTCAAAAAGATATCCCATCCATCTTCTTATTTGTTTGGAGTTTTCCCGTGTAAATAGTTTTCCTTGCTTTTCATTTTTCCCTTGTTAATTTCTTTGGTTAGAAAAAACTAAGAACTCCAAAACTATTTCAGTGTGTTTGTAACAGCCCGAGACCGATGCTCTGGTACCAACTTGAAACGCCGCGATGCGCTTCTATCCCTATCGAGAGATGAGGTTATGAAGGATTTTCAAGATGCTAGGGCACTTGGAGGAAAGTCAAAAATAATTCCAAGTGATAAGTCCAAAAGAGTTGACAAAACATCCAAATTTAAATTAAAATATTCAGTAAATCTAAATAGATATAAAATGAAAAATTTAGGGTGTCTAACAGAGCCTGAGCCAGAGTGGGAGCCTGCACAAGAGTCTATATATCACTGGGTGCCTCAGCAGTACCCTACATTCAAGTATTTCGAGTCGTGGCCATAAACAAAGATAGGCAAAAAGCATACTCCTGGGGGACAAGCAGTATCGACCTAGGAGCTGATGACCCACGGGTATATGGGGATCAATCATAGTCCTTTGAAAAATAAGAGTGTAGAACCCAACGAGGAGCGGAAGGAAATAATAAGCAATTTTCAGCAAGGTATTATGTGCAAGTGTTGTGAGTAACAATAGTAGATAGTTTTGTAACAATATAATTCATAACAAGTGACAAGTGACAATAGTAACAAAGGTGCAGCAAGGTATCCAATCCTTTTGTAGCAAAGGACAGGCCTGAAAGTACTCGTATATTAAGCAAGTTCTCCCCAGAAGACATGAGAATTTCTGTCTAGTCATGTTCATCATGTTGAGTTGATTCATGTTCACCACTTTGATAATTTGATATGTGGGTGGACTGGTGCTAAGGTGTTGTTCTTACTTGAACTAAGAACCT
Source organism: Hordeum marinum (assembly GCA_022496015.1). Lineage (NCBI taxonomy): Eukaryota > Viridiplantae > Streptophyta > Magnoliopsida > Poales > Poaceae > Hordeum > Hordeum marinum. Next base: position 202,765,209 of record CM039673.1, read on the forward strand.
ACTGATGATCACCTCCTCTCCCAAGCATCCGCAACTATGAAAGAAGAATCAAACATATAAAGGACACCAGGCTACCCGCCATTCTGGAGGGCTTCCCACGCACGTCATTCATGTCCATTGAATCTTCTTTGGCTTTGGTTTATGATCGTTCGATCATTTGACTGCTGGTAATTTGTTTGTCACCGTGCAATTATTTTTCTTGCCTATGACTGGTGGTCTCAGCCCTCGCATGGATTGGCTAATGTTGGTGTCAAAACCGGTGGATTTTGGGTAGGGGGTCCCAAACTGTGAGACTAGAATCGACGATAATAGGAGACGAAGGGGACACGAGTTTGCCCATGTTCAAGCCCTCCTATGCTGGTAATACCCTACATCCTGCTTGGTTGTATTGATGGTATGGGCGGTTAGAGAGTTGATCTACCTCGAGATCGTATAGCTAACCCTAGACGAGTCATTGTGTCCCTACACCCTAAAACCCTCCAGCCTATATAGATGCCGAGGATGCCTAGGGTTTACACATGGTCGGTTACATGCTGAAGTGATAAACATGCCTATTTACTATATCAAACGTGGAGCGCAAGCCTTTCTCCTTGAAGCTTCCATCTTGGAGACTAGGCCTTCAAATCTTCTGGTGTTCGGTAAGTAGCCCCCATAGTCTGGACCACAACAATAGGTCATCTATCCGAGGACCCCCTAATCTAGGACTTCCTCAATAGCCCCCGAACTTGCCTCCAATGCCAAGGGTCTTCAGCTCCGACTACTTCACAAACAGAATCTTCGGCTTGCAAGGTGAGTTCCTTCCCGCCAAACCTTAGTTCGGCCTCCGATGACAAGTATTCTCCCGCATAGCGGGATGTCCGAATACTGCAAATTGATTGGCTTTGAAGGCTAGGCATCAAGGGGTAAACAACGTCCCTCTGACAATCTTTCTGATGAAAGGCTACAGCCCACCACGACCGCTAGGCCAATCGCATAGACTCGATTCGCGGTTCGAGGCCGTTTTAATCATCACGATCTATCAATATACCGATCGTGCCCCTTTTGTACGGGATATACTTAATCACGCGCACGCATCGGCTCGCACGTCTCAGGAAGTGGGCGGATTCAGGGCGCAGCGAGTGGAGTCCACATCAATAGGCCTCATAAAAAGAGAAGGAAAACCCCAAAGGCTATTTTACGCTTTCCATTCGACTTCTCCGTCTCCCATTCCCTTATGCCTCCGGAGCATAGACCTAGGTCTCTTCGCCCCCACCTTCAAGCTCAGCAATGGCGGGCTCCAATGGCTAGTGGGAAGCTTCCACGGTCACCAACTAGGACATAGTTGACCACAAGAAGGCCGGCTACCTTCCCGCCAACATGCCTCACCGCAGAGTGGAAGAGGGCCAAGTGATCCCCACCACCAAGCCAGACGAGAGGGTGGTGTTCATCCCCCGCTTTATCAGGGGGTTGAGCTTCCCACTCCACCCCTTCGTCAGGGGGCAGATGTTCTTCTATGGCATCGACTTCCACGACCTCCCACCGAACTCCATCATGCACATCTCGGCGTTCATCCCCGTCTGCAAGGCCTTCCTGCGCATCGATCCGCACTTCAAGCTTTGGTTGTAGGTTTACAACATCAAGCCCAAGTGCATTGTCGGCAAGCATGTGGATTGCGGCAGAACCATCATCGGCAAGCTCACCCGCGTCGGGTGGCCGTCGGGCACCGTCATCGACACCATCAAGGAGTGGAAAAAGGAGTGGTGCTATGTCACCAAACCACAAGAAGAGGGCCAGCTCCCCGCTATCGCATTTAGATCTAGTCACCCCACCAGAGTGGCTTCATGGCTCAAAAAGGGCCTTGTTTGGGGATCAGGCAAGGAGGTGACCGATCTGCAAAAGTGCATCCACTCCTTGGTCGAGGAGGGCACCAAGTTCACCGATGTGGTCCAGGTGATGCTCCAAAGATGCTTCCTCCCCTGCCAGTGCTGGGACACCCCCCTATGGGCTCGAGAACTCGAAGTCAAGCCCATAGTCCGGAACCTCTTCCGCACTACGCGGGAGAAGTTGTGGAAGGCGCTCTTCAAATCAAGGAAGAGCTAGCCATCCGAGGAGGAGGACAAGGGTCTGCACGTTGCCAAGCCCGATTCCGAGGTACGGCACACCCCAGCTTGGTCGGCTTCATTACATAGAAAATTGTTATAACCCCTTATCTGATCTGTTCAAGCAAATATGGCTGAAGAAAGCCATCAACACCAACAGTCCGTCGCCTCAGCCTGAAGACGAGAGGACTGGGCTGTTTGCCAAGATGCTCGTGGTGAAGCCTTACGAGGCTCCCACGACGAAGGAGAAGAAGAAGAAACCAGGCCAGGCTGGCCTCCACATCAGGGACCAGCCTGATGCCGCATTCGAGGATACACCCATCTCCTCAAATCAGGAGGAGGCTGAGGAGGAGGAAGAAGAAGAGGAGGAGGAGGAGGCTGAGGTCGAGGGCAAGGCGGAGGCAATTCCCCTCATGCCAGGAAAAGGGTGGCGTCAGAGGACGCGGCAAATGCGGGTGGTTCTATCCGACGATAGCTCAGACTCGGGCTCCATGTCCGAAGACCCGGAGGAGGTTCCGCAAAGGAGCCTATGAGTCAAGCACCCCCATCCAAGTTAGTATCCGAAGAACCTCCTGTTTATCACAAGTAGATTTAGAGTTTGCTAACATGCAGGTTATTGGCCTTGCAGCCCCCCGCGGGTTATCCCCACTGAGGTGCTATCGGACGGGGAGACCCACCCGTCGAACTGGTGGAGAGCGGGGACGCCTCGCACCCCACCACTGCAGGTGCCACGAAGGATGCCGTGGAGGTGTCGTCCCAGCCTACTCCAATGGAGACGGACACAGGGGGCGAGGGAGATCGTATCGTGGCCGAGGCTAACGCTTTGGCCACTGAAGACCGGAGGGCACCACCCCGCCCGGACACCGTGGAGGCTGGACGAGCGGACGCTTAGTCCCCTCCGAGAACATCTCCGGAGCGCACTATGCCTCCGGAGGCACCAATCCAATCCCTGGTGGGTCATCAGGAAATCCGATCATCCCCGGCACCACAGACCAATAGGTGGTCGGTCATGGAGGAGGCTCTATTGAGCGCCTCCATCCCCGAGGATCACCGCACCCTTAAGGGTGTGGTACTACAAAGTTTCCAGTCCATGGACAATGGATTGAAGGAGGCCTTCAAAGGTCTCCTTGCGGGTTTTCAAGTAAGTCACCCAATGTTTATTCTGCAAACAATTTCGTTTATTCGTATTGTATATATGGCAGCCCTCGAGCCCTAGGTGAGGTGAAAAAGCTCACCTAGGGGTCACATCTGAATCCAATACCAAACTAGATGCTCGTTAGGTGATCGGATTATCTATAATTAGGGAATTGAGAGCCCATGTAATGTATTAATTGTGTGTGTAATGCAAGCTTCATCATCGGCGGCAGCCATAAATGGTGCCGAGCTGGATGAGCTAAATCGGAAGCTGAAGCGCTCCGACGACGAAGCTGAGGCCCTTAACCGGAGGCACGATGAGGCTCAAGGTATATCGAAACAGATTCTGAATGCCTTTGTCTGAGCTCTATAGTATGAATGTAGCTACTTCATATCCTATAATGCATGCGCAGCCTCGACGAAGGAGGTGGAGAGGCTCAAGGCCGAGCTCCAGCGTGCGAAGGACAAGACGACCGCCGAGGGGGTGGCTGCTAAGGAAACGGTTGTCGCCCTTTATGCCATGCGAGACACCAGTGGCAAGCATGAAGCTCGCGTGGCAGAGGTTTAGCATGAGCTAAAGGATGCCATCAAGAGATGCGAGGCCTTGGAGCAGAAGAACAAGGTGAGCTCAACCGAATTGTCCACCTTGCAAACCGAACTCCAAAAGGAGCGGGTGGACAGACAGTTCTACGAGGAGCAAGTGCGCTAGGCCTAGGGCATAGTAGATGCTAAGCCGTACTCACTAAAGTGCGTATTCGGTGATAGCATATTCGAATTGCTTACCCAGGTGTGGTGTTCCTCAGGCGCATCCTCCGACCTCCAAAAGAGCATGGCAGACGCGAATCAATTGTTCTCCTTGCGAGGAGAGGAAGATGAAGCTCAGATGTTCCGGGCATAGTTTGGAGGCCCCGAGCATGCTCCTCTTCTGGTGGAGCAGCTGAAACAGTTGATGGAGCTACACCAGATGGCGGAGCTGGCCATGAAGGACCTCTACATCTTCTTATGGCCCGGTGAGCTGCTACCAGGCAGCTACTTCAGCCTGGTGCAAAGACTGATCGCTGCTACGCCCGCCTCGACACCGTCAAGTGCTCCTCCTGCATCGAAGTGCACGGGCCGGAGCTAAATCCGACGAAGGTTGTTACCGACCCGCCGCCACCCGGGAGGGAGCATCGATGCCTCGAGCTATACTTCGATGGAGTGATGGAGAGTGCTCGGGTGATAGCATCGTAGTGTTCGGGTGAAAAATTATTTGAATGAGCTTGTAACGTGTTCGAAGACTTCCGTTAACTTTTAATGATATTAGTATTCTCCATTATATGGTTTTACATTCCCTTATAACTCCTATGTGGCTGCTTAATACGGAAAGATGCGAGTCGTCGGCCAGCCCCCACGTAGATACTACATGGGTGTCTATGCCAATGCACTCTGTCCCTTAGCCATATTATCGGAACCTGAAGGCAGTATAGTGCGGCAGACTAGGCAATCATACTATAGTGCTTTATTTCTTTCACTTAGCCGGAGTGTTGTGATGTTCGGACGAACCGTGGCCAAAGTCGGCATCATAATGTCCGCACAAAGGGTAGGTTCCTCGTATAACACGGAATAACTGCATACGAGGATTGAAGTGTAACACTTCCAAGTCGGGGTTCGCAGATCGGATCGTGCATACTATGATAGTCTATTTTCGGCTTTCTCCCCTGAGGTGCTTGACCAGACTATCCGAAGCACAATCGCAGGGGTGTTCCCTTTGCCCTTTTAGCCAAACGGGGCGGAACGTAAAGGGGCAACCACAGGAGCTGAGCAACCCAACTTATTTACCAAAGACATAGTTTGGAACCGATGCATATAGAGAGAACGCCAAGACGCCGAACACATGATAAATAGGGCGATTTGTGTTTGAACGCGAGCCCCTGTTCTATCAGCCGGTTACCTCCGGTCACACCGAACAGGTTCACTAGTAGAGGGAGAAAGGAAAAATATGCACCGAAAACAGGACAAATGAGCAGAACTTGCGCCACGCAATTTTTGTATTTTATCAACAACTCTTAAAACTCGAATTGCCAAAGCATCTGTTTATCGGTATGTGAAAGAAAATAAGGAATAGAATCATACATGAGTTGTTGAACCAGGGGTCTTAAATTGGTAACATGACGTCCTTGGTATGCCCCCTTGCTAGTTGACTCCTGCTCCTAGATGCACCTTGATGGGTGTTAGTGTTCAGCGGGTTGTGCTAACAAAATCTTGAGAGGCCACCTAATTGTAAGTGAGATTTATGTCGTAGGCAGGCTCTTTTAGGAGCGTCTGCATTTTGTCCGAAGACGTGTTGATGGTAACAGCTCAGGGCAGCCGAACACCCATTTTAATTTCCCCACCGCTACCCATGGAATCTTGAGTGCGAAGTTGTGCCTCCTTGGCACGTACTTTGCTGGTCCTGGGGCGAGTTCATATAGTGGGGAGGAGAGAGGATCTGAGTTTTCGGTCCGCAACCGAACTCGCTTCAGAGCCTTTTGTGCCTTTATGGCAGATATCGGAACTTGCCGATCTTCTTTGTAACTGAATTCGGCCGCTAGGGCCAGTGCATGTTCTTCAGTTCTAAGGGAGCGCTCGGTATTGCCGTTGACAGTAATGACCCCCTTGGGGCCCGACATCTTGAGCCTGAGGTATGCGTAGTGTGGGACTGCGTTGAAACGAGTGAACGTCGTCTGACCGAGCTGCGCGTGATAGCCACTGCGGAAGGGCACGATGTCAAAGATCAAGTCTTCGCTGCGAAAGTTATCGGGCGAGCCGAAAACAACTTCTAGAGTTACGAAGCCCGTGCATCAGGCCTTAATGCCCGGGATTACTCCTTTGAAGGTAGTGCTGCTGGGTTTGATCCTTGACGGATCTATGCCCATCTTTTTCACAGTATCTGAGTAACTCAGGTTGAGGCTACTTCCTCCGTCCATTAGGACTTTTCTAATGTGGTACCCATCTGTGATGGGGTCTAGGACGAGAGCTACCGAACCCCCATGGCGGATACTGGTCGAACGATCACGCCGATCAAAGGTGATCGGGTATGCCGACCATGGTTTATATTTCGGGGCTACGGGTTCCACCGCGTAGACTTCCCGGAGGGTGTGCTTCCTCTCCATCTTGGGTATATGGGTGGCGTATATCATGTTCACCGTTTTGACTTCGTGTCACACCCAAGATGCGCGCCTATCCATATTTAGGCACGGGGGCCTTGACAGGGATACATGCTCATCTTGTCGTTCGCAAGTACAGTATCATCACATACATTTATGAAGAGAGGAGTATATGAGTTGGCTTACACTCGCCACATGCTAAATTACAATTCCACATAGTTTATATAAACATCAATCCAAAGACAGGGTCTGGCTACGGATGAAAACAAACGATAAAAAGATGCAAAGAAACTATCTTGCTAGCCCCGAAGATCACGACCACGGCCACTCTACTCGTCTAGATATGTGACGTACATGCTGCCACGCTCCTCGTCATACTCCCACTGGAGCTATGTCACATCATCTGGCATGGTCTCATCTGCACCTGCACCTGTATTTGTTGTAGTAATCTATGAGCCATAGGGACTTAGGAATCTCATGACCAGGTACCGAGACATTCAAGCTTATTGGGTAGGATGGGGGTAAGTGTTTAGTTTGCAGCAGCACTAAGCATTTATGGTTGCTATTCTTACTAGAACATGAATGTAAATATGTGGTCTACGATAAACGTTCGAGAACTAGCATGATCGCTAAGCGATCCTGAACACCTACTTACGTCAAACATAACCCCACTGTGTTCTCTCACGCATCATGTTCACGAGCAGAGACGATCATGGTTACTCACACAGTTGGTGTATTTTATTAGAGTTTACTTCAAGTTAACTATAACCGGGTGTTAAACAAATATCCAAGTTGCCACATAACCGCGGGCACGGCTTTTCGAAAGATTTAACCCTGCAGGGGTGCTCCAACTAGTTCATCATAAATTAACCACACTCCGCGGGAATAACCTCGACCATGGATCTCGTGATCATCCTAGGCAACTCCAAAGGAATTCCGACACCTTGAGATAGCCCGAAGAAAATCAGAGTCCCTCATACAAGCCGCTCGAGAAAGGTAAAACAAGTCTAGCAAGACCACCCGGCAGGCCAGATCCCAATAGGAGCCATGCGTATCTCTGTCTCAGGGCACTACCAGATGGGACTAGCTACAGGGAAAATCAATCCTCAAGTTTCCACGACGCGGCCCCGCAGGCAGCCTGTTTTGGACCAACACTCATGAGGAGCACTGGCCCGGGTTGTTGATTAATTATCCATGGGGTAGCTAATCCCTATGCATTTTTATTAAGTTGTTTAAGAAAATAGTACCAATGTTGGATCTTTCGAGACAAGTTTTAATCTCAACCAAATAATCAAGGGGGTCCCCATAATAACCCCGAGCATGTTAGGAGCGCAAAACATGGAAACATAACACCGGTAACAAGTAACTTTGGCCATAAAAGTGGAACAAAACACCGAGCGAAAGGCCAAGCCTTCCACCATACCAAGATATATATGTGCATTAAATTAAACAGCAGTAAATATTGTGATATTCCATATATGCATGTTGTCACATGGAAACAACCTGCACCTACAGCTAAGAATGCTATAAGAGGGGCTGAGCACCGGTAACTTAGCCAAACAAGGTTTGCTAGGATGTGGAAGGGTTAGAGGCTATCATCGCAATGTAGGAGGCTTGACATTCAAGTGGTAGGTAACGCATAGTTAACGATAAGAGTGAGACATCTAGCAAAGAAAAACTAGTGTCGGGATCCGGGTACGATCATGTTGCTTGTTGGTTCTTCAGAGGGACAAAGAGTAGGGTCCTCGTAGTGGTATTCTCCTGGATCCTCGTACTTAGGTTCAACACTCACATCTACCCAAGAGAAAGAGCAACAATAAATAACCAACCAAGGTGCAGTGCACAAACAAGATGATGCATGATTCATTTGAAGAATTTAGCATGGCAATCCTAAACTAGTCATGTTTCACATGCTATAGTTAAGTTATTTACAGTTCTGGACATAATCTCATGTTAAGTTGTATGAACATGCATGGTCATGGCAAATATGGATGCTTCATGCAAAAACGATGCAAATGCATATGTCGAACGTAGGAAACGGAATTACGGTTCTCACGCTACGCTCACGGCAAGTTGCTAAGGCAAAATACAAGACAATGAAGGCCATGGTCTATTACTTGGCATTCCAAGGTATCCACTGGTTAGGCAATGAAAACCAACCACAATAGATCCAAATATCAAGCAAAACCATGAAGCATATCTCCCACAAGTCACAAAACACTAAAACTCACAATTTGTCACAAAACAGCAACATGGCAACCTTCACAGCAAATATCTAGAACTAAAGGAAGTTTCCAACCTCAAACAAGGCATTTACAGAAACTACATCACATGCTTATCAAATCATACAACTACACAAACTGGAAAGGAAGCACATATCAATAAGCATGAATCTCACAAGTTGGCATGATGAAACAGACTCTAGGGACTTAGAGAAAATCATAGTTTTCTGGAATCTGAGTTAAGCTGGTAGCAAGTTTACAGCAGCAAATAATGGTTATAGAGACCACCTCATGCATTGAAAATTAACAGGATGGTAGAGGGCAACATCTACTTCAAAACACTATCACTGAGCTTAAGCTAAATCACAACATATCACTTGGTAGCACTCACTCATCATGGCATAAATATAATAACAGATTCTCAGACCAAGAAATATTTAGCATGTTGAAATCAGCAACATTTTAATAGCCCCTTTGGAGCATGGTTCCCACTCATATGCAAGATTATCATGTCAAAAGAAAAATACCATGGCATTCTACTCATGAAAAACTACCACTTACATGTTGACACAAAGTTCATAGCAAGCATGGATTAATTCTAACTAAAATGACAAAATGGCACTTTGTAACAAAATGACATTTTTGTCAAACTTACTCAAATGACAAAACAAGTTGTACCAATGGATTCCTTGGGTGATTCTACCCCAAAATCATATATCATACCCATATACTTGCATGGAACAACATGGCACAACACTTGCTCGAAAAATACAATACATTCCTATAAGTTAAAACTTACTAAAAATGCCCATGTCCAAATATGCTCATGTCCAGATTTAGAGATATACCATAAAAGGAAATATCTATTTAACACAAAAAACACTAACAAAAACAAAAAAACAATAGAGAGGAGGGGGCCCACCTGGCATAGGCACCAAGGCCCCTTTGTGGATGACAAGTGGGGCCAGGGCCCACTTGTCATACACACACAATCTCACATACGCACATACACACACTGACACACACACGCACACTCCGGATCCTACTGGCCATAGCAGATCCAACACACCCCTACACACACGGGCTCACACACACAACTGCACAAGCCACACGGGATCCGGCATGGTCACAGCAGATCCGCACACCACACGGCAACCCTAGCCAATGCAAAAAAAAAGAAAACAGGGGGCGCATGCCGGGGATTCGATCCCAGACCTCTCGGTCTCGCCTGGGTCGACCGACCACTACGCCACTCACGCTCCTCTGAACAAGAGGGGATCCCGCTCCTCTACTACTAACAAGCATAGGCACACACTGTCGAAACTGAAGAAATACAACACCGGCGATAGAGGGCACGGTGACGGCGAAATCTGGCAACTACCTTGGCTCTCCAGCGAGGAGGAAGCCCTGTGGGGGTGCGGGAACCTCAGGTGGATCCATCCCCGGGCTAGGCCGCGAAGATGGTGTGGCAGCAAGCACTAAACATGGGCCCAAGGTAGAACCTTTTCTCCCATGGTGGAACAGTAGCGGCAACAGGCAGGGAGCGGCGATGAACGGCGGCAACAGCTACGCTACTGAACGACGACCACGAGAGGAGAAGCAGAGAGGGGGAGAATGCGCAGGTGCTCACAGCGGGCGATGACGACACCTCGGCTCGCAGGGAAGAGGAGGAAGAAGGACGACGGCGAGCTTCGGGGACGCGGGAAGGACGAGGAGGAATCCGGCTACGCGGGGCCTCTCTCTCCATCCCCTAGGGCCAGGAACGAGGCGCGGATGGCACCGACGAGCACCAGGGCATCCCGACGACGACAAGCAGCCACCAGAGGAGATGACAATGACGACGAAGACACCGGTGCTCTGCTCTCTCTGAACCTCGCCTCTCTCTGAACCTTACCTGAGGGGAAGGAGAAGGAGGAGGGGAGATGGAGAGGAGGAGGAGGAGCGACGGCGGAATAGGGAAACCCTAGGGATGCGCGCACATACAAAGGGGGGCCTAGCCTTGACGTCCATGAGCTTCTCTCATGGCGTCGGTGTCGATCTCTCTCTCGCTGCGCTCTCTGAACCTAACAGAGGAGACGGGAGCAGGTAGCCGTCGGCTCTACTGGCTGGGCCGCGCGGGAAAGGCTACTGGGCCGCGAGGGAAAAAAGGCCCAGTGCCCAGGCTCTCTCTCTCTCAGAAAACAAAGGGGTTTTCTTTTAATACATCAATTAAAACCTAGAAAATGCCACAAAATAAAATAAAAGGATTTTTGGAAAACCAAAAATACTTTGACACTAGCATAAATGCAACCTATTTAAATAAAATGAAAAGGCCATCTTTAGATTAAATAATTAATTACTTTTATTTAATAAAAACTATTGTTTTTATAAGATATAAGAATGACAAAACAGCAACATATCCAAGAGCTCACCCACTCCACACTAAACAATTAATCTAGACACCAGAACATTTTGAAAGATATTTAAGACAAGTTAATTTGTGACATAAGATAAGTACGAGCAAAAAAGGAGTATGAGTTGAAATGAGAGAAGGGGTTTTGAGGGCAACACACGAAGTACACATGCACTCAACCACATACCACCTCTGATCACAACATACACAAGCACAAGTAAACAAGGCAAGAAATGATATATGAGCATGATGCATGATGCATGAGATGGAAATGGCAATGAGCAAAAACATATCATTCAAACACATGGCAACGAGAGGTTCACAAGAGTTACATGACCACAAATGGCAAGGGGGGCACTTGGGTTGTTACACTTCGGGACGGAATTTCTTGTGTCCACAACCAATTGGACCCCGAGGCTCATCTTTGTCCTCGCTACGAGAGCTTTTGCCTTGGTCTTCGGGTGGTATCTTGCAGGACTATTTGAACACCCAGTAGTTATGGTGTGTGTGGTTGATGGGCTTTCCCAAAGTCCCATGGATTTGGCAGGGCCTTTCCATGATCTTCTCGAGCTGAGTGGGTCCGTCATGATTGCCTTTAGGATGCTTCTTCCGCTTCTCAGGTCAGGAGTTGCGGAATCCAGCGTTTACAGCCGTATCATCGGCGTCGCAATTATTGTGCCGGCGCTTATTCTTATTGTTCTTTGGGTTTGAATTTCCATCCCAGGCTTCAGGTGTGACGGGGTCCTCCAAATTGTGGCTGCCTCTAGCCAGCCAATTGTCTTTGCCCGTGCAAAAGAGGGCCATGAGGGATGTAAGGGCGGACATAGTCCGAGGTTTATCCTGGCCTAGCTGGCGGGCCAGCCATTCGTCCCAAATATTATGCTAGACGAAGGCTATTGCCTCAGCATCCGGACAGTCGACAATTTGGTTCTTCTTAGTCAAGAACCGATTCCAGAACTGCCGAGGGGACTCGTCGGGCTTTTGGACGAAGTTGCTAAGATCGGAAGAGTTCGGCAAGCAGACATAGGTTCCCTGGAAGTTAGAGCGGAACGCATCCTCCAGGTCTTCTCGACATCCAATGGAGTTTTCGGGGAGGTTGTTGAACTAGTGCCGAGTTGCCCCCTTAAGCTTAAGAGGGAGGTATTTGATGGCATGGAGATCGTCTCATCGCGCCATGTGGATATGGAGGAGGAAGTCCTCGATCCATACAGTTGGTTCAATGGTCCTTTCATGCTGTTCTATATTCAAGGGTTTAAACCCTTCAGGGGACTGATGCCATATTACCTCATCTGTGAAGCACAGTGGGTGAGCGGGGCCTCTGACCCGTGCTATGTCCCGCCTATATTTGGTGTCTATGTGGGGCCAGTTGCGTTCTCGGACTCTGTTGTTTTGGTCGAACCATGGTTTGTATCCACCGCGTCTATCGGGCGAGTACTCTCTGGATCCATAGATGGATCTAGTGCGGCCTGCTCTATGATCCTGGTCATCTCGCAGGTCGAACCTGTTATTGGGCTCTAATGCCTCCTTACCCCATCTTCAAGACACTGCCAGTATATAACCGGCGTCGTCAGCCGTCCTGTCCCGACCACAAGGGGGCGGTCTGGCTTGTCGTATGGAGTACGGTCTGGAGATGGAGTATCAGTAAGTTCATCATCGAATTGTGGCAACAGCCTTCTCCGAGGGTAGCTTTTGGGATGGTTTGACAAACCAGTGTTGTATATTTCCTTGGCTGAGAGGACTTTCGTCCATCGATCATTGAGGTCGACCTGTTTGATGCCTGATTTCTTCCTGATTTCTTCCTTTAGGCTGCGAGCCGTTGCTATGATCTGCTGCCTGATTTCTTCCTGATCTTTGAGGTTATCAGGGATGTACAAGTCATCGGCTTCCGATATACCTTCCTCCTCGACGAGGGGAAGGTACTCATCGCCTTCAGGGCCGTTGACGTTATCGAGGTTGTTTTGGTCCTCAGGCCCCTCTGGACCCTCAAATGGGTGCTCGGGGATATCGGGATTTTCATGATCCGCGGGGGCGTTACCGTACCCATTGCTAATAATAGCTCTTTTTCCTTTTTTGCTTTTGGACCGCTTATGCGACTTCCGATGCCTTGATGGTGCATTGCCTGATTTGTCACCGTCATTGTGAGGTGTGTTATCACCATTGGTGGCAGGAGTGTCCACCATGTAGATGTTATATGTAGAAGTGGTGGTCCAACTCCCGGTGTTAATGAGGGTGGGATCACGGTCCTCTTGATCCATGTATTCTGCCTCCTCGAAGGCATAGTCTAGCACGTCGGTTAAATCTTCGACCATGGCTATCAAGTGGGTGGTGGGTGGGTCGAAAAATTCATCCCTGCTCACACTATAACCGAACCGAGCGTAGTTCGGAGCTGGATCGTCGGTGATCTTCATCAACGATAATTGCTCCCGGGCCTCGTCGACCATTGAGGGCCCGATCGGATCCAGCTATCCAGAACTCGTGCAGCTAACCTCCATGACGTCCACCCATGACGAGTGTTTGGAAAGAATACGTGCCCGGTCATCTGGTTTAATGGTCGAACTGGGATAAGAGATTGGCTTATCACCGTGGGTGACCCCATCGGCATGTCCGAAGAAGGGGCTCGAATTTAAGGCCTCAGAGTCCTCAGAGGCTACATGCGAAGCTACGAGCCCGGTTAATGACAAGTCACCCCGAGAATCGACGGAGAACTCTACGTTTTTGAATCTAACCTCTCGATCGGGAGTGAAGTTCTCAACGCAGCCTAGATGGCCAGCAGAAACAGCATGCAGCGCAACGCTGCCGAAGGCGAAGATCTATCCAAGGATGAAAATATCCATGTTGCGGACCTCTTCATTGATAACAAGGAGAGGCATCGATTCCATCTCACTCATAGAGGAACTCTCAATGAAAGCACCAATGTCGGTGTCAAAACCGGCAGATCTCGGATAGGGGGTCCCGAACTATGAGACTACAATCAACGATAACAAGAGACAAAGGGGACACGAGATTACCCAGGTTCGGGCCCTCCTATGGAGGTAATACCGTACATCCTGCTTGGTTGTATTGATGGTATAGGGGGTTACAGAGTTGATCTACCTCGAGACCGTATAGCTAACCCCAGACGACTCGTTCTGTCCCTACACCCTACGTAACAGCCTGAGACCGATGCTCCAGAAGATTCCCCTTTTATTCCATTGTTGTTGTGTGATCGTCACATGCATCATTGCATCATTTGCATCATCTGCATAACATTGTCACTCGTTTTGGAAAACTTGCATCCATTCATAGTTGCCAGTTCTCTCCATTCATGTCGTCGACCGTTTCGAGACCAACCACACACCCAAGCACCCGCGGCATTGATAAAATATTGTTTTCAAAGTGCGCGTAGAATATTCTCGGAATGGGTCGGGACTTGATGTGCGGTCTTTCTATTTTGTAGGTAGACCGCCTGACAAATTTCGTCACATTCTGAACTCGGTTGGTATCCAAACGATCTACCGTAGCAGCATCGTATCGGTTTAATTGTCAAATGTTTTCAGTATCGTAAAACCTGTCACGGGCCACCAACCTCCCCCTCTTCTCAAGCCAAGGCACTCTACACAGCCCACCTAGCCCAGCCTATCCTATTGCCATGATCGGAGCTGTCCGATCTCGATCGTACGGCTCGAAACAGTGCAAAAACTGCAAACCCTAGCCCCCTGCTATATAAGGAAGGTCCTCCCCTTCCAAATATGGCCCCTCTCTCTCTCTCCCTTGAAATATGTGTGCCACCGCTGCCAATTGTTGCCTCCTCCACGCCCACCTTCTCCTTCCAGCCGCTAGGGCCCTCTTGGCCTAGATCAGGGCCCGCCCGAGCCCATCTCGGCCCGGCCGAGCCGTTCGCCGCCGCCGGCCACGGGAGGTGCCCGAGCTCCCTGCTCCCGCAGCCCCAAGGAACTTGCAGCTCCGTACCTCAACCCTGCCTACTCCATGCTACCGGTGAGCCGCCGGAGGGAGCCGCCGCCACTAGCAAGCCTTACCCAGGCGAGTCTCTCCGCGTCCTTCGTCGATGTTCCCCCACCATGGTCGCACCAGGAGCTCATCGTTGCGCCCACCCGCGTCCCCTCCACCAACCGCCATGGAGCCGTACCTCACCGCCGGCCGCCGCCAGTCACCGGACCGGCTAGCCCCATTGTGCAGCTCCGTCCCTGGCCATCCCCGCCTCTGCCTCGCCTCCCACCGGCGGGCGCTACCGTCGTTCACCTCCTGCGCGAGAGAGAGGATGCCCGCTCGATCCCCTTCCTCGCATTGACCGGTCTCGTGGGCGTCGCCCCTCCGCCGGCACACCAGTGCGCCGGTCTGCCAGCCCAGCCAACAACCGGGGCAAGAGCCCATGGTGAGCTCCCCTCCTTGTTATCCCTCGCCTTGGCATTGTTTTGCTATGTGATGCTCCTGTTCTAAAAATTGTTGGGCCAGCAAGATTTGGCCCAATGCATATTTTTTTTCTGACCCGCGGATTTAGGTATTATTAGAGGATTTACAAATTGCAGAAAAAAACCTAATTTTCATGCATTAATAATTTGAGGACCGTGCACCCTATGGAAATAATTTAGATATGTAAAATTTCCAGAATTTCGTGTAGTTTAATAATATTCAACTTTCATGCATGTTAAAAATATTTAAGCATGATGTTTGCATGGATTTGCATGATGACATATTAAACAATGAATTAATTCATTGCAAATTAACTGTGCCTCAGATTTAACAATATAATATATGAAAGGTGCCTAGATTTTTCTGTAGTCTCACTATATCCAACTTGCATCCATGTTAAAATATTTAACTTGTTGTTTTCATATAATTTGCATAAATGCCATGCTAAAACGGTTTATATCATAACTAAATAACCGTAGATCCGATGCAAATGTTTTATATATGTAACTTGCCTAGAGAAATGTATAGAATAACATGATGCACTTTATTTTGCTATTTAACAACTCTAAAATATGTGTATTTCAGTTCTGAACCAAATTCATTATTTGCATATGGGGACATTTTGGAAGTGCTATATGTTGCTTCCGGCCACATTTAAAGTGACTAGGTGATGTAGTTGTATGTGCTTCACCTCTTGCATGTGAAACAACATTTAATATTGATGAGTACCTAACAAGAGTGAACTAAGTAATTGAAATGTGGAGTTTCGTCAATATGCAACTTGTTGCATATTGAACTTCACTTAATGTGTAGTATTGATTGTTGTGATTGCCATACCTTGCATAATTAAACCGGGCGTGCATCATGTTTCATTGTTCATCATGCCATGTATGTTGTGGTGTTTCTCGGGTACTGATTGTTTGTTTTCGGTTTGATTCTTCTCGATAGAGTTCTGAAAGCATTCGGAATCTGAGGATTCGTTCGGCTACATTGGCTCGTCTTCTTCATGGACTCATTCTTCTTCCAAGCAGGATCTCAGGCAAGATGACACATTTGCCTGGATACCACTACTATCATTGCTATGCTAATTGTCCCGCTTTTTATCATTATGTCTCGCTACCTACCACTTGTTTGTTAAGCCTCCCAACATTGCCATGATAAGCCTCTAACCTACACCTCCTAGCAAACCATTGTGTGGCCATGTTACCGCTTGCTCAGCCCTTCTTATAGCATTTCTAGCTGTAGATGCAATTGCTTCCACGTGTCAACATGAATATTTTGTCATATCACAATATTATCACTATTTAATTTAATGCACATATATACTTGGTAAAAGGTGGAAGGCTTGGCCTTTTCCTCGGTGTTTTGTTCCACTTTTTCCGCCCTTAGTTACTTGTGTACCGGTGTTATGTTCCATATTGAGCGCTCCTAAAATGCTCGGGGTTGTTGTGGGGACCCTCTTGATTTTGGTTTTAGGATAAAGCTTGTCTGGCAAGGCCCAACATTGGTACTACATTTTCCTAATAACTAATAAACTTGCATAGGGAGTAATTAACCTGAGGATCCTAATCAACAACCCGGGCTAGTGCTCCTCATGAGTGTTAGTCCAAACTAGAGCACTGTCTGGAGCCACCCCGGGGCAACTCGGGGGGATTTCTATGAGGACTACTTATGCTTCGCTTATCCGTCATGGCTTGAGAACAAGATACGCGGCTCCTATCGGGATTGTCGGCACGTCGGGCGAACTTGTTGGACTTGTTTTTACCTTTCTCAAACATCTTGCGCGTGGGATTTTGACAATACCTCGGGCTATCTCGAAGTTGAGATTTTCCATCGGGATTCCGCAAATACTACAGGCGATTCCACGGTTGAGGAATTCCAATGCGGCGTGTGGTTAATTTGTGATGGATGAGTTGGAGCACCCCTACAGGGTTAAATCTTTTGGAAAGTCATGCCCGTGGTTATGTCGCAACTTGGAAACTTTGTTTAACACCCGGTCATAGCATACTTGAACTAAACTCAAATAAAATACACCAATCGTGTGCGTAACCGTGATTTTCTCTTCTCGTGAGTCCTTATTCGAGAGAGAACACGTGGGGCTATATTTGACGTAAGTAGGTGTTCAGGATCAGATAGTGATCATTACTAGCTCACGTCCGCCATACATAGACAACCCACTTTACTTTCTGTATTCATAAGTTAGCCAGTTACACAAATGCTTAGTTGCTTGTTGCAGCCTCACCACTTAACCATACCTCACCCATTAAGCTTTAATAGTCTTGATACCGTTGGAAATGAGATTGCTGAGTCCCCATGGCTCACAGATTACTACAACAATAGTTGCAGGTACAGGTAATGCGATGTTTGACGTGAGCGTGATGCTTGTTTGATTTGGAGTTCTTCTTCTTCATAGATCTAGGATGGGTTCCAGGAGGCAGCCTGGGATAGCAAGGATTGATGTCATTTTATTGTTTGATTTCATCCGTAGTTGGACCGTGCTCTTTTATGTGATGTTTGAATATGTTGTTGTATTGATGTGATCTTGATGTAGCTTGTGGCGAGTGTAAGCCAATTTCATATACTCATCTCTTATGTACATGTACTTGTAATGATATCCATTCTTGCGAAACGATGAGATGCGCTTCTATCCCTGTTGAGGCCCTTGTGCCAAAATAAGGATAAAGCGTCAACGGCTACTTTGCAGGCGAAGACCGCCTTTGGGCAGGACGAGCACGAACCCCTGCCTCTTTCAAAATTGGCTATTTTGGGATCCCTTCCCACCATTGCGATAAGGGAAGAGGACCCCAGGCCACCGCTATACATAGAGGGTAGGCTGCTTCGTAGAGGGGCTCATATCCCGACCCGATTGACCGACTCCTTCACTCATCGTCCACCAAACCACAAGGAGCCTCGAACACCACTAAGAGCCCACAGGAGGCCCCGAAACACTGTACTTGTTCATCCACTTCACCTCCTCGAGAGGCAATCCACCAAAGTAGGAGTAGGGTATTATGCTTCCCACTGGCCCGAACCTGGGTAAACTATCGCGTTCATCTTCTTCCTCGTCATCGTGCGAATTCTTTGCTATGTTCATCAAGTAGCGAGCTATGTCGGACGAGGCCGCGGGGGATCTTCATGCACACCCCTATGTTTGAATCTTAAGGGTTTTGCGGAGCCCGAAATCCGACATTTGTCGCACCAGGTAGGGGGCGTGTCAAGGTCTTCTCCAAGCTTCGTCCTTCCCGAGCTTCGCTGCTCCGATGTCCGGCGCTCAACAAGCTTCTCCGGGCCGCCGCGGGCCAGCCTTTGTCAACCTCGCCACGGTGGTCAGAGGCCCATGCCCCGGTGTCGTGGTACCTAGCGTCCAGTACCAGGTCGCTAGCGTCATCTCCACCATTACAGCCCCCCCCCCCGCGCCGCTCAAGCGCACGACAGGCGGACAGCGCCCCCGGCATCAACAACACATCACACCTATGTGGGAGACCTCGACGCGCACGATGCGCCACTACTGGCAAGCGAGATTATCCACCACCGACTGACGCGCGGGGGCTTCGACGCATGGGCTGATCACATCACGGAGTTAGTCGTCGTTGCCTAGAGCGCCATCTTTCCCACTCTTCTTCAAGACAGCAGGCGCCAGGACCCGGTGGCTCGCATGACAATCCTGCCCTCGGGCCTGCCAATGGAAGGGCCCCTCCCATGTCGGACGGGGCCGAACAGGGGGTGCCACACGATGTGCTCCTTCTCCTTCGAATCTCGGTGCCGGTTTTGGGGCATAGCCCGGCGAGAACCATCCGGTGCATGGAGGAAATGGCAAGGCGCCCAGTGCGCACACCAACACGCATCCACGCAACTCAGCGGGCCCTCAGTAGCCCGGGTTGGCCAGGCGGGAGCGCGCCATCCGGCGCGATGAGCGGGCAGCGCAGGCATTCGGACGAGCAAGCAACGACGGTGGAGGCGCATCAGGGTACCAAGGAGGGAATCTACACCAGGGGACGCGAGGCCCACCCAACGACGATGGAAAAGGTAAGCAACTCCGCTCTGAGGCCCGATGCAGGAGGGCCTGTGAGCGACACGCATGGGTCAACCTCCCCCCGCCGCCGGGAGGGACCATCCCCGGCACACAGACAGACGATTTAGGAGGCGGACTCAGCACCTACATGGAGCCCTACATACCATGCTATGTCATACCACCTGGCCCACCTGGCGGGGGGAGGTTCGAGCGCCCACCGCAGGCGCCAGCACCCCCCACAAGTAAGAAGTACCCTGGGCGTCCTCCTCGAGCCGGGCCTGGGGGTCCCGTCAGCGGAGCGCCGAGCCTGGGCCGCGTGAGGAGGAGGGTGCTCCCAAGCCACGGGGCGCGGCATCAGCCGGTGCACCTGCGGGAAAGTAACAACAGACCAAGCACTCAGGCCCTAGGGGTGATGACCTGGGGGAGCGGCAAGACAAATGCAATGCGGCCCACCCGCGGCAACCACGACGCTTGCACAACCTTAGGATGATGGGCCTCCCGAGGCCTTGGGGACCTCGACCAGACGACATGTGGGTGCCTCACGAGGCATACTTCACCGACAGAACACCCTTATGGCCGCATCGATGCATCGTGCTCATGTTTGGGCCTCGAGAGCGCAATCCTGAGGTCACACGGGGAGCGATGCACTTGGGTTAGGGTCATGAGGGCGGGCAACCTGGCAGAAATGCATGGGATGATCTTCGACGGGGCTGCGAGCCACAAAGCAATGCGCCTGGTGGCTCGCCCAGGCCCGTGATACTCTCGCGTAATAATGAGCGGGTTGTATACACCCGGAGCCCCCCGAGGACGCGGAGGGGTTCCTCCCACGCAATGTGGTAGCCACAGCCCGAAGCTGGCGAAGAAGACAACACTGCCCATCAATGGCTATGCCCATGCAATCTGGATGCCTTACGCTCAAGGCTGGGGGAAGACGAAGGACAACCTAGGAGCCAGACGCGGTATTTGCTTGCTTCTTTTTGATATTCAAGTTGCAATTTTTTGGAAGAAAGCCCGAGAACTTCAAAAGTTTATATTTAAAAGGGGGGTTGTCTCTGTGTTTCCTCGTTTGAAGTCACTCTTTTTGAATGGTGTTTCGCAAGGAGCCAAATGCTCTGCACCTCCCCGATGCGCCACAGAGCTAGATGGCGAGGCCTTCAGCCTCAGGGGAACTCAATTTTTAGTTGTCGGCCCCACTCGGGGGCTCCAACCGCAGCACGACATCATAGCATGGGGTCTCGGGGGTCCCCAGGGCCTCCTGAGGCAGCACATGGAAGGACGGAATGGGGGATCGCTCGAGCGTCAAAGGGGGCTCCTGAGCAGACCGCCTCAGGAGCCTTATGTAGGATCAAAAGTATGTCTAGAGGGGGGTGATTAGACTACTTGACCAAATAAAAGTTTTGCCTATACCAAGTTTTAGGGTTGACATTTTTTAGCATTTCATGGTAAGTCAAGTACACCCTACACATGCAAGTCTAAGAGGATATAGCAGCGGAATGTAACAACAAGCATGTATAGAAGGGATAGGGTAGGAAGATCAAACGCAGTTGTAGACCCGATGATTTTTCGCGTGGTTCCGATAAGTGGCGCTATCATACATCCACTTTTATGGAGTCTTCAACCCACGGAGGGTAACGGTCGCGAGAGTCCACGGAGGGCTCCACCCAAAAGGGTCCACGAAGTAGCAACCTTGACTATTCCATAACGGCTTCCATCCACGAAGGACTAGCCTCACTATTGGTAGATGTTCATGAAGTAGGCGATCTCCTTGCCCTTAAAAACTTCTTGGTTCACTGCGCAACACGAAGTAGGAGTCTCCCAAGCGACACCTAACCAATCTAGGAGGCACCACCCTCCAAAAGGTAACAGGCTCGGTAATGACGATGAACTCCTTGCTCTTGTGCTTCAAGATGATAGACTCCTCAGCACCCAATCACTCTCTCATAGATATGGCATGCTGGAAGAGATGGGATTGGTGGAAAGCTACTAGGGGAGGCTAGCAATCAAGATCCATATGATTGGAGTGGAAGATCTTCATCTCAACACAAGGGTAGGTGGTTCTCTCTCAGAAAATCTGATAGGATAGGTATGGAATAGTCCTAAGTGCTTATCTTCCGAGTAAGTGGTGGTGAAGGGGTATATATAGGCATCCCCAAAAATCCAACCATTACACACAAAATGACCAACTCGGTCACACTGATGTGTTAATCTCGGTGGTACCGAAGTTACAAAAAGGTGGCAACTTTTGAATCTCGGTGAGATCGATATAGGAAACTCGGTTGCACCGATAAGGTAACCAACGGTCAGATTTCCAATCTCGGGGACACCGATCCAACATTCTCGATGGGACCGAAAATGTGAATTTGCATCACAGAAAGTTGGCAACCAAAACTCGGTGGCACTGGTGTGGAATCGGTTGCACCGAAGAGGCTAGGGTTTGGCTAAGTCTGTCTAGGTTCTGGAATCGATGGCACCTGTATGGGAAAGTTGGTTGCACCTATTTTGAGTGGTAGGTATAGAACAGACTTTGGTGAGAGAGTTTGTGGACGTTGTTGGCGACTATCACTTGTGCACGTTTGAGCATATTGTTCACCAACAAAACCTTACCCCCTTTTAATAGTATTGGCTTTCCTATGGACTCAAAGTGATTTCTCACAAATATAAAATGTAGAGTCCTCCTTCTTGAAGCTTGGCGAACCTATTTCCTTGAATCTTGAGGTTTGTCCACAATCTCCTTTTCCCAAACCTATCATTGAACTTTTCCTAAAATATACTTGGTGGAAACATTAGTTCAATGACTTATATGTTGTTATTAATTACCAAAACCACCAAGGGAGCAAATTTGCTTTCAATCTCCCCCTTTTTGATAATTGATGACAACATATAGATCAAAGCTTTGACATATGACAAATTCAATGAATACAATCATCACTTTGAGAGGTATGTGATAAGAAAGAGCTCCCCCTAAATTTGTGCATTATTTTGAATTTGCGTTTGAATGCAAATGCACAATCGATTAGGTATATGGGGTACTTCTTCCATGTCACATACAACTTGGTGGTGTGCGAGAATAATTTAGAATGAATAACATGGCACAACATACTCAAGCAAAAGTGAATAATCATCTCATGAGCATTAATATGATAGGAAATAGTTGCATCACACATAACATAGTAGCATAACACACATGATCACAAAAGTATCTCTCATCAAACCAAAAGAACCAAATGTTTTTGAAAAGAAAATAAAAACCAAATCGCTCTCTCGCTCGAAGCCTAAAGATCTATATACACTTCTCCCCCTTTGGCAACAAGTTACCAAAAAGTTAAAAGGCATATATCTAAACGTTCTTCAGCATATCTCCGCCGGTTGTTGATGTAGGAGTCGAGATGACAGCATCGGCAAAGATCTCTGCAGATGTCATGGATGGAGCTGGAGTGGTCACTGATGGAGCAGAAGTTGATGGAGCTCATGGAGCTGATGGAGCTGATGTAGCTGGCACGGTGGCTGATCTGGCCTGAGTGGTGAACTGAGTGCCTGGCCCTAGAGGTGATTCATCCTCCTCATCATCATCATCGTCATCATCTGAAGTAGAAGAGACCCGAGGGATGTGCATGGAGTCAACTTCCTTCTGAAGCTCTGTGACGGTCTTTGTCAGCCTATCCACCTTATGTGTCAGGGTCTTGATTTTGGTCTCAAATAACCGGATGAGACTGTTCTGATTGTCCAGAATCCGCTTAATGTCCTTTTGCATGCCCTGAATAGATATCCGTAGATCCATTTGCTCATTCCTGGATATGGGGACCTGAGCACTAGAGGCTCTAACTGCCTCTGCTGCTTCCTGAGCTACAGCAGAAGTGGGATGATCAACATCCATCACCACAACATTGTTTTCAAGATCTGGCTGTAGGGGAAAATGTGGGTGATCAAGGGAAAATATGTGCTTCTCCAGTCTTGAGTTGATGAGCATCTGAATGTAGGGTGCATAACAGCATGAGCACTTCTGGTTAGCAGCAACCCTCTTGATTGTCTCAACAATCAGATCCATGACTCTAATCCTGGTGTGACTGCCAAGGTGTATTAACATGTTGATGGAGTGGCCTTGGATCATCATGTCATCTCCTCACTTGGGAATCAAGGTGTGCCTCAGTATGGTGTTCATCGTGTGGACGCCAGCCTAGAGGAAATAGATGGATCCTAGCCTGTGAGACTTCACATTTGCAGCAGGGATCTCCTTGTACATTTTAGCCATAGAATTGTGGCTAGCCTTGGATTCTGAGTAGACATCCAAGTCACCATCCTATGCTTCAGGAACTCCTAAGATTTCAGCCCATTCCTCAACAGTTGATTCATATTTCGCACCTTCATTCATCCACACAATTCTACCATCTCCATAGAAGTGTGCAGTGGAGTAGAACTGCATGATCATCTCATCATTCCATGCTATGAATTCTCTGCCAATGAACTCATCAAGACCTATGCAGCGGAAGCTATCCTGTACACTTGGAAATTAGTCCTTGTTCTCCTTGATGAACTTCCAATCAACGTAGCGCATATCACTAACAGCTGGACTCTTGTCAAAGAGCACAGTCTCATAGAAGTCCTGCTGCTCCTTGGTATAGAACCTGTAGTCCATAGTTGTTTTCTTCCTCTGGGCATAAGGATCTATTGCTCTCCATGCCCTCAATCTAGAATCCTTCCTCTTCTTCATGTCCTCAGCTAGTGGGTTGCTGGCATTATCAACTGGAAGGTGTGGTCTGAGCTTCATCAGTGTTGTCAAGTCTTCCACATCATCAACTCTGGAAGGAGTTCCTTTGTTCTTCTCAAAAGCAGGAATCTTCCTAGTTGTCCTCGTAGGCTTCTCAGCAGCCTTCTTGGATGTGCTGGTTTTAGGCATAGCATCTGACATAAGCTTCTTCGCCTTCTTCTTGGGAGGAACCTTTGCAGCTGGCTCATCCTCCTCCTCAGCAGCAGCAGCTTCCTTTGGATCTTCATACATAGAAGTGGGTCTGCCAGTCACATGAATGATCCTCTTCCTGGATTTCTTCTCACATGCCTTCTTAGGCATAGCCCTCTTGGGGACCTCAATAGATATTGTTGCTCTGGAAGTCTCATGAGCCTTGAAGGTAGAAGCAGGAGCATATATTTTGTTGACAACTCTTCGAGAGGAAGTAGCTTCAATTGCAGCTTTCTTGGCAGCCTTCTCTTGTTTCTTAGCAAGAATATCCTTTGGAACAAAGTCTGAATCTTCTTCATTTGAGTTCAACCTCTTCCTAGTTCTGGTGGCAGCCTTGGGCAACCCATGAGAGCTGGGGGTGCCTGGGTCTGAGAAAGAACTGACTTTTGGGCTTATTCCAGAACTCATATCAACTCCCTGCTCTAGCACATTCTGACTATCGTCTGAGCCTGACATACTGACCTTGTGAATAGAGTGTAGATGAGCAGAAGTAGATGAGTTATCACAAAATGAAGATGGTTTTTGAAAATTTTGCAATGATTTTTCAAAAGTTTTGCAATCTGTCACATACATATCGGTGCAGCCGAAAAGAATTTTTCGGTGAGACCGAGACTGACCAACTCGTTAACAGAAACTTGACAGCCTTTTCGATAGGCCGAAAAGAGCTACTCGGTTCCACCGAGTTAGTTCTCGCCCTCACAAAAAAGCATATCGGTGAGACCGATATTTCCGTTTCGGTTCCACCGAGATATATCGGGCGGATGGCAAAACCCTAGAAAATCCATCTAACTCGTGATTTTGCAGTATTGAGTGGATAGATACCTAAGCAAAGGGTGCAAATATGATAATCTAGAATCTAATGCCCAAGAATCACATGGGGAGTGCACTAGAGATCGAATCCGTACCCTAGCTTGGCACGGATCCTCTACGGCGGCGACGTTGGTGTAGATTAAGTCGACGGCGGCGATTCCCAGCGACGGAGAGGTGCAGGAGAACAAGGGCGATGACCAGGGGTCTTCAAGGCGGCAGCTTAGGGTTCTGAGGCATGACGTTGAAGATTGAATTTCAAAGCATCGGGGTCCACAGCATATATACCCTTCACTGTCGGTGATATCGATTTTATGTTTTCGGTGTCACCAAGTTCCACAACTGTCAGCTGACAGGGAAACTCGGTATAACCGAGAATATGAAATCGGCGCTACTGAGATTGAAAACCAGATCAACCCTAGGCAATCGGTGACACTGAGTTTTTGGGATTGGTTCCACCGAGTTGCACTTGGGAGGTTTTAATGGTCAGTCCTTGTCGATACGGAACTCCGAGTGCTCCACACGCAGAGGGATCAAAAAGTACTTGTTCAAATTTTGTGATACAGCATGAATGGAATATGAGGTGAGAAAGCATAGATAGCTAAAGAGTTGTCCTAGGCATTCTTGTCCATCCAATTGGCAAACGATAAATCAAAAGCCAAATTGCAACAATTGGATGTCCTCGAATGAGAAAATAAATGCAAACCAACATGCTCACACAATAAGATATCAAAAGAAATCATGACAAACATGCACAAACACTCTAGCATCTAACAAGCACTTGGGCGATGACGAGGTCATCTATATATGAGTATTTGACTTAGGAGCCAAGTAAGAGTACTTGATCATAGGTCATACTCATCGTTTAAGCACAAGTGGGTTTACCACTTTTGCATAAAGCATTTATTGTTGTAACATACTAAGAGATGCTTTGACTCAAGTCTTAGAGTAAAGCTCCCCCTTAATGTGACATCCCCCCATAAGAGGGATAAACTAACCTTGGGTTTTGTCGATGAAGACTTCATGTTGGTGAGGTAGTTGTGGATGCTCAATGTTGATGAAGATCACCAAGAATTGGGAGCATCCTTTTTGTTTCTTTTACTCCTCTCACCTAAATGTGTTAGTCCCAACATACAAGAGACAAATACAAGGATATCTATGGACATGGAGTGCAAAGCATATGTTATGATGTCTATTGATTTGATGATTACCTTGTCCCTTACTTACCTTTGAGGGAATGTGTGACTCCTTCAACTATTGCATAGAGTTGGTGTTGAGTGCAAAAAGTTCTTGACAATAATGAATGTGAGTGAATTTCATTGGCGGAGTCACCCCTCAAGAACCTACTAGTTCTTCTTCTTAGGAACCCACAACAAGTTCATGGGGATCCTTGGTGTTGAAGTGTCCTTTGTAGTAGTTGAGCTTGAAGTATCCTTGGGAACCCACTCCACCAAAGCTAGGGGTTCATCTTCATATGAGTCAATGTCCTCTTGAAGCTTGTTCTTGCCCTTGAGCGTGTGGTCTTGTGGTGGAAGGTCATCTTGAGTGTTTGTCCCCTTGGGAAGAGTATTTTCATCCTTCTCCTTTTGAGGAACAAACTTGGGCTTGGGATATTGACCTTCTTACCACTCAGCTCCATTAGCGTTGAAGTAGCCAACACCACGATTCTTCCGGTATCCTCCGTGCTTGCATACAATTTCCTCAAATTGCTTACATCCGACAAGACTCTTGTAGATACCCTTTTCTATAATTCCTTTCAATAAAGCATTTTCTTGCTCAAGTGTAACTTGGCTAAGAGAATCATCATTAGTGGAATCAATAGAACTACTAGAAGCAACATCATTGGGTTTAGCATTTTTATTGTTGCTACTAGATGAAGAACCTTTCTTGCCTTTGTTACTAGATTGCTTAGTTCTAACTTGAGGCATAAAGGTAGACAAGAGTAGTCGTTTGGCTACATAAGATGAAGTCTTCTTTCGGAGATCGTCATTGATAGCTTTGAGAAACTCATTCTCTTGCTCCAGGTTGAGCTTCTCGAAGCGTAGCTTTTCATGAGTTCTCACAAGCTCTCTATGATCTTCGAGTGTAGATTCATGAGCTAACTTAAGAGTGTTTAGTTCTTTAGTTAGTTCTTATATTTTCATCTTATCATCATCAAATGACTCATCTTGACTAGAATGAGGATTATCAAGTTCATTTTGATCAACATCACAAGTTTTATCACAAAGCAAGTCATCATCACAAAGCAAATCATCTTCATCACTATCAAAATCAAGATACTCGGGGTGTGATACCTTGGGGCCTTTAGCCATGAAGAAACTTCCACTCCCTTTGTTGGGTGAATCAAATAGATCGTAGGAGTTGGTAGTCACTAGAGAAATTCCGGCAACACCATCATCTTGGCTATGGTCGCGGTCAGAGTGATAACTTCTCTCGGAGTTGTTGTCGGAGTCAGAGCCAAAAACCCATTCACCAACATGAGCTTGATGTTTTGTTCTTGTGTAGCTCTTGGTGTACTTGTCCTTCTTCTCCAAATCTCTACTTCTCCTTGAGTGTCTTTGTTCCTAATGATCATCTCTACTCGTTCTCTCTCTTTGTGGTGACTCATTTCTTGATCTTCTTCTTCGAGGTGACTCTTCTCTTCTTTTGTAGGCTTCCCACAATTGTAACAATTGCGGTCACGACTTGACGAATGATTCTCTTCATATCTAGAGTTGGAGTTTCTTTCTTGACTTCTATTTTTGTAGAACTTGTTGAATTTCTTGACCATGAGGCTTATCTCTTCATTGGTGACAAGGTTGTTGCTTGAAGTTGCGGGAGCATCACCTGTAACTTTGTAAGCACATCTAGACTTGTGATGAAGTTCTTCTTTATCTTTGAGTGTCATCTCATGAGCAACAATCCTTCCAATGACTTCCGTAGGCTTGAGATCATTGTAGTTTGGCATCATTTGGATTAATGTGCACACGGTGTTGTATCTCTCATCCAAAGCTCTAAGTATCTTCTTGATGATGAATTTGTCGGTCATTTCTTTGCTTCCTAAGCCGGCAATCTCATTTGTGATGAGGGCTAGCCTAGAGTACATTTGTGCGACTCCTTCACCATCCTTCATCTTGAACTTGTCAAGCTGACCTAGAAGAACATCTAACTTGGATTCTCTCACGAACTCGGTTCCTTCATGCATATCAACCAAAGTATCCCAAGTCTCTTTTACATTCTCAAGATGGCTGATTTTGTTGAATTCTTTGGGGCATAAGCAATTGAAGAGAATGTCACATGCTTGAGCATTGAATTACAACATCTTCAATTCATCTGCGGTCGCTTCACGATCCGGTTCCCGTCCATCCACAAAGAATTCACCTTGCAAGCCAACATGAACAACAGCCCAAATGGCGGGGTTATGACCAAGAATATGCATTTTCATTTTATGCTTCCAACTAGCAAAATTAGTGCCATCAAAGCACGGACCTCTATGGTTATAACTTCCCTCTCTAGACACCATACTTCTCCTAGGTTGTGAGACCTAAGCAATGGAGACCAATGCTCTGATACCACTTGTAGGATCGAAAGTATGTCTAGAGGGGGGTGATTAGACTACTTGACCAAATAAAAGTTTTGCCTATACCATGTTTTAGGGTTGACAGTTTTTAGCATTTCATGGCAAGTCAAGTACGCCCTACACATGCAAGTCTAAGAGTATATAGCAGCGGAAAGTAACAACAAGCATGCATAGAAGGGATAGGGTAGGAAGATCAAACGCAGTTGTAGACACGATGATTTTTCCCGTGGTTCCGATAGGTGGCGCTATCGTACATCCACGTTTATGGAGTCTTCAACCCATGGAGGGTAATGGTCGTGGGAGTCCATGGAGGGCTCCACCCAAAAGGGTGCACGAAGTAGCAACCTTGACTATTCCATAACGACTTTCGTCCCCCAAGGATTAGCCTCACTATGGGTAGATCTTCATGAAGTAGGCGATCTCCTTGCCCTTACAAACTTCTTGGTTCACTCCACAACATGAAGTAGGAGGCTCCCAAGCGACACCTAACCAATCTAGGAGGCACCACCCTCCACAAGGTAATAGGCTCGGTAATGACGATGAACTCCTTGCTCTTGTGCTTCAACAGGATAGACTCCTCAGCACCCAATCACTCTCTGAGAGATATGGCATGGTGGAAGAGATGGGATTGGTGGAAAGCTACTAGGGGAGGCTAGAAATCAAGATCCATCTGATTGAAGTGGAAGATCTTGATCTCAACACAATGGTAGGTGGTTCTCTCTTAGAAAATCTGATAGGTTAGGTATGGAATAGTCGTGAGTGCTTCTCTTCTGAGTAAGTGGTGGTGAAGGGATATATATAGGAATCCCCAAAAATCCAACTGTTACACACAAAATGACCAACTCGGTGACACCGATGTGTTAATCTTGGTGGTACCGAAGTGCCAAAAGGTGGCAGCTTTTGAATCTCGGTAAGACCGATATAGGAAACTCGGTTGCACCGATAAGGTGACCAACGGTCAGATTTCCAATCTCGGTGACGCCGATCCAACATTCTCGGTGGGACCGAAAATGTGAATTTGCGTAACAGAAAGTTGGCAACCTAAACTCGGTGGTACTGGTATGGAATCGGTTGCACCGAAGTGGCTAGGGTTTGGTTAAGTCTATCTAGGTTCTAGAATCGGTGGCACCGGTATAGCAAAGTTGGTTGCACCGATTTTGAGTGGTACGTATAGAACAGACTTTGGTGAGAGAGTTTGTGGATGTTTTTGGCGACTATCACTTGTGCACGTTTGAGCTTATTGTTCACTAACAAAACCTTACCCCGTTTTAATAGTCCTATGGACTCAAAGTGATTTCTCAAAATATAAAATGTAGAGTCCTCTTGCTTGAAGCTTGGCCAAGCTATTTCCACGAATCTTGGGGTTTGTCCACAATCTCCTTTTGCCAATCCTATCATTGAACTTTTCCTGAAATATACTTGGTGGAAACATTAGTTCCATGACTTATATGTTGTTATTAATTACCAAAACCACCAAGGGAGCAAATGTGCTTTCACCATACCGGTCATAAGGCCACTCGTACCCCCTAATGTCGTCCTTGGTTTCCGGTCGGCAACAGGGGTGTCGGGGCCTCGCCCCGTGAAGTGCGTCCTTGGTTTCTGGCGGTACCAAACGGTGGTGGGGAAATGCGTGGGACTCGGACCAGACAATGTAGAGCGGTTTGAGCGTCGAAAAAGGGGGCTCCTAGGCAACACGCCTCGGGAGCCTTACCGGTCATAATGCCACTCGACTTCCTGGTGCCATCCATGGTTTCCGGTCGGCATTAGAAGTACCGGGGCCTTGCCTCGTGAAGTACGCCCTCTCAAGTTATACCTAGCGGTGATGGGGAAATGTGCGGGACTGGGTCCTACAGACGCAGGGTGTCGAAAGGGCCCCTAGGCCGTTCAGTAGGTAAGAATAGGATATCACGGGCGGAGTCACAGCTTGACGGAACAGCGCGTCTCCCCTCGCGACGCAGGATTGCCAGCATCATACAAAGCTAAGTACACTATCGAACCCATCAGGAGCCTCCTGACCTAATAACGACCACGGGGATGAAATGAGGACTGCACACGCTAAACTAAAAATGCAGGAACTATGGCTACTATGTGCGGCTGCCAAGGCCCCCGAGGGACGAAGCAACAAAGGAGGCGACATGGGAGGAGGGGCTCGATCGCGTTGAGCCTCGAGGCTCAGTGCCCAACAGGAGCAACGGATGCGAGTCACCCCTGGAGGGGGAGAGCCTCGCGGGGGGCGTACCGGGGGCTAATGCAGGCCATGACCATGGCGGCACCAACCAACACCACAACCAGCAAAGCGAGGAAGAAAAGCGAGATGGCAAAGGTAACATGCAAAAGATTAACGCCCCATGGAGCAGGGTTCTTGTTCGAGCATTACAGGTACCGGTAAATAGGAATGGAGGGTGCCTAATGGGAGGAGTCGTTGTTGCCGCCCACGCCGCGGGCCGGCTCGGTGCTGGAGCCGTCCTCCTCGCTTGAGGCGGGCACTGGATGAACCGGTGAACCATGGCCTCCACGAGCAGGCGCATCTCATCCCGGAGGGGGCTCTGGAGCTCGTCAGACACCTGCTCTCCAAGGCTCCGCAGGTCGAACTACGGGGCGAAGCGGCGCAGGTTGGAGTAGACGAGCGTCAAGGCAAGATCCAGAAGGTCATGCGCGTTGGACGGGCTGTCCGCGTCGACGAGGGAGAGGCCGGTCTCCAGTGCCGCCACCACATTCCGGAAGAACTCAAGGTAACCCTCGTCGCCGTGCACGTGTGGCAGCTCGGGGAGTCCCCGACGAACCGGCTCACCGTGTCGGCCATGCGGCAGGCGATGCCCCGGAACTGCTTGGCGCAGACGGAATCCAACAGCCTGGCATGTGCTGCCTCGTCCTCGATGGCCTGCACAGCATCGGTCACCTCTTCGACCTGGGTTTGGAGGGACACCAGTTACGCCCGAGCCTCGGGCTCGGCTTAGAGGGCAGCATCGAAGGCAGGCTCGGCGGTAGGCAGTCGGGCATATAGCATCTCTACCTCCTCCTAAAGCTCGCCAAGTTTGCGCTTCTTGGCCGCGGCAACCATGGAAGGACGGGAAGGAGATCAAGCTCAAGATGATGGATAGAAGAGCGAGAGAAAATGGCGGTGGCGGAATACTTACTCGTCAACCAGGGCCTACCGCTAGCGAACTCGCGCCGACCTTGAGGGCGACCCGCTGCCACCTCTGGAGGAGGGCGAAGGAGCCGGAGGAGCCGGTCGCTTCCCTGCGCCTGCACCGCTCCCTCCATACGCCATGAAGGTCAGGGGGACGAGAAGGAAAGAGGGTTTTGTGCTAGCGGAACGAAGGAAACAAGGGGAAGCCTCAAGACTGCAATACCCTTCCCTGGCTAGGAACAGGGCGAATTTATAGGCGTAACCGCGGCCACGAGGCGTCGTGGGAGGGCAAGCATCGCATGCTCCTCGGGAGGTGCAAGGGGTTCGGTCAATGCGGTTCCAGCCACATTGCCTCCCTGCCCTCCGAAGAGTCGCGTCCACGCGGCCTGCAGCAGCGTCAACACTTGATTGGAAGCAATGATGGCCTGTGTTGAGCCCAGGCATCGTGTCAATCCAACTGGGTGCTATTCCGGACGGCCTCGGGGAGTGGAGGCGTCGCTGCTGAGGCATTTAACGCGTGCCAAGCCTGACCTGCAGGCGTTTGGGGGCCCGCGGCACTTCAGACCGTCCTCTAGGCTTCGCCCATAAGCCAGCTCGGGCGCGCCTTGGGCCCTGGGGCTACTGTCGGTGTATTGGGAATGGGGGTACCCAGGGCTGCCTACCTGCAGCCCACTACGTGGCCCACTTCATCGACCAGATGGGACCAGGCGAGGCCCCACTCAAGACAAGGCCCTCGTGAGGGCCCTAGCCTCGCAAGGAAGAACACCGACAAGACCCACGAAAGATGGGCCTCCTCAGG
Source organism: Hordeum marinum (assembly GCA_022496015.1). Lineage (NCBI taxonomy): Eukaryota > Viridiplantae > Streptophyta > Magnoliopsida > Poales > Poaceae > Hordeum > Hordeum marinum. The sequence continues at coordinate 202,797,831 of CM039673.1, forward strand.
AGTCAAAGATGACCCAAGGAAGGACAGGCGAGCACCGGTGCACCAGGCGGCGCAGTTTCCCCTTTGGTGCAAAGTGAGAAAGGACGTACACGGGTTCCCAAAGCACCCCCAAAGGTTTCCATTTAGGTGCAACAAGACCGCAACAACCTGCCCCGTAGGACGGACATCATCACTAAGCCCATTCTTGCGGCGTCGACACCTACTTTGTAGGCGAAGACCGCCTTTGGGCAGGGCAAGCACGAACCCCTGTCCCCCTTCAAAATTGGCCATTGTGGGATCCCTTCCCACCATTGCGACAAGGTAAGAGGACCCGAGCCACCGCTATATATAGAGTGTAGGCTGCTTCATAGAGGGGATCAGATCCCGACCCGATCGACCGACTCCTTCACTCATCGTCCACCAAACCACAAGGATCTTCAAACACCACTGAGAGCCCTCAGGAGGCCCCGAAATACTATACTTGTTCATCCACCTCACCTCCTCGAGAGGCAATCCATCAAAGCATGAGTAGGGTATTATGCTTCGCAACGGCCCGAACCAGGGTAAACTTTCGTGTTCATCTTCTTCCTCGCCATCGCGCGAGTTCTTTGATGTGTTCATCGAGTAGCGAGCTAGGTCGGACGAGGCCGCGGGGGATCTTCGCACACGCCCCTGTGTTCGAATCTTAAGGGTTTTGCGGTGCCAGAAATCCGACAACTATGCAGGGCCACCCCGGGGCAACTCGGGGGATTTCTATCAGGCCTCTATATGCGTCGCTTATCTGTCATGGCCTGAGAACAAGATACGCGGCTCCTATCGGTATTGTCGGCACGTCGGGCAGCCTTGCAGGACTTGTTTTTACCTTTATTGAACGTCTTGCGCATGGGATTTTGACGACACTTCGGGCTATCTCGAAGTTGGGATTTTCCGTCGGGATTCCGCAAATACTATGGGTGATTCCATGGTTAAGGAATTCCAACGCGACGTGTGGTTAATTTGTGATGGATGAGTTGGAGCACCCCTATAGGGTTAAATCTTTCGGAAAGCCATCCATGCCGTTATGTGCCAACTTGAAGTAAACTCAAACAAAATGCACAAACTGTGTGTGTAACTGTGATTGTCTCTTCTCCTGAGTCCTTATCCGAGAGATAACACGGTGGGGGTTATATTTGACGTAAGTAGGTGTTAAGGATCAGTTAGTGATCATTACTAGCTCACGTCCGTCATGCGTAGACCACCCACTTTACTTTCTCTATTCGTAAGTTAGCCACTCAAAAAAATGCTTAGTTGCTTGCTGCAGCCTCACCACTTAACCATACCTCACCCATTGTGACAGCCCGGGACCGACGCTCTAGAAGATTCCCCTTTTATTTCCATTCTCGTCCGTGGTTTGTTTGGTTGTTGCATTCATCATTGCATCATTGCATCATATGCATAGCATCGTCAGTCGTTTTCAAAAACTTGCATCCGTTTGTAGTTGCCGGTTCTCTCCGTTCTTGCCGTTGCACGTTTTGAGACCAACCACACACGCACGCGCCCGTGGCATCGTTTAAAAAAAATTAAAAGGCGCGCTAAAAATATTCACGGCTTGGGTCGAAACCTGGAGTGCGGTCTTATTATAGTGTAGGTAGTCCGCCTGCCAAATTTTGTCGCATTTCGAGTTTGTTTGATACCCCATCGGCCAGTCGTAGCAGTGCGGTCATCGGTTATTCATCAGACATTTTTCGGTGTTTCAAAACCTCGTGTCACGGGTCGCAAACCTCCCTCTCATCTCCACCAAGCCCTTATACACAGTCCACCTAGCCCACCTAACCTATTCCCGCGACCAGAGCCGTCCGATCTCGATCGTACGGCTCGAAACGGCGCAAAACCACCCCTAACCCTAGACCTGCCTATTTAAGTAGCTCCCCCATGCCATCTTCGGAATTCCTAGCCTCCCACCTTGTTTTCCGTGCGCCCCCAATCATCAGTTTCCACCTCCTCCCACCTCCAGCGTCGCGGCCCGTGAAGCCCATTCCCGGTCCGCCCGGGGCCCGATCCGCCGCCGATGTGTCCAAGCGCTCCCGATCCCGAGCCTCCTAGCCCCGCTCCTCCCGTCAGGCGAGCCCGCGCCCATCGCCGCTAACCGCCGTCGTCCACCGCCGGAGCCCCGATGCCAGCAAGCCGCCAGACAGGCCCGCCAGACCTCCTCCCTCTCCTTCCTTCTCTTCTCTCTCTCCCCACGTTAACCCATCACCTCTCCCCTCATCTTGTTGTGCAGGAGCTCCATGGATGCACCACCGAAGCCCCGTCGTCACCACCATGTGGAACTGGCCGAATCCGTCGTGCCTCGCCCGGATCCGGGTTCCTTGACCCTGGATCCGTCCATTCCCATCGTTGGTCGGAGCCCCCTGTGCGTTGTCCGCCGCCGTTGACCGCCATAGACGCCTCCGTCTTCCTATTCGTGCAGGAGGACGAAGCCTCCGCTCGCCAGCGCAGGCGCCTGCGTGGGCCAGCCGCAGCGGCAAGGCCTAGCTCGCCCTCTGCTAGCATGGGCTTGGCCCGCTGGGTGAGCTCCCACTGTCAACTGCTATCCTCTACCAACTGCTATCCTCTACCCGAGTGACCTTTTGTTATGTTGCGCATGCCTTTGTGTAGCCCGGTTACTACAGATTCGGACAGTTACCTTTTCTTCTCCTAACGAATTTGTCAATTAAGCCGTGTATATTAAAATTGCAGAAAAACCCCTAAACTCATGCATTCAATAACTTTTCATCCGTGCACCATATGTAAAAACTTTATGTATGAAACTTGTCTAAAATTTTGTGTAGATTCACAACTTCCAACTTTCACACATGATAAAAATACTTGAACTTGCTGTTTATAGTAATTTGCACATATGCCATGTTAAAATGATTTGTTTCGTAACTAATTAACCATAGCTCCGATAAAAATGTGCCACATATGTAACTTGGCAAGAATAATGTGTAGAATCTCATGGTGAAATTTATTTTGATGTTTAACAGCTCTAAAATATGGTTAGTACAGATTTGTACCAAATTCATAATACGCATATAGGGTTGTTTCGGAAATGATATATATTGCTTCCGGCCTCATTTAAATGCCTAGATTTTGTAGTTGGTTGTGCTTCACCTCTTGCCATGTTCAACAACATTTAATATTGATGAGTACCTCAACGGGAGTGAACTAAATAATCGATCGTGGAGTTTCGTAAATATGCAACTCGTTGCATATTGAGCTTCACTTTAATGTGTAGTAGTTGTTTGATGTGATTAGCCATGCGTTGCATATTCAAACCGGACATGCATCATATTTGTTTGCGCATCATTTCATGCATATGTTGTGGTATTTCTCATGTGATGATTTTTGTTTCTGGTTTGCTTCTTCTCAATAGAGTTCTGAAAGCGTTTGGAGTGTGAGGATTCGTTCGACTACGTTGGATCGTCTTCTTCATGGACTCGTACTTCTTCCGAGCGGGATCTCAGGCAAGATGACACATTTCCTTGGATACCATTACTATCATTGCCATGCGAGATGTCCCGTTTTCTATCGCTATCTCACGCTACCTACCACTTGTTTGTCAAGCCTCCCAACATTGCCATCAAAAGCCTCTAACCCTCCACATCCCAGCAAACCTTTGTTTGGCTATGTTATCGCTTGCTCAGCCCTTCTTATAGCATTTCTAGCTGCAGGTGCAATTGCTTCCATGTGTCAACATGGACATTTTTTTGTCATATCACAATATTATTGCTATTTAATTTAATGCACTTATACACTTGGTAAAGGGTGGAAGGCTTGGACTTTTGCTCGGTGTTTTGTTCCACTCTTGCCGCCCTAGTTACTTGTGAACCGGTGTTATGTTCCATAATTCAGCGCTCCTAACATGCTCGGGGTTTGTCGTGGATTTATCACGGCAGATGTCTGGGTGAACAGACTTGGATTCGAGGCCATCGCTAATGTGATGGACTCAAAGGGGTTGATTGGGACGAAGGACACGGGTTTACCCAGGTTTGGCCCCTCAAGTCTAGGTAATAGCCTACGTCCTGCTTGTGCTTGTATTGCTTGTTGTATCGATTACAGGGCAGCTAAAGCTTGACCTAGTTCTTGATAACCTGATCTCTAAGTCGCCCCAGGTCTGCCTTTATATAAGAGGTCAGGACCACGGGTCTTTACAATTGTCTAACCGAGTCTCATTGTTTATCCGAGTCTTACTCTATCTTCTTGTCCAAACTGTCCCGAGCGGCTTGCATGCCCGGGTCTTCTCAGTCCGAGCCACCTTGCGGCCCACACCATGAGCCGCCTATCTTCACGGGTCGTAGGCTTTACGGCTCACCCTTGGGCCGACTCACGAGCCATCAACATGACCCGGAGCCTTCAAGGGCGGATCATATTGCGGGGTTATATCCCCAACATTAGGCCCGAGGTTGAATTGAGCCTACTCACTTCATCCTTATCTTCTGCTCTTTGGCGAGTCGCCTGGTGATGACCCGGCATGACGTCACGAGATCTGCTCATGTATCACCAAATCTTTTATTAAATGGTCAGCCCGAAAATCGAGGCGTCCGCCTCGGTCAAATGGTTTCCGTTGCCTAGATTTTCGCGCCTGCCTCGTCTTCTCTTTAAATAAGACCCTTTGCGGGGGGAAGCTTTCCTTCTCCCGCTCTCCCTTCTTATTCTTCTCTTCATTGTCTCTGCTCCAGCGCTCCCTGCTCCGGCGCCGTCTTCTCATCGTCGTCAACCAGGCCAGTGCATCAACCTGAGTCGTACCAGAGTCTCTTCCGCGTCCGTCGCTCCATCATTGGTAAGTCCAAGCTCCCCCTAGATCCATCGCCGCCATAGTAGGGTTTGCAGGAAGCTCCGCTGCCGCCGCTCGGGCTCCTCCATCGCCACCGTTAGGGTATTCCGATGCCGTCAACGTCTTTAGCGCACGTCCCTGCCATGTCGCCGCATACAAGGCAGCCGTGCGCAAAGCACGGACCATCTCGGCTCTGTTTCATTCTTCTCTGTTCTGCCTGTTTTTCGCTAGGTCTAGAAATAAGAACCTATTTTCCTGTTTTCGTAGATCCATAATTCCAACGGAAGTTTGTGAAACCTATTTTTCAGGACTTAGCCGATTTTCGCTCCTCCTTTCTTTGTTGAACCGCCAGACCTCTCCGGCTCTCATCAGCCGGACTATGACATAGTATTTGTAGAGCCCTTAAAATTATAAGCCGTCACAGATATTGCTTGCTCTTAACTTGCCGCATATTTAATTTTGCACAGTCTCTAAGCCACCGCCATGTCCCGCGCTTCCAACTCATGCAATTGGGTCAGATCTTGCGTCACAGAAGAGTACTTAACGGATTTTGTTGACGCGGGCACTCTTCCTTCCAAGGAGGTCCTTCACTGGCGGATTCCAGGTGACGAGACTCGGCCCTCTCCCCAAAAAGGAGAGGTAGTAGTTTTATCTGACCACATCGAGCGAGGGTTCGTGCCGCCCGGCTCTAAATTCTTTCGTGACGTTCTCCACTTGTACAAGCTTCACCCTCAAGACTTGGCCCCCAACTCCGTTTCAAACATATACAATTTCCAAGTGCTCTACGAAGTCAACCTGCAAATCAAGCCGTCTGTGGGTTTGTTTTGAGAATTCTTCTACACCAACCGCCAAAGCGAAATGAAAGGCGGTCCGAGTCTGGAACTTGGCGGTATTTCCATTCAACGACGCAGAGACACCATCTTTCCGGCTGCGCAGCTGCCAAGTCATCCAAAATATTGGAACAAGACTTGGTTCTACTGCAAGGACACCTCTCCTGAAGATGAGTGTCCATTGCCGGGTTATCGTCCCTCCCGGCTCAGGACAGATTCAGAGCTTCCTGGACGGATCTCAATTTCAGAGCGTGCCAGGTATGAGCCGGCTCACACCAAGATCAAGGCACTCATGGCCAACGGTTTGACCGGATTGGATTTGATTCGCTGCTGGATTTCATGGCGGATCATGTCGTTAAGCCATAGAAGCCGGCTTGTGTGTGAATATTAAGGCAAGTATGATAGCTCCTTGTGCTTTAGTCAATCAACCCTGACAGAGGATGACATCACCACTGTCATCCGGAGCCTTGTTCATGAAGCCTACGGCTCATGCAGCGCCATTGGCTTGGCACCTTTTAGCGTCAACAATCCGGCTCCAGATGTAAGTCAATTTCTTCCCATCCGTATCTTGGATGCTGCTTGTACCTTGCTGATCTATTATTTTTCTCCGGGTTATTTCCGCAGGCCAACTCTGATTTCTGGAAGAAGGAGTACGTCCCTCCTCCGAAGAAGCTCAAGAAGAAGGCCCCAGCCATGAAGCCAAAGAAAGATGTCCTACGAAAGGAGTGGTTTGACCCGCCACAATCATCCATCTCAGAGGTAAAATTTTAGTTGTTTGCTTGATTCTTTGTCTTATTGTTTTACCAATGCTTGTTTTTTACTCATAGGATGAAGTGGAGACTAGCCGCGCCAATGCCCCTGAGGTAAACTATGTCTCTTCCGGCTCAGAATACTTTGTCCCCCGAAAGCCGCGGCGGGTTGCCAGAAAAGTTCCTCTTTCTCATCCTCTCGCTTACCTGGCTCCCGATTTTCTTTCGAAAAAGCAACAACAGGCTGAACGTCGCCAGACCCGGAGCGCCGGCTCTGCTGAGCTTATGTCCGGCTTGCTGAACTCGCCTGCTCCGAAGAAACGCCCTGTGGAGGTATGTGTTCCTGTTTGATTCATTTCTCTTTATAACCTTAGTGTCGTCTCATCCTTCTTGAATTTCATCTCAGAAGTCACCCTCTTCTGGCGACTCTTCGGTCACCGCTCTGCCGCCTCCGAAGATCAACCCGCTGTAAGTGTTTTTCTACTATAACAAAGAGTTCTTTGTAGGGTAGTAATATCCTTTGGACTCTCAGTTTTCTATCTTGCAGTGCTCAAGCCAAGCATCGGAAGACCAACAAGCCCTCCCCCAGTCCTGCTGCTCAAGAGCCGGAGCAAGAACAACCGGAGGAGCCACAACCGGATGTAGATCCGCCAATTGCCTCCACTGAGCCAGCTATTGAAGATATCATCCCAGAGAGCCCTCTAAGGGGTCCTTCAAAACCGCCAAGTCCTGCCAAGGCCACTGCAACTCCGGAGATTGTGATCACCGGCTCTACTCCCCAGTCCCCTCCGGCTCATGTGCTGACCAGGCATAAAGAGTCTGCCGAGGCCTCCAAGAAGCTGGATTTTGACTTTTCCTTTGAGAAGATGACGGCCGAAGAACTCCATGCCGGGTATACGAACCGGGATCTGGAGCTTCAGCTGGTAACTTTGATGAAAAAAAAATATGAGGTATTCCTCTTGCTGCTATAACCTTTCTTAGCCCTGAAGGGCTGGTTCAATCTAGTTAAGAGGTGAACCGGGTCTTTCCTGATACTCTGTAGAAAATCCAAAGCCTTTGTCCCCAAGGGCCGGCTCAATTTGTTAGAGTTGAGTCGGATCTTCACTGTAGATAGCGTGAACAGCCAATCGTAGCCCCCAAGGGCCGACTCAAACTTGATAACATTGAGTCGGAGCTTTTATTATAAGGAAATTCGAAGAGCCATATCGTAGCCCCCAAGTTCCGGATTAACTTTGATGAAGATGAGTCAGAACTGTGTTGTATGCTCGAAGATTAAATATACATTAGCCCCCAAGTGTTAAACATATTGCTTGCAATCTGCTTGAAACTTGCATAATTTTGTCTTTAACCTTCATCATTTGATGACTTCCATTCTGGCGACTTATTCTGTATTTTGATGTGTCACATGAAGCTTTAAGCAAAGCCGGGTCGCAGTTGATGGACCTGAAGACCAACTTGGTGGCTCAACAAGAGGCCCGTAGCATTGCCGATGAAAAGTGTCGGCTTCTCTCTGAGGAGTTGGCCACAATCAAGGCAGAGTTCGCTGTTCTTAAGGAGTCAGCTAGATCTGAGAAGACTGCCTTGACCCAACGGGCGGATGACGCCGACCAGCGGCTGATAGCTGTGGCGGATGAACTCCAAGGCTTGAAGCGCCACATAAGCAAAATGTCAGCCACCCTCTTTGGTAAGCTTCTGACAACTTTGTGTTTTGAATGGTTTCATCTTTACTTAGACTGGCGACTCATCTGAGTTGTCTGGTTTATACAGGTCCTAGGAGCCGGCAGTTGGCTTCTGATAGCCTGCTGCCGTTGAAGGCCATCTTTACCTTAACTGAGCAGTTGTACTGTGGTGCAATCTGTACTATCAAGGACGTGCAATATAAGGATAAAATTCCGGCGACTCTCAGGGGTGTCTTAGATCTCTTCTCCACCATGCTGAAACAGATCGCCGAACTCAAGAAATCATCCGCCCGCCAAGGGGCCATTGCAGGCATCAGTCACGCTTTGGCCTTTGCGCTGGGCCTATCAGCCGCCAAGATGATGGAGGGCTTCCCTTCAAGAAAAGATGACGGCTCAGAGTTTACTGACACCGACTACAGCTGCTGCATGAAGGAGTCCCGGGTGTTAGCTTCTGTCTTGGCGGAGGAGGTTGATCTGTCAACTTATCAAGCAGCTTATGACTCGGAGCAGAAGAGGGTCCAGGGTCCTCTGTACGAATGCAAAGATTTGACGCCTACTCGGAGTAAGGACCTCTTTGCTCCAGATATTGACCCGTCACCCTTTTTTGAGGGCTCTTTTGCGGCTCTAACGAACTGCAATTGGATTTGGACAACCTACAGATCAAGGCCCGAGAAGAGCCAGCGCAGGATGACCCGTCAGCTAACTAGCTTATGCTTTAAGATCTTGTATCAGCTTAACCCGCCGTGTGACGACTGAAATACTTTGTCTGAAATTTTGATCTCCTCTGGGAGTGTAATATCTAGATGAAAACTTGTCTGAAATTTGTCATGATGTTCTTATAAGATGATCCGGCTTTTGGTCTGTCATTTTTCTTTGTATGCTTTGAGTTATGTACACTTGCCTTGTAATCATATAAGATACCTGCAGCCAAGATTAGGTAAGCCACACCCGGAGGTGGTGACTTCCTCTTTGATAATTATGGCCAATCTGGTTAGCCGGAAATGGCATAAAGCCTGGCCAATAAGGCATTTAGAAGAGACACCCGGATGTAACAATATGGCGTAAACGCCGGCGGATAAGCATTAAAAGCTGTACCCGAAGGTAAGAAGCCGCCCTCGCGGAGGCTAATTTTTCCTTAGCCGGATTTTTATGAGAACGGTTAATAGGCGTTAGAAGCTGTACCTGAAGGTAAGAAGCCACCGTTCACCACAGCTAAGTTACCTTAGCTGTTTTTACATGGCCATAGGCTGGCTAATAGGCATTAGAAGCTTTACGCGGAGGCAGAAAGCCGCCGTTCGCGGGTCATGAGACGTTAGCTACCCGTCGGTAAAAAACCTCTCATAACCGCGGCTAAACTGGTTAGCCAGAGATGGCATAAAGTCGGCTGATAGGGTGTTAGAAGTGATACCCGTCGGTAAGAAGCCCCCCTCAGCAATTACGGCGTGACCCATCGGCGGATAGGCATTAGAAGCTGCACCTGAAGGCGAGAAGCCGCCCTCGCCACGACTAATTACCTTAGTCGGTTTTTTTGTGGCAAAATGCCAGCTTAATAGGTGTCTACCACCGTTCAGCAATATGACGCAAAGTGCCGACGGATAGGCGTTAGAAGCTGCACCAGAAGGCGAGAAGCCGCCCTCGCCACGACTCATTGTCTTGAGCCGGATTTTGTGGCACAACGCCTGGCTAATAGGCATCTACTACCATTTGCCAACCTTAGTTGATGCATCAACTGGAATATTGCTTAATCTTCTCTTATACGAGGATGCATGAAATAGCAGAGGCTTCCTTGTTTAGTCCTATAACTGTGGTATGTACAATGGTAGTGTACAATGGTAGATCTTTACACCCTTAGGTGAAATAAGGCCGGAGATGCGTGATGTTCCATGGCCGACGGGTCTCCTGACCCATCGTCTCTGAGTCGTCTCGGACATCGACAAGGTAATATGACCCGTTGTTGAGATTTCTGCTGACCACAAAGGGTCCTTCCCATAGAGGTGATAGTTTGTGCATATTTGTCTGGTCCTGAATTAGTCGGAGCACCAAGTCGCCCTCCTGGAACGTCCGGGTCTTGACCCTGCGGTTGTGATAGCGGCACAGGTCATGTTGATAAATTGCCGATCGGGCTGCTACTAACTTTCGCGCCTCTTCCAAAGCATCCAATGCATCTCGGCGCGCCGTCTCGTTGTCCGTCTCAACGTAAGCTGCCACCCTTGGCGAGTCATGCCGGATGTCGCTGGGTAAGACGGCCTTAGAGCCGTACACCATAAAGAAGGGCGTGAAACCCGTGGACCTGTTAGGGGTGGTTCTGATGCTCCATAAGATGGAAGGTAATTCTTTGACCCAACACCCGGGCGTTCCCTGCAAAGGAACCATAAGCTGCGGCTTAATCCCTCTTAGAATTTCCTGATTGGCGCGCTCTGCCTGGCCGTTGGACTGTGGAAGTGCCACGGCTAAAATATCAAGCCGGATATGTTCTTCATCACAGAATTTCTTCGTAGCCCCCTTGGATAGATTTGTACCATTATCAGTGATGATGTTGTGTGGGTAACCAAAGCGGTAGATTAGCTTTTTGATAAACAGAACTGTTGTAGCTGCATCACATTTGCTGACCGGCTCTGCCTCTACCCACTTGGTAAATTTATTAACCGCCACCAGGAGGTGTGTTTTCTTGTCCTTGGACCTCTTGAAAGGCCCTACCATGTCCAGCCCCCAGACCGCAAACGGCCGAGTGATTGGTATCATCCTCAACTCTTGAGCCGGAACATGAGCATGCCGGCTAAATTTCTGACAGCCATCGCACTTACGGACTAAGTCCTCTGCATCTTTGTGATCCGTCAACCAGAAGAACCCGTGCCGGAAAGCCTTGGCCGCCATAGATTTTGAGCCGGCATGGTGTCCACAATCTCCAACGTGGATTTCACTCAACATCTACCGTCCCTCCTCTGGTGAAACACAACGTTGAAAAACCCCTATTACACTGCATTTATGCAACTCACCGTTAACTATCGTCATGGACTTAGAACGGCGGGTGATCTTTCTGGCCAGATCTTCATCCTCTGGTAACTCGCACCGGGTTAAATAGGCCAAATAAGGAATAGTCCAATCTGGGATAACATGTAGAGACGCCACCAATTCTGCCTCCGGGTCAGGAACAGCCAAATCCTCCTCTGAAGGTATCTTGACAGTCGGATGATATAAGACGTCCAGAAAGACATTAGGTGGCACCGGCTTACATTGGGAACCTAGCCATGATAAAGCATCAGTCGCCTCGTTCTTGCAATGATCAATGTGATCTACCTGATACCCTTTGAAGTGACCCGCAATAATATCAACCGCGTGCCTATAAGCCGCCATCCGTGGGTCTTTGGAGTCCCAAGTACCAGAAACTTGCTGAGCTACTAGATCCGAGTCGCCCAAACACCTGACCCGGCTCAAATTCATCTCCTTGGCTAATCTAAGACCATGAAGCAAAGCCTCGTACTCAGCCGCATTGTTAGTGCAAGGGAACATCAGCCGGAGCACATAACAAAACTTGTCACCCTTTGGGGATATCAGGACAACCCCTGCTCCGGACCCCTCTAACTGCTTGGATCCATCAAAGTGTATAGTCCAGTATGTATTATCTGGCTTTTCTTCGGGAGCTTGGCACTCTATCCAATCATTGATGAAATCCACCAAAGCTTGGGATTTGATCGCCGTGCGAGGAACATACTTTACATTAAGAGGTCCTAGCTCTAAGTCCCATTTGGCCATCCTCCCTGTGGCTTCTCTATTCTGGATAATATCTCCCAATGGAGCAGAACTGACCACAGTTACCTGGTGCCCTAGAAAGTAGTGCTTTAACTTGTGGTTGGCCATAAAACCCCCGTATACCAGCTTCTGCCAATGCGGATATCTCTACTTAGATTCATCAAGACCTCACTGATATAATAAACCGGCCTTTGCACGGGATACTCCTTCCCAGCCTCCTTGCGCTCGACCACAATTGTGACGTTGACTGCCCTGTTGTTAGCCGCCACATAAAGGAGCAACGATTCTTTCTCAGCCGGAGCGGCTAACACTGGCGGCTCAGTGAGCTGTTTCTTAAGCGCCTCAAGTACTTCACCCGCCGCCTTGCTCCAGGCAAACTTGTCTGTCTTTTTCATCATCTGATATAAAGGGATAGATTTCTCTCCAAGACGTCTTATGAACCGGCTCAACGCAGCAATCCGCCCTGCTAAGCGTTGAATGTCGTTAATGCAAGTCGGCTCTCTTAGAGAAGTAATAGCTTTGATTTTGTCCAGGTTAGCCTCGATGCCACGCTCAGAGACCAAGAAACCCAAAAGCTTTCCTGCTGGAACACCAAAGACACACTTGGTCGGGTTAAGCATCATCTTGTAGACCTGGAGATTGTCAAAGGTTTCCCTTAGATCCTCCAAAAGAGTTTCCTTCTTTCTAGATTTGACCACGATGTCATCTACATAAGCATGAACATTACGACCAATTTGACTGTGAAGGCAATTCTGCACGCATCGTTGATAAGTTGCCTGGGCACTCTTGAGCCCGAAAGGCATAGAGACATAACAGAACGCCCCAAAGGGTGTAATAAACACCGTCTTCTCCTAGTCTTTCACTGCCATCTTGATCTGATGATAACCTGAGTAAGCATCCAGGAAGCATGAACTTTCACATCCGGCTGTAGCATCAATGATCTGATCAATTCGAGGGAGGGCAAAAGGATCAGCCGGACAAGCTTTGTTAAGGTCCGTGTAGTCCACACACATACGCCCGGCATGTCAGAATTCTCTCGGTACACCCGGCATGTCAGAAGGTTTCCATGCAAAGATGTCTCGATTCTCACGGATGAATTCGATGAGCGTGCTTTCCTATTTGGGATCCATATGAGCCCCAATGATGAACTGCTTAGATGAGTCGCCCAGATTGAAATCTACTGCCTTGGTATCATCTGCTGGAAATTTGAGGGGCGGCTCAACCTCCATGGTGGGATTTTTCAGGGGGGTCATATCCTCCGGATCAACATTCTCCTTATAAAACTTAAGCTCCTGCTGAGCGCAACTAGACTCTGCGTAAGCTGCATCCCCTTCTTCACACGTAATAGCCGTGTTTCGGTTACCATGAACGGTGATGGTACCGTTTAAGCCGGTCATCTTGAGCTGCAAGTAAACATAGCAGGGCCGAGCCATGCACTTAGCATAAGCCGGCCGTCCAAACAAGGCATGATAAGGGCTCTTGATCTTCACCACCTCAAACCATAAGGACTCCACTTTGTAGTTGTACTCGTCGCCAAAAGCCACTTCCAAAGAAATCCTGCCCACCGGATGTGTCGACTTACTAGGCACCACACCATGAAAAACCGTGGACGAAGGTTGTAAGTCCTTGTCGAGCAACTTCATCCGCCGGAAGGTGTCATAATAAAGGATGTTTATGCTGCTGCCGCCATCCATGAGCACCTTGTTCAACATATATCCACCCACTTGGGGGGCCAGAACCAAAGCCAGCGGCCCCGGGTCATTAATGCGTGGCGGGTGATCTTCACGGCTCCATGTTATGTCATATTCAGACCACTTCAGATATTGTGGAAGAGCCGGCGTAACCGCATTGACTACTCGTTTATGCAACTTCTGGTCCCCGTCTATTGAGGGTAGTCGTGAAGACGTGGTATTGCCCGGAGCTGAGCTGCTTCGGATTACTCTGAAAGCCGGATTGATTTCGCTATTCCTGCTGTTGTTGATTATTATTACTAGAATGCGGCTGCTGTCCCCCATGATTATCCTGACCCGAATGACCGGATGCTGAACCGCCAGAGCCAAAACTGGCTCCTGACCCGCCAGAACCAAATCCAGCTCCTGACCCGTCACGTCCTGGGCCACCTGGCGGGCCGCCGCTGCGATGGTTAGGTTGTGTGACATACCACTTGAACTTCTGCATAAAAGAACAACTCTCCCATGTATGATTCGCCGGCCTATCAGGCAAACTGTGATTCGGACAAGGTCGCTTAAGCATCTCTTCCATGTTCGAGGAAAAATTATCCCTGCTCGAGGGCGGCCCAAACCTCCGGTTGCCCTTGGGGTGATTTTGCCGGGCGTTTGTGTTAGCCACCAGCTCTGACCCGGCCTCTGGATTCTTATGTTTACTCTGGTTACCATTGTTCACTGCGCCCTTGCCTTGGTTACCCTTCTTGCCTTGACTAGCCTTTTCCTCATCAGAACCCGGATCCTTCGTGTTGTCTGAGTCGGCGTACTTCGTGAGAGCCTTCATGAGATCTCCCATGTCCTCGCACGTATGCTTGAGCCGGCCAAGTTTCTTTTTTAAAGGAACAAAATGGCAATTCTTCTCTAAAATCAACACCGCTTGAGCTGCCGTGATTTGCTCTGATGAGTGAATAATTGTCGAGACCCGCCGTACCCAATGATGAGCCGACTCGCTCTCCTGTTGGACATAGTGATCAAGATCCACAATGGTCATAGGCTGCTTGCACGTCCCTTGAAAGTTTTTGATGAACCGAGCCCTGAGCTCTGCACATGAATTGATGGTATTAGGTGGCAACCCTTTAGGCCATGTACGAGCCGGGCCTTCAAGCATCATGATGAAATATTTGGCACAAACCCCCTCACTAACATCCAGCATCTCCATGGCCAGCTCATAGCTTTTCACCCAGGCCTCTGGGGGTAAATCAGCGGTGTAATTTGGGACCTTTAAAGTCTTTTGGCAACCGCTCGCTCCGGAGTGCCGGCGATAGACACGGCAGCCCTCCCATCCTGGGGATTACTCCTGCCCCTATGGAAACGGAAGGCCCGGTCTCTTGGTAAGCCGGCCTAGAGAGCGCCTCTTGCGGGCTTCCTGCATGGTCTACACGTGCCTGTGTATCTCTTCGCGGTTAGTGACCCGTTGGAATTTCTCTGTGATGGTTACTGCTGGAACCTGCTGGTGACTCGTAGCGCCGGCTAAAGCTATGGCTGGGAAGAGGGGTTGAATGCATGGATGTGGCTCCGTCTGTGAGCGTACCTCTCTTGCTGGGCCATGGACGTCTACAAGTACCCGATGGCGTTCAACACATCCTTCGCAAAGGGTGCTTCATCCGGGATAGGGATCGTCTCAAGCCGGGTGGCAGCTGCTACCATATTCTCGGCCGGGTTAGAATAATGGCTCGCCGATGTTGGAAAGCCCCCAAGTGAAGTTGGGTTAGGTTGGGCCGGATGAGTCGCTGGCCGTTCCATTGGGCGGCTCTCGGGCACGCCCACGGCTCGCCCCGCGCCGGGGGTATTAAAGAGGTTCCTTGCTTCATAATGCTCTGGTAGACGGGACTGATGCCTCCTCCTGTATACTGTCGTTGCTGACCTTTGCTCCAGCCCTAGACGGAAAGCATCTGTCTTGATACGTTCTGCTTCTTCTTCCATCTAGACCTTCAGCTCAGCCATCCTTTGTCGTTCCTCTGCCATCCGGTCCTTGATCCGTGCGATCTCTATATTCCGAGCTGCTTGATTATCTGGTGTCATTTCAGTGGCCATGAGAGACGCAAGTTCATCCATTAGCTCCACAAGAACTTGAGCCGACGGCGGCGGGATATCACCCGAAACGGCGGCTCCCGCGGCTGTGCTACCAGCAGCTGGGGCTGATCCTGCCATGAACACCTCCGCATGAACTAGAGGTTTTAAAGCATCTGACTCAAAGCCATCCGACTCAGAGTATGCATTGTCACAGCCCCCAAGGCCTCCGTTGTGGAGCTGGTATATTGATTCTGTTTCTCCACTTGAGGATTCATCTTCTGAATAGACAAGGGTTTCCTGTGACCCGGAAGCTTCCAGATCCCTACCTTGCGTGAAGCCTACGAAGACATGCTTCTGACCCGGATTGGCACGAGCAGGCCACACATTACTTGACGATTGGAGATGCCGAGCCGGCTCGATGATGTTGGTGCAGATGTTCGTCCCGGGTGTAGATCCATCAGCCTTTCTGATGAAAACATAGATCCTGCCAAACGGGACTTGGAATCCATACTCCACGGACTCAGCATCAACCCCCAGCCGGCATCGTCGATGTAGAACCGGCCACAGCAACTCTTTCTCATCCTTCCGACCATGTATCCCTCGAGCCCTGGGAGAGAGCCCTTTGAGAAATCAACCCCACCAAGCGCAAGCCCCACGGTCGGAGCCAACTGTCGTGGATTTGTCATGGCAGATGTCTGGGTGAACGGACTTGGATTCGAGGCCATCTCTAATGTGATGGACTCAAAGGGGTTGATTGGGACGAAGGACACGGGTTTACCCAGATTCGGCCCCTCAAGTCGAGGTAATAGACTACGTCCTGCTTGTGCTTGTATTGCTTGTTGTATCGATTACAAGGGAGCTAAAGCTTGACCTAGTTCTCGATAACCTGATCTCTAAGTCGCCCCGGGTCTGCCTTTATAGAAGAGGTCAGGACCACGGGTCTTTACAATTGTCTAACCGAGTCTCATTGTCTATCCGAGTCTTACTCTATCTTCTTGTCCAAACTATCTCGAGCGGCTTGCACGCCCAGGTCTTCTCAGTCCGGGCCACCTTGCGGCCCACACCATGAGCCGCCTATCTTCACGGGCCGTAGGCTTTACGGCTCACCCTTGGGCCAGCTCACGAGCCATCAACATGACCCAGAGCCTTCAAGGGCCGGTCATATTGCGGGGTTATATCCCCAACAGGGTTGTTATGGAGACCCCCTTGATTTTTGTTTTGGATAAAGCTTGTCTGGCAAGGCCCAACATTGGTAGTACATTTGCCTAATAACTAATAAAATTGCATAGGGACCCGCCTGCACCCGCGGATAATTAATCAACAACCCATGCCAGTGCTCCTCATGAGTGTTGGTCCAAACTAGAGCACTTTGCGGGGCCAACCCGGGGCAACTCAGGAGATTTCTGTCAGGCCACCATACACTAGCTTATCCGCTGTGTCCTGAGAACGAGATACGCGGCTCCTATCGGGATCGTCGACACGTCGGGAGGCCTTGCTGGATTTGTTTTACCTTTCTCGAACGTCTTGAGTGAGGAACTCTGATCTTATTCGGGCGATCTCGAGGTGTCGGATTTCCTTTGGAATTGCCTACAATGATCACGAGATCCGTGGTCGAGGTTATTCCCGCTGCGTGTGGTTAAGTTATGATGAATGAGTTAGAGCACCCCTGTAGGGTTAAATCTTTCGGAAAGCCGTGCCCGCGGTTATGTGGCAAACTTGGAAAGTTTTTTTAACACCCGGTCATAGCAAACTTGAAGTAAACTCAAATAAAACACATCAACTGTGTGCGTAACTATGACTGTCTCTTCTCGTGAGTCCTTATCCGAGAAAGAACACGGTGGGGTTATGTTTGACGTAAGTAGGTGTTCAGGATCAGTTAGTGATCATTACTAGTTCACGTCCGTTATGCGTAGAACACCATACTTTATTTTCTGTACTCGTAAGTTAGCCACTCAAATAAATGCTTAGTCGCTTGCTGTAGCCTTACCACTTAACCATACCTCACCTATTAAGCTTTAATAGTCTTGATACCCTTGGAAATGAGATTGCTGAGTCCCTGTGGCTCACAGATTACTACAACAACATTTGTAGGTTCAGGTAATGCAATGATTTGATGTGAGCGCGATGCTGTTTGATTTGGAGTTCTTCTTCATCAATCTAGGATGGGTTCCAGGCGGCAGCCTGGGATAGCAAGGGTGGATGTCATTTTATCGTTTGATTTCGTCCGTAGTCGGACCCTGCTCTTCTGTATGATGTTTGAGTATGTTGTTGTATTGATGTGAACTTGTTGTAGCTTGTGGCAAGTGTAAGCCAATTCCATATACTCATCTCTTCTATACATGTACTTGTAATGATATCAATTCTTGCAACATGACGAGATGCACTTCTATCCCTGTCGAGGCCCTCGTTCAAAAATAAGGATAGGATCGCATCTTGGGCGTGACACCCATTAAGCTTTAATAGTCTTGATACCCCTGGAAATGAGATTGATGAGTCCCCGTGGCTCACATATTACTACAACAACAGTTACTGGTATAGGTAATGCGATGTTTGACGTGAGCGCGATGCTTGTTTGATTTGGAGTTCTGCTTCTTCTTCATCATAGATCTAGGATGGGTTCCAGGCGGCAGCCTGAGATAGCAAGGATGGATGTCATTTTATCGTTTGATTTCGTCTGTAGTCAGACCCTGCTCTTTTGTATGACGTTTGAATATGTTGTTGTATTGATGTGATCTTGACGTAGCTTATGGCGAGTGTAAGCCAATTCCGTATACTCATCTCTTCTATACATGTACTTATAATGATATACATTCTTGCGAAATGACGAGATGCACTTCTATCCCTGTCGAGGCCCTCGTGCCAATATAAGGATAGGATCGCATCTTGGGTGTTACACCCTAAGACCCTCCGGATTATATAGATACCGAGGATGCCTAGGGTTTACACATGGTCGGTTACATGCCCAAGAGATAAACATGCCTATTTACTACATCAAACGTGGAGTGCAAGCCGTCCTCCTTGAAGCTTCCATCCTAGAGACGGGTCCTTCAAATCTTCCGGTGTTCGGTAAGTAGCCCTCATAGTCCGGCCCACAACAATAGGTCGGCTATCCGAGGACCCCCCGAATCCAGGACTCCCTCAGGTAGGTCAACCATTCCCTTGTCCCCAAGGGACTAGCCAGGCACTCTGCGCCCGCCCCGTGCTGGACGTGTACATCCTAGTGTCCCCTCCGCTACCTCCTCTCCCTTCATGTCTCCAACCCTAAACTTTTCCCTCTCCACCCTGTAGCCACCTCCCTTAGCTCCTCGTCCCCTTCACTCGATCCATCCCTGAAGTGTGGGTGTAGAGGCGAGTTTCTCCGACGGTGGCGGCGACCTGCAGGCAAAGGACGGCGCCCGCGGCGGCTGCGACCTACAGGCAAAGGACGGCAGTGGCGCAATGACTTACAGGAAAAGGACGGCGGTGGCGGCGATGACCTACAGGCAAAGGACGGAGGCAGTGGCAATGGCGCTTGATTTGATCTGCACGATAGAGAGAGAGCATGAGAAGGAGAGAGAGAGCATGAGAAGGATTGGAGGGACGCCACCATGGGAGAACAGGGGCAACACGGTCTTCGTGGTGGGCAAGGAGGAGCAGAGGAGATGACGGTTGGGGTTAGGAGCATCACGGTGGAGTGGAGGATCTCGTCGTCCATCATCACCATCTCCAATCTAGGTTGTTCCCCCTACTCCTCCCCCACTTGTTATCTCAGTTCTCTTATTATATAATTTTGATTTCCCAATTTATGGTTTTTTAGATCTGAGATAGAAAAAGAATAGAAAGAATCTTGTGGAATTTTAGATCTAAGATGGAAAAGAAGAGAAAGAATTTTGTGTAAGAGCTTGACGGAAAAGAAAGGGGTGAATCATCTCTTTCCCCCATCTTTTTATGTTATGGTTTGTTCAATGCATGTTTATATTCAACGGGAAAATTCATTCACAAAGCTGGTCTATTTGATATTGTTTAGGCAGCATAACTATACACCGCCATGACTAGGTTGTTTCATCGCTACAACTCATATAGAGATCTATGCCAGTATGGCAATATCTGATAGTACAGCTACTCACATTTCCAAGGGCAACACTCAAGTTTCCCCTTCTTAATTCAACATTTTTCATGTTTGGAGGAGCTTCGGTACGTTTTCTCACCGATGAAGTAGAAGTTGTTTTATGTAGTTGCATGATTTAGGAAGTGCTATTGCATATCAAAGGTGAGCCCATCCTATTTTGTTTCTTCAAGCTCAGGTGAAGGTTTATCTCCTCTTCACTAATGTTATTTTTATCATCACATTGATTAGTTGGTAGAAGCATATGTTGGGAATCAAGTGTTCGCTGGCAGTATGAATCAGAATTGGGTTCTTTTATCTGTTGTGGAGTGAGAATATACATATTATCATTGGTCCTTTTATGTTCATTTATACAAATCTGAATGTGGTCATGATTTAGCTAAACAATAGCATTTTGTTGTGCGTGTAGAGAAGAAAGGAGCTGGTACCTACAGATGGCAACAGTTACTCAGTTGAATACCAACCTCCAAGTAACAATCTGATTTTTAGTCCAACCAAATGCGCAATGTATCAAACAAGAAAATGTTTCTTCCTCCTCCATAGGTGTAATTATTAGATGATTGCAGTCTACCCCAGGGTGAGTTTAATCTTTTTGTTTAACATGATTTTACTGTATCTAATATTTGTTCTGTCCAATATGATTACATGAGACATAAGTGCTACTGCTAAATTACTATTGTTGTCAAGGGAAAAGAGAATTCCATTGTAAAATTAGATGCCACGTATTGAGGGTAGTGAGGGCTAGACTTTACATGGCAAAGATTATTTTGTTATGGTGAAGCCAAAGCTTTAGTGTTTGGGTCATTGGGTACCATCTTTGTTAACTTATTATTAAGCATATCAACTATGTATTTTGTCCCAAATGAATGATTAAGAAAAACTCTGCTTTTTATGACATCATGACTCACTTATTGTCATGTCTACATATTTGAATTTTATGTTGATGTTTTGACCGTGGAGTCCAAAACATCATGGTTTGCGAGATAGAGTGAATTATATTATAATATGAAGCTCATTCCATCAATTAGAGAGATTTTATTAATTCATTTTTTCTATTTTGCAGATACATGTTGGTTATTTGGATCCTTTCGTTTAAAAATTTGCAGAGATCAATGAGGATTCGAGCGGCGGGGAGGAGGCTGGGGATAGGAAACATGGGTCCAAGAAGAAATCAAAGAGCATGGTGAGTTGTTCTCCCTTTTCGGTCAATTTTAATTTGGTAGTGTGATTAGATAGCATAATAATTTGCTACTATCTTGCTAATAGCTTCGTGAGGTAATTCTGCCAGGAATATATGTATTTGTTTTTACTGTAGTGAGATAGAAACATCAAGTGTGGTTATAAGAATCTAATAGCAGATGTTCTTACCATGAACAAGATCTGCAATTTACCCACTGACTAATAGCACAATCGAATCCTTCCTGAGCTACCTCCGTCAATCATGACTTGACATGCCCGGCTTTACTTTACGAAGAGTAGTATGTGGTGTTCTACTATTCAACCATGTTCTTCGAATTATGTTTATAATAGTTAAAGTGCTTGTGTGTTGGTTTGATGCATATGAGTGAAAGAAAATAAAAAAACGGGTGGAGGAATGGAAGTTCTTGCTTTTCCTTTCCTTTTGTTTCTTTGTTTGCTAATTACTCCCTACGATGGGAAGCTTTGAGAATAGAAACGTCGTGCTCTTTGATCCCTTTTAGTGTGAATGGCTCGACGGCAAGCGCGGATGTTTGCTCCTTGCTCTATGTGCTGTGTCTCTGCCTTCCCCTTGCGCTCCCCTTGCGCTCCGTCACATGCGTGTTTGTGGCTTGTGTGCTGCTGCTGCGTTTATGGTGTGTTGGCTTGATGTGTGTGTGTGTGTGTGTGTGTTCACTACCTAGGCGAGGATCACTTGCTTCCTGCTCTATGTGTAGCTTCTTAGGGAAAATAATACTTTGCCTCTGGTCTGCATCATGCTTCTAGCATCTTTCCAGGAAGGTAGGTGTTTCCAAGATCAAGAGAGAAAAGGTTCTTGCATGTATTTACATTTCGATGACACATGACCATAAGCCTTTCCTATGAAAATCATGTGGCCTTGTGATACCCCGACCCTTTTCTTCATAAATTTGTGATGTCTTTATGCATGTCTGTATTGCGATGTGCATAGGAGCATGATTTGTTCTTGCACATTAGGCATCAACACGCCTATAATACAGGTCTTGAGTCTACAAAGTGCCCTGTCTTTCTCTAAGTACACAAGCACACAAGAAAACTGTATAGCAACATGCTCTCTCTTTCTCTAAGTACAGGCAGCACATGAGCAGCAGCAAGCAGAGCAATAGCGAGCAGCCAACAAACAACATAAGTAGCAGCGACAAGCAGCAACAAGCTCATGGCCTAACCATGTTGGCCCGGACCAAAATGGTCTCAGGAGGCAGCGCCACAACCATTTCCAGCGACGTCTAGAATGATAAAAATGACGCTAACAAAGAAAAGAAAGCACGAGAAGGCTTCTCACCCAGCTATTCGTGGTGAGGCCGGACAGCAAGGGGACGGACGACAACGAATTCAGGATGGCAGCAATGGCCGTCAGCGTCGAGGAAGAAGTAGGAGAGACCCGCGGCTTCGAACCCCTTGGTCCAGAGTAGACGCGGAGCCCGTCACGGTCCCTGGAGTTACCAGGGGAGGAGGACGACCGCGGAGACGTTGCAACGGCGGCTGACGGAACAGAGGAAGGCGGCCTCGGTCCAAAAGTATGGTGCATGCTCCATGTCCAGGAATCACATTAGAACGACGACCGGAGCTGAACAGAGTTAGGGAAACTACTAGGATCACAGACTCACTGGAAAAATGAGGCAATTCATGGCAGCATCCAACGGACCTACATGTTGGACCCTGGGGCGTGGACATCGAGCCATCCCAAGGGCTGGTGGATCCTACCCGTTCCTACAACTAGAGTTGCAGCGGCAAGCGGCGGCGTCCCCGGTGAGCTCGACCAAAAAGGGGGTCTAAGAGGAAGAGGAAATGGATTGAGGAGGGAGGTAGTGGAGTGGAAGAGTAAAATGTGAAGGGGTAGGGAGCTGCGGGTGCGTGTCCCTCAAGCTGGCGCTGCCAGCACGACTGGTGGGTTCAGGAGAGGGACCCATTGATTAGTAGAAAAGGGAGAGGTTGAAAGAAAAATAAATAAATGAAAATGGCTGGAATATCTCTTCGTCCTCTATTTGCTCATAATCTTCTCAGGATTAATTTCAGTTCTCAAAACTCAATAAAAATATCTACAAAGTTACTACAATGTGAGGACATTTATTTTGAGATGGAGGGAATGAAACTCTGCAAGAGTATTTAACTTTGACTATCCTTTTCAGATTCAAATTCAAATATGCCCAAACTTTGGGTTTAAACTGTAAGCCATTTATATGAAATTACGAAATTCATACTGGAATATGTAAATAACACATAACTCCGAGATATAGCATGGAGTGTGACTTAGATGTGTCATATTAATTTAACAAGTAATTTGCAGTCAACTCTTGGTTTAGATCGGTTTTTCGCGCCACTTGACGCAATGGGTTATCTATGTTACAATGTCTTTAGTACATTTTATAGTGATGTTCATGTGTATAGCTAGTTAGATCTCTATTTAAACCTACCAATGATTTAATCCATTGAATTTTTACAGTAAGCAAGTATTTGCATTTGGTTCTAGGTTTGAATTGGGATATCATCCTACCATATACTGTAATATATGAACATGCTACCTAAGTGTCTATCTTCTTATTCTTTAAGAATTTTATTAGCAGTTTTATAACAAGACTTATTTGCATGATTTGAATACTTGGTTTTCTCTTGCTTTTTGCGCCAGAGGCGCAATGGGCCATGCTACACAAGTCATTTTCAATACCGATGGCAGGTGCAACGATCACTCCGCCTAATATTCATCACTACTCACAACAAGTTAAATGGTTGAAGCTATCTATATGGTGCATTTTTACCAATGTAGATTCTTGCATAAACACATTATAAATAAGCTATGTAAATTGATCGCATGTCTTTCTTATAACACTATGTATCAATTTCATACTTAAATATACATTTTCCCATGATCCAATCTATCGGATTTCGGGCTCCGCAAAACCCTTAAGGTTCGAACACAAGGGGCTTGTGCGACGATCCATGTAGCCTTGTCACCCTAGCTCGCTACTCGATGAACGCAACGATGAAATCGCACGATGACGAGGAAGAAGATGAACACGACAATTTACCCAGGTTCGGGCCGCTGCGAAGCGTAATACCCTACTCCGGCTTTGGTGGATTGCCTCTCGAGGAGGTGATGTGGGTGGAATAGTGCAATGTTCTTGGGCCTCCTGAGTGCTCTCTTGAGGTGTTCGAGGCCCTCTGTGGATTGGTGGTGGATAAGTGGTGGAATGGATTCTTGGTGGATCGGGTGGGTCCCCCTCTACGGTGCAACCTATCCTCTATATATAGTGGTGCCATGGGTCCTCTTCCCTTATCACAATGGCGGGAAGGGATCCCACAACGGTCAATTTTGAAGGGGGACAGCAGTACGTGCTCGCCCTGCCCAAAGGCGGTCTTCACCTGCAAAGTAGCTATGGACGACGCAGGGATGGGCTCGGCGATGAAATCCGCCCTGCGGAGCGAGTGCTTGTTGTCTTCTTGCATTGGAATGGATACCTTTGGGGGTGCTTTGAGAACCCGCATAGGTCCTAGCTCCCTTTGCACCAAAGGGGAAACTGCGCCGTCTGGCGCACTGACGCCCGCATGTCCTTCCTTGAGTCATCCTTGACTCCTGAGGGCGGGCCTCGCATAGGAATCCGCCGCTCCGGAGGGGTCCTGAGGAGACCCGTCCTTCGCGGGTCTTGTCGCTATTCTTCCTCGTGAGGTTAGGGCCCTTGCGAGGGCCTTGTCTTAAGTCGGGCCTCGCCTGGTCCCATTTGGTTGATGAAGTGGGCCGCACCCTGGGCCACAGGCAGGCAGGTCTGGGTACCCCCGTTCCCACAAAGCCGACAGTAGCCCCCGGCCCAAGGCGCGCTCGAGCTGGCTTACGGACGAAGGATGGAGGATGGCCCGAAGTGCCGCGGGCCCCAAACGCGTACGAGCTAGGCTCCATACGTGGTAATCCGAGGGACAGTCGCCCCTTTCTCCTCGGATCCGGGCTTGCCATTGCCAGCTTTACCGAGTCCCTCAACATATGCCATAAAAAAACCTTCATCCCTGTCGATTCCTCCATATGCTCCTTTGCTTGGCGGGGTTCTCGCTCCTTCTGTTGAATTCCCGCATGTGTTGTGTCGCCTTTCCCCCCTCTCATCCGCTATCACCATGCCTCCGAAGAAAGTGGGAAGCGAGGGCTTGAGGGGACCGTCGTACGCATCTCCGCTCAAGCCCGCACTAGAACGATCGTGAGTGGTGAACTTGGAGGGGTTGGAGAAGGTTTAGCTAGTGGTCGCCACTGGTTCCAATGAGTGGGGGGCACCGAGATCTGGCAAGGCTCGCGGCCTCAGGTTGAGCTGGTGGCCACCGCTATCCCCCTTCATATCCCAGTCCTTCTGTAGGGCGTACTGCCGTCATTCTCAAGCCTGGATCCCTCGTTCTTCTTTCGGCCTTCGCATTCCTGTGCAAAGCCTTCGTTGGGGTTTTCCCCTGTGTAGCCTTGTTGTGCCACTCCTTTTCCCTCGAGTTGTCTTCGGGGATACAATGTTCTGGGTGTGTATCCTTAAGGCCAGCAGACGCATCGACGCAGTGAGCCCTCGATGCTAGGCTTTCCCCAGCAGCTGAAGGGTTCCGGCGGCAATGGGTGTATGTCAACGCCGCTGGGGCCGGAACTCGGTACGAACTCCGCTGGCCCCCGCAGTGCTGAGTCACGGGTGGAGACATGAGGAGATCGCCGAATGGGGCTCGCACGCGTCCTGGCCAGGCTGGCGAGGTTGAAGCAGGCTGGTGTGACCATGGTGATGGTGGTGCGGGAGTTCACCCGCTGGCAGATCGCTCCCCTCACGCGCCATGCTCGTCCTATATGGGCCTTCACAGGTCCCCGTGAGCCAATGAGGATTAAGGTCTCACCTGTTTCCCTTGACGTCTTGCATGAGCTTTTCCGCTGCCTGACTGGTAGGGCACCTGATGAGCTCCCCCGGAATAGCCTCCCCTTGTACAACTACAAGAACTGGGAAGCTCTTGCCGCGGAGATGTCGTGCTTTGATTAGTGGGGATTCCTTTCTCTTGAGGAGACACGGCTCCAAGATGCCTCTTTCCTGGGGGGGCCGGTCTCCGAGACCCTGGGGGACGCCGCCCTCCCTGATCCTGGAAAGGGCGGCCTTTGCCGCCTGTCTCTTCAGCTTCTGACTTATGCCGGGCTGAGAACGTGAGTGAGGTCCAGCCGACGGTGAAGGTCGCCACTTCTATTGCTGAGTGTTCGTCCTCGGTTGCTGGTGCATTATCCTCAGGCCCTCGCGTTGGTCGGAAGAGGAAAACGCCCAGGGGCAGCCGCCCCTTGGTGCCTTGGGCGCCGGTGAAGAGGAAGTGGGTTGCCGTAGACGAGTAAGTGTCTTCATCTTGCTTGGCCTTCTTCTTGGTCACCTTCCTTCCGATCTTCCGTTTTGCAGGCTTCCTATTGGCATTGGTGGAGACGGGTTGATGCCTCCCGCGCCCGCAGCCTCCGAGCCCCTTGTGGTCTCCTTTTCTGTAGTCTGCGAGGCCCGTCCCTCCTGGGCGCTCCTACCAGGGCCAGTTCAACCGTCTTGTAATTCCGTGCGCGAGCCTCCTATGGTCCTCCTTGTCCGCGGCCTCCAACTTCTTAGATATGTGCCACTTCTCTCGCCGGCGGCCTTCCCTGAGGTCGCATCGCACGGCGTCCCCGGGACCCCATTGCTTGGTGACGTGGGGGCCCAGGGGATACGTCCTTCTTCCCAGGTGTCTATGCAGGAGCCCCCAGACCCTGAGCGCGTGTTTGGGTTGGCTGGCCCTTCATGCGCCTCCCCCGTTCGTCCTCGGGGAGGTGGTAGTCCTGATCAGACCCTCGAGCCCGCTGACGCTTGGGGCACCATGTCGTGGGATCTGTTCCATACCGTGGCGGACGTGCTAAGGCTCCTGGGGGTGGGGATCGCCGACAACGATGCTCGCCTGGAGGCGGAGCGCCAACGCCTCACGCAGGGATGGCACCAGCTTGAGGTTTCCGTGAATTTTGGCCACCTGCAGCGTGAATGCACCCGCTCGAAGGCCGAGGAGTCCCTTGCTACGACTGTGGAGGCTCGCGAGCATGCCCTTGTAGAGGCTCAGAGGCCGACGATCGGCGCGAGGCCTCTGAGGGGCGCCTCAGGGAGCTTCACGCCTTAAACACCGACCTTGAAAAGAAGATCCATACGCGTAATGCCACTCTTGAGGGCTCGCCCCCCAAGCCCCTCTCCGCCATTGTGGGTCCCCGCGCACCTGCTGACTCATTGGTGTTGGAGGCGCTGGAGCAAAGCCAGGAGCAGGAGAAGCTGGAGATGAGG
Organism: Hordeum marinum; assembly: GCA_022496015.1. Lineage (NCBI taxonomy): Eukaryota > Viridiplantae > Streptophyta > Magnoliopsida > Poales > Poaceae > Hordeum > Hordeum marinum. Next base: position 202,824,939 of record CM039673.1, read on the forward strand.
GAACACCAGGCGTCGCTCGCCGAAGAGTCTCTTTCCACCCGTGAGGCGAGGCTTCAGGAGGAGGTTGACAACTAGGTGGTTGAGGCTCGGCGCTCGCTCGTTCGAGACTACCATAAGAAGTTGCAGCTCCAGGAGTCCCAATTCTGCAAGCAGCGTTATTCCCTAAAAGGTAAGGTTAAGGACCTCAAGAAAAGGTTAGATCACGAGGAAGGGCGCCGACGCGCCGTGATGGACGCCCAAGCTGCCACTGAAGCTGAGATGGCTTTCCTTCATAAATAAGTAAATGGCGTGGCTTCCCTGGCAGAGAAGGCTTCAGACGAGGCAGCCCGGGCTCACGGCCTCCGGCATATGCGGTCCCAGATGTTCCAATCCCTCGAAGGGAGCGCCAAGTGGGCATTGGATGACATGTGTGGCGCAAGCATCCCACGCCCCTGGTTCCGAACGACGACGAGTACCTGGACTTCTTCTCCAAGTTCGTGGAGCACCTTGAAGGGGGTACGGACAAGACCTGTACATTGGTGAAGGAGAAGAGCCACGACCTCCTCGTGCAAGCGGCCTCATGCATCTTTAGCCACATCTTCCGTCTTGACCCTTACTTTGATTTCGAGGCGGTGCTCGGCCCCGTGCCTGAGGCGACCCACGCTGCCCTCGCCGATCAGGTCAAGGATCATGTCGACGGCCTGCTGGCAGAGCTTTCCTCTGACAAAGCGTAGGGTCGCGCTTGAGTAGGCACGCACGGGGCCATCGCCGGGTGGTGAGGACAAGAACTCCGGTGACGGCGTGCTTCCCTTGGGAAGCTTTTTTGTGTTCCTGGCAGGGTTATGTATGCGGCCTGGCGTCAACTTTAATGTATTTTGGAAATACCTTTAAGCGTATTCTCGGATGACGAGGTGGGTAGCGTCGTGCTTCCTTCGTTCCGGGGTCGCTGTCGATCTGCTCATCGCACTTGTGGTTCAATGATGACCTTGCTTGCACCGCCTAGCGGGATAGGGTTGTCCAGATATCCTGTTGTCCCGCATGTGATGCTTCCCCCTCGCTTGCGGGATGGTTTGTGGGCCCTTTCGGCATTCTACGTCTATAGGCCCTAGACCCGCACATTGCCCCAACACCGTTAGGTACGACCGGAAAGGGGACATAATTCACGAGGCGAGGCCCTGATACTCCCGATGTCGATCGGAAACCATGGACAACACTAGGAAGTCGAGTGGCATTATGACCGGTAAGGCTCCCGAGGCACGTTGCCCAGGAGCCCCCTTTTTCGACACTCAAACCGCTCTACATCGTTAGGTCCCAGTCCCGTGCATTTCCCCACGACCACTAGGTATGACCGGAAACCAAGGACGCACTTCACGGGGCGAGGCCCCAACACTGTTGATGCCGATCGGAAACCAGGGACGACATCACGGGGGACGAGTGGCCTTATGAACGGTAAGGCTCCTGAGGCATGCTGCTCAAGATGCCCCTTTGACACTCGAGTGATCCCCCATTCCGCCCCTCCATGTGCCGCCTCAAGAGGCCATGGGGCCTCCGAACACCCCATGTTGTGATGTCATGCTATGGTTGGAGCCGCCAAGAAGGGCCAACAGCTAAAAATCAAGTTCCCGTGAGGTGGCAGGTCCTCACCATTTAGCTCTGTGGTGCCTCGGGGTGGTGCAGAGCATTTGGATCCTTGCAAAACACCATTCAGAAAGAGAGACTTCAAACGAGGAAACGCAAAGAGAAACCCCTCACTTTTTAAATATAAAGTTTCAAAATCCTCGAAGTTCTAACATGTTCAAGCACAAAAAGAACCATTCAAGGTTGCAACTCGGGATACAAAAAGAGCGAGAAAACGGCCGCGTCCAGATTTTTAAGGTAGTCTTTGCCTTCGTCTTCCCTGAGCGTTGAGCGTAGTGCATCCACATTGCCTGGGCATAGCCATTGATGGGCAGTGTTGTCTTCTCCGCCAGCTCCGGGTTGTGGCTGCCACATTGCATGGGAGGAACCCCTCCGCGTCCTTGGGGGGCTCTTGGCATATACAGCCCGCTCTATTACGTGAGAGTGTCATGGGTTGGTGTAGTAGGGCCGACCCAGGACAGGACCCCGGGTGCGGGGTTAGCCCCTGACACCCCAGGGCCCGTTCCCGGGAGCCAATATCGCAGTGCATATGTAGACCCCCGCGCCATGGGCCGGGCCAGGCGAGGCCCATCCGTTGCGTGTGAGGTTGGGGTCCTGGGCGAAGCCCCAGCACGCCTCGATAGGGTACCCCAGATTCCCCTATAGGTGCTCACAGACCTGCCCCTAGGACGGGTAAGCTGAGACCGGGAGCATGGGTGAGCTCAGGACTGCCGGCCGGCAGCCGAGAGACTCTCGGCTTGGGGACATGGGCGTATGTTCCACCCTCTGTGCCCAAGCGGGCACAGCTCACCCCGGGGACAGGGCAGTGTGCGCTTCCCAACGTCCCCAGGTTGGGATCATCCGGCCCGGAGAGATGGGCGTGTGCTCCACCCTCTGTCTCCAAGCGGGGGTCACTGGGCCCGGGAACACTGGCTGGTGTTCCCCCCTTAGTTCCCGGTCTAGTAACCCTCGGTCCCTAGACCCGGATGCCTGCTCGAAGTGCTCCCCACCAGCGGGCGCGCCCCACGAGAGTGCCCGCGTCGGTCACCCTCATGGATCTAGTCTTTCATGTCTCCCTCTCTCGGCTGCGCAGGCCATCCCTCGTGGGGACCGCTGGCGAAACCGCATAGTACCTCCCTTGGTTGCGACAGACGGTGTCTCCTCCCCTCTGCCCAGGCACGCGTTAACAGGGTTGTTATAGAGTTGCCCAAGCCCCTGGGCTCCGTCGTAGTCGAGCCTCCGTTCTCCCTCCTTAGCTCCAGGGAAGGTGACGTGGAGTGCGAGGGGAGGTGCCTCCCGCGCTACCGGCACCTCCCACCAAGGTCCGAGAACATCTTCGGCCAGCTCCCGCACTTCGAATGCCCTGGTCCTAGCTCCTGGCAGGCGCGGGCCTACGTCGATGCACACCTGCAGGGCCCGAGCATTGGTCTTGTCGTGCGAGCGAATCCACGGGCTCGGGTCCTATCAAGGTATGCCAGGGCTTCGTGGGCGACGGTGGCACGTCTAAAGGTGTACCTAGTCCACGTGTCACGGTGAATACGCGTCGCATGATGGTGTCGCGGTTCATGCGCCATGAGATGTGTGACGTGCATGTGTGTCGGATCTTGATAGGCCTAGAAGGGCTGGGGCATGCCCCCGCAGGTGGGTGATCCGGGGGGACGGGAGCCTGTCATGCAGCTGGTGAAGGCGGCAGCCCCTGGCGTCGTCCAGAGCCCTGCTGGTGACAGGACTTAAGAACGAAGAGGCGGTTCGGCGGAAGGCGGCGCTGCCCGCCAACGCAACCTGCGCCACACGAGCCGCTCGGTGCTCGGCCCGGGCCCGACGTCCTTTTGCCATGAGTGTGGCGAGCGAGACGAGGCAAGATTCCAGGCAAGCTTCGACATACCCCCTACCTGGCGCGCCAAATGTCAGATTTCGGGCTGCACAAAATGCCTAAGGTTTGAACACAGGGGTCTGTGCGAAGATACCTGTAGCCTCGTCACCCTAGCTCGCTACTCGGTGGACACAACGAAGAACTCGCACGATGACGAGGAAGAAGATGAACACGGCAATTTACCCAGGTTTGGGCCGCTGCAAAGCGTAATACCCTACTCCTGCTTTGGTGGATTGCCTCTCGAGGAGGTGATGTGGGTGGAATAATACAGTGTTCTTGGGCCTCTTGAGGGCTTTCTTGAGGTGTTTGAGGCCCTTTGTGGCTTGGTGGTGGATTAGTGGTGGAGTGGATTCTCGGTGGATCGGGTGGAGCCCCCTCTATGGTGCAACCTATCCTCTATATATAGCGGTGGCATGGGTCCTCTTCCCTTATCACAATGGCAGGAAGGGATCCCACATGGCCAATTTTGTAGGGGGACAACAGTACGTGCTCGCCCTGCCCAAAGGCAGTCTTTGCCTGCAAAGTAGCTGTCGACGGTGCAGGGATGGGCTCAGTGATGACATCCGCCCTACGGAGCGAGTGGTTGTGGTATTCTTGCAATGCAGTGGAAACCTTTAGGGCGTGCTTTGGGAACCCGCGTATGTCCTTTCTCCCTTTGCACCAAAGGGAAAACTGAGCCGCCTGGCGAACTGACGCCCGCCTGTCCTTCCTTGTGTCATCCTTGACTCTTGAGGCCGGGCCTTGCATAGGAATCTCCGCTGCTCCAGAGGGGTCTAGAGGAGACCCATCCTTCACGGGTCTTGTTGTCGTTCTTCCTCACGAGGGCCTTGTCTTGAGTCAGGCCTCGCCTGGTCCCATTTGGTCCATGAAGTGGGTCGTGCCCTAGGCCACAGGCAGGCAGGTCTGGGTACCCCCGTTCCCAGAACACCGACACAATCGGTATCTAAATAGTCTAAAATGCAAGGTTTGAATCCTTGTTTTGCCCTCGCGCTTTGCGCCATTGGTGTAACGGGTCATCTAGTTAAGATAAATCTAGCCATAGCATGAAACATGTGGATCCAAATCAGCCCCTTATGAAGCAACGCATAAACTGGGATTTAAGCTTCTTTCACTCTAGCAACCCATCGTCTACTTGTTACTCCACAATGACCTTCACATGACACCACTAAGGGATGTAACAACATACATATCATCAAAATAACGAACGAATACCAACTTCACAAGATTACTTATAACAAGACTTCTCACATGTCCTCGGGAACAACGGTAACTACTCAAACCTCATCAACATGTTCAAGATCAGAGGTATAATAATGATTATGAAGGATCTAAATATAATGTCTTCCACATAGTAATCCAACAAGCATCAGCTACAAGATGTAATCAACACAACTAGTAACCCAGAGGTACCAATTTGAGGTTTTGGGAGAAAGATTGAATACAAGAGATGAACTACGGTTTGAGATGAAATGGTGATGGTGAACATGTTGATGAAGATCGGTCCTCCCACGAAGGAGGAAGCGTTGGTGATGATGATGGTTCGATCTCCCACTCCCGGAGAGGAGTTCCCCCGACATAATCTGACTGCTAGAGTGCAAAAGGGCCTCTACCCAGGTTTCCGTCTCGAGACGGAGGTGCACAATGAGGCACAGACGCCCCCACTTCCCCATGTCGCCTCGGCAGCCGTCCTTGCTGATAGTCTGGCGTGCGTAGCGGGACCATCATTGCCTCACCAAGTGCCTTCCCCCAACTTCTCCTTCTTCCATCAGGTCTTGCTTATGCTCCGCTCGGTCTCTTCGCCATGGTTCCCCAGAAGAAGAGGAGAAGGGCCCTAGCGACATCGGGCCCCCGACCAGGGCCAGAGCCCGTGCTAGGCCGGTCCATCGTGGGCAATCTAGAGGGGCGACAAGGTCCGACGAGCACTTGCCGCTGACACCAATGAGTGGCGGGTGATAACGATCTGGCCCGCCTCCCGCTCTTCGGCCAATATAGGGGCTGTAGATATCCCCCTTCACCTCCACACCCTCTTCTCCAGCTTGCTGCCGCCGTTTTCTGATTTCTTCATCGACGTGCTCTCGCACTATTAGATCCACGCCTTGCATCTTGATCCCGGGTCCGTCGTCCTTCTCTCCGCCTTTGCATTTATGTGCGAGGCCTTCGTGGGAATCTCCCCGTCAATAGCCTTGCTCCGCCATTTCTTCTCCCTCCAAAGGGTTACTAGCGGCCAATGCTCGGGATGCATGTTGCTCCGAGTGGTGGAGGCGACGGCGGACGCGATCCTTGATGTCGAGCTTCGCCCTGACACGGAGGGCTTCCGGAGGCAGTGGGTGTTCATCGATGCTACCGTGTGCAGCCCCCTGCTCCAAGTCTCGACAACTCCGGTGGAGCCAAACCCAGGTTGGGAGCACTCGAGGATTGTCGACCCGAGGTCTGCTTGGGTCACTGCCTGGTTCACAAGCCTGGAGAAGGCGGGCATGACGATGGTGATGGTGGTGAGGGAGTTCGCCCGTCGGTGAATTGCTCCCCTTGAACGTCATTCTCGTCCCGTGTGGCCCTTCGCCGGCCTCGACGAACCCATGAGGATACAGGTGTCTTCTCTTTCCTCCGGCACGCTGCATGAGGCTCACCACCTTCTGACCGGAGGGAAACATCCTGAAGTTCCCATGGAGGGGCTTCCCTTGTACCTCTACCAGCAAGGGAGAGCATTTGCCCTAAAGATGCCATGCTTTGACAAGTGGGGGCTGCTTCTTGAGGGCCCAACTAGGCCTCATGGCGGTCCCCTCTTAGTGGCGTCACGCTCCGAGGTCCTAGGGTTGGTGCCCTTCATGAGCCCACCTCGGCCCCTCTGCCGGCGTTCTGGGAATGGGGTACCCGGCCCTGCATGCCTGTGGCCTAGGACATGGCCCACCTCGTCAGCCAGGCACGGCCTGGTGCGGATACACTCAAGACAAGGCCCTCATGAGGACCTTGGGCTCACAAGGAAGAACGACACCAAGACCAGCTAGGATGGGCCTCCTTAGGCCCCCTCCTGAGCAGTGGAGATCTGTATGCAGAGCCCGGCCAGAGGAGTCAAAGGTGACACAAGGAAGGACAGGCGGGTACCAGCGCACTAGGCGGTGCAGTTTCCCCTTTGGCGCAAAGGGAGCAAGGACGTATGTGGGTTCGCAAAGCACCGCCCAAAGGTTTCCATTCTAGTGCAACAAGCCCTAGACCATGAGCCCCGCAGGGAGGATGTCATAGCCGAGCCCACCTTTGTGTAATAGTCAACAACTTTGCAGGCGAAGACCACCTTTGGACAGGGCACGGATGTACTCCTGTCCCCTTTAAATTTAGTCGTTGAGGGATCCCTTCCCGCCATTGTGATAAGGGAAGAGGACCCGAGCCATTGCTATATATATAGGCTAGGCCACACCGTATCTGGGGATACGATCCACCACTTAGCCACTTGACGAACCACGACTAGGAAGAGAGTGAAGAACACCACTTGAGCACCCTCGCGAGGCTCCAACCCACTATACCGTTTCATCCATCACACCTCCCCGAGAGGCAATCCACCAACGCAGGAGTAGGGTATTACGCTTCACAGCGGCCCGAACCTAGGTAAGCTGCCATGTTCTTCTTCTTCCTCGTCATCGTGCGAGTTTGTCGTAGTAAACATCGAGTAGTGAGTTAGGTGGGGCGAGGCTACAAGGGATCTACGCACACGCCCCTATGTTATAACCTTGAGGGTTTTGCGGAGCTCTAAATTCGACAGTTGGCGCGCTAGGTAGGGGGCGTGTCGAAGTCTTCCTCAAGTCTCACCCCGCAGCTTCTCTCCATGCTCATGGCAAAAGGACGTCGAGCCCGTGCAGAGCGGCGAGCTGCTCGCGCTCCACGGGTGGTGTCGGTGGGCCCCAGAACACCACGCCGTCCAGCCTCTCCATCGACGGGCTTCTTCACCGATCGGGCCCTCGACGGGTGCCGGGGGCTATCGCCTTCACCAGCCACAAGGCAAGCCCTCGCCGCCCCGACTCTCCTCCATGTCTAGGGCGCACCTCCGCCTTTCCGGAACTGCCACGACCCGATGCATAGACACGTCGCACTCCTCGTGGTGCACGAGCTACAACGCCACCGTGTGACGCGTGTTCGCTGCAACGCCTGGGCCAGGCGTGGCCCCAGGCGCGTCACCGCCACCAGTGGGGCCCTAGTGTACCTTGGCGAGGCTCGCACACGTGAACTCTCTCAACAGGCAGGACTTGTGCTCAGGCCGCACGGGCGCGTTTGGGACGTCCGCGATGACCTGTGCTCACCCAGGGGGCCAGGATCGCGAGAGCTGGCCACAGGCGTAGGCAAAGGCTGGTGGGGGGTGATACCCACTTGAGAGGGGCATTCCTTCACGCCCACCAGAACCGGGGAGGAGGACCGGAGGCTCGATTACATCGGCGCCCAGGGGCTCAGGAAACTCCACAACGACCGTGTTGACGAGCGCTCGGGCATGAAGGAGGCAATGCCGGCTACCATGGCTATGGGACGTATGTACGTGACTTCGCGAGCGGCTCTCGCAGGGGTGGCACGCGCAGGCTCGCGAGGGCGGCTCGAATGACTAGCCCCACGAGGGTGCCCGGTGCAAGCACCCTCACGAGGTGCACCCGCTGGTGGGGCACTGCCTTGAGAAGGCATCTAGGTCTGGGGACCGGGGGTCACTAGTCTGGGAACGGAGGGTGGTAGACGCTCCAACATTCCTGGGTCCGGTGGCCCCAGGTTGGAGACAGAGGGTGGAACACATGCCCATGTCTCCGGGCTAGATGATCCCAACCTGGGGACAAAGGGCCGAACAAAGCCGTCGTGTCTCCAGGGTGCGTGACGCCCGCTTGGAGACGGAGGGTGGAATATATGCCCATGCCCCCAAGTCGGGTTTCGCTCAGTCACCAGCGGGCGACCCTGTACTTGCCCATGTACCCAGGCCTGGCTCGCCTGGCCTGGGGGCGGGGCCTCGAGTACCCGCATGAGGACACGGGGCACCCCAGCAAGGCGCGCTGGGGCACTGCCCGGGGTGTCGGCCTCGCGCGTAGCAGACGGGCCTCGCCTGGCCCGACCCGCGGTGCGGGGGGTCACGCCTTCACTATGACGACGTCGCCCAATGACGGGCTCTGGGGTGTCAGGGTCTACCCCTACGCTCGAGGGCCCGTCCTGAACTGGCCCTACTTCACCAACCCGTGACACTCTCACGTAATAATGAGTGGGCGGTATATGCACGGAGCACCCCGAGGACGCGAAGGGGTTCCCTCCCACACAATGTGGCAGCCACAGCTCCGCGCTGGCGGAGAAGTCAACACTGCCCATCAATGGCTATGCCCATGCAATGTGGATGGCCTTCGCTCAGCGTTGGGGGAAGATGAAGACTAGCGTAGGTGCCAGACGCGGTGTTTGCTTGCCTCTTTTTGTGTTCAAATTGCCACTTTTTGGATCGAAGATTCAAGAGTTTAGAGCTCTATATTTAAAAGAAAAAGGGGTGGGGACTTTTCTCACATTTCTCTCTTGTTTTACCGGTATTGAACTCTCTTCTTTGCATTGGTTTTTCACAAGGCGTCGTGCACTCCGGCCCACTCCAAGGCACCTTCGGGCTCGGTGGCAAGCCCCTGTCACCTCAGGGACTTGCACCTTTGGGCAGTCGACCCCCGCTCGGGGGCTCCGACCGCGACACAACACCACAACATGGATTCTCAGGAGGACTCAGTGTCTGGACCTCCTAAGGCAGAACCCGTCAGGGCGGAAAGGGAGCCACTCGAGCGTCAAGGGGGCCCCCTGAGCAATACGCCTCAGGAGCCTTACCAGTCATATAGTCACTCGCCCCTCGATGTCATCCTTGGTGATCCGGTCACCATCGAGGGTGATGAGGCCTCGCCTCGTAGTTGCGTCCTTGGTGATCCGGTCGTACACAACGGTGGTAGGGAAATGTGCGGGACTGGGACATGCCGACGTAGAGCTGCTTGAGCGTCAAGGGGGGCTTCTGAGCTGTCGGCATTCTAGGAACAGGGTACCTAGTCCTGCCTGCCTGTGGCCCAGGGCGTGTCCCACTTCATCATCCAGGCGTGGCCTAGCGCAACGCTACTCAAGACAAGGCCCTCATGAGGACCCTGGGCTCGCGAGGAAGGACAACATCAGGCGAGCAAGGACGGGCCTCCTCAGGCCCCCTCCTGAAAGGCGGAGATCTCTATGCAATGCCCGACCTCAGGAGTCAAGGGTGATGCAAGGAAGGACAGGCGGGCGCCAGCGTGCCAGGCGGCACAATTTCCCCTTTAATGCAAAGGGAGCAAGGACGTACATGGGTTCCCAAAGCGCCACCCAAAGGTTTCTCTTCTAGTGCAAAAAGACCACGACCACGAGCCCCACGGGGCGGATGTCATTGCCAAGCCCACCATGGCTTCACCAATAGCTAGTTTGTAGGTGAAGACCACCTTTGGACAGGCCGTGGATGTACTCCTGTCCCCCATCAAATTTGGTCGTATTGGGATCCCTTCCCGCCATTGTGATAAGGGAGGAGGACCTGGGCCGCCGCTATATATAGAAGCTAAGTCACACCATAGAGAGTATGGATCCAACACTTAGCGACTCAACACATCACCGCAAGGCAGAGAGCAAAGAACAAATCTTGAGCCCCCTCGCAAGGCTCAAGAACACTATAGTAGTTCAACCACCAAAACCTCCACGAGAGGCAATCCACCAAAGTACGAGTAGGGTATTACACTTCACAACGGCCCGAACCTGGGTAAACTGCCGTGTTCATCTTCTTCCTTGTCATCGTGCGAGTTCGCTGTAGTGGCCATCGAGTAGCGAGCTAGGTTGAGTAAGGACGCGGGGAACCTTCGCACACGCCCCTATGTTTGAACCTTAAGGGTTTTGCAGAGCCCGAAATCTGACATGAGCGATACGCCTCAGGAGCCTTACCGGTCATATAGCCACTCGCCTCTCGATGTCGTCCTTGGTGATCTGGTCAGCATCGAGGGAGTCAAGGCCTCGCCTCGTAGTTGCGCCCTGGTGATCCAGAAGTATACTATGGTGGTAGGGAAATGTGCGGGATTGGGACTTGTAGACGCAGAGTGTCGAAAGGGCTCCCAACCCGCTGCACTTACAGGAGAAGGAAGCCCAGCGCAACACACCCCGTCATTCGAAAGCACATTCAATGGTAATTATTGATAATACATGAAAGTTTCCATTGGGTCACATGCATAACCTTGCTAGGAAGATAAGGAGGCTGCTCAAGGAGACAAGTAATCTCCGCCACCCTCGTCATCGACCCCGCCGGCAGCCTCGTGCCTCCTAGCTCCAGCCTCGTCCTCGGCCTCATCGGAGGAAAACTCCGCTATCAGGTCTTCCACATGGTCTCTGACCTGCTCGGCGAGGGCGGTGCAAATCATTTCGGGCACGGGAACAAGCACCGCGACAAAGTCAAAATGCGGGTCGAGGCGAAGGAGGTGGTTGAAGATGTGTGAGGCCGCCTGCTGAAAGCACATTCGCTCCCTTGGTGGTTTTGGTAATTAATAACAACATATAAGTCATTGAACTAATGTCTCCACCAAGTATATTTCAGGAAAAGTTCAATGATAGGGATGGAAAAAGGATTGTGGAGATTGTGGAATTATCCCATGATGAATGGAAATATGTTGGCCAAGCTTCAAGCAAGAGAATCTACATTTTACATTTGTGATAAATCACATTGAGTCCATAGGAAAGCCAATACTATTAAAAGGGGGTAAGGTTTTGTTGGTGAACAAAATTCTCATACGTGCACAAGTGATAGCCATCAAAAACATCCACAAGCTCTCCCACCAAAGTCTATCTATAGGCAAACATTTAAAACCAGTGCAACCAACATTCCTATCCCGGTGCCACTGACTCCAAACCCTAGACAGACTCAGCCAAACCCTAGCCACTTCAGTGCAACCGATTCCATACAGGTGCCACCGAGTTTAGGTTGCCAGCTTTCCGATACGCAAATTCACATTTTCGGTCCCACCGAGAATGTTGGGTCGGGGTCACCGAGATTGGAAATCTGACCATTGATCACCTTGTCGATGCAACCGAGATTCCTATATCGTGGTCACCGAGATTCAAAAGTTGCCACCTTTTGGTCACTTTGGTACCACCGAGATTAACACATCGGTGTCACCAAGTCTGACTTATTGTGTGTAACGGTTGGATTTTTGGGGATGCCTATATATACCCCTCCACCACCACTCACTCATAAGAGAAGCACTCAGAATTATTCCATACCTATCCTATCAGATTTTCTGAGAGAGAACCACGTACCCTTGGTTTGAGATCAAGATCTTCCACTCCAACCATATGGATCTTGATTTCTAGCCTCCCCAAGTTGCTTTCCACCAATCCCATCTCTTCTACCAAGCCAAATCTGTGAGAGAGTGATTGTGTGTTGAGTAGTATATCATCTTGAAGCACAAGAGCAAGGAGCTCATCATCATTACCGAGCCTATTACCTTTTGGAGGGTGGTGCCTCCTAGATTGGTTAGGTGTAGCTTGGGAGACTCCTACTTCGTGTTGTGGAGTGAACCAAGAAGTTTTTAAGGGCAAGGAGATCGCCTACTTCGTGAAGATCTACCCATAGTGAGGCTAGTCCTTTGTGGACGGAAGCCGTATGGAATAGTCAAGGTTGCTACTTCGTGGACCCTTATGGGTGGAGCCCTCCGTGGACTCTTGCGACTGTTACCCTCTATGGGTTGAATACTCCATAAACGTGGATGTACGATAGTGCCACCTATCGGAACCACGGGAAAAATCATCGTGTCTACAACTGTGTTTGATCTTCCTACCCTATTCCTTTTACTCATGCTTGTTGTTACTTTCCACTGCTATACTCTTAGACTTGCATGTGTAGGGTGAAATTGTCTTTCCATGGATGCTAAAACTTGCAAATACTAAAATTTGGGAAAAGGAAAAACTTTTATTTGGTCAAGTATTCTAATCACCCCCCTCTAGACCTACTTAAGATCCTACAAGTGGTATCGGAGCTTTGGTATCCATTGCATTGGTTTCACAACCTAGGAGAAGTATGGCATTTGGTGAGGGGAATTATCACCGTAGAGGTCCTTACTTTGATGGCACAAATTTTGCTAGTTGGAAGCATAAAATGAAAATGATTTCCTTGGTCATAATCCTGCTGTTTGGGTTGTTGTTCGTGTTGGCTTGCAAGTTGAATTCTTTGCGGAAGGAAAGGAACCGGATCATGAAGCGATTGCGGATGAATTGAAGATGTTGCAACTCAACGCTCAAGCATGTGACATTCTCTTCAATTGCCTATGCCTCAAAGAATTCAACAAAATCAGTCGTCTTGAACACGCAAAAGAGATTTGCAATACTTTGGTTGACATGCATGAAGGAACTGAGTCCGTGAGAGAACCAAGTTAGGTTTTATTCAAGGTCAAGTTGAGAAGTTCGAGATGAAGGATGGTGAAGGAGTCGCTGAGATGTACTCTAGGCTAGCTCTCATCAAAAATGAGATTGTCGGCTTAGGGAGCTAAGAAATGACAGATAAATTATTCCTCAAGAAGATACTTTGATATTTGGATGATTGATATGACACCGTTTGCACATTGATCCAAATGATGCCAACTACAAAGATACCAAACCAACGGAAGTGATTGGCAGAATTGTTGCTCATGAGATGACACTCAAAGACAAGCAAGAGATTCACCAAAAGTCTAGCGGTGCTTATAAAGCCACAAGTGATGCTCCCTCTACCTCAAGCGACAACCTTGTCACAAATGAAGAGATAAGCCTCATGGTCAAGAAATTCAACAAGTTCTACAAGAATAAAAGCAAAGATCAAATCTCCAACTCAAGACATGAAGAGAAGCATTCGTCAAGTCGTGACCGAAACTGCTACAATTGTGGGAATATGGGACACTACTCCAATGAGTGCACGGCTCCTTACAAACGAAGAGAAGAGTCACCAAGAAGAAGAAGCTCAAGAGATGAATCACATCAAAGAGAGAGAAGGAATAGAGATGATCGTTATGAACGAAGACCCTCAAGGAGAAGTAGGGACTCGGAGAAGATGGACAAGCACACCAAGAGCTACTCAATAAGGAAACATCAAGCTCATGTTGGTGAATGGATTTCCGGCTCCGACTTTGACAACCACTCCAAGAGAAGCTATCACTCCAACTCCGACTACAGTCAAGATGAAGGTGTTGCCGGAATTGCACTAGTGACAACCAACTCCTATGAGCTATTTGATTCACCAAATGAAGGGAGTGGAAGTTGCTTCATGGCTAAAGGCCCCAATGTATCACACCCCGAATATCTTGATTTCGATAGTGATGAAGATGATTTGCTTTGTGATGATGACTTGCTATGTGACAAATCTAGTAATGATAGTCAAAATGAACTTGATAATTCTCATGCTAGTCAAGATAGGTCAATTGGTGATGATAACATGAAAATAGAAGAACTAACTAAAGAACATAACACTCTTAAGTTAGCCCATGAATCTACTCTAGAAGATCATAGACAGCTTGTAAGAACTCATGAGAAGCTACTCTTTGAGAAGCTCAATTTGGAGCAAGAACATGAATTTCTTAAAGCTATCAATGATGATCTCTAAAAGAAGACTTCATCTTATCTTGCCAAACGACTACTCTTGTCTACATTCATGCCACAAGTTAAATCTAAGCAAACTAGTAATAAATGCAAGAAAGGTTCTTCATGTAGTAGCAATAATGAAAATGCTAAACCCAATGATGTTGCTCCTGGTAGTTCTATTGATTCCACTAATGATGATTCTCTTAGCCAAGTTACACTTGAGCAAGAAAATGCTTTATTGAAAGGAATTATACAGAAAGGTATCTACAAGATTCTTGTCGGTGCAAACAATTCGAGGAGATTGTACGCAACCACGGAGGATATCGGAAGAATCGTGGTGTTGGCTACTTCAACGCTAATGGAGTTGAATGGGAAGAAGATCAATATCCTGAGCCCAAGTTTGTTCCTCAGAAGGAGAAGTAAGGAAACAACAAGGATGCTCCCAACTCTTTGTGATCTTCATAAACTTTGAGCATCCGCCACTACCTCACCAACATGAAGTCTTCATCGACAAAACCCAAGGTTAGTTTATCCCTCTTATGGGGGGATGTCACATCATGGGGGAGCTTTACTCTAAGACTTGAGTCAAAGCATCTCTTAGTATGTGACAACATCAAATGCTTTATGTAAAAGTGGTAACCCCACTTGTGCTTAAACGATGAGTATGACCTATGATCAAGTACTCTTACTTGGCTCCTAAGTCAAATACTTATATATAGACAACTTCGTCATTGCCAAAGTGCTTGTTAGATACTATTATGTTTGTGCATGTTTTCCAAGTTTTCATTTGACATCTTATTGTGTGAGCATGTTGGTCTGCATTTATTTTCTCATTCGAGGATATCCAATTGTTGCTATTTGGCTTTTGAATTCTCTTTTGACAATTGGATATACAAGAATGCCTAGGACCACCTCTTTAGGTATCTATGCTTTCTCACCTCATACTCTATTCATGTTGCATCACAAAATTTGAACAAGTGCTTTTCGATCCCTTTGTGTGTGGAGCACTCAGAGTTCCATATCGACAAGGACTCACCATTAAAACCTCCCAAGTGCATCTCGGTGGAACCAACCACAAATTCTCGGTTTCACCGAATGCCTAGGGTTGATCTGGTTTCCAATCTTGGTACCACCGATTCCATCTTCTTGGTTACACCAAGTTTCCCTATCAACTGACAGTTGAGGAACTCGGTGACAACAAAAAGTTAGAATCGGTGTCGCCGATAGTGGTGGGTAGAAATACTATGGACCCTGATGCTTTGAATTTCATTCTCAACCGTCATGCTTCAGAACCCTAAGTTGCCGCCTCCCAGACCCCTGGTCGTCGGCCTTGTCTCCCTGCACTCCTCCGCCGCTGGGAATCGCCGTCGTCGATGAAATCCTCTCCATCGTCGCTGCCATAGCGGATCCGCGACAAGTTGGGGTACGGATTCGACCTCCTTTGCGCTCCTCGTCTAATTCTTGCACATAGGATTTCATTTTATCTATAAGCCACCTATTGCACGTCTTCCTATCTACATAAAATTCCAATAATCTAGGGAATGTTAGATTTTCTAGGGTTTGCCTTCCACCCGATGGAACTCGGTGGAACCGAAGCAAACAAATCAGTGTCACCGATTTGTCTTTCTATGTTGCTGAGGACTGTCTCGGTGGACCCAAGTACTTATTTTCGGTCTCACCAAAAAGAGTGCAAAGGTTCTGTTAAGAGGGATAGTCAGTCTCAGTACCACCGAAATTTTTGCTTCGGCTGTACCGATATTCATTTGACAGAATGCAAAACTTTGGAAATATATTGTTCAAACTTTCAAAAACCAGCCTCATTTTGTGATGACTCATCTTCTTCTGCTCTTCTATACTCTATTCACAGGGTTAGTATGTCAGATGCCGAGGACAGTCAGAATTTGCCAGAGCAGGGTGCTGACATGAGTTCAGACACAAGCCTAGAGTCTAGTTCCTTTTCAGATCCAGGCACCCCTAGCTATGGGTTGCCCAAAGCTGCTACAAGGACCAAAAAGAAGCTGAATTCAGATGATGAGGATTCAGACTTTGTCCCTGAGGAGATTCTTGCCAAGAAGCAAGAAAAGGCTGCTAAGAAGTCTGCTAATGAAGCCACTTCTTCAAGGAGAGTTGTCAGCAAAGTCTATGCTAGCTCTAAAGCTATGAGAGCACCTGAGAGTGCTAGGTCCACAATAACTATTGATCCCCCAAGGAAGTCTATGCCTAAGAAGGCAGGGGAGAAGAAAGCAAGAAAGAGGATTATTCATGTGATTGGCAGGCCTACATCCATGTATGAAGATCCAGAGGAAGATGCTGGTGCTGCTGCTGAGTAAGACGAGGAAGAACATGTTGAGAAGGCTTCTCCAAAGAAGAAGGCCAAGAAGCTTATGGCTAATGCTATGCCAAAGACTGGCACATCCAAGGGCACCAAGTCTGCATCCAAGAAGGCTGCTGCTGAAAAGCCTAAGAGGACATCCAGGCAGATTCCATCTTCTGAAAAGAACAAGGGAACTGCTTCCAGAGTTGAAGATGATGATGACTTGAAAACATTGATGAAGCTCAGGCCAAATCTTCCAGTACATGATGTCAGCCACCTAGTTGCTGAAGATATGAATAAGAGGAAAGACTCGGGTTTGAGGGCATGGAGAGATATAGATCCATATGCCCAGAGGAAGAAGACTGCTGTTGACTATAGATTCTACACCAGAGAGCAACAGGACTTCTATGAGACAGTCCTACTAGACAAGAGTCCAGCAGTCAATGATATGAGATATGTTGATTGGAAATTCATTAAGGAGAATGAGGACTACATTCCAAGTGTCCAGGATAATTTCACTGCATTGGTCTGGATGAGTCTGTTGGAAGAGAGCTTACTGCATGGAACGATGAGATGATCATGTAATTCTACTCCACTGCACATTTCTATGGAGATGGTAGGATTGTATTGTGGGGACCCCGACTCATAAGTCGTGGTCACCGAATGCACGTGTATAGTGATCCCAGAGATCAATGCTCACTGAACACACAGAAGCTGAATAACAAGAGTCTTACATCCACATTTAGCGTCTTACACAAATAAAGACCATGAAGGTAAAGTCTTACATAGATAGGGCCACGAGGGCCAAACACTTAAATAGAACAAGCAGCGGAAATCTTGGTCGAAAGCATGAACCCATGCCATCTGCCTTAACCTACAGGCATTCTGACTGGGAAGCGTCCAAGGTCGCATGTTCGTCACCAACGAACTCTTCAACATACTCCTTCTCTTCCATGCCTGGCCAATTAAATAACCAATGGCAAGCCAATGAGTACTTTGAATGTACTTGCAAGCAACCTAAGTTGTGGAACAAGGTAACAATGATGCATGATATAGCACTAAGTAGGTAATTTGCGGAAAGCTAATTTTTAATGCAATGACATGATCAAGTAACCAGTAAGCATGCGTCAACAATAGGCAAATATCCATATGAACAAGTTACGGGTATCATCATAAGTAGGGGTTTGAACACCTCATGTTCATTCATCATGCTAGGTCATCGGACTTAGTTCAATTCCCATGCTAAGACATCGGACTTAGCCCATGTGATTTCTTTGTCACTATCACATCCATACTCACACCAAGTTTCATGAAAACATCCGGATGTAGTCTAAGAAGGACCTCCAACTGCCCATGACCACGGACGCGGCTATTCGAATAGTTTTACACTCTGCAGAGGTTGCACACTTTACCCAAAGGACTCAGGGAACTATCGCGTCATCCATGGCTCGCGGTATTTAACATACCCGAGGTAAGCATCCGAACAATGCCTTTCCCCTAGCGATACTAGACAAAGAGTCCACTCGATTGGTACCCAGCCCTCACGATGTACATCACACGAGCCTCGCTCTAATTGTACCATCCATGAGGGGACCAACGGTGTGCCCGGTGCATGTGAAGACAGCGCACGATTGTACATACCGGTACGATGTGGGGACCCCGACTCATAAGTCATGATCACCGAATGTACGTGCATAGTGATCCTAGAGATCAATGCTCACTGAACACACATAAACTGTATAACAAGAGTCTTACATCCATTACATACCGGTTTACTCAAATATGGCCTGCATGGGCAAGTCTTCATATGATTGCAGCGGAAATCTTCAACGATAGCGTGAACCATGCCATCTGCCTTAACCCTACAGGCATTCTAACTGGGAAGTGTCCTAGCTCGCATGTCCGTCACCAGGGTAATCTTCATCATAACCTGATCTTTCATGCCTGGCCAATAAAATAACCAGTGGCAAGACAATGAATACTTTGAATGTACTCGCAAGAAACCCGTGTTTGGAACAAGGCAATAACAATGCATGATATAGCACTAATAGGTAAGTTTTGCAGAAAGCTAGTTTTGAGTGCAATGACATGATCAAGTAACTTAAGTAAGCATGCATCAACCATGAACAGGTGTTCATAAGAACACGTCACAGTCATCATCATAAGCAGCGGGGTGGATGTCTCATGTTCAACCATGACACCAAGTCCTCAGACTTGTCTCATGTTCCGTCTGAACATCTCATGTTCATTCATCATACCAAGTCATCCGACTAGACTCAAATATCATCCTTTTCACCACTACACACAAACCAAGGTTGTGAAACATTTGGACGTAGCACAAGAGCGGTCATTCAACTGTCCTTGACCGTGGACATGGCTATTCGAATAGTTCTACACTCTACAGAGGTTGCACACTTTACCCACAAGACTCGGGGAACTTCTGTGTCATCCACGACTCGCGGTACTTCACGTACCCGAGGTAAGCACCCGAACAATGCCTTTCCCCTAGCGATACTAAACAAAGAGTCCACTCGATTGATACCCATCCCTCACAATGTACATCACACAAGCCTCGCTCTAGATCATACCATCCATGAGGGGACCAACGGTGTGCCCGGTGCCTATAAAGACATCACATGATCGTCCATTCTGGTACGACCCCGTATCAAGAGTGACAACGCCACTCCCGCCACTAGTAATGCGGGCTCCTTGCCAGTACCCACCAAAGTAATCAATAGAGTCCCTTCCCATATAGGGGTAGAGTGGTTGTGCATGTAAGGTTGGAGTAACGGTCGCAACTTGCACCAATCCGTTTTTTGAAAACCACAAACACTCACTTGCTCCGGTACAACACTTCTTTCTCAAGTGGTCACCCAAATCATCATCATCTCCCTCGGGCATTAGTACACCCGATGGGATTTTTTTTAAAGTCTTTGAAATCATCTCTTCCTTTCCATCACTATGCATAAATCCCAAACCCACTTGCGTAGCATCTACTAGCATCCTATCTACACCCACCCACATAACCCTCATAAGGTAGTAGGGTCATGCACGATGCAAGTGTCAATGGTAAGAGTCGGGGGCAACCCACCGAAGGGGGGGCACACCACATCATGATCAATCATTGAACTAACATGTGCTATATGTCATGCATGAAAAAGTTTCTTAACATGGTCAAAGGGCTGCTTGCCTGGCTTTGCAAGGTCTTTGAGGTCTTCACACGCTTCTTGTCCACTCCGATCACTTCGTCTACTTTGCCAACTATCATCGGAAACAACCACGATAAGCAACACAACAAACAGATGATAAAAGTGCTCTATAAATAATCAGGAAGGTTTCATTGGATGTGGATCAAGGGGGATTTTTGAATAGTGGGAATGATGGAAATGATGACCCTTTAAGATGTCAATAGAAAACATTTTTATAAAAATGAGTGGAGGTACTCATAAAATAGGGCTTTATTTTAGAAACATGAGGGAAGTGGTTTCATTGGATTTTGGAGTTGACATGATTTTCTTATGGATTTTCAAAGGGGGTCAGATGTGAATAAATGGCCTAATAATTGTCATGATAGAATAAGTGTAAGTAGAAATGCTCAAATACTAACACAAGATTTTAGATGAACCTAGGAACTTGAAACACTCCATTTGGGGCTGATTTGAATCCCCTAGGAATTTTACAAAGTGGGGTCCTATATGGTTCAAATTCAAATTTGAATTTGAACTATCAGAAAAGATTTATGGAAAAATGTGTAATGCACAAATTTGGATATGAAATGATTTTAGGAATATCTAGTATTTTGAATCACTAAGTTTGGAGCTACTATGAATATTCTAGGATTTATTTTGTCTCTCTGGAAAAAGAAAAATGCCAAAAGAATTTATACCTAAATGGCTATCTCGCACGCAGGGCGCAGAACAGCAGATGGGCCAGCCTAGTGGCTCGGCCATGCGGTGGAGTGGCCACGCCAGTCACGTACTCTAGGAGTGCACCTTCCGTAGGCGAAGGTGGCAACAACCTGTGGTCCCTCCACTTAAAAGGAAAGGCCTGGGTCCACCTGCCAGCGGCTCGGCCCCGGTTCACAGGCTGACTAGTGGGACCCGAATGGCAGGTTCATCTGCCTCCCCCCGCCCAAACAGAGGTGGAGCAGGGAGGGGCATCGGTGACGTCCGTCGGCACCACCGGCCTCCATCTCGAGCGAGATCACCATCGGAGCGCTCGGGGCAACAAGGCGCACCCGCCTAGGTGCAGCACGCCTACCAAGAAGGAACGCAACAGCGAGGGAAAGGGTGGATGCGGATGTGGCCGTCTGGCATCCCTGGGCTCAGGCGCCCAGTTCTGAGGGAGGATGGACGCAGCGGGGGAGGGGTTCTACATGGCTGGGGGAGGCGTTGGGTTTGCCAGGGAGAGGAGAGACTCCAAGCTCGCTAAATTTTTTGGACAGTGGCTGCCAGTGAGCTTAGGCCATGGAGGAAGATGGAGGGCAAGGGAGGAGGAGTGGCTGGTCTAGGAGGTCCAAGGGAGAGAGGGGAGCGTTAAAGGATGCGAGGGGGAGCTTGGGGAGGGGTATATGCAAGAGGGAACAAGGGGGAAGCTTGGATCTGCCTCGGATGCTCTCGGCAGGGTGAGCACGCGCGATAGAGAGGTCCTGAGGTCTCTTGGCGTCGGGGGGAGACGTGGGAGACTTAGAGGGACACCATGGCGAGTGCAGGCGTCCTACTGCAGCCGAACATGAGTTACTCGACGATGGCAAGTGGCAGGGCGCCTGTTTTGCATGTCAGTTGCATGATCACCACGCTAAGGCATGCCCAGGGCTTCTTTTTGGTCGGGAAAAGTTGTCTAACGTCTGAGGCACGTATGGTAAAGGGTTCTGGTGAGGTTTGGAAGGATATGGGGCTGGTTATAAGTAGTTTCTACCAAGGGTACGTTTTTGGCAGCATTCTTCGGGCTGATCTAATGGGATTTTACTGTAGGGCATTTGGGATAAAACTTTGTCTAGTGGTCTTGGTTATGGAAGTACAATATCTCCACCAATATTCAGCTCAGTGAGATCAATGCACAAGGTACTTGTAGTTCAAAGCTACAATTCCTGCCAAAATCTATTTTTAGAGGTGTTGCTCATATTTCCCACATGAGTATGTCATATATGGGTTTTGTTTGATGAAAATGATGCTTTGGAAAGGTTTGGGGGGGCATTTTTAGGAACAGAATAATGGGAGAGGGGGAAAGAAGAGGTTTTGCCAAGGTAAAATAGAGGGAGAATGAGGGAGTTACCCCCCTAATAATTGACCAGAGGCCATGGCAAAGTTACTGGAGGTAGAAGAGGGTTATAATATGCTGGGGTAAAAAGTTGGGGGCAAGGGGAATCTTTTTGGGCCCACTTTGCTTGTCCACAAGTTTATGGCTGAAGGTGTTTGTGCTGCGATTGGGCTAGGCAGGGGAATCCTATGACCTTGAGATTTACCAGTGGTAAATGGTAAGTCCATTTGGTCCTGATCACAAGTTTTGAGATGATTTGAAGAAAGTTTATAATGTAAACTTTGTAATCCCTAGAAATCAATAGAATCAGGTTTCTATAGATCTAGGTCTGCAAATCTATTCTCCTTGATGCACCACTTAGTGTAGCATCATAATTTGGGTAATAGAGCATGCCCACAAAGTTTGGGATCAATAGGAGATACTTCACAATGTAAAGTTGATCAAAATTGGCTCTGGACAGGAATGGTTTTAGGATATTTTGGTGAACCAAAACAATTGGTATTGAGATGAAACTTCTCAAGGTGACCACATATATCATTTTTGACATGCTAGAATTTTCTTGGATTTATTTGAGAATAGTTCTTATATAAATATTTCAAATGCTTGAAATAGGCAGAAATGGTTTTGAAGGCTTTTGTCCAATGTTTTGAACATTAACATGTGTTTAAACCCTTATATATGGACAATATATGTCCACTAAGTTTTCCTAAATTTTCGAAAATGTTTTGAAAGCATTTAAATAATTTTTCCTATAAAAGACCATTTGTGGCCTTAAGAAAAAGCCTTTAAATAAAATATGAAAATAATCTTTTAAAATAATATTTTGTGGTTTTGGGAATTTATATATATAGTAGGTTCCAAATAATGCATTTGGGGAAAAAGGATCCACCCAATTTGGGGACTTGCAGTGCAAATCTCAAATCAGGGGGTTTTGAAAACCTAATTTAAACAAATGCCTTTTGGTCAAATTAATATTTGATAAAAATATTTTTGGGTACTATTCACATGGCATGATCGTTGGGAAAGAAGTTTGGATCAAGGAAAAGATCTGTGAGAGTAGGAGGGATTTTATGAATATAGAGCACTAGCAAGCAATCAAACAATCAGCAATCAAGTCAAGCATAACAAGGATCAAGGAAAAGAGCTTTGAGAGTAGGAGGGATTTTATGATAACTTAGTCATGAGGCAAATCACAAGGTGTGACAGACGTACCCCCCCTTACAAAAATCTCGTCTCCGAGATTCCTAGGCTGGGCGTAGAAGAGATGCCAGAATACAAAGGTGAGGTAGTCTTCACGTTCCATATTGTTTCCGCTCCAGCGTGGTTGTCCTTCTGGATCTTGAAGTACCTGATGATGTGTCTTCGAGTGCACCATTGACTTGGTCTAAGGGTGAACGGAATTCTCATAGAATTCTAGGCTTGCCTAATGGTTAAAGGTTTGGTGGACTAGGTTCTAGCAAGGTCCTAGCTTGCGTGGGTATCCCAAAGTCGGAATACCTGGCCAAGTAGTGTGTCTGTGTGCTGGTTGTAGGAATGCTCACGTTGGTCAGTGACATCTAGATGTATCGTGTTAGAATAGAAAGGTTGAGTATTGGTGTAGCTTCTCATTGACAGGGAAGTCCTTATCTTCCTTAAAGTAGGGGTCTTCAGCCGTAGGTAGTCTCCATCCTTGAGAGTGATGAGGTGCGTCATTGTGGGCTTCTCGTCGAGATCTTCCACTTGAGTAAGTTGCTCAGGTAGATTCTTCATTCTTCTTTGGTCGTTTGTCTTCATCGTCATGGACGCATGTTTCTAGAGGGTCTTTGAGCATTTGGTCTACTCGTCTCTCCATGGCAAGACCTGCGTTGAGTCTCGTCCCTAAGACTGAGCTTAGAGACTTGGTGTCAAAACGGGTTCTACCATCTGGGAAGGTTTCATTGGGGTTCTAGATAAGCTGACTATCTAGAGTATAGATCAGCCATCTAATCCCCAAGGTCTAACGCTTGGCAAGTGGGGTGAACTACCTTTGACAGGTGGTTTACCACGGTCGAGTCATGGTTTACTCCCTAGATTGTCTAAAAAGAGATGATAACGAAGTCATGACAATCGTCCACTCCATTATAGACATTTGTAGGGAGTAGGGATGTCATGTTCACGGTACACTATCAAAGTGGTGGAGTGAGGGTGCCATCACCTTCTCAGTTCCATCCTTGTCAGTAATAGATAGGTGTCTACTTAAATCAAGGGGCTCTTTAATCCTCTTGATGTCCAAGGGCTTCATCAGTCTTGAATGTCGATGCCTCTGGATATAGTCTAGTTGAGGTAGCCGATAGAGGACTGGTGGTTGACTTCTTCTTCATTGTTGCCGCGGCTCCGCAATCGTAGTGGTTCTTCATCTTGCTTGGGCAAGAAAGTTTTCTACCACAGGAAGGGTGCTTCGCGAAGTCCAACTTCTTCAAGGTTGAACCTTTTATGCTCGAGAGGCATGGCAATTGGTGTTCCTGGGGCTGGTCCAAACAGGACTAAGGTGTTCCTCCTCACATTCGGTGAATAAGCATGTTGTCCCAAAGGACAACAACCTATTTCATGAAGTACCACATAAACACACTGTTCATGGGGTAGGTTAGAGGAGCGGGCATTCGTCCCGGATGGTCACTAGTATCAAGGGTTCATGGTCCAACCTAGTAGAGGTCTTCGTGGCCACCTTCCTTATGGAAAGGGTGGGGATGGTCATGATGGGGTATCGACCATGGTCTTTTGACTTAGAGCCAGAGCATATGGTCTTATCCGACCATGGCATGGTCCGGTAGACCTCCGGGGTTTCAAGGAGATTAGGATGTGAGTGAACGTCTATCATCTTATCCTCAAGCACGGTTCTTAAATGCCAATAGTACTGCCTATTACTCCAAACAAAATCGCCCTATATCCTCGAAGGTATCATCTCATATAAGTCAACTCCAATATTACACATGCTATTCATATCTCCAAGGTTTTGAGAGAAGTACTATACCGAAAAATCTCATATCTATACTATAGCCAACTCACATATATCCCTATATAAAAATCCTCGGGATAATTTACAAGTCCCTAAGCTTCATCATGACACTACCAATCCAAGTGTCCCACTAACCTACCCAAGGTCTAAGGTATAGCATTACTATGCTAAGGAAATATGTAATAAACCACTCCAAGATCTTGTTTCCTTCCTTCAAATCCAATTGACCGATCCTTGAATATCATCCACTATTACCTGATCCATTCTGCTACAAATCCAGCATCGATGGTGTCCAACATAATCTCCTCGAGTTCATATATTCCACATATCATTGCAAGGACCATTGTCATGAACTTCCAATCTCATGGTCAACTAAACTCCAAGGTCAAGCTTATATAGATCCCTAAATTATCCCTAACATCATCCGATTGCTTCTACTATCATCCATCAAGAAACATGGTATCATGATCAAGATCATTGGACTAAATCCAAGTTACTCTGAACCATGTTGTTAATTGATCTCGATCACCTAGTAGGATCACCTATTTAAATCCAAGGTTCACATCTAGTAGGGATTTCCTACTAGTTACTACAGTTACTATTGTAACATCATCAAACTACTATCAATATTATTTACTAGAGTTAAGTCATTAATCCACCAAGAATTTCAACATGCGGTCATATTTTTCCTACCAATCCAATTTGCTCAAGGGACAAGCAAGTTATTCTACTCTATCAATCTTGATCCACCAAGTTTGTCCACCAACATTAAGCCTCATAATCCACCAAAGGGTCTAAACTGCTTGCTCAAGACATCTATTATACCTAATTCAAATCATTGCCCACAAATCATATACCCTTAGAACGTTCCTTCCTATGGCATCAAGGTTCTTGTGCTAGAGTAAGGACGAAGGATGTTTGTTCACTATGATCACTAGTTACATAATGAACACAGTGCAAAGAAGGGGATTATTGATGCTCAAAAGTGCTCTGGCAACACCGCATATTAAACATGTGATCAGAGGCTTGTGCTGGGGAAGCTTGTGAGGTCTAGGTTTGGCAAGGGAGGGGTTTCCAATCTTGAAGGAGAGCATAACTCTACGGGGTTGCGTCTTGTTGAGTTTGTTGTAGTCGAAGTCTTCGGTGTCGGTTGCTTGTCAAGGTGGATCCTTGGTGCATCTGGTCTTGCTAGTCTTCAGTTGACGAGATTGGGGAGAGGTAAAGTAGCATAGAGGAGTGTGCCTAAGGGGGTGGTATAGTGCAAGTGCAATCAAGCAAGTGCCAAAAAGGCTAAACTCAAACATCAAGGTAAGGTAGGTGATATAGTCGCGCACTTGTTGCCTAGGGCAAAAGTGAGACTTACACCAAAGCACAAATAGGCAAAACAAGCAACACACATCATGGTTCCATCTGAACCGTCATACGGATTCGACTTTTCATGGGGGACACACGACCTCTCCTATCCTAGGGGTCCTCGAACTTATTAGTCGTGCTCGCTTCGTGTCTTGGGGAGGAGTCTGCTGTGCCTTCGGGGTCGTCTTTAGGTGTCTCTATACCTCTGGTTATTGTTCATCAAAACGATCCTGGTTGCGCCTGAAGAGTCCTTGATGGCTTCGGGTCTATTGAGTTGATGACGAAGGTGATTCTTCACGGCTGTTGTTGACATGGTCTTCTGGTGTCCTCGTAATTGTGACAATGCCTTCTTGTCTCCTGAGACACCGAGGGTTCCGGGTAGGCAATCCTTTATGCAATGACATTAACAAGGCATGGTAGAGCTCCAACTTGTTTGTCAAGTTGATAATATCGACACCGAGAACGGGGGATGAAGAGAACCATTTTCCTGTGTGGGAACCCCGACTCATAAGTCGTGATCATTGAATGCACGTGTATAGTGATCCCAGAGATCAATGCTCAGTGAACACACAGAAGCTGAATAACAAGAGTCTTACATCCACACTTAACGTCTTACACAAATAATGACCATGAAGGTCTTAGTCTTACATAGATAGGGCCACATGGGCCAAACACTTAATTAGAACAAGCAGCGGAAATCTTGATCGAAAGCGTGAACCCATGCCATCTGCCTTAACCTACAGGCATTCTGACTGGGAAGCGTCCTAGTTCGCATGTTCGTCTCCAACGAACTCTTCAACATACTCCTGTTCTTCCATGCCTAGCCAATTAAATAACCAGTGGCAAGCCAATGAGTACTTTGAATGTACTCGCAAGCAACCCAAGTTGTGGAACAAGGCAATAATGATGCATGATATAGCACTCATAGGTAAGTTTGCGGAAAGCTAATTTTTAAATGCAAATGACATGATAAAGTAACTAGTGAGCATGCATCAACAACTAGCAGGTATCTATGTGAACAAATTGCAGCTATCATCATAAGTATTGGTTGAACATCTCATGTTCACTCATCATGCTAAGTCATCGGACTTGGTTCAATCCTCACGCTAAGTCATCGGACTTAGCTCATGTGGCTTCTTGTCACCACCACACCCATACTCACACCAAGGTTTATGAAAACACACAGACGTGGCATAAGCAGCACCACCCAACTATCCTTGACCATTCGAATAGTTTTACACTCTCCAGAGGTTGCACACTTTACCCACAAGACTCGGGGAACTTCCATGTCATCCACGACTTGCGGTATATAACATACCCGAGGTAAGCACCCGAACAATGCCTTTCCACCAGCAATACTAAATAAAGAGTCCACTCGATTGGTACCCAGCCCTCATGATGTACGTCACACGAGCCTCCCTCTAATTGTACCATCCATGAGGGGACCAACGGTGTGCCTGGTGCCTGTGAAGATAGCGCATGATCGTACATACCGGTACGACCCCGTATTGAGAGTGACCATGCCACTCCCACCACTAGTAATGTGTCCTCCTTGCCAGTACCCACCAAGGTAATCAACAAAGCCCTGTCCCATAAGGGGTATCATGGTTGCACATGTAAAGTTGGGACGGTCGACAAATCGTAAACCCTCCGTTTTCGAAAACACATCCTCATCTTGCTTCGGCACACCACTTCTTTCTCAAGTGGTCACACATCTCATCATCATGTCCCTCGGGCATCAGTGGCACCCGACGGGGTTTTCGAAAAGTCTTTGAAGTCATCTCTTTCTTTCTATCACTATGCATAGATCCCACCCCATTTGCGTAGCATCTACTAGCATCCTATCTACTCCCACCCGCATAACCCTCATAAGGTGGTAGGGTCATGCACGATGCAAGTGTCAACGGAAAAGTAACGGAAGCATCCCACCGAAAGGCGATCACCACATCACATGATCAAATATGATGAAAGTAAAGTGCTATATGGCATGCAATCAAAATGGTTTCTCATCATGGTCAAAGGGATGCTTGCCTGGCTCAAGAAAGTCTCCGGGGTCTTCGAAGTCTTCGGGTCAAACTTCTTCATCAACCGTGCAATCTATCGTCGTGAAATAAAGCGTGGAAAATAAGCAACTCATAAAACAGAGCACTCAAACTACTACAAAAAATGTTAACTTACTCTAATAAATACTAAATGTCATACTAAAAATACATTCCTAGGTTTTTGTTATGAAAAAATATTTTAGAAATAAATTGACAGAGGCAAAAAGGTGCCCAAATATAGGTTTTAAAATAAAACTGTACTAAAAATATTTTCAAACATTTTTATAAGTGGCACTAATAAATTCTATAGATTATTTTGAGAATTTAGGTGGAAGAATTATTGGCATTGGATTAATATTTATTTCTGTGGGATTTTTGGAATTGAAACAGAAAAAGAAAAGAAAAGAGTCTACTGTGCCCCTCGGGCTAAAAGTGCCCGGCCGAAACCGTCCCAAGAGGGAAGTCGGCCCAGGCGAGGAGCCACGCGCAGCAGGTTTAGTTTTAAACCTGCCCGCAGGCCCGGCCTATCCGCGAGAGAGGAGAGGGGCGAGGGGATGACAGGTGGCCCCCACCTGTCATCCCTATCCTCGCGACAGGGGCAGAGGAGGGGCTCACCGGAGGGCTCTAGGCCATGACGGACGGAGTAGAGGGCACTGGCGTGCTTGTGGGGCTCCCACACGTCAGTGGGAGGTCGCGGGGTTGCCGGGGGAGAGGGGAACACCGGTGAGGGGAGAGGAGCTCAATGGCGGAGAGGGTTTGGGTCGGGAGAGGGCTCCCGACCATGGGGGAGAGCGCTCTAGGCATGGGGAGGATGTGGAGGAGGGAGAACGAGGAGAGAGGGTCAGGAGGAGCGAGGTGGACTATTTATAGGTGGCCACCGGTCCACCGTGGGCGCTCTACGGCGGCAAGCACAGGGTGCTTGCCACAGGCCATAGGGGCGAACGAGGCCATGTCTGGGGGCTTCATGGACGCGGTCCGCGCCTAGGAGGAGAGAAGGCATCTAGGAGGGGGCCCGGAGGTGCGTGCATGCAAGCGTGGCCACTTTCTGGTTCATGTGGTGTCGTGCGCACGCGAGAGAGAGAGGGGGGTGAGAGAGGGCCGACCACCTGCTGCGTTGTGGACGCCGAGGCCGACCGTGGGGACACGGTGGGGCAGCCCTAGGCTATCGGGTGGCGCCGGGCAGGGGCGGCTACAGTGCTGGAGTGCACTATAGCGCGCTCGAGAGCGCCCAAATGGCCCGTCCGGGCATATTCTATGCCCACTCGCGTGTCTCCTTGTGTCTTGGGGTACTGGAGATGCCCAAAGGCTAGGATAAGCTAGGGGAGAGCTCTGGAGGAGCCTTAGGGTAGAAGGAATGGGGAGAGGGGTAGAAAAAGATGCTGTCAGGGGTAGAAATAGGGGTTTTACCCCACCTCCCACTGGCCTGATGACTTGGGACTTTTACTAGGGGTGAAAGGTGACTACAAGAGGCTCTCGTAAAATTTTGGAGGCAAGGGTAAAAGGGAATGGGGTGAAAAAGTTGGTTTTACAAAATCAACAAAAGGTGTTTGATGGAGTTTTGGGCAAGAAGATGTTACCAACTCTGTGAGACACTCACCAGGGTCAAGGGGTAGGTAAAGATGAGAGGTTTCACCAATTTTGAGCCCAAGGGGAAAAAGTTGACAATGGAGATTTGATAAACACTAGAAATGATGCTAGGCTTTTACCCTTGATGCACCACTTATTGTATCATCACCATTTGGCCATTAGAGCATGCCTACAAAGTTTGAGGCCAAGGGAAGACACTACACAATGAAAAGTTGCTCAAATATGATTCTGGGCAGGAATGCTTTTGGGATGGTTTGATGAATCAAACCAACTTGGATTGAGATGAAACTTTGCAAGATCATCACCTATGGTAGTGTTGACTTGCGGGAATTTTCTTGGAATCTATTGAGAATATTTCTTATAGAAATATTCCAAAAGTTTGATCTGAACAGAAAGGGTTTTGTGGGGTTTTTCCTATGATCTGATCATGCCCTTGGGTTGAAACTCATATATATGGATAATATATGTCCACTGAGTTTCTCTAAATTTTCTCAAATATTTTTAAAGCATTTAAATAATTTTTTCCTATGAAAAACCATTTCTGTCCTTAAGAAAAAGATTTAAATAAAATATAAATATAATATTTAAAAATAATATTTTGTGGTTTTGGGAAGTCCCATATATAGTAGGTTTGAAGTAAAGCCTTTGGAAAAGAAGAATCCACCCAGTTTGAGGATTTGCAGTGCAAACCTCATTTCATGGGGTTTTGGAAACTTAATTTAAATAAATCATTTTTGGTTGAAGCAAAAATTGATAGAAATAGTTTTGGGCACTATTCACATGGCATGGTCACTAGGAAAGAGGTTTGGGTCAAGGAAGATGAATATGAAGTGGAATTGAACCTAGTAGTGCCAATTAACACAATCATCAAGCAAGCAAACATCATAGCAAACAAGCACAAGCAATTTGAAAAAGTTTTAGTTGACTCCAAATTTTATAAACCCAAACATAACAATGTGCTACAAACACCGGGTGTGACAGACCTTCCCCCCTTACAAGAATCTCATCCCCGAGATTCCTAGCCTAAGTGCTAAAAAGATGCGGGAACTCCGTTCTAAGATAATCTTCACGCTCCCGTGTGCTTCAGCTTCAGTGTGGTTGCTCCATTGAACCTTGAAGTAGTGTGACAGACCTTCCCCCCTTACAAGAATCTCGTCCCCGAGATTCCTAGCCTAAGTGCTAAAAAGATGCGAGAACTCCGTTCTAAGATAATCTTCACGCTCCCGTGTTGCTTCAGCTTCAGTGTGGTTGCTCCATTGAACCTTGAAGTACTTGATGGTGCGGATTCGGATGCAGCGCTCGGCTTCATCCAAAATGCGAACTGGCCTCTCATAATAAGTGAGGTCTGGCTGAAGGTAGATGGCTTGATGGTCGATGTCCTTGAAGAGGTCGGGGTGGTTGGGAACTTGCAGACACTTCCGGAGTTGTGACACATGGAAGACGTTGTGCACATCCAACAGTTCAGGAGGTAACTCCAGTTGATAGGCAACTACTCCACGCATAGTGGTGATCTTGAAGGGGCCAATATATCTTGGTGCAAGCGTTCCTTTGACGTGGAATCGCTTGGTTCCCTTGATAGGCATGACTCAGAGGTAGACATGGTCACCGACACAGAAGTTCACTTCTCGGCGGTGAGAGTCGGCGTGGCTCTTCTGTCTTGACTTGGCGGTCTCAAGGCGCTCTCGAACAAGATGAACTTGCTCTTCGGCTTCGCAGAGGATGTTTGGTCAACAAACCAATCCTTCTCCGGTCTTCAACTAGTTGAGGGGGGTACGGCACTTGCGCCCATACAACACCTCAAATGGTGCCATCTGAAGACTCGACTGGTAGTTGTTGTTGTAGGAGAACTCGGCGAATGGTAGGCAATCTTACCACTTGGCTCCATATGCCAAAACACAAGCGCGGAGCATATCTTCGAGTATCTGATTTACTCGTTCCATTTGTCCACCGGTCTGGGGATGAAAAGTAGTGCTAAAGGAGAGCTTGCTTCCCAAAGCTTCTTGAAACTTCTTCTAGAATCTTACGGTGAATTGCATTCCTCGATCGGACACAATCTCCTTTGGAACTCCGTGAAGACTCACGATGCGGTTGATGCAAAGGTTCGCGAGCTGGCTTCTGTCGTAGGTGGTTCTGACTGGGATAAAGTGGGCTACCTTGGTCAGGTGATCAACAATGACCCAAATGGAGTCATGTCCTTTGTTTGACCTTGGTAAACCGGTGATGAAATCCATCCCAATTTTATCCCACTTCCATTCAGGCATTTTAAGAGGTTGCAATAGTCCAGCGGGTCGCTGATGCTCAGCTTTAACACTTTGGCATATGTCACACTTAGCAACAAACGTGCCTATCTCTCGCTTCATGCCATGCCACCAGAATCTTGCCTTGAGGTCTTGATACATCTTGGTTCCTCTAGGATGGATGGAGTAGGGAGTGTCATGAGCTTCTTGCAAGATTAGGTTCTTGAGATCTTCTTTGTTGGGTACGCAAATGTGATTCCCGAACCATACAACTCCTTGTCCGTCCACCGAGAATCCTGGGGCCTAGCCTACCTTGATCTTCCTCTTGATGCCTTCAATGCTCTCATGCCCCTTTTGGGCTTCCTTGATATCATCCATCAAGGTAGGCTTTGCTTCGAGGTTGGCGAGGAATCCGGGTGGAACCAGTTCCAGTCCGAAGCTTTCAAGTTCTTCATACAAGGCAGGTAGCCTTTCTTAATCATAGCATTCAAGGAACAAGCCTTTCTGCTTAAGGCATCTTCTACCACATTGGCCTTTCCAAGGTGGTACTGAACACTGAGGTCGTAATCCTTGATCAATTCTAACCATCTTTGCTGCCTCATGTTCAATTCCCTTTGGGTGAAGATATACTTCAAACTCTTGTGGTCTATGAATATCTCACATCGTTTCCCCAGAAGGTAATGTTGCCATGTTTTCAAGGCATGAACCACGGCTGCTAACTCGAGATCATGAGTTGCGTAGTTCTCTTCATGGGGATGTAGCTGCCTTGATAGATACGCTACGACCCTGCCTTCTTACATCAGAACTCCTCCAAGCCCGGTTCTTGATGCATCGCAATAAATCACAAACTCCTTGTGAATATCATGGGTGGCCAAAACTAGGGCCGTGGTCAATCTCTTCTTGAGCTCCTGGAAGCTTTCCTCGCACTTGGTTGTCCACTCAAACTTCTTGTCCTTCTTCTGGGTCATGGGTCGGCCAATACTCGAGAACCCTTCCACGAACTTGCGGTAATAACCCGTGAGTCCGAGGAAGCTCCTGACTTCCTTTACTGTGGTTGGGGTTTGCCACTCAGTCACAACTTCAATCTTGGCAGGATCCACTAATAGTCCTTCTGCAATCAACACATGACCCAAGAATCCAACTTCATGCAGCCAGAATTCACACTTGCTAAACTTGGCATAAAGCTGGTGCTCTCGAAGCTTCTCTAGGACCAATCTCAAGTGCTCCTCATGTTCTTCTTCGGACTTGGAGAAGACAAGTATGTCATCAATGAAGACAACAATGAACTTGTCCAAGTACTCCATGAAGACCTTATTCATGAGGTACATGAAGTAGGCAGGGGCATTGGTTAACCCGAACGACATGACCGTGTATTCATACAGGCCATACCGGGTTACGAATGTCGTATTTGGGATATCTTGGGGTCTGATCTTCAGCTGATAGTACCCAGACCTAAGGTCGATCTTGGATAACACCTTGGCTCCACTCAACTGATCAAACAGGTCTTCAATCTTGGGGAGTGGGTACTTGTTCTTTATCTTGACCTCATTGAGAGAACGGTAATCGACACAAAGTCTGATAGTTCCGTCCCTCTTTGACACAAATAGAACAGGCGATCCCCCAGGAGAGGCACTAGGGCGAATAAATCCTTTTCTGAGCTGCTCTGCTAGTTGCTTGTTCAACTCAGCCAACTCTTCGGATCCCATCCGGTAGGCCTTCTTATATATAGGCCTTGATCTGAGCATAAGCTCAATGATGAACTCAATGTCGCGATCAGGAGGCATTCCGGGCAGCTCATCAGGAAACACATCCGGGTACTCACATACCACTGGCACTTGATCCAACTCAACTCCCGATAGGCAGTTAGCCTGCGGGGCTTGAGTGGAGGCAGGGTTGGGAACATACTTGACTTCCACTCCCTGGCTATTGGTCATGGTGACAATCCTCTTGGCACAGTCTAACAAGCCCTGGTGCTTGGTTAACCAGTCCATGCCTAGGATCACATCCAAACCTTCTAACTTCAGGATGATGAGGTCTGCTAGGAAATCTACACCATTGATGTTAATCTCAACTCCCTTACAACCTATCCCAGACTTCAAAACTGATCCCGGTATTTGTATCAACATATGACTACCCAGGGGTGTAGGCTTCATGCCACTCTCTAGGGCAAACTTTTGGGTGACAAAAGAATGCGAAGCTCCACAATCAAACAATACTATTGCTAGGGTTGAGTTGACGAGGAACGTACCCAGTATGACGTTTGGGTCTTCCTAGGATTCCTCTGCGGTGATGTGATTCACATGATCCTTGCCATTGTTGGGCTGGTTGCGGGGAGCTGGGTTCCTTGGTGGTGCTCCACGGGCTTGGCCTTGGTTTGGCGCATTGGGGCACGATGCATCTGGCTTCCTATTGGGGCAAAGCTTAGAGGTGTGTCCGTAATGTCCACATCCAAAGCAAGTGACTTGCCCAGGGTTGTTGTCGAAGTTTCTACCACCGTTGTTGTTATTGGGGTTATTGTTGTAGGCTGGCCTGGGATAGGCATACTACTGAGGCTGGTAGCTGGGATGAGGTGCAGGAGGTCTAGCCTGCTACGGCTGATAGGTTGGCTTGGCTAGGGCTGGCTGCCAGGGGTGAGGCTTCTGGTTGCTGGGGCTACCCTTGTTGATCATCTTGCGCTTGCGAGTGTCATCTATGGCACGACGCTTGTCTTCCAGCATCAGGGCCTTGTTCACCAAGTCGAGTAAGGTGCGACAGTCACAGACGATGAGCTTATACTGCATGACCCGTTGAAGTCCTTCCATGAAACGTTCCTTCTTGGCAGCCTCTGTGGTGACGTCTTCAGGTGCATACCTTGACAGCAGGTTGAACTTCTGCAGGTACTCCTTGACAGAGTCACTTCCTTGCTTCAGCGCTCGGAATTCTCTCTTCTTGATAGCCATGATCCTAGCAGGAATGTGGCCAGTGCGGAATCCTTCCTTGAAGTCATTCCACGTGATCACACGTTCTCCTTGCATGACCTTGAATCCATCCCACCAAGCTCGGGTGGTACCTCCAAGGCAGTGAGAGGCATAAAGCACCTTCTCACGATCCTCATTGCAGTTGACCAATGCAAGGAGGTCCTCGATGGTGCGGATCCAGTCATCAGCATCCAATGGTTCAGCAGTCTCGATGAAAGTTGGGGGCGAGTTCCTCATGAACTCAGACAGCATGGATCAGCCATTGCCGTTCCTGCCTTGCTGCTGGTTGTTCACAAGGGCCTGAGCCATCTGTTGGATAGCAATATTGTTGTCTTGGCGCTCCCCCCGGAGAACTTGGAGAAACTGAGCTATGGTCATGTTCTCTGGTGGAGGTGGTGGTGGGGGAATATCGCCTTGTGGCTGCTCCTGGTGTCCTCCAGTGTGAGCAGCTTACCAGCTCCTTGTTGCTGGCTCGAGTTGTCGGCTTCAGGGTTGGTGAAGGAGCTGTTGCGGGTAGCAGTCACCATCCTGTTCGGAGTAGCCAAGTCAAACAACTTGTATTGACAAGAGGATAAGCAATACCGGAAAAGCGCGTCTAAGGGGGTCGGTCAAGTGCAAGTGTGTTAAAACAAAGGTTGAAAGACCAACAACATATATTAAGATAGATGACGGAGTCGCTTACATGTTGCCCGAGAGCAAAGCGCGACTTGCACCGGAACACAAACAACGAAACAAACAACAAACACACATGGTTTCATATGAACCATTACACGGACTCGACTTCGCATGAGGGATACATGACTGATCCTACCCTAGGGGTTCTTGGACTCAAGTGGTGGAGTGCTTGGTCTCGCAGTCACGCTCCTCTGGGTCTTCCTGCTATTCATCATCTTAACGGGCATCGTTCCCGGTCAAAGGGGTCGGGGAACAAGGAGGTCCATCCCGAGGACGCTTTGTTGGCGTGTCGGTGAAGAGCTCCGGTACTCCTTCGCACTCATGCGATGACGAGTTGTGGGTGTATCACTAGCTAGGGGTACTCCTCCTCTGTAAGCGACAGTTGGCCGTCCTTTGGGGATTCCATCCTTCTTGATCTTGTCTGGCTTTGTCTTGGCTTGTCGAAGTAGCTCTCAGGTGTGGTGAAGTTCCTCGCGGAGCTTCACGGACTCCTTCATCAGGTTGTGAACCAGACTATCGGCGGAGAGGCTGAAGTAGGTCTGGAACCTGAGTGGTGTGCCATCCTCCTTGGTTGGAATCAGCATCCAACTCTCACCGTGATCATCCTTCCTGAACGGAAGGTAGCGAGTAGCCGGCTCATCAGCCATCTCTAGAATGATGTCTCGAAGGTGCAGGAGTGCCTTGCGTGCAGCTATCTCAATGGCAAACATCATGGTCTCCATCCATGGACCTTCAAAGAACCAACTGGTCGGGAAGTTGTTTGCCTTCACAACCACATCTACGTGGTACTCCTTTGTGACGGCATCGACCCAATGCTTGTGGTAGAGGAAAATAGGTGGTTGGCGAAACTGGCACTTCTCTAGGCTATCCCCAAGGAGGAAGGGAAAGTCGGATGTCAGGAAGGCTTCGGGTACGACATCCATTTACAAAGCTTTGAAAGTAGGAGAGTCAACAGAGGGTTGTGTGAAGATGAGAAGAGGTAAATAGTGCAAAAGTCGGTTTTATCCTAACAAACGTCCATGCTAACTAAGGGCTTCCTACAGTCAGGATGGCTCTGATACCAGCTCTATGGGGACCCTGACTCATAAGTCATGATCACCGAATGCACGTGTACAATGATCCCAGAGATCAATGCTCACTGAACACACCGAAGCTGAATAACAAGAGTCTTACATCCACACTTAACGTCTTACACAAATAATGACCACGAAGGTCTTAGTCTTACATAGATAGGGCCACATGGGCCAAACACTTAATTAGAACAAGCAGCAGAAATCTTGATCGAAAGCGTGAACCCACGCCATCTGCCTTAACCTATAGGCATTCTGACTGGGAAGCGTCCTAGTTCGCATGTTCCTTTCCAACGAACTCTTCAACATACTCCTATTCTTCCATGCCTGGACAATTAAATAACCAGTGGCAAACCAATGAGTACTTTGAATGTACTCGCAAGCAACCCAAGTTGTGGAACAAAGCAATAATGATGCATGATACAGCACTAATAGGTAAGTTTGTGGAAAGCTAATTTTTAAATGCAAATGACATGATCAAGTAACTAGTGAGCATGCATCAACAACTAGTAGGTATCCATGTGCACAAATTGCAGATATCATCATAAGTATTGGTTGAACATCTCATGTTCACTCGCCACGCTAAGTCATCGGACTTGGTTCAATCCTCATGCTAAGTCATTGGACTTAGCTCATGTGGCTTCTTGTCACCACCACACCCATAGTCACACCAAGGTTTATGAAAACACATGGATGTGGCATAAGCAGCACCACCCAACTATCCTTGACCGTTCGAATAGTTTTACACTCTCCAAAGGTTGCACACTTTACCCACAAGACTCGAGGAACTTCCGTGTCATCCACGACTCGCGGTATATAACATACCCGAGGTAAGCACCTGAACAATGTCTTTCCCCTGGTGATACTAAACAAAGAGTACACTCGATTGGTACCCACCCTCATGATGTACATCACACGAGCCTTGCTCTAATCATACCATCCATGAGGGGACCAACGGTGTGCCTGGTGCCTATGAAGACAGCGCATGATCGTACATGCTGGTACGACCCCGTATCGAGAGTGACCACGCCACTCCCCCCACTAGTAATCCAGGCTCCTTGCCAGTACCCACCAAGGTAATCAACAAAGCCCTGTCCCATAAGGGGTATCGTGGATGCGCATGTAAGGTTGGGACGATCGACAAATCTTAAACCCTCCGTTTTTCAAAACACATCCTCATCTTGCTTCGGCACACCACTTCTTTCTCAAGTGGTCACCCATCTCATCATCATCTCCCTCGGGCATTAGTGGCACCCGACGGGGTTTTCGAAAAGACTTCGAAATCATCTCTTTCTTTCCATCACTATGCATAGATCCCATCCCTTTTGTGTAGCATCAACTAGCATCCTATCTACTCCCACCCGCATAACCCTCATAAGGTGGTAGGGTCATGCATGATGCAAGTGTCAACGGAAAAGTAACGGAGGCATCCCACCGAAAGGGGATCACCACATCACATGATCAAATATGATGAAAGTAAAGTGCTATATGGCATGCAATAAAAATGGTTTCTCATCATGGTCAGAGGGTTGCTTGCCTGGCTCAACAAAGTCTCCGTGGTCTTCGAAATCTTCAGGTCCAACTTCTTCGTCAACCGTGCAATCTATCGTCACGAAATAAAGCGAGGAAAATAAGCAACTCACAAAACAGAGCACTCAAACTACTACAAAAAATGTTAACCTACTCTGATAAATACTAAATGTCATACTAAAAATCCTTTCTTAGGTTTTTTTTGTGAAAAAAAATAGAAATAAATTAATAGAGGCAAAAAGTTGCCCAAATATTGGTTTTAAAATAAAACAATACTAAAAATATTTTGCAAACATTTTTATAAGTGGCACTAATAAATTCTATAGATTATTCTAAGAATTTAGGTGGAAGAATTATTGGCATTGGACTAATATTTATTTCTGTGGGATTTTTGCAATTGAAAGAGAAAAAGAAAAGAAAAGGGGCTACTGTGCCCCTCACGCTAAATGTGCTTGGCCGAAACCGGCCCAAGAGAAGTCGGCCCAGGCGAGGAGCCGCGCGCGGCAGGTTTAGTTTTAAACCTGCCCGCGGGCCCAGCCTGCCAGCGAGAGAGGAGAAGGGCGGGGGGATGACAGGTGGCCCCCACCTTTCATCCCTCTCCTCGCGACAGGGGAAGAGGAGGGGCTCACCGGAGGGCTCTAGGCCACAGCGGACGGAGCTGAGGGCACCGCCGTGCTCGCGGGGCACCCGCACGTCGATGGGAGGTCGCGAGGTCACCGGGGGAGAGGGGAACGCCGGCGAGGGGATAGGAGCTCGACGGCAGAGAGGGTTTAGGTCGGAAGAGGGCTCTCGACCACAGGAGAGAGCGCTCTGGGCACGGGGAGGATGCGGAGGAGGAGGGAGAGTGAGGAGAGAGGGTTAGGAGGAAGGAGGGGCTATTTATAGGCGGCCGCTAGTCCACCATGGGTGCTATGCGCCGACGAGCATGGGGTGCTCGCCACAGGCCACGGGGCCGAACGAGGCCGTTTCTAGGGGCTTCATGGAGGCGGTCCATGCCCACGAGGAGAGAAGGCAGCCAGGAGGGGGGCCCGGAGGTGCACGCATGCGAGCGCGGCCGCTGGACGGTTCGGGCGGTGCCATGCGCGCGTGCGAGAGAGAGAGAGAGAGAGAGAGGAGAGAGGGCCGACCGCCTGCCGCGTTGCGGACGCCGAGGCTGACTAGGGGGACATGGTGGGGCGGCCCGAGGCTGTCAGTTGGCGTCGTGCAGGGGCGGCTACAGTGCGGGAGCGCACTGTAGCACGCTCCAGAGCACCCAAAGGCGTGTTCTATGCCCACTCGCGTGTCTCCTTGTGTCTTGGGGTATTGGAGATACCCAAAGGCTACGATAATGTAGGGGAGAGCTCTGGAGGAGCCTTAGGGTAGAAGGAAATGGGGAGAGGGGTAGAAAAAGATGCTGCCAGGGGTAGAAATAGGGGTTTTACCCCACCTCCCAGTATCCTGATGACTTGGGACTTTTACTAGGGGTGAAAGGTGACTACAAGAGGCTCTGGTAAAATTTTGGAGGCAAGGGTAAAAGGGAATAGGGTGAAAAGCTGTTTTACAAAATTACCAGAAGGTGTTTGATGGAGTTTTGGGCAAGAAGATGTTACCAACTTACTGAGACACTCACCAGGGTCAAGGGGTAGGTAAAGATGAGCGGTTTCACCAATTTTGAGCCCAAGGGGAAAAAGTTAACAATGGAGATTTGACAAACCCAGAATTTAGTAGAATCAGATTTTTGTAGATCCAATGGTGCTAGGCTTTTACCCTTGATGAACCACTTAGTGTATCGCCACCATTTGGCCATTAGAGCATGCCCACAAAGTTTGAGGCCAAGGTAAGACACTACACAATGAAAAGTTGCTCAAATATGATTCTGGGTAGGAATGGTTTTGGGATGGTTTGATGAATCAAACCAACTTGGATTGAGATGAAACTTTGCACGATCATCACCTATGATAGTGTTGACTTGCTGGAATTTCCTTGGAATTTATTGAGAATATTTCTTATAGAAATATTCCAAAAGTTTGATCTGAACAGAAAGGGTTTTCAGGGGTTTTGCCTATGTTCTGATCATGCCCTTGGTTGAAACTCATATATATGGACAATATATATCCACTGAGTTTCTCTAAATTTTGTCAAATATTTTTAAAGCATTTAAATAATTTTTCCCTATGAAAAACCATTTCTAGACTTAAGAAAAAGCCTTTAAATAAAATATAATGATAATCTTTAAAAATAATATTTTGTGGTTTTGGGAAGTCCCATATATAGTAGGTTTGAAGTAAAGCCTTTGGAAAAGAAGAATCCACCCAATTTGAGGATTTGTAGTGCAAACCTAATTTCAGGGGGGTTTGGTAACTTAATTTAAATAAATCATTTTTGGTTGAAGCAAAAATTGGTAGAAATAGTTTTGGGCACTATTCACATGGCATGATCATTGGGCAAGAGCTTTGGGTCTAGGAATATGAATATGAAGTGGAATAGAACCTAGTAGTGACAATTAACACAATCATCAAGCAAGCAAACAAGCACAAGCAATTTGAAAAAGTTTTACTTTGCTCCAAATTTTATAAACCCAAACATAATATTGTGCTACAAACACAGAGTGTGACATCCTGCTCACTATGGTGAGGCAGACCAAATGGCAAGGTTCTCATCAGAACAACGAAAAGGACAGGGTTGCTCTATTAGCGATGCATATCATGACAATGCATGTCTTGTTCCCTGGTCATTGAAGGCCAAGGTGGCATCATCCTCAGACTGTGTCGAGGGTGTCACTATCATCTAAGTCTTGACATCCCCATACTTCGAGACGGTGTTTTTCGTTGGCAGCTCCTTGTCTAGTGTCGCCAACTTGGGTCCAAGATATGTCGGAAATCGTCTGGCAAGGTGGCTCCCTTCCAGGTTACCCACGAGGGTTACAAGGAATCACATGGTTAGGGGCACAAGGGTAGTAGCGACCATTTGCAAAGTTTTTAAAAGTAGACGAGGAGAGCCAAAAAGAAAAATGGTGGAAGTGCTAGGCACAACCCTTCAGTTTATTTGAAAGCTTTGAAGAGCTAAGAAATATGGTAGCCTTTGCAAGTGTTTTGAAGGGTCTGGGAAAAATAATTTTTTCCTAACTAACGTCCATGCTAACTAAGGGCTTCCTACAGTTAGGATGGCTCTGATACCAGCTCTGTGGGGACCCCGACTCATAAGTCGTGATCACCAAATGTACGTGCATAGTGATCCCAGAGATCAATGCTCACTAAACACACAGAAACTGCATAACAAGAGTCTTACATCCATTACATACTAGTTTACTCAAATATGACCTGCATGTCCAAGTCTTCATATGATTGCAGTGGAAATCTTCAATGATAGCGTCAACCCATACCATCTGCCTTAACCCTATAGGCATTCTGACTGGGAAGCGAACTAGCTCGCATGTCCGTCACCAAGGTAATCTTCATCATAACCTGATCTTTCATGCCTGGCAAATACAATAATCAGTGGCAAGACAATGAGTACTTTGAATGTACTCGCAAGAAAACCGTGTTTGGAACAAGGCAATAACAATGCATGATATAGGACTAATAGGTAAGTTTTGCAGAAAGCTAGTTTTGAGTGCAATGACATGATCAAGTAACTTAAGTAAGCATGCATCAACCATGAAAAGGTGTTCATAAGAACACGTCATAGTCATCATCATAAGCAGGGAGTTGGACGTCTCATGTTCAACCATCACACCAAGTATTCAGACTTGTCTCATGTTCCGTCTGAACATCTCATGTTCAGTCATCATCCTAAGACATCCGACTCGACTCAAATATCATCCTTATCACCACACACACACACACACACACACACACACCAAGGTTGTGAAACATCTGGACGTAGCACAAGAGCGGTCATCCAACTGTCCTTGATTGTGGACATGGCTATTCGAATAGTTTTACACTCTACAGAGGTTGCATACTTTACCCACAAGACTCGGGGAACTTCTGTGTCATCCATGACTAGCGGTACTTCAAGTACCCGAGGTAAGCACCTGAACAATGCCTTTCCCTAGCGATACTAAACAAAGAGTCCACTCGATTGGTACCCATCCCTCACGATGTACATCACACGAGCCTCGCTCCAGATCGTACCATCCATGAGGGGACCAACGGTGTGCCCGATGCCTGTAAAGACAACGCATGATCGTCCATTCTGGTACGACCCCATATCAAGAGTGACCATGCCACTCCCGCCACTAGTAATGCGGGCTCCTTGCCAGTACCCACCAAAGTAATCAATAGAGCCCCTTCCCATATAGGGGTAGAGTGGTTGTGCATGTAAGGTTGGAGTAACAGTCGCAACTTACACCAATCCATTTTTGGAAAACAACAGACACTCACTTGCTCCGGTGCACCACTTCTTTTTCAAGTGGTCACCCAACTCATCATCATCTCCCTAGGGAATTAGTGACACCCGACGGTTTTTTTTGAAAAGTCTTTGAAATCATGTCTTCCTTTCCATCACTATGCATAAATTCCAAACCCACTTGCGTAGCATCTACTAGCATCCTATCCACACCCACCCGCATAACCCTCATAAGGTGGTAGGGTCATGGACGATGCAATTGTCAACGGCTAGAGTTGGCGGCAACCCACTGAAGGGGGGGACACCACATCATGATCAATCATTGAAACAACAAGTGCTATATGTCATGCATGAAAAAGTTTCTTAACATGGTCAAAGGGATGATTGCCTAGCTTTGCAAGGTCTTCGAGGTCTTCACACGCTTCTCGTCCACTCCGAGCACTTCGTCTATGTGGGGACCCCGACTCATAATTCGTGATCACCGAATGCACGTGTACAGTGATCCCAGAGATCAATGCTCACTGAACACACAGATACTGAATAACAAGAGTCTTACATCATCATTTAACGTCTTACACAAATAAGGACCATGAAGGTCAAGTCTTACATAGATAGGGCCACACGAGCCAAACACTTAAAATAGAACAAGCAGCGGAAGTCTTGGTCGAAAGCGTGAACCCATGCCATCTGCCTTAACCTACAGGCATTCTTATTGGGAAGCGTCCTAGTTCGCATGTTCGTCTCCAACGAACTCTTCAACATACTCTTGTTCTTCCATGCCTAGCGAATTAAATAACCAGTGGCAAGCCAATGAGTACTTTGAATGTACTCGCAAGCAACCCAAGTTGTGGAACAATGTAACAATGATGCATGATATAGCACTAAGTAGGTGATTTTGTGGAAAGCTAATTTGAATGCAAATGCAATGATCAAGTAACTAGTAAGCATGCATCAACAATTAGCAGATATCCATATGAGAAAGTTATAGATATCATCATCAGTAGGGGTTGAACATCTCATGTTCGTTCATCACGTTAAGTCATCGGATTTAGTTTAATTCCTTTGCTAAGTCATCGGACTTAGCTCCTGTGACCTCCTTGCCACCAACACATCCATACTCACACCGAGTTTCATGAAAACATCCGGACGTAGTCTAAGAAGGACCTCCAACTGTCCATGACCGCATATGCGGCTATTCGAATAGTTTTACACTCTGCAGAGGTTACGCACCTGTGGGGACCCCGACTCATAAGTCGAGATCTCCGAATGCACGTGTACAGTGATCCTAGAGATCAATGCTCACTGAACACACAGAAGCTGAATAACAAGAGTCTTACATCCACACTTAACGTTTTACGCAAATAATGACCATGAAGGTCTTAGTCTTACACAGATAGGGCCACGAGGGCCAAACACTTAAACTAGAACAAGCAGCGGAAATCTTGGTCGGAAGCGTGAACCCATGCCATCTGCCTTAACCTACAGGCATTCTGACTGGGAAGCGTCCTAGTTCACATGTTCGTCTCCAACGAACTCTTCAACATACTCATGTTCTTCCATGCCTGGCCAATTAAATAACAAGTGGCAAGCCAATGTGTACTTTGAATGTACTCGCAAGCAACCCAAGTTGTGGAACAAGGTAATAATTATGCATGATATAGCACTAAGTAGGTGATTTTGCGGAAAGCTAATTTGAATGCAGTTGTCATGATCAAGTAATTAGTGAGCATGCATCAACAATAGCAGATACCCCTATGAACAAGTTACAGATATCAACATAAGTAGAGGTTGAACACCTTGTGTTCATTCATCATGCTAAGTCATCGGACTTAGATCACTTCCCATGCTAAGTCATCGGACTTAGTTCACGTACCATCTATGTCTCCAACACACCCACACACCCGTTGAAAACATTTGGACGTAGCACAAGAGCGGTCATCCAACTGTCCTTGACCGTGGACACGGCTATTCGAATAGTTTTACACTCTGCAGAGGTCACACACTTTACCCACAAGACTCGGGGAACTTCCGTGTCATCCACGACTCGCGGTATATGTGACATCCCAAGTGATGTCCCTACCTTATGTGACATGTAACCCCATGTGTAAACTTTGTTTCATGATCTATGAGGTGTATGGTTGATCCTTGTCATTCAATGTGTTTGCATTCATGCGTCATCATGCATCATTCTCATTTCAACTCTATGTGCATGTTGGTTTCTTGTGCTTGCTATGATGTATGGTGGTGAGGTGTGGTTTTGTGATGTGTGAGATGTTTGTAAGTGATTGGATCCATGGGTGC
The DNA here is from genome assembly GCA_022496015.1 of Hordeum marinum. NCBI lineage: Eukaryota > Viridiplantae > Streptophyta > Magnoliopsida > Poales > Poaceae > Hordeum > Hordeum marinum. Next base: position 202,869,617 of record CM039673.1, read on the forward strand.
AACTATTCCCTTCCCCTATCTTTTTCCTTTGCAACATCCCCTCCAAAACCCCTTTTTCTCCTATTATTTTCATCTTCAGATTTAAGTTGTTTTAAAAATTGTTTAAAAATGTTCAAGAGGTGGCCCCATGTGTTTTATGAATTGTGGGTAGGATAGTTTTGATGTTTGGGGTTTGTTTGGTTTGTGTTTTAAATTAATAGGGGTCTGCATTTTAAAATTAATTAAATTTACTTGTCCAAAAAATCCTTTTAACATGTTTATTAAATGTTGCATATTATTTGGTTTACCAAAGTATTTTAGTTTTGCTCAAAACCCTTCTTAAATGCTCTCGGGATTTATTTTAGGACGCTAGTTTTTTTAAAAAAAATAGAAAATCTCTATTTTATTCTGTGAGTGAGAGAGAGTGTGCGTGTGGGCTTCCTTCCCCAACGCGGCCCAGCTAGCTAGCGCAAGGCCCAGCTTCTCCCCCCTGCGTCTATCTCTCCCAGCTCTGTACGGCAGAGCATCCAGGAGGTCCACGTCGGCCATGGCACCGATTTGACGGCCGACGGTGACCCCCTAGCCCCTTTTATTGCGTCCTAGGCCTAGCTCTAGGATCCCTCTCTCCATTCCCCCGTCTCCTTCCCCGCCGCCGCAGGTAAGCAGCCTCCCAAGCTATTGTCGTCGCCATGTCGTGATGCTCTGTCCCAGTCGATGTCCATGCTCGGGTGACCTCCTCGCCACCACCCCGTCGAGCTGGTGAAGCAGGGAGAGATCCTCGTGGCTTCTCCTTTGTCCCCACCGATCGAGGGAACCCCCAAGGCCCAGTTCTTCGCTTCCCCGATCCCTTCTTCTTCTGCATCCCCGGACCCGAAGTTCGCCGGACTTCTCCTCCTCGCCGTCGTCGCCTAGGTGCCTCCGCATCGACGTCCTCTCGCCAGCAGGTAGTTAGGTGATCCTCTCTTCCATTTCCCCGTTGCTCGCCGCTGTTAGCCCTGCATAGGATCTTTCATGCCCGTGCCGCTTTCGTGCTCGCCGTGCTATGGAACGCTCGCAGCTTGTGCATAGCTGCGTCGGGCCGGGCCCCGTGGTGCCTCCGTGCTTGCGCCCGTAGCAGCCCTAGCAGGGGGATGGACTCCCCATCATCCCTGCAGCCTCTTAGTGTCGCCAGCCCACCGCTAGGACTCATGGCTCGCTGGAGTTGCCACCGCAGCTCTTTGTCGCCGCCTTGCTCTGTTTTGATTGCAGTTTCGTCAGGTTCGGTAGCTTGGGTGTACTAGTGCAGCGAGACCCCTACTCGGTCAGATCTCACGGCATAGTGCAGTGGTGTGTGCGTGGGGTGTGTTAGCCGCAAGTGTAGTGGGTCGTGGGTTCGAGCCCCGACGGCACCTTTTCTTTTTTCTGTTGCTTTTGTTTGTTTGTTATTTTTTCTGTTTTTAGCTTGGATCTAGCCTATATTTATGTGTAGGTTTTATTTAGGTAGTGTTCCTCTATTTTTTTATTATGTGAGACTTATGTGAGTGTGGGTGATTAGTGTAGTGTGTGTGTATGTTAGACATACACACACTTGTGTGAGTGCGGTGGTATGTAAGTGCTTGTGTGTGAGTGTGCAAGTAGGTGTAGGTGTGGGTGCACCATATGTGCATGTGTATGTGCATGTATGCACTTGTGCATATATGCATAAATGAATGTGTATGTGTGCATCTACACCTAGGTGTGGTTGTGTAGATTGCTATGTGAAGTGCATGTACATGTGTATAGTTTGATGTGCTAGTGTGGTGTAGTGAGTGTAGGTGCACAAGTAGTGCTTGTGTAGTGTGTAGGTGTGTGCATGTGTATGTGGGCATACATGTATGAAAGTGCATGTGTGCCTATGTGCACACAAGCTTGAGTGTGTTTCTTGTGTGTGTGGTGTGTAGTTGTAATTAGATGTGTGTGTATGTTATCCATACACACACACATGTGTATAAGTAGCTCCATGTGTAGGTTCTCCCTCATGAGCATTTTAAGCATTGTTCCTTCTTCTAGCTAGTTTCATCTTGCCTATTGATGCTATGCCATGCTATCATGCCCTAAGAAGTTAAATGAACCATTTCCAACATGAACCATTAGATCACATATCATTTGGGGTCATTTTCATCAAGTTCTATATGTGTCATAAGTCACTTATGACTTGTAAGGTCAAATTTCGACCCCCCCCCCTTTCTCCCTCTTGTTCCATGCAAGCATATGGGTATGAGTAATGCATTTGGGGTATAATCAACCCATGTATTCACCTGTGAAGTCAGATTTGACTTTGGGGCAACTTGACAAAACTCCATTTTTATGCTGTGATGCCCTTTTGTCTTTTCAATATGAATTAATCTATGCATGCTTTTAAGTTCTTGCCAACATGAGTTTGTTAGTTAAAGTTGTTGAGAATGTCCTAGTATTTTTGTTATTTATGTTAAGTCCCTAGATAAGTGGGAACCATGCTGTTTAGTAAGCTATTTTCTGTTTCTGCCAACCTGCTTGAAAAATGGCTAAGTCTGGAGAGTCTGCTGTTATTGTTTTGCCATGCTGAGAGGATGGTATCTTGTAATGTGTTGTATATTTGACCATGCTCAGTGTTAGTTATTTGTAGTAGATATTGTCATATACCATCCTGTTAATTTTCATGCCAATAGGAGCTATCTAGCATATTTAACCAGTGCTGTCAACTTGCTACTTTGATAACCCAGATTCCAGAAAACTGGAATTTTCACAAAGTCCCAGAAAACTTTTCATCATGCCATCTTGGTTGCTTCTTGCTTACTGATGTGTGGATCCTTTGCTGGTGGTGTAATTGGATTAATTGTTGTGTGTGTTGAGTAGATTCTGTCCATGACTTGGTTGTGGCTGTAGGCTTCATGTAGCTCCAAATATGAGTTGTAGAAGTTGCTATGTTGCTCTTTTGTGGCAGATTTGGTGTTTTATTGTTTGGTGGTTTGTGGGAGCTATGCTCCATGGAATGGATTGATTCTTGAGTCTATTGTGCTTGAATTTTCATCACCTATCCAGTGGCTACCTTAGAATGCCAAGATTTAAACTAGGTATTGGTGGTCTTGTGTTTTGCCTCCGTACCTTGTCGTGAGCGTATCGTGAGAACCGTAACTCCGTTTCTTGCGATCTTTATATGCATTTCTATCGATCTTGCATGCTGCATCCATATTTTTCATGTTCATGCATGTATAAATAACTTAACATGAGGTTATGTCCAGGTCCATTAATAAACAACTTTGCACGTGAAACCTGACTAGTTGTGGGTGCCATGTTATAATTCTTCATAAATGATCATGCATCATTTTGATTGTGAATTGCACCTTGGTTGGAGGTTTATTGTTGTTGTTTCTCTTGGGTAGATGCGAGTGTTGATAATGAGTACGAGGACCCAGGAGAGTACCACTACGAGGATCCCGCTACTTGTTCCACTGAAGAACCAACAGGCAAGATGATCGTACCCGGATCCCGATACTATTTTTGCTTGCTAGTTTCTCGCTCTTATCGTTACAATTGCGCTAAATACCACTTGATATCAGCCCCCATGTTGCCATGACAGCCTCTAACCTCCAAATCCTAGCAAACCTTTGTTTGGCTAAGTTACCGCTGCTCAGCCCCTCTTATAGCATTTTAGTTGCAGGTGCAGGTTGTTCCATATGATAACATGGATTGGATATCACAATATTATATTATCTAATTTAATGCACATATATATCTTGGTATTCATGGAAGGTTTGGCATTTTGCTAAGTGATTTGTTCCGTTGTTACCGCCATTAGTTCCTTGCTACTGGTGTTATGTTTTCCATACTTTGCGCTCCTAACATGCTCGGGGTTGTTATGGGGACCCCCTTGTTTATTCGGTTGAGATTAAAACTTGTCTGGCAAGACCCAACATTGGTACTACATTTGCTTAACAACTTAACAAGATTGCATAGGGTCTTGCAAACCCGTGGATAATTTAATCAACCCCTGGGTCAGTGCTCCGCATGAGTGTTGGTCCAACCTAGAGCAGCTTATTAACGCCGCCCGGGGTAACTCGGTGATTGGCGGGGTAACCATCGCTCATCCGTCGTGTCCTGAGAATGAGATACGCGACTCTTATCGGGTTCGTCGACACGTCAGGAGGTCTTGCTGGCTTTGTTTTACCTTTATCGAATGTCTTGCATGTGGAGTCTGACTTTCTTCGGGATACTCGAGGTGTTGGAATTCCTTTGGAATTACCTATGATGATCGCAAGATCCGCGGTCGAGGCATTCCCACGGAGTGTGGTTAATTTTGTAATGGGTTAGTTGGAGCACCCCTACAGGGTTAAGTCTTTTGGAAAGCCGTGCCCGCGGTTATGTGGCAACTTGGATATTTGTTTAACACCCGGTTATAGAAAACTTGAAGTAAACTCTAATTAAAATACACCAACTGTGTGAGTAACCATGATCGTCTCTGCTCGTGAACTTGATCCGAGAGAGAACACGGTGGGGTTATGATCGACGTAAGTAAGTGTTCAGGGTCTCATAGAGATCATACTAGATTCGATCGTTCTTCGTAGGCCACTCATATTTAATTCATGTTGCGTAAGCTAGCCACCATATATGCTTAGTGCTGCTGCAACCTAAACACTACCCCTTCCCAACCTTTAAGCTTGAATAGTCTCGGTACCCGGGCACATGATAGCTGAGTCCTCTATGGCTCATAGTTTACTACAACACTCCAGGTACAGGTTCAGATGAGTTCGTGCAGGATGATCTTACCTAGATCCAGTGGAAGTATGACGAGGAAAGAGGCAGGATGTACGTGACGTATCCGGATGAGTAGAGGACATGGTCGTGATCTTTGGGATAACGTGATAGTATCACTTGCAACTTCTTTTATCGATTGATTTTGTCCATAGTCGGACCCTATGTTCAACTTGATGTTATGACTTGAGTGACATTGTAAGTTAGCATGTGGCGAGTGTAAGCCAACTTGTATACTCTTCTCATTCAGTATTGTATGTTGTGATGATACTATTCTTGCTAACGGCAAGATGCGCCTCTATCCCTTGCGAGGCCCTCGTGCCTTAAATGGATAGGCGCGCATCTTGGGCGTGACAGTATATAACATGCCCGAGGTAAGCACCCGAACAATGCCTTTCCCCTAGCGATACTAGACAAAGAGTCCACTCGATTGGTACCCAGCCCTCATGATGTACATCACACGAGCCTCGCTCTAACCGTACCATCCATGAGGGGACCAACGGTGTGCCCGGTGCCTGTAAAGACAGCGCCTGATCGTACATACCGGTACGACCTCTTATCGAGAGTGACCACGCCACTCCCGCCACTAGTAATGCGGGATCTTTGCCAGTACCCGCCAAGGTAATCAACAAAGCCCCACCCAATCAGGGGTTTCATGGTTGCGCATGTAATGTTGGAGTAACGGTCACAACTTACACCAATCCGTTTTTGAAAAACCACATCACTCTCTTGTCTTGGCACACCACTTCTTTCTCAAGTGGTCACCCATCTCATCAACATCTCCCTCGGGCATTTGTGGCACCCGACGGGGTTTTCGAAAAATCTTTGAAATCATTTCCTTTCTTGCCATCACTATGCATAAGTCACATCCCATCTGCGTAGTGTCTATTAGCAACCTAACTACTCCCACCCGCACAACCCTCATAAGGTGGTAGGTTCATGCACGATGCAAGTGTCAAAGGAAAGGTATCGGAGGCATTTCACTAAAAGGGGAACTCCTCTTCACATGATTGAATATGAAGAAAGTAAAGTGCTATATGACATGCAATAAAAATGGTTTCTCATCATGGTCAAAGGGTTGCTTGCCTGGCTCAACAAAGTCTCCAGGGTCTTCGAAGTCCTCGGGTCCAACTCCTTCGTCAACAGCGCAATCTATCGTTGCGATAAAATAACGATAAAATAAGCACACAAAACAGTGCACTCAAACTACTACCAAAAATGTTAACCTACTATGACAAATAATAAAAGTCATACTAAAAATATTCTACTAAGGTTTTGTTGTGAGAAAGATTGTTGAAGTAAAATAACAGAGACAAAAAGGTGCCTATATATAGGTTTTAAAATAAATCAATACTAAAAATATTTTCAAACATTTTTACAAATGGCACTATTAAATTCTATAGAATATTCTAAGATTTTTGGTGGAAGAAGTATTGTCATAGGATAAATATATAAGTTTGTGGGATTTTTGGAATTTGTAGGAAAAATAAAAAGGAAAAGAAACGGGCACAGTGCCCTGGTCGGAGGAGGCCGGCAACTGGGCCGGCCCAAAGGCCAACCAGCCCAGGCGAACCGGTGTGCGCGCGCGTTCAAACCTGACGGCTGGGCCCCGACGGCCAGCGACAGAGAGGGGAGGGGGAGGAAGGTGAGGATGACAGGCGGGCCCCGCCTATCATCTCCAATCTCGTGATAGGGTGGCCGGCGTGCTCACCGGCGATGATGCAGGGCACGACAACGACAGGCGAAGGCGGGGATGAGCTCAGCGTTGACCCGCCGTTCCACTAGAGGTCGAAGGAGCACTTGGGGCGGATGGAGTCGCCAGCGACGAGCTGTTGCGGTGGAGGGTGCTTCGGGAGGGGTCACCGAGGCCGTCCCATGCTACAAAAAGGATGGGAGGAAGAGGGGAATGCATCAGCGCGGCGGGGGAGGACCAACGGGAGAGGAATGGGGGTTGGAGGAGCTCTGTATCCGGAGATCGACGATGAGGTCGCAGCGACGGTCCTCGGCCTGATTCCGGGCGCAGGAGCCACGGGAGGTCCTCAAAGCATGCAAGGGGGATATAGGGGAGAGGATAGAGAGAGCATAAGGAATAGAGGGGCTCAGGAGGCCCTTATACAAAGGGGCCGAGTCCACCGAACGCAGGTGTGTCGGCGAGTTCGTGGCCGAGGCCAGAGGGCACGGGGGAAGACTGGGGTGAGTCTAGGGCACTCTTTGGGTCGGTCTAGGCCGGAGGGAAGGAGGAGAGAGGAAGAGGTGCTCGCATGTGTGAGCTCCCCGTTGGCCGAACCGGGCTGCGTCGGGCACGCGTGTGGGAGGGCGGAGGAGAGAGGAGAGAGAGGGGGCCGGCAGCTTCGCGTGTCACGAACGCCGAGGGCGCCTCAGGGGACATGCGGGGGAGGCCCAAGGTGGTTGGGGCCGGCCATTAGGTGGCAGCTACAGTGCGGGAGCGCACTATAGCACGCTCCAGAGCATGCGTATGGCCGGCATTGTTGCTGCATGCGCACTCTAGGGCACCCACCTTTTCCACTAGCTCCTGGGGGGGCTGGAGATGCTCTTGGATGCCTTAGAGGCTAAGGAGAGCTAGGGGAGAAAAGAAATGGGCAGGGGAGGATAGAAAAGGATGTTGCCAGGGCTAGAAATAGGGGTTTCACCCCACCTCCTGGTGACCTGGGTTCTTGGGGTTCTTACTAGAGGTAAAATGCATCTATGAGAGACTGAGGTAGAAAGTTGGGGAGGCAAGGGTAAAAGGTTAAGAGGTAGAAATAGGGGTTTTACCAAATCACCAGAAGGTGTTTGGTGGAGTTTTTGGCAAGAAAGAATTACCAGCTTACTGAGATATTTACCAGGGTCAAAGGCTAGGTAAAAATGAAATGCTCCACCAAATTTGAGCTCAAGGGGAAAAGTTGATAATGGAAATTTGGTGAACCCTAGAAATTGGCAGAAACTAATTTCTTTAGATCCAATGATGCTAGTCTTTAACCCTTGACGCACCACTTAGTGTATCATCACTATTTGGACATTAGAGCATGCGCACAAAGTTTGGGGCCAAGGGGAGACACTTCACAATGTAAATTTGCTCAAATTTGATTCTGGACAGGAATGGTTTTGGGATGATTTGATGAACCAAACCAACTTGTATTGGGATGAAACTTTGCAAGATCATCACCCATGATAGTGTTGACTTTATAGGATTTTCCTGGAATTTATTGAGAATATTTCTTGTAGGAATATTCCAAAAGTTTGATCTGAACAGAAGGGGTTTTGAGGGGGTTTTGCCAATGATCTGATCATGCCCTTGTGTTGAAACTCATATATATGGAAAATATATGTCCACTGAGTTTCTCTAAAATTTCTCAAATATTTTAAAGCATTTAAATAATTTTTCCTTAGGAAAAACCATTTGTGTCCTTAAGAAAAAGCCTTTACATAAAATATGAAAATAATCTTTACAAATAATATTTGGTGGTTTTGAGAAGTCATATTTATAGTAGGTTTGAAATAAAGCCTTTGGCAAAGAAGGGTCGACCTGATTTGAGGACTTGAAGTGCAAACCCCATTTCAGGGGGTTTTGGAAACTTAAATTAAATAAATCATTTTTGGTTAAAACAAAATTTGATAAAAAATAGTTCGGGCACTATTCACATGGCATGATCATTGGGCAAGGGGTTTGGATGAAGGAAGATGATTATGAAGTGGAATAGAACCTAGTAGTGCCATAAAACACAATCAACAAGCAAGCAACATAGCAAGCAAGCACAAGCACATAGAAAAAGTTTTAGTTGGCTCCAAATTTTATAAACCCAAACATAACAATGTGCTACAAACATAGGGTGTGACAGACCTTCCCCCCTTACAAGAATCTCGTCCCCGAGATTCCTAGGCTAAGCGGTAAAAAGATAAGGGAACTCTGATCTAAGATAATCTTCACGCTCCCAGGTTGCTTCTGCTTCAGTGTGGTTGCTCCACTAGACCTTGAAGTATTTGATGGTGTGGCTTCGGGTTTAGTTCTCGACTTCATCCAAAATGCGAACTGGCCTCTCACGATAAGTGAGGTCTAGCTGAAGATCGGTGGCTTGATGGTCGATGTCCTTGTAGAGGTCGGGGCAGTTGGGAACTTGCAGACACTTCCGGAGTTGTAACATATGAAAAACGTTGTGCACATCTGACATCTCGGAAGGTAACTCTAACTAATAAGCGACTTTGCATGAGGGATACATCACTGATCCTACCCTAGGGGTTCTCGAACTCATGTGGTGGAGTGCTCGGTCTCATAGTCACGCTCCTCTGGGTCTTCCTCCTGTTCATCCTCTAAACGGGCATCGTTCCCGGTCGAAAGGGTCGGGGAACGAGGAGGTCCATCCCGACGGCGCTTTGCTGGCATCTCAGTGAAGAGATCATCGTACTCCTTCGCACTCATGCCACGATGACGTGTAGGTGCATCACTGGCTGGGGGTACTCCTCCTCTGTAAGCGACAGCTGGTCGTCCCTCGGGGGCTCCATCCTTCTTGATCTTGTCTAGCCTCGTCTTGGCTTGTCGAAGTAGATCTTGAGTGCCGTGAAGTTCCTCGCGGAGCTTCATGGACTCCTTCATCAGGTTATGAACCAGGCTATCGATGGAGAGGCCGAAGTAGTTCTAGAACCTGAGTGGTGTGCCATCTTCCTTGGTTGGAATCAGCATCCAACTCTCGCCAAGGTCGTCCTTCCTGAAGGGAAGGTAGCGAGTAGCCGGCTTGTCAGCCATCTCTGGAATGATGTCTCGAAGGTGTCGGAGTGCCTTGCGTGCAGCTATCTCGAGTGCGAGCATCATGGTCTCCATCCCTGGTCCTTCAAAGAACCAACAAGTCGGGGAGTCGTTTGCCTTTACGACCACATCCACGTGGTACTCCTTCGTGGCGGCATCGACCCAGTGCTCGTGGTAGAGGAAAATGGGTGGTTGGCGAAACTGGCACTTCTCCAGGCTATCCCCAAGGAGTAAGGGAAAGCCGGATATCAGGAAGGCTTTGGGTACGATGGCCATCTACAAAGGTTTGAAAGGACGAGAGTCAGCAAAGTGTTGTGTGAAGAATAGGAGAGGTAAATAGTGCAGAATTCCTAAGTTCCAATGCTAGGTGTAGTTTTGAAAAGGACTTTTATCCTGTCTAACGTCCATGCTAACTAAGGGCTTCCTACAGTCAACTTGGCTCTCATACCAGCTCTGTGGGGACCCAAACTCATAAGTCGTGATCACCGAATGCATGTGTACAGTGATCCCAGAAATCAATGCTCACTGAACCCACAGAAACTGAATAACAAGAGTCTTACATCCTCATTTAACGTCTTACACAAATAAGGACCATGAAGGTCAAGTCTTACAAAGATAGGGCCACATGGTCCAACCACTTAAAATAGGACACGCAGCGGAAGTCTTGGTCGAAAGCGTGAACCCATGCCATCTGCCTTAACCTACAGGCATTCTGACTGGGAAGCGTCCTAGTTCGCATGTTCATCTCCAACAAACTCTTCAACATACTCATGTTCTTCCATGCCTGGCCAATTAAATAACCAGTGGCAAGCCAATGAGTACTTTGAATGTACTCGCAAGCAACCCAAGTTGTGGAACAAGGTAACAATGATGCATGATATATCACTAAGTAGGTGATTTTGCGGAAAGCTAATTTGAATGCAAATGTCATGATCAAGTAACTAGTAAGCATGCATCAACAATTAGCAGATATCCATATGAGCAAGTTACAGATATCATCATAAGTAGGGGTTGAACATCTCATGTTCGTTCATCACATTAAGTCATCGGACTTAGTTTAATTCCCTTGCTAAGTCATCGGACTTAGCTCCTGTGACCTCCTTGCCACCAACACATCCATACTCACACCGAGTTTCATGAAAACATCCGAACGTAGTCTAAGAAGGACCTCCAACTGTCCATGACCATGGACGTGGCTATTCGAAGAGTTTTACACTCTGCAGAGGTTGCGCACCTTACCCACAAGACTCGGGGAACTCCCGTGTCATCCACGACTCGCGGTATATAACATACCCGAGGTAAGCACCCGAACAATGCCTTTCCCATTGTGATACCAGACAAAGAGTCCACTCGTTGGTGCCATCCCTCATGATATACATCACTCGAATCATCCATGAGGGCACGCAACGGTGTGCCCAGTGCCTGTAAATACAGTGCATGACCTTCCACTCTGGGACGACCTCGTCTCAAGAGTGACCACCTCACTCTTGCCACTAGTAATGCGAGCTCCTTGATAGTACCGACCATAGTAATGAACAAAGCCACGTCCCATAAGGGGTATCGTGGTTGCGCATGTAAGGTTGGGATGGTCAGCAGACCTTAGAACTCTCCGTTTTCGAAAACACACACTCACTTGCTCCGGCATACCACTTCTTTCTCAAGTGGTTACCCAACTCACCATCATCTCCCTCGGGCATTAGTGGCACCCGACGAGTTTTTCGAAAGAGTCTTTGAAATCATTTCTCTCATTTCCATCTTTATGCATAAATCACATCCCACTTGCGTAGCATCTATTTGCATCCTAACTACACCCACCCGCATAACCCTCATAAGGTGGTAGGGTCATGCATGATGCAAGTGTCAATGGAAAAGTACCGAAGGCACCCCACCGAAAGGGGAACACCACATCACATGATCAAATATGATGAAAGTAAAGTGATATATGACATGCAATAAAAATGGTTTCTCGTCATGGTCAAAGGGCTGCTTGCCTGGCTCAACAAAGTCTCTGGGGTCTTCGAAGTCTTCGGGTCCAACTTCTTCATTAACCGCGCAATCTATCATCGCGAAATAAAGTGATAAAAATAAGCAACACCCAAAAATAGAGCACTCAACTACTTAACAAAAATGTTATCCTATTCTGATAAATACTAAATGTTATATTAAAAATATTCTCATAGGGTTTTGTTGTGAAAAACATTTTGGAAATAAATTAATAGAGGCAAAAAGGTGCCTAAATATAGGTTTTAAAATAAGACAGTACTAAAATATTTTCAAACATTTTTACAAATGGCACTAATAAATTCTATGGATTATTCTAAGAATTTAGGTGGAAAAATTATGGACATTAGATAGATATTTAAATCTGGGGGATTTTTGAAAGTTTAAACAGAAAAGAAAAAAGGGGAAGGGGTACCGTGCCCCCCGGGCCAAAAATGTCCGGCCGAAACCGTACCAAGAGGGAAGCCGACCCAGGCGAGGAGCCGCATGCAGTGGGTTTGTTTTAAACCTGCCCGCGGGCCCGGCCTGCCAGTGAGAGAGGAGGGGGCGAGGGGATGACAGGTGGGCCCCACCTGTCATCCCTCTCCTCATGACAGGGGCAGAGGAGGAGCTCACCGGAGGGCTCCAGGGCATGGCGACGGGAGCGAAGGGCACCGGCGTGCTTCTGGGGTCTTCTCGCGTCGGGGGGAGGTCGTGGGTCCGCCGGGTGGAGAGAGGAACGCCGACGAGGGGGAAGCCCAATGGCGGCGGTGAGGGTTTGGGTCGGGAGAGGGCTCCCGACCACGGGGAGGAGTGCACTGGGCACGGGGAGGATGCGGAGCAAGGGAGGAAGCGAGGAGGGAGGAGCAAGAGGATCGGGGGCTTAAATAGATGGGTCGCTGGTCCACCGGGGACGTGGTGCGCCGGTGAGGACCAGGGCGTCTCCACGGGCCACGGGGGCGAGCCTGGCCATGTCTTGGGGCTTCATGGATGCGTTCCATGCCCAGGAGGAGGGAAGGTAGCCAGGAGGGGGGCCCGGAGGTGCGTGCGTGCGAGCGCGGCCACTAGCCGGTTCAGGTGGTGCCGTGCGCACGTGAGAGAGAGAGAGGGGAGAGAGGGAGCCGACCGCCTGCCGCGTCACGGACACGGAGGCCAACTAGCGGGACAAGGTGGGGCGGTCCGAGGCTGTCTGGTGGCGCTGGGGAGGGGAGCGCACTGTAGCGTGCTCCAGAGCGCCCAAATGGCATGCCTGGGCATTTTTTTAAGCCCATTGCATGTCCTCTTGTGTCTTGGGGCTTTAGAAAATGCCCAACGGCTAGGAGAAGCTAGGGAGGGCTTTGGAGAAGCCTTAGGGAAGAAGGAAAAGGGGAGAGGGGTAGAAATGGTGTTGTCTAGGGGTAGAAATAGGGGTTTTACCCCTCAAATCATTGAGCTATGGCCATGAGACTTTTACTCGAGGTGAAATGTACCTATATGAGACTGTGGTAGAAAGTTGGGGGCAAGGGTAAAAGGGAAAGAGGTGGAAATTCTAGTTTTACCATTTCACCACAAGGTGTTTGATGGTGTTTTGGGCAAGAAGATTTTACCAACTCACTCAGATACTTACCAGGGTCAAAGGCTAGGTAGAAATGATAGGATTCGCCAAGTTTGAGCTCAAGTGGAAAAAGTTTACAATGGAAATTTATTAAACCCTAGAAATTTGCACAATCAGGTTAGTGTAGATCCATTGATGCTAGGCTTTTACCCTTGATGCACCACTTAGTGTATCATCACTATTTGGCCATTAGAGCATGCCCACAAAGTTTGAGGCCAAGGGGAGACACTTCACAATGTAAAGTTACTCAAATTTGATTCTGGACACGGATGGTTTTGGGATGGTTTGACGAACCAAATCAACTTGGATTGAGATTAAACTTTGCAAGATCATCAGCTATGACAGTTTTGACTTGCTAGAATTTTCCTGGAATTTATTGACAATATTTCTTATAGAAATATTCCAAAAGTTTGATTCGAACAAAAAGGGTTTTGAGGGTTTTTGCCCATGATCTGATCATGCCCTTGGGGTTGAAACTCATATATATGGAAAATATATGTCCATTGAGTTTCTCCAAATTTTCTCAAATATTTTTAAAGCACTTAAATAACTTTTCCCTAAAAAACCATTTCTAGCCTTAAGAAAAAGCCTTTAAATAAAAATGTGAAAATAATCGTTAAAAATAATATTTTGTGGTTTTGGGAAGTCTTATATATAGTGGGTTTGAAATAAAGCTTTTGGGAAGGAAGGATCCACCTAATTTGAGGACTTGCAGTGCAAACCTCATTTCATGGGGTTTTGAAAACCAAATTTGAGTAAATCATTTTTGGTTAAAACAATATCTGATAAAAATAGTTTTGGGCACTATTCACATGGCATGATCATTGGGCAAGAGGTTTGGGGCATGGAAGATGAATATGAAGTGGAATGGAACCTAGTGGTGCCACAACACAATCAACAAGCAACAATTCAGACAAGCACAACACTGACAAAAAGTTTTAATTGATTCCAAATTTTTATAAACCCAAACATATCAATGTGCTACAACACAAGGTCTGACAAACCTTCCCCCTTACAAGAATCTCATCCCCGAGATTCCTAGGCTAAGCGCTAAAAAGATAAGGGAACTCAGATCTAAGATAATCTTCATGCTCCCATGTTGCTTCAGCTTCAGTGTGGTTGCTCCACTGGACCTTGAAGTACTTGATGGTGCGGCTTTGGGTGCAGTGCTCCGCTTCATCCAAAATGCGAACTGGCCTCTCACGATAAGTGAGGTATGGCTGAAGATCGATGGCTTGATGGTCGATGTCCTTGTAGAGGTCAGGGCGGTTGGGAACTTGCAGCCCTTCCGGAGTTGTGACACATGAAAGACGTTGTGCACATCCGACAGCTCGGAAGGTAGCTCTATATGGTAGGCAACTTCTCTGCGTGTAGCGATGATCTTAAAGGGGCCGATGTACCTTGGTGCAAGCTTCCCTTTGACATGGAAACGCTTAGTTCCCTTGAGAGGCGTTACTTGGAGGTAGACATGGTCACCGACAGAGAAGTTCACTTCTCGGCGGTGAGAGTCGGCGTGGCTCTTCTGTCTTGACTTGGCGGTCTCAAGGCGCTCTCGAACAAGATGAACTTGCTCTTCGGCTTCGCGGAGGATGTCCGGTCCAAAAATTAATCCTTCTCCGGTCTCTGACTAGTTGAGGGGAGTACGGCACTTGCATCCATACAACACCTCAAATGGTGCCATCTAAAGACTTGCCTGGTAGCTGTTGTTGTAGGAGAACTCGGAAAATGGTAGGCAATCTTCCCACTTCGCTCCATAAGCGAAGACACAAGTGCGGAGCATATCTTCGAGTATCTGATTTACTCGTTCAGTTTGCCCACCGGTTTGGGGGTGAAAAGCGGTGTTGAAGGAGAGCTTGGTTCCCAAAGCTTCTTGAAACATCTTCAAGAATCTTGAGGTGAACTGAGTGCCTTGATCTGACACGATCTCCTTTGGAACTCCGGGAAGGCTCACGATACGCTTGATGTAGAGACTGGCTAACTTGTTACCGTCATAGGTGGTCTTGACGGGAATGAAATGGGCTACCTTGGTCAGGTGGTCAACAATGACCCAAATGGAATCATGTCCTTTGCTTGACCTTGGTAAACCGGTGATGAAATCCATTCCGACCTTGTCCCACTTCCATTCAGGCACTTTGAGTGGTTGCAATAGTCCAGCGGGTCATTGATGCTCAGCTTTGACCCTCTGGCACATGTCGCATTCTGCAACGAACGTGCCTATCTCCCGTTTCATGCCATGCCACCACAATCTTGTCTTGAGGTCTTGATACATCTTGGTTCCTAAAGGATGGATGGGGTATGGAGTGTCATGAGCTTCTTGCAAGATCAGGTTCTTGAGATCCACTTTGTTGGATACGCAGATGCGATTCCCGAACCATACTACTCCTTGTTCATCCACTGAGAATCCTTGGGCCTTGCCGGCCTTGATCTTCCTATTGATGCCTTCAATGCTCTCATGTCCCTTCTGGTCTTCCTTGATATCATCCATCAAGGTAGGCTTTGCTTCGAGGTTGGTGAGGAATTCGGGTGCAACCAGTTCCAAGCCGAAGCTTTCAAGTTCTTCATACAGGGCGGGTAGCCTTTCCTTAACCATAGCATTCAAGGAACAAGCCTTTCTACTTAAGGCGTCTGCTACTATGTTGGCCTTTCCGGGGTGGTATTGAACACTAAGGTCGTAATCCTTGATCAACTCCAACCATCTTCGCTGCCTCATATTCAATTCCCTTTGAGTGAAGATATACTTCAAACTCTTGTGGTCTATGAATATCTCACATCGCTTCCCCAGAAGGTAATGTCGCCATGTCTTCAAGGCATGAACCACGGCTGCCAACTCGAGATCATGAGTTGCGTAGTTCTCTTCATGCGGTCGTAGATGTCTGGATAACTATGCTACAACTCTGCCTTCTTGCATCAGAACACCTCCAAGCCTGGTCCTTGATGCATCACAATAAATCACAAACTCCTTGTGAATATCGGGGGTGGCCAAAACTGGGGTTGTGGTCAATCTCTTATTGAGCTCGTGGAAGCTTTCCTCGCACTTAGTTGTCCATTCAAACTTCTTGTCCTTCTTCAAAAGCTGGGTCATGGGTCGGGCAATGCTCGAGAACCCTTCCACGAACTTGTGGTAATAACCTGTGAGCCCGAGGAAGCTCCTGACTTCCTTCACGGTGGTTGGGGTTTGCCATTCCGTCACTGCTTCAGTCTTGGCAGGATCCACTGATAATCCTTGTGCAGTCAACACATGACCCAAGAATCCAACTTCATGCAGCCAGAATTCACACTTGCTGAACTTGGCATAAAGCTGGTGCTCTCGAAGCTTCTCTAGGACCAATCTCAAGTGTTCCTCATGTTCTTCTTCCTACTTGGAGAAGACAAGTATGTCATCAATGAAGACGACAACGAACTTGTCCAAGTACTCCATAAAGCCCTTATTCATGAGGTACATGAAGTAGAAAGGGGCATTAGTTAACTCGAATGTCAGGACCGTGTATTCATACAGGCCATATCGGGTTACAAACACCATCTTCGGAATGTCTTGGGGCCTGATCTTCAGCTGGTAGTACCCATTCCTAAGGTCGATCTTGGAGAACACCTTGGCTCCATTCAACTGCAAACAGGTCTTCCATCTTGGGGAGTGGGTACTTGTTCTTTATCGTGACTTCATTGAGAGAACGGTAATCGACACAGAGTCTGATAGTTCCGTCCCTCTTTGACACAAATAGAACAGGCGATCCCCAAAGAGAGGCACTAGGGGGAATAAATCCATTTCTGAGTTGCTTTGCCAGTTGCTTCTTCAATTCAGCCAACTCTTCGGATCCCATCATGTAGGCCTTCTTATAGATGGGCCTTGATCCGAGCATGAGCTCAATGATGAACTCAATGTCGCGGTCAGGAGGCATTCCGGGCAGCTCATCAGGAAACACATCCGGGTATTCACATACCACTGGCACTTGATCCAACTCAACTCCCGATAGACGGTTAGCCTGAGGGGCTTGAGTAGAGGCGGGGTTGGGAACATACTTGACTTCCTCTCCCTGGCTATTGGTCATGGTGACAATCCTCTTGGCATAGTCTAACAAGCCTTGGTGCTTGGTTAACCAGTCCATGCCTAGGATCACATCCAATCCTTCTGACTTCAGGATGATGAGGTCTACTAAGAAATCTACCCCGTTGATGTTAATATCAACTCCCTTACAAACTATCCCAGACTTCATAACCGATCTTGGGGTTTGTATCAACATATGACTACCCAGGGGTGTAGGCTTCATGCCACTCTCTAAAGCAAACTTTTGGGTGACAAAAGAATGCGAAGCCCCACAATCAAACAATACTGTTGCTGGGGTTGAGTTGACGAGGCACGTACCTAGTATGATGTCTGGGTCTACCTGGGCTTCCTCTATGATGACGTGATTCACATGACCCTTGCCATTGTTGGGCTGGTTGCGGGGAGCGGGGTTCCTTGGTGGTGCTCCACGGGCTTGACCTTGAGTCGGTGCATTGGGGCACGGGGCTTCTGGCTTCTTGTTGGGACACATCCTAGAGATGTGTCATGGCTGACCACATCCAAAGCAAGCGACTGTTCCAGGGTTGTTGTTGTAGTTCCTGCCTCCGTTGTTGTTATTGGGGTTGTTGTTGTAAGCTGGCCTGGGATTGGCATACTGCTGAGGCTGGTAGCTCGCACGAGGTGCAGGAGGTCTGGCCTGCTGCAGCTGATAGGTCGGCTTGGCTGGGGTTGGCTGCCAGGGGCGAGGCTTCTGGTTGTTGGGGCTACCCTTGCTGATCATCTTGCTCTTGTGAGTGTCGTCTATGGCAGGACGCTTGTCTTCCAGCATGAGTGCCATGTTCACCAAGTCGAAGAAGTTACGATAGTCGCAGACGATGAGTTGATATTGCAGGACTTGTTGAAGTCCTTCCATGAAGCGTTCTTTCTTGGCAGCCTCTGTGTTGACATCTTCAGGTGCATACCTTGACAGAAGGTGGAACTTCTGCAGGTACTCCTTGACAAAGCCACTTCCTTGCTTCAGCGCTCGGAATTCTCTCTTCTTGGTAGCCATGATCCCAGAAGGAATGTGGGCAGTGTGGAATCCTTCCTTGAAGTCATTCCAAGTGATCACACGTTCTCCTTGCATGACCTTGAATCCGTCCCACCAAGCTCGGGCGGTACCTCCGAGGCAGTGAGAGGCGTAAAGCACCTTCTCACGGTCCTCATTGCAATTGACCAGTGCAAGGAGGTCCTGGATGGTGCGGATCCAGTCATCAGCATCCAATGGTTCAGCAGTCTCGGTGAAGGTTGGGGGCGAGTTCCTCATGAACTCATACAGCATGGAGCGGCCATTGTCGTTCTTGCCTTGCTACTGGTTGTTCTCAAGGGCCTGAGCCATCTGCTGGATAGCAGCATTGTTTGCTTGGTTCTCCTCCCACAGAACTTGGAGAAACTGAGATATGGTCATGTTCACCGGTGGAGGTGGTGGCGAGGGAATGTCGCCTTGTGGCTGCTCCTGGTGTCCTCCAGCGTGAGCAGCCCCACCAGCTCCCTGTTTCTGGCTTGAAGTGCCGGCTTCAGGGTTGGTGAAGGAGCTGTTGCGGGTAGCAGTCACCATCCTGTTTGGAGCAGCCAAGTCAAAAAACTAGGATAGACGAGAGGAAAGCAATAATGGAAAAGCACGCCTAAGGGGGTTGGTCAAGTGCAAGTGTGGTAAAACAAGGGTCAAAAGACCAACAACATATATTAAGATAGACGATGGGGTCGCTTACATGTTGCCTAAGGCAAAAGCGCAACTTCCATCGGAACACAAACAACAAAAACAAACAACAAGCACACATGGTTTCATATGGACCATTACAAGGACTCGACTTCGCATGAGGGGTACGTGACTGATCCTACCCTAGGGGTTCTCGGACTCAGGTGTTGGAGTGCTCGGTCTCGTAGTCACGCTCCTTTGGGTCTTCCTCCTGTTCATCATCTGAACAGGCATTATTCCCGGTCGAAGGGGTCGGGGAACGAGGAGGTCCATCCCGACGATGCTTTGTAGGTGGGTCGGTGAAGAGCTCACGGTACTCCTTTGCACTCATGCTACGCCAACGTGTAGGTGCATCACTAGCTAGGGTTACTCCTCCTCGTTAAGCGACAGCTGGTCGTCCTTCGGGGGCTACATCCTTCTTTATCTTGTCTAGATTTGTCTTGGCTTGCCAAAGTAGCTCTCGGGTGTGGTGAAGTTCCTTGCGGAGCTTCACGGACACCTTCATCAGGTTATTAACCAGGTTATCGGCGGAGAGGCTGAAGTAGGTCTGGAACCTGAGTGGTGTGTCATCTTCCTTGGTCGGAATCAGCGTCCAACTCTCGCCAAGGTCATCCTTCCTGAAGGGAAGGTAGCGAGTAGCCGGCTCGTTAGCCATCTCTAGAATGATGTCTCAAATGTGTAGGAGTGCCTTGCGTGCAGCTGTCTCGACTGCGAGTACCATGGTCTCCGTCTGTGGTCCTTCAAACATCCAACTATTCGGGGAGTCGTTTGCCTTCACGACCACATCCACGTTGTACTCCTTCGTGATGGCATCTACCCAGTGCCCGTGGTATAGGAAAATGGGTGGTTGGCGACACTGGCACTTCTCCAGGCTGTCCCCAAGGAACAAGGGAAAGCCGGATGTCAGGAAGGCTTCGGGTACGATGGCCATCTACAAAGGTTTGAAAGGAGGAGAGTCAGCAGAGTGTTGTGTGAAGATGAGAAGAGGAAAATAGTGTAGAATTCCCAAGTACAAATGCTAGGTGTAGTTTTGAAAGTCGGTTTTATCCTAACTAACGTCCATGCTAACTAAGGGCTTCCTACAGTCAGGATGGCTCTGATACCAGCTTTGAGGGGACCCCGACTCATCAGCCATGGTCACTAAATGCACGTGTAGAGTGATCACGGAGATCAATGCTCACTGAACACTCAGAAGCTAAATAACAAAAGTCTTACATCCACATTTAGCGTCTTACACAAATAAAGACCATGAAGGTCAAGTCTTAGATAGATAGGACCACAAGGGCCAAACACTTAAATAGAACAATCAGTGGAAATCTTGGTCGAAATCATGAACCCATGCCATCTGCCTTAACCTACAGACATTCTGACCTTGAAGCGTCCTAGGTCGCATGTTCGTCACCAACGAACTCTTCAACATACTCCTGCTCTTCCATGCTTGGCCAATTAAATAACCAGTGGCAAGCCAATGAGTACTTTGAATGAACTCGCAAGCAACCCAAGTTGTGGAACAAGGTAACAATGATGCATGATATAACACTAAGTAGGTAATTTGCGGAAAGCTAATTTTTAATGCAATGACATGATCAAGTAACCAGTAAGCATGCGTCAAAAATAGGCAGGTATCCATATGAACAAGTTACGGGTATCATCATAAGTAGGGGTTTGAACACCTCATGTTCATTCATCATGCTAAGTCATCGGACTTAGTTAAATTGCCATGCTAAGACATTGGACATAGCCCATGTGATTTCTTTGTCACCATCACATCCATACTCACACCAAGTTTCATGAAAACATCCGGACATAGTCTAAGAAGGACCTCCAACTGTCCATGACCGCAGACGCTACTATTCGAATAGTTTTACACTTTGTAGAGGTTGCACACTTTACCCACAAGACTCGGGGAACTTCCATGTCATCCATGACTCGCAATATTTAACATACCCGAGGTAAGCACCCAAACAATGCCTTTCCCCTAGAGGTACTAGACAAAGAGTCCGCTCGATTGGTACCCAGCCCTCATGATGTACATCACACGATCCTCGCTCTAATCGTACCATCCATGAGGGGAGCAATGTGTGTCTGGTGCTTGTGAAGATAGCGCATGATCGTACATACCGGTACGACCCCGTATTGAGAGTCACCATGCCACTCCCACCACTAGTAATGTGGGCTCCTTACCAGTACCCACCAAGGTAATCAACAAAGCCCCATCCCATAAGGGGTATCGTGGTTGCGCATGTAAGGTTGGGATGGTCAGCAGACCTTAGAACTCTCCATTTTTGAAAGCACACACTCACTTGCTCTGGCATACCACTTCTTTATCAAGTGGTTACCCAACTCATCATCATCTCCCTCGGGCATTAGTGGCACCCGACGGGGTTTTCGAAAAGTCTTTGAAATCATTTCTTCCTTTCCATCACGATGCATAAGTCCCATCCCACTTGCATAGCATCTACTAGCATCCTATCTACACCCACCCGCATAACCCTCATAAGGTGGTAGGGTCATGCACGATGCAAGTGTCAACACCAAGAGTATCGGAAGCAACCCACCGGAGGGGTCACTACTCCACATGATCAAATATGACAAAAGTTAAGTGCTATATGTCATGCAATGACAGGTTTCTTAACATGGTCAAAGGGCTGCTTGCCTGGCTCAAAAAAGTCTTTGGGGTCTTCGAAGTCTTCAGGTCTAACTTCTTTGTCAACGGTGCAATCTATCGTTGCGAAATAAAGCGATAAAAATAAGCAAGACACAAAAACAGAGCACACAAACTATTATAAAAAAATGCTAACCTATTTTGATAAATACTAAATGTCATACTAAAAGTATCCTCCTGGGGTTTTGTTGTGAAAAATAATTTGGAAATTAATTAACAGAGGCAAAAAGGTGCCCAAATATAGGTTTTAAAATAAAATGGTACTAAAAATATTTTCAAACATTTTTACATATGGCACTAATAAATTCTATAGATTATTTCAAGATTTAAGGTGGAAGAATTATGGGCATTGGATAAATATTCAAATTTGTGGAATTTTTGGAAGTTGCAGAAGAAAAGAAAAAGGGAAAGGCTATTGTGCCCTCGGGCCAAACCACAGCATCCGAACCGGCCCACATGGGGAACCGGCCCAGGCGAGGAGCCGCGCGCGGCAAGTTTCATTTTAATCCTGCCCGCGGGCCCTGCTTGCCAGAGAGAGAGGAGGGGTGCGAGGGGATGACAGGTGGGCCCCACCTGTCATCCCTCTCCTCGCGACAGGAGTGGAGGGGGATCACCGGAGGGGGCTCCAGGCCACGGCGGCCGGAACGGAGGGCACCAGCGTGCTCACGGGGCTCCCGCGCGTCAGTGGGTGGTCGCGGGGACCTCCGGGGCAGAGCGGAACGCCGACGAGGGGAGGGGATCCCGACGGTGGCGAGGGTTTGGTGCGGGGGAGGGCTCCCGACCACGAGGGAGAGCATGCTGAGCACGGGGAGGAAGCGGAGGGAAGGAGGGAGCGAGGAGAGGGGGGCAGGGGCTCGGGAAGGCACTATATATAGGGGGACGCCGGTCCACCGTGGACGTGGTGCGCCGGTGAGGACTAGGGCATCGCCACGGGCCACGGGGGCGAGCCGAGCCATGTCTAGGGGCTTCGTGGACTCAGTCCGCGCCCAGGAGAGGGGAATGGCAGCTAGGAGGGAGACCCATAGGTGTGCGCGTGCGAGCGCGGCCACTAGCCGGTTCGGGCGATGCAGTGCGCGCGCTAAGGAGGGGAGGAGAGAGAGGGGAGAGAGGGGTCCGACTGCTTGCCATGTCACGGACGTCGAGGCCGACCAGGGGGACACACAGGGGAGGCCCAAGGCTGTCGAGCGGCGCCGGGCAGGGGTGGCTAAAGTGCGGGAGCACACTGTAGCGTGCTCCAGAGCGCCCAAATGGCATGCCCTGGCATATTTTAAGCCCACCCACATGTCCTCTTGTGTCTTGGGGCTATACGAGATGCCCAAGGGCTAGGAGAAGCTAGGGAGGGCTCTAGAGGAGTCTTTGGGTAGAAGAAAAGGGGAGGGGGGTAGAAAAAGATGTTGTCCAAGGGTAGAAATAGAGGTTTTACCCCTCAAACCAATGAGCTATGCTCCTGAGGGTTTTACTGGAGGTAAAAGGTATCCACATGAGGTTGTGGTAAAAGTTTGGGGGCAAGGGTAAAAGGAATAGGGGTGAAACCAGAGGTTTTACCAATTCACCAAAAGGTGTTTGGTATGGTTTTGAGCAATAAGAAGTTACAATCTTACTGAGATATTCATCAGGGTCAAGGGCTAAGTAACAAGGAGAGGATTCACCAAGTTTGAGCTTAAGGGGGAAAAGTTGACAATGGAGATTTGATAAATCCTAGAAAATTATAGAAATAGGTTTCTGTAGATCTATTGATGCTAGGCGTTTACCTTGATGCACCACTTAGTGTATCATTACTATTTGGTCATTAGAGCATGCCCACAAAGTTTGAGGCCAAGGGGAAACACTTCACAATGTAAAGTTACTCAAATTTGATTCTGGATAGGGATGGTTTTGGGATGGTTTGATGAACCAAATCAACTTGGATTGAGGTGAAACTTTTCAATATCATCACCTATGATGGTGTTGACTTGCTGGAATTTTCCTGGAATTTATTGAGAATATTTCTTATATAAATATTCCAAAAGTTTGGTTTGAACAGAAAGGGTTTTGAGGGGGTTTTCCCATGATTAGAACATGCCCTTGAGTTGAAACTCATATATATGGAAAATATACGCCCACTGAGTTTCTCTAAATTTTCTCAAATATTTTCAAAGCATTTAAATAATTTTTCCCTATGAAAAACCATTTCTGGCCTTAAGAATAAGCCTTTAATTAAAATATAATAATAATCTTTAAAATTAATATTTGGTGGTTTTGGAAAGTCTTATATATAGTAGGTTTGAAGTAAAGCTATTGGGGAAAAGGAATCCACCAAATTTGAAGACTTGAAGTGCAAACCTCATTTCAGGGGGTTTTGAAAACCTAATTTGAATAAATCATTTTTGGTTAGAACAAAATTTGATAAAAATATTTTTGGGAACTAATCACATGTCATGATCACTAGGCAAGAGGTTTGGGTCAAGGAAGATGAATATGAAGTGGAATAGAATCTAGGAGTGCCACAACCACAATCAACAAGCAACAATTCGGACAAGCACAACACTGACAAAAAGTTTTAATTGATTCCAATTTTTTATAAACCTAAACATATCAGTGCGCTACAACACAGGGTGTGACATGTATGGATGACTGAAGGAGCAAGGTATGAATCTACTGTTGATGAGTGGGTTGCACTTCTAGGAGTTCTAGAGGTTCAGGATGGTGATTTGGATGTATACTCAGAATCCAAGGCAAGCCACAATGCCATGAAGGATATGTATACACCTATCCCTGCAGACAAAGTGCAATCTCACAAGCTAGTATCCATCTACTATCTGCAAGCTGGCCTCCGTACCATGAACACTATTTTGAGGCATACCTTGATGCCCAAGTCAGGAGATGACAAGATGATCCGAGGCTACTCCATCAACATGTTAATCCACCTTGACAAACACACTAGGATTAGAGTTATGGACTTAATTGTTGAGACAATTAAGAGGGTTGTTGTTGGTCAAAAGCGCTATTGCTGCTATGCACCCTACATCCAGATGCTTATCAACTCTTAGTTGGAAAAGCACATATTTGCTCTATATCGTCCACATTTGCCCCTACAGCTAGAGCTTGAGGATAACATCATGGTGATGGACCCAGATCATCCCACGTCTACTACAGCTCAGGCAGAGGTAGAGGCAGTCAAGCCACTAGTTCTCGAGTCCCTAGATCCAGGAATAAGAAAATGGATCTTTTGATCTCAGCAGTTCAGGGCATGCAGAAGGACATTAAGGGGATTCTAGACAACCAGAACAGTCTTGTGAGGATCTTTGAAACGAGGATCAAGACTCTCAATGACAAGGTGGACAAGGTGACTAAGACAATCATAGAGCTTCAGAAGGAAGTTGACTCTATGCACATCCCTCGGGTTTCTACTACTTCTTCTTCTAATGATGATGATGATTATAATGAGGATGGGTCACCTCTCAAGCCGAGCACACAGTTCACTACTCAGGCCAGATCAGCCACAGTGCCTGCTCCAGACTTGAAGCCCTCTTCATTAGCTCCTCCTATTGTCAGCTCAGCTCCTGCTCCATCAGCTCCAGTTCCTCTAGTATCCACTCCATCTCCATCCACGACATCTGCAGAGTTATTCGCCAACGTTGTTCTCTCGACTCCTTCATCAACAACCAGAGGAGATCAGCCCAAGAACGCTTAGATATATGCCTTTGAACTTTTTGGTAACTTGTTGCCAAATGAGAAGTGTATATAGATCTTTAGGCTTCGAGTGAGAGAGCGTTTGGTGTTATTGCTTTTCAAAAACAATTGCTTTTGGTTGCTGTGATACTCTTTTGGTTGCTTGTGATACACATTTGATGATGTTTGATCATACGCTTTAATGTGTGATGCTACTATTTCCTATCATCTTAATGCTTATGTGATGATCATTCATCTTTGCTTGATTGTGTTGTGCTATGATGTTCATTCTAATTATTCTCGCACGCCACCAAGTGGTATGTGACATGTAAGAAGTGACCCATGTACCTAATCGATTGTGCATTTGCATTCAAACGCAAATTTAAAATAATGCACAAATTTAGGGGGTGCTCTTGCTTATCACATACTTCTCAAAGCAACGATTATATTCATTGATTATATCTTTGTAGAAGCTTTGATCTATATGTTGTCATCAATTACCAAAAAGGGGGAGATTGAAAGAACATTTGCTCCCTTGGTGGTTTTGGTAATTAATAACAACATATAAGTCATTGAACTAATGTCTCCACCAAGTATATTTTAGGAAAAGTTCAATGATAGGGATGGCAAAAGGATTGTGGAGATTGTGGAATTATCCCAAGATGCATGGAAACAGGTTGTCCAAGCTTCAAGCAAGAGGACTCTACATTTTACATTTGTGAGAAATCACTTTGAGTCCATAGAAAAGCAATACTATTAAAAGGGGGTAAGGTTTTGTTGGTGAACAAAATGCTCATACGTGCACAAGTGATAGTCACTAAAAGCATCCACAAGCTCTCCCACCAAAGTCTATCTATAGCCAAACATTCAAAATTGGTGCAACCAACATTCCTATCCCGATGCCACCGATTCCAAACTCTAGACAGACTCAGCCAAACCCTAGCCACTTCGGTGCAACCGATTCCATACCGGTGCCACCGAGTTTAGGTTGCCAACTTTCTGATACGCGAAATCACATTTTCGGTCCCACCGAGAATGTTGGGTCGGCGTCACCGAGATTGGAAATCTGACTGTTGGTCACCTTGTCGGTGCAACCGAGATTCCTATATCGGTCTCACCAAGATTCAAAAGTTGCCACCTTTTGGTCACTTAGGTACCACCGAGATTAACACATCAGTGTCACCAAGTCTGACTTAATGTGTGTAACGTTTGGATTTTTGGGGATTCCTATATATACCCCTCCACAACCACTCACTCATAAGAAAATCACTTAGAACTATTCCATACCTATCCTATCAGATTTTCGGAGAGAGAACCACCTACCCTTGGGTTGAGATCAAGACCTTCCACTCCAACCATATGTATCTTGATTTCTAGCCTCCCCAAGTTGCTTTCCACCAATCCCATCTCTTCTACCGAGCCAAATCTGTGAGAGATTGATTGTGTGTTGAGGAGTCTATCATCTTGAAGCACAAGAGCAAGGAGTTCATCATCATTGCCGAGCCTATTACCTTTTGGAGGGTGGTGCCTCCTAGATTGGTTAGGTGTCGCTTGGGAGCCTCCTACTTCGTGTTGTGGAGTGAACCAAGAAGTTTGTAAGGGCAAGGAGATCGCCTACTTCGTGAAGATCTACCCATAGTGAGGCTAGTCCTTCATGGACGGAAGCCGTATGGAATAGTCAAGGTTGCTACTTCTTGGACCCTTATGGGTGGAGCCCTTCATGGAATCTCGCGACCTTTACCCTCCGTGGGTTGAATACTCCATAAACATGGATGTACGATAGTGCCACCTATTGGAACCACGGGAAAAATCATCGTGTCTACAATTGTGCTTGATCTTGCTACCCTATTGCTTTAACTCATGCTTGTTGTTAGTTTCTGCTGCTATACTCTTAGACTTGCATGTGTAGGGTGAAATTGACTTGCCATGAATGCTAAAACTTGCAAACACTAAAATTTGGGAAAAGTCAAAACTTTTATTTGGTCAAGTAGTCTAATCACCCCCCCCCCTCTAGACATACTTTCAATCCTACACCTGCGCAAGGAGGTCATGGCTCTTCTCCTCCACAAGCGTGCAGATCTTCTCTGCAACCCCCTCAAGGCAGTCCACGACCCTCGAAAAGAAGCCCGAGTACCCGGCGTCATCCAGAACCAAGGGGCTCATGGAACTCACACCGCAGATGTCGTCCCAGGCCTGCATGGCCCTCCCCTCGAGAGACTGGAACATCTGGGAGCGCATGTGCTGGAGGCCGCGACCACGGCCCACCTCGTCTGAAGACTTCTTTGGCAGGGAAGCAACGCCCTTTACTTGTTTATAAACAAAATCCATCTCAGCCTTAGCGGCGGCCTGGGCGTCCATCGCGGCTCGCCGGCGTCCTTATTATTGATCTAACCTTTTCCTGAGGTTCTCAACCTCACCTTTCAGGTGATCACATCGCTTGTAGAAGCGGGACTCCTGGAGCTTCAGCTTCGCGCAATAGTCCCGGACGAGGGAATGCCAAGCCGCAGCCACCTTGTAGTCGACCTCCTTTTAGAACCTTGCCTCGCAGGAGGCAAGGGACTCCTCGTCAAGCGACGCCTAGCGTTCCCTCGTCTCCAGCCTATCCTGCTCCAAGCTCTGCTCCAGCGCCTCCATCGCCAATGTGTCCAGGTGCACACTGGGGTTTGCACCGGCGAGGAGGAACTCGGGAGCTGGACCATCAAGTGCGGCCTTTCGCACCAGGATCTACCCTTCAAGGGCAACGTTGAAGGCTCAAAGCTCCTCGAAGCGTTCCTCCGAGGACCTGCGCCGGCAGTTGGCTTCCTAAGCTTCGGCAAGGACATGCTCACGGGCCTCCACCACTACGGCAAGGGACTCCCTAGACTTTGCACGGGTGCGCTCGCTCTGTAGGCGCCCGAAGTTCACTGCAACTTCAAGGCGATGTCATTCATGCGTGAGGTGTTGACACTCCCTCTCTAAGCAGGCGTTATTACTAGCGAGCTCCGCCCCCATACGTTCCAGTGACTCCATCGCAGTTTGGAGCAAACACCACCACACGGTGCTCCGGTCACTCACTGGCCCAAGGGCCCAGCCGAGCTCTTCACCTTCTTCAGGATGGACGGGGGAGGTGCGTGAACTACTGCCCAGCCCAGACGCGTCCTTCGGGGCTAGGGGCTCCCTCATAACTGCCCCAGAAGTATGACGCACCTCCTGGGGCCCCATGTCATCGAGCAAAGGGTGCCAGAGGTCGGTGTGTGGCATATCTCTAGGGAAGGACACCAGCAGTGGACGCCACCCCATCTAGAGGAGCCAAAGACCACGGGTGAAGAAGATCGCGGGGGGCTCACACTTGAGGTCCCCCTGATGACGAGCAAGCACGGACGTGGGTGGCATGCCAACCAGGATCCCGCGGCCAAGAGAGGGCGAGGCCGGAAGAAGCTCAGCGGTCGTGGAAGCAGACGACGCCAACTCGGCTCCTCTGTCACAACGGGGGAGGCTACGCAACACAAGCTCAGAAGAAGGACGCTGAAGGGGAGGTCGAAATGATGCAGGCACTTACTCATCCATGGCGACCCACTTCTTCTTCACCGGTGCCCAAAGACCCAAAGAGCGGCCGCCCCTAGGTGCCTTCTTCTTCCGGCCGAGGGACGATGGGTCGACAATCGGCACCTCGCGCTCAAGAGCGGAGACGGTGACTCCTATCATTGATGGGGTGCCACCTTCAGTCCTGAGCTGACCCGAGGTGGGAACCGGAGAAGCAGGCGGCGAAGGGCACCCCGTCTCGACCTCTGGAAGAGCAGTGCCCTTAGGAGGAAGGAACCACCACTCATCAAAACACGACATCTTCAGGACAAGGGCTTCTCGTCCCTTGTAGTTATACAAGGGGAGGCCACCCTGATGAAGCTCACCGGGCTCACCACCGGTCAAGCGGCGGAGCAACTTGCGCAGCACATCGGGAGAAAGAGACGAGGCCTAGATTCTCATGGGATCACGGGGTACCATGAAGGCCCACATTAGGAAAGAATTGCGCTGAAGGGGGCGATTCACCGGCATACAAACTCCCGCACCACCATCACCATCGTCACGCCCGCCTCCTTCAGCCTCACCAGCCTGGCTAGAACACGCGCACGCCACGGGTCGGTAAGCTCCTCGCGCGTCCACCCATGGCGCGACACCGCGGGGGATGGTGGGGGTTGAAACAGGGTGCTGGCCTCAGCTGCATTGACATACACCCACTACTTCCGGAACCCTTCAGCCTCTGGAGAGAGTCCGGCATCAAGGGCCTCTCCGGACGGTACATGAGCCGCTCTCAGGGACACGCACCCAGAGCATTGTTCCCCCAAGGTCAACTCGAGGGAGAAGAAGTGGCGCAACAGGGCCACAGAGAGGAAAACACCCACAAAGGACTCTCATAGGAACACAAAGGCCGAAAGGAGGACAAGGGAGTTGGGGTCAAGGTGGAGTATGTGGATCCGATAGTGCGATAGCACGGCTGAGAGGAAGTCCGAGAACAGCGCCAGCAAGCCCGAGAGAAGGGCATGGATATGGAGGGGAATAGCAGAAGCTGCAAGCTTGCCCCGAGGCCACGAGCCCGGCCAGATTTCGTCGCCCCCCATTTGTTGGAGCTAGCGGCGACCACAAGTTGAACCTTCTCCAACCCTTCCAGGTTCACCACCAAAGACCGACCCAAAGCAGGCATGGGTGCAGATGCTTTGGTCGGCGCCCTTGGGCCCTCGCCCTCTCCCTTCTTGGAAACCATGGTGAGGGGGTGGGGCAGCCCGCGCAGGGATTTAGTAGAGAGGGCAAGAATTATAGAAGAGGGGAAAACAGGCGACGAGATCGACAAAGAGCAAAGGCGACTTGGTGGTGTGCATCGATCAATTTAATAGACCTGGCGGTAGCTGAGCTGGCATGAAGAAGAGGGGGCCTTGGCCCCTCAGAATCCGACACGTGCAAAGCCTAGCCCATGGGAGTTTGGGGCCCGCGGTGCTTCGGGCCACCTTCGACGGCTTCACTTAGAAGCCAGCTCGGGCGCGCCTTGGGATCGAGGCCTACTATCGGCATTCTGGGAACGGGGGTACCCAGCCCTGCCTGCCGGCGGCTCAAGACATGTGAAAGCACAATGTGCTCCCTTGGTGGTTTTGATAATTCATGACAACATACATTGTCTCTTGGACTAATACTTCCACATTGTGTATTTCATATAAAGTCCATAGAGTGATGGGTAGGCCAAAAGGAGTGTGAAGAGTATCCCCAAGGAGTAGAATATGAAGGAATAGCATTGGCATAGCTTCAAGGAAGAGGACTCTACATTTTATCTTTTGTGAGAAATCACTTTGAGTCCATAGGAAAGCCAATACTATTAAAAGGGGGTAAGGTTTTGTTGGTGAACAAAATGCTCATACGTGCACAAGTGATAGTCACCACATACACCCACAAGCTCTTCCACAAAAGTCTGTCCAAAGCCAAATATTCAAATTCGGTGAACCCAACACTTTCCACTTGGTTCCACCGATTCCCAAACCTAGACAGACTCAGCCAAACCTTAGCCACTTCGGTGTAACCGATTCTGTTTCGGTGCCACCGAGTTTAGGTTGCCAACTTTCTGTTATGCAAATTCACAATATCGATCCCACCGAGATTGTTGGATCGGCATCACCAAGATTGGGCAATCTAACCGTTGGTCACCTTATCGGTGCAATCGAGTTTCTTATGAGTCGGGGTGCCCACACTATATCGGTCTCACCGAGATTCAAAAGTTTCCACATTTTGGTCACTTCGGTACCACCAAGCTTAACACATCGATGTCACGGAGTTGGTCATTTTGTGTGTAACGGTTGGATTTTTGGATATGCCTATATATACCCCTCCACCACCACTCACTCACAAGAGAAGCACTCGGAACAGTTCCCCACTCATACCTACTGATTTTCTGATAGAGAGCCACCTACTCATGTGTTGAGATCATGCCATTCAATTCCTACCATATGAATCTTGATCTCTAGCCTCCCAAGTTGCCTTCCACCCAATCAATCTCTTCCACCAAGCCAAATCTATGAGAGAGTGATTGTGTGTTGAGGAGTCTATCATCTTGAAGCACAAGAGCAAGGAGTTCATCAACACTATTGTGCCTATTACCTTTTGGAGGGTGGTGCCTTCTAGATTGGTTAGGTGTCGCTTGGGAGCCTCCTACTTCATGTTGTGGAGTGAACCAAGAAGTTTGTAAGGGCAAGGAGATCGCCTACTTCATGAAGATCTACCCCGAGTTAGGCTAGTCCTCCATGGACGTAGCCCATCATGGTATAGTCAAGGTTGCTTATTCGTGGAACCCTCTGTAGGTAGAGCCCGTCGTGGACTGTCGCGGCCGTTACCCTTCGTGGGTTGAAGACTCCATAAACGTGGATGTACAATAGTGCCACCTATTGGAACCACAGGAAAAATCTTGCATCCCTCATGCGTTTGATCTCTCTATCTCTACTCCTTACTTCCATGCACAATGTCTTTAATTTCCGTTGCTATACTTGATGACTTGCATGTGTAGGGTGTTCTAGATTTGCTATGTATTCTAAAACTGCCAACACTTGATTTATGATTGAGGTAGTTTTAAATTCCTACAAATATTCTATTCACCCCCCTCTAGACATACACTTCTAGTGATCCCACAATTGGTATTAGAGCATTGGTCTCTATTGCTTCGTTTTCAACACCATGGAGGAAGATCGATGTGTCTAGTGTGGAGAGTTTGTATTGTAGAGTGCCCATTCTTGATGGTGAGTACTATAGTTGATGGAAGAATGCCATGATTGATATATGTGATAAATTCCATTTCAGAGGATATATTGA
Organism: Hordeum marinum; assembly: GCA_022496015.1. Classification (NCBI taxonomy): domain Eukaryota; kingdom Viridiplantae; phylum Streptophyta; class Magnoliopsida; order Poales; family Poaceae; genus Hordeum; species Hordeum marinum. The sequence continues at coordinate 202,901,536 of CM039673.1, forward strand.
AAACCCCTATGTGCTTCCCATTGATGAATTGCATCCCACACACGAAGAGGAAATTAACATGCTTGGTAACCTAAGAATTGTCAATCTTATTGTTAGAGGTTTACCAAGATTCGTGCTTTCTCGATTGAAGAACTTTGCATGTGCTAATACTTTGTGGACCGATTTGGAGAAACGATATCCAAATCTTTCATTAGGTAATCTTGATGTAATTCTTCATAAAACTATTGCTTTTCACAAAATGAAGCCTAGCGATCCAAACTTTGATAAATGTCTATTTGAGCTTTGTGATCTTATGCGTGCTGAAGGAGATGTCACAACTATCAACAACATTATTATTGAAGCCATTCACATTCACAAACTTGAACACTGTCATGATCACAATTCTAATGGCTACTATGATGAAGATGAGTTGTTTGACATTGAGTATGAGAAGATCATGAAGAATCTAAGTCTAATGGCGAACTTCAAGGATTACATGTTCGGCGAAAAAAGTGGATTCTCGACAGTGGATGCACGGATCACATGACTGGTGATAAAGACATGTTCCAAGAAACCATGCCTAATCAAGGTCCTCGAAGGTACGTTACCTTTGGAGACAACTCTAAGGGTAAGGTACTTAGCCTTGGTAAGGTGTACATATCTCATGGTAGCTCAATTCAAAATGCGATGCTTGTTGAATCCCTTGAATACAATCCCCTTTCCGTATCTACACTAGCAGACTTTGGTTTGAATGTGCTATTTACTAAGTGTCGGTGTTCTGGGAATGGGGGTACCCAGACCTGCCTGCCTGCGGCCCAGGACATGGCCCACTTCATCAACCAAATAGGACCAAGTGTGGCCCCACTCGAGACAAGGCCCTCACAAGCGCCCTAGCGTCGCGAGGAAGAACAGCGAAAAGACCCACGAAGGATGGGCCATGTCACGCCCAAGATGCGCGCCTATCCATATTAAGACACAAGGGCCTCAACAGGGATACAGGCGCATCTTGTCATTCGCAAGTACAACATCATTACATACATTTTGGAAGAGAAGAGTGTATGAGTTGGCTTACACTTGCCACATACTAAATTACAAATCCACACAATTTATTCAATCGTCCATACAAAGACAAGGTCCGGCTACGGACGGAAACAAACGATAGAATGCTGCAATGACACTGGCTTGCTAGCCCAAAGATCTCGACCACGGCCACTCTACTCGTCTAGATAAGTGGCGTACATCCTGCCACGCTCCTCGTCATACTCCCACTGGAGCTGCATCACATCATCTCACACGACCTCATCTGTACCTATACCTGGATTGTTGTAGTAATCTGTGAGCCACAGGGACTCAGCAATCTCACGCCCGGGTACCGAGACTATTCAAGCTTATAGATTGGATTGGGGTATGTGTTTAGTTTGCAGCAACACTAAGCATTTATGGTGGCTAATCTTACGAGGCACGAAAGTAAATATGGTCTACAATAAACGTTCGAAACTAGAATGACCTCTATGAGATCCTAACACCTACTTATGTCAATCATAACCCCACCGTGTTCTCTCTCAGATCATGTTCACGAGCAGAGACGATCACGGTTACTCACACAGTTGGTGTATTTTATTAGAGTTTACTTCAAGTTAACTCTAACCGGATGTTAAACAAATATCCAAGTTGCCACATAACCACGGGCACGGCTTTTCGAAAGTTTTAACCCTGTAGGGGTGCTCCAACTAGTCCATCATAAATTAACCACAATCCGTGGGAATAACCTCGACCACGGATCTCGTGATCATCATAGGCAACTCCAAAGGAATTCCAACACCTCGAGATAGCCCGAAGAAAGTCAGAGTTCCACACGCAAGACACTCGATAAAGGTAAAACAAATCCAACAAGACCACCCAACGTATCGATGAACCCAATAAGAGCAGCGTATCTCGTTCTCAAGACATGACAGATAAGCACAGCGTATAGTGGCCTGATAGAAATCTTCCGAGTTGGCCCCGCACACGGCTCTAGTTTGTACCAACACTCATGAGGAGCACTGGCCCGAGGGTTGATTAATTATCCACGGGGTTGCAAAGCCCTATGCAAATTTATTCAGTTGTTTAGCAAATGTAGTACCAAAGTTGGGTCTTGCCAGACAAGTTTTAATCTCAACCGAATAAACAAGGGGGTCCCCATAACAACCCCGAGCATGTTAGGAGCGCAAAGTATGGAAATATAACACCGGTAACAAGAAACTATGGCGGTAAAAGCGGAACAAAACACCTAGCAAAAGGCCAAGCCTTCCACCATACCAAGATATATATGTGCATTAAATCAAATGGCAGATAATATTGTGATATGCCAAATCCATGTTTTCACATGGACACAACTTGCACCTGCAATTAAGAATGCCATAAGAGGGGCTGAGCAGCGGTAACTTAGCCAAACAAGGTTTGCTAGGATGTGGAGGGGTTAGAGGCTTTCATTACAAAGTAGGAGGCTTGAAATTCAATTGGTAGGTAACGCATAAGTAACAATAAGAATGAGACATCTAGCAAAGCAAAAATAGTGTCGGGATCCGGGTACGACCATTTTGCATGTTGGTTGTTCAGAGGGACAAAGAGCGGGGTCTCATAGTGGTACTCTCCTGGATCCTCGTACTCAGTTTCAACACTCGCGTCTACCCAAGATAAACATCAATAATAAACAACCAACCAAGGTGCAATGCACAAATAATATGATGCATGATTCATTTGAAGAATTTAACATGGCAATCCTAAACTAGTCAAGTTTCACATGCAATAGTTTGGTTATTTACAATTCTGGAAAGAACCTCATGTTAAGTTATTTAAACATGCATGATCATGGAAAATATGTATTCATCATGCAAAATCGATACAAATGCATATGTAGAACGTAAGAAACGGAGTTACGGTTCTCACGCTACGCTCACGGCAAGTTACGAAGGCAAAACACAAGACAAAGAAGGCCATGGGCTATTCCTTCGCATTTCAAGGTAGCCACTGCTTAGGCAATGAAAAACCAACCACAATAGATTCAAAGATCAAGCAATTCCATGGAGTATATCTCCCACAAGTCACAAAACACTAAAACAAACAATCTGCCACAAAACAGGAACATGCCAACTTTCACAGCCAATAACTAGAGCTACAGGAAGTCTCCAACCACAAACAAGGCATTGACAGAAACTACATAGCATGCTTGTCAAATTACCAACTACACAATCTCGAATGGAGGCACATAGAAATAATCCTGAAGCTCACAAGTTAGCATGATGAAACAGATTTTAGGGACTTAGTAAAAATAACAGTTTTCTAGAATCTGAGTTAAGCTGATAGCAAGTTGATAGCAGAAACTAATGGTGATATAGACCACCTCATGGCATGAAAATTAACAGGATGATAGAGGACAACATCTACTTCAAAACACTAGCACTGAGCTTGATCTAATTCTCAACATATCACTTAGTAGCATCCACTCTTCATGGCTTAAAAATATTAACAGATTCTCAGACTTAGAAATATTTAGCATGTTTGAAAACAGCAACATTTTAGTAGCTACTTTAGATCATGGTTCCCACTTATATGCAAGTTTAACATGACAAAAATAAATACCATGGCATTCTACTCATCAAAGGCTACCATATTCATGTTGGCACAAATATCATAGCATGCATGGATTAAATATAACAAAATGACAAAATGGCACTTTGAGACAAAATGACATTTTGTCAAACTTGCTCAAATTCCCAAGCAAGTCCCAACCAATGGATTCCTTGGGTGATTCTACCCCAAAATCATGTATCATACTCATATGTTCACATGGAGCATCATGACAAAATACTAGGTAGAAAATTACCCCACATTCCTATAAGTGAAAACTTACCTAAAATGCTCATGTTCAAAAATGCACATATCCAAATTTTGCAATTATACTAGAAATGGAAATAACCTATTATAACAATTAAAAAACTAAAAATAATAAAATAAAAACAACAATTAATAGGGAGGGCCACCTGGCATACTCACCAGCGCCCCCTAGTGCATGACAAGTGGGGCCTAGGCCCACTTGTCACACACACCACACACACACACTCACAGCTACACACACACACACTCATACACTCACACTGGATCCTACTGGACACAGCAGATCCACACACACACACACCACACAGGCACACACGCACACAACACCACAGCCACACCTGGATCTGGCACAGAGCTGCACCAGATCCACACACACGCACACAACACACGGGATCCGGCCACCACACCGAATCCAAACACACAACACCACACTCACCCAATCGAAAAGAGAAAAAAGGGGGGAAGCCGAGATCGAACCCGCGACCTGTTGGTCGTCTCCCCGAGCCGCTACCACTGCGCTACGCTGTGGATCTCAACACAGAGGGGGAAGAGCGCTACTAGAACTAACAGATCGGGCACAACTCTAACGAAACTGAAAAAAGAACACTCTGGCGACAGAGGCATGGCAGCGATGACTCCGGCGACTACATGGGCCCTCCGGTGACGCGAACTGGCAGAACGAAGTGGGGATCTACGGGTTTTCCGTTCCCCTTCTCGTCTCGCGACGAGGAGAACGGAGGCGACGGCCCTCAAGGCCGCGCCTTGGGCTACCGGAGATGACGGCGAGCACTACATGACAGCGATGCGAGGAATACGGTGATGGAGCGGCAACGCTACGAAGCGGGGACATGGCGGCTCACTAAGGGAATGCTCGAAGACGCAGAGAAGCAAGGCGATGGCTCGGCGCAGCCTAAAGAAGCGCAGCACCACGCACGCTTGCCGACGGGAGGCGATGACGAGGCGATGCCATGGAGGAGCTAGGACCTCCCTAGCACCGGGAACGGAGTGTCGGCGATGCCAGGAACCACCTCACCATCCTAGAGGAGGGAGAAGAGGCCACCAGAGACGACGGCGTCGACGGCAACTACAGCTGGCTCTGGCTGAACCTCTTTGAACTCTCCTCTTTCTCTGAATGTCACCGTGGAAGGAAAGGGAAGAAGGGGAGATGGAGATGGAGGAGGCGTGAGGGGAAATCATGGAACCCTAGGGCGCACGCACGCCAAGGGGAACTAAATAGGACCTGGGGTTGACGGCGACGTAATGGAGGAAGGTCATGGCGGCGCGCGCTCGCTCACTCTGCTCTCTGAACCTGACGGACGGATGCAACGGGGCAGGTAGCCGCTAGCTACCTGGGCTGGGCCACGCGGGAGAGGAAGTTGGCCCAGCTTCCGTCTCTCTCACTCACAGAGAAAATCATCAGGGGTTTTCTTTAAATAAAACAGCCACACAAGAAAAAAACCCGAGAGGAAAATAAAAGGTTTTTGCAAGAACAAAAATTACTTTTGTCTAAAAGGAAATGTGACCTATTTAATAAAATTAACAAGTGGATTTTTAAAGCGAGTAATTTGTAATACTATTATAAAACAATAGCCCCTTTTATTTTAAAATCCCAAAACATAAAGCTCAAAACACCAAAAGAACAACACACATAGGCTCAAATTAATATTTCCTAGAAGTTGAACATTTTTAACAGATTTATAAAGCAAATTAATTCTGTTGAAGAATGATAATAGGAATAAAAGGTTTTAGGTTTTTGTCTTTTGAAAATAAGAGAGAGGGGAGGAGGTTGATGCCCACTCATGCACACCACCACAAAACACACAAGAGCCACTCACACCTCTCAACAAGATCACAAGGGAGCACACCACAAAATATAATGCATGACATGATGAGATGCATGATGCATGATGCAAAGACAAAGACATGGTAAAGGAGCAACTCAAATACATTCATCCCATGACACATGGTTCCCCATAGGTTACATGCCATAAAAGGCAGGGACATCACTTGGGCTGCCACAGGCCACCTCAGGAACCCTCCGGAGTGGCGGAGATTTCTATGCAATGCCCAGCCTTGGGAGTCAAGGGTGATGCAAGGAAGGACATGCGAGCAACAGTGCGCCAGGTGGTGTACTTTCCCCTTTTGTGCAAAGGGAGGAAGGACGTACACAGGTTCCCAAAGCGCCCCACAAAGGTTTCCATTCCGGTGCAACAAGACCACAACCACCCATCTCGCAGGGCGGATGTCATCGTTGAGCCTATCCCAGCGGCGTCGACAACTATTTGTAGGCAAAGACCACCTTTGGATAGGGCGAGCACGAACCCCTGTCCCCTTCAAAATTGTCCGTTGTGGGATCCCTTCCCGCCATTGTGATAAGGGAAGAGGACCCAGGCCACCGCTATAAATAGAGGGTAGGCTGCTTCATAGAGGGGGATCCCGATCCTATCTGATCAAATCCCAATACTATCAACCAACTCCACCACTCGCCAAACCACGGGGAGCCTCCGACACCACTGAGAGCCCTTAGGAGGCCCCGAAACACTGTACTTGTTCATCCACCTCACCTCCTCGAGAGGCAATCTACCAAACAAGGAGTAGGGTATTACGCTTCGCAGCGGACTGAACCTGGGTAAACTATCGTGTTCGTCTTCTTCCTCGTCATCGTGCGAGTTCCCTTTTGTGTTCATCGAGTAGTGACCTAGGTCGGGCGAGGCTGTAGGGGATCTTCGCACACACCCCTGTGTTCAAATCTTAAGGGTTTTGCGGAGCCGGAAATCTGACGTTTGGCGCTCCAGGTAGGGGGCGTGTCGGAGTTCCCCGCCTGTGGTGAAGGCCAAGCCCCGACTCAGCAACTCCATGGCGGGCATGATCCCCGACGACCGCTGGCTCCCGGCGCAAGATGGTGTTTGGGCGTGTAGGGCCGCCCCTGTGTTCGCCAGCATCCACGGCGGGTCATAGGCGCCATCTTCCCACCACCATGTCAAGTGCTTCCTCCGCCATGTGGGAGCGGTTCAGCCATGGCCCGAGCCCGCGGAGCGTCGTGCATGGCCGGAAATCGACATCACCTTTGGCACCGACGACCACCCCAAGACCACGTCGGCCACCGGGGCACTTCCCATGTTGTGCATGCCAACCATACGTGCCATGGACGTCTCTAGGACCCTCATCGACGGTGGCGCCGTCCTCAATGTCATCTCCATGGAGGCCTTCGATGCGCTGCAGTTACCCTGCGAGTAGCTTGCACCTTCAAGGCCCTTCTTTGGGGTGGTGGCCGGGTCTGTCGTTCCCACGGGGCAGGTTCGCCTCCCCGTCACCTTCGGCACCCACTCCAGGTTCCGCACTGAGCAGGTCAACTTTGATGTCATTCACATCCACCTCCCGTACAACGCGATACTCGGCTACCACGCCCTCGCTCATTTCATGGTGACAACGCACCCAGGCTACAACGTCGTCATGATGCCCGGGAGCGGCAGCGGCCTCACCATCGTGGGAGATATGAAAGATGCATCCCACATGCTCAAGCTCTCCTACAAGACCGCGGCCATGGTGCGCAGCATCAGGGGCGCGGCCCGGGCCGTGGAGAACCCCGGGGTGTCCCTGACGTCGCACTCGTGAAGAAGAAGTAGTTGCTCTCCCAGAATCTGGCGGAAACGAAGCAAGTACCAATGGATGAGGAAAACCCAGGCCCAACTTTCACCATCGGCGCCGACTTGCCTCAAGACCAAGAGGAGGGGTTGGTGACCTTCCTCATGGCGAACAAAGACACGTTCACGTGGAGCGCCTCCGACTTGGTGGAGGTCTCGAGGGACGTAATCGAGCACCACTTCATGGTGTGCCCGAACGTGCGCCCGGTGAAGCAAAAGGCGAGAAGGCAAGCTCCGGAGAAGCAAGCATTCATCGCTCAGGAGGTTGGCAAGCTGAAGGAGGTAGGGGTCATCCAGGAGGTGTGTTACCTGGAGTGGGTGGCCAACCTGGTGGTCGTCCCAAAGAAGTGTGGGAAGGAGTGTATGTGCGTTGATTTCACGAGCCTCAACAAGGCTTGCCCCCAGGACCTGTTCCCACTGCCACACATCGACCAGATCATGGACTCGACCATGGAGTGCGATCTCCTATGCTTCCTGGACGCCTTCTCGGGTTACCACCAGATCAAGATGGCGGTGGAGGACATGGAGAAGATGGCCTTACTCACCACGTGTGGGGTATTCTGCTACACGTGCATGCCTTTTGGGCTGTGGAACGCTGGGGCAACCCTCCAGCAAGTAATGCACATCGCCCTAGGGCCGCAGCTTGGTAGGAATGCAGAAGCCTACATCGACTACATTGTAGTCAAGTCCAGGGCAGCCAAGACCTTGGTCGAGGACTTGGAGGAGACATTCACCAGCCTAAGGGAGGTAAATTTGAAGCTCAACCCCGAAAAGTGCGTCTTCGGGGTCCCCTCAGGCAAGTTGCTTGGTTTCCTGGTGTCACACCGGGGAATCGAGGCGAACCCGGAGAAGATCAAGGCCATAAACAAGATGAGCGCGCCCCAAACCCTCAAGGAAATGCAAAAGTTAGCGGGATGTGTGACCTCCTTGGGGCGTTTCATCTCCAAGCTCGACGAGCGAGCCTTGCCTCTCTTCAAGATGATGAAAAGGAAGGGCCCTTTTGAATGGACCCCGAAGGTCGACGTAGCCTTCAACGAACTCAAGCAATACCTCATGATCCCACCAGTGATGGTAGCCCCTTGCCCACGAGAACTCTTGTTGCTATATCACGCCGACACCACCCACTCTGCCAGCGCTGCATTGGGGGCGGTCAGGGAGGAGCAAGCTGGTGCACGTACCACATCGAAGGGCTTCGGCGAGCCCCCGCACGCGGAGCCAGGGGGCTCGCACGACCAACAAGAGCCAGCTCCTTCCCAAGCTGGGGAACCCACAGCCCAAGCCACCGAGATGGGCCAAGAAGCGCCCAACCCTCCTGAGGCCCTGACTTCTTCCACAGACCGCGAGGCGCCCAAGCCTCCTGAGCCCGCCGCGGGGTAGGACGCCTCAGGAGGCCTCGCCCTCGTCGAACACCCGGTGTACTATGTCAGCATGGTGCTGCAGGACGCGTGTTCACGTTATCCCATGCAACAGAAGCTTCTCTTAGCACTACTCATCGCTTCAAGAAAACTGTACCACTACTTCCAGGGGCATCCAATCAAGGTCATCTCTGCTTACCCCTTGGAGAAGATCCTACACAACCCCAATGCGGCGAGGAGGGTTGCCGAATGGAACATCTAATTGTAGGCCTTCAACATAGAGTTCAGCACGACCAGGGTCATCAAAGGAGCAGCCCTAGCGAACTTTGTGACGAAATGGACGGACGCCCCAGATCAGGGGCTAGAAGGGAGCCAGTCCCTCGCTCCCAGTGACGAAGCACCCGAAGGATGGACCATGCATTTGGACGGAGCCTTCACGCGCAAGGGAGCAGGATCTGGAGTCGTGCTCACTTCCCTGACAGGAGACAAGCTCAGTTATGTTGTGCAGCTCTACTTCTAGCACAGGGAGAAGGTCTCCAACAACATCGCAGAGTACGGAGGCCTCACTGCAGGCCTCAAGGCGGCGGTGGCCTTGGGGGTTCGATGCCTCACCGTCATGGGCGACTCCCAGCTCCTCGTCAACTTATCCAACAAAGAGTAGACGCCCAAGGACGAGCACATAGAGGCATATCTCAAAGAGGTACATAAAATTGAAAAATGTTTTCAGGTCTTGGAGCTGCAGCACATCCCACCTGGTGGGAACAAGGAGGCGGATGGCATCGCCAAGAGAGCTTCGCGTCGTGAACCTCAGGCGCCAGGCGTCTTCGAGGAGTGACTCTTCAATTCCTCCGCGACACCCCCTACCGAAGGTCTGGCGCCTCGGAGTGAGGAGCTTCCCCCAGCACGGCCTCGGGGGCTCCAGACTATGGCCAGGCCTCGGGGACTCGACTGCTCCTGGCCTTGGATCCACAGGCCGACAGTTGGATGCAAGAATTCAGGGTGTACCTGCTCCACAACACGCTACCTAAGAAGGAGGAGGACGCGGAGCGCATGGCCCGACAAGCCACATCCTACTGCTTGCAAGACGGCGATTTGTACCGAAGGTGCTCAAACGATGTCGCACTGCGGTGCATTTCCAAGGAGCAAGGGGGCAAACTATTGGCCGACATCCACGCAGGAGACTTTGGGCATCACTCTTCCTCGCGCACGCTTGTAGGGAAGGCATTCTAATAAGGCTTCTACTGGCCTTCAATGCTCGATGGCGCCATCGAGCTGCTTCGGTCTTGCGAGGCCTGCGAGTTTCATGCCAAGCAGATTCACCGGCCCGCACAGGGCCTCCAAACCATTCCACTCTCCTCGCCCTTTGTGGTCTGGGGGCTGGACATACTGGGGCCCTTCCCGCGAGCAGCGGGCGGGTACCTCTACCTCTACGTCACCATCGACAAGTTCACCAAGTTGGCAGAGGTGGAACCCATGCGCACCATCCTGGCCAGGTCAACCGTCAAGTTCATCAAGGGTCTCGTGAGCCGCTTCGACGTCCCCAACCACATCATCACCAACAACGGTTCACAATTCACAAGCCACCTCTTCAAGACTTATTGTGCTAACCTTGGAATGCAGATATGTTATGCTTCCGTGGCCCACCCGCGAAGCAACGACCAGGCTAAGTGCGCCAACGCGGAGGTCCTGCGAGGCCTCAAGGCAAGGAGCTTCAAGAAGAAGCTTGAAGCTTGCGGCAGGGGTTGGGTCTATGAGCTTCAGTCGGTGCTCTGGTCCATCCACACCACCGCAACTAAGCCCACCGACAAAACCCCATTCTTCCTCGTCTACGGAGCCGAAGTAGTCCTTCCCCGTGAGATCAAGCACCAATCCCCGCAGGTCTTGGCATTTGACGAGGAGCGTAAGGAGACTGCACGGGGAATGGACCTTGTGCTCGGAGAGGAGGTGCATCATCAAGCCTCGCTCCGATCTGTGCAATATTAGCAAGCCTTACGGCACTACCACTGCCGCTACATTCACTCCAGGACCCTCTAAGTCGGTGATCTCGTCCTGAGGCGGGTTCTCTCCAGGGAGGGCTTGCACAAGCTCTCGCCCATGTGGGAGGGCCCGTTGAAGGTCGCTCATGTCTCTAGGCCAGGCGCCGGACGCGTGGAGACTGGGGATGGAGTCCCCATCCAGAATGCCTGGAACATCCAGCACCTTCGGAAGTTCTACCTGTGACACTCTCACGTAATAATGAGCAGGTTGTACGCGCCCGGGGACCCCCGAGGATGCGGAGGGGTCCCTCCAATGCAATGTGGCAGCTATAGCCCAGAGCTGGCAGAGAAGACAACACTGCCCATCAATGGCTATGCCCATGCAACGTGGATGCCCTACGCTCAGCGCTGGGGGGAGATGAAGGCCAATCTAAGTGCCGGACGCGGACGTTATTTGTGTTTCTCTTGGTTGGATTTTCTAGCCTTTATGAAATCAAACTCAGGGTCTTTCCAAATCGCGTTTTAGTCAAAAAAATGTGAAAGATTTATTTTCATTGCCATCTCTTATGTTGTTTTCTCACTCCAAGTAAAGCATCTGCCTGCTCCCCTCCCTCTCGTACCCCACGAGCGGGGGATGGAGGCACGGTGCTTACACCTCGCCAACGTCTTGGCGCCTAGATCCTCGCATGGTACTCATGGGTGGGTTAGTAGGTGCATGCCGCCCCGTACTCGCCTAGAGGCTCCATTCTCGGCCCGACGTGCCATCTTGGAAAGGAAACAAATTTTTCTTTAGACCACTTGAGCGTCTAAGGGGGCTCCTAAGCATCGAGCCTCGGGAGCCTTACCGGTCGCAATGCCACTCGACCCTCCTAGTGCATCAGGAGTGTCGGGGCTTCTCCCCGTGAAGTGCGTCCTTGGTTTCCAGTCGTACCTAATATGGTGGGGAAATGTGCGGGACTGGGACCTATCGACGCAGGGCTACTTCAACTACAACTCGAAGCCTCATGAAGCCCAGCCTTCTCAGAGCATGAAGCAGAATCTACGGGGGTCGCTTGAGTGTCTAAGGGGGCTCCAGAGCATCGCGCCTCAGGAGCCTAACCGGTCATAATGCCACCCGACTTTCTAGTGTTTTCCTTGGTTTTCGATCGGCATCAGGAGTACCCGGGCCCCGCCTTGCGAGGAACGTCCATGGTAAGATGGTCATACCCCGCGATGGTAGGGAAATGTGTGGGACTGGGACCTACTGACGTAGAGCTGCTTGAGTGTCAAAGGGAGCTCCTGAGCATTCTCAGGAGCCTTACCGGTCATAAGGCCACTCGACCCCCCTGGTGTCGTTCTTGGATTCTATTCAGCATCAGGAGGTCAGGGCACCACCTCGTGAGAAGCGTCCAGGGTAAGATGGTTGCACCTTGTGATGGTAGGGAAATGCGCGGGACTGGGACCTGCAGACACAGGGCATCGTCAGAGCCCCCAACTCACCTCAACCGTAAGAAGAAGAAGCCCGCCGGGCGCACGGACCCTTCGGGCACCACAACCGCACCCTACAACCCAAAAACCTACTATGGGTCTATCAAGCTAAGTATCCTAAGTGCGATCGGGAGCCGACTCTAGTTGATGAAATGCATAAGATACTAATAAAAAGGGGCAGGCTCCCGAATGCGTTACATGCCCATAGGGCCCCCTTAGTTTTTGTGTTGCAGGTGCAAAAGAAAAGAAGAAGAAAGAAAGTGAGAAGCCGCACGGGGGATGTCGCCTTAGGAGCCCAACGTCGGCACACGGACGTTTAGTCGGTCTCCTCCTCCTCCTTCACGGCCCCGCGAAAGCACGCCGGGGCGGACGTCCCCGGAGCGGGAGAACGGCGCCTCAACGGCGGACTACCCCCCGAGACCCAAGCGCATCAGCGTGGCGGTGTGCCATAGCTGTTGTCGCTGTTGTCGCTCGGGCTCTCCTTGGAGGGGTTGTCGTTGCTGCTGGAGGTGCGCCGCCCGTCATGAAGGGCAAGCTCATCCCCAGGATCACTGCGGCCGATGTCTTCCAGGCAGCACCCCAGGTGCTCGCCCTCTCCCTCGAAGAACTTGACGAAGAGCGTCGCCTCCCCGTCGTACTTGAAGTGGAAGCTGTGCCTCCTCCTCAGGCCGTGGGCACGGGCGAATGCTTGCCACCCACGATTCAGGTACACATAGCCTTCGAGGGTGACCTCGACCTCCACCCAAGACACCCCGCTACAGTAGTCGTTGGCCTGCAGCCATAGGCTGGTAGGCACTCTAGTGGACAGGGCCTCCACGAAGCAGCTCAGAAGATGGAACCAGGCAGCTTCCTGCATGTCCCGCCCACATCACGAACTCCAGGGCCGAGTCATCTGAATGGAGCTGCGGGCGCGATGGTCGGGTGGACATCACTGACCTCCCACCTCGGCCGCCACCGCGTTCACCATCGCGGCCACCCGTGCTGGACGACGTTCCCATGCAGCCGCCGTGGCGCATAGGAGCACGGCTGCACTCGTCGGGAGCTGCCCTAGCGCCATGGCGTATTTTCGGGGGCGACCACGGCCCTGCCGAGGCGGCAGGACCATCCCCAGGAGCCTTCCCCTTCTCTGCAGCAGAGAACTTCCTCGTCGTCGTCGGCACCAAATAAGACCAGGCATGGCCCCACTCGAGACAAGGCCCTTGCAAGTGCCCTGGCCTCGCGGGGAAGAACATCGAAAAGATCCGCGAAGGATGGGCCTCCTCCGGACCCCTCCGGAGGAGCGGAGATTTCTATGCAAGGCCCGGCCTTGGGAGTCAATGGTGACGCAAGGAAGGATAGGCGAGCACCAGTGCGCCAGGCAGCGCAATTTCCCCTTTTGTGCAAAGGGAGCAAGTATGTACGCGGGTTCCCAAAGCACCCCAAAGGTTTCCATTCCGTTGCAAGAAGAGCACAACCACCCATCCTGCAGGGCAGATGTCATCGCTGAGTCTGTCCCAGCGGCGTCGACAGCTACTTTGCAGGCGAAGACCACCTATGGACAGGGTGAGCACGAACCCATGCCCCCTTCAAAATTGGCCGTTGTGGGATCCCTTCCCGCCATTGCAATAAGGGAAGAGGCCCCAGGCCACCGCTATAAATAGAGGGTAGGCTTCTTCGTAGAGGGGGATCCCGACCCGATCCGATCGAATCACATCCCAATCCTATCAACCAACTCCACCACTCGCCAAACCACATGGAGCCTCCGACACCACTGAGAGCCCTCAGGAGGCCTCGAAACACTGTAATTGTTCATCCACCTCACCTCCTCGAGAGGCAATCCACCAAAGCAGGACTAGGGTATTACGCTTTGCAGCGGCCCGAACCTAGATAAACTGTCGTGGTCATCTTCTTCCTCATCATCGTGCGAGTTCCTAATTGTGTTCATCGAGTAGCAAGCTAGGTCGGCTGAGGCTGCAGGGGATCTTCACACACGCCCTAGTGTTCAAATCTTAAGGGTTTTGCAGAGCACGAAATCCGACACTAAGTTAGATTGCCAAGTGTTTCGATTTGATAATCATAAAATTGTCTTTACCGGTATTCATAGAGGTAATCTATACATTGTTGATTTCACTAAAAAGGCCCAGCCTCGTACTTGTCTCATTGCAAAATCATCTAAAGGTTGGTTGTGGCATAGAAGGTTTGGACATGTAGGCATGCACAACCTAGATAAGCTTATCAAGGGCGATCACATTCTAGGTGTTAAGGATATTATCTTTGACAAAGATAGACTTTGTAGCGCTTGTCAAGCAGGAAAGCAAGTAGGTGGAAGTCATCCAGTCAAGAATATCATGACTACTAGGAGACCACTCGAGTTACTTCATATGGATCTTTTTGGTCCCAATGCTTACAAGAGTCTCGGTGGAAACTCTTATGGTCTAGTTATAGTTGATGATTTTTCCAGATTTACGTGGGTATTCTTTCTTGATGATAATTCGCAGGTACAAAGATCTTCAAGAACTTCGCTTGCAAAGCACAAAATTAGTTTGAAGTGAAGATCAAGAAGGTTCGGAGCGATAACAGATCGGAGTTCAAAAACACCCATGTGGATACCTTTCTTGGCGAAGAAGGTGTCTCACATGAGTTCTCGGCTACGTACACACCTCAACAAAATGGAGTTGTTGAGAGAAAGAACCGGACGCTCATTGAGATGGCAAGAACGATGCTTGATGAATACAAGACGCCAAAACACTTTTGGGCAGAAGCCGTGGTAACAGCATGTCATGCCACAAACCCACAAGCTTCTCGGTAAAACAACATACGAGCTACTCACTTGTAACAAACCCCAAGTTGGATACTTTCGGGTATTCGGCTCAAAGTGCTACAATCTTGATAAGCGTCATTGCACTAAATTTGCCCCTAAATCTCATGAAGGATTCCTACTTGGTTATGGATCGAACTCTCACACTTACCATGTCTACAACAACTTCACTCGAAAAGTTGAAGAGATGGTACATGTGAAGTTTGATGAATCTAATGGTTCGCAAGTCGAACAATTGTCAAATGATGTAGGTGATAAGGAATGTCATGGATTTGTCATGGCAAGATGTTCGGGTTAACGAACTTAGGTGTGAGGCCAATCGCAACTATGTGTTGGCTTGAGAGGGGTTGGTCAGAATCGAGAGACGTGAGTTTACCCAGGTTAGGCCCCTCCGATGGAGGTAAAAGCCTGCGTCCTTCTTGTCTCGTATTGATGAGGAGGAAGATCTCTCGGTTACAAGGGTGCGGGATCGCTACCTCTAATCTCTAGAGCCTCTAATTTGTCTATCTCTAATCTCTTGTGTCTATCTTAACTTGTGAACTTGTATGTCTAGGGGTGCTCTACCCCTCCTTATATAAGTGGAGAGGGTAGGTTTAAAAATAGAGTCCTACTCCCAGTAGGACTAGGACTAGTCTTCCATGAATCCTAATCCGGGTCTTATTTCCTTTGTGAGGGAATCCTTTCTCTCTTCTTGGGCCTTCTCTTGTGAGCCGCCTGGCGTCGTCTTGTACGCCGGGTCTTGGGCCTGGTCGTCCTACGACCCGCCTGCCGGGTCACCAATAAAACGCCATGTCTTAACCAGGTCTCCTATGAGTCGTCAGGACGGGTCATACCGCGGGGTATATCCCCTACATTAGCCACCAGGTTAGCTTAAATTTATTCATGGTAACCTCCTAAAATAGGAATAGTAAATATGTTAAGTGGCCGGCTTGCTCCTTTTCTCGGCATATGAAGTGGCTCCTCAGAAATTTGGGTATTTTCTGCATATGAATGGGTCGTCTTGAAAATCTTCTTGCTTGTGAGTGTCCTTTGAAAAATATTGGGAATAGAATACCCATATGCCATTGAGTCGGCTTCCAATACTTTGGCTTAATGAAAAACCTTTAAAATAAGAAATCCTCATGACGTAGATCTGGATTTCCATTGTTGTGAAGCAGGGCGGCTTATATAAACTTTGGCTGGTTATGATCTTTTGATAACGTCGGGTCATGAATGTTGGTGACGTCGGGTCTAACAACTGAATTCCATAATTAACATCTTGAAAATTCTCCTCAAAGTTTTTGATATGTCCATATTATGTGTAGCCCCCAAGCTCCGAGATTATCCATGATGACTTGGTGCTTTGCAATAATATATTGTATTGTGTAGCCCCCAAGTGTTGGGTTGTCCTGCCTGAAGCAACCTGGGACTTGTAACTATCTTATACCTTATGAAACTTCAGTAGTTGTATCCCTCATGGGCCAGCTCAACAAAATGTGATGCGTCGGGTCTTCAATCGAAACCTCTTAATATGACAAACAGCTGAGTAGTGTAGTCCCCAAGTGTCGGGTCAGTAAGAATTATTGGACTGGACTTAGAAAAATATAGAAAGGCCGGCTCATCTTCTTAAGATAATAGGGTCTTGCTCACAGTGTGATGATTTGAAAACCAGCTTGCATTAGCCCCCAAGTGTTGTGGTGCATGCTTGCAGCGGCATGGGACTGGCATACTTGATATAAACTATATTTGAATGATGTAGCCCCCAAGTGTCGGGTTGTCTGCCTGCGGCGACTCGGGACTATGTGAAAATAATATGACTCACTATAATGCACTTCAAAAGTTCTCTCTGAACTGATATTAATCTGATCTGAATGAATCTTTTACCATGATTGTAATATTGAATATCCTAGAATAATTCCTTTGTCTTTGAAATGAAATCCCTGCTCGTGGTTGCGGTGCAACCCGACAAATATATGTTTGAGAAATCCATGAGTGTTGTAGTATACTATAGAGCACAATTGAAGAAAATCGGTCAAATAGATGACACGACATTATATCTGGTAGGGCGGCTCTTCAAGAATAATCAACTTTCCAATCTGGCTTTGAAAAAATCCCAATCACTTAATACTGGTTATGATAAACCATGATGAAGATCCAGCCATGTTGGCTATCAAAGATCTATTTGTTCCTGCAGAAATTCTTTCATCATACTTAACGGTGGCTCATCTTAAGAGACAACACCTGAAAAAAATAAACAAGACAGAATATATCCTGCATTGTTGTAAGGGCGGCTTGAAAAAGCATAACCCAAAGATGTTAAAATCTGTTGTAGCCTCGCTTCATCTTTCACAATCTTGCTCTGGCCCAAATTATAACATGAATGCAATGTATGATGCTATATGTGATGCAATGTATGATGCAATATGTATGATGCAATGTGTAATGCAATATGTAATGCATGATGATCTTGCTTTCCCCTTGTCTTTTTTGTTTTGCAAAAAACTCACATTCTGGCCCTTCTGAAGGGGGGTTGTTGCTTTGAACTGCCTAACAGTGCAGGGTCTCTGACGAGAGTGACCGCTAATCTTGCACGGCTTGGGGTCTCTAGGCGAGATTAACTATTAAGTACGCAACAGACCAGAATTTATAATGGGGTGAGTGCCCCGGGGCCCATAAGCTACTTCTCACATGACATAAATCCGTCATTTGAACCTTAAACAACATCACTTGTTAAGAGTACGACGGGCCACTTGGCAGAGAGTATGTAGCAGATGAGAGAGAGCTTCCCTCGCCACTGTATGAGGCCCTCGGAGGGGGTGAGTTGACAGCTCGCTGCACCCCTGGATGAGCGGCAGCTACATGCAGGCAGGTACAACCCTATCGAGAGTGGGGGGCGGCCTCCACCCACTCCGGCGCCTTGCTCTGGTCCACGACCCGTCTTGCACCATGGTACCTATGTTTGAACAGCTCGCATCCTGGCGGCTCATCCTCTTTGGCTCCCATGGCACCCATGTTTGAACGACTCGCATCATGGCGGCTCCTCCTCTTGAGCAACTTGGCACCTATGTTTGAACAGCTCGCATCATGGCGGCTCGCCCTCTTGGGCGACTTGGCACCCATGTTTGAACGGCTCGCATCATGGCGGCTCGCCCTCTTGAGCGACTTGGCACCCATGTTCGAACGGCTCGCATCTGTTGGGACCCCGACTCATAAGTTGTGATCACCGAATGCACGTGTATAGTGATCCCAGAGATCAATGCTCACTGAACACACAGAAGCTGAATAACAAGAGTCTTACATCCACACTTAATGTCTTACACAAATAATGACCACGAAGGTGTTAGTCTTACATAGATAGGGCCACGAGGGCCAAACACTTAAACTAGAACAAGCAGCGGAAATCTTGGTCGAAAGCGTGAACCCAAACCATCTGCCTTAACCTACATGCATTCTGACTAGGAAGCGTCTTAGTTCGCATGTTCGTCTCCAACAAACTCTTCAACATACTCCTGTTCTTCCATGCCTGGCCAATTAAGTAACCAGTGGCAAGCCAATGAGTACTTTGAATGTACTCGCAAGCAACCCAAGTTGTGGAACAAGGTAATACTGATGCATGATATAGCACTAAGTAGGTGATTTTGCGGAAAGCTAATTTGAATGCAATTGTCATGATCAAGTAAATGGTGAGCATGCATCAGCAATACCAGATATCCCTATGAACAAGTTACAGATATCAACATAAATAAAGGTTGAACACCTTGTGTTCATTCACCATGCTAAGTCATCGGACTTAGATCACTTCCCATGCTAAGTCATCGGACTTAGATCGCTTCCCAGGCTAAGTCATCGAACTTAGTTCACGTACCATCTGTGTCTCCAACACACCCACACACCCGTTGTAAAAACATTTGGACGTAGCACAAGAGCGGTCATCCAACTGTCCTTAACCGTGGACATGGCTATTCGAATAGTTTTACACTCTACAGAGGTTGCACACTTTACCCACAAGACTCGGGGAACTTCCGTGTCATCCACGACTCGCGGTATCTAACATACCCGAGGTAAGCACCCGAACAATGCCTTTCCCCCGGCGATACTAAACAAAGAGTCCACTTGATTGGTACCCAGCCCTCACGATGTACATCACACGAGCCTCGCTCTAATCGTACCATCCATGAGGGGACCAACGGTGTGCCTGGTGCCTGTAAAGACAGCGCATGATCGTACATACTGGTACGACCCCATATCGACAGTGACCACGCCACTCCCGCCACTAGTAATGTGGGCTCCTTGCCAGTACCCACCAAGGTAATCAACAAAGCCCCGTCCCGCAACGGGTATCGTGGCCGTACATGTAAGGTTGGAATAACGGTCGCAACTTACACCAATGCGTTTTCAAAAACCACAACACTCACTTGTCCCGGTACACCACTTCTTTCTCAAGTGGTCACCCATCTCATCATCATCTCCCTCGGGCATTAGTGGCACCTGGCGGGGGTTTTGAAATCATATCCTTTCTTGCCATCACTATGCATAAGTCCCATCCCATTTGCATGGCGTCTATTTGCAACCTAACTATTCCCACCCGCATAACCCACATAAGGTGGTAGGGTCATGCATGATGCAAGTGTCAAAGGAAACGTATCAGAGGCATCCCACCAGAAGGGTAACACCACAACACATGATCAAATATGATGAAAGTAAACTGCTATATGACATGCAATAAAATGGTTTCTCATCATGGTCAAAGGGCTGCTTACCTGGCTCAACAAATTCTCAGTGGTCTTCGAAGTCTTCGGGTCCAACTTCTTCGTCAACCGCGCAATCTATCGTTGCGAAATATAACGATAAAAATAAGTAATCACCCAAAATAGAGCACTCAATCTATTACTAAAAATGTCCACCTACTCTGATAAATACTAGAAGTCATACTAAAAATATTCTACTAAGGTTTTGTTGTGAGAAAGATTTTTGAAATAAAGTAACATAGGCAAAAATGTGCCTATATATAGGTTTTAAAATAAATCAGTACTAAAAATATTTTCACACATTTTTACAAATGGCACCATTAAATTCTAGGGATTATTTTATGAATTTAGGTGGAAGAAATATTGTCATAGGATAAATATATAAGTCTGAGGGATTTTTGGAATTTGTAGGAAAAAATAAAAAGGAAAAGAAACGGGCATAGTGCCTTGGCCGGAGGAGGCCATCAACTGGGCCGGCCCAAAGGCCAACCAGCCCAGGCGAACCGGCGCGCGCGCATTCGAACCTAACGGCTGGGCCCAGATGGCCAGCAACAGAGAGAGGAGGGGAAGGGAGGTGAGGATGACAGGAGGGCCCCGCCTATCATCTCTAACCTCATGACAGGGTGGCCGGTGTGCTCATCGGCGATGATGCAGGGCACGACGACGATAGGCGAAGGCCGGGATGAGCTCAGCGTCGACCCATCGTTCCCCTGGAGGTCGAAGGAGCACCCAGGGCGGACGGAGTCACCGGCGAAGAGCTCTTGCGGCGGAGGGTGCTTCGGGAGGGGTTAGCGGGGTCGTCCCGTGCTGCAAAGAGGATGGGAGGAAGAGGGTAATGCATCAACGCGGCAAGTGAGGACCAACGGGAGAGGAATGGGGGCTGGAGGGGCTCTGTACCCAAAGATCAACGATGAGGTCTCCGCGGCAGTCCTCGGCCCGATTCCGAGCACAGGAGCTATGAGAGGTCCTTGGAGCATGCAGGGGACTATAGGGGAGAGGAGAGAGAGAGCAGAGGGGAGAGAGGGGTCCGGGAGGCCTTTTTATACAGGGGGCGCGAGTCCATCAAACGCTGGTGCACCGGCGATCTCATGGCCGAGGCCAGAGGGCATGAGGGGAGACGGGGGCGAGTCTGGGGCGCTCCTAGGGTCGGTCTAGGCCAGAGGGAAGGAGGAGAGAGGAAGAGATGTCCGCGCGTGTGAGCTCCCGGTTGGCCAAACCGGGCGGCGCCGGGCATGCGTGTGGGAGGGTGGAGGAGAGAGGAGAGAGGGGGACGGCAGTTTGGCATGTCACATACATAGAGGCGCATCAATTGGCCTGAGCGGAAGGCCCGATGTGGTCGGGGACATGCAGTGGCCAACGGCTACAGTGCCACGGCGTCTTCTACGTGGCCACTCATGCCTAGGGGATCTAGGGGGAGTTAACAATGGAGAAAAGGGCATGGGATTCTCTGGTGATGCCTTAGGAGAGAAGGGAAGCTAAGAGAGAAGAAGAAAACTGCTATCCAAAGGTGTAAAATGAGGGTTTTACCTACTTACCCTTGGAGCTTTGGCTAGGAAGAGTTACTAGAGGTAGCTAGTAACTCAGAGAGGTTGTATTAAAAAGCTGGGGCCGAGGGTAAAAGGATCAAAGGTAGAAATAGGGGTTTTACCAAATCACCAGATGGTGTGTGGTGGAATTTTGGGCAAGAAATGATTACCAGATTATTGAGATATTTACCAGGATCAAGGGCTAGGTAGAAATGAGATGTTTCACCAAATTTGAGCTTAAGGGAAAGAAGTTGATAATGGAAACTTGATGAACCCTAGAAATTGGCAGAATCAGATTTCTGTAGATACAATGATGCTAGGCTTTAACCCTTGATGCACCACTTAGTGTATCATCACTATTTGGCCATTAGAGCATGCCCACAAAGTTTGAGGCCAAGGGGAGACACTTCATAATGTAAAGTTGCTCAAATTTGATTCTCGACATGAATGGTTTTGGGATGATTTGATGAACCAAACTAACTTGGATTAGGATGAAACTTTGCAAGATCATCACCCATGATAGTGTTGAATTGCTACAATTTTCCTGGAATTTATTGAGAATATTTCTTATAGAATTATTCCAAAAGTTTGAACTAAACTGAAAGGGTTTAGAGGGGTTTTTGCCTATGATCTGATCATGCCCTTATGTTGAAACTCATATATATGGAAAATATATGTCCACTGAGTTCCTTTAAAAAATTCAAATATTTTTAAAGTATTTAAATAATTTTTCCCTAGGAAAAACCTTTTTTGGACTTAAGATAAAGCCTTTAAATAAAATATGAAAATAATCTTTAAAAATAATATTTGGTGGTTTTGAGAAGTCATATATATAGTAGGTTTGAAATAAAACCTTTGGGAAAGAAGGGTCCACCTGATTTGGGGACTTGCAGTGCAAACCTCATTTCAGGGGGTTTTGGAAACTTAAATTAAATAAGTCATTTTTGGTTAAAACAAAAATTTGATAAAAATAGTTTTGGTCACTATTCACATGGCATGATCATTGGGCAAGGGGTTTGGATCAACTAACATGATTATGAAGTGGAATAGAACCTAGTAGTGCCATAAAACTCAATCATCAAGTAAGCAAACAATATTGCAACCAAGCACAAGCACGTCGAAAAAGTTTTAGTTGGCTCCAAATTTTATAAACCCAAACATAACAATGTGCTACAAACATAGGGTGTGACAGCATCATGGCGGCTCATCCTCTTGAGTGACCTTAAGCCTGTCGCCATCTTGCACGCCACCATTGTGTGGGCCGCCGATTTGTAAGCCGCCATCTTGCAGACCGCCATTTTGTAAGTCGTCGCACAATGGTGCTATTTTGGCTGAAGAGACGGTTAAAAAGGGTGAGCAAGCTAAACCCGGTGGGTTGGAAGCCCCAAGTGACCATGTAGAAGTATCCACCTTTGCACAACCTCAAATACATAAATAGCAGAAACTCCAAGTTACTTTATGATGATCAAATAAATCAGGATACCCATGTTTGAATGGTGCATCATGGTGACTCATCCTCTTGGGCAACTTTTAATTCTTCCGCCAATAATGTAATAGCCCCCAGGATTGGGTTTTCTCCTGCAAAGACTCAGGGTTCTCTTTGAAAAACGACCAAATGTGTCTTGCCATGTCTGTAGCCCCCGAGTCTTAAGTTGACTCAAAGAGGCGGCTTGAGAATCTCCATTGAAAGTTGAGGTCGACCGTGGCGGGTTATAGATGATCCCATATGATTTATTTCAATGATTCGGCCGACGGTTCGTCCTGGCTGGTTGTTCAAGTGAACCAAACTGTAGTGGCGGCGAGTTGTGTGCTTGTTCATTGGGCGGCTCGTATCGACGAGCACCGCGCTAATATGTTGATGTAGATCAGACTGTGGGCGGCGTCTTGCGCGCGTCCATTGGGTGGCTCGTACAGGCGAGCCTAGCACCCATATGCCAATGTGGATTGGACCGCAGGGCACAGATTCAGAATCATCAGTTGGGCAGTTCATACTAGTATGTGCGGCCACTGGCATGTTGATGTAGACGTAGAAGTCAGCAGCAGCGTTGTAAGCCGGTTCGGCCACAAAAAACGGCCACGGTGTTGTAAACCGATGCGGTCGTGAGAGACGGCCATGGGGTTGTAGGCCAGTACGGACATACGAGATGCCGGTGGCATTGTAAGCCGACGAGAATGGCAAGTCGGCCATGGCATTTGCTGGAGAAAACCATACTGCGAATGTGGCGGCTTGCCACATCCATTGGGTGGCTCATACTGGCGGGTGAGCGCGTGTGGTACCGGCGAGTTGATGTAGACCGTCCACATGAACAGCGGGTTGTATGCGTCCGCCCGATAACTCGTCGTAGCACATACACTTACGCAAGCATCCGATGAAGGCGCGCAAGGACTAGACCGTGTTCTGTCCATGAGCTTAATGGACCTGCGTATGTAATAGCATAGTTCTAAGGTAAAACCTTTCAATGATACTCAATTATACTAAATGATAGTTACAAAAATATCACCTGATCTTTTCTGTTGAAAGAAATACGAACACCGATGTTGAGCTTCAGAAGAAAATAACATAAAGGGATATGTAGTTAACTCAGGTCGGGGTGGATGTGCCCTCTGTTTATCTCTTTCTTTTATCCGGCACGGGAATCACAAAGCGGGCATCTGAGCACAAGCCGACGGCCGATATGCGGGAGTAGGAGCTAGGTGACGGCGGCTGACAACCACGGCACAAAACGGCATCTCGTCGAGCGGGAGCAGAGAGGCGGTGAGGTGGGTGAGGTGAACCGGTGCCGGCTCACGCGAGGCCTGCATGGGGGCGGCCCAATGGCAATGGAGAGGTGGCTCAAGGAGGCGCGAGGTCACGGCGGCTGGTGGGGAGTGGCAGCAGCGGCGGCTCTCATCAATGGCAAGCGCGGCGGGAGTGGCTATGTGGCAAAGGCGAAGGCAGGCGACGGCGGCTGGCAGGTCGGAGCTGGCGGCTCATGGCGGCCGGGAGGCTCGCGGCAAAGATGAGCCGGCGAGGCCAAGCCGTGGCAAAAGACCGACTCGAGGGTCAGCAGCTGTAGCAGCAGAGCGCATGCGGCGAGTTGGGCGAGGTGGTGGAAGTGGCCTCGCGAGGCGACAGCGGCTGAGTGGAGGCCCGGCGAAACAAGGCTAGTGCAGTAGGGTGAGGCTGGCTCAAGGTGAGGCGAAGGTAATCCAGCTCGAAGCAGCAGAGGCAAATGCGAAGTGAGGCAAAGCCACGGCGGCTCGGACGCGAGGCATCCGAGGCCAGCTCAGACGGGAGGCAAGGTGAACCCATGGCGGCTCGGACGCGAGGTATCCAAGGCCGGCTAAGACGCGAGGCCGCAGCGGCTCAGCGCTTGGCTTGGAACTGATGGTCGTTCCGTTCTTTGGATCGTGGTCTTCTCCTCTTTCTTGATTTTCGTGTAATATTCATGCAGTGTGAAAGTATACCAGTATCTAAATCTGTTTGCTGCTGTTAGACCAGAAACAACATAGAGCAGTAGTCGTACACGGTCAGCCAAATCAGGATCCAATCTTGAAGTGGCCTTCCCCCTTTTTTTACTCACATGCAAGACTATGCAACATGGCAAATAACTAGCAACGTTTCCCTGATGGCCTTTATGTGGCGTAGTGAGTTTGTAATAGAGTAGTACTTAACCATTGGGTTTTAGTATCCAAGCGAAGGAATCAACTACTGGTCAAACTTTTTGAATCATAGTGGAACACGGCTACCTCGGAACTTGTGATCCCTCGAACCGGTTTGAAGTAGGAATAGTGGCAGATCAGTCCCACGTGTGACGTTGCGTGTGTTTGCTAGCGCAACTAGCAGAAATCGGTAATTAATCCACAACTTCTAGACTTCCTGTCAATCTTGGATGCAGCCGTGCATGATGAAAATCATGTCAGCCTTGGCGAGTTTGCGGGATGACGGTAGCGGAATTGTCCGCAACCCTAATTTTCTTAGATTTGATCTAATCTCATATCGTTGGCTCTGCCCCATGTTATTCTGTATTGGATCCTTCCATGCCCTGGTTTCATGCTGGTTCGTCTTCATATGGTAAATCGCGAGCTTCTCAACCCCTGAAGGACTCCCTCCAAGAACACAACACCATCGTGCGAAGGCCCCACGGTGGGCGCCAACTGTCGTGGATTTGTCACAGCAAGATGTCCGGGTTAACATACTTAGGTGTGAGTCCAATCGCAACTATTTGGCGGCTTGAGAGGGGTTGGTCGGAATCGAGAGACGCGAGTTTACCCAGGTTTGGCCCCTTCGATGCAGGTAAAAGTCTATGTCATGCTTGTCTCGTATTGATGAGGAGGAAGATCTCTCGGTTACAAGGGTGCGGGATCGCTACCTCTAATCTCAAGAGCCGCTAATCTGTCTATCTCTAATCTCTTGTATCTATCTTAACTTGTGAACTTGTCTTTCTAGGGGTGCTTTACCCCTCCTTATATAAGTGGAGAGGGTAGGTTTACAAATAGAGTCCTACTCCCAGTAGGACTAGGACTAGTCTTCCGTCCTAATCTGGGTCTTATTTCGTTTGTGAGGGAATCCTTTCTCTCTTCTTGGGCCTTCTCTTGTGAGCCGCCTGGCACCGTCTTGTATGCTGGGTCTTGGGCATGGTCATCCTGTGACCCGCACGCCGGGTCACCAATAAAACGCCATGTATTAACCAGGTCTCCTGTGAGTCGCCGGGCCGGGTCATACCGTGGGGCATATCCCCGACAAGGACACTTTGGAATCTATCCAAGACTTGTCTATTGGCAAGATTCATACCATGGAGGTGAAGCAAAGCACTTCATTAACTCAAGTGGAAGCCCCTACTTCTTGTCAAGGTGAACCACAACATGACATGGAGGCATCCACAAGCGGTACACGACAAGATGATGAAGAGGAGAAAGTGCATCATGAAGATCCACCACAACCTCCTTCACCACCTCCTCAAGGGAACAACACCTTCAACAACAACAAAGACGAATGAGATGATGATGAAGAAGAAGCTCCACCATCAAAAAATCATAAGCTGGCCCGGGTTCAAGCACAAGTGACCAAGAACCATCCCCTAAACCAAATTTTGGTGATATACAAACTGGGAGAATCACTCGCTCTAAAACTCGTCTAGCTAAATTTTTTGAGCATTATTCTTTCATCTCTAGCATTGAACCCTTGAAGGTAGAACAAACTCTTGAAGACGCGGATTGGGTGAACGCTATGCATGAAGAGCTTCACAACTTCGAGAGGAACCAAGTGTGGACACTCGTGGAGAAGCCCGAGGATGAGCAATACATCACCGGAACCAAATGGGTGTTTTGAAACAATCAAGATGAAGATGGTCAAGTTGTATGCAACAAGGCTTGTCTCGTAGCCCAAGGATATAAGCAAGTCAAAGGTATGGACTATGGTGAGACCTACGCCCCCATTGCTAGATTAGAATCTATTCGAATTCTTCTTGCCTATGCTAATCACCATGATATCACGCTTCATCAAATGGATATTAAAAGTGCATTGTTGAATGGTGAAATTGAAGAAGAGGTATATGTTAAGCAACCACCTGGTTTTGTGAATCCTAAGAAACCTAATCATGTTTACAAGCTTCGTAAAGCCCTCTATGGTCTTAAGCAAGCCCCTCATGCTTGGTACAAATGCCTAACGAAGTTTTTTATTGAAAAAGGATTTGAAATTGATAAAACGGACCCAACCTTATTCACAAAGAGGGTTAATGGTGAATCATTTGTGTGACAAATTTATGTGGATGGTATTATCTTTGGATCTACTAACCCACAATTTAGCGAGAAGTTTGGAAGGTTGATGTCAGAGAAGTATGAGATGTCTATGATGTGTGAACTAAAATTCTTTCTTGGTCTACAAATCAAGCAAACAAGAGAAGGTACTTTCATCTCTCAAACAAAGTACACCAAGGGCTTAATCAATAAGTTCAACATGCAGGAGTGCAAAGGTATGAAAAATCTCGTGCCCACTAGAGGTCACGATGATCTCACTAAGGAGGGTGAACCGGTTGATCAAAAGGTTTATCGATCAATGATTGGTTCATTACTTTATCTATGTGCCTCCCGTCTCGATATTATGCTTAGTGTTTGCATGTGTGCTATATATCAAGCTTGAAAGCACAATGTGCTCCTTAGTGGTTTTGATAATTCATGACAACATACATTATCTCTTGGACTAATACTTCCATCTAGTGTATTTTAGATAAAGTCCATAGAGGGAGATGGGTTGGAAAAAAGGAGTGTGGAGAGTATCCCCATGTAGAAAAAGGAGAAGGAATAGCATTGGCCAAGATTCAAGCAAGAGGACTCTTCATTTTACTTTGTGACAAATCACTTTGAGTCAATAGGAAAGCCAATACTATTAAAAGGGGGTAAGGTTTTTTTAGTGAACAAAATGCACATACGTGCACAAGTGATAGTTACCACATACACCCACAAGCTATTCCACAAAATCTATCCAAAGCCAAATATTCAAAATCCGTGCAACCAACATTTTCCACTCGGTGCCACCGGTTCCAAACCCTAGACAGACTCAGCCAAACCCTAGATTTTTGGTGCAACCGATTCAGCATTCGGTGCCATCGAGTTAGGCTGCCAACTTTCTATTACACAAGTTCACAATTTCGGTCCCTCCGAGATTGCTAAATCGGTGTCACCGAGATTGGACATTCTGACCGTTGGTTACCTTATCGGTGCAACTGAGATTCCTATATCGGTCTCACCGAGATTCAAAACTTTCCACCTTTTGATCACTTCGGTACCGCCGAGATTAACACATCGGTGTCACCGAGTTGGTCATTTTGTTTGTAACGGTTGGATTTTTGGAGATGCCTATATATACCCCTTCACCACCAGCCACTCGAAAGAGAAGCACTCAGAACTATTCCATACTTGCCCCATCCAGTTTTCTGAGAGAGAACCACCTACCCTTGTGTTGAGGTCAAGATCTTCCACTCCAACCATATGGATCTTGATTTCTAGCCTCCCCAAGTTGCTTTCCACCAATCTGTCTCTTCTACCAAGCCAAATCTGTGAGAGAGAGATTGTGTGCTGAGGACTCTATCATCTTGAAGCACAAGAGCAAGGAGTTCATCGTCTTACCAAGCCTATTATCTTTTGGAGGGTGGTGCCTCCTAGATTGGTTAGGTGTCGCTTGGGAGCCTCCTACTTTGTGTTGTGGAGTTGAACCAAGAAGTTTGTAAGGGCAAGGAGATCGCCTAGTTTGTGAAGATCTACCCATAGTGAGGCTAGTCCTTCGTGGACAAAAGCCGTTATGGAATAGTCAAGGTTGCTACTTAGTGGACCCTTATGGGTGGAGACCTCCATGGACTCTCGCGACTGTTACCCTCCGTGGGTTGAAGACTCCATAAACGTGGATGTACGATAGCGCCACCTATCGAAACCACGGGAAAAATCTTGTGTCCTTCGTGCGTTTGATCTCTCTATCTCTACTCCTTACTTCCATGTGCAATGTCTTTACTTTCCGCTGTTATACTTGATGACTTGCATGTGTTGGGTGTCATAGACTAATTATGTATGCTAAAACTGCCAACATCTTGTCTTATGCTTGAGGTAGTTTTAATTTTCTGCTTGTAATCTATTCATCCCCCTCTAGACATACACTTCTAGTGATCCTACAAGTGGTATCAAAGCTTTGGTCCAAGAGATCACGCCTAATCAAGGCCCTCAGAGGTACGTGACCTTTGGAGACAACTCTAAGGGTAAGGTACTTGGCCTTGGTAAGGTTGCCATATCTCAGGATAGCTCAATTAAAATTTTATGCTTGTTGAATCCCTTGGCTACAATCTTGTTTCTGTATCTAGACTGGCAGACTTTGGTTTCAATGTGCTACTTACTAAAGTAGATTGCCAAGTGTTTTGATTTGATAATCACAAAATTGTCTTTACCGATATTCGTAGAGGTGATCTATACATTGTTGATTTCACTAAAAAGGCCCAACTTCATACTTATCTCATTGCAAAATCTTCTAAAGGTTGCTATGGCATAGAAGGCTTGGACATGTAGGCATGCGCAATCTAGATAAGCTTATCAAGGGTGATCGCATTCTTGGTGTTAAAGATGTTATCTTTGACAAAGATAGACTTTGTAGTGCTTGTCAAGAGGGAAAGCAAGTAGGTGGAAGTCATCCCGTCAAGAATATCATGACTACTAGGAGACCACTCGAGTTAATTCACGTGGATCTTTTTGGTCCCAATTCTTACAAGAGTCTCAATGGAAATTCCTATGGTCTAGTTATAGTTGATGATTTTTCCAGATTTACGTGGGTATTCTTTCTTGATGATAAGTTGCGGGTACAAAAGATCTTCAAGAACTTCGCATGCAATGCGCAAAATCAGTTTGAAGTGAAGATCAAGAAGGTTCGAAGCAATAACGGATCTAAGTTCAAGAACACCCATGTGGATACCTTCCTTCACGAAGAGGGTATTTCACATGAGTTCTCGGCTACATACACGCCTCAACAAAATGGAGTTGTTGAGATAAAGAACCGAACTCTCATTAAGATGGCAAAAACGATGCTTGACGAATACAAGACACCAAGACACTTTTGGGAAAAAGCCGTGGAAACAGCATTTCATGCCACAAACCGAATCTACTTGCACAAGCTTCTCGGTAAAACGGCATACGAGCTTCTTGCTACTTCTCGAGCATGCGTTGGTTTCCCGTGAAGAGGAAAGGTTTGATGCAACAAAGTAGATAAGTATTTCCCTTAGTTGATGAGAACCAAGGTATCAATCCAGTAGGAGATACAATCGAGCCACCAATAGATGTACCTACACAAGGAATCAAACTCTTGCACCCAACGCTATAAAGGGGTTGTCAATCCCTTCACGGTTATTTGCAAGGATGAGATCTAGTAGAGATAGATATAATAGGATGCTTGAACGGAAAGTAGAACTAAAAGTAAAAATATGCAGCAAGTATTTTTTTGTGTTTTTGGTTTTAGATCTAAAAATATAATATGGAAAATAGACCCGGGGCCATAGGTTTCACTAGATGGCTTCTCTCATGATGGCAAGTACTACGGTGGGTGAACAAATTACTGTCGAGCAATTGATAGAAAAGCAAATTATTATGAAGATATGGAAGGCAATGATTATGCATATAGGCATCACGTCCATGAAAAGTAGACCGAAACGATTCTACATCTACTACTATTACTCCACACATCAACCAACTCCTGCCTACATCTAGAGTATTAAGTTCATGAAGAACAGAGTAACGCATTAAGCAAGATGACATGATGTAGAGGGATAAACTCAAGCAATATGATGAAAACCCCATCTTTTTACCCTTGATGGCAACAATATAATACGTTCCTCGCTACCCCTACTTTGTCACTAGGTGAGGATACCGCAAGATTGAACCCAAAACTAAGCAATTCTCCTATTGCAAGAATTACCAATCTAGTTGGCCAAACCAAACCACTAACTCGAAGAGACTTGCAAATATATGAAATCATGCATATAAGAATTCAGGAAAGACTCAAATAATATTCATGGATAATCTGAACATAAACCCACAATTCATCGGATCTCGACAAACACACCACAAAAGAGTATTACATCGGATAGATCTCCATGAAGATTATGAAGAACATGGTATTGAGAAGCAAAGAGAGAGAAGAAGCCATCTAGCTACTAGCTATGGACCCGTAGGTCTATGGTGAACTACTCACGCATCATCGAAGCGGCAATGGAGTTGATGTAGATGCCCTCCGTGATCGAATCCCCCTCCGGCCGATTACTTGAAAAGGCTCCAAGATTGGATCTCTCGGGAACGGAGGCTTCTGGCGGCGGAAAATTGTTTTCGTGGCTCGTTCTGGTAATGATGGAATATTTGGGTATTTATAGGCTGAAGATTAGGGTTAGGGGAGTTGCCACGGGCCCACAAGCATGCCCAGCGCAGGTGGCCCCCCTGGCCGCGGCTAGCGGGCTTGTGGCCCCGTGGCAGCTCCAATGCCTTGGTTCTCAAGTCTCGTGGCTTCCTTTTGTTCTAGAAAAAATCATTAGGTTTTATTCCGTTTGGACTCCGTTTAATATTCCTTATCTGTGAAACTCAAAAACAAGGAAAAAACAGAAACTAGCACTAAGCTCTAGATTAATAGGTTAGTCCCAAAAATAATATAAAATAGCATACTAATGCATATAAAACATCCAAAATAGATAATATAATAGCATGGAACAATCAAAAATTATAGATACATTGGAGGCATATCAGCATCCCCAAGCTTAATTCCTAGTCGTCCTCGAGTAGATAGATGATAAAAACAGAATTTTTGATGTGGAATGCTACCCAACATATTTATCCATGTAATATTATTTATTTTGGCATGAATATTCAGATCCGTTAGATTCAAAACAATAGTCTAATATTGACATAAAAAATTACTTCGATCACACCAACAAGGTAGTCGTGTCCTTTCGAAATAACATGGCCTTAGAAAGCAATCCCTACAAAATCATATGGTCTGGTTATGCTCCATCTTCCCCACACAATGTATCTAAGTCATGCACAAACCCAATGAACAAGTCAAGCAATTGTTTCACACTTTTGGTGTTTTCAAACCTTTTCAACCCTCACGCAATACATGAGCGTGAGCCATGGATATAGCATTATAGGTGGAATAGAGTATGGAGGGGGTGCAAGGGAAAAAGGAGAAGATAGTCTCACATCAACTAGGCGTATCAACGGGCTATGGAGATGCCCATCAATAGATATCAATGTGAGTGAGTAGGGATTGCCATTCAAATGCACTTAGAGCTATAAGTGTATGAAAGCTCAAAAAGAAAACTAAGTGGTCGTGCATAATGAATATGCACTAGTTATATGAAAGTGACAAAATAGGAGACTCTCTATCATGAAGATCATGGTGCTACTTTGAAGCACAAGTGTGGACAAAGATAGTAGCAATTGTCCCTTATCTCTTTCTCTCATTTTTTATTTATGGTCGGCTTCTTTGGCCTCTTTTATTTTTTTGGTTTGGGCTTCGCTGGCCTCTTTTATTTTTTGTAAAGTCCGGATACTCGTCCCAACTTGTGAGGGAGTCATAGCCTCCATCATCCTTTTCTCTCATGGGACAATGCTCTATTAATGAAAAAATCATCACACTTCTATTTACTTATCACTCAAAGAAGGATAAATTACAACTTGATTCCTATGACAAGATATAACTCTATATGCAATATGAAGTGATGATGCAAGTCATAGAAAAACAACGATTCCTGTGACAAAATATAACTCTATATGCAATACGAAGTGATGATGCAAGTCATAGAAAAACTACATGGTGGAAGTTGCATGGAAATATATCTTGGAATGGCTATGAAAATGCCATAATAGGTAGGTATGGTGGATGTTTTGAGGAATATATGGTGGCTGTTTTGAGGAAGGAGGGTTTGATGTACTAGCGAAAGTTGCGGTACTAGAGAGGCTAGCAAAGATGGAAGGGTGAGAGTGCGTATAATCCATGGACTCACATTAGTCATAAAGAACTCGCATACTTATTGCAAAAGTCTATTAGTTATCAAACAAAGCATTAGACGCATGCTCCTAGGGGAGAGGTTGGTAGGAGTTAACCATCGCGTGCTCCTGACCCTCACACAAAGGTCGACAATCATTAGACAAATCATGCTCCGACTTCGTTACATAACGGTTCACCATACGTGCATGTTATGGGAATCACAAGCTTTAACACATGTATCTCTTAAATTCACACTTCTTATTAGCATGACTCTCATATTACCATCCCTATTATCTCAAAATTATGTGCAAGGAATCCAGCTTCTAATAGTTTTTAATGCACATAATATGAAAGTTTTTATTATATCCCTCTTGGATGCCATTATATTAGGACTAAATTCATAAGATAAACAAATTACCATGCTATTTTAAGAAACTCTCAAAATAATATAAGTGGGGAACGAGAGTTCAATAATTTCTATAAAATATAACACCACCATGCTTTATAAAGATATAAGTGAAGCACTAGAGCAACATTGCCTAGCTCAAAAGATATAAGTGAAGCACATAGAGTATTCTAAAAAAATTCATGATTCAGCGTGTCTCTCTCAAAATATGTGTGCAGCAAGTATGATTGTGAAAAACTAACAAGCAAAGAATCATATCATACAAGACGCTCCAAGCAAAACACATATCATGTGGTGAATAAAAATATAGCCTCAAGTAAATTTACCGATGGATTGAAGACGAAAGAGGGGATGCCTTCCGGGGCATCCCCAAGCTTAGGCTTTTTGGTATCCTTGAATATCACTTGCCCAAGCTTAGGCTCTTGCCACTCTTTATTCCATAGTCCATCAAATCTTCACCCAAAACTTGAAAACTTCACAACACAAAACTCAACAGAAAACTCATGAGATCCGTTAGTATAAGAAAAATAAATCACCACTTTAGGTACTATTGTTAACTCATTCTTTATTTATATCTGTGTAATACCTACTGTATTTTAAATTTTCCATGACTTATACCCCCCCCCCCCGATACGACCCATAGATACATCAAAATAAGCAAACAGCACAAAGAAAACAGAATCTGTCAAAAACAAAACAGTCTATAGAAATCTATAAACTTCGAATACTTATGGAACTCTAAAAAATCGGAAAAATTAGGAAAACCAGGGAAATTTGTATGTAAATCCTGTGTGGAAAT
Organism: Hordeum marinum; assembly: GCA_022496015.1. Lineage (NCBI taxonomy): Eukaryota > Viridiplantae > Streptophyta > Magnoliopsida > Poales > Poaceae > Hordeum > Hordeum marinum. The sequence continues at coordinate 202,935,576 of CM039673.1, forward strand.
TTCAGATCAATTTGACACTCTGAAAAATTCATAAAAATCCTGGACTGAGTGCAAAAGTTTTTGTTTTCCAGCAAGATCAAATCAACAACTACCATAGATTACCCCAAAGGTTTTACTTGGCTCAAACACTAATTTAAACACAAAAACACAATTACTACAGAATTAATAATGTGCCAAACACACCAAAACAGGAGCAGAAAGCAGAAAGCAAAACAAAATTGGGTTGCCTCCCAACAAGCGTTATTATTTAACGCCCCTAGCTAGGCAAAACGCAATAGATCTAGGTATTGTCATCTTTGGTATTGGCAATTTTTGTGAGGACCTTCTCCAATCCAGGAGGTTCTTTAGTTTTATCAATGATCATAATCATAGGCAAAAAGTCAAGAAACTCTCTTATAGCAATCGGTTCCCGAACAATGTTGATAAAATTAGGGTGAACACTTATCATCTTAAGATCTTTGTCCCCTTTACTAGAGGATTCATCATTATTCTTGGGAACATAAACAAACTTGGTAGACTTAGAAAGAGGAATTTTAGGAGTGGTTTGAACAGCGGCAAAAGCAGAACCCAAGTTGGTAATAATGTCCTCTAGCTTCCCTATTCTAAAGGAATCTTGATCCAATTTTTCATTAACTATGGGTTCTTTTTCCCTTAGGTTTTTTAGAGTAACTCCTACCTTAGATCCATATTGAGTGATATGATTATGAATCTTTTTATCCAAGTTTTCAATGAGATCTATAGTAGCAACTTTATTTTCAATGATATCTAACCTTCACATAACATGTTCCAAAGTTAAAATTGTCCTATTAACAATGATTGGGGGTGATCCAAACAAATTTATCATAGCAATATAGGAGTCAAAGGTATGACTTCCCAAGAAATTCCCTATGGTATATATCTATTCCAAGGAGTGATTCCCACGTAAAAATTGCGAAGGAGAACGGTAGTAGATTGCTTACAAATAGATCTATTTTGAGCACTGCAAATTCTATACCAAGCATCTTTTAGGTTTTCTCCCTCCCTTTTCTTAAAGTTAAGAACTTCATACTCGGGAGCGATAGTGGCAAGGCTAGCCATGAGTTTGAGCAATCTATCACACAAAAAGCAAACGAAAAGACAGACGAGAAAGGGCAAAAGGAAAATCTTTTTTAAAATCGTTTTACAAGTCGGGGAGAAGAAAACGACAGACAAATGGAAAATAATTTAAATGCAAGAGATGAGTTTATGATGGGTACTTGGTATCCTTGACTTGCTATGTATCTCCCCGACAACGGCACCAGAAATCCTTCTTACTACTTCTCGAGCATGTGTTGGTTTCCCATGAAGAGGAACGGTTTGATGCAGCAAAGTAGATAAGTATTTCCCTCAGTTTTTGAGAACCAAGGTATCAATCCAGTAGGAGATACAAGCGAGCCACCAATAGATGTACCTGCACAAGGAATCAGACTCTTGCACCCAATTCTATAAAGGGGTTGTCAATCCCTTCACGGTTACTTGCAAGGATGAGATCTAGTAGAGATAGATATAATAGGATGCTTGAACGGAAAGTGAAACTAAAAGTAAAAATAGGGTAGCAAGTATTTATGGTGTTTTCGGTTTTAGATCTGAAAATATAATATGGAAAATAGACCCGGTTATATTCATGTGGCGACCCCGACTCAGAAGTCGTGATCACCGAATGTACGTGCACAGTGATCCCAGAGATCAATGCTCACTGAACACATAGAAAGTGAATAACAAGAGTCTTACATCCATTACATACCGTTTTACTCGAATATGGCCCTTAAGGCCTAGTCTTCATAAACTTGCAGCGGAAATCTTCAACGGTAGCGTGAACCCATGCCATCTGCCTTACCCTACAGGCATTCTAAATGGGAAGCATCCTAGCTCGCACGTCCGTCACCAAGGTATTCTTCATCATAACCTGATCTTTCATGCCTGGCCAATTAAATAACCAGTGGCAAGCCAATGAGTACTTTGAATGTACTCGCAAGCAACCCATGTTGGAACAAGGCAATAACAATGCATGATATAGCACTAATAGGTAAATTTTGCAGAAAGTTAGTTTTGAGTGCGATGACATGATCAAGTAACTTAAGTAAGCATGCATCAACCATAGACAGGTGTTCATAAGAACACTTCACAGTCATCTTCATAAGCAGGGGGTTGGACGTATCATGTTCAACCATCTCACCAAGTCCTTAGACTTGTCTCATGTACCGTCTGAACATCTCATGTTCGGTCATCATACCAAGTCATCCGACTAGACTCAAATATCATCCTTGTCACCACACGTACACACCAAGTTTGCAAAAACATCTGGACATGGCGTAAGCAGAACCACCCAACTGTCCTTGACCGTGGACACGGCTATTCGAATAGTTTTACACTCTGCAGAGGTTGCACACTTTACCCACAAGACTCGGGGAACTTCCGTGTCATCCACGACTTGCGGTATATAACGTACCCGAGGTAAGCACCCGAACAATGCCTTTCCCCTAGCGATACTAAACAAAGAGTCCACTCGATTGGTACCCAGCCCTCATGATGTACATCACACGAGCCTTGCTCTAAATTGTACCATCCATCAGGGGACCAACGGTGTGCTCGGTGCCTGTGAAGACAGCGCATGATCGTACATACCGGTAAGACCCCGTATCGAGAGTGACCACGCCACTCCCGCCACTAGTAATGCGGGCTCCTTGCCAGTACCCACCAAGGTAATCAACAAAGCCTCATCCCATAGGGGGTATCATGGTTGCGCATGTAAGGTTGGGACTATTGACAAATCGTAAACCCTTTGTTTTTGAAAACAAATCCTCATCTTGTTCTGGCACACCACTTCTTTCTCAAGTGGTCACCCGTCTCATCATCATCTCCCTCGGGCATTAGTGGCACTCGACGGGGTTTTCGAAAAGTCTTTGAAATCATCTCTTTCTTTCCATCACGATGCATAAGTCCCATCCCACTTGCGTAGCATCTACTAGCATCCTATCTACACCCACCCATATATCCCTCATAAGGTGGTAGGTTCATGCACGATGCAAGTATCAATGTCAAGAGTATCGGAAGCAACCCACCAGAGGGGTCACTACTCCACATGATCAAATATGACAAAAGTAAAGTGCTATATGTCATGCAATAAAAAAGGTTTCTTGGCATGGTCAAAGGGCTGCTTGCCTGGCTTCGCAAAGTCTTTGAGGTCTTCACATGCCTTTCGTCCAACTCCGAGCACTCTGTTTATCTTGTCAACTACCATTGGTAAACAACCATAATAAGCAACACAATCAAGCGGAAAATAAAAGTGATCTATAAATAGGAGTTTTAATTTTCTAGGACTCCTCTGGTCATGAGAAAAATAACCAAGGAGGTTTTGGTGGATGTGGGTCAAGGGGAAGTTTTGAATTGTGAGAATGATGGAAATGATGATCCTTTAAGATGTCAACAGAAAATATTTTTATAAAAATGAGTGGATGTACCCAACAAATATGGCATGATTTTAGAAACATGTGGAAAGTGGTTTCACTGGATTTGGAGTTGTGAGGAATTACCTATGATTTTCCTAAGATGGAATAATGGAAAAGGGGAGCTACTTATTTGGTCAAGCACGATAGGTGCATGACAAAATTTTAAACTTGGCCAGACAAATAGGGCATGATATTTAGAGCCTTTGGGAATTTGAATCACTCCATTTGGAGTTGATATGAGTGCTCTAGGAATTTACAATGTGGACTCTTAATAGCTCAAATTTTAATTTGAATAAGAATAGGGAAGATACTGATGGTGAAAAATTATGGGGGTTGCACCATTGGATAGGTGGTATTTCTAGGAGTATGTAGAAATTTGAATCATCAAATTTGGAGTTTCCTAGAATAAAATATGGATTTTACAAGTCTACAGAAATAAAAAAGGAGGATATACCTGTGCGCTATCTAGCGCACACGGCGAAGGATAAGAAGACGGGCCGGCCCATCATCCTGGCCACGTGGGAGGCCGGCGACGTCGAAGGAGCCTTCCCACAGGGCGCTTCCATCGCAGGAAAACGGAGACGATGGGAGCCGTGTCCACTTAACCGGCTAGGCTCGGCCCTCTGGTCACTGACAGGGGGCCCCGCTCGTCAGGTTCATCCTCCACCTCCCGCTTGAATGGAGCAGGGCAGGGGAGGAGGACCGAGCGCTCGTCGACGCTGTCCCCAGCGGCTCCGGCCACCTCCAGCGATGGCCGAGCAACCTAAGGGCTCGGCATGGGTCCCGCATTCGCCTGGGTGCCTCATATTCGCAAGGGAGCACCAGGGAGGGGAGACCTCGACTACGGTAGAGGTCGGCGATGGGCGGTAGTGGCAGCAGCGCTTCCGCCAACTGGACAGATGAGAGAGGAGCGGGAAGGAGCGCAGAGGTGATGGAGGGTCCTGGAGAGGCTCAGGGAAGCAGGGGGAAGCCGCTGTGACCGGGTTTTGAGCGGAGCCGCCGGTGGGGCTTCGGCCATGGAGGGGAAGGAGGGCACAAGAGGAAGGGGGACCGGTCTAGGGGCTTCGTAGGAGAGAGAGGGAGAGAAATGATAAGAAAGGGGGCTTGGGAAGGGCCTTATATGGCCGAGCCGAGGTCCACCACGGGCCACTCCCAGGGGAGGTGCTCGGGCGTGCCCGGCAGGGGAGAGAGGAGGGTAGGGGAGGAGGGGCCCAACCGTGTGGCATGGCGAGGACGTCGAGGCGACCTCGGGAGACACCACCATGGCACCCAAGGTTGTCGGATGGCTTGGATTGGGCAAGCTACAGTGTGTGGATGCACTGTAGCATGCTCCAGAGCGCGAGCCTTGCATGCCAAGGCATGTCTTTGGCATGTAGGGTGCGGCCACTGGTGTCTAGGGCATCTAGGGGGATAAAGAAGTTCTATGTGGCCTTGGATGCCCTGGGTAGCTGATATAATATGAGAGAGAGAGGAAAACCTTGCTGTCCAGGGGGTAAACGGGGGTTTTTACCACATCAACCCTTGATCTATGACCATGGGATTTTTACTGGAGGTAGAAGGGGGCCAGGTGGAGGTGTGGTAAAAACCTTGGCTCAAGGAGAATGATTTTGCCCTCCCAATTATTGATCCCCAGAATAGGACAAAAGGTGTTTGATGCAATTTTGAGCTAGCAAAGAGATGCTCATCAATATGAAACTTAAAAGGACTTGATAATAGGTACAAGTGAGGTTGATCACTAAATTTGAACTCATTTGAAGAAGGTTGCCAATGTAAACTTGGTAAACCCTAGAAATGGGCAGAAATGCATTTGCTTAGATCTAGCTATGCAAATCCATTCCCCTTGATGCACCACTTGATGTGATGACATATTTTGGCCATTATAGCATGCCCAAAAAGTTTGGGACTAAATGGGGAAACTTGATAATGCAAGAATCTCCAACTCTTGAAATCGGCATAAATGGGTTTGAGGGGATTTGGATAGGTTAATCTGTTCTCCTTGATGCACCACTTGGTGTGGCTGCATTATTGGAGGATTAGAACATGTCCACAAATTTTGGGAACAATAGGGGACAATTGGCAATGTAGAGTAGCTCAAATTTGGATCTGGACAGAGAGGGTTTTGGGATATTTTGGTGTACCAAAACAGTTGGGATTTATATGAAACTTGGCAAGATTACCACATATATCACATGTGACATGCTAGAATTTTCCTGAATTTAATTGAGAAAATTTCTTATAAAAATATTTCCAAACCCTGAAACAGACATAAATGGTTTTGAAGGGTTTTGTCCAATACTTCGAACATGACCATGCCTTGAAACCCTTATATATGGACAATATATGCCCACTGAGCTTTCCTAAATTTTCCTAAATATTTTTAAAGCATTTAAATAATTTTTCCCTATAAAATACCATTTCTGGACTTAAGAAAAAGCTTTTAAATAAAATATGAAAATAATAATTTGTGGTTTTGGAAAGTTATACATATAGTGGGTCTCAAATAAAGCATTTGGGGAAAAAGGATCCACCCAATTTGGGGACTTGCAGTGCAAATCTCAAATCAGGGGGTTTTGCAAACCTAATTTGAATAAAAACCTTTTTTGGCCAAAATAATATTTTGTAAATATATAATTAATTCTTATTCACATGGCATGATCATTGGACAAGAGTGGGGATCAAGGAAAATAGTTTTGTGAGTAGGAGGGATTTTATGAATATAGAGCACTAGCAAGCAATCAGACAATCAGCAATCAAGTCAAGCATAACAAGCACACAAAAGTTTTACTTGGCCCTGATTTTTGAGTCATGATAACTTAGTCATGAGGCAAATCACAGGGTGTGACAATTCACTAGATGGCTTCTCTCATGATGGCAAGTATTACGATGGGTGAACAAATTACTGTCGAGCAATTGATAGAAAAGCGAATAATTATAAATATGTCCAAGGCAATGATTATGCATATAGGCATCATGTCCGTGACAAGTAGACCGAAACGATTCTGCATCTACTACTATTACTCCATACATTGATCGACTCCTGCCTGCATCTAGAGTATTAAGTTCATGAAGAACAGAGTAATGCATTAAGCAAGATGACATGAAGTAGAGGGATAAACTCAAGCAATATTATGAAAACCCCATATTTTTACCCTTGATGGCAACAATACAATACGTGCCTCGCTACCCCTACTTTGTCACTGGGTGAGGACACCGCAAGAACTAAGCACTTCTCCTATTGCAAGAATTACCAATCTAGTTCGCCAAACCAAACCATTAACTCGAAGAGACTTGTAAAGATATGAAATCATGCATATAAGAACTTAGGAAAGACTCAAATAACATGGATAATCTGAACATAAACCCACAATTCATCGGATCTCGACAAACACACCACAAAAGAGTATTACATCCGAATAGATCTCCATGAAGATCATGAAGAACATGGTATTGAGAAGCAAAGAGAGAGAAGAAGCCATCTAGCTACTAGATATGGACCTGTAGGTCTATGGTGAACTATTCACGCATCATCGGAGGGGCAATGGAGTTGATGTAGATGCCCTTCGTGATCGAATCCCCCTCCGAAAGATTACCGAAAAAGGCTCCAAGATTGGATCTCTTGGGAACGGAGGCTTCTGGCGGCGAAAAAGTGTTTTCGTGGCTCGTTATGATAATGATGGAATATTTGGGTATTTATAGGTCGAAGATTAGGATTAGGGGAGTTGCCAGGGGCCCACAAGCCTGTCCGACGCAAGTGGACCCCCTGGCCATGGCTAGCGGGCCTGTGGCCCCGTTGCAGCTCCTCTGCCTTGGTTCTCAAGTCTCGTGGCTTCCTTTTATTCCAGAAAAATTCATTCCGGAGGTTTTATTCTGTTTGGACTCCGTTTAATATTCCTTATCTGCGAAACTCAAAAACAAGGAAAAAACAGAAACTAGCACTAGGCTCTAGATTAATAGGGTAGTCCCAAAAATAATATAAAACAGCATATTAATGCTTATAAAACATCCAAAACAGATAATATAATAGCATGGAACAATCAAAAATTATAGATACGTTGGAGACATATCACTTCTCACCGGTAACAAACCCCAAGTTGGATACTTTTGAGTATTCGGCTCCAAGTGTTACATTCTCTATAAGCATCGATATGCTAAATTTTCTCCTAAATCTCATGAAGGTTTCTTACTTGGTTATGGATCGAACTCTCACCGTTACCGTTTCTACAACAACTTCACTCAAAAAGTTGAAGAGTCGGTAGATGTGAAGTTTGATGAGTCTAGTCGTTCACAAGTCAAACAGTTGCCAAATGATGTAGGTGATAAAGATCCTTCGGAAGCTATCCAAGACTTGCCCATCGGCAAGATTCGGCCCACAAAGGTGAACGAAAGTACTTCATCAACCCAAGTGGAAGCTCCTACTTTAGAACAAGGCTACCGACAACATGACATGGAAGCATCCACAAGTGGTACACGACGAGATGAAGAGGAGGAGGAAGTACATCCTGAAGATCCACCACAACCTCCTTCACCACCACCTCAAGGGAACGACACATTCAACAACAACAAAGACGAAGGAGATGATGATGAAGAAGAAGCTCCACCATCCAACAATCGGAAGCTGGCCTGAGTTCGAGCACAAGTGACCAAGAACCATCCCCTAAACCAAATCTTTGGTGATATACGAACCGGGAGGATAACTAGCTCTAAAACTCGCTTGGATAACTTTTGTGAGCATTATTCTTTCAACTCTAGAATTTAACCTTTGAAGGTAGAACAAGCTCTTGAATACGCGGATTGGGTGAACGCTATGCATGAAGAGCTTTACAACTTCGAAAGGAACGGAGTGTGGACACTCGTGGAGAAACCCAAGGACGAGCAAAATGTCATCGGCACGAAATGGGTTTTTTCGCAACAAGCAAGATGAAGACAGTCAAGTCATATGCAACAAGGCTTGTCTCGTAGCTCAAAGATATATGCAAGTCGAAGGTATGGACAAGGGTGATACTTACGCCCCTGTTGCTAGACTAGAAGCCATTCGAATTCTTCTTGCTTATGCTAATCACCATGATATCACGCTTTACTAAATGGACATTAAAAGTGCATTCTTAAATGGTGAGATTGAAGAAGAGGTCTATGTTAAGCAACCACCTGGTTTTGTAAATCCTAAGAAACCTGTCCACGTTTACAAACTTTGCAAAGCTTCATATGGACTTAAGGAAGCTCCTCACGCTTGGTATAAATGCCTAACAAAACTTCTTATTGAAAAAGGATTTGAAATTGGTAAAATTGATGCAACCTTATTCACAAAGAGAGTTAATGGTGAATTATTTGCGTGCCAAATTTATGTGGATGATATTTTCTTTGGATCTACTAACCCACAATTCAGTGAGAAATTTGGAAGGTTGATGTCAAAGAAGTATGAGATGTCTATGATGTGTGAACTCAAATTCTTTCTTGGTCTACAAATCAAGAAAACGAGAGAAGGTACATTCATATCTCAAACAAAGTACACCAAGGACTTAATCAATAAGTTCAACATGCAAGAGTGCAAAGGCATGAAAACTCCCATGCCCACTAGCGGACGCGATGATCTCACTAAGGAGGGTGAACCGATTGATCAAGAGGTTTATCGATCAATGATTGGTTCATTGCTTTATCTATGTGCCTCTCGTCCCGATAGTATGCTTAGTGTTTGCATGTGTGCTAGATATCAACTTGCACTTGAAGAATGTTATCTTAAGGCTGTGAAACGTATTGTGAGATACTTGATTCATACACCAAACTTTGGCATTTGGTATCCCAGGGGATCTTCCTTTAATCTTGTTGGCTACTCCGACTCAGACTATGTCGGTGACAAGGTTGATAGAAAATCCACCTCGGGTACATGTCAATTTCTTGGTAGATATCTTGTGTCTTGGTCTTCCAAGAAACAAAACTCGGTATCTCTATCTACCGCCGAAGCTGAATATATTGCTGCCGGATCATGTTGTGCGCAATTGTTATGGATGACACAAACGCTTAAAGATTTCGAATCTATGTTAAAAATGTGTTGTTACCTTCTGACAATGAAAGTGCTATTAAGATTGGTCATAATCCCGTGCAACATTCTCGAACCAAGCATATTCAAATTTGAAATCATTTCATTCATGATCATGTTGCCAAAGGAGATATTGATCTTAAACATGTTCGTACTAACAAGCAATTGGTCGATATCTTTACTAAGCCACTTGATGAAAAAGTGTTTTGCCACTTGAGGAGTGAGTTAAACATCATTGCTGCTTCAAACTTGAGCTAAGCTCACTCGGATGCATGCAAGGGGATGAGCTTCATTGATTATTCCATGCTATTACCTTGAATATCATATCTTGGAATTCTATGCTCCCTTGTCTTGCATCTAACCCTTTTGTAGGTACTTGGAAGAACTACACTCCACAAGATTGCCATCGACTCTTATCTTGAGCAATCTTGTCATGACCAAGTATCCACAACCTCGCTTTGATGATGGAAGGAAGAAGACAACAAAACATATCCTTGGCATATATCCCTTAATTGCTTAATCTCAAATTGGTATCATGTCATTTGTATATATCATGTTTTCCTTGTGTGACTAACCTATGTAGGTGAAGAGTGAACGAAAACAACAAGGATTTCTCGCAACTCAAGATTATCTTCATCAACTTTGAGCATCCTCATCAAGTTCACCTAGAATCTACATCAACAACATCACTTAAAGGTATGTATTCATATCCTTGGAAAAAGGCTTTACTCCAAGTCATGAGCTAAAGCAACTCAAGTGATATGAAGACATTAAAATGCTTAATCGAAAAATGGTAACCCCATTTTGAGCTTAACGATGAGTATGACCTATGATCAGGCATTCTTGCTTGGCTCCTAAGTCAATATACTCTAATATAGGTGACCTAGTCATCGCCCATCATCTAGTTAAGTTTTTGGTTGGTTCACTCTCAAATCGCAAAATTTCTTGGAACCACTCAAATCTTTTCTAGTTGATACCTCTCTATAAACTACTCGCAATTTGATTTTCATTCACACCTTAGTCTTTTGTTCAAATTGTCACTTTTTCCAAGTATGGAAATTCAAAAAATTTGTAAATTCATCCAAGTTTCCGAGTTACACCTCGGAGCCTCCGATGCAAAGAACTCGGTTCTACCGATTTAGTAGATGAGCTGCATAACATTACCTCGGTATCACCGACAAATCTATATCGGAGCCACCGACTTTCTGTCATATTTATGTTTGTGCTTGTAGTTGTAAATATTGCTTGTGTTACTTTATGTATTTTCTCCATCCTTCGATGATCCCTTATAAAAAAGGGGAGAAATACATTCAAGGATCCCTAACTTAAAGGAGGAGAAGTTCTCCAAGATCTTAGTGTATCCAGAGGGAGAGGGATTAGTTTCAATGATTCCCTCAATTTTTTCTCCTGTTTTTCATTTTCTATGACTCCTACATTCTATGACCCTTGTTCTCAAGGTTCCAATTTTATTCAATGATCCCTTTATCTGACCCTAAGTCTGACCTTTTTGGAAACTAATGGCAAAGGGGGAGAAATATACAAAGCTTCAAAGCTAAAGAGGGAGATACATGTTTATGCAAAGGGGGGGATATAATTTAGGGGGAGAGGAGAATATCAAAGTTTATACTTATATAAACAAGGGGAGAACACCAAAGTAGGGGGAGAAAAATATGTTTTGGGGAAAGATCTGTTTATTACATTTGATTTCTCATGTTAGAATTTTCTCACCCTATCCAATCCCAATATCTACATGCTAAGATTCAGGGGGAGTGGATGTCCTACTATTTCATATCTAGGGGAGAAAACTTCTAAATGATCTTGGATACATATCAATCCTAAAGAATACTATCTTCTATATGTTCTCCATATCTTGGTATCTTTGAGTTCTATTGCATTTGATTGGTAGAATACTCTTGCATTTCCTAACATTGTTTTCTCAAGTGTGTTTCTACACTAGAATGCTCAAGAACTCAAGGTAAGTATATGCATCATATCTTTGATCAAGATGATCTCTTGCTTCTTGCACATATTGTTTGCAAGAGTGAAGTCTTGAATGAGGTTATATATCATTCACATACATTTGATGCATATAGACAAGATACAGATGACTCATTTTTATCCTTTCTACTAAATGTGTGTCCATGCATTCCAAAGCAACTATCCTTTAAATGGATTGCATACATTTAGGGGGATCAAGTCTAAGTCATGTGCCTCTCAAAGTCTTCATTATATACATACATATCTTTATTTGAAGCTTTGATTGTATGTTGTGATCAATTACCAAAAAGGGGGAGATTGAAAGCACAATGTGCTCCCTTGGTGGTTTTGATAATTCATGACAGCATACATTATCTCTTGCACTAATACTTTCATCTAGTGTATTTCAGATAAAGTCCATCAAGAGAGATGGGTTGGCAAAAAGGAGTGTGGAGAGTATCCCCGTGAAGAAGAAGGAGAAGGAATAGCATTGGCCAAGCTTCAAGCAAGGGGACTCTTCATTTTACTTTGTGAGAAATCACTTTGAGTCGATAGGAAAGCCTATACTATTAAAGGGGGTAAGGTTTTGTTGGTGAACAAAATGCTCATACATGCACAAGTGATAGTCACCACATACACCCACAAGCTCTTCCACAAAAGTTTGTCCAAAGCCAAATATTTAAAATCAGTGCAACCAACATTTTCCACTCGGTGCCACCGATTCCAAACCGTAGATAGCTCAGCCAAACCCTAGCTTTTCGATGCAACGGATTCACTATTCGGTGCCATCGAGTTAGGCTGCCAACTTTATTTTATGCAAGTTCACAATTTCGGTCCCTCCGAGATTGTTGAATCGACATCACCGAGATTGGACATTCTGATCGTTGGTCACCTTATCGGTGCAATCGAGATTCCTATATTGGTCTCAACGATATTCAAAACTTGCAACCTTTTGATCACTTCGGTACCACAGAGATTAACACATCGGTGTCACCGAGTTGGTCATTTTGTGTGTAACAGTTGTATTTTTGGAGATTCCTATATGTACCCCTTCACCGCCAGCTAATCGAAAGAGAAGCACTCAGAACTATTCCATACCTGCCACATCCAGTTTTCTGAGAGAGAACCACCTACCTTTGTGTTGAGGTCAAGATCTTCCACTCCAATCATATGGATCTTTATTTCTAGCCTCCCAAGTTGCTTTCCACCAATCCCATCTCTTCCACCAAACCAAATCTGTGAGAGAGTGATTGTGTGTTGAGGAGTCTATCATCTTGAAGCACAAGAGCAAGGAGTTCATCGTCTTACCGAGCCTATTACCTTTTGGAGGGTGGTGCCTCCTTGATTGGTTAGGTCTCTCTTAGGAGCCTCCTACTTCGTGTTGTGGAGTTGAACCAAGAAGTTTGTAAGGGCAAGGAGATCGCCTACTTCGTGAAGATCTACCCATAGTTAGGCTAGTACTTCTTGGACGGAAGCCGTTACGGAATAGTCAAGGTTACTACTTCGTGGATCCTTATGGGTGGAGCCCTCCGTGGACTCTCGCGACCTTTACCCTCCGTGGGTTGAAGACTCAATAAACGTGGATGTACGATAGCGCCACCTATCAGAACCATGGGAAAAATCTTTTGTCCTTCATGTGTTTTATCTCTCTATCTCTACACCTTACTTCCATGTGCATTGTCTTTACTTTCTGCTGCTATACTTGATGACATGCATATGTTGGGTTTCATAGACTAATTATGTATGCTAAAACTGCCAACATCTTGTCTTATGCTTGAGGTAGTTTTATATTTCTGCTTGTAGTCTATTCACCCCCCCCCCTCTAGACATACACTTCTAGTGATCCTACAAAGCTACACCTAAAGAATGTCATCTTAAGGCTATGAAACGTACTGTGAGATACTTGATTCATACACCATACTTTGGCATTTGGTATCCCAAGGGATCTTCTTTTAATCTTGTTTGCTACTCCGACTTAGACTATGTCGGTGAAAAGGTTGATAGAAAATCCACCTCGGGTACTTGTCAATTTTTAGGTAGATCTCTTGTGTCTTGGTCCTCCAAGAAACAAAACTCGGTATCTCTATCTACTGCCCAAGCTGAGTATATGGCTCCTGGATCTTGTTGTGCGCGATTGTTATGGATGACACAAACGCTTAAAGATTATCGAATCTATGTTAAAAATGTGTCATTACTTTGTGACAATGAGAGTGCTATTAAGAGTGATCATAATCCTGTGCAACATTCTCGAACCAAGCATTTCATTCATGATCATGTTGCCAAAGGAGATATTAATCTTAAGCATGTCCGTACTAACAAGCAATTGGCCGATATCTTTACTAAGACACTTGATTGAAAAGTATTTTGTCATTTGCGGAGTGAGTTGAACATCATTGATGCTTCAAACTTGAGCTAAGCTCACTCGGTTACATGCAAGGGCTTGAGCTTTCTTAATATTTCCGTGACCTCATAACTCGTTATCTTATGACATGGAATTCTATGCTCCCTTGTATTGCATCTAACATTTTTTAGGTACTTGGAAGAACTTCATTCCACAAGATTGTCAACAACTCATATCTTAAGAAATCTTATCATTGCCAAGTATCCACAACCCCTTTTGATGATAGAAGGAAGAAGACAACAAAACATATCCTTGACTTATATCCCTCAATATGTAAATCTCAACAGGTATCAAGTCATTTGGATGTATCATGTTTTTCCTTGCGTGACTTACCTTTGTAGGTGACAAGTGTACTCAAACGAGAAGGATTGCTCCCAACTCAAGATGAACTTCATCAACTTCGAACATCCTCAACAACTTCTCCTACAAGCTACGTCATCAACATCACTCAAAGGTATGTACTCGTATTCTTGATATAGCTTTACTCCAAGTCATGAGATAAAGCAACTCAAGTGATATGAAGACATTAAAATACTTAATAAAAAAATGGTAACCCCATTTTGAGCTTAACGATGAGTATGACCGATGATCAAGTTTTCTTTCTTGGCTCCTAAGTCAATATACTCTAATATAGGTGACCTAGTCACCGCCCATCATCTAGATAAGAATCTTGTTTGGTCCATTATCTTTTGCAAATTTCTTGGAACCACTCAAATCTTCTCTAGTTGATACTCTTTTGTAAAACTTTTGCATTTTGTTTGGAACAATTTCTTTTGACATTGTGTTTTTGGTAGAGGTTGAGAAGTCTCCAAGGTCAAGATCTCATTGCCAAGTTTCTGTTTTTGTCTCGGAGTAGCTGTAACATCCCAAATTTTGGAATGTTATAATAAATATTAGAATGAGTGTTTGTTTGTTTGAGTGATTGATTTGAGTGAAATTTGAAACTTTTTGAAACTTTTGAATGAGAGGGAATAAAATGACTTTCCCCTTTGTGTTTGATTTCAAATTCCTACATTTCAAATCAATGAGAGAAGATGACATGACTTCTTCAATATAAAAAGATTTGAAAATTTTAATTTGAAAACTATTTGAAAATTTCTAATATGGAGATCACTTTCATATTTGAATTTCCTATTTGAAGTTTGAAAGTATTCAAATCCCTTGAAAAAAAATGAGAGGAGTAATATGACACTCCACACCAGGGTCATTTTGTGAAGTATTTGAACCATAAAACCCAGGGGGTTATTTGAAAATTTATTGCAAAAGAATTAAAACCAATTTAGACATTTTCTGAAAATAATTTTTTTAAAGTATTTAATTTGGCCGTGGAAAAATGTTAATTAAATGGAATTTATTTCCTTGATCATTTTGGTATATAAAACTTTATTTTCTAGAAGGTTTTGAATGCCTTAATGAGTTTTCAATGCCCTGGAAAATAGAAAAGGAAACGAAATTAATGGGTTATTAAAACGGGTCAGCCCACCTGCCTTTAACCCCTCCCCAAAAACCCTCCGCACCGGCCACCGATGTCGCGCCCTCTCCCTCTCTCTCTCTCTGACGCTCTGGCCCCACCGTCCGATCCCACTAACCCTGCACTCACCTTCCTCCTTCCGCTCCCTCCATTCACTCCCGAGCAGATCTCGCCGGAGTACGATCCCCTCGACGGCTCCCTTCCTTTCTACGACCACCGAGACCACCTATAAATAGAGGAGCTCGGCCTCGTTCAATTTTTGCCCAAACCCCCAACTCTCGTGCCCCCGTGCTCACCAAAACACTCGTCGGAGTTCGACCGAGCCGCCGCGCCGTTGCCGCACCACCGCATCACCCTGACCCCCTCACCGCCTCCTGAGCCCACCACCTGCTCACACTCGCTCGCCCGCACCTCCCCATTCCCTCACCTGGACCGCAGACCCACCAGAGCACCCACGGCGAGGACCTTGCTGGAGCGGGCCACCTCCCGAATCTCTAAGAGCGCGTGCCACTCAACTCCGATGCCCCCTCGCCTCGTCGACGCCACCAACGGACGACGGAGATCCGCCGCCATCGACAGGACCTCTCAGACGCCGTCCCCGACCACTGGAGCCACCTGCACGTGCACCGCCGAGCCCCTGCCTCACTAGAATCCTCCATCGCCGGTGACCCTCCCTCTGTGAGCTCCCTCTCGCTCTCTTAGCCGTCCGATCGTAGATCTAGGGCTAGGATTAGAATTGTCATACCGATTCGGTTTATTTCGGTGAACCGGCCGTTTTTTTTTAGTTATAACCGAAACGTTTTCTTCTAAGGCCCGGCCGTCCGCTCGCTAGCTCCCGCACGCACACGGCCTCGGCCAATCACAGCATGCCACGTCACCCACTGTTCGTTAGTTAGAATTTTCATTTTTCTGTTTTTCTATTTTAAAACAGAATAGTTTCTGATTTTGTTTTCTTTATATCTTTTAT
Organism: Hordeum marinum; assembly: GCA_022496015.1. Taxonomy (NCBI): domain Eukaryota; kingdom Viridiplantae; phylum Streptophyta; class Magnoliopsida; order Poales; family Poaceae; genus Hordeum; species Hordeum marinum. The sequence goes on from CM039673.1 coordinate 202,951,893, forward strand.
GTTTTTAATTTTTTTAATTTGATTCTTTTTGCATTGTGTAACAAATTTTATCTAGTTTCTGTAGACGTAAATTTTGACCATATTTGAATAATTTAAAATTGATTTCAAACAGAATTGATTCAAATCTTATTTTCTGAATATTTTGAGTTTAAAATTTTATTTTGAGTTGATTCTTTTTGCTACCGGTCCTTAGTGATCTTAGTTATTAGTAGGTAGAATTTGAGAATTTTTAGAATATTTTAAATTGGTATTTGTAACAAAACAGATTCTGTTTTAGTTCTTGTTAGGTTTATTTCTCGTTCTTTTGTTTTAAATTGTTTCAATTTATTTTTCTTTTATATTAGTTGACAAGTTTTACTTTGTTTTCTGTTAGTAAGCAGTAGTATTTCAACCAAGTTTATTTTTATGTCATTTATTATGTTTATAGCATGAAATCAATTCTAGTTTCATAATAACTTGCAAATTGTTTTCCTTGCTAGTTGGATTTCCTATTTGAAATTATTTTCATAAATTGTTTTATAAGTTTTATTTTTTGTTAACTTAGTTGTTATGTATTTTGTTTTCTGTTATTTTTAATATTTTATTTGTTTTACTTGTTGTTAACTTATGGTGCTTAGTGTGTTGTTTTCATAGTTCTTACTTGTTCTTCAAAAGTAATTCTTTTTACTAAGTAAAATATTTACTAAAATACTTTTGTCATACTTTACTTTGTTTTTGTTTTTTGTTTTACTTTTGAAAATATGATTTAACTGTAGAGAAACCCACTTTTGGTTGATTTAATGTAGTTTTGTTGATTTTAACTTTTGTCTTAAGTATTTCCTTCATAACAACCTTGTTGTTTTTAGTTTTGTGTTTCCTATTGGAGTGTTAGAATTGATTCCTAGAATGATTGCTTATATGTATGCAATGTTTGATTGTATAGATTTTCATCGGAGAGTGACGAATAGTCTATCAAGTTATTTCTGAGAGCAAAATTATCTTCATCAACAGTACAGGCAAGTTCACTTTGACCATTTTGTTCATACCTATGTTTTATTGCATGTAGTGACATCATTCAATAAATCCCTCCCGTAGTGTTATTGAAATTCTTGTAGTTGAGTAGAATGCATGAAGTAGGAACCCACCACTTGTTACTAAAGCCCCGAGAACATTAGTTATTTTTATGCTATGCTAAAGTAGACAGGGTCTGGTATGAGTGTTCGTGAGTGGTGTGAGAAGGAGGACTCTACGTCAAGACGACAACTTCATGAAGGCATCTTCAAGTCCTGCATCTTCAAGACCTCAAGACATTCGAGACTCGAGAAACAAGATTTCAATACACACTACTGGGTGAAGGATGGTTGATTGGGCATCCCTGGAGTAACCAGTGGATGGCCGGGATGCATGGAGAAGCGCCATGATATCTTGCGGAAAGCTTCACCCAGACTCAAAGAGACGGATGAATACTTCATGCCCGGAAGCTTACCTGTGTAGCCACAAGTCATTATGGGCTCTAGCTTGGTTGATATTTGTTGTGACTCTGGCTGGGCAATGCTACGAGATGTAGTCGACGTTAGGAATGGATGGGCATTGACAGTAGTCAGGGAAACACTCTGAAAGACCATGTTTCGTTCATCCAGTTCTAAAACACCCGGCAGTGCGAGGACTTACAAGGAGGAAACGAATCTTGTGGGTAAAGTACACAACACTCTGCAGAGTTAAACCTAATCGATTAGTCGTGTCCCCGGTTATGGACAATTTGAGCCTCTAGACTTGGATCTATCTCTGAACTCTCAACACTGGACTGATAATTAATTGTGGGCAACTTATGATACTTGTGGGCATTTAGACATCGGTTGGCGGAACCATGTCATGTTAGGTAACTCTATAGTGAAAACTTCTGATATTCCTTTGTTGTAGGAAAATAAAATAAAATCAGCTTTTATGCAAAAACTCAGACACAGAGCCACAAAGCCTTACTGCATATAGAATAGTTTTTATCTTCTATTCTACTATGGTGATCTTGCTGGTACATTCAATGTACTGACCTACACGGCTGCAACGTCTCATGTTGCAGATACTCATCTACGACGGGTAAGAGTACGATTCAAGGTTACGGTCTGCACTCAACCTGCCGTTGGTGTTATTGGGACTCCACTCTCGTTGACTGTTTCCGCTAAGATTTTAAGGTATATATCAACTTTACGTTAATTACATGTGATTGCACTTTGATATATACATCGATGTACTGTGTGTGCCAGCATACTGATCTAGGGATGGCACAGAACACACAGAGGCTTGACTCGTTTTGAGTCGGGTCGCTACAGTAGCCGATACAAATACCTCCGTTCTACCGATTTAGCAGATGAGCTCTAAAACTTCATCTTGGTTCCATCGATTTATATGTCCCAGAGTCACCGTTTTTTTAAGTCTGTGTTTCTTTACTGACTTTTCAATTGGTATCTTTCTAGTGATGTCCTTGTTACTTCAATGATCCCTTATTTTAAAAAAAACTTAGGGGGAGAAACTTTATTCAAGGATCCCTTACTCAAAGGAGGAGAAGTTCTGCAAATCCTCAGTTTATCCAAAGGGAGAGACAATATTTTCAATGATTCCCTCCTTGTTTCTCATGATTTCCATATTCTATGAGTCTTACTTTCAATGACCCTTGTTCTCAAGGATCCCTTCTTATTCCGTGATCCCTATATCTGACCATGTGTTTGCCTTTTTGGAAATTAATGCCAAAGGGGGAGAGAGATACAATGCTTCAAAGCTAAAGAGGGAGATACATGCTTATGCCAAGGGGGAGATATAATTTAGGGGGAGAGGAGAATATCAAAAGTTAGTACTTAACAAGGTAAAATACCAAAGTAGGGGGAGAAAATATGTTTGGAGGAAAATATGCTTATTTCATCTTAGATCTTTTCTCAACCTATCCAATCCCAATATCTACATACTAGGATCAGGGGGAGAGGATGTCCTACATTTTCATATCTGAGGGAGAAGGTTCTAAATGATCTTGGAGACATATCAATTCTAAGGAATACTATCTTCTATATGTTCTCCATATCTTGGTACTTTTGAGTTCTATATCTTTTGATTGGTAGAATACTCTTGTGTTTCCTAACATTGTTTTCCCAAGTATATCTCTACTACTAGAATGCTCAAGTGCTCAAGGTAAGTATATGCATAATATCTTTGATCTAGATGATCTCTTGCTTCTTGCACATATTGTTTGCAAGAGTGAAGTCTTGATCAAGGATACATCTCACTCATATACATCTGATGCATATAGCCAAGATACACATGACTTCTTCATGTCTGTTCTACTACATGTGTGTCCGTGCATTCCAAAGAAACTATCCTTTAAAGGGATTGCACACATTTAGGGGGAGCATGCCTAAGTCACGTGCCTCTCAAAGTCTTCATTATAAACATGCATATCTTTATTTGAAGATTTGATTGTATGTTGTCATCAATTACCAAAAAGGGGGAGATTGAAAGCACAGTGTGCTCCCTTGGTGGTTTTGTTAATTCATGATAACATACATTGTCTCTTGGACTAATACTTTCATCTAGTGTATTTCAGATAAAGTCCATAGAGAGTGATGGGTTGGCCAAAAGGAGTGTGAAGAGTATCCCCAAGGAGAAGAAGAAGAAGGAATAGCATTGGCATAGCTTCAAGGAAGAGGACTCTACATTTTATCTTTTGTGAGAAATCACTTTGAGTCCATAGGAAAGCCAACACTATTAAAAGGGGGTAAGGTTTTGTTGGTGAACAAAATGCTCATACGTGCACAAGTGATAGTCACCACATACACCCACAAGCTCTTCCACAAAAGTCTTTCCAAAGCCAAATATTCAAAATTGGTGCAACCAACACTTTCCACTGGGTGCCACCGATTCCCAAACCTAGACAGACTCAGCCAAACCCTAGCCACTTTGGTGCAACCGATTTTGTTTCGGTGCCATCGAGTTTGGGTTGCCAACTTTCTCTTACGCAAATTCACAATATCGGTTCCACCGAGATTGTTGGATCGGTATCACCAAGATTGGGCAATCTGACCATTGGTCACTTTATTGGTGCAACTGAGTTCCCTATATCGGTCTCACCAAGATTTAAAAGTTGCCACCTTTTGATCACTTCGGTACCACCGAGATTAACACATCGGTGTCACCGAGTTGGTCATTTTGTGTGTAACGGCTGGATTTTTGGAGATGCCTATATATACCCCTCCACCACCACTCACTCGCAAGAGAAGCACTCAGAACTGTTCCCCACTCATACCTACTGATTTTTTGAGAGAGATCCGCCTACTCATGTGTTGAGATCATGCCATTCCATTCCTACCATATGAATCTTGATCTCTAGCCTCCCCAAGTTGCTTTCCACCAATCCCATCTCTTGCACCGAGCTATATCTATGAGAGAGTGATTGTGTGTTGAGGAGTCTATCATCTTGAAGCACAAGAGCAAGGAGTTCATCGTCTTACCGAGCCTATTACCTTTTGGAGGGTGGTGCCTCATAGATTGGTTAGGTGTCGCTTGGAAGCCTCCTACTTCGTGTTGTGGAGTTGAACCAAGAAGTTTGTAAGGGCAAGGAGATCGCCTACTTCATGAAGATCTACCCATAGTGAGGCTAGTACTTCGTGGATGGAAGCCGTTATGGAAAGGTCAAGGTTTCTACTTCGTGGACCTTTATGGGTGGAGCCCTCCGTGGAATCTCGCGACCGTTACCCTCTGTGGGTTGAAGACTCCATAAACATGGATGTACGATACCACCACCTATCGGAACCACAGAAAAAAATTGTGTCCCTCATGCGTTTGATCTCTCTATCTCTACTCCTTACTTCCATGTGCAATGTCTTTACTTTCCGCTGCTATACTTGATGACTTGCATGTGTAGGGTGTTCTGAATTTGCTATGTATGCTAAAACTGCCAACGCTTGATTTATGCTTGAGGTAGTTTTAAATTTCTGCAAATAGTCTATTCACCCCCCTCTACACATACACTTCTAGTGATCCCGCAACATGGCCCACCTCATCAGCTAGGCGTGCCCTCGCGCGGCTACACTCAAGACAAGGCCCTTGCGAGGACCCTAGTGATGAGGACATGACTACCTTCGATACGACCAAAAATGTTGCATACATGCATATTTGTGAGGTGATTTCTTATAAGAATTATGCAATAATTTATTTATGTTATCCGGAACAAAAATACTTCACCTATTTTTATTTTATGCCTAAATGCAGAATGGTCGAACACTTGTATGAACCACGTGTGATGACAAAGGAAGACGAAATGGTTGGGTGCTATTCAAGAGGTCCTCTAATGTCAAAGGAAACAATTAGGTATTGTTCAAGAAGTTCTCTCACGTCACTTTTAGCCAAAAGAAGATGGAGTCCAAGTCTCTCACGTTCCGGACTCAGATTCGGACTGTACAGACACACCTATCTCAAAACACCAACAACTTTTTCATACGGACTCGGAATTGGGTGATTCTTTTTTTGATGGAAACTGGATTTCATATGCGTTCCAGCCCGGTTGGAATAACCTTAAAATCCATCCGTATCGCGAAGATATAGATGAAACAATATGACGTTGCATCAGAATCCGAGTCAAACTACAAGTCCAAAGGTGTTGCATCACCTCCACTTGGGCCCATGGGCCTTGTACGACCTAGGGTTGGTTTTAGGGTGTCTTGGGACGTCTTCCCACCTCCTTGGATTCCATCCCTTGCTCCTATATAAGTAGATCAATCTAGTAGCTTTTCTTTTAGGGTTTTGTTTAGTTAAAAGTTAGCCATTGCAACTTCGTGTACTTCATTTGTGTCCAACGACCAGACCAAGACCGCTTTCGGAACCTCACCATTATCAATACTTAATTTATATTCGCAATATTCAGATTGCATTATCATATTCTTGCTTGTTCTTCGATTGTTTGCAGGAATAAACCTTCGTGGTCAGGTTGATCATGCTCCGGCGTGGTCAATAACCTCTTGGAGATTGGTTTAGCGATTGCTAAGGCACAATGTCGTGCACGTTTGTAGTCGGATCGTTAAAGTCATCTCCACCAAATCGATAGTTATTATCTCATCGAAAGATTAGGGCCCTCGCCTCTATCAAGAAAAAAAGTGAGAGAGAAAAAAGAGAAGAAGAAAATAGAGAGAAGAGAAAAAAATCGGATCTACCTAGACTCAATCTCGTATGTGAATTCGGATTGAAATCTGTTTTGCACAGTGTTCAGTAAAACAAGCGTATCTTCCTCATACGAACTCGGAATTGAGTGATTCTTTTTGCATACGAAAGCTTGAGTCAGTAGCATTCTTGAGAAAAAATATCAGAAATTTGACATAATATTTTCTATAGGAAAGCTGAAGAGAGAGTTTTGTATATCTTGCTTGTCGGTCATTTATCATCATTGTCTTTACTGCCATTGTGATCTTCACTTATATCTTGCTGTCGAGAGCTAATTCATATCATCCCTTGCTGCTATTTGTCCTACGTTGTGACTCCATTAGTGTTCTAGGTTCGCGTCTCTAGTACGGTCTAGCCTAGGACCAGCACAGTACCGTCGTTAAGCGTTTATTCAACATTGCATCTCTGAATTGATTATTACTAATCTTTTGCTACCATATATTAAGCCTTCCAAGCTTCACATATTTCTACATCGTGTATACATACGTTCACCTGGTAATCGCTTTACCCAATCTTTGGAGATATTGACACCGTCGGTTGCCGATCGCCACCTGCTGCATGGTAAGAATTTGTAAGACATTGATATTTGCTTTATTGTGAGAGTTTTACCACCACATCCTAGTAGTTCATAGGAACAATATACTTGGATCTTTGTTTCTTGTTTCTACTAGTCATGATAGGATCCAGAGTTGTCAGTTCATGGGCTTCTTCGATCATGGGAGACGTGCCACCACAAAAACCGATACGAGAGATGCAAAGAGATCCAAATGCACATGATCAGGTTAATGTTTCTATACCTCCATTTAATGGCCGATTTAGACCTGCTTTATATATTGAGTGGGAGTTTGAAATAAATGAACCATGCACCTCGGCAACCTTCAAGCGGAAGCCTAGCGAGGGAGTCGGCCACGACCGTCAATCACATATGACCTCTAGTCCAGGCTATCGCCTATTTAAGACTGAACCCGCACGGAAGTCCGGCCAAAGTTTCCGCTACGGCCCCAAACGATGTGCGCAGGGTTCCCAAGCCCACCATTCGGGTGACCCTTGGTACCTCGTGCCACTGTCTACCGCGTCGTAACCCACCCCTAGGGTTAGCGCTACGCACGGCCTCCAGCATGCTATAAACACCAGAAACTACTTGCAACTCCTGGCTAAGGACTAAGCGACTGATAAGTCGAGAGGGGTCGAGTTACCAGAACCCAATGTGTGGTAGTAACTAGTCTTGGATCACAAACACGGAACTCAGTTCCTAAGAACGGTCCCAATGAGACAACCCGCTATGTGCTCCTACATAGCCACTCATCGCTACCTTTACCAAATCGGGTTCATCATAAGCTTATCACATCGGAACAACAATGTTTCACTCTAGTTCATCACCCAGATGAATCAAACCTGACACAACTCTAAGCATAGCAGGCAAAGTAAGCTAAGCACATCATGGCACAAGCATCTACCAGGTATGCTAGGTTGCAAGGTTTAGCTATTTACTATGACAATGACAGGTCATGCATAAGAATAGGTTCATCTACCGTGTATGACAGACAAGTGAACATTTGTCCTAATGCAATAAACAAGAGCAGGAGCAAGAGAGTGGGATGTTATTGGAATGATCAAGGGGGGTTGCTTGCCTTGCTTGGTAGCGGAAAAGTTCTCTCCTTCGTTAGAATACTCGGAGGTATCTTCAGAAGTAGGGCCTACCGCAATGTAGATAAGTAGCAATCAATACACGCAAGTGCAACAATATGATGCATGATCATGCCATGGCAGCATGTATGGATGAGCTAATGCAGCGTTGTCCAAGTTAATTCGAAGTGAGTTTGAATATAGGTTCAAAATCGTTCTTCATTTCAATTTCCATATTTTAACCTATTAGCAAATGTCAATGTTCTTCTACATAGGTTGCTCTAACATGCATGATAATGGCACCATTTGATTCATTGGATTTTTCTAATAAATTTTCATATATAAATTATTTTCATCTGATTTACAGATTAATTTATATGAATTTTTAAAGTTTTAAATAATTTTTGGAATTATTTTTAAACTGGAAAAGGATTAATGGCGTCAGCCTGACGTCACCACGACGTCAGCTGGTCGGCTGACCAGGCCAGGTCAAACCTGACGTGCGGGGCCCGCACGTCAGTGACACGGCCCTAAACTCCGTGCTAGGGGTTTGACCCACCCTGGGGCCCACTGGTCAGTGGCAGGAGGCCTAATTAATCAGGGGGATTAGCCCCTGATGCTGGCCATGTTGGCGCCCACCGGAGCGGGGCCGGCGGCGACCATCCGCACGGCGGCGACTCGCTGGAATCGCGCCTCCAGCGACCATTTGGCACGTGGAGGGCAGCGGGAGATAGCCCGTGCACGCGCGCGTCTAGCAGGGCTGCAGAGGGGGCTCGGGGGCCACCGGAGACGACGGCCACGTCGAGCTAAGCAGCGGCGACGGCTCGGGCAGGACCGGCTACGGCGCTACGGGCTGCGGGAGGCAGAGCTAAGGGCGGCTACGGGCTCCTAGGAGCTCTACGAGCACGAGCCCATGGTTGGGAGCGAGCTTTGGCCGCTATGGCCACGGCCGGCGGCGAGCTCCGCTCGGCTCTGGTTGCAGATGGGACTAGAGGAGGGGAACGGCATAGGGACCAAGGGAAACGGACCGGGGCCTCACCGGAGGGTCTTCTGGCACCTTGGCGTGGTCGGGGACGCACGGGAGATGGTGAATCGGCGGCATCTTCAGTCCGGGGAGGAAGAACAGAGGAGAGGAGGAAGAGAGGAATGGCAAGGGGGAAATGGGCTCGGGCGGCGGCCGAGCCTATCCTCTCGCCAGCGCGACGAGGAGGCGGCTAGGCAGGCCGGGAGGAGGTGGCCAACGCGCGGCCACGGCCGGCCGTGGGGGTGGCACGCAGCTGCTTCTCCTCCTGGCAGGAGGAAGAAGACGCTGCTGCCCCCCGTCGACTGGGCCTCTTCTTCAGATAAGCCCAGGTGGGCTTTTCTTCCCCCATTTTCTTTATTTTATTTCTTTCCTAATTTCTGACATTTGTTTTATTTTATTTTCAGGCACATATGCTATTTTAAAATATCCCAAATATTTTATATATTGAGGTTTGAATATTTCAAACTTATCTAAAAAGTTTCAGGATATTTTGACAACTAAAATAATTATAATGCTTTATTTGATATTTTCAGAAGCTTTAACATTTATTTTTAAATTGCTTCAGTTGTTCAAATATTTAAAATGGCCCTGTTATAATCATGTCCATATTTATCAGACATGGGGAACATTTTGGTAGGGCATTTTGGATTTGTTGAATTTTCACCAACTTGAATTATTTTTATTCAATGTGAGCTTGGGGTTTCTTTTAATCCCCATTTCATATTGATGCAAAATTGAAACATGAGGCAAACACATGCTATCCTATGACATCTAGCTAGGGATATGACAACTCACCCCCACTCAAAAGAATCTCGTTCCGAGATTTTGAAGTCGTCGGGAAGAGCGCGGGGTACTCTAGTCGAAGACGATCTTCTCTTTCCCATGTGGCCTCCTTCTCAAAATGGTGTGACCAATGAACCTTGAGAAACTTGATGTTCCGACGCCGAGTGGTACACTCAGCTTGATCAAGAATACGAATAGGGTATTCTCGATATGTAAGGTTATCTTGGAGATCAAGCGCTTCGTGGTCTACCTCATGGACAGGGTCCGAGAAGCAACGCCTGAGTTGCGAGACGTGGAAGACATCATGAACCTTGGAAATATGCGACGGAAGTTCCAATTGGTAGGCAACCTCTCATCGTTTAGCAAGAATGCGAAAAGGTCCAATGTAGCGAGGAGCCAACTTGCCCTTGATACCGAATCGATGGATACTCTTCAGAGGTGTAACCCGAAGGTAAGCCTTCTCATCAACTTCATAGGTCACAGCCTTATGATGGCAATCATATTGGCTCTTTTGACGAGATTGGGTTGTTTTCAACTTTTCACGAATAATGCGAACTTGCTCCTCTGCATCCTGGATCATATCCGGGCCAAAGAGTTGCCTCTCTCCGGTTTCTGACCAGTTAAGTGGTGTTCGACACCTTGGTCCATAGAGAACTTCAAAAGGGGCTTTGCCCAAGCTTGATTGATAACTATTGTTATATGCAAATTCGGCAAATGGAAGACATTTCTCCCAATTCATACCGAAGGATATAACACAAGCTCGGAGCATGTCTTCAAGGATTTGATTGACTCGCTCAACTTGACCACTTGATTGCGGGTGGAAAGCGGTGCTAAAGGATAGATGAGTCCCCATAGCGGTTTGAAAACTTTCCCAAAATCGGGAAGTAAAGATACTTCCACGGTCTGAGTTAATCTCCAAAGGAACACCATGAACAGAACTATTTGAGAAACATATAACTCCGCTAGCTGGCTAGCAGTTATACTCTCCCGAACAGGAAGAAAATGAGCCACTTTGGAAAGGCGGTCAATGACCACAAAGATAGCATTATTCCCTCTCTTGGTCCTGGGAAATTCGGTAATGAAATCCATACCGACCTTATCCCATTTCCATTCGGGAATAGCTAAAGGTTGAAGGGTGCCAGCGGGCCTTTGATGTTCTGCTTTCACGCGACGACAAACGTCGTAGTTAGCAACGAACTGGGCAATTTCTCTCTTCATCCTAGTCCACCAGAACCTCTGGCGTAGGTCCTGATACATCTTGGTACTACCCAGATGAATTGCGAGGGGAGAATCATGAGCCTCCTTAAGGATCAATTGTCGTAGATGTTGCTTCTTCGAGATCACCAAGCGGTTCTCAAAGAAAACAGCACCTCGATCATCTACCGAGAAGCATCTAACATTACCCTTCTTAATGTTTTTCTTGATCCGAGATATCCCGGCATCATGATTCTAGGCTTCTATAATTTGATCCGTAAGAGTAGGTTTTGCCATTAGGTTGGATAGGAATCCTTGAGGAACAAGGTGGAGGTTTAACTTCCGAAATTCCTCATGGAGAAATGGTTGACCTTGTTGTAACATCAGGTTGTTATAATAAGACTTACGACTTAGTGCATCAGCCATGACATTGGCTTTCCCCAGGGTGTAAGTTATCCCTAAGTCATAATATGTAATCAACTCAACCCACCGTCTTTGCCTGATATTCAAATCCGGATGGATATTTCAGACTTTGGTGATTAGTGTAAATTTCGCAATGATTACCCAGAAGGTAATGTCGCCAGGTTTTCAGTGCATGGACCACAGCTGCAAGCTCAAGATCATGTGTTGGATAATTATCCTTATGTGGACGCAACTGTCGAGATGTGTATGCAATCACATGATGATCTTGCATGAGAATGCAACCTAATCCTTGTCGCGAGGCGTCGCAATAGATAACAAAGTCCTTAGAGAAGTCTGGTGGCATCCGAACAGGAGTAGAGGTCAGTCGTCTTTTCAACTCCTAAAAATTGTGCTTGCATTGTGGAGTCCACTCGAACTTTTTATATTTCTTGAGGAGTTCAGTCATAGGTTTCGCAACCTTGGAGAAATTCTCGACAAAGCGGCGACAATAGCTCGCTAGGCCAAGGAAACTCCGAACTTGCTTAATCGATTCAGGTTGAGTCCAATCAAGGACGGCCTGAACTGTTGGGGAACGTTGCATGGGAAACAAAAATTTTCCTACGCACACGAAGATCTATCCATGGTGATGAGCATCTACGAGAGGGAGAGTGGATCTACATACCCTTGTAGATCGCTAAGCGGGAAGCATTAAGAAACGCGGTTGGTGTAGTCGAACATCTTCGCGATCCAAATCGCCGAGTGTCCTGCGATCTCATCACGGTCCGTCACGCGATCCAATCATGATCCATCCCGTGAACTCATCACGATCCGTCCCGCGATCTCGTCACGATCCGTCCCGCGATCCAATCACGATCGTCTCGTGGCCTTGATCACGATCCTTCCGATCTAGTACCGAACGGACGGCACCTCCGCGTTCAGCACATGTGCAGCTTGATGACGATCTCCACCGTCTTGATCCAGCAAGAGGAAGTGGAGAGGAGGAAAAGTTCTCTGGCAGCCTAACAGCGCTCCGGCGGTGGTGGTGGAGCAATTCCGGCAGGGCTTCGCCTAAGCACTGCAGAAAACCGATCTAGAGGAGAAACTATGCACTAGAGATTAGGGTTTGCACGTGGCTGAAAATTCTGTGCCAAAACCCTAAAATCCTCTAGTATATATAGGAGGAGAGGAGGAGGAGGCTTGGCTGCCAAAAATCCAGCCCTTGGGTCGACCAAAGTGGGAGGTGGAGGAGGACTTTCCTCCTCCACTCCTAGTAGGACTAGGACTCTTCCTTTTTGCCTTTTTTCCACCTTTTTCCTTTGGGTTTCTTTCTTCCAGCCACATGGGCTTTATGTGGAGGTTCCACCAGCCCACTAAGGGCTGGTTAATACTTTCCCACAGCCCATGAAGCCTCTTGGGTCGAAATACCCCTCCCGGAGGTCTCCCGGTACACTACCGGCACTCCCGGTACACTACCGATGAGCCCGAAACTTTTCCGGCGACCAAACTGGGACTTCCTATATATGAATCTTTACCTCCGGACCATTACGGAGCTCCTCGTGATGTCCAGGATCTCATCCGGGACTCCGAACAACCTTCGGTCACCACCATACACAACTCTATACTACCGAAACGTCACCAAACCTTAAGTGTACAGACCCTGCAGGTTCGAGAACTATGTAGACATGACCGAGACACCTCTACAGTCAATAACCAATGGTGGGACCTGGATGTCCACATTGGTTCCTACATATTCTATGAAGATCTTTATCGGTCGAACCTCTATGTCAAGGATTCAGTTAATCCTGTATGATGTTCCCTTTGTTCTTCGGTATGTTACTTGCCCGAGATTCGATCGTCGGTATCTCCATACGTAGTTCAACCTCGTTACCAGCAAGTCTCTTTACTCGTTCCGTAATACAAGATCCCGTGACTAACACTTAGTCACATTGCTTGCAAGGCTTATTGTGATGTTGCATTGCCGAGTGGGCTCTAAGATACCTCTCCGTCACACGGAGTAACAAATCCCAGTCTTGATCCATGCCAACTCAACAGACACCATCGAAGATACCTGTAGAGCACCTTTATAGTCACCCAGTTACGTTGCGACGTTTGATACACACAAGGCACTCCTCCGGTGTCAGTGAGTTGCATGATCTCATGGTCATAGGAACAAATACTTGACATGCAGAAAACAGTAGCATTAAACTGACACCATCATATGCTACGTTTGTAGTTTGGGTCTTGTCCATCCCATCATTCTCCTAATGATGTGATCCCGTTATCAAATGACATCTCATGTCAATGGCTAGGAAACCTTAACCATCTTTGATCAACGAGCTAGTCTATTAGAGGCATACTAGGGACATGGTTTTGTCTATGTATCCACACATGCATTTAAGTCTCCGATCAATACAATTATAGAATGGATAATAAATGATTATCATAAACAAGGAAATATGATAATAACTAATTTATTATTGCCTCTAGGGCATATTTCCAACAGTCTCCCACTTGCACTAGAGTCAATAATCTAGTTCACATCACCATGTGATTCGCATTGTTATGAATCTAACACCCAACGAGTTCTGGGGCTCGATCATGCTTTGCATGTGAGAGAGGTCTTATAGTCAATGGGTCTGCGAAATTCAGATCCGTGTGTACTTTGCAAATCCCTATGTCAAACTGTAAACACTGCTACCACACTCCACTTGGTACTATTCCAAATGGCTGCTCCACTATACGTATCCAGATTGCTACTACGAGTCATCCGGATTGGTGTTAAAAGCTTGCATCGACGTAACTCTTTACGACGAACTCTTTATCACCTCCATAATCGAGAAACATCTCCTTAGTCTTTTAGTTACTAAGGATAATCTTGACCGCTGTCCAGTGCTCCATTCCAGGATCACTTTGAAACCTTCTAGCCATATTTATGGCAAGGCTGACATCGGGTCTTGTGCATAGCATTGCATACATGATAGAGCCTATGGTTGAAGCATAGGGGATGACACTCATCTTTTCTCTATCTTCTGCAGTCACTGGGCATTGAGTCTTACTCAACTATATACCTTACAAATCAGGCGAGAACTCTTTCTCTGACTGATCCATTTTGAACTCTTTCAAAATCTTGTCAAGGTATGTACTCATTGAAAGTCTCATCAAGTATCTTGATCTATCTCTATAGATCTTGATGCTCAACAATTAGGTAGCTTTATCCAGGTCTTCCTTTGAAAAACTCTTTTCAAACACTGGTTTATGCTCTCCAGAAATTCTACATCATTTCCGAATAGCAATATGTCATCCACATATACTTATCAGAAAATCCATAGTGCTCCCACTCACTTTATTGCAAATACAAGTTTCTCGTAAACTTTGTATAGACTCAAAAACTTTGATCACCTCATCAAAGTGTATATTCCAACTCCGAGATGCTTGCTTCAGTTCATAGAAGAATCACTGAAGCTCGCACATCTTTTAGCATCCTTAGGACTGACAAAACCTTCTGGTTGTATCTCATACAACCTTTCCTTAAGGAAGGAAACGATGTTTTGGCATCCATCTGCCAGATTTCATAATTGAAAAATGCAGCAACTGCTAACATAATTCCAACAGACTTTAGCATCGCTACGAGTGAGAAAGTCTCATTGCAGTCAACTCTTTGAACTTGTCGTAAACTACTTTGCAACAAGTCGAGCTTTACAAGTGGTAACATTTACCATCAGCGTTTGTCTTCATTTTAAAGATCCATTTGTACTTTAACGACAAGCCATCCAACGAGCAAGTCCACCAAAGTCTATACTTGGTTTTCATACATGGATCCTTTCTCGGATTTCATGGCCTCTAACCATTTGTTGGTTTCCGGGCCCATCATCGCTTCTCCATAGTTCGTAGGTTCATCGTTGTCCAACAACATGACCTTCAAGATAGGGTTGTCGTACCGCTCAGTAGTAGTACACGTCCTTGTCGACCTACGAAGTTCGATAGTAACTTGATCCGAAGCTTCATGATCATCATCATTAACTTCCTCTTCAACTGACATAGGCTTCACAGAAACATCTTTCTGTGCTGCGCCACTTTCTGGTTGAAGTAAAGGTTCAATAACCTCATCAGGTTCTATTTTCCTTGTAGGTCGATAGTAACTTGATCCGAAGCTTCATGATCATCATCATTAACTTCCTCTTCAACTGACGTAGGCTTCACAGAAACATCTTTCTGCGCTGCGCTACTTTCTCGTTGAAGCAGAGGTTCAAATAACCTCATCAAGTTCTATCCTCCTCCCACTCAATTCTTTCAAGAGAAACCCTTTCTCGAGAAAGGACCCAGTTTTAGCAACAAACATTTTATGCTTGGATCTGAGATAGAAGGTTCACCCAACTGTTCTTAGGGTATTCTATGAAGATGCATTTGTCCGCTTTGGGTTCGAGCTCATTAGGCGAAAACATCTTCCACACAAGCGTCGCAGCCCCAAACATTAAGAAATGACAGCTTAGGTTTGTAGCAAACCATAGTTCACACGGTGTCATCTCAACGGATTTAGATGGTGCCCTATTTAAAGTGAATGTTGTTGTCTCTAATGCATAACCCCAAAATTATAGTAACAAAACGATAATAGACATCATAGCACGCACCATATCCAATAGAGCACGACTATGACGTTCGGACACACCATCACACTATGGTGTTCCAGGTGGCGTGAGTTGTGAAACAACTTTCACATTGTCTAAAGTTGTATGCCAAACTCGTAACTTAGATATTCACCTCCACGATCATATCGCAAACATGTTTATCTTCTTGTCATGATGATCTTAAACTTCACTCTGAATTTGCTCGAACCTTTCAAACGATTCAGACTTGTGTTTCATTAAGTAAATATACACTATATCTACTCAAATCATCAGTGAGGGTAAGAAAATAACGATATCCACCGCACGCTACAAGACTCATTGGATTGAATACATCAACATGTATCATTTCCAATAAATCACTTGCCCGCTTCATCAAAACAGAAAACGGGGTCCTTAGTCATCTTGACCAAGAGGCATGGTTCGCATGTCTCAACCGATTCGAAATCGAATGAGTCCAAAGATCCATCAGCATGGAGTTTCTTCATGCGCTTTATACCAATATGACATTTAGCGGCAGTGCCACAAGTATGTGGTACTATCATTATTAACTTTGTATCTTTTGGCATCAATGTTATAAACATGTGTATTAGTACGATCAAGTTTCAACAAACCATTCTTACTGGGTGCTTGACCATTGAAGGTATTATTCATGTAAATAGAATAACCATTATTCTCTAACTTAAATGAATAACCGTGTTGCAATGAACATGATCTAATCACGTTCATGCTCAACGCAAAAAAAACACCAAATAACATTTATTTTAGGTTCGTCACTAATCTCGAAGATAGAGAGAGCGTGCGATGTTGATCACATCAATCTTGGAAACATTTCCAACACAGATCATCACCTCACACTTAGCTAGTTCTCCGTTTATTTCGTAGCTTTTATTTCGAGTTACTAACATTTAGCAACCGAACCGGTATCCAATACACAGGTGCTACTAGGAGTACTAGCAAGGTACACATCAATAACACGTATATCAAATATACTTCTGTTGACGTTTGCCAGCCTTCTTATCTACCAAGTATCTAGGGTTGTTCCGCTTCAGCGAACGCTCTCCTCATAATCGAAGCACTTAGTCTCGGGTTTGAGTTCAACTTTGGGTTGCTTCACTGGAGCAGCAACTGACTTGCTCTCCATGAAGTTTCCCTCCTTGCTCTTGCCCTTCTCGAAACTAGTGGTTTTAACTAACCATCAACACTTTGACGCTCCTTCTCGATTTCTACCTTCGCGGTGTCAAACATCGCGAATAGCTCAGGGCTCATTATTTCTATCCCTGACGTTTTATAATTCATCACCAAGTTCTAGTAGCTTTAGTGACAGTGACTTGGAGAACTATATCAATCACTATCTTATCTGGAAGATCAACTCCCACTCGACTCAAGCGATTGTAGCACCCAGACAATCTGAGCACATGCTCAATGATTGAGCTATTCTCTTTCATCTTACAGGCAAAGAATCTTGTTGGAGATCTCATATCTCGCAACATGGGCACGAGCCTGAGATCCTAATTTCAGCTCTTAGAACATCTCATATGTTCCGTGACATTCAAAACGTTTCGGGGCCTCAATTCTAAGCTGTAATGCATGACGCACTAAACTATCAAGTAGTTATCAAAACGTGCATGTCAGATGTTCACAACATCTACAAACAACGCTAGAGGGGTTGGTGCACCGAGCGGTGCATTAAGGACATAAGCCTTCTATGCAGCAATGAGGACAATCCTCAGATCACGGAGCCAGTCAGCAATATTGCTACCATCATCTTTCAACTCTATTTCTCTAGGAACATATAAAATTCAAGGGAGCTACAGCGCGAGCAAGTAATCTACAACATAATTTGCAAAGACACTACTGACTATGTTCATGATAATAAGTTCAATTAATCATATTACTTAAGAACTCCCACTCAAATTGACATCCCTCCGGTCATCCGAGTGATACATGATCCAAATTCACCAACTCAAGTCCGATCATCACGTGAGTTGAGGTGGTTACAATGGTGAACATCATCATGTTGATCATATCTACTATATGACTCATGTTCGACCTTTCGATCTCTTGTGTTCCGAGGCCATGTCTATACATGCTAGGCTCGTCAAGTTTAACACGAGTGTTCTGCGTGTGCAACACTGGCTTGCACCTGTTGTATGTGAACGTAGAGTCTATCACACCCGATCATCACGTGGTGTCTCAACACGACGAACTTTCACAACGGTGCACACTCGGGGAGAACACAATTTATCTTGAAATTTAAGTGAGGGATCACCTTATAATGCTACCGTCATACTAAGCAAAACAAGGTGCATAAAAGGATTAACATCACATGCAATTCATAAGTGACATGATATGGCCATGAACTTGTGCTTTAGATCTCCATCTTGAAAGCACCGGCATGATCTCCATCGTCACCGGCACGACACCATGATCTCCATCATCTTGATCTCCATCAATGTGTCGCCATCGGGGTTGTCATGCCCTGCATGCTTCTACTACTATTGCTACCATTTAGCGATAAAGTAAAGCATTACATAGCGCTTAATGATTGACACGCAGGTCATACAATAATTAAAGACAACCCTATGGCTCCTGTCGGTTGCCGTAATCATCGACATGTAAGTCGTGAAATTCTATACATCACATGATCATCTCATACATCACATATATCACATCATGTAATTGGCCATATCACATCACAACATACCCTGCAAAACCAAGTTAGACGTCCTCTAAATGTTGTTGCATGTTTTACGTGGCTGCTACGGGTTTCTAGCAAGAACGATTCTCACCTACGCATAAACCACAACGGTGATACATAATTTGCTTTTCAACCTTCTCAAGGACCGCCTTTGTCGAATCCGATCCAACTAAAGTGAGAGAAACTGCCACCCGCAAGCCATCTAGGCAACAAGTTGCAGTCGAGGGAACCGGTCTCTCATAAGCGTACGAGTAATGTTGGTCCGGGCCACTTCATCTCACAATACTGCTGAACCAAAATCCGACCAAGGGAGGAAGCAATCTAAGCATCAATGCCCACAAACCTTTTGTGTTCTACTCGAGATCTCATCTACACATAGACCTAGCTCATGATGCCACTGTTGGGGAACGTTGCATGGGAAACAAAAAAATTCCTACGCACACGAAGATCTATCCATGGTGATGAGCATCTACGAGAGGGAGAGTGGATCTATATACCCTTGTAGATCGCTAAGCGGGAAGCGTTAAGAAACGCGGTTGGTGTAGTCAAACATCTTCGCGATACAAATCGCCGAGTGTCCCGCGATCTCATCACGATCCGTCCCGCGATCCAATCATGATCCGTCCCGTGAACTCATCACGATCCGTCCCGCGATCTCGTCACGATCCATCCCGCGTTCCAATCACGATCGTCTCGTGGCCTTGATCACGATCCTTCCGATCTAGTACCGAACGGACGACACCTCCGCGTTCAGCACACGTGCAGCTTGATGACGATCTCCACCGTCTTGATCCGGCAAGAGGAAGTGGAGAGGAGGAAGAGTTCTACGGCAGCCTAACGGCGCTCCGGCGATGGTGGTGGAGCAATTCTGGCAGGGCTTCGCCTAAGCACTGCAGAAAACCGATCTAGAGGAGAAACTATGCACTAGAGATTAGGGTTTGCACATGGCTGAAAATTCTGTGCCAAACCCCTAAAATCCTCTAGTATATATAGGAGGAGAGGAGGAGGAGGCTTGGCTGCCAAAAAGCCAGCCCTTGGGTCGACCAAAGTGGGAGGTGGAGGAGGACTTTCCTCCTCCACTCCTAGTAGGACTAGGACTCTTCCTTTTTGCCTTTTTTCCACCTTTTTCCTTTGGGTTTCTTTCTTCCAGCCACATGGGCTTTATGTGGAGGTTCCACCAGCCCACTAAGGGCTGGTTAATACTTTCCCACAGCCCATGAAGCCTCTTCGGTCGAAATACCCCTCCCGGAGGTCTCCCGGTACACTACCGGCACTCCCGTACACTACTGATGAGCCCGAAACTTTTCCGACGACCAAACTGGGACTTCCTATATATGAATCTTTACCTCCGGACCATTCTGGAGCTCCTCGTGACGTCCGGGATCTCATACGCAACTCCGAACAACCTTCGGTCACCACCATACACAACTCTTTACTACCGAGACGTCACCAAACCTTAAATGTGCAGACCCTGCGGGTTCGAGAACTATGTAGACATGACCGAGACACCTCTATAGTCAATAACCAATGGCGGGACCTGGATTTGCACATTGGTTCCTACATATTCTATGAAGATCTTTATCGGTCGAACCTCTATGTCAAGGATTTAGTTAATCCCGTATGATGTTCCCTTTGTTCTTCGGTATGTTACTTGCCCGAGATTCAATCGTCGGTATCTCCATACCTAGTTCAACCTCGTTACCGGAAAGTCTCTTTACTCGTTCCGTAATACAAGATCCTGTGACTAACACTTAGTCACATTGCTTGCAAGGCTTATTGTGATGTTGCATTACCGAGTGGGCCCTGAGATACCTCTCCGTCACACGGAGTAACAAATCCCAGTCTTGATCCATGCCAACTCAACAGACACCATCGGAGATACCTGTAGAGCACCTTTATAGTCACCTAGTTACGTTGCGACGTTTGATACACACAAGGCACTCCTCCGGTGTCAGTGAGTTGCCTGATCTCATGGTCATAGGAACAAATACTTGACATGCAGAAAACAGTAGCATTAAACTGACACGATCATATGCTACGTTTGTAGTTTGGGTCTTGTCCATCCCATCATTCTCCTAATGATGTGATCCCGTTATCAAATGACATCTCATGTCAATGGCTAGGAAACCTTAACCATCTTTGATCAACGAGCTAGTCTATTAGAGGCATACTAGGGACATGGTTTTGTCTATGTATCCACACATGCATTTAAGTCTCTGATCAATACAATTGTAGCATGGATAATAAACGATTATCATAAACAAGGAAATATGATAATAACTAATTTATTATTGCCTCTAGGGCATATTTCCAACATGAACTCTCTTGGGATTGACAGCAATACCTATACCAGAGATCACGTGGCCTAGATAGGTCACTTCTGGCAACCAAAATTCACACTTGGAGAATTTGGCATACAGACGGTGCTCTCGAAGTTTCATCAATACCAGCCTTAGATGCTCGACATGTTCCTATTCGTTCTTCGAGTAGATGGGTATGTCGTCGAGGTAAACCATGACAAATTTATCCAAATACTCCATGAAGATCGAATTCATCAAGCGAGAGAAGGTGGCTGGGGCATTGGTTAAACCGAAGGACATGACGGTGTACTCGTATTCGCCATAACGAGTAACAAAAGCCGTTTTTGGAATGTCCCCATTTCCAATTCTGATTTGATGGTATCCCAACCTCAAATCCATTTTGGAAAAGACAGAGGATCCAGCGAGTTGATCATACAAATCGTTGATCCTGGGGAGCGGATACTTGTTCTTTATGGTGACCAGATTCACTAGCCGATAATCCACAACCATCCGATTTGATCCATCCTTCTTCTTGACGAAGAGAACGGGACAAGCCCAAGGAGAAGAACTAGGACGGATGAAACCTTTCTTCAAAGCCTCATCGAGTTGGATCTTAAGCTCACCTAGTTCTAAGGGTGCCATCTTATAGGGTCTTCTGGCTATTGGGACAGTCCCTGGAATAAGCTCTATCACAAACTCAACATCTCTGACAGGAGGAATTCGTGGGAGTTCTTCTAGAAAGATATCCGGAAAGTCACGGACTACCGGGATATCTTCTAGTTCTGGAAGAGGGTTGGCATTAAGGGAATAGAGTTGGCGCTTGGCTGCTCAAGTGGAGACATTAACTATCTCACCCGATGGATGTGTAAGTTGAACATTCCTAGTATGAGTATCAATCTTAGCATAGTGGGCTTTCATCCAATCCATGCCTAGAATGATATTGATGCCCGAAGACTTGAGGGCTATCAAAGATGCTAGGAAGACTAGCCTATCCACCAGAATCTCATTATCATGGCTCACTCTAGAAGTTTTCCACTTTGAACCAGGAGTCTGAACTACTAAAGGAGTAGGCATATCACAAAAAGACATGTTATGCAATTGTGCATAACTTTCTGAGATGAAAGAATGAGATGCCCAAGTATCAAATAGAACAGATGTTGGATTACTATTGACAAGGAGCGTACCTAGGATAACATCAGGATCCTCAATGGCTTCCTCAGCAGAAACATAGTTCACTCTTCCACGAGCAGGAGTTGGCTTCACATAGAACGCTTTTCCCGGCTTCCCACGTCCAGCGGGCTTAGCATTGTTCTGAGGGCAATCACGAGAGTAGTGTCCTGGTTCCCCACATTTGTAGCAGACCACAGTGGCACGGGGAGCAACATTGACAGGCAGACCTCCAAATGGCCTTGCTGGAGGGTTGGGCTGAGTTGGGCGAGGCGCCTGGAAGGAGGGCCTCGCGGTGTATCTTGGCGGCAGAGCTACGTTGGGCACCCACACCCAGCGTTTGTTGGAGCCTGAGCCAGATGCGGGGTTGAAGTCACGGTTGTGCTTCCTTGTGGCCTCATAGTCAGTCTGTCCAAACTCGGCATTGATAGCCTTATTAACGAGAGCCTGGAAGGTTGTGCACTCATGCAGGTGCAAATCTCGACGGAGCTTAGGGTTAAGTCCCTTGCGGAACCTAGCCCGTTTCTTAGCATCAGTTGAAACTTCCTTTGGAGCATAGCGAGCAAGATTGCCGAACTCACGGCTATAGACATCCACGGACAGTCTGCCCTAGGTGAAAGCACAAAATTCCTCTCTCTTGCGATCCATCAGCCCTTCCGGGATGTGATGGGTACGGAATGCCATGCTGAATTCTGCCCAAGTTGGTGCGGGGCCTGCGGGACGCATGGCTTCATAATTTTCCCACCACAGATTGGCGGGTCCTTCCCGAAAGTAAGTAGCAAAGGTCACCTTGTTGGCCTCGGACACATTGGCAGCCCGGATCTTGCGGAACATGCTGGACAACCAGTCATCCGCGTCGAGTGGGTCGACTGAATGATGATACTTAGGTGCGCACAGCTTGACGAAGTCACCGAGGGACACACCATCATTGTGTTCATTGCGGGGAGCACACGCTGTGTTCTGCTCAATTCGTTCCAGTAGATTGTTGGTCTCCCTCTTGTTCCTTTCAGCTTCAAGCATCACTTCTGCCAAAGAAGGCGCATGTGGCAGATCCTCTTGCCTTGGCTGGCTTCCCTCGCCCTGCTCGGGGGCAGGCACGGGGTTATTCCTATTTGCCACCATCCTAGGAAAACAAACCCATAGCTTAAACATAGAGGACATCAACTCTAAGACATGAGATAAGGAGTGTACTAGACAACATGGCATGCAGGGTAAACACCCAAACCACATGGTAATAACAACTGCCATATGAACACCATGATTCATACACACCATGACATAGTTCAGTACAAGCCCATGATGAAAACAAACTACAGAGAGATGACACAACTCATCAGAGGCATTACAAGCTTCCTATACATTATCTATCTACACCTCCGGAACTCAACTCTCAACCTCAATCATATCCCACAAGACACGCAGGACTGTGGCGATACGACTACTACCATACTAGTACTAACATCCACGTACTCAAGCATCGCCATAGAATGCCTCATACAGGTTACCCCCATGACCCGGGAGCTGAACCCGAGGATCCGAAAACACTCTAGCCTGTGATCCCTGGGAACCGTAAGGACACGGATGTGGCCTTGGTCCCCTTGTTGGCGGCAACAGCGGTCCTTGAAGAGGGGTGATGCCTCCAACATCGGGCCAGTCTACATGTGCTGGCAGATGAGTCTGTGATGGGGTCAGCATCTCCAAATCTCCATAGCATGTCTGCACGACAGGTGCCAACTGCGTCAGGGTTGTCCAAAGACGTGCACGGGTAGCATAAAGCTCCATGCGAAGGGCACGTGCATCATGATCCCTGTTCTCCAACATCTGAGCGGTCACCTGCAGCCTAGGGTCCTCATGGGAATGATCACAGTAGGCTGCGCTAAGATAACCATCCTCTCCTTCCATGGAAGCAGGAACATAACAGAACTCTGTGTTCTGAAGCAGACCATGGTGAAACCTCATGATAGTCAGCATGGTGTAGGCGGCCTCCTGAACTGCCATATCCGTGGTGACACCTAGTCCATAAGTCTAGTGAAGCAGCTCTGCAACTCCAGGATATGAAGGATATATCTTAACAGTACACAGATACTGACTCTGGTTGAAATCTCGATACTGTTCCTCCATTGTGTACTCTGGGTACCAACGGTAGCCAGCCTCCATCATAACTCTAACCAACATGGCCGTGTGACCCGGTACATCGATGCACCTTGTCAGACGGACCACCTGACGGGAAGGACGAGGGGGCATCTGAAACAGAGAATGAGGCAAAGACATTAGAGACTCTAGTAGGAATTGGACAGCATAATGGCTGTAATTGCTCAAAAAGGATTTTGAGACAACTGCAAAAGATTGGAAAAGCATAACCACTCGACTTTCTAGACTCAAATCTCTTCTCCATCTGATTGTCACACCAACAATACTTGATTACCGACATTCTCTTGCAAACAAGCTAGCTATTAGTCCATGGTTAGTAACTCGTCATCCTAAGCAATAGATGAGAAGCCTAGATCTTATCCCCGTAGAAAATATGAGAATGGCTTAGAATAGAATAACTTGGGAATAGGAGTAAAAAGAGCCTTACGTTCCCTTCCACAAACAATTCCCCTACCTTTCTATAGTGTTTCTAGACTCAACTTCGACCAGTTTGGCTTGGTAGTCCTACAGTCAGTCAAGCTCTGATACCAACGTTGTCGGGACCCCGATCCTAAGTCATATGAATCCAGAATGTAACATATCACATCACTTTGTGGCCTCACGCATGGTAAGTTCCACGGCTGCAGCCTTACCTTACCCGGGACCGTTTGCGTCTTTTGGCTCACGTATGTGAACATGTCGCTGGCAATCAAATGACAGAGAACCCGGGCCGACATGACTAGTCATAGAACCCAAGTGGTACATCCGTACAGAAACAGGCATACGTAACCCACCAATGCGGGTGTCGGCCTCAAACATGTGTAGATGAGTCATAGCAAGCTACAAGGACTCCATTACGCCGTGAGACATAAATGCCATCACTGCACGTAGATGAGTCGTAGCAGGCTACAGGGACTCCATTACACTGCGAGACATTTCCCCGAAGGGACAGACACAGCAGCAAAGAAGGATACATGTCGGTCAATCAATGTGTCCAGAGCAGTAGCAAGCTACCATGGCTCGGTGGAAGCACAAAGAGGCAGTTTCCCATAAAGAGTACTACTAAAGGCACACAACTAGGTGTCAGATCCCATACATACCATTGCACGTCACACGTACGCACGACATGCCCGATATGCATAGATACAACCATGGCATCACAACATAACCATACAACAACTTTTATTTAAGAGGCTCAGACAAGCCTTGCATAATATGTTCTTACAGATAGGGGTCACATGACCTAACACTTAAGTCATACAAACAAGTTCATACAAGCCAAGCGGAAGCATATGTTGTCTGAGTACAGACAGATGAAAGGGTAAAAAGGCACATGGCCTGACTATCTACAGCCCGCCAGGGGGCATAGGGTCGTAGCTGGGACACCAGCTATTCGGCATCGTCGACATCTAGAAAGAACCCACCTGATGGGTCCTGGGTCTCATCTGCAACATTTATTAAGCAAACATGAGTACAAACGTACTCAGCAAGTCTTTAAAACAGACCTAGTCTATTCATGTTCATGTATCAACAAGGGGAGTGGTGGATTTTATGCAGCAATGCCAGCTTTGACTCATGGCTAACCTACACTACACGATTTTAACTCTTTGTTTAGATTTTAGATATTGCACACGAGTCCACTAACTCCAAGACAATACACCATCATGGATTCACTTCCCTCTCCTGGGAGAGTGCCATCCACGGTACTCACACTTGTCTTGATATTTTTATGAGTATCTATTTGATTATTTATGAACATCATAAGTTATCCAAGTAGTCCATATCCAAGGATGCGGCTATTCGAATAGTTTCATACCCTGCAGGGGTGTACTTCTTCACACACGCTCTCGCCACTTATCGATGTGTGCTCATAAAACCATGCACCTCGGCAACCTTCAAGCGGAAGCCCGGCGAGGGAGTCGGCCACGACCGTCAATCACATAAGACCTCTAGTCCAGGCTATCACCTATTTAAGACTGAACCCGCACGGAAGTCCGGCCGAAGTTTCCGCTACGGCCCCAAACGATGTGTGCAGGGTTCCCAAGCCCACCATTTGGGTGACCCTTGGTACCTCATGCCACTGTCTACCGCGTCGTAACCCACCCCTAGGGTTAGCGCTACGCACGGCCTCCAGCATGCTATAAACACCAGAAACTACTTGCAACTCCTGGACTAAGGACTAAGCGACTGATAAGTCGAGAGGGGTCGAGTTACCAAAACCCAATGTGTGGTAGTAACTAGTCTTGGATCACAAACACGGAACTCAGTTCCTAAGAACGGTTCCAATGAGACAACCCGCTATGTGCTCCTACATAGCCTCTCATCACTACCTTTACCAAATTGGGTTCATCATAAGCTTATCACATCGGAACAACAATGTTTCACTCCAGTTCATCACCCAGATGAATCAGACCTGAGACAACTCTAAGCATAGCAAGCATAGCAGGCAAAGTAAGCTAAGCACATCATGGCACAAACATCTACCAGGTATGCTAGGTTGCAAGGTTTATCTATTTACTATGACAATGACAGGTCATGCATAAGAATAGGTTCATCTACCGTGTATGACAGACAAGTGAACATTTGTCCTAATGCAATAAACAAGAGCAGGAGCGAGAGAGTGGGATGTTATCGGAATGATCAAGGGGGGTTGCTTGCCTTGCTTGGTAGCGGAAAAGTTCTCTCCTTCGTTGGAATACTCGGGGGTATCCTCAGAAGTAGGGCCTACCGCAATGCAGATAAGTAGCAATCAATATACGCAAGTGCAACAATATGATACATGAGCATGGCATGGCAGCATGTATGGATGAGCTAATGCAGCTATTGTCCAAGTTAATTTGAAGTGAGTTTGAATATAGGTTCAAAATCGTTCTTCATTTCAATTTCCATATTTTAACCTATTAGCAAATGTCAATGTTCTTCTATATAGGTTGCTCTAACATGCATGATAATAGCACCATTGGATTCATTGGATTTTTCTAATAAATTTTTATATATAAATTATTTTCATCTGATTTACAGATTAATTTATATGAATTTTTAAAGTTTTAAATAATTTCTGGAATTATTTTTAAACTGGAAAAGGATTAATGGCGTCAGCCTGACGTCACCACGACGTCAGCTGGTCGGCTGACCAGGCCAAGTCAAACCTGATGTGCGGGGCCCGCACGTCAGTGACACGGCCCTAAACTCCGCGCTGACCAGGGGTTTGACCCACCCTGGGGCCCACTGGTCAGTGGCAGGAGGCCTAATTAATCAGGGGGATTAGCCCCTGATGCTGGCCACGTCGGCGCCCACCGGAGCGGGGCCGGCGGCGACCATCCGCACGGCGGCGACTCGCCGGAATCGTGCCTCCGGCGACCATTTGGCACGCGAAGGGCAGCGGGAGATAGCCCGTGCACGCGCGCGTCTAGCAGGGCAGCAGAGGGGGCTCGGGGGCCACTGGAGACGACGACCACGTCGAGCTGAGCGGCGGCGACGGGTCGGGCAGGACCGGCTACGGCGCTATGGGCTGTGGGAGGCGGAGCTAAGGGTTGCTACGGGCTCCTGGGAGCTCTACGAGCACGAGCCCGTGGTCGGGAGCGAGCTTTGGCCGCTGTGGCCACGGCTACGCCATGGCCGGCGGTGAGCTTTGCTCGGATCTGGCTACAGACGGGGCTAGAGGAGGGGAACGGCGTCGGGACCAGGGGAAACGGACTGGGGCCTCACCGGAGGGTCTTCTGGCGCCTTGGTGTGGTCGGGGACGCACGGGAGACGGCAAATCGGTGGTATCTTCAATCCGGCGAGGAAGAACGGAGGAGAGGAGGAAGAGAGGAATGGCGAGGGGGAAACGGGCTCGGGCGGCGGCCGAGCCTATCCTTTCGCCAGCGTGACGAGGAGGCGGACAGGCGGGCAGGGAGGAGGTGGCCAACGCGCAGCCATGGCCGGCCGCGGGGGTGGCACGCAACTGCTTCTCCTCCTGGCAGGAGGAAGAAGACGCTGCTGCCCCCCGTGGGTTGGGCCTCTTCTTCAGGTAAGCCCAGGTGGGCTTTTCTTCCCCCCCTTTTCTTTATTTTATTTCTTTCCTAATTTCTGACATTTTTTTTATTTTATTTTCAGGCACATATGCTATTTTAAAATATCCCAAATATTTTACATATTGAGGTTTGAATATTTCAAACTTATCTCACAAGTTTTAGGATATTTTGAAAACTAAAATAATGATAATGCTTTATTTGATATTTTCAGAAGCTTTAACATTTATTTTTAAATTGCTTCAATTGTTCAAATATTTAAAATGGCCCCTGTTATAATCATGTCCATATTTATCAGACATAGGGAACATTTTGGTAGGGCATTTCTGATTTGTTGAATTTTCACCAGCTTGAATTATTTTGATTCAATGTGAGCTTGGGGTTTCTTTTAATCCCCATTTCAGGTTGATGCAAAATTGAAACATGAGGCACACACATGCTATCCTATGACATCTAGCTAGGGATGTGACACCTTGTCAATTCCAATGTACCTTGTGATGAGCTAGCCATTACTTTGATCACACTACCTATTTTAGAGGACTATGTTCATGATTTTACTTCGGCATGTGATCAAATAACTACAATATCAGCAATTGTGAGTGCACCCATTGAATTAACTATTGATGAGCAAGAACCGTGTGAATCAGAAAATCAATCAAATTTGGGTCAAATATGTTTGAAAATAATTATGTCGGTGTTTAATCATTTTGATATGACCTCCAATCTTGGTGATAATTCTGTGTCAAATGACATGTTGCATGTTTGCTTATTTAAGCATGTTGTAGCATCTAAATTTGAAACGATTCACGTTTATCTACCAATATTGGGATGGTTTAGTAATGAACATGATGAATCTTTTGATATGAATAAGGACTTCACTTATATGTGCAAACTGAGTTGTAATATTGTCATTCCTTCTACTTCTTGTGATGATTTTTTGGCTTCATATTTCATGACATGTGATGAGTGCCCTTGCATATATGTGTCACATGTGTCACAACTAAGAACAATAAAAATGGATGACAAATACATATACAATGTGTACGGCTTTTCTCTTTTGGTAGCCACATTTCAGATTAAGCAACGCCGAGGACGGCTTTGTTTTCAAAAAGGGGAGGATGATGAGGACATGACTACCTTCGATACGACCAAAAATGTTGTATACATGCATATTTGTGAGGTGATTTCTTATAATAATTATGCAATAATTTATTTATGTTATCCGGAACAAAAATACTTCACCTATTTTTATTTTATGCCTAAATACAGAATGGTCGAACACTTGTATGAACCACGTGTGATGACAAAGGAAGACGAAATGGTTGGATGATATTCAAGAGGTCCTCTAATGTCAAAGGAAACAATTAGGTATTGTTCAAGAAGTTCTCTCACGTCACTTTTCGACCAAGAGAAGATAGAGTTCAAGTCTCTCACGTTCTGGACTCAGATTCGGACTACACAGACACACCTGTCTCAAAGCGCCAACAATGTTTTCATACGGACTCAGAATTTGGTGATTCTTTTTTTGCTGGAAACTAGATTTCATATGCATTCCAGCCCAGTTAGAATCACCTTAAAATTCATCCGTATCGCGAAGATATCAACGAAACAATATGACATTGCATCAGAATTCGAGTCAAACTACAAGACCAAAGGTGTTGCATCACCTCCACTTGGGCCCATGGGCCTTGTACGGCCTAGGGTTGGTTTTAGGGTGTCTTGGGATGTCCTCCCACCTCCTTGGATGCCACCCCTTGCTCCTATATAAGTATATCAATCTAGTAGCTTTTCCTTTGGGTTTTTGTTTAGTTAAAAGTTAGCCATTGCAACTTCGTGTACTTCGTTTGTGTCCAACGACCAGACCAAGACCGCTTTCGGAACCCCACCATTATTAATACTTCATCTATATTCGCAATATTCAGATTGCATTATCATATTCTTGCTTGTTCTTCGATTGCTTGCAGGAATAGACCTTCGTGGTCAGGTTGATCGTGCTCCGGCATGGTCAATAACCTCTTGGAGATTGGTTTAGCGATTGCTAAGGCGCAACGTCGTGCACGTTCATAGTCGGATCGTCAAAGTCATCTCCACCAAATCGATAATTATCATCTCATCGAAAGATCGGGACCTCGCCTCTATCACCTGGCTCGCGAGGAAGAATGACACCAAGACCAGCAAGGATGGGCCTCCTCAGGGCCCCTCCTGAGCAGCCGAGATCTCTATGCAGAGCTCGGCCTCAGGAGTCAAAGGTGACGCAAGGAAGGACAGGCGGGTGCCAGTGTGCCAGGTGGTGCAGTTTCCCATTTGGCACAAAGGCAGCAAGGACATACGCGGGTTCCCAAAGCGCTGCCCAAAGGTTTCCATTCTAATGCAACAAGACCATAACCACGAGCCCCGCAGGGCCGATGTCATTGCCGAGCCCACCTTTACATCATCAACAACAACTTTGCAGTTGAAGACCACCTTTGGAAAGGGTGCGGATGTATTCCTATCTCCCTTAAATTTGGCTATTGTGGGATCCCTTCCCGCCATTGTGATAAGGGAAGAGGACCCGGGCCACTGCTACAAATAGAGGCTAGGACACACCGTAGTTGGGGATCCGATCCATCACTTAGCCAATCGATGAACCATGACTAGGCAGAGAGTCAAGAACACCACTTGAGCATCCTCGCGAGGCTTGAACCGACTGTACTAGTTCATCCACCACACCTCCCCGAGAGGCAATCCACCAAACCAGGAGTAGGGTATTACACTTCACAGCGGCCCGAACCTAGGTAAACTACCATGTTCATCTTCTTCCTCGTCATCATGCGAGTTTGCCGCAATAACCATCGAGTAGCGAGCTAGGTAGGGCGAGGCTGCAGGGGATCATAGCACACGCCCCTGTGTTCGAACCTTGAGGGTTTTGTGGAGCTCTAAATCTGACACCCTCCGAGTGGGGAAGGGGTGGCCTTGCCAACAGGCGGTGATGGTGCCCCCGACACCGGGTGTCATTCGCCCGGCGTCGACGGGCCACCTTTGGATCCTTGCGTGTGTTGGCGGGGTGAGAGGCTGGGGGTCACAGCGGCCCTGCACCGTGGCCTTCGACGAAGAGGAAATGAGTTGCCATGTACAAATAAGTGCTTTCCCTTCCATGTTTCCCTCACGATCTGCACCTGTGACTTCCTTCTCCTCAGGCCCCTTCATGCCGAGGTGATGAGCACGCCCCGCCACCGCCTCCCAAGGTCGCTGAGCCCTCAAATTCCTAGCTCCTCATAAGGAGTATGACGGTGCATGAGTAAATACCCATATCCCGACCAGGGTTATCTCAAGGGGACTTCTGGCCCAAGCTTCCTGCATCTTCCTTCGGGCGAGGCCCCCAGTCTGCTGGAGCAGGGTCGAGGCCTCCCCTAGTAGTATTTTCTAGCATCCGGGCCCCCAATGCGCTGGCGCCATCCTCGGGTGGCGGGGTGAATTCCCACGAGGCCCAGCCCCAGATGAGGGGCCAGGCCATGGAACCTTAGCCCTTGAGCCCTCGCTTGAGGCCGGCGGGCACTTGCACTCCCTTCCTGTTGCCTGGAGCCCTGGTCGAGTGCTGGAGCTTGTTTGCGGTCGTGGCACCGTTCCGCATGGTCTCCTTCAAGAAACAGTGAGCATGCTGGGCCGCGTCGGGACAGAGCTCGATGGTGTTGACTCATAACTCAAGGCAGAGCGGCAGCGCCTGACGCGTGAGTGGCACTGCCTTGAGGTTGCCATTAACTTTGGTCAGCTTCAGCGTGAGCATGCCCATGCGAAAGCCGAAGAGTCCCTCGGCATGGCAAAGGGTGCCCGCGATCGTGCCCTCGAGGAAGCCCAGGCCGCAGATGACCGGTGTAAGGCTGCAAAGAGACTCGAGGAAGTGCTTCGGTCGTCCAATGCTCTGCTTGAGTGGCAAGTTCTGGCATGCAAGGTCACTCTAGCCACCTCGACGGGCGGTCCATCCACGGGTGAAGCGAAGCTCTGCACCCTTGAGGATTCGTTGACGTTGGAGGCAATGGAGCGGGGCCTGGAGTGCGACTGGCTGGATGCGATGGAGCGTCAGGTGGCTGCTGCCGAGGATTTTCTTACTGCTCATGAGGTGAGGGTTCAGGAAGAGGTCGATGAGGAGTTGGCGCGGATCCGCAGAATTCTCGCTCAGGACTATCGCGGGAAGCAGAAGCTTCAGGAATCTCGCTTCTACAAACGGCACAACAAGCTAAAGGCTAAGGTAGACGACCTTAGGAAGAGGTTGGCAACGGTGGAGCGGCGCGAGAGGGCTGCGGTGGACGCCCAGAACACTACCAAGGCCAAGCTATCCTTCCTTTGCTCGCAGGTGGAGAACGTCGCTTCCCACGCAGAGAAGGCCTCGTAAGAGGAGAACCGAGCCTGGGGGCTTCAACACACACGCTCCAAGATGTTCCAGGCCCTCGAGGGGAGGGCCAATTGGGCCTTAAGCAGCATCTGCGACGAGAGCGTCCAAAGCCCGCTCGTTGTCGACGATGTTGGATACCTTTGCTACTTCACCCAGATCGTGGAGCACTTTGAGGGTGGTGTGGAGAAGGTCCACCATCTCGCGGAGGATAAGAGCCACGACCTCCTCGCGCGAGCGTCTTCTCGTGTCTTCAGCCACCTTCTTTGCTTTGACCCCAACTTCGACTTCGAGTTCGTGTCAGCCCCCGTGCCCGAGGTGATTCGGGGCTCCCTGGAGGACTTGGTGGAGGATCACGTGGACAACTTGATCGCGGAGTTTGCCCCTGCTGAAGGCGAGGACCACCCTGCCATCGAGGAGCGTGAGTCCAGCGATGGTGGCAGCGATGGCAATAGTGACAGCTGTGGTGGCAACTCTCCTTAGGTTGCCCTCCCTGTTTTCCTATAAAGATTTTGAACATGGCCCCGCGGGGACGTGAGTGTACCTCAGGAGGAACTCCTTTATGATGCATTAAGTAATATTGTACTCCCTTGCTCCACGTTCCCTTGCTTGTTGCACGCTTACGGGCCCTGAAGAGGGGCGGATGTTCAACGGAGCTCCGGTGCCATGTACGCCTGTTGGCTCGCTTGAGAGAGGCGTGAGGACGCAAATGCCTAAGGCTTGGAGAGGTGCGCGCATGGGTTGATCCATGATAGTCATGTCCGGGGGCCCCGGGCGGGAGCCCCCGCTGCCTTCGTTACTGTCAATGGGCTAGCCCAAGTGTGTGTATCGTGACCCGCGGGGCGCACAAAAAAGAAGAGGCTAGGATCTTCCAATCTCTTAGAAGACTCAAGACGTAAACACTACACGGAGAAAATCCCCCCCCCCTTCCAAATAAGATGGAAAAGCTTCATCTTCATTCCAAAAGATGGTAAATTTTGTTACAAAAGAGGGCGAATAACAGCCGCGTCTGGTGCCTAGGCTAGTCTTCCCCCAGCTCGGACAATGGGGCATCCACTGGGCGTGGGCATAGTCGTTGAATGATAGTGTCGTCCACTAGCGCTGAGCATGGGGCTTCCACTTGGGCGTGGGTCGGAGCCCCTCCGCAGCCTCATACTGCGCTCCCCGGGGGCATCCGGGCGTGTACAACCCACTCATTCTTATGTGACAGTGTCACGGTTGGAGTTAGTTGGGCGGGTACTCCTGGCGCAAGGCCCTGGAGTTCCCGACTGGGTTCTTGAGTCACCCCGCGCATCTTAGCACGGTTGCGCGCTCCCACATCCCAAACATGAGTGCATTGCTCCGTGCGTGACCATGGGATTGCGCTCCCACAGCTCAAACATGAGCACAACACACCCCGCGTGACTGTGGGAGTATTGTGTTGGTGCGGTTGCCTCGGGAGGCGCCGTAGTGCCAGCTCAACCTCGCCCTGGAGACCTGGCGAGCCCCATGGGCACGACGCCGGCTGCGGGCGGCCCGCGCAGCTCGAGTCTTGGGCGAGGCCTGGACTGACACTGAGAGGGGGCCCACGGTCACACGGGGAGCAATACACTCGACGTATCCACTTTTCCTAACACTTTTGCTCTTGTTTTGGACACTAATTAAGGACAGTAAAACTGCACCTAATCCTTGCCCTCTCAGCGATTAGACATTTCTGGCCGTTGGATTTCGTTAACTAGGAGTTTTGGCCATTGGATTTCGTTCTTAATCCAGCTGATCCGCGCAGTCCATTGAATTTAGCCTGTCTATCTTGTGGATTGCTGCTCCAGGGGCCAAAACCAAGGCATCTAGTGCATTTGGCCTTCCGCCAGCCAATTTCAAGGAGGCCCGCTGCTCGGGGTGGCCACGTGATCCATTCGCAAACCCGACCACCTGGACCATATCCGCTCGCTACTCCTAATACAATCCCTCCCGTTCGAGGCTGAGGCTGAGGCGAGCACGTTGACTCCGGTACGGAATCGATCCGCATAGAGGAGGGAGCGCCGCACGCGCCCGTGTGGCCGGTTCCATCTAGGGATCGAGTTGACTCCATTGAGTGGATCCTAGCGACCGGAGGAAAGGGATCCGTCTGCGCTGAGGGATGGGATCGAGACCAGAGGAGCAGATCCGGGTCAAGCCGATCCAATCCCGGGCGTGCCACAAATCAGCGGAGGTGCAGGTGAGGGCGAGGGAGATAATGGCAGATGCCTCCGCTACTGGAAACTTCTCCGCCCTCCTTCAAGCTCGCAATCATGGCTGGTAAAGTCGCAAACCTTTCCTGTACCTAGTGGTACTATATAATTCTTCCCTCCCTGCCTGTGTATGCACACCCTACTACAGCAGCAATATCTTGTTGTGCGACATGGTCAAGTATGTTACCTGTAAATTGCATCAAATAATTACAAAGTCCTCATATCAGCTCGTAGAAAAGATACTCATATCCTCTCCCAACAAAAATATGTGCAGGTGATGTTGTTGCTACGTGTGGACAATTGATTTGGGCAGATTCTGCAGCTTCCTACTGTCAATTTTTGTGCTCATCCGTTCATCATCTCAAATGGCTTTTGGACAGGTCCTTACTCTGCACATTATCCTTTCATCTTTTGCCATCAATTTTACTATGTCGCACAATTGCTTAAGTAATATGTTCCTCTGGTATGGGACCTTGGTGCTACTGATGATTAGCGAAGCAGAAGAGGCGACGGCTGGACCATCATGGTTCACGGTGCCATATGCCTGCTACAAAGCACTGCGGAAAAGATCAGGCGGCACCATGATAGGTGCCTAATGGTTATGTGTGTCTGTGGCTGCTACCCGCTCTTCATTGTTGTCTACTCCTCCTGCCTAGCACCACGATGACAACCCATTAGTATACCCCTTATTTTTCTAGACTAATTATTTCAGTTCAGTTTGAGATTATAGCGTTCATGATGCGGAATAGGGGACAGTGGCACAAACCTCCTCGCCTATTATTTAGCAATTGATAACACAACACGTGCCATGTGGAGTACTTTTCCCCTAAGCATGCATTTTCTGAGTAAGCAAACAAATTAAAGTTCCTTCAATGCAGCATTGGTGTTCACTAAAGCAACTAAAGGTCTCTCAAACGATAGAGTATGTGGATTTTCTTTTCGGAACTAGTACCAAAAATGTACCAAAATCGAAAAGCGTATGTCGAAAATGAAAATTAGCAAAAGTAGCAACCCGTCGGCCACTGGGAGGCCGAAGAGGGGCCCGTCGGCCACAACCAGGCCGAAGAGGAGCCCGTTAGCCACCACCAGGCCGAAGAGCCACCTGTCGGCCAGTGGGAGGCCGAAGAGTGGCCTGTCCGCCAAAGGGAGGCCGAAGAGCTGCCTGTCGGCCAGTGGGAGACCGATGGGCCCCTAGATGAGGCCGAGGACTGTTTTCTTTCTCCTATGACCACTCCTTTCACCCTCCCCGTCCTCCAGGCTCCCCATCTCCACCTCTCACTCCCGTTGCTCTCCGGTGCTTCCACCGTCGCGCCGATCTCTTCGCTCGACCACCCATTTTCGTATCCAACCCGCGTAAACAATAGATCAGGGCGCTCTCCACCGGACTATGGTATTTTTTTTGGCTTCCAACTCAATCAAATGTCAACTTTCAACTCGATTGTGGATTTAGTTCTTATTGGTCACTGTCCGTTTGGAGGTAAATGGCTTGCCCATTTTGCCGAGCTCCGGGTGGCCCTTGTTCTGCCATTGATTCCGGTGCGTCTGTATTTTCTATGGTGCTGGATCATCGATGTTCAAGGCGTGTTGTAAGATTCTATATCTTTTTTATCTGACTGTGGCATATGATTGATGTTGTTTTGGTCGGAATGTATTCGAATGCATTTGTTTATATGATTATGATGTTTGCTTCCATTCTTGTTGTAGTATGTTCCATGCAGTGTTAGATCACATTTTGCTCGGTACATTGAGGAGTGCAGAGCTTTAGCTATTCGGAGAGGTGACACAGATATTGATCTTGCTCTTTACAACAATGAGGGTAACTTATACCATGTTTTGTTTACACATGGTCGGATGAGCAGTAAATTCCATGGTCCTTCGTGGGAGGAACTTGTGAATGATTATGGTCTCCGTTATCGTGACATGATGACTGTTAGGCTTGAGCACTATCGAACTATGATTAGTGTCGATTTTCATCGGGATGGTGTTATGTTGTTTCCTTTACCCCGTGTTGGTAAGTTATTTGTTTGACTGATTTTCAGTTTTGTTTCAGCTTATACATTTTGCTGTTCTGCTCGGTTTGTGAAATTATTTGTTTGTAGCTCTTGAGGATCTGAGTGAAACTCAGAGGGAACTTGTTGATAGCTGTTTTATAGTCGTGGTGTCACTCTAAATTATCATCAAATGTATGTCATATCGCGACAGCTCTATGATGACAACTACATATTGTGTACTCCTTTTGTTCATAGGATGGATCGTATGAATGTTATTTCTCAACATATGGTAAGCTTTGGTTTCGGGTATATTTTATTTATTTGTTCTTTGTTGTATCATAATGTTTTAAATTTGTAAGCTAAATATCATATAACTTGTTGTTTTTTGTCAGGTTATTCCTACCATGGTTGTGAGGAGTTTGGAGGAATTTGTGTCAATTCCTAGGACTGGTTCTTTAACTCTTGAAATTACTTTGGATTCTGAAGATGATGATAAATTTGTGAGCATTCCTTGTTCCTACTTCATTGGCTTGGGTGATAGAATGGTGTTGAAGAAGGAAGGTCTCGGTAATTTTCTGCTGGCATCGTCTATTGAAGTCAACAATTTGGTGCTCATAACCTTCAAACAACGTGAACGGGAGCTAGCTGTTGTTTTCAGCTATCTGCCACAGTGATCGTATTGTCTCGCCCTACTATCCCCCATTTTCTTTTCCCGCCCTACTATCCCGCCATACTCTGCCACCCCTTTCTTTCCCGCCATTCTTTACCGTCATTCTCTCCCGCCACTTTCTTTCCCGCCATTCTCTCTCGCCATTCTCTTTCCCAGCTTTCTCTCCCGCCATCTTCTCTTGTGAACCTATATAACCACATCCGCAGTAAGGTGGGTCAGTAGGCCTTTCCTTTCCCTTTCGCTCCCGCCATCCTTTCGCTCTCGCCATCCTTTCGTGGAGATGTCTCATCCTCACTATCGTTTTGATCGTAGTTTTCACTCTGGTATGTCCGATCGTCTTCTCCGTCTAGCTCCCAATTTCAAGATGGATGATAGAGTAGTTCCATGGGAGGAACTCATTAGTAGTGATACCATAATGGATGAGTTGGCTCACTCATTAGCTAGGAGTGGGTGGCCTCCCAGGACTTTTGAGTAGATACGAAAAGAACTTCTCAGGTTGCACGGCAGATGGCAAAAGCAACTGCATAAGGGTGAAGCCTACCTCAGGATTACTGAGAATAATTCAGATTTATGGTCAGCGAATAGTGAGGATGAAGACGACCTCTTCATGCCGAGCACCAAGGTGAAGAGTACCGCATCATCGACGGGCACGGGCAAGATTTCTACATCGAAGAAGGGAAAGAGTTCTACATCAACGAAGGGGAAGAGTTCTACATCAACGAAGGACGAAGACGACATCTTCATGCCAAGAACCAAGGTCAAGACGACCGCATCGTCGAAGGGCAAGAGTTCTGCATCAACAAAGGGCAAGAGATCTGCATCGACGGAGGATGATGATGATGCATCCATGTAGTACTTTTTCATACAGTATTGTTTTCTATAGTGTTGTTTAATTAAGTTGTAACGTTTAATTCAGTTGTACTGTTTAATTCAGTTGGATGCATTTAGTTTGCAGTACTAGTGTTGTCTCTCTAAACCAAATGACCGCTGAAATAGAACATGAATATGTCGCATACATGAATACGTTCCATACATAAAATAGACATATGTCTCATACATAAATAGATAGTCATGTCTCATACGTAGATAACCATATCATTGCTGGGGACAGCGACGAATCTTGGGCTTCCTCAAACGTGGATCGGAAGGCAATAAGCGTTGAGGCGGTGGACGAGTGTCACGATGACCACGGCCATAGACCACCTTATCCATCGGTGTGTGTGTGTGTCTCCTGCATCGATGGTGGTGGTGGAGTGGCAAGAACTGTCTCCGAGATATCATAGGTGTATGCACCACGGTCATCGTCCTCGCCGTTGCCGGATATGTACGAACCAAGAGCAATAAACACAGGTGGCTGAACTGAAGTCATGAACGGTTGCGACTGGCTGCCGACTGCGATAAAGTAAAACATGTAAAGAATGATTTACGAGGCTACAATTTTTAAAAGAATATACAAAGTGAAGTTACCTAGGTCCATATGATGAAGCCAAGAAGAGCCCCCGGGTTGTGAAGGAGGTGGCTGCTGGTAGAAATAGCCTCCGGGTTGTGAAGGAGGTGTCATGACCATCATTAACAATAATGCCGGCGGATATGTCCTGATCCCATGCAGCAGGAATCGGTGCCTCCGCCTCATCCTCGGAATTTTCAGAATCAAGATCCTCCGCAATCCCATCCTCGTCCTCTTCCTCCATCACCCTCTGCATTTCATCACCTTCCTCATCCCCATCAGCAACACCAGAGGCAACTAAATACTATCGACTGAATACTTTGCCCAGTATCATGACCACTAACATTGTATGGCACATAATCTGACTCTTTCTCGGCTTGGCTAGCATCCACATCCGGTGGCTGTGACCTGAATACATAAATCTCGTTAGCCTTGACTACTCTGGCCAGGTTCATACCCCACGTTGAGTTGTACGATATTCTCCTCGTTCGCCATTGGTTGTACTAGGGCATACAGATGGATTCTTCGGTCTCTGGAACGACTTAACAGGGACAACCAATGCTGACACCTATCTATCGGAATCAACTCCTACTAGACATTTTTACAGGATTTGATTCACAATGCATGAATATTGACGGAACAAACTTCAGGATCCAAACCAAAACTAATAGTCAACCAGTGCTTCAACTGCCTAATGTCTAGTCTGTCCGGTTCTGAAAGTGTCATGACGCCTTTTTTAAACTCGCTAAGATCAACCCCCAACTCATTATATCGAACATTACCAGGGCCGTAATACACAGTGAAATTTACGGATTCGGACATTTTCACCTGTCAAACATTGCCAGCTTCTCATTATTCGCAACAAACAAATCTACACTAAAATAAACGTACACTAAAATATACCTACGTATATTAAATAAACCTACATTAAAATGAACTTCACTAAAATAAACATACACTTAAATATACTTACGTACACTAAATAAACCTACACTAAAATAGCAAGCTTCCACTAAAAATGACTATACTAACTAAACTAAATAAACCTACACTATTAACACATACACTAAAATCACTGCACTAAAAAAATAAACTAAACTAATTTTATGTACATTAAAAAAACTAACCTAAACTAACAAAAAAAACATACCTTCGACGCGTGTGTGCCCTTCTTCCTCGCCACTCCACCTTCTCACCATTCACAACTCCACCACCTCACCATGTCTCCTCCAAACGAGCAACACGCTACCCCATGGCAAAAATAAGACCGTACGGCGGGGGAGATGGACACGGTCTATTGTTTCAGTGGATTGAAACGGAAAATGGGTGGAGGATGGAGGAGATCAAGGGGAAGGGGAATTTTCGGTCAAGAAAAACGAGAGAGAGAGAGGGGATGAGCAGCCAGAGCGAGGAGGAAGAAGAAGGAACCGGCGTCAAGCCTTATCCAGGGGCTCTACGGCCTCCTGGAGGCCGACGGGCCCTCTTCGGCCTGTCGTGGGCCGACGGCAGCCTCTTTGGCCACCCTTGGGCCGATGGGCCCTCTTCGGCCGCAAGAAAGCCGACCGGTCCCTCGTCGGCCCAGCTGAGGCCGACGGGATCATATTTTTTATTTTTTTGAGAATGGACATACGTTTTTCGAATTTGATACAAAAAATGTACTAGTTTTGAAAAATAAATTGAGTATGTGCTCAGCATGTAGGATTTTTAAAATACCAAAAGAAAAAAACCATAACTAAAAAAAAGTCTTATTTCCCATGCCATGTGCTTGCCTTTCTGACAGTAATTGTATTCTTCTTTAGATTACCTATTCTACAATTCAGAAACTATTCAGAGGCAAAGTGCATTATGGTATTTCTTTCCCCACTCCTTTTCGCCATTTCTTTATTAGCTCCTTATTTGTGAATTAATGTGCTAATATGATACCTGAATTGTTTCATCTCTTTCCTAATTTCTATGAGTATTTTGATGGATATAGTGAAGAATACAGCAATGCATATTTTGTTCTGCATATCAGCTACATCAATTTGTAGCTGATCAAACCAATTTATTTGTGGCAAACGAAATATTTGACTTCTCCGACCACTATGTACTGAAACTCCATTTTTGTGGGTTGCTCCACGGTCAATTAATTCGTTTACCATTCGATTAAGCAGTGTGTGGCTGCCTGCTTAAACCTTTACTAAGAGGAAGCTAACCAAAATAACTCCCCTGAATCACTTATTTTCCTCGCTGAATGTTGCTTTTATGCTTTCTAATGGAGTGGCTGTCCAAATTTGTAATAGGTCCCGCAAAGGAAAAGTAGCCAATGTTTTCAAAGGTTAGATGGTATAATATTTGTGGAAGGAATGAAAGCTAAATACTTGTTTATTTATTTGGGGAGACATTTTGGAGCTACCGTCCATACCTTCATATGTGACACTGATGGCCAACAAAGGTAATGAACACCTTCAGCCAAAACAGATAATCAGATTCGTCACTGGTTTATAAGGCTGGAGCTGATTCTTATATAAATCAATAATGCAATACGTACAATTTAGTGGCTACTGAATCTGCAATGAATTTAGCACGACTTATGAATAGCCGAAGCTTGTACCTATTGTCTCTTTGAATTATTTAGTCATAAGAAGCAAAAATGACTGCATGTTTTTTTTTCGATGCTTGCCAGCACGAGAAAGATCACTAGGACTAACAATTGATAAGAACATATTGTAGAAATTAGGGCAAGATTCGTTCACACTGCAAATTACTCGCAAAATACAAATTACTCGCAAAACAAAAATTAGTGTCTGAATGCACCACTCGCCTTCATGCCTTGACCGTATCTTTCTCTCCCTGCTTCCTGGCTATGAGAAACCCAACTAGCCCGAGGAGCGCGATGTCGGCGTCCTCATTCCGCAGCAGCATCTCGGACACCTCGGCTGGCGTCACCTTCACCTCGGCAAACAGTTCTTGTATCTCCGGGAACAGAGGGTGGTCGTCGACGACGAAGTAGTTCCGAGCCAGCGTCCTGAACGCCTCCCAGCCACAGTAGCCCATGTAGATGTCCATGTCCATGCGCCCGGGACGCAACAGCGCGGGGTCGAGGCGATCCTTGTAGGTGGTGGTGAAGATTATGACGCGCTCCTTGCCGCTCGTCGACCACAGCCCGTCGATGAAGTTGAGTTGCCCCGACAGTGTGATGCTCGTGTTTGAGAGGTTCTTAGAGTCGTTGTTGCTATGGCCATAGTTGGCCCCCGGTAGCGTCTTGCGCTCCTTGCCATCTTCCCTGGACGTGGTGCTGAAGCAGCAGTCGATGTACTCGATGACAAGGATGGACCTGTTGGGCATGCCGATGAGCAGCTTCTGCAACACGGCGCTGTAGCGCACCTCGAAGAGGTCGAGGTCGTAGAGGTTGAAGCGGAGGTAGTTTTTTTACAAAAGGAGTGTTACCTCCAGTCTGTACATCAGCGTGATGCATACGGCATTTTTATTAATGGTAAAAGAAAATAAATAGTTTGTGGTCCTAGCCAAGCTTTAAAGGAGATATAATATGGTTCGAAAAACAAATTAAGAAAAAGCCACAACCGGCGAAAATAAGCATAGATGCTAACCATCTATCCTATTATTGGACCGTTATCTAAACCAGTTGAATAAATCCCGAGCTACCATCTCTTACTGGGCAGACCCATTAACCAAAGGCTCCCTGGTTTCGGCAGGAGTGAGTAACGACCACGTACGAATCAACGCCGACGCCCTGTGTAGTACCTGCAAGAAATGTATATGTATTTGTCTGTTAAAAATCATGTTATTCCTGTAATTCCATATTGCCCAGGGAAGTGTACAAACTCCTATGCGTATATGTCTAGCGATATTTATATCAACTCCATTTAGCCACGTACCAAACAACGTGTCAATGCTATCTGGAGGATCAATATTAAAAGTGACTCTAATAGTTTGTCATAATAGTTTTGCTTATGGACAATGAAGAAAGAGGTGTTGGATGGTCTCCTG
Organism: Hordeum marinum; assembly: GCA_022496015.1. Classification (NCBI taxonomy): domain Eukaryota; kingdom Viridiplantae; phylum Streptophyta; class Magnoliopsida; order Poales; family Poaceae; genus Hordeum; species Hordeum marinum. The sequence goes on from CM039673.1 coordinate 202,994,706, forward strand.
ATGAAGCGGAGGTAGTTGGCCACGGCGGCCACCAGGCTGGACTTGCCGGTGCCGGGCGGGCCGTAGAGAAGGTAACCGCGCTTCCATGCCTTGCCGATCCGTCGGTAGTACTCCTTGTGCTTCAAGAACCTGTCCAGGTTGGCGATGACGACCTGCTTGGTGTGAGGGTCCATGAGGAGCGTGTCGAACGTGGCCGGGTGGTTGTGGCTGATCCCGCTCCATGAAAAACCCTCGTTCAGGAAGATCTTGAGTGCGCGGTCCCGACTCCGCGCCTGCTCCACCGCGGCCATGATGGAGGGCACGTACCTGCCCAGCGCCATGTCCGTGTGTTCCGCGTCGAAGGTGAGCTTCAGCGAGTCCGATCCTTTGCGACCTTAGCCCGAGACGATGTCCACGTGAACTGGACGCCCTCGAATACATCAGTCATGGAGTCGCCACTGTCCATGGACATGACCTTCCTGGCGGCGCCGCCGCTGAGGCAGAGCCGGCGCATGGACTGCGGGTCGATCCTGGTGGCGAGGTACTCGTTCATGTCATCGTAGAAGTAGTCGAACTTGGAGCAGTTGATGGCGCAATCTTCCAGGCGCTTGACGACGACGGTGTGGCGCTCGGCTGGCGGGGTCTCGAGGTGGCCGCGCACGAGCGAGGTGCCCCAACGGACGACGGCGCACAAGTCGGGTGGCAGGAACTCCCGCGCCACGCCCCACGCCAGCACAGCATACGCGGTAAAATGACTGCATGTGAGAATATGAAAAGAAGATGAAGAAGACGAAGCAAAAGCAGAGCAGCAATACAAAAGGTTGTGGTATTCTTTTTGGGTTTCCTTCAGTCATTTGTCTCCTCCTAGCCGTATCTACCGAGCATCATGTAATAAGGATTGAATATGAATAATTAACCAGTTCGCTGGATGAAATTTAAAATCTTTACCTATTATGCCACCTATAAGTCAAATAGTGCTTCTGGTCGTCTGTCATGAGATTGTCCTCGAAGTTGAGATAAATTACCCACTATGCCACCTATAAGTCATAAAAAACGTTTCACACAGAAAAATCTCCAAAGTGGGCCGGCCCATACAGGGACCTCCTATATTACGCTCTGACCACTCGGAGCAGATGCAGCACAACCTTTTGGGCCGGCCCATGCAGGCGCCTGTCTTTTCAGTTTCTTTTTTATTTTTATTTTCAATTCCGTTAGAAATTTAAAAACCTTTTCAATTTTGAAGAAATTGAGAATTTTGAAATGAAATTTCCAAAATAACATGAAATGTTCGTGAATTCAAAAACTTCTCGGAATTTTTGTAAAATGTTCACATATACAAAAAAATGTTTACAATTTTGAAAAAAGTTCATAAAATAAAAAAGTGCATGATTTTAAATAACACTCTGTGTATTAAAAATTATTAATGAAATTTAATAAAATGTTTCCTAAGTCAAAATGTGTTCTTACATTTTAAAAGTTTAAACATAGTTCGTGTCTGTTTTTTAGTTTCATTTTTTATTTTTTATTTTCAGTTCTGTTTCTGTTGTTTTTTCTACTTTAAATAATTTAGAACTTCAAAAACTTTTGCAATTTTAAAAAACTGAGAATTTTGAAAAAAAATGTTGAAGAAAACATAAAATGTTTGTGAATTCAAAAAATACTTGACATTTTTGTAAAAATGTTTGCATATACAAAACAATGTTCGCAATTTTGAAAACAACGTTTGTGAAAACAAAAAAAAACCATGATTTTGAAAAAAAATGTCCGTGTACTATTTTTTTAAGGTAATTGAACAAAAAAATTGCTAATTCAAAAAATGTTCATGCATTTTAAGAAATGTCCTAAAAATTTAAAAACAGTTTATGAATGACAAAAGTGTTTATTGATACAGAAATATTCATGTTTTTTAAAATATATTTGTGAATTTACAAAAAATTAACAAAATTTGAAATATATGTTCGTCTATTCTAGAATTGTTCGCCAATTCAAAACAAAATATTTAAAAACCGTTCACAATATAAAAAATGTTCACAATTTTTAAAAATTGTTTGTAAATTGTGAAAGGTGTTCTTGATTTTAAAAATGTTGCAAAATATGTAAAAATGTACACGAATGATGGAAGGTATGTAGTTAAATAGTAATGTCTCTTAGTCTTTGTGATAATATACCCGTGTGAATTTTAAAGAGTTAACTGCCGGTGTGGATCGAAATATTATAGTATGTTTTTAAAAACAAGTTTCTTGAAATTAGTATCAATTCTTTGAAATGCCAAGTTTTTGACAACCATGACATTTTCTCGAAAATGTGAACGTTGCTTCAAATTGTGAATAAATTTAAAATAAGAAACATTTTCTTGTGTTTGTGCACAGAATTTCAAAATCATGCGATGAGATGTGAACATAATGTGGTCACACCATTGGAGATTACGATTTTTTTTTCTTTCGTTGCAACGCATGGGCTATTTTGCTACTCTTTACCTAATAATAAAACACCTATTGCTTCTGGTGGTACGTCATTCAAATTGCCCCCAAATCTGCCTAATATTACTAACCAATGCCACCTATAAGTTACAAAAAACGTTTTGCAGTGAATCCTCGCATGGGCCGGCCCAAGCATAGGGACCAGCTATACAACGCTCTGTGCGCTGGAAAAGAAGTGGCACACCCATTTGGGCCAGCCCATGGGTGGGGCCTGTTTTTTAGTTTTATCAGTTTTTTTACTTCAAATAAATCAATCAATCAAAAATAAAAAAATCGGAATTCCTAAAATTAATCTTAAATAAATGCTCGATAAAACATAAAATGTTTGTGAATTCAAAAATTGTTCGGGATTTTTGTAAAAATGTTTGCATATTCAAAACAAATCATAATTTTGAACAAAATATTCGTGAATGAAAAAAGTCCAACATTTTGAGCAATTTCTTTAATGCAATTGAAAATTTTGTTTGATAATTAAAAAATGAATTATTTGCCAATTGGTAAGAAAATACATAAAAACTGTTCGCAATATAAAATATTTTTTGCAATTTTAAAAAAATGTTTATAAATAGTAAAAAATGTTCTCAAATTTGTAAAAATGTTCATGAATGATCAAACGTATGTAGTTCAACAGTAATACTTGTGAGTCTTTCTGGTTATATAACTGAGTAAATTTTAAAGATTTAATTGTCGGGATGGATCGGAATATTATAGTATGTTTAAAAATATAATTCTTAAAATTCACAATAATTCTTTCAACCACCAAGGTTTTGACAACCATGATATTTTTTAAGAAATGTGAACATTGTTTCAACTTGTGAATAAATTTAAAAAAAGAAATATTGTCTTACATTTGTGATCAAATTTTCAAAATCGTGCGATGAGATGTGAACATAATGTGGTTATCGCTATTGACGATGGTGTTTTTTTTCCTCCGTTGCAACGCACGGATCCTTTTGCTAGTATTATAATAAAGCACGGATCGCTTCTTACCCCTGATTTTCGTCCGTTTCGTTCGTCCACCGTTTCTATTGTCATTCGTACAAGTTTCATGCGTCACCCAGAAAGGCCAAACGAACGAAACATCCCATCAAGAAAGGCCGAGCGAAAGAAACAGCCCATGATCCGTCCCTGTTACCTACCTTTTTCTTTTAAAAAAGGATGATTTAGGCCCACCTCGCTACTTCACACCCAATATTCTCAACATTTATACGCTGTCGGCATTGCTGCATCAGAAGTCAGCGAACAAAGGACGGGATGGAACAATGGAATTAATCCCGGAAGTGGGAAGAGGAAGCAAAGGAATAATAAAAAACGATAACAGTGCTACCACGAAGAGATCAGATGGTTCTAGCAACCGGCCTATGAAGGCCCGGACAGTCGATGGCATAGCGGAGCCGGTAGCAGGGGAGCCCGAAGGGCGCGGAGAAGCCAAATCCGTGGAGGACGGGTGCCAGCGGCTTGGGCGCGGAGAAGCCAAATCCGTGGAGGACGGGTGCCAGCGGCTTGGGGGACACGGATCTTGCAGATCTGAGCGGGAGCGGCTAACGAACTCTAAGGTAGCGACGACGTAACGACGTCCTCATGTTGACGCTGGCGGCAGCGACGAGGCTCCCTGCTCATGGTCAAGGGAAAAAGAAAGAACTCATGGGGATGAAGAGGAGGAGGGAAAAGGAGAGGTGCGCTGCGGTGGGTCAACGTGCGGAGATGGATAACGACGAGGATCGGCTGCGAAGATAAGGTTGGAAGGAGACAACGGTGCATCCGTGCATGTTGTTACACAACACGCGTTGCGTGTGCGATTATTATTTTCGAACGGGAGAAGGCTCCCGATTACCTTAGATATTTCTCGTAGCAGTACAAGCTCAAGATGGCAATGGGCCCCCGAAACCCGCGTCCTCGCGGGTTTTTACCCGATTAAGGGACGGGGATGGGCACCTTTTTAACTGCGCGGAGCTGCTATTGGGTAAAGTATAAATCCCAACACATTCCGCGAGTTCAAACCCCTTTCAGTAATACCTGAATCCAAAACCCGCCATCCCCGTCAAAATACTACACTAAGCGCATTGGGCCATTAAGCCTTGACTACACTCCTACCCACGCAGCGTCCCAGCACCGGTGTCCTAGACCCCAGCTCCAAATCCACATCCACACCCAGCCTCGCTAGGTCTCGGCCTCACAGTTGTTCCCACATCCTTCATCTCGCACACCTAAACCTAGCAATCCCATCGCCGACGCCCGATCTCGCCTCCCGCAACCTCCGTCTTGGATTTTGTGTTGCTACAATGCTTGCTTCAATGTGCCGGTTTTCCCATGGGTTTAGAAAACCCAATGGTTTTAGGGGATGGGAAAAAAGTTAGCCTCGCACACGTTGACGGGGACGGAAACGGGCTTGCGATTTTCTCATGGGGATGGGTTTAAGAAGGCAAAACCCGGTGAGTTTCGTCCCAGTTGCCATCAGCAGTACAAGCCCAATCGATTCAGAGCCAAATAAAGTTTGTCTTGCAACCGTGCAAACACTAGATTAACGCACAAGGAGTTATCTAGAATAGGAATAAATTGCTTGATTCTCGCCGTACATGCATTTGTTTGCTTCTCCAAATCTACATGCACACAATTGACCAGTCTGGTTTTACATTTTTTTAAGTTGGATTTGAATCTGTTTATGTTTTTTTGACGTATACTCATACTGATTACATAGGCCAGGACGCACATGGCAGAAATATATATGCATGGACACCCAATGAGATAAATACATAAATTATTCTTCTAATGTTGCTAATCCTGGTTTATACGAATGCATAAAGAATCATCGATGCCAAAACAAAGGCGTTTACATGTCATGCCCGCAGAGTCATTTTGAAATTATTCTCAATAAGATTGTGGTTCCGGATCAGAAAGAAGATGCCATGCTTGACGTCTCTGAAGATGGTCATGTTGAAGGTGGTATGGAGAAACAACGCAACCACCTTATACATCCTTTCGACCTAAACAAATTTACCATGTTATATATGGAATTTAATTAAAAAATATGTAGAAATTGAATATGATGTTATTTGTACCAATTAACCAATCAAAGAATGTTATTTATGGTGCGATATGTCTTTCTGTCATACCATACTGGTGTTGATCCGGATCGGAAATGATCACCTCAGCAAAACAGGATTAGAGACGAAAGTAATCATCTATAACCACATATGCAAGCCTCGTAAAAAACTCAGAGGAAAATAACTAGATTTCTTATCTTATATTGAGAGAGACACCTTAGGATTGACAATATTCAAATGTATTGTAATTGTGTGAGCACTGAGGTTATTGTGAGCAAAGGTGGAGAGAGGATAAGTAGCAACACAAATAAGATGTCATGCGTAGAAATAAAGGACGGGCATATTATAGTCTTGAGTCGTGATTATTGGGTTAGAAGAATATGGTATTTTTTTCGTTGTAACGCATGTTTTTATTGCTATCCATACCAATTAATAAAGGGGCTATCGCTTCTTACCACCGTAATTTCGTCCGTTTTTTGGTCCATCCACATCGACTGTCTAAAATTCATTCGTCAACGTTGGTTTTGTACGTGGTCAGCTCCTCCGTAAATCACATGGGCCAGAATTTAATTTCTATTATGGGCCGCTAAAAAAGTACCCACATGTGCTAAAATTTTGGCCTCTTTCTATAGTTAATAGTCCCACCCTGTTATTTTACACGAAATACCAGCAACTTATATGCATTTTTGACTTGCAAAAATCAAACAAGCCAAGGCAAAGAAAGGGAGAGACCTGCCGCATATATGCATCATCAGTAGAAAAACACTTGTGAGGAGGAAGGCTCACACATGCATCCAGAAATAAGAACCGCGGTGAGTATGGAGCTCTCTCAGCGATTTGGCCATTTTGGGCTGTTCTCGACCGTTCTATCAGGGCTGGAAACGATTCGGGCCATCCGATGGGCACCCCATGAGCAGTTACCGTGCCCCCACCTTGTTTCGTTTACTTCCGCGTGAGCGCACGCGTCTCGCTGCCGTGTGGGGTTTCCTGTGTGTGGGACTTATCTATCAGTGATTGCGGCTTGGGTCATGTGCTGTGTGGGCCGTCGACGCGCTACAAGTGCCCTGCCATCGCCTGTAGTTTCGTTCCCCCGCCGAAGGCGTTTTAGACTTCTTACCTTCTGCCTCTTTGCGTGGTGTTCGCTCGTTCGTCTGTGGGTCGATGTGAGGGTGGGGGATAATCCCGCCATGACGAAGATTGATCGTGTCCTCGCCTCGGTGGACTAGGAGCTGGCGTATCCTGACTGCCTCCTCCAAGCTTTATCCTTGGGGGTGTCCGATCACGCCCCCTTACACCTGTCCACCGGTGCCTTGAGTAACCCCAAGCACCGCTTCAGGTTTGAGATGTTCTGGACTAGACTGGAGGTTTTTGATCAAGCCGTGAGGGATGTTTGGCGTTGTGATCAGGCGATCGTTGATCCTTCCAAGAGACTGGATGCCCTCTTTCGCAACGCTGCTACGGGGCTGAAAGCATGGGGACAACGAAGAGTTGGCAACGTTAAACTACAAATGGTCGTGGCTCGCTGGCTCATCCTCATGCTCGACCAAGCGCAGGAGCACAGGCCACTTACCCCCGAGGAACTCTGGCTGCGCCGCACCCTGAAGAAGACCATCTTGGGCCTAGCATCTTTGGAAAGAACCATTCAGAGGCAGCGGTCACGGATCCGTTGGCTGCAAGACGGCGATGCCAATTCCAAACTGCTCCAAGCAGTGGCAAATGGGCGAAGGTCAAAAAACTTTATCCCCCACATCAAAATACACGAGGAGATCATCACGGAGTAGGATCGCTTGCAGGAAGCTTTCACCCAGGAGTTCGCAAAATTTTTGGGCAGCGACACAGCTCGTGACCACATGATCGATCTGGGAGCCTTGGGCATCGAGCAAGTCAACCTTTCAGAGTTGGAGTGCATGTTTACACAGGAGGAAGTGTGGAGCATTATCAAGGAGCTGCGACGGATAGAGCACCCAGGCCTGACGGATTCATTGGTGCTTTCTACCAGAAGGCCTGGCCAGTGATTAAGCACGATATCACGGCAGGGCTGCACAAACTCTATGTGGGAGGCGGGAGAGGCTTTGGCAAGCTCAATAAGGCCTTGATAGTTCTCATTCTGAAGAAGCCGGAAGCCGAGGAGATTGGGGACTACCGGCCCATTAGCCTTCCGCATAGCTTCTCGAAGTTGTTTGCCAAGCTTATGGCAGTTAGGTTGAGGCCACGCAGGAAGGATATTGTCACAGCAAACCAGTCGGCTTTCATTTTCGGGAGAAGCCTTCACGATAATTTCCTTCTGGTTAGGTAGGTGGCTAGGAAGATCCATGGTCGCAAGGAGAAAGGTGTGTTCCTAAAACTTGACATCTCGAGAGCTTTCGACTCCCTCTCCTGCCCGTTCCGGTTTGAGGTCCTCCGGCAGAAAGGGTTTGGCTCTCGCTGGCTAAGATGGGTTGCAACTCTGTTACAAACTGCATCAACAAGAGTGCTGGTCAACGGAGTCCCGGGCCGTAGTTTCATCCACGCCAAGGGCCTGAGACGGGGGGACCTTGTCTCCCCGCAGTTGTTCGTGATTGCGATGGAGGTCCTCTCGGCGCTCTTCGCCAAGGCCGAACATGAGGTGGTTGTTTTTGCTTTCCAGGGAATGGCTGCGACACGACGTCTCTCGGTTTACGCCGACGAAGTTGCCCTCTTTGTCAAGCTTGCTACCACGGACCTATGCTTCGTCAAGCACGCATTGGAAATCTTCGGATCTGCGTCTGGTTTACGCGTCAACTACAGGAAATCCTCGGCGATCCTGACCCATGGATCTGACATCGATCGCAACCGCGTGTCAGGCATCCTCCGTTGCTCTATTGGATCATTCCCTTGCAAATACCTTGGGATCCAGCTCGCGCTGTCGCAGCTCACTAGACTGGATTGGCAGCCCCTTCTTGATCATGTCAGGCGCTTTGTTCCTGCGTGGCAGCGCGGACTCATCCAGCGGCCGGGTAGACTCGTTCTCGTCAAATCGGTGATTGCCGCGAGGCTGATACATCATCTTATGATCCTCAACGCGCCGCAATGGGTGTATGACGACATCGACTCTTGGCTTCGCGCTTTCTTCTGGGCCGGCAAAGACAAGACTCATGGAGGCCAATGCCTGATTGCATGGAGCACCATTTGCCGCCCATACCAATACAGAGGGCTCGGGGTAAAAAAACTCATGCTCCAGGGCACCGCCTTGCGGGTCCGTTGGGAGTGGCTCAGCAGAAAAGACGAGCCCCGCCCCTGGCAAGGTATGAGGCTGGTGCTTGACCGCGGTGCGAGACAGGTGTTCGACAGCCTTGTCATGATCTCGGTGGGAAATGGGAAGAAGACCCTTTTTTGGCGAGACAGATGGCTCACCGGACGTTCTGTGAGGGACATTGCTCCTCTGATTGTTGAGAAAGTTCCCACGCGCACTATAAACGCTCGCACGGTCCACCAGGCGTTGGGCAATAGGAGATGGGAGCTGGACATCCAAGGAGACCTAACCTTCACGATGCACATGCAATTGTACATGCTTCAGCAGGCCATTGTCCAAGTGGAGAGGAATGAGGCTAGCGAGGACCGTTTCACTTGGCCTTGCGATAGATCCGACCAATATACGGCTAAGTCTACCTATGACAGACTATGCATGGGCGCAATTACCTTCGAACCGTCTGCTCTCATCTGGAAGGCTTGGACGCCGCTCAAGTGCAAAATCTTCCTATGGTTGGCGACTCATTACAGGGTGTGGGACCTCGGACAAGAGAGCCCGACATGGTCTTCAAGAGGCATCTGTGCCATGCTTCACGTGCTTGCAAGAGGAAGATAAGGTAGATCACATCCTGGCCCAATGCCCATATGTCAGAGAGGTTTGGCACCTCATTCTTGGGCACTTCGGGATTGACGCGGCGATCCCTTCCACCGACATCACGCTCACACAGTGGTGGATCTCTGCCAGGAGCGGGCTAGACAAAACGGCGGAAGAAATGCTTCGACTCTTTCGTTATGATCACGACCTGGGCACTATGGAAGCAGCGCAACGCCAGGGTCTTTGGCAGGGTAGCCCAACAGTTAGATCCCCCCAATTGAAAACCCAGATCATTGATGAGATTGAGGAATGGAAGATGGCCGGTGCAGGAGGTTTAGATAGCTTAGCGAGAGAGTAGCCTAGCTGTTTTAGTGTTGGTGTTGGTATGTGTGTTCAACTGAGTCTCTATTCGGAGGGCGTTTTTTTTTAAATATTCTTTTGCTTTCTCCTATAAAAATACGGTACATTGGCGTACTCTCTAAAAAAAGAAAAGGGTGGGGCCGGTCGGCTTGCCTCCACGTGCTCCCATTCGCCCCCCTTTTCCCTGGACCTCTCCTCCTCTCGTCTCGCCGCCGTTGACGCCGACGCTCTCCCGCCTCACCTGTCTCTCTCCCTCGAAACCCTAGCTAGACCGCGCCCGCCTCCCTACCCCGCCGTCGTCCTCTCCTCCACCCCGCCAGCCGCCGTCGCACCTCACGCCCGTCTCCTCCGCCCAGCCGACCACCCCTCCTCTGCTTACCTCCTTCACATCGAGATCGAGCAAAGGGATGAGCGCGGGCCTCTTCCCATCCAGTCGTCTGCAAGGCTTGGGCGCAGGGGGATTGGCGGGGTGCTAGCCCCGCACGGCGGTCGTTCCTTGCGCTAGCCCCGCGCAGCCATGAAGGGCGGTGGATGAGGGCTGATGCGGACGCGGCTGCGAGCTCGACATGAGAGGAACGGCCACGACGAGCTCACCAGGCACTCCTACAACGCCGTCGCTGCAGCCTCCTGGCTAGATCCCGATCAAGGTGAGAGCCCCTCCCTCCGGTCCCATCCCCCGCCCCTCCTCCTCCCGTTTCCTTTCTGGCCTAGGAATTCCGATCTGGTTTGCTGTAACATCTAGGGATTCTGATCTGGTCTGCTGTAACACCTAGGGATTCCGATGGTGACTTTTTTGTGGTGAGCAGGATAAGCAGTACCACCTGGCCGGCAGCAGGATGTCCACCATCGACATCGTTGAGATCTGCTTCAAGGACAGAACCTGGAAGACGCTCAACGACCGTATCATCGTCCTCTCCAAGAAGAGGGGCCGGCTGAAGAAGGTACAACTACCTAACCACATCTCGCTCATCCTTCTTGTTTCTTCTTCAATTGTGTCAGACTTGGAGCCTGTAGGTACTATTCTGATACGTAACTTAGATTTATGGGGGGGGGGGGGGGATATATTCAGAGAAGCTGCTCGGGGCATTGACTGAATTAATGTGTCAGATTTGTTCCTTATGTCATAAGAATAGGCTACGCAGAGAACCTAGATTGTTCTCTGAAAGGGAGAAACTGGAATTTATTTTGTAGAAATTTGTTAGCGGGCTATGTGTGAAGGAAGTAAGTAGGTCTCAAATTTGACCATCTCATCTGATTTACGGTACCGTACCGTGCGTGCGCGTTACAACAGTTCACCATTTTTAATTTGCCTTGCTGGTTCCTTTCGTGTTTTACCCAGGCCACCATTTTTAATTTGCCTTGCTGGTTCCTTTGGTGTTTTACCCAGGCCGCGTACCTTGCCTCTGTTTGATGTGTGACTTTGCCATCTTGCTGCAGGTGTTGCCCAATCTGTCAGTTGCATCTAATTATGCGTTGTCAACACAACAATTTGATTATGAGTCCATTCTGGTGCAGAGTCGTTTGATGCTTGCACCGTTGTAATTGTTTATAAGTAAGCTATGGCATTCTTAACTATTAAAAAAAATGTTGAGTGGGAATGTTATAGGTTAGTCTTATTCCTTATTTTTTTGGTTCCTATTTAGTTGCTGGTTTAGAGAATACTTTTCTCGTGGTTCCTCTGTAGTCCATCCCATTGCATATTTTCTCTTTCTGCACTTTGAAAAAACGTTCTAAGAATTGAGTGAACAATTGTAATAAAGGATCTCTATTCTTTGAAAAGAAATACAATCAACCCTTCATCTTATTAATTATATAACTCCTTTATGTGCCTTCATAGCCTATGTCTTTTGGTTCCCTAATTTGTTCTACTCCGCAATTTAGCGTTGGTCAAGAAAGCGAAGGTTGAGGTTTTGATTTCTAATGATATACATATCTTCTAATAACAAAAAGACTCATGCTTGAAGTGCCAAGAATATCATTTCTTGCAAGATGTGGCAAAGTGGTAAGCTTCTCCATTTGTATATCCATGCTTTTTCCTAGAAACGATGGCTGCATGTATATGTTGTCTTGTGTATAATATAGCTATATATTAGTTTTACTCCATGTCTATGGTTTCATTGCTCGAAGGTTTCCTGATAAAATGATTAAAATGAGCAGTATCACCATCATGTTCACAATAGACTCTCTTGCTGCTCATCTAGGTTGAAGCAGCACAAGGTTGTGGAGGAGCAACTCCACCTTGCTGCTACAATGTGTACAGCACAAGTGTTGAAGGAACTACTTCAACGTGCTGAGCTAGATATCGCTCTAGAGGCGAGTGGAGGCCAATATGGCAGCAGGAGTTCAATCCAAAACTCCTAGAGCACAAGATCTTGTCCAAGACCTTAGATAGGAACAACAAGTTCTATTATAGATAGTGGGTACATAGTCTGCTTACAAACTAGAGGTGAGGACCTCTATTTATAGGGCTTTGGGAAGCCTTTACATACTTCTACTTATGGCTAGAACACTCTAGAAAACATTGCCTAAGATTCACCATTCTACTCATAGCTACTCACAACTAGAGGATTCTAGAAAACAGTAGGTAAGATAGCAAAGAACAGAAATACTACACTAGTGTGGAAGCATCTAGAAGTAGCCAAACAAAAATCTGACATATGACTATCATTATTTTCATCTAGTGTTCCTCATCATAGGTTGATGGTGGAGCCACGGTCTAAAGTTGGAGCGTGGCCTTTTGTTGGTGCCGTCGTTCTCTCCTCCATGACCGTCGTTGTCATGAGACCAAGCATGTTTGCTGGGTATCGACGGCGTTGCTGGACCTAATAGGTATGTCTCTAAAAAAAGCACAATGGGCTAAGCGATCTATATTTTGTCTCATTGTCTATATGTAGTTCCAGTGGTTCTATACTTTTTTCTGCTTGTTTCTAAGTCCTCAATATGCAAGATTTTGATTATTTTGGGTGATACACCTACAGTAATGTCTGTAAACAAAGAAATCTTGTGATTATGCTGCCATCACTGATGGGCACCAATTTTAGAAAAAGCTCATGTATATGTTAATGCTCATGGTACACAATTTCTGACTGTGATTGGGCATGTCAATTAGTATGCATGCTAAATGTATCCCTTTCCTGTGTTGATATTGTCTCATTTGCATGCAACTAGCTATTGCAGGGTACAACACTAACAACTTCGAGTATTTAGACCCTAATTTGTATCCTTCCCTTACTACTTATATATCATTCCAAAATTTTCATCACTTATGGCAAATGAATAATACAGATGCTCCTTGGAGCAGGCCACGACACCGCGAGGACGGCACGGTCGCGGAGCTGCCCAGGCTCATCGTGATGCAGGTGGAACAGATGAAGGTGGAGACGCGAGTAGCCGACATCTACCGCGTCCTCTTCGACGCAGCGCCCAACACCAAGTCCGTCATGTAAGGGATCCTCATGCACGCTCCATACCAGTACTTCTCTTTAGTTACTAGCCTGTTGTACACCGGCTACTAGCCTGCTGTTCACCGTGTTTGGGAGTGGCGGGTTTGGGTGCGAGAAATGGGCTCCGGGGTTTGGTTGGTTGCTGCTAAGATCAGATAGTTTGCTTGGCTCTTGCTCGAAATCGGAAGCTCACCGGTAAATCCACCTATTTAGCAGATGGGGGACCTATTTAGCAGATGGGGGTAGGAGTTGCTTGATACCAAAATGTTTGCTTATAGAAGCTTAGTGCTGGCAATTAGGTGTCGTATATCAGTGTGCCTTCTAATTTTCACAAGCACTGGCTTCAGACTATGATGTTCTCCACCTGCTTATACCGAGCTTTGATCGTTTTTTTTTCTTCTGTTGCAGGCTAGAGCTGTGGTGTGATCAGCATGTCAGGTATTGCTTCTCCAGTGTTAAATTAACTCAAGTGTCGTCCCTGGTTTTTATTTTGCTCACAGTATTCTTCTGGTTATCCCTGTTACTTTGATAAAATTTCCAGCAATGGTGTTGCTCTTGCTTTATTTATTTTTGTGGTTTTAGTCCTGTGTATCAAAAACATATTTCCTCTGTTGAATTGTGATTATAACTAAAATAAATTAATCTGGATACTTATGTTGATCAAATAACAATCCTGGAAGTGTGCTAACAGTGTTCACACGCTTATGTTTCATCCGGGTGGAAACTAACAGTGGACAATTTTTATTGTATAATTGGTTTGCACTTCATAGTCCATACTACTTCAGTACAATTTAGGTTATGTTAGTGTGTTGACAGCTATGCTTCATTTAGTAGTATGCTACAGGTTTATAATCAGGGATAACATATATGCAGATGTTTTGTCGTTCTTATTATTGCTATTATGATTTACAAATTTTATTTATCAAGCGTGTAAATTAAAACCACTGATGTCATACTTTTCACCTTGAGGCTTCCTATGCATTAAACATAGGGAATCCATTACTACATCAAACCTATAACTTCCCTGCCTTTAACATGTTTCCTTTTTCTTTTCAGGTTATGGTGTCAGTGTTATACGAGGATGATGCTTGGGTGTTATTGTCAATCGTTACGATGTCCCAAAAGTAGTGCCTTCATTTTTTCCTTTATATAAACTAAATGATTGTTTGTACATTTGCACTTTCCTTTATCGGCTACAACTTTGCTTTATAAATTTTCTTAGTGCACAACTGTCTGTCAGGCTTATGTAACTGAGAAATTGAACTTTGGGAGATCCAGAATCGGTTTAGATGGTGCATAATGAGAATGGAATTCATAGTTTCAACGTTGAGGCTTCCCATGCACAAAAAATAATGAATATGTTGCTGCATCAACTAGGGCCGAAAGGTCTGAAATTATTCAGCTCTCTTTTACTATATCTAAGCATAGATATTGATAATAGTATCATATTCTTTTAAGAAACAATTTCCTTTCTATTTGACATTGATGTGGTGATGATTTGCTTTACACGGGTCAATTTTTCTTACCGACACCATGTCGGCAGGATCTCCACCCGGGTTGATGTAGCTTACAATGGTGACCGGAGACTGACTGAGTGTGCTTGCAGCTCGAGGTTGAACGCAAGGAGGTGGAGACCATCTCCATTGTGCTGCCAAGCCGGGCGGCCGACGACCCCACCGTATCCATGCCACCATGAGGTATTCAGATTCTTACCTTGCGCCCCCCCCCCCCCCCCCCCCCAAGCCCAGTACCAATCCTGAGTAAGCATCTAAAATTTGTGTGCTTCTCTATTTCAAACCAAATGATTCATGCATAGTAATAAATTGCTCTAGTTCATGTTCTTTAGAAGTATATGCAATCTTGGACTGGATCAAAAAATTGTATTGTATGTCATCCTTTAACTGATTGCAAATCGGTATTCTGTAGGAGTATATGCCAAGTGTAATGCTTACAAGCGTGTTTCTCTTTTTGGTATCGATCTTTAAATCTTTTAAAGTTATTAATCACCTTGAAAGATAACTCTTGCTTCTTTAGCTTTCCATTTGCACTAACCACATTTTGGTACTTCTCCTGATAAAATAAATGAAGATGGTTTGAGTTGTGAGTTTAGAATTTCCATTTGCTTTTACCACATTCTGATACCTCTCTTAAGATTTTTAGAGCACTATAAGAAGAAATGGTTTTTTGGCATAAAATCGGCTATATGCACCACATTTTGGTACTTCTCCTGATAAAATAAATGAAGATGGTTTGAGTTGTGAGTTTAGAATTTCCATTTGCTTTTACCACATTCTGATACCTCTCTTAAGATTTTTAGAGCACTATAAGAAGAAATGGTTTTTTGGCATAAAATCGGCTATATGCACGAGGGGGAGGTATGGGCAAATTCATTGCTTCCACATGCCAATCGCATAATGCCATCTTGTGATCCGGGACCAACCGGGGATGTTGCTTGTTGGAGAGGGCGAGAGGTTGAGTCAAGACAAAGGATTCCCTCACTCTGAGCTTAAATTAGTTTGCTTGCTTCACGCATCCCCCCAACACGATTCCATCCGCACCACACATCGCTCTGCCCGAACCGATCGTTTTTGTCAGAGCAGAGCAGACAGTGTTCCTCCGTCTCAGATCACCTAAATAACTGCCTGCACTTCCTCAGAAGAGAAAAACTGCACGTGGGCAAGTGAGAAGAGAGGCCGAGTGATCTGCTGCTATCCGATCTGATCCGGCGACAACAAAATATTGCTGGACTTGTTCTCTTTCGCTGCGCGGCATGTGGCCTTGCCCGCGCACGACGGACGGACGGACGGACACCCGCTATCACAATCACAATCACAATCACATGGTCACATCACATGGACGATGATGGATGTGTCCACATACCATCCTGTTATCCTACTCCATTACTAATGGAATGTGTGTATATATTGCAACGTGAGACGCACCATTACTGGATACATTGCATGTGGTCGTCAAAACGGATAGGTTATTATATCTAATGGTAGGAGAGACTGGTACAACAGCCAGGCATCAAGGGTTATAGCTTGTGTTGGGGTGTTGAGTTTGAGCGTCAAGCGTGCATGAGCTCATGATGTGGCTGTGCAAATTTCAGGGGACTACCACAACTCTCGCGGGGAGCAGGGGATGTGCGTTGTGGGTGCCATTAACAGCTACATGGATCAGCTCTACGCCTACGAGGACTCGTCAAAGAGCTCATGTAATTGCCATCGGCTTCATCCCCGGAGGCCCGGACACACTGTCAAAACATATGCAACAAGGGCTTCTGAATCTGAACGGCATTGATTCATGTCTACGAGCAGACAACCTGACGGAGAGCCTTATGTTCCTGGCGCACTTTGTGGGCGACGTGCACCAGCCGCTGCACCTCGGCTATGAGGAGGACGAGGGCGGCAACACCATCATGGTGCACTGGTACCGCAGGAAGGCCAACCTCCACCATACACGCATCCCTTGCTCTACTGTATCCTGCCACCTTCATCAAACACTCTCTATTCATTGTCATGTTTTTGGTCTGAACTCAAGTTTTCAAACTGTCGTGGTTTTTTGATAGGTGTGGGATGTCAGCATCATCGACACGGTGATGAAGGACTTCTACAACAAGAGCATCGACACCATGGTAGATGCCCTCCAGACGAACCTCACTGTGAGTACACCGCAAGATTGTGAGCAGTTCAAAATACCACCAGTAGCTTTCCTGCTTCTAATGCTAGCTATGAACTGCAGGAAGGATGGTCTGACGATGTTGGACACTGGGAGAACTGCGCCAACAAGAAGGCGACCTGCGCAAACGAGTATGATTCATATCCAAACACTCGCACTTATTTCAGTTCATGAGCTCGTGCAACTAAAATAAATGAAGATGGTTTGAGTTGTGTGTTTAGAATTTCCATTTGCTTTTACCACATTCTGCTACCTCTCTTAAGATGGCCATTGCTTTGCTATCTCACTTTGATTTCATTGCAAACAAGTGGCTTCGATGCGGTAAAATGTAGACCAAAACAATGGAACTAAGTCCTAATTGAGCGGTATGTATGCACACACCTGATTGGAAACCATTATCTTATTTTGTTGTCTACATCAGCAGTCGCTTGAAGAAGGGCCTTTCCAAGACTGAATTGGCAAATATTGGCCTTTCGAAGACCGAATTGGCAAATGTTAGTATACGCAAGCCTCTGTTCTTAGATGATGCTTCTAAGGTATTAATTATGTTTTTCCTAGGAATATGAGCAACAGCAATGGCATGCCCATCTAATGGGTTCTATGTGCTTTGGGGTTTTAGGAACATCCAGTGGTCCTGGTACCCTAGGTGATGAGGCGGATGGTCCTTCAAGGTATCTACTTCCACTCAAATCGGGTGCTTAGTATTTGATCCGTCAACATCATGTATCTATATTTGACTATTTTCCTCTTCAAAGTATGCCAACGAGTAAATGGCACTGGTGGTCTATGAACGTGCTATGCGGGTGCACTTAAGTCACACTACTTCAAAACCGGAAAAACCCGTCACAGAACTTGCGTTGCGGGTGCATTTAAGTCATAAAGGCTAGCTAGACCGGTCGGGCGCTTGGTTTTCTCTGTTTTTCGGTCACGAGCGACGCATGTGAGGGCTGTAATTTTGCAGAATAGTCCGTCCCGATATAGTTCGAGGGCCGCATTGCAAAATCGAGGGCAACATAAACGAATCAGCAGAGAAAACCTAATTCCCAAATCGAAAGCAAATCCCTAGCTCTCCTCTCCTCTCACACCTTCCGGCGGCGCCGTCCTCGCCATAGAGGGCAGTATGGCAGGCGTGGCCGTTAGCGAGGAGAGTGTGGCACTGGCTCGCCATGCCGGCGTCGTGGAAGGGAGGTCTTCCTCGCCCGTTGTGGCATGTTCTCGCATCCTGGACTCACGTGTCTTTCCCCAAGAGGTGTGGCAGCGCGGCGAGCTGGAGATGCGGCCAGAGCGCGGGCGGGTTGTCATCGCTCGCACAGCTGGCATGGCGGCGCTGGAGCAGGATTTCTGCGGTCGTGTCCTCTACGCCACCATCATGGGACAGCCGCGGAGCATGGTGACGCCGGAGGCGCTGGCGACAGCGATAGAGTTTCATTGTGGTGTCTAATTGTCTCACCCCTGTGGACTGAGTGCAAGTTCAGGTAAAGATGTCTCACACAAGACCTGTGCTCTGAGTCAGGGAATTGTTCCTAGACAGCTTTGATGAGCCCCTATGTGATAGAACAACATAGTTAGAACAGAAATGCATACAACATCAATTAGAACACAAATGAAATAATTCTTTTTACCAACAATTATACCTTCCGTTTGTCACTCATAATACTGAATGTGCTTGTGTTCATTATGTTTAAGTCCTGTTTCAGAGTAGCAAGAAACCAGGACCAAGATGCATGACATTCTGTCTCAACCACTGCCATAGCAATTGGATATGTTGAGTCATTTCCATCTATGCCTACTGCAGTGAGCAATTGGCCACCATACTTTGTCTTTATGAAGGTGCCATCAATGCATATAATTGGCGTACATCCCTTTAGCCATCCTATTTTGCAAGCTGCCAAACTTAAGTAACAAGTACTAAACAGCCCTGCCTCTAAGTTAAGATAGAAAGATGGCCCTGGATTGCTATGTCTCACTTCCTCTGCATATCTCCACAACAATGAGTACTGCTTCACCTCATCACCATGAACCACTTCCAGTGCTGCTTTCCTAGCTCTCCCAAGCTTGTGTCTGCTAACTTCCATGTTGTATTTCTTCCTAACTTTCCTTGAAAATGTAGCTAAAGACATCTTGTCATTGTCTCTGAACATCTCAACATATCTCCTGGCAAGAAAGGGGGCTGTTAGTTCTTTGACATCCCAAACCTTCTCACATGTGTAATGCCCAACTAAAGTCTTAACAAAGAAAGATTGTGTCCTGTTGTCATTCACAGCCACTAGTTTCCAAGGACAACCATCTACACACACAGCCTCAAACCTTTGCTTATTGTTTCTTTTCTTTCTAATCTGCACCCTATTCTTTACTGCATATTGAGCTACAACTTTCCTAAGTAGCTCCACAGAATCAAACACCATGCCCAGCTTGAATTGGGGTTTTTCCATGTCAACAGCTGCATTAAATGGTTTAAACCTGTAAATGGGTTTCTCCTTTTTCTTCTTCTTATACTCCTCATCATCAGAGTCACTTTTATGTTTTTTCTCCCAATCATCCTCCACCGGCAGTTGCAGATCATCTTCACATACATCATCTGTACCAGGAACATGCCTATAGTCAGCTCCTATATTTTTGCCATTCTCAAACATAACATCTTTCACACCATCATCTACATGCTGGTCATACTCCTCATCATCCTCTTCCATTCCATAATCACTGTCATACCAAGTAGGATCTATGTCTGAATCACACTCATACTATTCCTCAGAAACTCCTGAACCGTCTGATGTATCAGAATTGCTTGCCTCCTCTGTACTAGCTACATATGCATGTTGCTCTGATTTCATCTCCCTGATCCTATGTTTGCTAGGAGGGCTCATTATGACTTTAGGTAAATCAGGGCAACCATTCAGCACAATGTCATCTTCCTCCTGATTCTCACTTTTCCTGTTAATAGAGGCACTTGCCATCTTCTTACAGTGAACTTCCAGGTGCAATTCCACCAAATCTGCTAATGTTTTACCAGGTGGGCACCAACAAATAATTTTTTCCTCATCTTGATAATTCAACTGTCGTACAATGTAATCAATCATATCATTGCACACAGTATTTCGGTCCAGGTTATCAAACCATGATATCTTCTCATCCAAATATGTCACATTAACTCCCTTTCCCACGAAAAACCCACCATGATGCACCTCCACACTGAATTTCGTTGATTCAAACCCTACATTACACGGTACATCTATTATTATCTGAGAAAATAACCCTAACTCAAATGCGGCGCCGTCGGGGGAAGATAACCCTAACTCAAATGGGGAAAAACTCACCGTAGATCGGCCGTAGCAGCCCGTCGGTCCTCAAGTGCTGCAAATCTAGCAAAGGATCTAGAAACGTCGCCGACGACAACGGCTCACTTGCCGCCGCCGAGCCCGATGCGCCAGCGGCGCTGCCGGTCTCCTCTCCCATCTGCGACGAAGAAAAACAGAGACACAACAGGGGAGAGGGGTCTACACGTAATAAGAACAGGAGAGAGGGGTCTTTTTGCAAGAAAACAATGCCTTCCAGCCGTCACGTGCGTCGCTTGTGACCAAAAAACAGAGAAAACCGGGCGCCCGACCGGTCCAGCTAGCCTTTATGACTTAAATGCACCCGCAACGCAAGTTCTGTGACCGGTTTTTCCGGTTTTGAAGTAGTGTGACTTAAGTGTACAAGCATAGCAAGTTCTTAGACCACCAGTGCCATTTACTCTATGCCAACGAAGGTGTCGTAAGCTGATGAGGTGGTGTCACCTAAAACTAAGAAGACTAGGCACTAGGCCGATTGTTGTTAGGTGGTCGCCCTTTTGGTATGTATATATATTCTTCCCTTTGCTTACTTAAATGACTCATATGATCCTGCTGACCTGCTCGTTTATGTATGCAGGTCCTTTTGGTCATCCATGCGCATAGGAGTGATGTTTGTTACATTTTTTTGCCTTTATGCTTGTAGTAAAGTAGCATGTCAATTGTGTTGGGAACAACTATACCTCGTTTTGGGTATATCCTTTATCTGTATGCTCTAAACTCAGTTATCCTGGGCAGTAACCATATGTCTTACTTTCAGTGTATCTTTAATGTTTGTGATCTGTACAAAACACATTTGGCTTGACCAATTACTCTAATTTCCTTTGAATGTACTAAGTGATATGTTGGATTTTTAGGCGTTGGTTCACTGTGCCGAGCCAGGCACCTGTGCGCCAAGGCGCACTTCGTATCATTATGTTGAGTGGCTGTGCTTTTGGTTTCGAACTTCCATGTCGAGTGCCTATATTTTGTGATCTTACTGACGCAATTGAAATGAATTATGCCTTTATTGGTTTTTTCTGACGATATTGAGCAACGCTATGTCTCGCTACTATCACAATTGAATATTTCTTTTTCATTTCATTGTTATCATGTATGTATGCATATGCTAAATCTGAATTTCTATTAACTTAGCATTATCTGCTTGACCAAAACGTTTGGACCGACATCCTCGTGCCAAGGCGCGATACCGATCTAGTATAAGATGAAGGCGAGGCAGCTTGAGAGAACAGATCTAAAGCAAAGTCACACATGTATATAAGACGGAGCTCGGGAGCACAGAGATCTGAAGCAAAGTCGCACTAGCCTGAAGGGGTTGCAGCTAATTAATCCTAAAGGAGGAGAAACAATCGAGGGTATGAGAGTGGCCATCGGTGCTGGAGCCATCTCAATCATGGCCGTCATGGGATTCTCGATAGCGCGCAAGTGTAGCCGCGCCATGGTGGAGGCGGGGTCCCGTCCCTGTGGCACGCGGGTTGTAGCCCACGCCATGGCCGGAGAGCCGGGAGCCCAGCGGTGGGCGCACGCGACAACGGTGGCATGTCCCAGGGCAAGGTGAGGTAGGGATGTGGATCTTGCGGAAGAGAAAATGAGGAGGCTGCGCAGCGACTGGATGTAGATCTCGCGGGCCGAGGAGAGCAGCGAGGCGGCGGGTCTCTTCTACAATCTAGACCAGCTGACGTGTTCGTCTGTTGTTTTCCTTCACGGACCGATAAAAATCTCCGTCCACGACGTGTTTTAACTCCATTTATTTTACTCTATTTGTGCCCTTGTGGACTCCTACTGACAAAAAATAAAAAGGAAACAAACATCATACATAGATGGATATTATATACACAGGTTATGATTTAGAAAGTAAGAATATTTATACCACAATGCACTGTTAGCGCACACGACAGAAGCATGCATGAGTGAACGTCTGACGAGTATACCACATTTTTATCGTCCGATGTTGGTAACTCTAAGTGTATGATATTTTTATCATCAGTATGGTAATTTAAAGATAATGTTGTTCACCCGATTAGTTGATTAGGATTGACGTCGCAAGTTTCGAGTTAGCGCCCCAAAGAATCCTATTGTTAATTGATCCATCATTTTCATTATTACAAAACTTATTGTTTACAAGTCCAACCACATTAATAATAATTGGCGTTTGTTTCGCAGTGAAGCAAGCTAAACTTTTTTCTACCCGTTGCAACACACGGGCATGTTTACTAGCATTATCTTTTGCAACGCAGCCACCGTTGACAACTATCAAAAGGAAGATAAGCAGCGACATGTGGGGTGTGTCCTGTTGAAATAAAGCGTCAAATAAAGGACGCTGACTTGGGGGAATTGGAGAGAGAGGGTTGTTCTTTTTTTCTTTTGCGATGGAGGGAGGGTTGTTCTAAAACAATGCTTATTGGGATATGGTGTTTATAAGTTTTCTCCTCCCATTGCAATGCACGGGCATTTGTCCTAGTAACCAATAATGCCCCATACATATACATTGGAGTACTGTTCAAAAAGTATTTTCTTCCGGACGAAAATGCCAGAAAACTCTCTGTGAACCATGCACCAGCTGATACTGGAACCTCTACTTTATGATTCCAGTTCCTTTCTCATAGTTTGATGAAATGTTGGCCCTGAACTTTGTCCCAGAGATTGTCCAAGAAAATAAAATTGGCACTTGAGGAATAGGAGGGTGATATTCATAGTATTTCTAGCAGTTTTGACATAAACTTGGTATGTCTTCATATGCTCAGCTAGGTTCCGTAGTATATATGTGCCTTTTGACAAGCTAATTCATCTTGATAGATGACTGGTTCAAGGACAGCTGTGACACACCTCCCTTCTGTGTGTAGATTGTCAGAAAAATTTTCTTTACTATTTTTAAATATTAGGCAACAGTATTTACCCATTTTCTTTTGTTTCTACGGGTGAAATTGTAGGCATTTTTTTTTGCAATCTTGTTTTCTTCCAGGCTGGGCCGCTGTATCATTTATGTAGCGACAACAGTTATTTGAAAAAAATAAATCCATTAATGTTACATTCAGTTACATTATTTCTTCTAAATATGCCCGTCTTTTGTCTTGACTAAATTATTATTATTCTTGTCTGCCATCTTTTGTGCTAAAGACATCTCCTACTCTGAATGTTAGTTTGGTTATTTGGTCCATACAACAAGTGCTTGTTGTGCTAAATACTTGCAACTATAATATTATGCTCTTATAAAGCCGTGATTATTCTGCTAGGTCACTGCCTTTTTGTACTTGAATCCACTGTAATGATAGAATTATACAACCAGTTATGTCACTAGCAAGACATATACTGGCTCTTGTTCGCCATGGTTGCGCATTATGATTGATGGCAACTTGGATGTTTTTGTTCTTTTAAAGACCATCACTTTTAGCAATTTTAATTTGAATCACCCGTCTTTCCTGTTTGTAATACTCTTCCATCCCAAAATAAGTGTCAAGAATTTCATCGGAACTTATTTTGGGACAGAGGGAGTATTTAACATTGTTTGCCATCGGATGTGTTACTATATTCATTTTTTGGCTTATAAATGATGAGTTGAACAAAACAACATATGGAAAATTGTGGCACTTGAGGCCCAAACTCGAATCAACTTCATGCTAATTAGATCCAAGATTTATTTTTTGCTAATATTGTAAAATTTGGCATTCAGGTTTCGTGTCTTCATATATTTATTTCCGTATAATTTTACTGTCAAAATGGACGGGCGCAACAAAGCGCGCCATCATGATCTAGTTTGCATGATTTTAATGAAACTAACCCGGACTGACGTTGTTTTCAGTAAAACTACCATGGTGTTGTTTTTGTGCAGAAATAAAAGTTCTCAGAACGGAGCGAAACTTTTTGGAGATTTATTTTGGAATATTTAAGGAATTATGGAGCCAGAAGCCACCTAAGAGGGGCCCCACAGTGCCCACGCTCCACCAGGGCATGCCAGACCCCCCGGGCACAGCCTGGTGGAGGGTGGACACCTCGTGGGTCCCCCAGCCCTAATTCCAATGCTATAAACTCACATTTTCCTAGAAAAAATATCAGAGAGAAGGTTTTAGCTCGTTTCACGATATGGAGCCACCGGCACCTCATGTTCTTCATCGGGAGGCCGGATCTAGAGTCCGTTTAGGGCTCCGGAGAGGGAAATCTTCGGTCTTCGTCATCATCAACCCTTCTCCATGTCCAATTCCATGATGCTCCCCACCGCGAGTGAATAATCCCTTCATAGGCTTGCTGGTCGGTGAGGAGTTGGATGAAATTCATCATGTAATCGAGTTAGTTTTGTTAGGGCTTGATCCCTAGTATCCACTATGTTCTAAGATTGATGTTGCTATTACTTTGCCATGCTTAATGCTTGTCACTAGGGCCCGAGTGCCATGATTTCAGATCTGAACCGTTTATGTTATCATTATCATATCTATGTTTTTGATCCGATCTTGCCTAGTCATATGCCCATATTACCTGTTATGATCCGTCAACCCCATAGTGACAATATTTGGGACACTTCATAGTGATGATCGTAGTTTGAGAAGTTCATGTATTCACTAAGTGCTAATGCTTTGTTCCGTTCTCTATTAAAAGGATGCCATAATATCCCTTATTTTGCTTATGGACCCCGCTGCCATGGGAGGGTAGGACAAAATATGCCATGCAAGTTCTTTTCCATAAGCACATATGACTATATATGGAATAAATGCCTACATTACATTGGTGAACTGGAGCTAGTTATGTGTCGCCCTAGGTTATGACAGTTATAAGATGAATATCATCCAACAAATACTCCGATCCAGTGCCTACGATCTTTCCACTTACTGTTCTCGTTAAGTTACTACTACTGATGTTATTGTTGCACTTACTACCAAACTACTACTGTTATTGTTACCACTACTGTTACTGTTACCACTGCTATTAAACCATCATACTATTGTGCTACTGATCACTTTGCTACAGATATTTATCTCCAGGTGTGGTTGAATTGATAACTCAACTACTAATACTCTCAAATATTCTTTGGTTCCCCTTGTGTCGAATCTATAAATTTGGGTTGAATACTCTACCCTCGAAAAAAGTTATGATCCCCTATACTTGTGGGTTATCAAGACCTTTTTCTGGCGCCGTTGCCGGGGAGCATAGCTATATTTGTTGAGTCCCTTGGGATTTATATCAATTGATCACTATGAAGAATCTGAAGGATACTAAAACCAAGTTTTTTCCCTCTAAGACGAGGGGGTAAAGGAACTGCCATCTAGCTCTGCACTTGATTCACCTTCTATTATGAGTAAGCTTGCAACACCACCACATGCTATTGATCCTGATATTGATGATGCTACTTCTGCTATGAATGATGCTTATGATGATGCTAGTACCATGCTTGATGAAATTGTGCCATTAGGTGAATTTCTTGATGAACAAATTGCTAGAGCTAAAGAGAATGAAATTATTGAAACTGATGAATCTGCTGAAACTTATGAGAACTTTAAAACTGATGATTATGAAACACCTAATAGTCCTAGCTCTCCTAGATTTGAAATGCCTAAGATACCTGAAGGTTATGCTTTGGATGGAGAAATAGCTAGAGAGATTCTTGCTTGTAAGGATAGAAATGATGTTAAGAAACTACTATGCAAGTATAAAGAAAAGACTTGGAATGCTAAAATGAAATGTGATCCTAAGTTTGTACTTCACCTATTTTTGTTACCGATAAGGATTATGAATTCTCTGTCGATCCAGAGTTAATTACTTTGGTTGAATCCGATCCTTTTCATGTCTATGAAACTGAAACTATGGTAGCACACCTTACTAAGTTGAATGATATAGCCACCCTATTTTCTCATGATGAGAAGATTCGTTACTATTATATTCTCAAATTATTCCCGTTCTCACTAAAGGGTGATGCTAAGATATGGTAGAATACTCTTACTCCTGGTTGTGTGCGTAGTCCCCAGGATATGATTTATTACTTCTCTGAAAAATATTTGCTTGCTCATAAGAAACAAGCTGCTTTACAAGAAATATGTAACTTTGTGCAAATTGAGGAAGAGAGTCGGAAAAACTTCTCCAATTGCCTAATGCTTTGTCTGATCATCCTCTTAAGAAACATGAAATACTTGATATCTTCTATAATGGACTAACTAATGCTTCTAGGGACTTCCTAGATAGCTGTGTTGGTTGTGTATTCAGGGAACGAACTGTTGAACAAGCTGAGGAACTATTGAATAATATATTGAAGAACTATGATTATTGGACTCTCCCTGAACCACCAATTGAACCTACTCCGAAGAAGAGGGGTATCCTATTTCTCAGTCCTGAAGATATGCAAGAGGCAAAGAAATGTATGAAGGAAAAGGTATTAAAGCTAAGGATGTTAAGAATTCACCACCTAATGAAGAGATTCATGGACTCAACACACCACCACCTCCACAGGGGGTAGTGGTAAATTCTTTATTGAAGTTTGATGAAGGTGATATCCCTTACAATAAACATCCTAGTCAATGCTTATATGAGTTTGATAACTACATTATGAGGCAAGAGCACTTCAATGCTAATGTTCTGAAACACTTGAAATATAATTCTCATATGATTGTCCGCTTGAGTGACTTGCTATTTAGAATTAGTAATGATGTTAGAGGTGTACGAAACATGCCTCTATGGTTCAAACTCAGTTAGAACAAGTTGCTAAATCTCAAATAGATTTGCTTGATGAAATGAATAATAATGTGAATGATCATGTTGTTAGAGTGGTAACTAGAGGAGGTAGAATGACCCAAGAACCTCTTTATCCCGAGGGTCATCCTAAAAGAATTGAACAAGAATCTCAAGGAATAAATGTTGATATATCTAGTCCTTCTAAGAAGAAAAAGAAAAAGAAAAATGATAGGATATGCATGCTTCTAGTGAAGCTGAGATAGAAAAACCTCCTGATAATAATAA
This sequence comes from Hordeum marinum, assembly GCA_022496015.1. Classification (NCBI taxonomy): domain Eukaryota; kingdom Viridiplantae; phylum Streptophyta; class Magnoliopsida; order Poales; family Poaceae; genus Hordeum; species Hordeum marinum. The sequence goes on from CM039673.1 coordinate 203,021,760, forward strand.
TGATGTTTATATTTCTTATGCTGAAACTCAATATGGTAATGAACATTAGCCTAGTGATAACGATAATGATAGTGATGTTCATGAGTATACTCAACCTAGTAATGATCAAGGACCAGATAATTATGTAGAAATAGAACCTTCTGTTGATCTTGATAACCCACGGCCTAAAAATAAACATTATGATAAAAAAGACTTTGTCACTAGAAAACATGGTAAAGAAAGAGAGCCATGGGTTTGGAAACCCATGCCTTTTCCACCTAAACCATCTAAGAAAAAGGATGATGAAGAATTTGAACACTGTGCTGAAATGATTAAGCCAATATTTTTTGCATACATGTTTAATGGATATCTTAAAGATGCCTACTTATCCTAAGTACATGAAAGACAACATCACTAATAAACTAAGATACCTGAAGTTGAAATCTCCACAATGCTTGATAAATATTCTTTTAAGGGTGGAGTAACTAAAAAACTTGGAGATCTTGGAATACCAACTATACCTTGCTCCATTAAAAGAAATTATGTCAAAACTGCTTGTTGTAATTTAGGAGTTGGTGTTAGTGTTATGCTTTTCTCTTTATATAAAAGACTTGATTTCAGTAAACTCACACCTACTGAAATATCATTATAAATGTCTGACAAATCAACTACCATAGCTATCGATATTTGTGAGGATGTGCCCGTTGTTGTTGCAAATGTTACTATCTTAACGGACTTTGTTATTCTTGAGATGCCCGAGGACGGCAACATGTTGATTATCCTTGGTAGACCCTTTTTGAATATTGGAGGGGTTGTTATTTATTGCAATAAAGGCAAGGTCACTTTTCATATCAATGGTAATGAGCATACAATGCACTTTCCGAAGAAACAATTCCAAGCATATGGTGTGAATTTTATTGAAAATTCTTCGAGACTCATTATTGGAAGCTTTCAATTACCTCTACCTACTGTCAAAAAGAAATATGATATTATTATGGTTGGGGATATGTCTATCCCCGTTGAGGTAACCTAGTGTTTTACGAAAGCTTCCGTTTCATACTAATTGAAAGCGGTTGTTAATAAGACTTGATCAACCTTATTAATGAATCATTTTTGAGAGATATGAAGTTGATGAATTTAGTAGACACAACCCTGTGCATCTACTTTAGTTTCTTGTTTTCCTAGTGAACTAAAAGAAATTCCAGTTTTTTGTTTTTCCCCATGAAATAAAAAAGGCCCAAAAATAAAAGTTCTCACAATGCCCTAAAAATTTAATATGATTTTTAATTATTATGAATTTCTGGGACGAACAAGACGAGAGGGGGTGCACCAGGTGGCGACGCTCCACCAGGGCGTGCTAGACCCCCCTGGTGTAGCTTGGTAGAGGGTGGGCCCCTGGTGGGTCCCCTCACTTATCTCTTTAGCCCATATCATCACCTACCTCCTAAAAAAATCACCATTGCTCTCTCCCTCGTGTTCTTGCTCAAGAATCCATGGATTTCGATCTCTTTGCTCAAAGCTATATTTTCGAAACTGTTTTAGGGGATTGCTTCTCGGTATGTAACTCCCTCATTGCTCCAATTAGTTTTTGATTTAGTGGTTTATTTTTAGAATAATTAGCTATTCTTGGTGCTACTATAGATGTGCTTGCATGTTGAATTCTTAGAGTTCTAAGTAGTCTGAATGCTTGATATGGCCTCTATGCATCCCTAGGAGTAGTTACTATCAATCTTACTTTGTTTTGTTAACAAAATTTTGTGTCACAATTTTTTCAGAAATTGTTCGCAAATAAAATTCAATTCTTCAGACGTTTTTCGAGGTGGAGATCCTCGGGGCCATCATCAAGTGAAAGTTCCATACGACAATCTTATGTTGAGCGAGTGCAAGTTCGATACGGGATGCTCAAACTAAATCATGCCTTTGGCGATGTAACACCTTCATGGAAAGTGCATGTATTAAGGAAGATTTTGAACACTATGCTCACAACGCCAATATAATTCCCTTCATCGAAGATAAGTGCACTCAACACCTCACTCTCACGGAGACATTTACTAAGAAAATTAAATATTTTCCTCGTGAGTCAAGAGTTTCATTTAGTCTGTATGATAATGCTTTCGCCATGCCCTTAGACGTATTTTGTGACGCATGTAAAATTCCATATTGGGGTTCGCTAGATGAACCAACTAAACCTGAGTTTGAATCATTATTGAGAAACCTTTGTTGTGGTGAAATTAGAGGAGTGACACAGGGTAGAATAAAAAGCATCCATTTTTCGTCTATTCAATACCTTGCACTTTTTAATGGAAAATGCATTGTAGGCAAGCAGGATTGTAGCATGCTTTGTGCTCATGATTTGAGACTTATTTACAATGCTTTAACTGGAACTAAAGACTACAACTTAGGAGCAATTATTGCACGGAGATTGACTCTCAATGCTTCTAATGGTAATTTCTATGGAGGGATTTATGCCTCTCGCCTCGTTACGAGGTTGGGAGTGTCCCCTTGGCCTAATGATCCTATCTTACCAAACCAGTACTTAGACTTTGATGCCATGAAACACCATAGATTTCTTACACGCACAATTAATAAGTACACCTACAACTTGAGGTTTGATAACGGTCCCGTTGTGCCTATTTTATTGCATGCTCCTGCTCTCTTTGATTTTAACAACAAGGGAAGACACTTCGTATATGAGAGCGAGGCCCGTGCGTACAATGTAGATGTTGAAGCTGCCAGGAGGGCCGAGGTGGTTGCACCGAGCGCCTTGGTAGGCTATCACTCAAACCATTACCCAGGCTACGGTTGGTGATCACCAAGCTAGGACAAAAGCCTAAGCTTGGAGGAGTACGTATCCCAGCGACATTACATTCATGTTCACACATTTTATTTCAGTTGTCGGTGTCCACACATTTTCATTGTATTATCTCTGCTAGATTTATTTTTCTCGTTTTATTCTTGTGTGTTTGAAAAACTTTGAGAAAATCCAAAAATAATTCTTGCTTCTTTTAGTTTTTTCTTTTCATTTTTAGTAGTTGTAGTATTAAAAGAAAACCCAAAAAGATTTCTCATTTCTTATTTTCCTTGTTGGGAGTTCTCCCGTGTAAATTGTTTTTCTCATTTCTCTTTTCCTCCTCTTATTTACTTTCTTCTTGATAAACTAAAAACTCCAAAAATATTATAGTGTGTTTCTCTGAAATTCTTTTTCTTTGATTGAGTCATACCAAGGAGAAGACCACAATGAAAATGTTGAGTGGCTCTGATATGCTTATTTTTGATCTAACAAAGAGCCCCTATTACCTTGTCTTCTCCTCTTGTATAAAATGTTTGCAGATTCCAACTTAGTTCACAACACTCTTGCACTATTATTATTTTCATCTATTGTGCAAGTGAAAGGCAATACTGACGATACTAGATGAATTGACTGTGGCAGAGAAAAGCGGGTATGAACTCAACTTGTTCTTGTTTTTGTATATATGTTTAACCTGGTATCCATGATTCAACACATTATGATTGAACATGTTTGGAATGACAATTAGAGGTTATAGTGATTCATGTCATGCTCAAGTAGCTAGGAGTGGATAATGATTTATCTTGGACGTTAACATGCTTTAAAATGGTTGTGATGTAGTATGATGATATGGTATCCTCCTCTGAATGTTTCAAGCGGCTTGACTTGATACATGTTCATGCATGTAGTTGAATCAAAACCAACATAACCTTCATGATATTTATGTTGATGATGTCCATATCCTATTCATGATAGCATTCAATCTTTATTATTCGTAAATGCATGTTTATGACCGTATTCGCTCTCTAGCTGGCCGCTTCTCAACCTATTTGGTAGCCTTCACCTGTACCAAGTGGGAATTCTGCTTATGCATCAAAATCCTTAAACCAAAGTTATTCCAGATGAGTCCACCATACTTACATATATGCGGTATTACCCCGTTATTCCAAGTAAATTTGCATGTGCCACCTCTAAAGTTTCAAATGAACATCTATTTTGTGTGCCTGGACCGCTCATGGAGCGACAAGGGGTGGTCAGTATCTTCGATGTTAAGCGGGTTACTCTCATGATGAGTGTGTATTCACCCGTCCTTGCACGAGAAGGGTGGTAATAGGGATTCCCAGTCCCAAAATGATTAAACAAAACTTCCCCAGGACTGTTGTTGGTTTGGACGGTACCCGTGGATCCGGCTCGCCATGGGGTATGTTTGTTGGTGGAGGGGGAGTAAACATTTACTTTTACCGCTTGAGAACCACCACTAATTTGTTTAACATGGAAAAATATTGATAGCTCTTGGTCGTAACATTGACAGGAAGGGTGTACCTCTCAAAACTATACTTATCTCTCATTTAATCCTTGAGCTCTGGCACCTCTGCAAATCCCTACTTACCCCCGCGAAGGGACTATCTATTTACTTTAATGTTGAGTCATCACCTTCTAAAGGAAGTGCCGGATTTGAGAGCTCTATTGTCATATTCATGCATTGTGTATTGTGAATGTTGGATGCATCATGACTTGATCTTTTTACCATGAATTATAATGTTTAGTTGATGCTTGAACTTTGGAGGTGCTCTGCATTTATGTTTTGCGGTCTCAGAAAGGGCTAGCGAGATACCACTATTGTCATATTATATCATGATTGTTTTGATAAATTATTTGCACTTGAGGTATCTTATTATTGCTTGCTAGTTTCTTGTGTCATTGATATGAATTAATATAGTCTTTAAGAGTTATTGTTGACATGGTTAGTCATGATCTTTGCTGAAAACCCGGGGGCTACTTAAGCATATATTTGTGAACAAGAACAAAAGAGTTCGTAAAAGTTTTTCTTTATCACTTTCAGTTTGTCAACTGAATTGCTTGAGGACAAGCAAGGGTTTAATCTTGGTGGAGTTAATACGTCTCCCATGTATCCACTTTTCCTAACACTTTTGCTCTTGTTTTGGACTCTAATTTGCATGATTTGAATGAAACTAACCCAGACGGACGCTGTTTTCAGCAGAACTACCATGGTGTTGTTTTTGTGCAAAAATAAAAGTTCTCGGAATGGAGCAAAATTTATGGAGATTTATTTTGGAATGTTAGGAATTATGGAGCTAGAAGCCACCTAAGAGGGGGCCCAGGGGGCCCATGCTCAACCAGGGCGCGCCAGGCCCCCTGGCATGGCGTGGTGGAGGATGGACACCTCATGGGTCCCCCGACCCTAATTCCAATGCTATAAATTCACATTTTTCTGGAAAAAAAATCAGAGATAATGTTTTACCTCGTTTCATGATACGGAGCAGTCGCCACCTCCTTTTCTTCATCGGGAGGCCAGATCTGGAGTCCGTTTGGTGCTCCGAAGAGGGGAATCTTCGATCTTCGTCATCATCAACCCTTCTCCATCGCCAATTCCATGATGCTCCCCATCGGGAGTGAGTAATCCCTTCGTAGGCTTGCTGGTCGGTGAGGAGTTGGTTGAGATTCATCATGTAATTGAGTTAGTTTTGTTAGGGCTTGATCCCTAGTATCCACTATGTTCTAATATTGATGTTGCTATGACTTTGCCATGCATAATGCTTATCACTAGGGCCCGAGTGCCATGATTTCAGATCTGAACCGTTTATGTTATCATCATTATATCCATGTTCTTGATCCGATCTTGCCTAGTCACATGCACCTATTACCTGTTATGATCCGTCAACCCCATAGTGATAATATTTGGGATACTTCACGGTGATGATCGTAGTTTGAGGAGTTCATGTATTCACTATGTGTTAATGCTTTGTTCTAGTTCTCTATTAAAAGGACGCCTTAATATCTCTTAGTTTCCTTATGGACCCCGTTGCCATGGGAGGGTAGGACAAAAGATGTCATGCAAGTTCTTTTCCGCAAGCACATATGACTATATATGGAATACATGCCTACATTACATTGACGAACTAGAGCTCCCACCACCTCCTGTTCTTCATCGGGAGGCTAGATCTAGAGCCCGTTTGGGGCTCCAGAGAAGGGAATCTTCGGTCTTCGTCATCATCAACCCTTCTCCATCACCAATTCCATGATGCTCCCCACCGGGAGTGAGTAATTCCTTCGTAGGCTTGCTAGTATGTGAGGAGTTGGATGAGATTCATCATGTATTCGAGTTAGTTTTGTTAGGGCTTGATCCCTAGTATCCACTATGTCCTAAGATTGATGTTGCTATTACTTTTTCATGCTTAACGCTTGTCACTAGGGCCCGAGTGCCATGATTTTAGATCTTAACCTTTTATGTTATCATCATTATATCTATGTTCTTGATCCGATCTTGCCTAGTGATTTGTACCTATTATGTGTTATGATCCGTCAAACCCATAGTGACAATATTTGGGAGACTTCACGGTGATGCCCGTAGTTTGAGGAGTTCATGTATTCACTAAGTGTTAATGCGTTGTCCCGGTTCTCTATTTTAAGGAGGCCTTAATATCCCTTAGTTTCCTTATGGACCCTGCTGCCACGGGAGGGTAGGACAAAAGATGTCATGCAAGTTCTTTCCCATAAGCATGTATAACTATATATGAAATACATGCTTACATTACATTGATGAACTGGAGCTAGTGCTATGTTGCCCTAGGTTATGACAATTATATGATGAATATCATCCACCAAATACTCTGATCCAGTGACTACGATCTTTCCACTTATTGTTCTCGTTAAGTTACTACTACTAATGTTACTATTACCATAGCTATCAAACCATCGTACTACTATGCTACTGATCACTTTGCTGCAGATATTTATCTCCAGGTGTGGTTGAATTGACAACTCAACTACCAATACTCTCAAATATTCTTTGGGTCCCCTTGTGTCGAATCTATAAATTTGGGTTGAATACTCTACCCTCGTAAACTGTTGTGATCCCCTATACTTGTGGGTTATCAAGCCCACTCATTCTTATGTGAGAGTGTCATGGTTGGAGATAGTTGGGCGGGTACTCCTAGCGCAAGGCCCTAGAGTTCCCGACCAGGTTCTTGAGTCACCCCGCGCATTTGGTGCGGTTGCCTGCTCCCACATCCCAAACATGAGTGCATTGCTTCCCGCGCGACTGTCGGATTGCGCTCACGCGGCCCAAACATGAGCGCAACACACCCCGCATGATTGTGGGAGTATTGTGTCGGTGAAGTCGCCTCAGGAGGCGCACCAGCCAGGCCTCGTGAGACCCCAAGCTCTTAGGGACTCGCCACCCCCCTAGGCACGACACTGGCCATGGGTGTCCCTCGCTGCTCGAGTCTTGCCAATCCTTGGGTCATTGAGCTCGGTTCCGTGTTCCCTGGTCATGACAATGCCCGTCGTGGCGCGTCCTCACGTGACCCGGGGTGCCCCCTCGTCATGCCGACTGGACCAGGTACTCCCATGGTCGGAACCCCCATGCCTGGCTTGATATGGGGTACTAGGTGCGCCCTCCTATGCCAGGAGGGCTTTGGTGCCCGCGACGCTGGCGTTTGCCGCGACACCGCCCGGGGTGTAGGTAGTGGCGTGAGGGTTTGGGTTCCCTCCTGGTACCTCACCCGATGCCCGTGGGCCGACTCCCCCTGGTAGCAACATGGCGTTGCCTTGGGTACGCATCCCGCGGGTGTGCCTGCGCTGAGCATCTGCTCGAAGTTGGCCGCCTCCCGCGCTGCCTCAAGGTTGGTTGCGCCCGTCTTGGTGAGGATGACCGCCGATGTCATCCCCCGTGAGCCTGCCATGATTTCCTCCACGCGCGGTGGCGCGAGTTGCTCGGTCCCTGTGCCGATTGTTGCGTTCACGCCGAGGGGGTGCGAGCAGGCGGAGGTCCTCCATGTTGTGGGCTTGTTCGTCGTGGCGGGTGGAAGACATCCCATCATCTTCCTCAGGCTCGCCCCTGTTGGGGCCGGGCGGCGGCCCGAAGCCGGTCATCGGTACCCTGAGGAGAAGGAGTACGGCGCCGGCGGACCCTGCTCGTGTTCCTCGGGTTGGGGGACATGCATGTTGATGCACGAATATGGTGGCGGCCCGCTGGCTGAGGCTTCTACTCCTTGCGTTGGGGGCCGCAGAGGGAGGTAAGAAGCCAGGGGCCTCCTTGCGACAGCGACTAGCTCGGTGATGTGATCTGCCCAGGCACCGTAGCCCCCCTTCACCGGGCGATTGAGAAGGAGCTCGCTGGCCATGAGCAATGCGTCCTACGCATTCAAGTCCCCTACGTGGACAGGGGCCACGGAACGCGCAACGTAGCGGCCGCTCGGGCACTGCTACGGGCGCGGGGGTCCTTGTTGCGCGCAAGTGGAATGAGCGGCGATGGTTACGGCGATGATGCTGGTGGCCTGGTAATGGCCACCCAGCATGGAGCCCCCGAGTCGCTCGTGCCTAGAGCTGGCCATGGCGCCAGTGAAGCACGAGCGGATGGTGGCCAACCGCCGGGGAGGCAGGAGTAGACAGGACTGAAGGACGTTAGCGCACCCCTACCTGGCATGCCAAATGTCGGAATTGGGGCTCCTCAAAACCCAACAAGGTTCGAACTGGGGTGCACTCATTTTGCAGTCCTAATCTACCTCTCAGCCTTGTGGCGGTTCTCGCAAGGGAAACAAACAGACGCCCGCGGTTTACTCAGGTTTAGGCCATCTTGCGGTGTAAAACCCTACTCCTGCTTTGTGGTGGATTGGCCTCACAGGGAGGCTAAGGATGAACTAGTATAGTGGTGGCGTGGCCTCACGAGGACCCTTGGTGGTGATGAACTAGCGCTCCTTTGCCCCACTTCTACGATTGGAGCTGCTGGCTGTCTATAGGGGCCACGACCCTCTTCCCTGAGTGCATAGGCGGGAAGGTATCGACAACAGCCAAATTTGAAAGGGTACATGAGGTACATCTTATCCTGACTAAAGGTGGTCTTCGCCTACAAATCTTTGGGGGGTGACGCAGTGGTGGGCTTGGCGATGACATCAGTCCTGTCGAGTTCGTGGTCTCGGACTCGTTGCACCTGGAAGGAAATCCTTGGGGGATTCCTTGGGAACCCGTGTATGTCCTTGTCTCCTTAGCGTGAAAGAGGAAATTGTCCTCCCCTGTGCCCGCTGGCGCCCGCCTAGCCTTGCCGTCAGAACCCAAGTCATCCCAGCCTCGTGAGGTTGGGTGCTTGCATAGGAATCTTCGCTCCTCGGGAGGCAGCCTGGGGGGATGCCCTTCTTCAGAGTTCATGATGTTGTCCTCCTCACGAGGTGGGACGCCCTCACGACGGTCTTGGCTTGAGAGACTTTTCGCTGGGCTAGACTGGCCTGTTATGGTGGTGGGCCATGCACTGGGCGGCAGGCCGGCAAGTTTGGGTTCCCCTGATCCCAGAATGCCGATAGTGGCCTCAGATCTCTTCCCTTATCACATCGGTGGGAAGGGATCCCACAATGGCCAAATTTGAAAGGGGACAAGAGGTCCATCCTATCCTGACTAAAGGTGGTCTTTGCCTACAAAGCTTCCGGGCGCGACGAAGTGGTGCGCTCGTGTCACACCATGTGTTTGTATCACTTTGCTATGCTTGGATTTACAAAATTTGGAACCAATTAAAACTTTTTTTAGTGCATGCTTATTTGAATTGTTGCTTGTTTGATTGTTTGGTTGATTCTGTTTGGCACTCTTAGGTTCTACTCCTCTTCATATTCATATTCCTTGATCCAAACTTCTTGCTGAATGATCATGCCATGTGAATAGTACCCAAAACTATTTTTGTCCAAAATTTATTTTGACCAAAAAGAATTTATTCAAATTAGGTTTTCAAAACCCCCCGAGTTGAGGTTTGCATTGCAAGTCCTCCAATTGGGTGGATCCATTTTCCCCAAAAACTTTATTTGAAACCTACTATATATATGACTTCCCAAAACCACCAGATATTAATTTTAAAGATTATTTCACTATTTTATTTAAAGGCTTTTTCTTAAGGCCAGAAATGGTCTTTTATAGGGAAAAAATATTTAAATGATTTAAAAATATTTGAGAAAATTTAGGGAAACTCAGTGGACATATATTTTCCATATAAATGAGTTTCAACACATGGTCATGTTCAAAATCATGGGCAAAACCCCTCAAAACCCTTTCTGCCCAAATCAAGCTTTTGAAATATTTCTATAAGAAATATTATCAATAAATTCTAAAAAATTCCAACAAGTCACACATGTTATATGTTATCCTCTTGAAAAGTTTCATATCAATCCCACTTTATTTGCTTCACCATAATATTCCAAAACCATTCCTTTCTAGAGCCAAATTTGATTAACTTTACATTGTGAAGTTTCTTCCCTTGATCCCATGTCGGGACCCCAATCCTGGGCCATAAGAATCCATCCTGTAACACAACACATCACTTTGCGGCCTCACGCACGGTTATCTCCACGGCTACCACCTTTCCTAGGCCGGGACCATTTGCGTCTTTTGGCTCACGTATGTGAATATGTCTCTAGCATTCAAATGTCAAAGAACCCGGGTCGGCATAACTAGTCGTAGAACCCAACTGGCACATCCTACAGGGACAAGCATACGTAACCCAACAATGCAAGTGTCGGCCTCTAGCGTGTGTAGACGAATCATAGCAAGCTACAAGGACTCCATTACGTCATGGGTCATTAATGTCATCACTGCATGTAGAGGAGTCGTAGCAGGCTACAGGGACTCCATTACACTGCTAGACATTTCCCCGAAGGGACAAACACAACAAAAAAGAAGGATACATGCCGTTCAATCAATGTGTCCTGAGTAGTAGCAAGCTACCAAGGCTCAGTGGAAGCACAAAGAGGCAGTTCCCTGTAAAGAGTACTACTAAAGGCACACAACTAGCTATCGAATCCCATACATATAGTTGCATGTCACACATACGCACGACATGCTCGATATGCATAGATACAACTATGGCATAATAGCATAGCCATACAACAACACAACATTTATTTAGAAGGCTCATAAGAGCCAACATAGTGTGATATTACAAGCAGGGGCCACAGGCCCAACACACAAGTAACAGAAGCAACAACCGGAAGCTTAACATGTTTGGGTACAGACATCTAGAAAAGAAGAAGGCTGAGAAAGCCTGTCTATCTACAAGACCCTCCATAGGAACCAGCGATTCATCTCCAACGTATCTATAATTTTTGATGATGGCATGCTATTATATTATCTGTTTTGGATGATTATATGCATTAATATGCTATTTTATATTATTTTTGGGACTAACCTATTAATCTAGAGCCAAGTGCCACTTTCTATTTTTTTCCTTTTTTTGAGCTCTCCATATATGGAATATTAAACGGAGTCCAAACGGAATAAAAGCTTCGAAAGGAATTTTTCTGGAAGGAAACAAGTCATCCAAGCTTCGAGTGCACGTCAGGGGAGGTGCCAGGGCGCCATAAGCCTACTAAGCGTGGCCCCTCTGGCCGCGCCTAGCAGGCTTGTCACTTCCTGGCAGGTCTCCTAACCCTAATGCTTGGCCTATAAATACCCAAATATCCCCCCAACATCAGAACGAGCACACAAATACTTTTTCGCCGCCAAAAGCCTCTGTTCTTGAGAGATCCAATCTTGGGGCCTTTTCCGGTAATCTGACAGAGGGCGTTTAGCTCACGGAGGGCATCTACATCAACTCCATTGCCCCTCCGATGATGCGTGAGTAGTCCACCATAGACATACGGGTCCATAGCTAGTAGCTAGATGGCTTCTTCTCTCTCTTTGATCTTCAATACCATGTTCTTCATGATTGTCACATCCCTATCTAGGAGTCATAGGAACAGCATAACTTTGCATCTTTTTGAATTTGGCATCAACTTGAAATGGGAAGTTGAAGAAACCCCCAGGCTCACATTGAATCAAAACAATTCAAAGTTGGTGAAAATTCAACAAATCCAAAATGCTCTTTAAAAATGTTCCCTATGTCTGATAAATTTGGACATGATTATAACAGGGACCATTTTACATATTTGAACATCCAAAACAATTTAAAAATAAATGTTAAAGCTCCTGAAAATGCCAAATAAAGCATTATCATTACTTTTGTTTTCAAAATATCCTGAAACTTTTTAGATAAGTTTGAAATATTCAAACTCCATTATAGAAAATACTTGGGATATTTTGCAAAGTCATTTTGTACCTGCAAAAGAATTAAACAAATGTCAGAAATTAGAAAAGAAATGAAAAAAGAGAAAAAAGGAGAAAGAAGCCTAGGTCAGGCCGGCCCACCTGGCCCAGGGAGGTCATCGTCCTCCTGGCGGCCAGGAGGGCGGGAGTGTGGCCGGCGTGCGCGCACTGCCGTGCCTCCACGCCGGCAGCTGCCTGCCTGCTTCCTCCTCGCCAGTGCGATGGGGCTAAGCTCCCATAGCTGTCCCCATCGCCCCCCTCTCTCTCTCGCCCACCTCTCTTTCTCCCCTCCTCTGCTCCGCCATGGCCGAGCTGCTCGCCGCCATAGCGCCGCCGTTCTAGCCGCCCCCACGCCCTTCTGAGCCCACCAAAGGCTTCGCCTAGATCCCCTCTTCCTTCTCGCTGAGCCACGCACCGCCGAGAGCTCCCTGTCGCTGCCATCGCCGTCGTCTTCAACCTCCGGCCGCCGGCAAGCAAGTGAAGCTCGCCGCTGCTCCAGGCCCTCCTCGAGCCCGCTCTCGACGTCTCTGCAACCGTCGTGATCCCCTGGATCTTTTCCCCCTCTTTCCCCCTTCATTTGCGTGCCCTAGCGCCAGATTCCATCGAGGTCCGAGGTGCCCCACCGCTCGAGCTCAACGCCGGCCATGATCTGGTGACCAGCTGGTCCATCAAAGGCCACCGTCGTGTTCGTGAGGCTGCATAGAGGCCATAGGTGCCAAGTAGAGGTCGTGTTGCGCCCTGGTTCGATGGGCTCATGCTCGCCTGAGCTCCGGCAGCCGCCAAGCTCGCCGACAGCGTCGATTCCGACCATCTCAGCTCCTGGGAGGTGTCGGGATGGATGCGCGCGTGAGCATAGGTCCGTTTGGTGCCCTCCACCGTCCATTTGGTTGTCGGAGGAGGGATCTCGAGCCCCTCCACCGTCTCTGGAGCCACCGGCGGCTCAACGCCGGTGGGTCTTGCCGGAGTTGACCACGGGGGTTTGACCCCAGGTCAACTGGCAAGTGGTCCCGAACCTCTAATTAAGTTAGATTAAGAAAAATTAATTAATTAAGTTAATTAACCTAATTAGTCACTAACCAGTGGGCCTAGAAATACTAATTAACCAGGATTAGTTTTAATTATTTAGTTAAATGATTGAGCCACTGACATGTGGTCCCCATATGTCAGGTTTGACTCTGGCCTGGTCAGCTGATCAGCCGACGTCATTGTGACGTCAGGCTGATGTCATAATTCTATTTTCTAGTTTAAAAATAATTCCAGAAATTATTCAAAACTTCAAAAATTCACATAAATTAATCTGTAAATCAGATGAAAATAATTTATATATGAAAATTCATCAGAAAAATCCAATGAATCCAATGGTGCTATTGTCATGCATGTTAGAGCAATCTAAATAGGTGAACATTGCCATTTACTAATAGGTTAGTATATGGAATTGAAATAAAGAATGATTTTGAATCTATATTCAACTTCATTTCAAATCAACATGAATACTAGTTGCATTAGCTATCCATACATGCCATCATGCCATGATCATGGATCATATTGTTGCACTTGCGTGTGTTGATTGTTTCTTATCTGCATTGCGATAGGCCCTACATCTGAGGATACCCCCGAGTATCCCGACGAAGGAGAGAACCTTTCCGCTACCCAGCAAGGCAATAACCCCTTTGATCATCCCGATAACATCCTACTCTCTCGCTCCTGCTCTTGTTTATTGCATTAGGACAGTCGATCACATGTCAGTCATACACGGTAGATGATCCTATTCTGCTGCATAACCTGACATTGTCACAGTAAATAGCTAAACCTTGCAACCTAGCATACCTGGTAGATGCTTGTGCCATGATGTGCTTAGCTTGCTTTGCCTGCTATGCCTGCTATGCTTAGAGTTGTGTCAGGTCTGATTCATCTAGGTGATGAACTAAGTGAAACGATGTTGTTCTGATGTGGTGTTATAATGATGAACTTGATTTGGTAAAGGTAGCAATGAGAGGCTATGTAGGAGTACATAGCGGGTTGTCTCATTGGGACCGTTCTTAGGAACCGAGTTCCGTGTTTGTGATCCAAGACTAGTTACTACCACATGCTGGGCCCTGAAATATGACCCCGCTCGACTTATCATTCGCTTAGTCCTTGGTCTAGGAGTTGCAAGTAGTTTCTGATGTTTATAGCATGATGGAGGCCGTGCGTAGCGCTGACCCTTGGTGTGGGTTACAACGCGGTAGGCAGTGGCACGGTGTACCAAGGGTCACCCGAATGGTGGGCTTGGGAACCCTGTGCACATCGTTTGGGGCCGTAGCGGAAACTTCGGCCGGACTTTCGTGCGGTTCAGTCTCAAATAGGCGATAGCCTAGACTAGAGGTCTTATGTGATTGACGGTCGTGGCAGACTCCCTTGCTGGGCATCCACTTGAAGGTTGCTGAGGTGCATGGTTTTATGAGCACAAAATGATATGTGGCGAGAGCGTGTGTGAAGAAGTACACCCCTCCAGGGTATGAAACTATTCGAATAGCTGCATCCTCGGATATGGACTACTTGGAGAACTTATGCTGTTCATAGATAATCAGATGGATACTCATAAAAATATCAAGACAAGTGTGAGTACCGTGGATGGCACTCTCCCAGGAGAGGGAAGTGACTCCATGGTGATGTATTGTCGTGGAGTTAGTGGACTCGTGTGCGATATCTAAAATTGTAATAAAGAGTTAAAATTTGAGTAGTGTAGGTTAGCCATGAGTCAAAGCTGGCATTGCTACATAAACTCCACCACCTCCTTGTTGATACACGAGCATGATTAGACTAGGTCTATTTTAAAGACTTGCTGAGTATGTTTGTACTCACGTTTGCATAATAAATGTTGCAGATGAGACCCAAGACCCATCAGGTGGGTTATTTCTAGATGTCGATGATGCCGAATAGCTGGTGTCCCAGCTACGACCTTATGCCCTATGGCGGGCTGTAGATAGTCAGGCCATGTGCCTTTTTACCCCTTTCGTCTGTCTATACTCAGACAGCTTAAGCTTCCGCTTGGTTTGTATGAACTTGTTTGTATGACTTGAGTGTCGGGTTATGTGACCCCTATCTGTAAGAACATATTATGCAAGACTCGTCTGAGCCTCTTAAATAAAAGTCAGGTTGTTGTATGGTTATGTTGTGATGCCATGGTTGTATCTATGCATATCGGGCATGTCGTGCGTACGTGTGACGTGCAATGGTATGTATGGGATCCGACACCTAGTCGTGTGCATTTAGTAGTACTCTTTACGGGAAACTGTCTCTTTGTGCCTCCACCGAGCCATGGTAGCTTGCTACTGCTCCAGACACATTGATTGACCGACATGTATCCTTCTTTGCTGGTGTGTCTGTCCCTTCGGGGAAATGTCTCGTAGTGTAATGGAGTCCCTGTAGCCTGTTACGACTCGTCTACGTGCAGTGATGGCATTTATGTCTCAGCGTAATGGAGTCCTTGTAGCTTGCTATGACTCGTCTACACACGCTTGAGGCTGACACCTGCATTGCTGGGTTACGTATGCCTGTTTCCGTACGGATGTGCCACTTGTGTTCTATGACTAGTAATGTCGGCCCGGGTTCTCTGTCGTGTGATGGCCAGTGACATGTTCACATACGTGTGTTAAAAGACGCAAACGGTCCCGGCTAAGGTAAGGCGGCAGCCGTGGAACTTACCATGCGTGAGGCCGCAAAGTGATGTGATATGTTACAGTCTGGATTCATATGGCTTAGGATCGGGGTCCCGACAACGTTGGTATCAGAGCCTGACTGACTGTAGGACTACCAAGCCAAACCGGTCGAAGTTGAGTCTAGAAACACTATATAAAAGTAGGGGAATTGATTGTGGAAGGGAACGTAAGACTCTTTTTACTCCTCTTCCCAAGTTATTCTGTTCTCAGTCATTCTCATCTTTTCTACGGGGATAAGAACTAGGCTGCTCATCCATTGCTTAGGATGCCGAGTTACTAACCATGGACCACTAGCTAGCTTGTTTGCAAGTGAATGTAGGCACTTAAGTATTGTTGGTGTGACAAACAGATGGAGAAGAGATTTGAGTCTAGAAAGTCGAGTTGTTATGCTTTTCCAATCTTTGGCAGTTGTCTCAAAATCCTTTTTGAGCAATTACAGCCGTTATGTTGTCCAATTTCTACTAGAGTCTCTAATGTCTTTGCATCATTCTCTGTTTCAGATACCCCCTCGTCCTTCCCATCAGGTGTCCGTCTGACCAGGTGCATCAATGTACTGGGTCACATGGCCATGTTGGTTAGAGTTATGATGGAGGCTGGATACCGTTGGTACCCGGAGTACAAAGTGGAGGAACAGTATCGAGATTTCAACCAGAGTCAGTATCTGTGTACCGTCAAGATTTATCCTTCATACCCTGGAGCTGCAGAGCCGCTTCACTGGACTTATGGTTTAGGTGTCACCATAGATATGGCAGTTCAGGAGGCCGCTTACACCATGCTGACTATCATAAGGTTTCACCATGGTCTGTTTCAGAACACAGAGTATTGTTATGTTCCTACTTCTATGGGAGGAGAGGATGGTTATCTTAGTGCAACCTACTATGATCATTCCCATGAGGACCCTAGGCTGCAGGTGACCGCTCAGATGTTGGAGAACAGGGATCCTGATGCACGCGCCCTTCGCATGGAGTTTATGCTACCCGTGCACGTCTTTGGACAGCCCTGATGCAGTTGGCACCTATTGTGCAGACAAGCTATGGAGATTTGGAGATGCTGACCCCATCACGGACTCATCTACCAGCGCACGTAGACTGGCCCGATGTTGGAGGCATCACCCCTCTTCGAGGAGCGCTGTTGCCGCCGACAAGGGGACCAAGGCCACATCCGTGTCCTTATGGCTCCCAGGGATCACATGCTAGAGTGTTTCCAGATCCTCAGGTTCAGCTCCCGGGTCATGGGGGTAACCTGTATGAGGCATTCTACAGTGATGCTTGAGTATGTGGATGTTAGTTCTAGTATGGTAGTAATCGTATCGCCATAGTCCTGCGTGTCTTGTGGGATATGATGAGGTTGAGAGTTGAGTTCCGGAGGTGTAGATAGATAATGTATAGGAAGCTTGTAATGCCTCCGATGAGTTGTGTCATCTCTCCATAGTTGTATTTCAGCTTGGCTTGTACTGAACTATGTCATGGTGTGTATGAATCATGTTGTTCATATGACAGTTGTTTTACCATGTTGATTGGTGTTTACCCAGCATGCCATGTTGTCCATTACATTCCTTATCCTATGTCTTAGAGTTGTTGTTCCCTATGATTAAGCTGTGGGTTGTTTTCCCAGGATGGTGGCAACTAGGAATAACCCCGTGCCTGCCCCTGAGCAGGGCGAGGGAACCAGCCAAGGCAAGAGGATTTGCCACATGCGCCTTCCTTGGCGGAAGTAATGCTAGAAGCTGAACGGAACAAGAGGGAGACCAACATGCTGTTGGAATGAATCGAGTAGAACACAACACATGCTCCCCGTAATGATCTCAATGATGGCGTATCACTTAGTGATTTCATCAGACTGTGCCCACCAGAGGATCATCATTCGGTCGACCCACTCGACGCGGATGACTGGCTGACTAGCATGTATCGCAAGATCCGGGCTGCCAACGTGACCGAGGCCAACAAGGTGACCTTTGCAACTTACTTTCTAGAAGGATCCGCCAATTTGTGGTGGGAAAATTTTGAAGCCATGCGTCCCGCAGGCCCCGCACCAACTTGGACGGAATTCAGCGCAGCCTTTCGTACCCATCACATCCCGAAAGGGCTGATGGATCATAGGAGAGAGGAATTCTGTGCCTTCACCCAGGGCAGACTGTCAGTGGATGCTTATAGTCATGAGTTTGGTAACCTTGCTTTCTATGCTCCTGAGGAAGTTTCTACTGATGCCAAGAAGCAGGCTAGGTTCCGCAAGTGACTTAGTCCTGAGCTCCGTCGAGATCTGTGCCTGCATGAGTGCACCACTTTCCAGGCTCTCGTCAACAAGGCAATCAATGCCGAGACTGGACAGACTGATTATGAGGCTATGAGAAAGCACAACCGTGACTTCGACCCCGCATCTGGCTCGGGCCCCAATAAACGCCGGGTTTGGGTGCCCAACGCAGCTCTGCTGCCAAGATACAATGCGAGGCCATCCTTCCAGGCGCCTCGCCCAGCTCAGCCCAACCCTCCAGTCAGGCCATTTGGAGGACCGCCTGAAAATGTTGCACCCCGTGCCACCGTGGTCTGCTATAAGTGTGGAGAACCGGGACACTCCTCCCATGAGTGTCCCCAGAATAATGCTAAGCCCGCTGGACGTGGAAAGCCAGGAAAAGCCTTCTTTGTGAAGCCAGCTCCTGCTCGTGGACGAGTGAACTATGTGTGTGCTGAGGAAGTCCTTGAGGATCCTGATGTTATCCTAGGTACACTCCTTGTCAATAGTCATCCATCATCTGTTCTATTTGATACTGGGGCATTTCATTCCTTCATCTTAGAAAGTTATGCACAGTTGCATAACATGTCTTTTTGTGATATGCCTACTCCTTTAGTAGTTCAGACTCCTGGTTCAAAATGGTAGACTTATAGAGTGAGCCATGATAATGGGATTCTCGTGGATAGATTAGTCTTCCTAGCATGTTTGATAGCCCTCAAGTCTTCAAACATCAATATCATTCTAGGTATGGATTGGAAGAAAGCCCAATATGCCAAGATTGATACTCATTCTAGGAATGTTCAACTTACACATCCATCGGGTGAGATAGTTAATGTCTCCACTCGAACAACCAAGCGCCAACTCTATTCCCTCAATACTAGCCCCTTCCAGAGTTAGAAGTTATTCCGGTAGTCCGTGACTTTCCGTATGTCTTTCCAGAAGAACTGCCAGGAATTCCTCCTGTGAGAGATGTTGAGTTTGTGATAGAGCTCATCCCAGGGACTGTCCCAATAGCCAGAAGACCCTTTAAGATGGCACCCTTAGAACTAGCCGAACTTAAGATCCAACTCGATGAGGCTTTGAAGAAAGGTTTCATCCATCCCAGTTCTTCTCCTTGGGCTTGTCCCGTCGTCTTCGTTAAGAAGAAGGATGGTTCGGATCGAATGGTTGTGGATTATCAGCCAGTGAATCTGGTCACCATTAAGAAGAAGTATCCACTCCCCAGGATCAACGACTTGTATGATCAACTCGCTGGATCCTCTGTCTTCTCCAAAATGGATTTGAGGTTGGGATACCATCAAATTAGAATTAGGAACGGGGACATTCCAAAAATGGCTTTTGTTACTCGTTATGGCCAATACGAGTACACCGTCATGTCCTTCGGTTTAACCAATGCCTCAGCCACCTTCTCTCGCTTGATGAATTCGATCTTCATGGAGTATTTAGATAAATTCGTCGTGGTTTACCTAGACAATATACTCATCTACTCGAAGAACGAACAAGAACATGCCGAGCATCTAAGGTTGGTATTGATGAAACTTTGAGAGCACCGTCTGTATGCCAAATTCTCCAAGTGTGAATTTTGGTTGCCAGAAGTGACCTATCTGGGCCACGTGATATCTAGTAAAGGTATTGCTATCAATCCGGATAGAGTTCAGGCCGTCCTTGATTGGACTCAACCTGAATCGGTTAAGCAAGTTCGCAGTTTCCTTGGCTTAGTGAGCTATTGTTGCCGCTTTGTCGAGAATTTCTCCAAGGTTGCAAAACCTCTGACTGAACTCCTCAAGAAAGATAAAAAGTTTGAGTGGACTCCATAATGCGAGCATAGTTTTTAGGAGTTGAAAAGACGACTGACCTCTACTTCCGTTCTGGTGCTACCAGATTTCTCTAAGGACTTTGTTATCTATTGCGACGCCTTGCGACAAGAATTAGGTTGCATTCTCATGCAAGATCGTCATGTGATTGCATACGCATCTCGACAGTTGCATCCACATGAGGATAATTATCCAACACATGATCTTGAGCTTGCAGCTGTAGTCCATGCACTGAAAACCTAGCAAAATTACCTTCTCGGTAATCGTTGCGAAATTTTCACCGATCACCAAAGTCTAAAATATATCTTCACCCAGCCGGATTTGAATCTCAGGCAAAGACGGTGGGTTGAGTTGATCACAGATTACGACTTAGGGATAACTTACACCCCGGGGAAAGCCAATGTCATGGCTGATGCACTAAGTTGTAAGTCTTATTGTAACAATCTGATGTTACAACAAGGTCAACCATTTCTCCATGAGGAATTTAGGAAATTAAACCTCCATATTGTTCCTCAAGGATTCCTATCCAACTTGGTGGCGAAACCTACTCTTAAGGATCAAATTATAGCTGGCCAGAAGCGTGATAAGGGTATTTCCCGGATCAAAGAGAACCTTGTTAGCGGTATCGCTAAGGATTTCTCTATTGATGATCAACGTGTGGTGCTCTTCCAGAACCATTTGGTGGTTCCCAGGAGCCAACATCTTCGGTAGATGATTCTTAAGGAGGCTCATGATTCTCCTCTCTCAATTCATCCGGGTAGTACCAAGATGTATCAGGACCTACGCTAGAGGTTCTGGTGGACTAGGATGAAGAGAGAAATTGCTCAGTTCGTTGCTAACTGTGACGTTTGTCGTCGCGTGAAAGCAGAACATCAAAGCCTGCTGGCACCCTTCAACCTTTAGCTATTCCTGAATGGAAATGGGATAAGGTCGGTATGGATTTCATTACCGGATTTCCCAGGACCAAGAGCGGGAATAATGCTATCTTTGTGGTCATCGACCGCCTTTACAAAGTGGCTCATTTTCTTCCTGTTCGGGAGAGTATAACTGCTAGCCAGCCAGCGGAGTTGTATGTTTCTCGAATAGTTTCTCTTCATGGTGTTCCTTTGGAGATTAACTTAGATCGTGGAAGTATCTTTACTTCCTGATTTTGGGAAAGTTTTCAAACCGCTATGGGGACTCATTTATCCTTTAGCAATGCTTTCCACCCGCAACCAAGTGGTCAAGTTGAGCGAGTCAATCAAATCCTTGAAGACATGCTCCGAGCTTGTGTTATATCTTTCGGTATGAACTGGGAGAAATGTCTTCCATTTGCCGAATTTTCTTATAACAATAGTTATCAATCAAGCTTGGGCAAAGCCCCTTTTGAAGTTCTCTATAGATGAAGGTGTCGAACACCTCTTAACTGGTCGGAAACTAGAGAGAGGCAACTCTTTGGCCCGGATATGATCCAGGATGCAGAGGAGCAAGTTCGCATTATTTGTGAAAAGTTGAAAACAGCCAATCTCGTCAAAAGAGCCAATATGATTGCCGTCATAAGGCTTTGACCTATGAAGTTGACGAGAAGGCTTACCTTCGCGTTACACCTCTGAAGGGTACCCATCGATTCGGTATCAAGGGCAA
The DNA here is from genome assembly GCA_022496015.1 of Hordeum marinum. Lineage (NCBI taxonomy): Eukaryota > Viridiplantae > Streptophyta > Magnoliopsida > Poales > Poaceae > Hordeum > Hordeum marinum. The sequence continues at coordinate 203,043,194 of CM039673.1, forward strand.
GTTGGCTCCTCGTTACATTGGACCTTTTCGCATTCTTGCCAAACGAGGAGAGGTTGCCTACCAATTGGAACTTCCGCCGCATCATTCCAAGGTTCATGATGTCTTCCACGTCTCGCAACTCAGGCGTTGCTTCTCGGACCCTGTCCGTGAGGTAGACCACGTAGCGCTTGATCTCCAAGATAACCTTACATATCGAGAATACCCTGTTCGTATTCTTGATCAAGCTGAGTGTACCACTCAACATCAAAACATCAAGTTTCTCAAGGTTTAGTTGTCACACCATTCTGAAAAGGAGGCCACATGGGAAAGAGAAGATCACCTTCGACTAGAGTACCCCGCGCTCTTCCCGACGACATCAAAATCTCGGGACGAGATTCTTTTGAGTGGGGGTGAGTTGTCACATCCCTATCTAGGAGTCATAGGAACAACATATGTTTGCATCATTTTTCAATTTGGCATCAACTTGAAATAAGAAGTTGAAGAAACCCCCAAGCTCACATTGAATCAAAACAATTCAAAGTTGGTGAAAATTCAACAAATCCAAAATGCTCTTTAAAAATGTTCCCTATGTCTGATAAATTTGGACATGATTATAACAGGGACCATTTTACATATTTGAACATCCAATTTTTTTTTAAAATAAATGTTAAAGCTCCTGAAAATGCCAAATAAAGCATTATCATTACTTTTGTTTTCAAAATATCCTGAAACTTTTTAGATAAGTTTGAAATATTCAAACTCCATTATAGAAAATACTTGGGATATTTTGCGAAGTCATTTTGTACTTGCAAAAGAATTAAGCAAATGCCAGAAATTAGAAAAGAAATGAAAAAAGAGAAAAAAAAGGAGAAAGAAGCCTAGGTCAGGCCGGCCCACTTGGCCTAGGGAGGTCATCGTCCTCCTGGCGGCCAGGAGGACGGGAGTGTGGCCGACATGCGCGCACTGTCGTGCCTCCACGCCGGCAGCTGCGTGCCTGCTTCCTCCTCGCCAGCGCGACGGGGATAAGCTTCCAGAGCCGTCCCCATTGCCCCCTCTCTCTCTCTCGCCCGCCTCTCTTTCTCCCCTCCTCTGCTCCGCCATGGCCGAGCTGCTCACCGTCGTAGCGCCGCCGTTCTAGCCGCCCCCGCGCCCTTATGAGCCCACCAAAGGCTCCGCCTAGATCCCCTCTTCCTTCTCGCCGAGCCACGAACCGCCGGGAGCTCCCTGTCGCTGCCATCGCCGTCGTCTTCAACCTCCGGCCGCCAGCAAGCAAGTGAAGCCCGTCGCTGCTCTAGGCCCTCCCTGAGCCCGCTCTCGACGTCTATGCAACCGTCGTGAGCCCCTGGATCTTTTCCCCCTCTATCCCCTTCGTTTGCGTGCCCTAGCGCCGGATTCCATCGAGGTCCGAGGTGCCCCGCCGCTCGAGCTTGACGCCGGCCTTGCTCCGGTGACCAGCTAGTCCATCAGAGGCCACCGTCGTGTTCGTGAGGCTACGTAGAGGCCGTAGGTGCCAAGTAGAGGCCGTGTTGTGCCTTGGTTCGACGGGCTCGTGCTCGCCCGAGCTCCGACAGCCACCAAGCTCGCCGTCGGCATCGATTCCGACCATCTCAGCTCCTAGGAGGTGTCGGGATGGACATGCGCGTGAGCATAGGTCCGTTTGGTGCCCTCCGCCGTCCATTTGGTCGCTAGAGGAGGGATCCCGAGCCCCTCCGCCGTCTCTGGAGCCACCGATGGCTCAACGCCCGTGGGTCTTGCCGGAGTTGACCACGGGGGTTTGACCCCAGGTCAACTGGCAAGTGGTCTTGAACCTCTAATTAAGTTAGATTAAGAAAAAAATAATTAATTAAGTTAATTAACCTAATTAGCCACTGACCAGTGGGCCCAGAAATACTAATTAACTAGGATTAGTTTTAATTATTTAGTTAAATGATTGAGCCACTGACATGTGGTCCCCACATGTCAGGTTTGACTCTGGCCAGGTCAGCTGATCAGCTGACGTCATTGTGACATCAGGCTGATGTCATAATTCTATTATCTAGTTTAAAAATAACTCTAGAAATTATTCAAAACTTCAAAAATTCACATAAATTAATCTGTAAATCAGATGAAAATAATATATATATGAAAATTTATCAGAAAATTCCAATGAATCCAATGGTGCTATTGTCATGCATGTTAGAGCAATCTAAATAGGTGAACATTGACATTTACTAATAGGTTAGTATATGGAATTGAAATAAAGAACGATTTTGAATCTATATTCAACTTCATTTCAAATCAACATGAACACTAGTTGCATTAGCTCATCCATACATGCCATCATGCCATGATCATGCATCATATTGTTGCACTTGCGTGTGTTGATTGTTTCTTATCTGCATTGCGATAGGCCCTACTTCTGAGGATACCCCCGAGTATCCCGACGAAGGAGAGAACCTTTCCACTACCCAGCAAGGCAATAACCCCTTTGATCATCCCGATAACATCCTACTCTCTTGCTCCTGCTCTTATTTATTGCATTAGGACAGTCGATCACATGTCATTCATACACGGTAGATGATCCTATTCTGCTGCATAACCTGACATTGTCACAGTAAATAGCTAAACCTTGCAACCTAGCATAGCTGGTAGATGCTTGTGCCATGATGTGCTTAGCTTGGTTTGCCTGCTATGCTTAGAGTTGTGTCAGGTCTGATTCATCTAGGTGATGAACTGAGTGAAACGATGTTGTTCTGATGTGGTGTTATAATGATGAACTCGATTTGGTAAAGGTAGCGATGAGAGGCTATGTAGGAGTACATAGCGGGTTATCTCATTGGGACCATTCTTAGGAACCGAGCTTCGTGATTGTGATCCAAGACTAGTTACTACCACATGCTGGGCCCTGAAATATGACCCCGCTCGACTTATCATTCACTTAGTCCTTGATCCAGGAGTTGCAAGTAGTTTATGGTGTTTATAGCATGCTGGAGGCCGTGCGTAGAGCTGACCCTAGGTGTGGGTTACGACGCAGTAGGCAGTGGAACGGTGTACCAAGGGTCACCTGAATGGTGGGCTTGGGAACCCTGCGCACATCATTTGGGGCCGTAGCGGAAACTTTGGCCAGACTTCCATGCGGGTTCAGTCTCAAATAGGTGATATCCTGGACTAGAGGTCTTATGTGATTGACGGTCGTGGCAGACTCCCTTGCTGGGCATCCGCTTGAAGGTTGCCAAGGTGCATGGTTTGATGAGCACACATCGATAAGTGGCGAGAGCCTGTGTGAAGAAGTACACCCCTCCAGGGTATGAAACTATTCGAATAGCCGCATCCTCGGATATGGACTACTTGGAGAACTTATGTTGTTCATAGATAATCAGATGGATACTCATAAAAATATCAAGACAAGTGTGAGTACCGTGGATGGCACTCTCCCAGGAGAGGGAAGTGAATCCATGGTCATATATTGTCGTGGAGTTAGTGGACTCGTGTGCGATATCTAAAATTGTAATAAAGAGTTAAAATTTGAGTAGTGTAGGTTAGCCATGAGTCAAAGCTGGCATTGCTGCATAAACTCCACCACCTCCTTGTTGATACATGAGCATGATTAGACTAGGTCTATTTTAAAGACTTGCTGAGTATGTTTGTACTCAGGTTTGCATAATAAATGTTGCAGATGAGACCCAGGACCCATCAGGTGGGTTCTTTCTAGATGTCGACGATGCCGAATAGCTGGTGTCCCAGCTACGACCTTATGCCCTATGGCGGGCTGTAGATAGTCAGGCCATGTGCCTTTTTACCCCTTTCGTCTGTCTATACTCAGACAGCTTAAGCTTCCGCTTGGTTTGTATGAACTTGTTTGTATGACTTGAGTGTCGGGTTATGTGACCCCTATCTGTAAGAACATATTATGCAAGGCTCGTCTGAGCCTCTTAAATAAAAGTCATGTTGTTGTATGGTTATGTTGTGATGCCATGGTTGTATCTGTGCATATCAGGCATGTCGTGCGTACGTGTGACGTGCAACAGTATGTATGGGATCTGACACCTAGTCGTGTGCCTTTAGTAATACTCTTTACGGGAAGCTGTCTCTTTGTGCTTCCACCGAGCCATGGTAGCTTGCTACTGCTCCAGACACATTGACTGACCGGTATGTATCCTTCTTTGCTGCTGTGTCTGTCCCTTCGGGGAAATGTCTCGCAGTGTAATGGAGTCCCTGTAGCCTGTTACGACTCGTCTACGTGCAGTGATGGCATTTATGTCTCACGGTGTAATGGAGTCCTTGTAGCTTGCTATGACTCGTCTACACACGCTTGAGGCTGACACCTGCGTTGCTGGGTTACGTATGCCTGTTTCCGTACGAATGTGCCACTTGGGTTCTATGACTAGTAATGTCGGCCCGGGTTCTCTGTCGTGTTATTGCCAGCGACATGTTCACATACGTGTGTCAAAAGACGCAAACGGTTCCGGCTAAGGTAAGGCTGCAGCCGTGGAACTTACCGTGCATGAGACCACAAAGTGATGTGATATGTAACAGTCTGGATTCATATGGCTTAGGATCGGGGTCCCGACAATGTTGGTATCAGAGCCTGACTGACTGTAGGACTACCAAGCCAAACCGGTAGAAGTTGAGTCTATAAACACTATAGAAAAGTAGGGGAATTGATTGTGGAAGGGAACGTAAGGCTCTTTTTACTCCTCTTCCCAAGTTATTCTGTTCTCAGTCATTCTCATCTTTTCTACGGGGATAAGAACTAGGCTGCTCATCCATTGCTTAGGATGCCGAGTTACTAACCATGGACCACTAGCTAGCTTGTTTGCAAGTGAATGTAGGCACTTAAGTATTGTTGGTGTGACAAACAGATGGAGAAGAGATTTGAGTCTAGAAAGTCGAGTGGTTATGCTTTTCCAATCTTTTCCAGTTGTCTCAAAATCCTTTTTGAGCAATTACAGCCGTTATGTTGTCCAATTTCTGCTAGAGTCTCTAATGTCTTTGCATCATTCTCTGTTTCAGATACCCCCTCGTCCTTCCCGTCAGGTGGTCCGTCTGACCAGGTGCATCGATGTACCGGGTCACACGACCATGTTGGTTAGAGTTATGATGGAGGCTGGATACCGTTGGTACCCGGAGTACACAGTGGAGAACAGTATCGAGATTTCAACCAGAGTCAGTATCTATGTACCGTCAAGATTTATCCTTCATACCCTGGAGCTGTAGAGCCGCTTCACTGGACTTATGGTTTAGGTGTCACCATAGATATGGCAGTTCAGGAGGCCGCTTACACCATGCTGACTATCATAAGGTTTCACCATGGTCTGCTTCAGAACATAGAGCATTGTTATGTTCCTGCTTCTATGGGAGGAGAGGATGGTTATCTTAGTGCAACCTACTATGATCATTCCCATGAGGACCCTAGGCTGCAGGTGACCGTTCAGATGTTGGAGAACAGGGATCCTGATGCACGCGCCCTTCGCATGGAGCTTTATGCTACCCGTGCACGTCTTTGGACAGCCCTGATGCAGTTGGCACCTATCGTGCAGACAGGCTATGGAGATTTGGAGATGCTAACCCCATCGCAAACTCATCTACGAGCAGACGTAGACTGGCCCGATGTTGGAGGCATCACCCCTCTTCGAGGACCGCTGTTGCCGCCGACAAGGGGACCAAGGCCACATCCGTGTCCTTATGGCTCCCAAGGATCACATGCTAGAGTGTTTCCAGATCCTCAGGTTCAGCTCCCGGGTCATGGGGGTAACCTGTATGAGGCATTCTATGGTCATGCTTGAGTACGTGGATGTTAGTTCTAGTATGGTAGTAATCGTATCGCCATAGTCCTGCGTGTCTTGTGGGATATGATGAGGTTGAGAGTTGAGTTCCGGAGGTGTAGATAGATAATTTATAGGAAGCTTGTATTGCCTCCGATGAGTTGTGTCATCTCTCCGTAGTTGTATTTCAGCTTGGCTTGTACTGAACTATGTCATGGTGTGTATGAATCATGGTGTTCATATGGCAGTTGTTTTACCATGTTGATTGGTGTTTACCCAGCATGTCATGTTGTCCATTACATTCCTTATCCTATGTCTTAGAGTTGTTGTTCCGTATGATTAAGCTGTGGGTTGTTTTCCCAGGATGGTGGCAACTAGGAATAACCCCGTGCATGCCCCTGAGCAGGGCAAGGGAACCAGCCAAGGCAAGAGGATTTGCCACATGCGCCTTCCTTGGTGGAAGTAATGCTAGAAGCTGAACGGAACAAGAGGGAGACCAACAGGCTGTTGGAATGAATCGAGCAGGACACAACATGTGCTCCCCGTAATGATCTCAATGATGGCGTATCACTTGGTGATTTCATCAGACTGTGCCCACCCAAGCATCATCATTCGGTCGACCCACTCGACGCGGATGACTAGCTGACTAGCATGTATCGCAAGATCCGGACTGCCAATGTGACCGAGGCCAACAAGGTGACCTTTGCAACTTACTTTCTAGAAGGATCCGCCAATCCGTGGTGGGAAAATTTTGAAGCCATGCGTCCCGCAGGACCCGCACCAACTTGGACGGAATTCAGCGCAGCCTTTCGTACCCATCACATCCCGGAAGGGCTGATGGATCGTAAGAGAGAGGAATTCTATGCCTTCACCCAGGGCAGACTGTCAGTGGATGCATATAGTTATGAGTTTGGTAACCTTGCTCGCTATGCTCCTGAGGAAGTTTCTACTGATGCAAAGAAGCAGGTTAGGTTCCACAAGGGACTTAGTCCTAAGCTCCGTCGAGATCTGCGCCTGCATGAGTGCACCACTTTCCAGGCTCTCGTCGACAAGGCAATCAATGCCGAGACTAGACAGACTGATTATGAGGCCATGAGAAAGCACAACCGTGACTTCAACCCCGCATCTGGCTCGGGCCCCAATAAACGTCGGGTCTGGGTGCCCAACGCAGCTCTGCCGCCAAAATACAATGCGAGGCCATCCTTCTAGGCGCCTCACCCAGCTTAGCCCAACCCTCCAGTCAGGCCATTTGGAGGACCGCCTGAAAATGTTGCACCCCATGCCACCGTGGTCTGCTATAAGTGTGGAGAACCGGGACACTACTCCCTTGAGTGTCCCCAGAATAATGCTAAGCCTGCTGGACGTGGAAAGCCAGGAAAAGCCTTCTTTGTGAAGCCAACTCCTGCTCGTGGACGAGTGAAGCGTGATAAGGGTATTTCCCGGATCAAAGAGAACCTTGTTAGCGGTATCTCTAAGGATTTCTCTATTGATGATCAAGGTGTGGTGCTCTTCCAGAACCGTTTGGTGGTTCCCAGGAGCCAACATCTTCGGTAGCTGATTCTTAAGGAGGCTCATGATTCTCCTCTCTCAATTCATCCGGGTAGTACCAAGATGTATCAGGACCTACGCCAGAGGTTCTTGTGGAGTAGGATGAAGAGAGAAATTGCTCAGTTCGTTGCTAACTGTGACATTTGTCGTCGCGTGAAAGCAGAACATCAAAGGCCTGCTGGCACCCTTCAACCTTTAGCTATTCCTGAATGGAAATGGGATAAGGCCGGTATGGATCTCATTACCAGATTTCCCAGGACCAAGAGCGGGAATAATGCTATCTTTGTGGTCATCGACCGCCTTTCCAAATGGCTCATTTTCTTCCTGTTCGGGACAGTATAATTGCTAGCCAGCTAGCGGAGTTGTATGTTTCTCGAATAGTTTCTCTTCATGGTGTTCCTTTGGAGATTAACTTAGACCGTGGAAGTATCTTTACTTCCCAATTTTGGGAAAGTTCTCAAACGCTATGGGGACTCATTTATCCTTTAGCACTGCTTTCCACCCGCAACCAAGTGGTCAAGTTGAGCGAGCCAATCAAATCCCATAAGACATGCTCCGAGCTTGTGTTATATCTTTCGGTATGAACTGGGAGACATATATTCCATTTGCCGAATTTGCCTATAACAATAGTTATCAATCAAGCTTGGGCAAAGCCCCTTTTGAAGTTCTCTATGGACGAAGGTGTCGAACACCTCTTAACTGGTTGGAAACCGGAGAGAGGCAACTCTTTGGCCCGGATATGATCCAGGATGTAGAGGAGCAAGTTCACATTATTCGTGAAAAGTTGAAAACAGCCCAATCTCGTCAAAAGAGCCAATATGATTGCCTTCATAAGGCTATGACCTATGAAGTTGACGAGAAGGCTTACCTTCGCGTTACACCTCTGAAGGGTACCCATCGATTCGGTATCAAGGGCAAGTTGGCTCCTCGTTACATTGGACCTTTTCGCATTCTTGCCAAACGAGGAGAGGTTGCCTACCAATTGGAACTTCCGCCGCATCATTCCAAGGTTCATGATGTCTTCCACGTCTCGCAACTCAGGCTTTGCTTCTCGGACCCTGTCCGTGAGGTAGACCACGTAGCGCTTGATCTCCAAGATAACCTTACATATCGAGAATACCCTGTTCGTATTCTTGATCAAGCTGAGCGTACCACTCGACATCAAAACATCAAGTTTCTCAAGGTTTAGTTGTCACACCATTCTGAAAAGGAGGCCACATGGGAAAGAGAAGATCGTCTTTGACTAGAGTACCCCGCGCTCTTCCCGACGACATCAAAATCTCGCGACGAGATTCTTTTGAGTGGGGGTGAGTTGTCACATCCCTATCTAGGAGTCATAGGAACAACATATGTTTGCATCATCTTTCAATTTGGCATCAACTTGAAATGAGAAGTTGAAGAAACCCCCAAGCTCACATTGAATCAAAACAATTCAAAGTTGGTGAAAATTCAACAAATCCAAAATGCTCTTTAAAAATGTTCCCTATGTCTGATAAATTTGGACATGATTATAACAGGGACCATTTTACATATTTGAACATCCAAAACAATTTAAAAATAAATGTTAAAGCTCCTGAAAATGCCAAATAAAGCATTATCATTACTTTTGTTTTCAAAATATCCTGAAACTTTTTAGATAAGTTTGAAATATTCAAACTCCATTATAGAAAATACTTGGGATATTTTGCAAAGTCATTTTGTACCTGCAAAAGAATTAAACAAATGTTAGAAATTAGAAAAGAAATGAAAAAAGAGAAAAAAGGAGAAAGAAGCCTAGGTCAGGCCGGCCCACCTGTCCCAGGGAGGTCATCATCCTCCTGGTGGCCAGGAGGATGGGAGTGTGGCCGGCGTGCGCGCGCTGCCGTGCCTCCATGCCAGCACCTGCCTGCCTGCTTCCTCCTCGCCAGCGCGACGAAGATAAGCTTCCAAAGCCATCCCCATCGCCCCTGTCTCTCTCTCTCGCCCGCCTCTCTTTCTCCCGTCCTCTGCTCCGCCATGGCCGAGCTGCTCGCTGACGTAGCGCCGCCGTTCTAGCTGCCCCCGCGCCCTTCTGAGCCCACCAATGGCTCCGCCTAGATCCCCCCTTCCTTCTCGCCGAGCCACGCACCATCGGGAGCTCCCTGTCACTGCCATCGCCGTCGTCTTCAACCTCCGGCTGCCAGCAAGCAAGAGAAGCTCGCCGCTGCTCTAGGCCCTCCCCAAGCCCGCTCTCGACGTCTCTGCAACCGTCGTGAGCCCCTGGATCTTTTCCCCCTCTTTCCCCCTTCGTTTGCGTGCCCTAGCGCCTGATTCCATCGAGGTCCGAGGTGCCCCGCCGCTCGAGCTCGACGCCGGCCATGCTCCGGTGACCAGCTGGTCCATCAGAGGCCACCGTCATGTTCGTGAGGCTTCGTAGAGGCCGTAGGTGCCAAGTAGAGGTCGTGTTGTGCCCTGGTTCGACGGGCTCGTGCTCGCCTGAGCTCCGGCAGCTGCCAAGCTCGCTGCTGGCGTCGATTCCGACCATCTCAGCTGCTGGGAGTTGTCGGGATGGACATGCGCGTGAGCATAGGTCCGTTTGGTGCCCTCCGCCGTCCATTTGGTCGCCGGAGGAGGGATCCCGAGCCCCTCCGCCGTCTCTCGAGCCACCGATGGCTCAACGCCGGTGGGTCTTGCCGGAGTGGACCACCGGGGTTTGACCCCAGGTCAACTGGCAAGTGGTCTTGAACCTCTAATTAAGTTAGATTAAGAAAAATTAATTAATTAAGTTAATTAACCTAATTAGTCACTCACCAGTGGGCCCAGAAATACTAATTAACTAGGATTAGTTTTAATTATTTAGTTAAATGATTGAGCCACTGACATGTGGTCCCCACATGTCAGGTTTGACTCTGGCCTGGTCAGCTGATCAGCTGACGTCATTGTGACGTCAGGCTGATGTCATAATTCTATTTTCTAGTTTAAAAATAATTCCAGAAATTATTCAAAACTTCAAAAATTCACATAAATTAATCCGTAAATCAGATGAAAATAATTTATATATGAAAATTTATCAGAAAAATCCAATGAATCCAATGGTGCTATTGTCATGCATGTTAGAGAAATCTAAATAGGTGAACATTGACATTTACTAATAGGTTAGTATATGGAATTGAAATTAAGAACAATTTTGAATCTATATTCAACTTCATTTCAAATCAACATGAACACTAGCTGCATTAGCTCATCCATACATGCTATCATGCCATGATAATGCATCATATTGTTGCACTTGCGTGTGTTGATTGTTTCTTATCTGCATTGCGGTAGGCCCTACTTCTAAGGATACCCCCGAGTATCCCGATGAAGGAGAGAACCTTTCCGCTACCCAGCAAGGCAATAACCCCTTTGATCATCCCGATAACATCCTACTCTCTCGCTCCTGCTCTTGTTTATTGCATTAGGACAGTCGATCACATGTCAGTCATACACGGTAGATGATCCTATTCTGCTGCATAACCTGACATTGTCACAATAAATAGCTAAACCTTGCAACCTAGCATACCTGGTAGATGCTTGTGCCATGATGTGCTTAGCTTGCTTTGCCTGCTATGCTTGCTATACTTAGAGTTGTGTCAGGTCTGATTCATCTAGGTGATGAACTGAGTACATAGCGGGTTGTCTCATTGTGACCGTTCTTAGGAACCGAGTTCCGTGTTTGTGATCTAAGACTAGTTACTACCACATGCTGGGCCCTAAAATATGACCCCGCTCAACTTGTCATTCGCTTAGTCTTTGGTCCAGTAGTTGCAAGTAGTTTCTGGTGTTTATAACATGCTGGAGGCCATGCGTAGCGCTGACCCTAGGGGTGGGTCACGACGCGGTAGGCAATGGCACGGTGTACCAAGGGTCACCCGAATGGTGGGCTTGGGAACCCTGTGCACATCGTTTGGGGCCGTAGCGGAAACTTCGGCCGGACTTTCGTGCGGGTTCAGTCTCAAATAGGCGATAGCTTGGACTAGAGGTCTTATGTGATTGACGGTCGTGGCCAACTCCCTCGCTGGGCATCCGCTTGAAGGTTGCCAAGGTGCATGGTTTTATGAGCACACAACGGTAAGTGGTGAGAGCGTGTGTGAAGAAGTACACCCCTGCAGGGTATGAAACTATTCGAATAGCCGCATCCTCGGATATGGACTACTTGGAGAACTTATGCTGTTCATAGATAATCAGATGGATACTCATAAAAATATCAAGACAAGTGTGAGTATCGTGGATGGCACTCTCCCAGGAGAGGGAAGTGAATCCATGGTCATGTATTGTCGTGGAGTTAGTGGACTCGTGTGCGATATCTAAAATTGTAATAAAGAGTTAAAATTTGAGTAGTGTAGGTTAGCCATGAGTCAAAGCTGGCATTGCTGCATAAACTCCACCACCTCCTTGTTGATACATGAGCATGATTAGACTAGGTCTATTTTAAAGACTTGCTGAGTACGTTTGTACTCACGTTTGCATAATAAATGTTGCAAATGAGACCCAGGACCCATCAGGTGGGTTCTTTCTAGATGTCGATGATGCCGAATAGCTGGTGTCCCAGCTACGACCTTATGCCCTGTGGCGGGCTGTAGATAGTCAGGCCATGTGCCTTTTTACCCCTTTCGTCTGTCTGTACTCAGACAGCTTAAGCTTCCGCTTGGTTCGTATGAACTTGTTTGTATGACTTGAGTGTCGGGTTATGTGACCCCTATCTGTAAGAACATATTATGCAAGGCTCGTCTGAGGCTCTTAAATAAAAGTCATGTTGTTGTATTGCTATGTTGTGATGCCATGGTTGTATCTATGCATATCGGACATGTCGTGCGGACGTGTGACGTGCAACGGTATGTATGGGATGCGACACCTAGTTGTGTGCCTTTAGTAGTACTCTTTATGGGAAACTGTCTCTTTGTGCTTCCACCGAGCCATGGTAGCTTGCTACTACTCCGGACACATTGATTGACCGGCATGTATCCTTCTTTGCTGCTGTGTCTGTCCCTTCGGGCAAATGTCTCGCAGTGTAATGGAGTCCCTATAGCCTGTTACGACTCGTCTATGTGCAGTGATGGCATTTATGTCTCACGGCATAATGGAGTCCTTGTAGCTTGCTATGACTCGTCTACACACGCTTGAGGCCGACACCTGCATTGCTGGGTTACGTATGCCTGTTTTGGTACGGATATGCCACTTGGGTTCTTTGACTAGTAATGTCGGCCCGGGTTCTCTGTCGTATGATTGCCAGCGACATGTTCACATACGTGTGTAGAAAGATGCAAACGGTCCCGGCTAAGGTAAGGCTGCACCGGTGGAACTTACCGTGCATGAGGCCACAAAGTGATGTGATATGTTATAGTCTGGATTCATATGGCTTAGGATCGGGGTCCCGACAATGATCTTCATGGGGATCTATACTATGTAATCCTCTTTTGTGGTGTGTTTGTCAAGATCCGATGAATTGTGAGTTTATGTTCAGATTATCCATGAATCCTATTTGAATCTCCTCTGAATTCTTATTTGCATGATTTCATATCCTTGCAAGACTCTTCGAGGTATTGGTTTGGTTTGTCTAACTAGATTGGTAATTCCTACAATGGGAGAAGTGCTTGGTTTTGGGTTCAATCTTGCGGTGTCCTCACCCAGTGACATAGTAGGGGTAGTGAGGCACGTATTGTATTGTTGCCATCAAGGGTAACAAGATGGGGTTTTCACCAGATTGCTCGAGTTTATCCCTCTACATCATGTCATCTTTCTTAATGCGTTACTCTGTTCAGGAGTCGGTCGATGTGTGGAGTAATAGTAGTAGATGCAAAACCGTTTCAGTTTGCTTGTCATTGACATGATGCCTATAAGCATGCTCATTGCCTTGGATAACTACATGATTATTCTTTTCTATCAATTGCTTGACAGTAATTTGTTTACCCACCATGATATTTCCTTCAAGAGAGAAGCCTCTAGTGAAACCTATGGCCCCTGGGTCTATTTTCCATCATATATTTTCAGATCTATACCTTGGTGCAATTTATTTATCTTTTACTTTCTGCACTCGTTTACATCTATCTCTTTCAGATCTAATCCTTGCAAATAACCGTGAAGGGATTGACAGCCCCTTTATAGCATTGGGTGCAAGAGTTTGATTGTTTGTGTAGGTGCAACCATTGGTGACTTGCTTGTTCCTCCTACTGGATTGTACCTTGGTTCTCAACAACTGAGGGAAATACTTATCTGCTTTGCTGCATCACCCTTTCCTATTAAAGGGAAAACCAACGCAAGCTCAAGAGATAGCAAGAAGGATTTCTGGCGCCGTTACCGGGGAGGATACATAGCAAGTCATGACAAGATCTCTCCCGTCAACTTGCCAATTTCTGGCGCCGTTGCCGAGGAGGATACACATCAAGCCTACCAAGTACCCATCACAAACTCATCTCTTGCATTTACTTTATTTGCCATTTGCCTCTCATTTTCCTCTCCCCCACTTCTAGGGAGCTAGGGAGATCTTTAATGAAAGAGATAGTAATAATCTTGAGGGGAATTCTGATGACCTTGCTAATGACAATCCTCAAAGGGAATCTACTATCATTCATACAAAAAAGTTCCGTATAGGTAGTGGTAATATCATTGGAAAAGGTGTTATTCAAGCTTTCTTTACTTGTGCGGGAATGCTTCCTACCTTAGGAGGTTCCATTCTCAATAAAACTAATAGTCTTGCAGATGCTATAACTTTGTTAATAAGTGAACTTGAGAGGCAATTTTTGCATATGCACCCTTGCATACAAATGATTTTTCTTGAGTTCTCTAATATTCATCATTCTTCTGTTAAGCATGCCGCCTCTATATTCCTAGCCCACGAGTTTAGATTTATCATGAAAGAGGCTAGTGAAAATTTTCCTCATTATAGAATTAATGGTGGATGTCCCCCTATTGAGGAGTTCCTCTTTAATCAAGAAGAGATAATGAGACTACGATCTCCGGATCAGGTTGCTTATAATGAACATTTGAGAAAAAAGTCCCTACCGAGGTTTTGGTTGATAAGATTTCTGAACTCAATGATAATTTTGCTATACAAAATAATGGATTAGAGTTCGTTCTTAGAAAAAGTCTCACGGCCTTTACCCAAAGGAAAGCTTATAATAATGAATTGATTATACACTATAAGGGGCCAAAGGAGGAACATATTTCCCCCGCACTTGATCTTAAGGATCCCTATTCTATTAAATTCAGCACTTTTGATTATTTTTTCTTACCACAAAGGAAATTAGCTGCTGAAAGAAGGGAGTACGAGATGAGCATGAATGATCTCCCTTATTACTATTATGACAATACCTAGATCTGTTGCGTTTTGCCTAGCTAGGGGCATTAAACAATAGCGCTTGTTGGGAGGCAACCCAATTTTATTTTTGTGTTCTTTTTTTGCTTCTGTTTTTGAGTGTTTCCCACATTATTACTTCTATAGTAGTTTTATTTTGGTGCTTTAATTAGTGTTTGAGCCAAGTAAAACCTTTGGGGTGATCTATCGTAGTTGTTGATTTGATCTTGCTGAAAAATAGAAACTTTTGCGCTCAGTCCAGGAAGTTTCTAATTTTTTTAGAGCGTCGAATTGATCTGAAATTTTTAAACAAGATTGATATATAAATTTCCTAGGTTTTCCTAATTTTTAAGAATTTGTTTTTACATAACTGTACGAAGTTTCCAGATTGCTACAAACTGTTCTGTTTTTGACACATTCTGTTTTCTTTGAGTTGTTTGCCTATTTTGATGAATCTGTGGGTTGTATCATGTGGTATGAGCCATGGATAAGTTATATTAAAGCAGGTATAACACCAATATAAATAAATAATGAGTTCACAACAGTACCTAAAGTGGTGATTTATTTTCTTATACTAACGGATCTCACGAGTTTTCCGTTAAGTTTTGTGTTGTGAAGTTTTCAAGTTTTGGGTAAAGATTTGATGGACTATGGAATAAGGAGTGGCAAGATCCTAAGCTTGGGGATTACCAAGAAAATCCAAGTCATATTCAAGGATGCCAAAGAGCCTAAGCTTGGCGATGCCCCGGAAGGCATCCCCTCTTTCATCTTCAATCCATCGGTAAATTTACTTGAGGCTATATTTTTATTCACCACATGATATGTGTTTTGCTCGGAGCATCTTGTATGATATGAGTATTTGATTGTTAGTTTGCCACAATCATCCTTGCTGCACACATCTTTTTAGAGAGACACGCTGAATCGTGAATTTTTTAGAATACTCTATGTGCTTCACTTATCTCTTTTGAGTTGGGCAATTTTGCTCGATGTGCTTCACTTATATCTTTTAGAGCACGGTGGAGTTTGCATTTTTATATAAATACTTGAACTCTCATACCTCACTTATATTATTTTGAGAGTTTCTAAAACAGCATGGTAATTGGTCTAGGTTATGAATTTAGTCCTAATATGATAGGTATCCAAAAGGGATATAATAAAAACTTCCATATTAAGTGCATTGAGTATTTATGAGAAGTTTTATTCCTTGCATAAAGTTTTGAGATATAAAGATGGTAATGTTAAGATACATGTTAGGAAGTAAATTTTGATTTGGTAAAAATACTTGTGTAAAGGTTTGTGATTCCCGTAGCATGCACGTATGGTGAACCGCTATGTAAGGAAGTCAGAGCATGACTTGTTTATAGACTGTCGACCTTTGTGTGAGGTTCGGGGGCGCGCGATGGTTAACTCCTACCAACCTCCCCCCTAGTAACATGCATTATATTCTTTGATTCAATGACTAATAGACTTTTGCAACAAGTATGTGAGTTCTTTATGACTAATGTTGAGTCCATGGATTATACGCGCTCTCACCCTTCCAATTTTGCTAGCCTCTCTAGTACCGCACAACTTTCGCCGGTGAAACAAAAACCTTCCTCAAAACAGTCACAATATACCTTCCTCAAAATAGCCACCATATATATTTCCTCAAAACAGCCACCATACCTACCTATTATGGCATTTCCATAGCCACTCCGAGATATATTGCCATGTAACTTCCACCGTTTCCTTTTATGACATGCACCATCACTTCCATATTGCATATAGAGTCATATTTTGTCATAGGTATCAAGTTTTAATTTTATTTTGAGTTGTAAGTAAATAAAAGTGTGATGATTATCATTATTAGAGCATGCCCCATATGAGGAAAGGATGATGGAAGCTATGATTCCCTCACAAGTGGGGATGAGATTCCAGACTTTATGAAAAATAAAAGAGGCCAGCGAAGCCCAATAAAAAAGAGAGGCCTTAGATGCCCACATAAAAAAATGAGAGAAAATAGAGAAGGGACATTGCTACTACCTTTTTCCATACTTGTGCTTCAAAATATCACCATGATATTCATGATAGAGAGTCTCCTATTTTGACACTTTCATATAGCTAGTGGAATTTTTCTTCATGATGCACATCCACTTAGTTTCCTTTTTAGCTTTCATACACTTATAGCTCTAGTGCATCTGTTGCGTGCCAATCCCTACTCACTCACATTGATATCTATTGATGGGCATCTCCATAGCCCGTTGATACGCCTAGTTGATGTGAGACTATCTTCTCCCTTTCCTTGACAACCTCCACCATATTCTATTCCACCTATAGTGCTATATCCATGGCTTGCGCTCATGTATTGCGTGAGAGTTGAAAAAGTTTGAGACAATAAAGTTGTGAAAACAATTGCTTGACTTTTCATCAGGGTTGTGCATGATATAAATACTATGTGTGGGGAAGATGGAGCATAGCCAGACCATATGATATTGTAGGGATAACTTTCTTTTGCCATTATATTTTTAAGAGATACAATTGCTTTGCTAGTATGCTTGAAATGTTATTGTTTCTATATCAAAATTGAGCTTTTGTTTTGAGTCTTACGGATCTGAATATTCATGCACAATAAAGAATATTACATGGATAAATATGTTAGGTAGCACACCACATCAAAAATTCTGTTTTTTATCATTTACCTGCTCGAGGACGAGCATGAATTAAGCTTGGGGATGCTAATACGTCTCCAATGTATCTATAATTTTTTATGATGGCATGCTATTATATTATCTGTTTTGGATGTTTTATATGCATTAATATGCTATTTTATCATATTTTTAGGACTGACCTATTAATCTAGAGCCAAGTGCCAGTCTTTGTTTTTTCCTTGTTTTTGAGTTTTGCAGATATGGAATATTAAACGGAGTCCAAACGGAATAAAAATTTCGGAAGGAATTTTTCTAGAAGGAAACAAGTCATCCAAGCTTGGAGTGCATGTCACGAGAGGTGCCAGGGTGCCACAAACCTGCTAGGGGTGCCCCCCTAGCCATGCCTAGCAGGCTTGTCGTCTCCTGGCAGGTCTCCTAACCCTAATTATTGGCCTATAAATACCCAAATATTCCCCCGACATCAGAACGAGCCACGCAAATACTTTTCAGCCGCCATAAGCCTCCGTTCCCGAGGGATCCAATCTTGGAGCCATTTCCGGTAATCTGTTTGAGGGGGTTTTGATCACGGAGGGCATCTACATCAACTCCATTGCCCCTTCGATGATGCGTGAGTAGTCCACCATAGATCTATGGGCCCATATCTAGTAGCTCAATGGCTTGTTCTCTCTTTGATCTTCAATACCATGTTCTTCATGATCTTCATGGAGATCTATCGGATGTAATCCTCTTTTGTGGTGTGTTTGTCAAGATCCGATGAATTGTGAGTTTATGTTCAGATTATCCATGAATCCTGTTTGTATCTCCTCTGAATTCTTATTTGCATGATTTCATATCCTTTCAAGTCTCTTCGAGTTATTGGTTTGGTTTGGCCAACTAGATTGGTAATTCTTGCAATGGGAGAAGTGCTTGTTTTGGGTTCAATCTTGCGGTGTCCTCACCTAGTGACATAGTAGGGGTAGAGAGGCATGCATTGTATTGTTGCCATTAAGGGTATCAACATGGGATTTTCATCATATTGATTGAGTTTATCCCTCTATATCATGTCATCTGACTTAATGCATTACTCTGTTCTTCATGAACTTAATACTCTAGATGCAGGCAGGAGTCGGTCGGTGTGTGGAGTAATAGTAGTAGAGGCAGAATCGTTCCGGTATACTTGTCACGGACGTGATTCCTATATGCATGATCATTTCCTTGGATAACTACATGATTATTCGATTTCCTATCAATTGCTTGACAGTAATTTGTTTACCCGCCATGATATTTGCCTTCAAGAGAGAAGCCTCTAGTGAAACCTATGGTCCCCGGGTCTATTTTCCATCGTATATTTTCAGATCTATACCTTGCTGCAATTTATTTATCTTTTACTTTCCGCACTCGTTTACATCTATGTCTTTCAGATCTAATCCTTGCAAATAACCGTGAAGGGATTGACAACCCCTTTATAGCGTTGGGTGCAAGAGTTTGATTGTTTGTGTAGGTGCAACCATTGGTGACTTGCTTGTTCCTCCTACTGGATTTATACCTTGGTTCTCAACAACTGAGGGAAGTACTTATCTACTTTGCTACATCACCCTTTCCTCTTCAAGGGAAAACTAATGCAAGCTCAAGAGATAGCAACCAGACCTCTGGCTAGGATTCCCAAGCTACTTGGTCGTCATTGTTCTTATCGTAGAAACCACTAATGAGACTGGAGTCTCCTCTGCGAAACATTAATAAAGCAACGGTGAGTATGGAGGTACTCAGTTACATCAGAACTAACTACATATGCATCAGTATCAACAAGGGGGTTGTGGGGTTCATTGCAGCAAGCCAGCTTTAACTTAGTGGCTATCATGTAATACGACTATCAGTACTTTGAATAAGTTTTGAGAAACGTACACGAGTCCACTAACACCTCAACAATACACCACCATGGATCCGCTCCCGTCTTCCTATGAGAGTGCCATCCACGGTACTCACACTACTCTCAAAGCTTTTATGAGTAACCATTAAAATTGTTTACGAACCATATAAGTCTCCAAGTAGTCCATATCCGCGGACGCAGCTATTCGAATAGATTATTACCTTGCAGGGGTGTACTTTGTCACACATGCTCCCACCACTTATTGCCATGTGCACATAAAAAGGCACCTCATCAACCTTCAAGCAAAAGCCCAGCGAGGGAGTCAGCCACGACCGTTAACCACACAAGTCTCTAGTCCAGTTTTATCGCCTATTTGAGACTGAACCCGCAAGGAGGTCCAGCCGAAGTTTCCTCAACGGCCCCAAATGATGTCTAAAGGATTCCCAAGTCCACCTAGATGGTTCGTACTACGCCTGGTACACCGAGCCATGATGCCTAGTCTGTCCCAAGCCCACCTATACGGGGTGCCACTCGGTAGACTACTAGCATGACCTAAAAACACCAAAAACTAGTTGCAACTCCTGGAAAGAGATCGAGTCGATTAATAAATCGAGAGGGTCCATTGTCTTGGGGCCCAATGCATGGTAGTAGCTAGTCTTGGATAACATACACAAGACTCAATTATTAAGGACGGTCCCAATGAGACAACCCTCCATGTACTCCTACATGGTCTCCCATTGCTACCTTTACCAAATCGGGTTCACAACTTAACTCTCATCATCAGAACACGTTCAGTTCACTCTGGTTCATCACCCAGATGAATCAGACCTGACACAGCTCTAAGCATAGCAAGCATAGAAAATTAAAGGCACAACATGGCTCAAGTGTCTACCAGGTATGCTAGGTTGCTTGGTTCAGCTATTTACTATGACAATGACAGGTCATGTAGAGGAATGGGTTCAACAACCGGAACATGTAAAAGTTGAATCGTTTTGTCCTAATGCAATAAGTGAGAGCAAGAGCGAGAGAGTGGGATTGTATCGGAGATGTTCAAGGGAGTTGCTTGCCTGATAAGACGATCACACGTTACTGCTCCTTAGATGGATACTCGACCTATCCTCCGAAATAGTGCCTAACACGAAGAACAACCATCAAAGGGGAACAAATCAATACACATCAAATGCAACAATATGATGCATGAATATGACATGGCAATATGATGTGGTTGAGCTAATGCATCTAGCAACAGATTTAAATGAAGTAGGTTTGAACCCAAGGTTCAAATTCAACTCCATATGTGAGATCACATATCGTACTTGAAAAAAATGTCCAACTTCACCTATTTAGGTTGCTCTATCATGCATGAAAATTTTACAAATGGATTCATTGGATTTTTCTGATCAATTTTCATATATAAATTATTTCATTTGGAGTTACGATTGAATTTCTATGAATTTTACAAGTTTTAACTATTTTCTGAAATTAATAAACCATCTAAGATTTATTTTAATTTCAGAGACTATTTGCTGCATCAGCCTGACGTCACAATGACATCAGAAGGTCAAAGGCGCCAACCCAGTTCAAACCTGGTGGCTGGGCCCCACCTGTCACGGACTCACTCAACTAACATCATTTAATTTTAAACTAACCAAAGAATTAACAGGGCTGGGCCCATATGGCAGCGGCTCGGGGGTTAACTAACAGGGTAATTAGGCCCTAAAAGCTGGCCACGTTAGTGAAAACCCGTGGTTAGCCGCCGGTGACCACAGCCGACGACGGAGGAGCACCGGAGCGGCGCTACACGCAGCGGCTGGATGAGCTGAGGGCACCGGCGAGAAGCCCTCGCTCATCCGCACTGAAGGGAGGCCTCGGGTGCCGCGGGGGTGGCCGGAGCTAACGGTGGCGAGCTTGCTTGCGGCGGCCGGAGCTCGGCCGAGATGGCACATGGCGCTAGAAGAAGGGGACATGGATGGGACTAGGGGAAAAGGAGTCGGGGCATCACACAGAGCTTCTGGCAATGGTGAATAGGTCGGGGACGCGTGGTGGTCGGCGAATCGACGGCGGGGAGGGCCGGTGCCGGAGGTTTAAGACGACGGCGCTGGCGGCAAGATAGGGCGTCTGGGCTCCTGTGGCTCGATGAAGAGGATGGCGAGGACACGGCGGATCGATGGAGCACGTCGGCGGGCTCGGAGGGGGCCGAGGCTATGTTAGCAACGGCGGTGCACGACGACACTCTCGGACACATACGAGAGAGAGAGAGATAGAGACAGAGGGGAAGAGAGCAGAGGAGGGGGAAGAGGAGAATAAAGGCACGACGAGGGGACCCCCGTGGCGCTCTTAGCGGCTTCCGACGACAACAGCAAGCAGGAGGTGGCCGAGGAGCTCGGTGGCCTCTCCACGCCTCTCCTGTGCCTACTAGGACGAGGAAGAAGATGATCCAGCCCCTGTCGGGCTGGGCCTCTCCTACCAGGTAAGCCCAGGTAGGTTTTCTGCCCCTTTTTCTATTTTTTCTCATTTTCTATTTAATTCAATATGTTTCTGATTTAATAAAAATACCAAATCAATTTTGTTGCTTCTCAAATTTAATATGTGGTTAGATGTATAATATCCGGGGCCACATAAAAATTTCTAGAATTGTTGGAGGTATAGAAATATTTATAGAATTTTATAACTCCAATTCAAATAATTATTGTATTAATTCTCTAAACCAAAATGACAAAAAAAAGTGTCACCTCTAGTTTATGTTGCCACATTTTACCAGAGATGTTGTACATTTTGCAGGGCCACTTTGGTTCATTGAAAAATATTTTTGGTTGAACCTATTTGAGTTCAAATAGTGATAGGGTTTGATCATCCCCATTTCAAGTTTAAAGAAATTTTAAACATGATGCAAACACAAACATGGATTCTAGTGCATGCTAAAACTAGGGATGTGACAACTCACCCCCACGTAAAAGAATCGCGTCCCGAGATTCATGAGTCGACGGGGAAAGGGCCAGATATTCAAGTCAAAGATGATCTTCTCATTCCCATGTAGCTTCATTCTCAGAATGATGGGACCCTTGAACCTTCAGAAACTAGATGTTCCGACGCCGGGTGACATGCTCAGCTTGATCAAGAATACGAACAGGATATTCTCGATATGAAATATCATCTTGAAGATCAAGCATTTCATGGTCCACTTCGTGGACAGGATCCTTGAAGCAACGCCTGAGTTGAGACATGTGGAAGACATCATGAACTCTGTGAAGCTGAGGGGGGATTTCCAATTGGTAGGAAACTTCTCCTTGTTTGGCAAGAATGTGAAAAGGACCAATGTAACAAGGAGCCAATTTTCCCTTGATACCGAAACGATGGGTACCCTTCAGAGGAGTAACCCTAAGGTAAGCCTTTTCTTCCACCTCATAAGTTACTTCCTTATGATGGCGATCATACTGGCTGTTTTGTCGGGACCAGGCTGTCTTGAGATTCTCGCGGATAATGCGAACTTGCTCTTCTGCTTCCTGGATCATGTCTGGTCCAAAGTATTGTCTTTCCCCTGTTTCTGACCAGTTTAGAGGTGTTCGACATTTCCGTCCATAAAGAACTTCAAAAGGAGCTTTTCCCAGGCTTAATTGGTAGCTATTGTTATACGCAAACTCTTCAAATGGAAGACACTTCTCCCAATTCATTCCGAATGAGATGACACAATCTCTGAGCATGTCTTCGAGAATCTGATTGACTCTTTCCACTTGACCACTTGACCGAGGGTGAAAGGCAATGCTAAAGGAGAGATGGGTTCCCATAGCATTCTGGAAACTTTCCCAAAATCGAGAGGTGAAAAGACTTCCACGGTCTAAATTGATTTCTAATGGAACACCATATAGGGACACTATTCAAGAGAGATATTAATCAGTCAACTGACTAGCAGTGATACTCTCTCGGACAAGAAGGAAATGAGCCACTTTGCAAAGGCGGTGAATAACCACAAATATTGCATTATTTCCTTTCTTGGTCTTGGGAAATCTGGTGATGAAGTCCATTTCAACTTTGTCCCATTTCCACTCAGGAATAGCTAGGGGCTGAAGGGTGCCAGCAGGCCTCTGATGCTCTACCTTGACGGGGCGACGAACTTTGCATTTAGCAACAAACTCAGTGATTTCCCTCTTCATTCTGGTCCACCAGAACCTTTGGCGTAGGTCCTGATACAACTTGCTACTGCCAGGGTGAATGGTGAGAGGAGATTCATGAGCCTCCTTAAAGATCAAATATCGAAGTTGTTGCTTTCTAGGAACTACCACTCGGTTCCCAAAGTATACTACACCTCTATCATTAATGGAGAAACTACCAGCAATTCCCTTCTCAACGTTATCCTTGATCCGGGTAATACTCGTATCATACTGCTAGCTTGTTATAATTTGATCCTCCAGGGTGGATTTTGCAACCAAGGTTGAAAGGGATCTACGAGGAACAATGTGGAGGTTAAGCTTGCAGAATTCCTCATGAAGAAGGGGTTGACCTTGTTGCAGCATTAGGTTGTTGCAATAGGATTTACGACTTAATGCATCCGCCATGACATTTATCTTGCCTGGGGTGTAAGTAATTCCTAAGTCATAATCCGTAATAAGCTCTAATCATCGTCTTTGTCTGAGATTCATATCTGGTTGAGTGAAGATATACTTCAGGCATTGGTGATCGGTGTAAATCTCGCAACGATTAGCAAGAAGGTAATGTCGCCATACCTTGAGTGCATGGACTACTGCTGTAAGATCCAAATCATGTGTTGGATAATTTGCCAGATGTGGGTGCAACTGTGGGGATGCATGGGCGACCACCTATCGGTCTTGCATAAGAACACATCCAAGTCCTTGTCTAGAGGCATCAAAATAGATGACAAAGTCCCTAGAGAAATCAGGTGGCACAAGTACGGGAGCAGAGGTCAGACGTCTCTTCAGTTCCTGGAAATTGTGCTCACATTGTGGGGTCCACTCAAACTTCTTATATTTATTGAGGAGTTCCGTCATAGGCTTGGCAACTTTGGAGAAGTTTCCAACGAAATGACGACAATAGCTCGTTAGACCAAGGAAACTCATAACTTGCTTAACTATTTCAGGTGGAGTCCAATCGAGAATGGCATGAACACGTTCGAGGTTGACTCCAATGCCCTTTCCAGTAATCACATGGCCCAGATAGTTCACTTCTGGTAACCAAAATTCACACTTGGAGAACTTGGCATAAAGACGATGCTCTTTGAGTTTTCTAGCACAAGTCTGAGATGTTCAGCATCCTCTTCTTCGTTCTTTGAGTAAATCAGTATATCATCGAGCTAAACCATGATGAACTTATCCAAGTACTCCATGAATATTGAATTCATCAAACGGGGGAACGTGGCTGGAGCATTGGTCATACCAAAGGACATGGCCATGTACTCATACTGTCCATAACGAGTAACAAAAGCTGTCTTGGGAATATCTCCATTCTCGATCTTAATTTGATGGTAGCCTAACCTCAAATCCATCTTGGTGAACACCGAGGAGCCAGCAAGTGGACCATACAAATCATTGATCCTGCAGAGCGTATACTTATTCTTTATTATGGCCAGATTGACGGGTCGGTAATCTACAACCATCCGATCCGTTCCATCATTCTTCTTGACAAAGAGAACGGGACAAGCCCAAGGGGAAGAGCTAAGTCGGATGAAACCCTTTTGCAAGGACTCGTCAAGTTATTTCTTAAGCTCGACTAGCTCCAAGGGTTCTATCTTATAAGGTATTCTGGAAATTGGAACAGTTCCCGTGATGAGGTCTATCACAAACTCCACATCCCTGTTAGGTGGAATACCTCGCAACTCTTCTGGGAAGACATCCGGAAACGGACTATCGGAATATCTTCAAGCTTAGGAAGAGGGTTGGTGTTGAGTGAATAGAGTTGACACTTTGCAACTCGTGTTGAAACATTGGCTATCTTGCCAGATGGATGAGTAAGCTGAACAGACCTGGTGGAGCAATCAATCTTGGCATGGTGAGCTATCATCCAATCCATACCCAAGATGATATTAATATCTGAAGACTCGAGAGCTATCAGCGAAGCAAGGAATACAAGTCTATCAAAACGGATTTCATTTCCATGGCTTATTCTTGTGGTCTGCCATCTAGACCCTGGAATCTAAATTTCAAGAGCAGTTGGCATATCGCAAAATGACATGCCATGCAACCAGGCATAGCCTTCCGAGATGAAAGAATGTGAAGCTCTAGTTTCAAACAGAATTGATGTTGGATGACAATTGACAAGAAGCATTCCAAGGAGAACTTGTGGATCATCATTAGCTTCTTAACTGAGACGTGATTCACACATCCCCATTCAGTGATGGTTGGCTTGGCATGGATCACCTTTACTGGTGGCTTATTATGG
Source organism: Hordeum marinum (assembly GCA_022496015.1). NCBI lineage: Eukaryota > Viridiplantae > Streptophyta > Magnoliopsida > Poales > Poaceae > Hordeum > Hordeum marinum. The sequence continues at coordinate 203,068,640 of CM039673.1, forward strand.
TTAACAGACTTTGCAGACTCGGGTGAGGCAATGCCGGACTGAATAAAGTTTCGAGCAACGTGGCCTGGTTCTCTGCACTTGTAGCAAGTCATAGAAGTCTGACGTGGAACCGCATTAGCAGGCGATCCACCAACAAGCTTGGGTGGAGCATTTGGCTGAGATGGATGAGGCAACACATAGAATGGCCTCAATGCATATCCGGATGGAAGTGTTGAGTTTGGAACCCAAATCCGGCACTTTTGAGATCCGAAACCGGAGGTAGAACCCAAATCACGGTTATGCTTGCATAATTCTTCATAGGTGAACTAAGCTATCTCTGCATTGATGGCCTTGTTCACAAGATCTTGGAAGGTGTCACAATGATGCACGTGAAGATCATGGCGCAACTTTGCGTTGAGACGCTTCCTGAACTTAGCTTTCTTCTTGGCATCCGTGGACACTTCTTCTGTGGCGTAATAGGCAAGGTTCTCAAACTATTGACTTTAAGCATCTACAGCCATCTAACCCTAGGTAAAGTTACAAAACTCTTCCCTCTTTTGGTTCATAAGACCCTGAGGAATATGATGCTCACGGAAAACCTCTGTGAATTCTTCCCAGGTAGGAATATGGCCAGATTGAATTATAGTCTCATAGTTCTCCCACCATATACTAGCAGGACCCTCCAGGAAATAGGTAGCATAGGTGACCTTGTCAGCCTTAGCCATGTTCGTGGAATGCAGCTTATTTGTGATGCTACAGAGCTAGTCATCTGCATCGAGTGGCTCAATGGAGTAATGGAAGGTGGGTGGATACAGCTTAATGAAGTCATAGATGGTCACTGTCCCAGCATGCTGATGTGCGGTGTTTTCTTGAATACGTGCCAGCAAGCGATTTCACTCACGCTTGTCCTTCTCAATATCTAGCATGAATTGTGCCAATGAAGGTGAATCCGATAGAACTTTAGCATCTCTAGTTCCATGTCTTTGGCCCTTCTTGCGACCAATGGCAGCTTGGGTACTGAGAGACATCCCAATTATGAGAAACTAGGATTAGACAAGATGGCATACCAGATAGATAGGAAGGAATGCAAAAGCATTTGATCTTCATAGAAATCCTAGGGAAAATTGGATAACACAACGGATGTGAATGCTCAGAAATGAGATATACTGCAAAAGATTTAGGTGCCACGACACCTCAAGATCACAATCTCAAGATTCAGGACATACCAACAAGCTACACATATATCACTCGAGGAATGGAATGCAACTAAGATCAACCATTCCTATAAGTCTATGGAATAGTAACTCGAGATCCTGGTAGATAGGTAATAAGCCTAGTTCTTAATCCCCGTACAAAAGGAAAGGGTGACTAAGAATCATAATAACATGGGGAAAGGAGTAAAAAGAGCCTTACATTCCCTTCTACAATCAATTCCCTTATATAACTAAATAGTTGCTAGACTCAACATCGACCAGTTTGGCTTGGTAATCCTATAGCCAGTCAAGCTCTGATACCAACATTGTCGGAACCCCAATCCTAAGCCATAAGAATCCAGCCTGTAACACATCACATTACTTTGCGGCCTCACGCACGGTTATCTCCACGACTGCCACCTTACCTGGGCCAGGACTGTTTGCGCCTTTTGGCTCATGTATGTGAATATGTCGCTAGCATTCAAATGTCAAAGAACCCAAGTCAACATAACTAGTCGTAGAACCTAAGTGGCACATCCATATAGGGACAGACATACGTAATCCAGCAGTGTAGGTGTGTAGACGAATCATAGCAAGCTACAAGGACTCCATTATGTTGTGGGACATTAATGTCATCACTGCACATAGACGAGTGGTAGCAGGATACAGAGACTCCATTACACTACGAGACATTTCCCCGAAGGGACAGACACAGTAGCAAAGAAGGATACATGACGGTCAATCAATGTGTCCTGAGCAGTAGCAAGCTACCAAGGCTCGGTGGAAGCACAAAGAGGCAGTTCCCTGTAAAGAGTACTACTAAAGGTGCACAAGTAGGTGTTGAATCCCATACATATCATTGCATGTCACACATAGGCACCACATGCCCGACATGCATAGATACAACTATGGCATCACAACGTAACCATACAACAACACAACATTTATTTAGAAGGCTGATAAGAGCTAACATAGTGTGATATTCCAAGCAGGGGTCACATGACCCAACACGCAAGTCATACAAGCAACAAGCTAAAACTTAACATGTCTGGGTACAGACATCTAGAAAAGAAGAAGGCTGAGAAAGCATGTCTACTACAAGACCCTCCATAGGAACCAGACCACTGGCTGGGATTCCCAAGCTACTTGGTCGGCATCGATCTTATCATAGAAAGCACTAATGAGACTGGAGTCTCCTATGCAAAAACATTAATAAAGCAACGGTGAGTACGGAGGTACTCAGCAAGACTTACATCAGAACTAACTACATATGCATTGGTATCAACAAGGGGGTTGTGGGGTTCATTGCAGCAAGCCAGCTTTGACTCAGTGGCTATCCTGTACTACGACTATCAGTACTTTGAATAAGTTTTGAGAAACATACACGAGTCCACTAACACCACAACAATACACCACCATGGATCCGCTCCCATCTTCCTATGACAGTGCCATCCACTGCACTCACACTTGTCTTAAAGCTTTTCTGAGTAACCATTAAAATTGTCAATGAACCATATAAGTCTCCAAGTAGTCCATATCCGCGGACGCGGCTATTCGAATAGATTATTACCCTGCACGGGTGTACTATCATGGGAACGAGCCTGATAGTAGAAGGTAGGGGTACAAAAGGAGAGGGCAGATTCCTAGCTACGGCGAGGATGTACACATGGATGTATGTGTTCAGGCCCCTCTCGTGGAGGTAACAACCCTACGTCTCAGTGCTCGGGAGCTTTGTTGTGTGGAATGTGAGATTACAGTGCTTGCGAACCCTTGTGCCAGAGGGGAGGGGCGGCTTATATAGAGTTTGCTGCCCCTCATAATTACCCGGCATCCAAGGGTCCGATCGTGGGTTTAAAGACTAGCATTATTGGTAACGTACATAATAAAAACTACTAATGACGAAAGGTCTAACGCCTACCTACTGGCCTCCTGGGGGTGGCTTCTGGCGTCGACTAGAAATGAGGTCTTCCGAGTGACAAGTGACTGTTGAGTGGAGAAAGAAGCCTCCGAGTGGATTGTATGTCGAGTGACTTAAGCGTCATCGGGAATCCAATCGAAAGTTTACATGTGATCTTCAAGTATTCCAATTTAGTGTCCTTAGGTTGGGTATGTAGGTGAGGCCTAGGACCCTACCCTAGGTACGTATCCTCGTCATTAGATCTCGAATGGATCAGGGTTCGAGTGGTGAATGGGGGATATTGATGTCAGTTCAGAACAAGACACCAAATCTTCCAAATGATATTCGGGGCTTCAACAAAACTTGTGTCGACTAAACTCTTCATCATTCGCCCGGATCAATTCAGCCTTGAAAGTGCCCGAGTGAATGTTCAATGTCAATTTTGTTCCAAGTGATCTGAAGGAATCTTTGGAGGTGACGGGTTGGTCTGTCAAACCCGTATCTTGCAGGATACGAAAATTTGGGAAGTGCACGCACCAGCGACGATGATGGCATGATCGGGGCAAGTGGGGGCATGACTCCTCGATTATCGCACCAGTCATTTCGCCATGTATAGGACGTCATCAGCGATTGGCGTGCACAATGATTTCATAGGCACACCCGTCAGCGAGGCACTCGGTGGGGTATAAATCCTGAAGTGCCGCGGATTGCACAGTAACCTTCCCCAAATTTCCTCTCTTCCTCCGCCTCCCCTGTCCTTAGTGCAGCACTCCATTCTTCTACGACAAGAGCAGCCACCGCAATGACGAAGGGCATGACGGAGAAGTTAGAGCGCGCCAAGAAGGGGATGGTGAAGGGCAAAGGTAAGAAGCCCTCGACTGCTCGGTTCACCGCACCGGCGAGATGGATGCAGGGAGACTTTCTCCCTTTGGTGGTCACTCAAGCGGACATCAATGGCTTGGTTGCCGACGATCTCATGGCGGACAGCGCTTGGAGGTTGTCGGAGGGAGAGCATGAGTCAAAGCCGCACGAAGGAGAGCGGGTTCTCCCCCTTTCCCACGTCGAAAGATGTTTTTCTATGCCTCCCCACCCATTCTTTAGAGGGTTTCTGAACTTCTTTGGTGCTCAGCTCCACCACTTCCCGCCGAATGCAATTTCCTACTTGTCTGCTTTCATCACTTTGTGCGAGTGCTTCCTAGGCTGTCCTCCCCACTGGGGACTGTTCAAGCACATCTTCATGGTTAGATCTCAGACTGTGAAGAAAGCCCTCCCTGAGGATGGGAAAACTCATGTATTGCAGCTGTGTGGGGGTCTAGGACTTCAAAAGAGAGCTTGTAGTTCTTTCCCTTCTATGACCTTTCCTGAGTCTGTCAGAGGCTGGCAGTCGACATGGTTTTATTGCCAAGATGTAGCTTCTCCCAACATGTCGACTGGTCTTTCCCCTTTCACATCTGATCGTCCGGCCGTCCCCAAATCTATAAAGGTGTTTGAAGAAGAACAAGTCCAAGTGGGAATCTTGGTGGACGCCATGGTGAAACTTATCCGGGGCGGAGTGACTAGCATGGATCTGTTGGAAACATTCCTCAGTCGACGATTACAACCACTCCAGGCCGGGGATCACACCATGTGGCACTATGCACGCCCCGAGGATTCGATGAGGACGCACCCAGAAGAGGTTTCGCAAAAAACCATCGAGAAATGGCTTCGCAGCATCATCGGGGCGTGTGACAATCCCTTAGGAGCCAAGAGGATTCGACCTTACTCGGTCGAAAACCCGTCGAAGAACCTGGTAAGTTGCACTTTGTCGACTGAAGTACTTGTAGATTGATTTATCGATTGATTTCCTTGTTTGAATCGTGCATGAGTGGACGCATATGTACTCGCCCGTACCCAACGGGAACCAACCTGAAGATGGCAGGACGAGCGAGGGTGGCAATGTGGACGACGATGGCTCTTATGACTCCGAAGATGAATACGAAAACTCAGGTGAGAACAAGGAGGAAGTCGAGTCCCATTCTCGCTCTGAACGCCACTCCAAGTCTTGCCAAGACCCTGCGACTATTGAGGACAGGGCCCCGGGCCCAAGTGAGAAGAACCCGAAGCGGAGCCGACCTTCGACTGTTGAGTCGACTGAGCGATCGGCAAAGCAACCCAAGCCGAATGTGACCAAACCTCGCAAAGCCCTGCCTCAAATGAGGATGGCTGTGTCTGTCGTCTCCATGTGAGTGTTTACTTTTGGATTCTCACTGTCGATTGTGACTTTGAATCCTTGTTGACCAAGTGTTATTCAATCCATCAGAGTTGCTACTTCAGTGATGTCGCCTCAACATGATGGAGCGGAAGCAATGGACGTAGACATTACCGATGCAGCCACTTCTCACAAAGGTAATCGAATCTTCAGTTCTGCTTCTTGAATACGGTTTGTCGATTGCAAAAGCTAATACTGCTAACTGATAATTGCAGAATCATCCAGCTGGAAGATGACGAAGAATACCTTTGGGGCACGGGAGGCGGAAGCGAGACCCTAGGCATCCCACGCATACGTACTCAAAGAGCTTCATCTGCGCAGATGCCTCAGAGGGTGACCGCCGGATCTTCCCAGGGGATAAGCGACTCGACACGGGCCAGAGCTGAACCCACAGTGCCTTTGTCGAGTTCCCCACCTGCTGCTTCAACCATCGTGACATCAAATCCAACCAAACCTGCTCGCACCACCTTAACTGCCCCAGCCATTACGCCGATCCCGCTAGTGACGTGTTTTCCTCTGCATCACGTTCCAGAAGACCAGACCGGAGCTGCCAAGGAGGCCATGATCCAGGCGGAGCAGATGATGCTGCACACCTAGGAGGCGTACGAGGCCAGCAAGTTGGCCTATGACGCTAGCGCGGCGCTTCGCACCATTGTCCGAGTAAGTTCGATTGTAAGTACATTGCCAATTGAATTCCTGTCTTCTTTGACTGTACACCCACTGGGTGTTTGTTTACCACTTGTATAATGTTTGAATGTCCTCCACTCGAATAGATCAGGTCTTAATCGAGTAGGTTTTAGGTTAGTGGGGTCACTCTGAGTGCACCCGCTGGGTGTAGTCCCCGAGACCGCTGTTGAGTGCTTGCACCGGCAGGGGTCTTACAGTTTGTCGTATACGAGATACATTTGCCCTTGATCGCACCACTGTGAAGCTACTTCGTAGGTTTCATGGATATCATTGATCAACCATGATATGACGCTACATAAGGATAGACTGCACTTCACGGTTGTCAGTGCGAACCTTTCTAAGAGTGCAGAGTGGGGTGGCATGTCACTCGACAGGTCGAGTGATGGATGTTCCAATGATGGACACTTTTTGCCACTCGACAGGTCAAGAGTTGGCAGAACCATTGGGGGCATGCTAAGTGCACCCGCTGGGTGTAGTCTCCAAGACCCCTGTCGAGTGCTTGCACCATCGGGGGTCTGATAGAGACCGTTGAATGTTCTGACAGGGCAGACCTTGTCGACTGTTTAATAACCAGTGGGGGCACGCTAAGTGCACCCACTGGGTGTAGTCCTCGAGGCTACTATTGATCGCAAGCGATGAGCAGTAGTCTTGAAAACTTGTAATTGGAATTTCTGTCATACGCGGAGTACGGTTGTCACTCGACATGTCGAGTGTATATATATTTTTTCTTGGCCATCCCGCATCGAAGCTATCTTGTAGGTTTTATGGACATCATTTGATCAAACATTATATGATGGTGCTTCAAAGGTGCGGAACGGGGTCAATGGATCACTCAACAGATCGAGTGTTAACCGTTCCAGTGGGGGCACTCTGAGTGCACCCACTGGGTGTAGTCCCCGAGACCGCCGTCGAGTGCTTGCACTGGGAGAGGTCTGATAGAAATTGTCTTGAATTTGTTTACGGTACGTAGAGTACACGAACCACTCGACATGTCGAGTGTACTTTTGAATTCTCCCTCCCCTGGACGTAGGTTTCATGGATATCATTGATCAACCATGATATGATGCTATTCCAGGATAGTGGGGCGGGGTGGCGCGCCGCCCAGTCGACCATCTTTGGTCTTCTACACTTCAGAGTGCTGATAATTCTTGTCAATTGAATTTATTCCTTTGTTGATTTCAGAGGGCTTGTGAACTTGGCATGTAGTACAAGGACCTTGAAGATGAAAGGAATCGACTACGCTTGGACTTGGAGGCCTCCAACAATGCTTTGGAGCGAGTGCAGACTGAGCTGAAAACTCTGGGAGGTAACTTCTGTCGACCCACTGCATTCTCATCCTCACTTTCCATGCTTTGAACCGAGTGGCTTCACTCGAACAGACGTACGCAATGAAAATTGTCGACTCCAAGCGCGACTCAACAATGCTGTTTCTTTAGATACCATGAAGAAAGCGCTGGAGAACATGGACAAAGCGCTTGCTGATGCCCAACGGGTGGCGAAGGAGAAAACTGAAGCTGCCGACCAAAAGCTGACTGCTGCCAAGAGGATGTAGGAAGAGAACTCGAAGCTGAAGCAAGAGCATGTGAACCTCATCAAGAAGACTGAGCAACTAACTGTGACAGCCCAAGTGCTGTCCCTACCTTTTATGGCATGTAATCTCTTGCATGAACCTTGTTGTCATGAGAGTAATGAAATGATTTTTGCACCTTGTCATGCCATGTCTTGTTCTTGCATTCATGCATCATGCATCATGCATCCATCATGCCATGTCTTTGCTTTTGTAGTGACCTTGTTTGTGAGTGTGGCCTTGTGTTGTGTGATGTGGTTGGTTTATGTGTGGTGCACCTCCTTCTCTCCCCCTCTCCTTTTCTTTTCAACAAAACCCAACCCAATGCCCTTTATTTCCCATGTTATTTTATCAACAGATTTAACTTGCTTTAAAAATTGTTTAAAGATGTTCAAGTGTTAGCCTAAAATATTTTGAGCATGTGAGTGTTGGTCTTTTGTTGTTTGAGCTTTTATGTTTTGGAGTTTTTAAATAACAGGGGGCTGTCTATTTTAAAAGGTATTAAATTACTTGTCCTAAAAATCATCTTGATATTTTTAGTAAATAGTGCAGTTTATTTCTAATGTAAGAAATATTTTTTGTTTTGCAAAGTCCTTTTATTTTCATCTGGGAGGTTTTCTTGAGTGTAGTTTTTTCTTTCAAATATATAAGCTCCTCTATTTTATTTGTTTGGTGAGTGTGTGTGCTAGTGGGCCTTGCTTCCCCCACGGCCCAGCCCACTCAAGGGAATGGCCACCTGCCCCGTCGTTCTCCGTCACTGAGCGTGTGAGAGAGCAAAGAGAGCGCGCCTCCGCCGTCCCCTTCTTCGCCGTCCGTCGTCGTCAGCGCCGAGGGTATTTAAACCCCCTCGGTGTGCGTGCCCCCTCTACTAGGGTTCCTCTTCCCCTCCAGCCGCCGCAACTCCTTTCCCCCTCCATCTCCCTCCTTCCTCTCCTCTTTTCCTCTGTCAAGTAGTGTCTGTGAGAGGTTCAGAGGGTTCAGAGTAGTTTGCCGGTGTTCGCTCGTCGTCTCCGTCGACCTTGTCGTCGACCATGGTGTCCAGGAGCTCGGGGATCCTCCTCGCGTTCAATTCCCGCCACTAGGAGCCCCGGAGAGGCTCTACAACGACAGCCCCTTCTTCGTCTTCGCCGGAGACGTTCCGCTCCGTCGTCTTCTTCCCCTGCTTCGACTCCAGTGCGCATCTCCGACCCCTCCCTTCGTCGTCGTCTTCTCCGTTGACAACCCTGTGGTGAGCAGCCGATCCTCTACCGCGCCCCTCTGTCCCGAGGCGTGCGCGAGCTCGTCGTGCCCGACTCGTGTCCGCCATGGCTCCGCCGTAGTTCTAGGTGATGTTGCCGTGCGTTCTCGTCGGCGTTAGCGGTAGGGATGCAGCCCCCGTAGGTGCAGCTTCCCCTTGCTCCATTTCCCCTCGCCGATGAGGCCATGTGCTCGCCAGAATTGTGCTCCATTGTGCTCTATCGCCGTAGGTGTCGATTCCGTCAGCTTTGTCAGGTTAGGCACGTGTATGTGTGTATTAGTGAGCCTGTGCCCCTCCTCTGTTAAGTGCCACGTCGATGGCAGAGTGGCAACCGACTTGGGAAAACGACCTAAGGTCGTGGGTTCGAGCCGAACCCCTCCCCCTTTTTTGTTGTTTTGTTTTATTTTGTTTTTCCCTTTGCTATATATATGTGTATGTGTGTAGGTGCAACTTGTGCATGTATGTATGTTTTATTTTTCTGTTGTATGAATGTGAGTATGCATAGATGCACATATATATGTGTGTACGTGGTATGTATTGATGCATGTGTATGTATATGAGTGTGTGTATGAGTATACATATGAGTGTGGTGTGTAGTGCATGTGTGTGTTGCACATATGTGTGTGTGTGGGCTGTTTGCATATATGTGAGTGAGAGTGTGTGTGAGTGTATAGTCATATGCATATGCATATGCATATATGCCTTGTGCATATATGAGTGCATATGTGTGTGGATGATCACCCACACACACATGAGCATGTGTGTGAGTGTGTGTGTGCCCATGTGCACTTGTGCATGTGAGCTGGTGTGTATGTGCCATTTGCATTATGCATATATGGTGCATGCATGTGTGTGTGTGGATGAACACCCCCTCATAGGTGGTATGTTCATGAGTGAGATGTGCTCATATGCCCTTAGGCATATGGAGCATGTGTATGCATGCTTGTGTAATGTGTGTGTAGTGAGTGTATGGGTGTAGGTGGCTAGTGGGTTTTCCCCACTTGTCATACCTTTGTTTGTGGCATATGCATGTTTTGTAGGATTGATAGCTCATTTCCATTGTTAGCTCAATTTCCAAATCTGGTTATGTCCATTTATGCTCATGTCCATTAGAGTAAGTGTTAACTTATAAGATTAGGTGGTGGTTTTGCTAGTATAGTTGTTGTCGGGACCCCGATCCTAAGTCATATGATTCCATACTGTAACAAGCCACATCACCTTGCGTCCTCACGCATGGTACTCCACAGCTGCCACCTTACCTTGGCCGGGACCGTTTGCGTCTTTTGGCTCACGTATGTGAACATGTCGTTGGCAATCACACAACAAAGAACCCGAGCCGACATAACTAATCATAGAACCCAAGTGGCACATCCGTACGGAAACAGGCATACATAACCCAGCAATGCAAGTGTCGGCCTCAAGCGTGTGTAGACGAGTCGTAGCAAGTTACAAGGACTCCATTACGTCGTGAGACACGAATGTCATCACTGCACGTAGACGAGTCGTAACAGGCTACAGGGACTCCATTACACTGCGAGACATTTCCCCGAAGGGACAGACACAGCAGCCAAGAAGGATACATGCCGGTCAATCAATGTGTCCGGAGCAGTAGCAAGCTACCATGGCTCGGTGGAAGCACAAAGAGGCAGTTTCCCGTAAAGAGTACTACTAAAGGCACACGACTAGGTGTCGGATCCCATACATACCGTTGCACGTCACACGTACGCATGACATGCCCGATATGCATAGATACAACCAAGGCATCACAACATAAACCATGCAATAACATGACTTTTATTTAAGAGGCTCAGACGAGCCTTGCATAATATGTTCATACAGACAGGGGTCACATGACCCAGCACTCAAGTCATACAAACATAGTCATACAAGCCAGCGGAAACTAAAGCTGTCTGGGTACAGACGGCAAAATATAAAAGAGGCACATGGCCTGACTATCTACAGCCCACCACACGGGCAAGATCGTAGCTGGGACACCAACTATTCGGCATCGTCAACGTCTAGATAGAACCCACCTGATGGGTCCTGGTTTTCCTCTGCAACATTAATTAAGCAAGGATGAGTACAATCGTACTCAGCAAGTCTTTAAAACAGACCTAGCCTATTTATGCTCATGTATCAACAAAGGGTGGTGGAGTTTATGCAGAAAGCCAGCTTTGACTCATGGCTAACCTACACTACTTAGTTTTAAACTCTGTTACAATTTTGGTTATCGCACACGAGTCCACTAACTCCATCACAATACACCACCATGGACTCACCTTCCCCTTCCGGAAGAGTGCCATCCATGGTACTCACACTTGTCTTGAGATTTTTAGAAGTATCCATTTGATTATCTATGAACAACATAAGTTCTCCAAGTAGTCCATATCCGAGGACGCGGCTATTCGAATAGTTTCATACCCTGCAGGGGTGTACTTCTTCACACACGCTCTCGCCACTTATCGCTGTGTGCTTATAAACCATGCACCTCGGCAACCTTCAAGCGGATGCCCAGCGAGGGAGTCGGCCACGACCGTCAATCACATAAGACCTCTAGTCCAGGCTACCGCCTATTTGAGACTGACCCGCACGGAAGTCTGGCCGAAGTTTCCGCTACGGTCCCAAACGATGTGCGCAGGGTTCCCAAGCCCACCATTCGGGTGACCCTTGGTACACCGTGCCACTGCCTACCGCGTCGTAACCCACCCCGAGGGTCAGCGCTACGCACGGCCTCCAGCATGCTATAAACACCAAAAACTACTTGCAATACCTGTACCAAGGACTAAGCGACTGATAAGTCGAGAGGGTCAGTTAAGTATCCCAACGTGTGGTAGTATCTAGTCTTGGATCACAAACACGGAACCCAGTTCCTAAGAACGATCCCAATGAGACAACCCACTATGTACTCCTACATAGCCTCTCATCGCTACCTTTACCAAATCGTATTCATTATAAGCTCATCACATCGGACAACACTGTTTCACTCAGTTCATCACCCAGATGAATCCGACTTGACACAACTCTAAGCATAGCAAGCATAGCAGGCAAAGTAAGCTAAGCACATCATGGCACAAGCATCTACCAGGTATGCTAGGTTGCAAGGTTTAGCTATTTACTGTGACAAGATCAGGTCATGCATAAGAATAGGATCATCTACCGTGTATAACTGACATGTGATCGTTTGTCCTAATGCAATTAATGAGAGCAGGAGCAAGAGAGTGGGATGTTATCGGAATGATCAATGAGGTTTCTTGCCTTGCTAGGTTGCGGAAGAGTTCTCTCCTTCGTTAGGGTATGGAGTAGTATCCTCCGGATTAGGGCCTACCGCAACGCAGATAGAAGCATTCAATACAAGCAGATGCGACAACATGATGCATGATCATGGCATAGTAGTATGCATGTATGAGCTAATGTAACTAGTGGTCATGTCAATTTGAAATGGATTTGAATATAGGTTCAAAGTTGTTCTCATTTCAAATTCCATATATTGACCTAATGTTAACATGTCCATGTTCACCTATTTAGGTTGCTCTAACATGCATGAGAATAGTACCATTGGATTAATTGGATTTTTCTGATAAATATTCATATATAAATTATTTTCATCTGACTTACAGATTAATTTATATGATTTTTCAAAGTTTTTAGCTATTTCTGGAAATATTTAAAATCAGAAAATAGATTTACTGCGTCAGCCATGCGTCAGCATGACATCAGCCTGGTCAACTGACCGCTCGGGGTCAAACCTGACATGGGGGCCCCACTGGTCAGTGTCACGGGGCTTAATCCCGCGCTGACCAGGGTTTGACCCAGCTCTGGGGCCACTGTCAGCCACTAATGGGGTGGGGAATTAGCGCGGGGTTAATCCTAATTACCAGGCCACGTCAGCGGCACCGGAGACTCGCCGGCGACGACCAAAACGATGGCGGCAACTCGCCGGAATCGCGTAGACACGGCGGCAGAGCGTGCAGAGACCTCCTTTGCCTCTGCCTACTAGCAGAGGTAGGAGACGACTGGCACATGGGCCAGATGGGCTACCCAGTGCCAGGCCTCAGGCCTCCTCTCTCTTTTATTTTTATTTCTTTCTGATATTTGTTTATTTCTTGCAGGTCCAAAATACCCCTTCAATAATTCTAAAACCTTTTATAACTTCAAGTTTGAATATTTCAAACTTGTATCAAAAGTTTCAGATTATTTTGAAAGCAGTGATAATGATAATATTTTTATTTGTCATTTTCAGAGACTTAATTCAATAATTTAAAATATTTCAAATGTTCAAATAATTGAAATGGTCCCTGGTATATCCATGCCCTTAATTATCAGACATAGGGAACATTTTTGATGGGCATTTTGGATTTGTTGATATTTCATTTGTTTGGAATTCCTTTAATTCATAAAATGCTTAGGGTTTCTTTCTTTGTCCCCATTTCATATTGATGCAATGATGATGATGATGATGCAAACACAATGCTAGCCTAGACACTTGCTAGGGTTGTGACAGTTGTGCCATGTTACTTCACATGTATATATGAGTATGACACATGATTTTGGGGTAGAAAGAGCCAAGGAATCCATTGGGGGTGCTTTCAGATTTCGCTTTTGAGCAAGTTTATAAAACTGTCATTTTCTGCTGAGATGCTACTTTGTCATTTTGCATGAATTAATCCATGCTTGTATTGGGGCATGTGCCAACATGGAAGTGCTAGTGTTTTATGTCTATTATGCCATGGTATTTTTGTTAGACATGAGACTCACCCATATAAGTGGGAAACTTGCTGCAAAGTAGCTAACTTGATGTTACTGTTTTCACCATGCTAAATATTTCTAAGTCTGAGAATCTGCTGTTATTTTTATGCCATGAAGAGTGGTTGGCATCCTGTGATATGTTGAGAATTAGCTCATGCTCAATGCTAGTGTTTTGAAGTATATGTTGTCTACTACCTTCCTGTTAATTTGCATGCCAAGAGGTGGTCTCTAACACCTTTAACTTCTGCTGTCAACATGCTACCAGATTAACTCAGATTCCAGAAAACGGTTATTTTCACAAAGTCCTAGAAAACTATTTTGTCATACCAACTTGATAGCTTCATGCTTATGGATGTGTGCCTCCTTTATAGATTGTGTAGTTGGATAATCTGATAAGCATGTTGTGTAGTTTCTGTGAATACCTTGTTTGTGGCTGTAGGATTCCCGTAGCTCAAGTTGTGGGCTGTGTAAGTTGCTATGTTGCTGTTTTGTGGCAGATTGTTTGTTTTGTTGTTTTGTGACTTGTGGGAGCTATAATCCATGGAATTGCTTGATATTTGGGTCTATTGTGGTTGGTTTGTCATTGCCTAACCATTGGCTACCTTGGAATGCCAAGAATTAGCCCATGGCCTTCTTGTTCTGTGTTTTGCCTCCGTATCTTGTCGTGAGCGTATCGCGAGAACCGTAACTCCGTTTCTTACGTTCTTCATATGCATTTTCATCGTTTTCACATGATGCATCCATATTTTCCATGTTCATGCATGTATAAATAACTTAAAATAAGGTTCTGTCCAAATTCATTAATATCCAATTCTTACATGTGAAACATGACTAGTTAGGATTGTCATGTTAAAACTCTTCACCTAAGCATGCATCATTCTTGCTTGTGCATTGCACCATGGTTGTTTGTTTATTCTTTCTATTTATTTTGGGTAGACGCGAGCATTGAACCTGAGTATATAGAGCCAGGCGAGAACAACTACAAGGATCCAGTTACTTGTTCCTCTGAAGAACCAACAAGCAAGATGATCGTACCCCGATCCCGATACTATTTTCGCTTGCTAGTTTCTCGCTCTTATCGTTACAACTGCGCTACCTACCACTTGAATATCAGCCTCCTAATTTCCATGATAGCCTCTAACCCTCCACATCCTAGCAAACCTTTGATTGGCTAAGTTACTGCTGCTCAGCCCCTCTTATAGCGTTCTTAGTTGCAGGTTCAGGTTGTTCCATGTGATAACATGGATTTGGATATCACAATATTATATGTTATTAATTTAATGCACATATATATCTTGGTATTGGTGGAAGTCTTGGCCTTTTGCTAGGTGTTTTGTTCCGCTATTACCGCCATAGTTTCTTGTTACCGATGTTATGTTTTCCATACTTTGCGCTCCTAACATGCTCAGGGTTGTTATGGGTACCCCCTTGTTTATTTGGTTGAGATTAAAACTTGTCTGGCAAGACCCAACATTGGTACTACATTTGCTTAATAACTTAATAAAATTTGCATAGGGCTTTGCAACCCCGTGGATAATTAATCAACCCCCGGGCCAGTGCTCCTCATGAGTGTTGGTCCAACCCAGAGTAGCTTATTAACGCCGCCCAAGGCAGCTCGGTGATTGGCGTGGTAACCATCGCTCATCCGTCTTGTCTTGAGAACGAGATACACGGCTCTTATCAGGTTCGTCGACACGTGGCAGGTCTTGCTGGATTTGTTTTACCTTTATCAAGTGTCTTGCGTGTGGAGTCTGACTTTATTTGGGTTGTCTCGAGGTGTTGGAATTCCTTTGGAGTTACCTATGATGATCACGACCAGTGGGCCCTACCCTAATCCAATTAGTAATTAGTTAAATGGTTAACCCTATTAGTGACTGGGTCACTGACAAGTGGGTCCACTAGTCAGGTTTGACCTGGCCTAGTCAGTTGACGTGCTAATGCCATGATGACGTCAGGCTGATGAAATAAAAGGAATTTTTAGGTTTAAAATAATTCCAGAAATTTTTTAAAACTTTAAAAATTCATATAAATTAAACTTTAAATCAGATGAAAATAATTTATATATGAAAATTTATCAGAAAAATCCAATGAATCCAGTGGTGCTATTATCATGCATGATAGAGCAACCTATGTAGAAGAACATTGACATTTGCTAATAGGTTAAAATATGGAATTTGAAATGAAGAACGATTTTGAACCTATATTCAAACTCACTTCAAATTAACTTGGACACTAGTTTCATTAGCTCATCCATACATGCTACCATGTCCTGATCATGCACCATATTGTTGCACTTGCGTGTATTGAATGCTATTTATCTGCATTGTAGTAGGCCCTGCTTCTGAGGATACCCCTGAGTATTCCAACGAAGGAGAGAACCTTCCCGCTACCCAGCAAGGCAAGAAACTCCCTTGATCATTCCGATAACATCCCACTCTCTCGCTCCTGCTCTTTTTTATTGCATTAGGACAACCATTCACATGTCTATCATACACGGTAGATGAACCTATTCTTCTGCATGACCTATCATTGTTACAGTAAATAGCTAAACCTTGCAACCTAGCATACCTGGTAGATGCTTGTGCCATGTGTTGGGAGACGTAGTAGTAAATCAAAATTTTCCTACGTTCACCAAGATCTATCTATGGAGAAACCAGCAACGAGAGGGGAGAGATTGCATCTTCATACCTTTGAAGATCGCTAAGCGGAAGCGTTACAAGAACGCGGTTGATGGAGTCGTACTCGCAGCGATTCAGACCGCGGTAGATCCGATCAAGTGCCGAACGGACGGCACCTCCGCGTTCAACACACGTGCAGCCCGGTGACGTCTCCAATACCTTGATCCAGCAAGGAGGAAGGAGAGGTTGGGGAAGGGCTCCAACAGCAGCACGACGGCGTGGTGGTGGTGGAGTAGCAAGGTATTCCGACAGGGCTTCGCCTAAGCGCTGCGGAGGAGGAAGAAGAGAGGTAGGGCTTCGCCGTGAGAGAGAGAGATCAAATCTTGTCTCAAAACATCCAAAACCTCAAGTATATATAGGAGGAGGGACGTGGAGGGCTGGCTTGGCCTCTACTCCAAAGAGGAGATGGCCGGCCGAATTAAAGGGAGAGTCCACCTCCCACAAGGGAGGTGGATCTCCTCCTTTTAAATCCTTTTTGCCTTATCTCCTTATCTCCAGCCGCATGGGCCTTTAGCAAAAGTCTTGCCCAGCCCAATAAGGGCTGGCACACTTTATCTAACAGCCCATGTGGTCCTTTGGTCGTCACACCCCTCCCGGGGGTCATCCGGCACCCTCCCGGCACTCCCGGTACACTACCGATGAGCCCGAAAACTTTCCGGTGACCAAAACTGGACTTCCTATATATCAATCTTTACCTCCGGACCATTCCGGAGCTCCTCGTGACGTCCGGGATCTCATCCGGGACTCCGAACAACCTTCGGTAATCACGTATACCTTTTCCCTATAACCCTAGCGTCATCGAACCTTAAGTGTGTAGACCCTACGGGTTCGGGAGACACGTAGACATGACCGAGACACCTCTCCGGTCAATAACCAATAGCGGGATCTGGATACCCATGTTGGCTCCCACGTACTCCACGATGATCTCATCGGATGAACCACGATGTCAAGGATTCAATCAATCCCGTATACAATTCCCTTTGTCTATCGGTATGATACTTGCCCGAGATTCGATCGTCGGTATCCCCATACCTTGTTCAATCTCGTTACCGGCAAGTCTCTTTACTCGTTCCGTAATACATCATCCCGTGACTAACTCCTTAGTCACATTGAGCTCATAATGATGATGTCTTACCGAGTGGGCCCAGAGATACCTCTCCGTCACACGGAGTGACAAATCCCAGTCTCGATTCATGCCAACCCAACAGATACTTTCGGAGATACCCGTAGTGCACCTTTATAGCCACCCAGTTACGTTGTGACGTTTGGCACACCCAAAGCATTCCTACGGTATCCGGGAGTTGCACAATCTCATGGTCTAAGGAAACGATACTTGACATTGAAAAGCTTTAGCAAATGAACTACACGATCTAGTGCTATGTTTAGGATTGGGTCTTGTCCATCACATCATTCTCCTAATGATGTGATCCCGTTATCAACGACATCCAATGTCCATGGCCATGAAACCGTGACCATCTATTGATCAACGAGCTAGCCAACTAGAGGCTTACTAGGGACATGTTGTGGTCTATGTATTCACACATGTATTATGGTTTCCGGTTAACACAATTATAGCATGAACAATAGACAATTATCATGAACAAGGAAATACAATAATAACCATTTTATTATTGCCTCTAGGGCATATTTCCAACAGTCTCCCACTTGCACTAGAGTCAATAATCTAGTTCACATCACCATGTGATTAACACTACATCACCATGTGATCATATCATCATGTGATTAACACCCAATAAGTTCTGGGGTTTGTTCATGTTCTGCTCGTGAAAGAGGTTTTTTTAGTCAGCGGGTCTGCGACATTCAGATCCGTGTGTACCTTGCAAACTTTCCATGTCATATTTGTAGATACTACTCCCATGCTCCACTTGGAGCTATTCCAAATGGCTGCTCCACTATACGTAGCTGGATTTCTACTAAGAGTCATCCGGATTGGTTTTAAAGCTTACATCATCGTAACACTTTACGATGAACTCTTTATCACCTCCATAATCGAGAAATATTTCCTTAGTTCTCAAGTTACTAAGGCTAACTTTGACCGCTGTCTAGTGATCCACTCTTGGATTACTCTTGTACCCCTTGACAGACTCATGGCAAGGCACACACAGGTGCGGTACACAGCATGGCATACTTTATAAAGCCTATGGCTAAAGCATAGGAGATGACACTCATCTCTTCTTTATCTTCTGCCGTGGTCGGGTATTGAGTCTTACTCAATTTCACACCTTACAATACATTCAAGAACTCCTTCTTTGACCCATCTATTTTGAACTCCTTCAAAAACTTGTCAAGGTATGTCTTCGTCGAAAAAACTTATCAAGCGAATAGATCTATCCCTATAGATCTTGATGCTCAATAAAATAGTAGCTTTATCTGGGTCTTCCTTTGAAAAAAAAAACTTTTCAAACAACCCTTCATGCTCTTCCAGAAATTCTACATCATTTCCGATCAATAATATGTCAACTACATATTGTTATAAGAAATTCCATAGTGCTCCCACTCACTTTCTTGCAAATACAAGTTTCTCATAAACTTTGTATAAACTTAAACACTTTGATCACCTCATCAAAGCATATATTCCAACTCCGAGATGCTTGCTCCAGTCCATAGAAGGATCGCTGGAGTTTGCATATTATTAGCATCCTTAGGATTGACAAAACCTTCTGGTTGTATCACATACAACTCTTCCTCACAGAAACCATTACGGAAACCTTGTTTTGTCATCCATCTGCCAGATTTCATAATCGAAAAATGCAGCAACTGCTAACAAAATTTTAATAGACTTTTAGCATCGCTACAGATGAGACAATCTCATTGCAGTCAACTCCTTGAACTTGGCGGAAACTTCTTTGCGACAAGTCGAGCTTTATAAACGGTGACATTTCACCATTAGCGTCTATGTTTATCTCAAAGGTCCATTTGTACTCAATGACCCGCCATTCAACAGGCAAGTCTACCAAAGTCCATACTTGGTTTTCATACATGGATCCTTTCTCGGATTTCATGGCTCCTAGCCATTTGTTGGAATCCGGGCCCACCATCGCTTCTCCATAGTTCGTAGGTTCATCGTTGTCCAACAACATGATTTCCAAGACAGGGTTGTCGTACTACTCAGGAGCAGTACGCGTCCTTGTCGACCTACGAGGTTCGATAGTGACTTGATCCGAAGCTTCATGATCATCATCATTAACTTCCTTTTCAACTAAGTAGGCTCTACAGAAACATCTTTCTGTGTTGCGCTATTATCTGGTTGAAACAAAGGTTCAACAACCTCATCAAGTTCTATCTTCCTCCCACTCAATTCTTTCGAGAGAAACTCTTTCTCAAGAAAGGACCCATTCTTAGCAACAAACACCTTTTGCGCTTGGATCTGAAATAGAAGGTATACCCAATGTCTCATTAGGGTATTCTATGAAGATACATTTGTCTGCTTTGGGTTCGAGCTCGCTAGCTGAAAAACCCATTTTCACATAAGCGTCGCAGCCCCAAACATTAAGAAATGACAGCTTAGGCTTCTGTCAAACCATAATTCTCACGGTGTCATCTCAACAGACTTAGATGGTGCCCTATTAAAGTGAATGGTTTTGTCTTTAATGCATAACCCCATAATGATAGTGGTAAAACGATAAGAGACATCATAGTACTCACTATATCCAATAGAGCACGACTACGACGTTCGAACACACCATCACACTATGGTGTTCCAGGAGACGTGAGCTGTGAAACAATTTCCACATTGTCTAAAATTGCATACCAAACTCGTAACTTAGATATTCACCTCCATGATCATATCATAGACATTTATCTTCTTGTCACGATGATCTTTAACTTCACTCTAAAACTCCTTGAACCTTTCAAACATTTCAGATTCGTGTTTCATTAAGTAAATATCCCCATATTTACTCAAATCATCAGTGAAGGTAAAGATAATCAACGATATCCACTGTGTGTTTCAACACTCATTGGACCACATACATCAACATGTCTTATTCCCAATAAGCCACTTGCCCGCTCCATCATATTGGATGACGGGGTCTCAGTCATCTTGCCCAAGAGGCATGGCTCACATGTCTCAACCGATTCGAAATCGAGTGAGTCAAAAATCCATCATCATGGAGTTTCTTCATGCGATTTATACCAATATGACATTTAGCGGCAGTGCCACAAGTATGTGGTACTATCATTATTACCTTTATATATTTTTGGTACCAACGTTATGAACATGTGTACTACTACGATCATGATTCGATAAACCATTCCGAGTGGGTGCATGACCATTGAAGGCATTATCCATGTAAATAGAATAACCATTATTCTCTAACTTATATGAATAACCGTATTGCACTAATCATGATCTAATCACGTTCATGCTCAACGCAAACACCAAATAACATTTATTTAGGTTTATCACAAATCCCGAAGGTAGAGAGAGCGTGCGATGGTGATCACATCAATCTTGGAAACACTTCCAACACACATCGTCACCTTTCACCTAGCTAGTCTCCGTTTATTTCGTAGCTTTTATTTCGAGTTGCTAGCACTTAGCAACCGAACCGGTATCCAATACCCAGGTGCTACTAGGAGTACCAGCAAGGTACACATCACTAACACGTATATCAAATATACTTCCATTGACATTCCCAGCCTTCTTATCTACCAAGCATCTAGGGGTTTTCCGCTTCAGCGAACATTCTCCTCATAACAGAAGCACTTAGTCTTGGGTTCGGGCTCAACCTTGGGTTTCTTCACTAGAGCAACAACTGGCTTGCCATTCCTGAAGTTTTCCGTTCTTGCCCTTGCCCCTTTTGAAACTAGTGGTTTCTCTTAACCATCAACACTTGATGCTCCTTCTTGATTTCTACCTTCGTGGTGTCAAACATCACGAACAACTCAGGGATCATCTTATCCATCCCTGGCATGTTATAGTTCATCACGAAGCTCTAGTAGCTTGGTGGTAGTGACTTGGAGAACTGCATTAATCACTATCTCATCTGGAAGATTAACTCCCACTTGATTCAAGTGATTGTAGCACCCAGACAATCTGAGCACACGCTCAGCGATTGAGCTATTCTCCTTTATCTTGTAGACAAAGAATCTTGTTGGAGGTCTCATACCTCTCAACATAGGCACGAGCCTGAGATCACAATCTCAGCTCCTAGAACATCTCATATGTTCCGTGACGTTCAAAACGTTTTGGAGCCTCAATTCTAAGCCGTAATGCATGACGCATTGAACTATCACGTAGTCACCAAAAAGTGCCTGTCATATGTTCACAACATCTACAGACAACGCTTGAGGGAGTGATGCAGTTAGCGGTACATAAAAAACATAAGCTTTCTGTGCAGCAATGAGGACAATCCTCAGATCACGGACCCAGTCCGCATTATTGCTACCATCAACTTTCAACTTACTTTTCTCTAGGATTGTATCAATAAAACTGTGGAGCTACAGCGCGAGCTATCTACGACATAATTTGCAAGGACATTTTAGACTAAGTTCATGATAATTAAGTTCATTTAATCAAATTATTAATGAACCCCCACTTAGATAGACATCTCTCTAGTCTTCCAAGTGATACATGATCCATGTCAACTAGCCCGTGTCCGATCATCACGTGAGACAGACTAGTCATCCATGGTGAACATCTCTATGTTGATCGTATCTTCTATACGACTCATGTTCGACCTTTCGGTCTTCCGTGTTCCGAGGCCATGTCTGTACATGCTAGGCTCGTCAAGTCAACCTAAGTGTTTCGCATGTGTAAATCTGGCTTACACCCGTTGTATGCGAACGTTAGAACCTATCACACCCGATCATCACGTGGTGCTTCGGAACGACGATCCTTAGCAACGGTGCACAGTTAGGGTGAACACCTTTCTTGAAATTTTATTGAGAGATCATCTTATTTACTACCGTCGTTCTATGCAAATAAGATGTAAACATGATAAACATCACATGCAATCAATATAGTGACATGATATGGCCAATATCATTTTGCTCCTATGATCTCCATCTTCGGGGCACCATGATCATCACTGTCACCGGCACGACACCATGATCTCCATCATCATGATCTCCATCATTGTGTCTTCATGAAGTTGTCTCGCCAACTATTACTTCTACTACTATGGCTAACGCTTAGCAATAAAGTAAAGTAATTACATGGCGTTTATGATTGACACGCAGGTCATACAATAAATAAGACAACTCCTATGGCTCCTGCCGGTTGTCATAATCATCGACATGCAAGTCGTGAATCCTATTACAAGAACATGATCAATTCATACATCACAATGCATCACATCACATCCTTTTGGCCATATCACATCACACGGCATATGCTGCAAAAACAAGTTAGACGTCCTCTAATTTGTAGT
This sequence comes from Hordeum marinum, assembly GCA_022496015.1. NCBI lineage: Eukaryota > Viridiplantae > Streptophyta > Magnoliopsida > Poales > Poaceae > Hordeum > Hordeum marinum. The sequence goes on from CM039673.1 coordinate 203,091,267, forward strand.
TGCAAGTTTTTACGTGGTTGCTATAGGTTTCTAGCAAGAACGTTTCTTACCTATGTCAAAACCACAACGTGATATGCCAATTTCTATTTACCCTTCATAAGGACCCTTTTCATCGAATCCAATCCGACTAAGGTGGGAGAGACAGACACCCGCTAGCCACCTTATGCAACTAGTGCATGTCAGGCGGTGGAACCGGTCTCACGTAAGCGTACGTGTAAGGTTGGTCCGGGCCGCTTCATCCCACAATACCGTCGAATCAAGATAAGACTAGTAACGGCAAGCATATTAACAAAATCGACGCCCACAACTACTTTGTGTTCTACTCGTGCATAGATTCTACGCATAGACCTAGCTCATGATGCCACTGTTGGGAGACGTAGTAGTAAATCAAAATTTTCCTACGTTCACCAAGATCTATCTATGGAGAAACCAGCAACGAGAGGGGAGAGATTGCATCTTCATACCTTTGAAGATTGCTAAGCGGAAGCGTTACAAGAACGCGGTTGATGGAGTCGTACTCGCAGCGATTCAGATCGCGGTAGATCCGATCAAGTGCCGAACGGACGGCACCTCCGTGTTCAACACACGTGCAGCCCGGTGACGTCTCCAATACCTTGATCCAGCAAGGAGGAAGGAAAAGTTGGGGAAGGGCTCCAACAGCAGCACGACGGCGTGGTGGTGGTGGAGTAGCAAGGTATTCCGACAGGGCTTCGCCTAAGCGCTGCGGAGGAGGAAGAAGAGAGGTAGGGCTTCGCCGTGAGAGAGAGAGATCAAATCTTGTCTCAAAACATCCAAAACCTCAAGTATATATAGGAGGAGGGACGTGGAGGGCTGGCTTGGCCTCTACTCCAAAGAGGAGATGGCCGGCCGAATTAAAGGGAGAGTCCACCTCCCACAAGGGAGGTGGATCTCCTCCTTTTAAATCCTTTTTGCCTTATCTCCTTATCTCCAGCCGCATGGGCCTTTAGCAAAAGTCTTGCCCAGCCCAATAAGGGCTGGCACACTTTATCTAACAGCCCATGTGGTCCTTTGGTCGTCACACCCCTCCCGGGGGTCATCCGGCACCCTCCCGGCACTCCCGGTACACTACCGATGAGCCCGAAAACTTTCCGGTGACCAAAACTGGACTTCCTATATATCAATCTTTACCTCCGGACCATTCCGGAGCTCCTCATGACGTCCGGGATCTCATCCGGGACTCCGAACAACCTTCGGTAATCACGTATACCTTTTCCCTATAACCCTAGCGTCATCGAACCTTAAGTGTGTAGACCCTACGGGTTCGGGAGACACGTAGACATGACCGAGACACCTCTCCGGTCAATAACCAACAGCGGGATCTGGATACCCATGTTGGCTCCCACGTACTCCACGATGATCTCATCGGATGAACCACGATGTCAAGGATTCAATCAATCCCGTATACAATTCCCTTTGTCTATCGGTATGATACTTGCCCGAGATTCGATCGTCGGTATCCCCATACCTTGTTCAATCTCGTTACCGGCAAGTCTCTTTACTCGTTCCGTAATACATCATCCCGTGACTAACTCCTTAGTCACATTGAGCTCATAATGATGATGTCTTACCGAGTGGGCCCAGAGATACCTCTCCGTCACACGGAGTGACAAATCCCAGTCTCGATTCATGCCAACCCAACAGATACTTTCGGAGATACCCGTAGTGCACCTTTATAGCCACCCAGTTACGTTGTGACGTTTGGCACACCCAAAGCATTCCTACGGTATCCGGGAGTTGCACAATCTCATGGTCTAAGGAAACGATACTTGACATTGAAAAGCTTTAGCAAATGAACTACACGATCTAGTGCTATGCTTAGGATTGGGTCTTGTCCATCACATCATTCTCCTAATGATGTGATCCCGTTATCAACGACATCCAATGTCCATGGCCATGAAACCGTGACCATCTATTGATCAACGAGCTAGCCAACTAGAGGCTTACTAGGGACATGTTGTGGTCTATGTATTCACACATGTATTATGGTTTCCGGTTAACACAATTATAGCATGAACAATAGACAATTATCATGAACAAGGAAATACAATAATAACCATTTTATTATTGCCTCTAGGGCATATTTCCAACAGTCTCCCACTTGCACTAGAGTCAATAATCTAGTTCACATCACCATGTGATTAACACTACATCACCATGTGATCATATCATCATGTGATTAACACCCAATAAGTTCTGGGGTTTGTTCATGTTCTGCTCGTGAAAGAGGTTTTTTTAGTCAGCGGGTCTGCGACATTCAGATCCGTGTGTACCTTGCAAACTTTCCATGTCATATTTGTAGATACTACTCCCATGCTCCACTTGGAGCTATTCCAAATGGCTGCTCCACTATACGTAGCTGGATTTCTACTAAGAGTCATCCGGATTGGTTTTAAAGCTTACATCATCGTAACACTTTACGATGAACTCTTTATCACCTCCATAATCGAGAAATATTTCCTTAGTTCTCAAGTTACTAAGGCTAACTTTGACCGCTGTCTAGTGATCCACTCTTGGATTACTCTTGTACCCCTTGACAGACTCATGGCAAGGCACACACAGGTGCGGTACACAGCATGGCATACTTTATAAAGCCTATGGCTAAAGCATAGGAGATGACACTCATCTCTTCTTTATCTTCTGCCGTGGTCGGGTATTGAGTCTTACTCAATTTCACACCTTACAATACATTCAAGAACTCCTTCTTTGACCCATCTATTTTGAACTCCTTCAAAAACTTGTCAAGGTATGTCTTCGTCGAAAAAACTTATCAAGCGAATAGATCTATCCCTATAGATCTTGATGCTCAATAAAATAGTAGCTTTATCTGGGTCTTCCTTTGAAAAAAAACACTTTTCAAACAACCCTTCATGCTCTTCCAGAAATTCTACATCATTTCCGATCAATAATATGTCAACTACATATTGTTATAAGAAATTCCATAGTGCTCCCACTCACTTTCTTGCAAATACAAGTTTCTCATAAACTTTGTATAAACTTAAACACTTTGATCATCTCATCAAAGCATATATTCCAACTCCGAGATGCTTGCTCCAGTCCATAGAAAGATCGCTGGAGTTTGCATATTATTAGCATCCTTAGGATTGACAAAACCTTCTGGTTGTATCACATACAACTCTTCCTCACAGAAACCATTACGGAAACCTTGTTTTGTCATCCATCTGCCAGATTTCATAATCGAAAAATGCAGCAACTGCTAACAAAATTTTAATAGACTTTTAGCATCGCTACAGATGAGACAATCTCATTGCAGTCAACTCCTTGAACTTGGCGGAAACTTCTTTGCGACAAGTCGAGCTTTATAAACGGTGACATTTCACCATTAGCGTCTATGTTTATCTCAAAGGTCCATTTGTACTCAATGACCCGCCATTCAACAGGCAAGTCTACCAAAGTCCATACTTGGTTTTCATACATGGATCCTTTCTCGGATTTCATGGCTCCTAGCCATTTGTTGGAATCCGGGCCCACCATCGCTTCTCCATAGTTCGTAGGTTCATCGTTGTCCAACAACATGATTTCCAAGACAGGGTTGTCGTACTACTCAGGAGCAGTACGCGTCCTTGTCGACCTACGAGGTTTGATAGTGACTTGATCCGAAGCTTCATGATCATCATCATTAACTTCCTTTTCAACTAAGTAGGCTCTACAGAAACATCTTTCTGTGTTGCGCTATTATCTGGTTGAAACAAAGGTTCAACAACCTCATCAAGTTCTATCTTCCTCCCACTCAATTCTTTCGAGAGAAACTCTTTCTCAAGAAAGGACCCATTCTTAGCAACAAACACCTTTTGCGCTTGGATCTGAAATAGAAGGTATACCCAATGTCTCATTAGGGTATTCTATGAAGATACATTTGTCTGCTTTGGGTTCGAGCTCGCTAGCTGAAAAACCCATTTTCACATAAGCGTCGCAGCCCCAAACATTAAGAAATGACAGCTTAGGCTTCTGTCAAACCATAATTCTCACGGTGTCATCTCAACAGACTTAGATGGTGCCCTATTAAAGTGAATGGATTTGTCTTTAATGCATAACCCCATAATGATAGTGGTAAAACGATAAGAGACATCATAGTACTCACTATATCCAATAGAGCACGACTACGACGTTCGAACACACCATCACACTATGGTGTTCCAGGAGACGTGAGCTGTGAAACAATTTCCACATTGTCTAAAATTGCATACCAAACTCGTAACTTAGATATTCACCTCCATGATCATATCATAGACATTTATCTTCTTGTCACGATGATCTTTAACTTCACTCTGAAACTCCTTGAACCTTTCAAACATTTCAGATTCGTGTTTCATTAAGTAAATATCCCCATATTTACTCAAATCATCAGTGAAGGTAAAGAAAATCAACGATATCCACTGTGTGTTTCAACACTCATTGGACCACATACATCAACATGTCTTATTCCCAATAAGCCACTTGCCCGCTCCATCATATTGGATGACGGGGTCTCAGTCATCTTGCCCAAGAGGCATGGCTCACATGTCTCAACCGATTCGAAATCGAGTGAGTCAAAAATCCATCATCATGGAGTTTCTTCATGCGATTTATACCAATATGACATTTAGCGGCAGTGCCACAAGTATGTGGTACTATCATTATTACCTTTATACATTTTTGGTACCAACGTTATGAACATGTGTACTACTACGATCATGATTCGATAAACCATTCCGAGTGGGTGCATGACCATTGAAGGCATTATCCATGTAAATAGAATAACCATTATTCTCTAACTTATATGAATAACCGTATTGCACTAATCATGATCTAATCACGTTCATGCTCAACGCAAACACCAAATAACATTTATTTAGGTTTATCACAAATCCCGAAGGTAGAGAGAGCGTGCGATGGTGATCACATCAATCTTGGAAACACTTCCAACACACATCGTCACCTTTCACCTAGCTAGTCTCCGTTTATTTCGTAGCTTTTATTTCGAGTTGCTAGCACTTAGCAACCGAACCGGTATCCAATACCCAGGTGCTACTAGGAGTACCAGCAAGGTACACATCACTAACACGTATATCAAATATACTTCCATTGACATTCCCAGCCTTCTTATCTACCAAGCATCTAGGGGTTTTCCGCTTCAGCGAACATTCTCCTCATAACAGAAGCACTTAGTCTTGGGTTCGGGCTCAACCTTGGTGTACTTGCGTGTATTGAATGCTATTTATCTGCATTGTAGTAGGCCCTGCTTCTGAGGATACCCCTGAGTATTCCAACGAAGGAGAGAACCTTCCCGCTACCCAGCAAGGCAAGAAACCCCCTTGATCATTCCGATAACATCCCACTCTCTCGCTCCTGCTCTTTTTTATTGCATTAGGACAACCATTCACATGTCTATCATACACGGTAGATGAACCTATTCTTCTGCATGACCTATCATTGTTACAGTAAATAGCTAAACCTTGCAACCTAGCATACCTGGTAGATGCTTGTGCCATGATGTGCTTAGCTTACTTTGCCTGCTATGCTTGCTATGCTTAGAGTTGTGTCAGGTCTGATTCATCTGGGTGATGAACTGGAGTGAAACATTGTTGTTCCGATGTGATAAGCTTATACTGAACTTGATTTGGTAAAGGTAGTGATGAGAGGCTTTGTAGGAGTACATAGCGGGTTGTCTCATTGGGACCATTCTTAGGAACCGAGTTCCATGTTTGTGATCCAAGACTAGTTACTACCACACATTCGGTTCCGGTAACTCGACCCCTCTCGACTTATCAGTCACTTAGTCCTTAGTCCAGGAGTTGCAAGTAGTTTCTGGTGTTTATAGCATGCTGGAGGCTATGCGTAGCGCTGACCCTAGGGGTCGGTTACGACGTATGGTGTACCAAGGGTCACCCGAATGGTGGGCTTGGGAACCCTGCGCACATCGTTTGGGGCCGTAGCGGAAACTTCGGCCGGACTTCCGTGCGGGTTCAGTCTCAAATAGGCGATAGCCTGGACTAGAGGTCTTATGTGGTTGACGGCCGTGGCCGACTCCCTCGCTGGGCTTTCGCTTGAAGGTTGCTGAGGTGCATGGTTTTATGAACACACAGCGATAAGTGGCGAGAGCATGTGTGAAGAAGTACACCCCTGCAGGGTATGAAACTATTCGAATAGCCGCGTCCTTGGATATGGACTACTTGGATAACTTATGCTGTTCATAGATAATCAAATGGATACTCAAAAAATATCAAGACAAGTGTGAGTACCGTGGATGGAACTCTCCCAAGAGAGGGAAGTGAATCCATGGTGGTGTATTGTCATGGAGTTAGTGGACTCGTGTGCAATATCTAAAATTAAACAAAAAGTTAAAATTGTATAGTGTAGGTTAGCCATGAGTCAAAGCTAGCATTGCTGCATAAACTCCACCACTCCCCTTGTTGATACATGAGCATGAATAGACTAGGTCTGTTTTAAAGACTTGCTGAGTATGTTTGTACTCATGTTTGGGTTCTATGACTAGTCATGTCGGCCCGGGTTCTCTGTCGTTTGATTGCCAGCGACATGTTCACATACGTGAGCCAAAATACGCAAACGGTCCCGGCTAAGTTAAGGCTGCAGCCGTGTAGCTTACCGTGCGTGAGGCCACAAAGTGATGTGATATGTTACAGTCTGGATTTATATGACTTAGGATCGGGGTCCTGACAGCGTTGGTATCAGAGCCTGACTAACTGTAGGACTACCAAGCCAAACCGGTCGAAGTTGAGTCTAGAAACACTATAGAAAAGTAGGGGAATTGATTGTGGAAGGGAACGTAAGGCTCTTTTTACTCCTCTTCCCAAGTTATTCTATTCTGAGTCATTCTCATATTTTCCATGGGGATAAGAACTAGGCTTCTCATCTATTGCTTAGGATGACGAGTTACTAACCATGGACTACTAGCTAGCTTGGTTGCAAGTGAGTGTCGGTACTTGAGTACTGTTGGTGTGACAAACAGATGGAGAAGAGATTTGAGTCTAGAAAGTCAAGTGGTTACGCTTTTCCAATCTTTTGCAGTTGTCTCAAAATCCTTTTTGAGCAATTACAGCCGTTATGTTGTCCAATTTCTGCTAGAATCTCTAATGTCTTTGCATCATTCTCTGTTTCAGATGCCCCCTCGTCCTTTCCGTCAGGTGGTCTGTCTAACCAGGTGCATCAATGTACCGGGTCACATGGCCACGTTGGTTAGAGTTATGATGGAGGTTGGCTACCGTTGGTACCCAGAGTACACAGTGGAGGAACAGTATCGAGATTTCAACCAGAGTCAGTATCTGTGTACTGTTAAGATATATCCTTCATATCCTGGAGCTGCAGAGCTGCTTCACTGGACTTGTGGATTAGGTGTCACCGTAGACATGGCAGTTCAGGAGGCTGCCTACACCATGCTTACTATCATGAGGTTTCACCATGGTCTGCTTTAGAACATAGAGTTTTGTTATGTTCCTGCTTCCATGGGAGGAGAGGATGGTTATCTTAGTGCAGCCTACTGTGATCATTCCCATGAGGATCCCAGGCTGCAGGTGACCTCTCAGATGTTGGAGAACAGGGACCATGATGCACGTGCCCTTCACATGGAGCTTTATGCCACCCGTGCACGTCTTTGGACAGCCCTGACATAGTTAGCACCTGTCGTGCACACAGGCTATGGAGATTGGAGATGCTGACCCCACCGCGAACTTATCTGCCAGCACGCGTAGACTTGCCTGATGTTGGAGGCATCACCCCTCTTCAAGGACTGCTGTTGCCGCCAACAAGGGGACCAAGGCCACATCCGTGTCCTTACGGTTTCTAGGGATCACAAGCTAGAGTGTTTCCAGATCCTCAGGTTTAGCTCCCGGGTCACGAGGGTAACCTGTATGAGGCATTCTACAGCGATGCTTGAGTACGTGGATGTTAGTACTAGTATGGTAGTAGTCGTATCACCACAGTCCTGCGTGTCTTGTGAGATATGACCAAGGTTGAGAGTTGAGTTCGGGAGGTGTAGATAGATAATGTTTAGGAAGCTTGTAATGCCTCTGATGAGTTGTGTGATCTCTCTATAGTTTGTATTCAGCTTGGGCTTGTACTGAACTTTGTCATGGTGTGTATGAATCATGGTGTCATATGGCAGTTGTTATTACCATGTTGTTTGGGTGCTTACCCTGCATGCCATGTTGTCCAGTACATTCCTTATCTCATGTCTTAGAGTTGATGTCCTCTATGTTTAAGCTATGGGTTTGTTTTCCCAGGATGGAGGCAACTAGGAATAACCCCATGCCTGCCCCCGAGCAGGGCGAGGGAAGCCAGCCAAGGCAAGAGGATCTACCACATGCGCCTTGTTTGGCAGAAGTGATGCTTGAAGCTGAAAGGAACAAAAGGGAGACCAACAGGTTGCTGGAACGAATTGAGCAGAACACAACGCGTGTTCCCTGCAATGATCACAATGATGGTGTGTCCCTCGGTGACTTCGTCAAGCTGTGCCCACCCAAGTATCATCATTCGATCGACCCACTCGATGCGGATGATTGGCTGACCAACATGTTTCGTAAGATCCGAGCTACCAATGTATCCGAGGCCAACAAGGTGACCTTTGCTACCTACTTTCTGGAAGGACCCGCCAATCTGTGGTGGGAAAATTATGAAGCCATGCGTCCCGCAGGCCCCGCACCAACTTGGGCAGAATTTAGTGCAGCATTTCATACCCATCACATCCCGGAAGGGCTGATGGATCGCAAGAGAGAGGAATTCTATGCTTTCACCCAAGGCAGACTGTCAGTGGATGTCTATAGCCATGAGTTCGGCAATCTTGCTTGCTATGCTCCGGAGGAAGTTTCAACCGATGCTAAGAAGCAGGCTAGGTTCTGCAAGGGACTCAATCCTGAGCTCCGTTGAGATCTGCGCCTGCATGAGTGCACAACCTTCCAGGCTCTCGTCAACAAGGCTATCAGTGCCGAGTCTAGACAGACTGACTATGAGGCCACAAGGAAGAACAACCATGAGTTCAGCCCTGCATCTGGCTCGGGCTCCAACAAACGCCGGGTCTGGGTGCCCAACGCAGCTCTGCCGCTAAGATACACCGCGAGGCCATCCTTCCAGGCGCCTCGCCCAGCTCAGTTCAACCCTCTAGCCAGGCCATTTGGAGGTCCGCCTGTCAATGTTGCTCCCCGTGCCACCGTGGTCTGCTACAAGTGTGGGGAACTAGGACACTACTCTTGTGATTGTCCTTAGAGCAATGTTAAGCCGGCTGGACGAGGGAGCCGCGAAAAGCCTTCTATGTGAAGCCAGCTCCTGCTCGTGGACGAGTGAATTATGTCTCTGCTAAGGAAGCCTCTGAGGATCCTGATGTTATCCTAGGTACGCTCCTTGTCAACATTCATCCATCATATGTTCTATTTTATACTGGGGCATCTCATTCTTTCATCTCAGAAAGTTATGCACAGTTGCATAACATGTGTTTTTGTGATATGCCTACTCCTTTAGTAGTTCAGACTCCTGGTTCAAAGTGGCAAACTTCTAGAGTAAGCCATGATAATGAGATTCTGGTGGATAGGCTAGTCTTCCTAGCATCTTTGATAGCCCTCAAGTCTTCGGACATCAATATCATGAAAGCCCACTATGCTAAGATTGATACTCATACTAAGAATGTTCAACTTACATATCCATCGGGTGAGATAGTTAACGTCTCCACTCAATGCTAGCCCTCTTCTAGAACTAGAAGATATTTCGGTAGTCCATGACTTTCCGGATGTCTATCCAGAAGAACTGCCAGGAATTCCTCCTATCAGAGATGTTGAGTTTGTGATAGAGCTCATTCCAGGGACTGTCCCAATAGCTAGAAGACCCTATAAGATGGCACCATGAGAACTAGCCGAACTTAAGATCCAACTCGATGAGGCTTTGAAGAAAGGTTTCATCCGTCCTAGTTCTTCTCCTTGGGCTTGTCCCGTTCTTTTTGTCAAGAAGAAGGATGGATCGGATCGGATGGTTGTGGATTATCGGCCAGTGAACCTGGTCACCATAAAGAACAAGTATCCGCTCCCCAGGATCAACGATTTGTATGATCAACTCGCTGGATCCTCTGTCTTTTCCAAAATGGATTTGAGGTTGGGATACCATCAAATCAGAATTAGAAATGGGGACATTCCAAAAATGGCTTTTGTTACTCGTTATGGCCAATACGAGTACACCGTTATGTCCTTCGGTTTAACCAATGCTCCAGCCACCTTCTCTCGCTTGATGAATTTGATCTTCATGGAGTATTTGGATAAATTCGTCGTGGTTTACCTCGACGATATACTCATCTACTCGAAGAACGAACAGGAACATGCCGAGCATCTAAGGCTGGTATTGATGAAACTTCGAGAGCACCGTCTGTATGCCAAATTCTCCAAGTGTGAATTTTGTTTGCCAGAAGTGACCTCTCTAGGCCACGTGATCTCTGGTAAAGGTATTGCTGTCAATCCTGAGAGAGTTCAGGCCGTCCTTGATTGGACTCAACCTGAATCGGTTAAGCAAGTTTGGAGTTTCCTTGGCTTAGCGAGCTATTGTCGCCGCTTTGTTGAGAATTTCTCCAAGGTTGCAAAACCTCTGACTGAACTCCTCAAGAAAGATAAAAAGTTCGAGTGGACTCCACAATGCAAGCACAGTTTTCAGGAGTTGAAAAGACGGCTGACCTCTGCTCCCGTTCTAGTGCCACCGGACTTCTCTAAGGACTTTGTTATCTATTGCGACGCATCATGACAAGGATTATGTTGCATTCTCATGCAAGATCGTCATGTGATTGCATACACATCCTGACAGTTGCGTCTACATGAGGATAATTATCCAACACATGATCTTGAGCTTGCAGCTGTGGTCCATGCACTGAAAACCTGGCGACATTACCTTTTGGGTAATCGTTGCGAAATTTACACTGATCACCAAAGTCTGAAATATATTTTGACCCAACCGGATTTGAATCTCAGGCAAAGACGGTGGGTTGAGTTGATTACAGATTACGACTTAGGGATAACTTACACCCTGGGGAAAGCCAATGTTATGGCTGATGCACTATGTCGTAAGTCTTATTGTAACAACCAGATGTTACAACAAGGTCAACCACTTCTCCATGAGGAATTTTGGAAGTTAAACCTTCACATTGTTCCTCAAGGATTCCTATCTAACCTGGTGGCGAAACCTACTCTTACGGATCAAATTATAGAAGCCTAGAAGCATGATGCCGAGATATCTCGGATCAAGGAAAACATTAAGAAGGGTAATGTTAGATGCTTCTCGGAAGATGATCGGGGTGTTGTCTTCTTTGAGAACCGCTTGGTGATCCCGAAGAAGCAACATCTACTACAGTTGATCCTTAAGGAGGCTCATGATTCTCCTCTCACAATTCACCTGGGTAGTACCAAGATGTATCAGGACCTACGCCAGAGGTTCTGGTGGACTAGGATGAAGAGAGAAATTGCCCAGTTCGTTGCTAATTGCGACATTTGTCGTCGCGTGAAAGCAGAACATCAAAGGCGTGCTGGCACCCTTCAACCTTTAGCTATTCCCGAATGGAAATGGGATAAGGCCGGTATGGATTTCATTACCGCATTTCCTAGGACCAAGAGAGGGAATAATGCTATCTTTGTGGTCATTGACCGCCTCTCCAAAGTGGCTCATTTTCTTCCTGTTCGGGAGAGTATAACTGCTATCCAGCTAGCAGAGTTATATGTTTCTCGAATAGTCTCTCTTCATGGTGTTACATTGGAGATTAACTTAGACCACGGAAGCATCTTTACTTCCCGATTCTAGGAAAGTTTTCAAACCGCTATGGGGACTCATCTATCCTTTAGCACTGCTTTCCACCCGCAATCAAGTGGTCAAGTTGAGCTAGTCGATCAAATTCTTGAAGACATGCTCCGAGCTTGTGTTATATCCTTCGGTATGAATTGGGAGAAATGTCTTCCATTTGCCGAATTTGCATATAACAATAGTTATCAATCAAGCTTGGGCAAAGCCCCTTTTGAAGTTCTCTATGGACGAATGTGTCGAACACCTCTTAACTTGTCAGAAACAGGAGAGAGGCAACTCTTTGGCCCGGATATGATCCAGGATGCAGAGGAGGAAGTTCGCATTATTCGTGAAAAGTTGAAAACAGCCCAATCTCGTCAAAAGAGCCAATATGATCGCCATCATAAGACTGTGACCTATGAAGTTGACGAGAAGGCTTACCTTCGGGGTACGCCTCTGAAGGGTACCCATCGATTTGGTATCAAGGGCAAGTTGGCTCCTTGTTTCATTGGACCTTTTCGCATTCTTGCTAAACGAGGAGAGGTTGCCTACCAATTGGAACTTCCATCGCATCTTTCCAAGGTTCATGATGTCTTCCACGTCTCGCAACTCAGGCGTTGCTTCTCGGACCCTGTCCGTGAGGTAGACCATGAAGCGCTTGATCTCCAAGATAACCTTACATATCGAGAGTACCCTGTTCGTATTCTTGATCAAGCTGAGTGTACCACTCGGCGACGGAACATCAAGTTTCTCAAGGTTCAGTGGTCACACCATTCCGGAAAGGAGGCCACATGGGAAAGAGAAGATCGTCTTTGACTAGAGTACCCCATGCTCTTCCCGACGACTTCAAAATCTTGGGACGAGATTCTTTTGAGTGGGGGTGAGTTGTGACATCCCTAGCTAGATGTCATAGGATGGCATGTGTGTGCATCATGTTTCAATTTTTGCATCAACATGAAATGGGGGATAAAAGAAACCCCAAGCTCGTATTTGAATCAAATCAATTCAAAGTTATGAAAAATCAACAAATTCAATATGCCCTTACGAAATGTTCCCTATGTCTGATAATTATGGACATGATTATAACAGGGGCCATTTTAAATATTTGAACAACTATAGCAATATAAAAATAAATGATAAAGCCTCTAAAAATGCCAAATAAAGCATTATCATTATTTTATAATTCAAAATATCCTGGAACTTTTTATTGGAGTTTGAAATATTCAAACTTGATATTACAAAATATTTGAGATATTTTATAAAAGTATTTGTACCTGAAAAGAAAATAAAACAAATGTCAGAATTAGAAAACAGAAAGTAAGAGAAAAGAAGGGAAAGGAAACCTACCTAGGCCCAGGCCAGGCCGGCCCACCTGGCCTAGGGAGGTTGTCGTCCTCCTGGCGGCCAGGAGGATGGGCGTGTGGCCGGAGCACGCGCGCGGGCGTGCCTCCATGCCGGTAGCTGCCTGCCTGCCTCCCCCTCGCCAGCGTGATGGGGATAAGCTTAGAGAGCCGTCCCCACCGCCCTCTCCCTCTCGCTCTTGCTCGCCTCTCTTCCTCCCCCCTCTATAGCCATGGCCGCCGAAGCTCCGCCGTGTAGCACCGTCGCTCCAGCCGCTCCCCTGCCTTGCTTGGTAGCTCCAGAGCTCCGCCTCGTCGCCCTCTTCCGTCTCGCCAAGCCGCGCATCACCGGGAGCTCCCCATCGCCACATTGCCATCGTCTTCAACCTCTGGCCGCCGGTAAAGAAGTGAAGCTTGCAGCTGCTCCAGGCCTTCCCCGAGTCCGCTCTTGATGCCGCTGCAACTGTCGTGAGCCCGTGGTCCTTTCCCCCCCTTTTCCCCTTCGATAGGTCGTTCTAGCGCTGGATCCTCTTGGGTCCAAGAGCTCCTCGCCTCCGTGCTTAGGGTGATCCCATGCAGCTCTAGGAAACCTCAGGTGGCTTGTTCAAGCTCCGGCTCGACAAGCCCGTGCTTGCCCGAGCTCCGGCAGCCGCCGTGCTCATCGTCGGCGCCGGTTTCGGCCATCCCAGCCCCTGGGAGGTGTCGGGCTCGACGCGCGCGAGCGAGCAGAGTAGATCGGTGCCCTCCGCCGTCTGTTTGGTCGTCGTCGGAGGAATCCTGACCCCCTCCGCCGTCCCTGACGTCGCCGGTGAGTCAACCAGTTTGACCACCAGGGGTTTGACCCCTGGGTCACTGGCAAGTGGAGCCGGGCCCTGTTAGTCAAATCTAGGTTAATAATTTAATTAACTAAATTAATTAGGTTAATGTCCCACTGACCAGTGGGCCCTACCCTAATCTAATTAGTAACTAATTAAATGATTAACCCTGTTAGTGACTGGGTCATTGACCAGTGGGTCCCACTAGTCAGGTTTGACCTGGCCTGGTCAGCTGACCTGCTGACGCCATGATGACGTTAGGCTGATGAAATAAAATGAATTTCTAGTTTTAAAATAATTCCAGAAATTGTTTAAAACTTTAAAAATTCATATAAATTAATCTGTAAATCAGATGAAAATAATTTGTATATGAAAATTTATCAGACAAATCCAATGAATCCAATGGTGCTATTATCATGCATGATAGAGCAACCTATGTAGAAGAACATTGACATTTGCTAATAGGTCAAAATATGGAATTTGAAATGAAGAACGATTTTGAACCTATATTCAAACTCACTTCAAATTAACTTGCACAGTAGTTGCATTAGCTCATTCATACATGCTACCATGTCATGATCATGCATCATATTGTTGCACTTGCATGTATTGAATGCTATTTATGTGCATTGCGGTAGGCCGTGCTTCTGAATGTACCCCCGAGTATTCCAATGAAGGAGAGAACCTTCCCGCTACCCAGCAAGGAAAGCAACCCCCTTGATCATTCCGATAACATCCCATTGTCTCCCTCCTGCTCTTGTTTATTGCATTAGGACAACCGTTCACATGTCTGGAGATTTGGAGATGGTGAACCCACCGCGGACTCATCTGCCAGCACGCGTAGACTAGCCCGATGTTGGAGGCATCACCCCTAGGAACCCCCGGCATGTCAGCAGGCTTCCATGTGAAGATATCCCAGTTCTCACGGAGGAACTGGATGAGCTCAGCTTCCTATTTACTATCGAGTGTTGGTGATATATTTGTCGAGGCAGCAGTTGGATCCGTCAGGTGGATGTGCACCTTCTTCATTTCCCCTGCCGACTGAAATGCTGACTCACAAGCGGGCTTCTTTGCATGAAGCAAATCACCAGGGTCAGCGCTCTTCTTGTATTCTTCCAGGTTGACCATAGCCATCTGATGACCGGTGATCTTGGAGCCTTGATGGAGGCATTCTTCGGCCTGCTATCGATTACAAGTGACCGTGATCACACCCTTAGGGACCGACATCTTCAACTTGAGATACACGTAACATGGACGGGCCATGAAACGAGCATACACGGGTCGACCCAAAATGGCATGATAGGCACTCTAGAAATCCATGACTTCAAACATCCACTTTTCCTTTCGAATTTTTTTATCGTTCCCGAATGTCACGTCCAATGCAATCTGGCCAAGTGACTTGGCCTTCTTCCCTGGGATGACTCCGTGAAATCGCATGTTGCTTTCTCCCAGTCGGGACGTCAAAATGCCCATCCCTTTTAGGGTATCTGCATAGAGGATGTTCAGACCACTGCCACCGTCCATGAGGACCTTTCAAAGTCGAGTGCCCCCCACCACCGGATCAACCACCAGAGCCTGCCGACCGAGAGTGGCCACATGAGCAGGATGATCTGTTTGGTCTAATGTGATGGCATACTGGGACCACTTGAGGTAGGTGGGGGTGGCAGGTACAACCATGTTGACTTCCCTGTTGATAACCTTCGATCGACTCTTGTTGTCTACATCAGCAAAAATCACAAGTGTAGCGGTGACATCTAGGAATGTTTCTTTATCTTCATCTTGATCCTTCTCGGGAGTCTTATCACTCGGCGGAGTCTCTTTGAACTGCTGGATAAGCGTCCGACACTGCCGAGTGGTGTGCTTGGGCAAAATCACATTACCTTCCTCATCTTTCCTCGTGTGGATTACACACGACTGATCCATAATATCACTCCCTGACTTATTCTTTCCTTTCTTAGGGGCAAGCTGTCCTTTAGCTTTCCCCTTGTTCTTCACTTGAGTCGCCAGTGCGTCTGCCTCTGCCTGGATCGGACCATCAGCTTTCCGCTTATGTTTCCGATTGGAATTACCGCCAACATCACTGACGACTGCTTTTCCCTTGCCGCTATGGAGGCGGTCTTCTTCCTCGCCATTGGTGTACCGAGTGGCGATTTCCATCATCTTGCTGAGTGATATGTCGCCCGTTCGACCGAACTTCAAATAAAGCTCTCTGTACTTCACACCAGCCTTGCACACACAACTTGGTGTTCAGAAACATTCTCCACTGTGTGATGCAGAGTGGACCAACGCTGAATGTGATCCCTCAAGGTCTCATTTGTCTTCTGGACATAGTGCTGTAAGTCGACCAGCCCGGCAGGACGCTTGCAAGTGCCCTCGAAGGTTCGGACCAACACTTGGGCAAGATCTTCCCAGCAATATATACTGGATGGAGCCAAGCGGTTGCACCAAGCACGAGCCGAACCATCCAACATCAAGGACAAGTGTTTCATCGCGACGTTATCATTGCCGTCACCAATTTGTACAACCACTCGCTAATCATCCAACCAAGTCTCTGGCTTTGACTCGCCAGAAAACTTCCCGATCCTAGCCGCCAACCTGAAGTTGGGGGGAATCTCTGCAGAATGGATGACTCTGCTAAAACACTCAGGACCAGAAATCACAGCAGAGCTGCCACTCGGAACATCTTTGTCTTGTCCTTCTCTGTGAGCTCTGCCCCTGTCGATCCGCCTCTGAGTGAGGAGATCACGAGCATCAAACTCTGCATTCTACTCGTCATCGAACGAGCACCTTTCATCTGGGTGCCGGGGCACGCGCGGACCACCCTGAGGAGGAGTGGGCACTCGACGGTGGTCTTCGTAGTGAAACTAATCTCTAACATATCCTCACAACAGCCTCCGCCACTTCCATGCAAGGGCAATCCAGGACTGTGTGCTGACTGAATAGTTTTTGCCCTGGGTGAGTTGCTGTGTATCCTGTTATGTGACTACGAGATGACAGAATTCTGACACTGCACTGCATCTAACAAAGCTCTGATTTGCATTAACCCACTTCCAGCCTCTGACCGTGATGGCTGAATGGAATCTGCTATCCTAGCAGCAGCTGCAACATTTAATATGGGGTACGATATACCTCAATGTTGTTGTGAGATCCAGTCAGAAACAGCTGTCGCTGACATCAACCGGAAACTGGTGGGCACTGGCGAGCGCGCTCATCAAGTTCCGTCTAGAGCTCTTCCAGCCGAATACGCGTGGCCTCCAAGGCCTGGGCCTCGGCAGTCGTACCGTTGATGGGAGTATGAAAGACTTCACCATCGCGACGCGTCTATTCACTCGACGCGCCGCCAGCATCGCGCTTGCCATGGCCAAAGCCTGGCGGTGGGCTTTGATAAGAGACCGCCATAAGGACCTCCGCTGCTAGATCGTAGCTCTTGCACTCGGAAGGAACACGCCATGAAGGGACTCGGCGGGCTCGAGCGCTGCGATCTGTGGAGAAACAATTTGGCGCGCCACTGCATGCTTGACCCAACACTGGAGTCATGAGCGGCCGGACCGCTTGCAACAACGGATAGCGCGGCCCCGCGGACTGGGAGCACCTCGACGTCGAGAGGCACTTCTTGAAGCCATGTCGAATCGTCAGCGATGGAGGTGAGCGCTCCAAAATGGATCTCGTGACCGAGAGCGAAAACACCGCCAGAAGACATGTCGAAGGATGAAAAACGCAACCTTGCCGGAAGTCGCTTAGACCCCTGCCTCACGGTGGGCGCCAACTGTCGTGGGAACGAGCTTGAGAGTAGAAGGTAGGGGTACGAAAGGAGAGGGCAGAGTCCTAGCTACGGCAAGGATGTACACATGGATGTATGAGTTCAGGCCCCTCTCATGGAGGTAACAACCCTACGTCTTAGTGCTCGGGAGCTTTGTCGTGTGGAATGTGAGATTACAGTGGTTACGAACCCTTGTGCCAGAGGGGAGGGGTGGCTTATATAGAGTTTTCTGCCCCTCATAATTACCCGGCATCCAAGGGTCCGATCGTGGGTTTAAAGACTAGTGTTACTGGTAACGTACATAATAAAAGCTACTAATGACGAGAGGTCTAACGCCTGCCCGCTCGCCTCCTAGGGGTGGCTTCTGGTCTTCCGGCTTCGACTGGAAATGAGGTCTTCCGAGTGACAGGTAACTGTCGAGTGGAGAAATAAGCCTACGAGTGGATTGTTTGTCGAGTGACTTAAGCGTCATCGGGAATCCAGTAGGAAGTTTACTTGTGATCTTCAAGTCTTCCAATGTAGTGTCCTTAGGTAGGGTATGTAGGTCAGGCCTAGGACCCTACCCTAGGTATGTATCCTCATCATGTACTTCGTCGCACATGCTTCCGCCACTTATCTCCATGTGCACGTAAAAAGGAACCTCGACAACCTTCAACCGGAAGCCCAGCAAGGGAGTCGGCCACGATCGTCAACCACACAAGACTCTAGTTCAGGTTTATCGCCTATTTGAGACTAAACCCACAAGTAAGTCCGGTTGGAGTTTCCTCAATGGCCCCAAACGATGTGTACATGGTTCCCAAATCCACCTCGACGAATGGTACTAAGCTTGGTACACCGGGCCACAATGCCTAGTCTGTCCCAAGCCCACCTATACGGGGTGCCACTCGGTAGACTACTAGCATAACCTACAAACAACAAAAACTAGTTGCAACTCCTGGACATGGATCAAGTCGATTAGTAAGTTGAGAGGGTCCATTGGTTTCGGGCCCAATGAGCGGTAGTAGCTAGTCTTTGATAACATACACATGACTCGGTTCTTAAGGACGGTGCCAATGAGACAACCCACCATGTACTCCTACATGGCCTCTCATCACTACCTTTACCGAATCGGGTTCACAACTTAACTCTCATCATCAGAACACGTTCGTTTCACTCCGGTTCTTCACCTAGATGAATCAGACCTGACACAACTCTAAGCATAGCAAATTCAAGGCACAACATGGCTCAAGCATCTACCAGGTATGCTAGGTTGCTTGGTTTAGCTATTTACTGTGACAATGACATGTCATGCAGAGGAATGGGTTCAACTACAGCAACATGTAAAAGTTGAATCGTTTTGTCCTAATGCAATAAGTGAGACCAAGAGCGAGAGAGTGGGATTGTATCATAGATGTTCAAGGGGGTTGCTTGCCTGATAATACGATCACACATTACTGTTCCTTAGATGGATACTCGACCGTATCCTCCGGAATAGTGCCTAACACGAAGAACAACCATCGAAAGGGGAACAAATCAATACACGTCAAATGAAACAATATGATGCATGAATATGACATGGCAATATGATGTGGTTGAGCTAATGCATATAGCAACAGATTTAAATGAAGTAGGTTTGAACCCAAGGTTCAAATTCAACTCCATATGTGAGATCACATATTGTAATTGAACAAAAATTTCCAACTTCCCCTATTTAGGTTGCTCTATTATGCATGAAAACTATACAGATGGATTAATGGGATTTTTCTGATCAATTTTCATATATAAATTATTTCAATAGGAGTTACAGTTGAATTTCTATGAATTTTACAAGTTTGAATTATTTTCTGAAATTAGTAAACCATTTAAGATATATTTTAATTCCAGAGGCTATTTACTACGTCAGCCTGATGTCACAATGACGTCATCAGGTCAAAGGCGCTAGGCTAGGTCAAACCTGATGGCTGGGCCCCACCTATCACTGACTCACTCAACTAACAACGTTTAATTTTAAACTAACCAAAGAATCAACAGGGTTGGGACAATATATCAACGTCTCGGGGGTTAACTAACAGGGTAATTAGGCCCTAATGGTCGGCCACGTCAGTGCAAACCAGCGGTTAGTTGCCAGCGGCCATAGTAGACGGCGGAGGAGCACCGGAATGGCACTATAGGCAACGGCTAGACAAGCTGAGGGTACCGGCGAGAAGCCCTCGCCTGTCCGCACCGAAGGGAGGCCTCGGGTACCGCGGTGGTGGCCGGAGATGACGGCGGCGAGCTCGCTCGCGGCTGCCGAAGCTCAGTCGAGATGGCACGCGGTGCTAGAAGAGGGGAATGGCGATGGGACTAGGGGAAAAGGAGCCGGGGCATCACCATAGAGTTTCTGGCACTGGTGGCGAGGTCGGGGACGCATGGTGGCCGGCGAATCGACGATGGGGAGGTCCGGTGCCGGAGGTTGAAGACGACGACGCTGGCGGCCAGACAGGTCATCCGGGCTCTTGTGGCTGGATGGAGAGGACGGAGAGGACGCGGCAGACCGATGGAGCATGTCGACGGGCTTGGAGGGGATCAGGGCTACGCTTGCGCGGCGGTGCCCGGCGGCGCTCTCGGACGCATACGAGAGAGAGAGAGAGAGCCAGAGGGGAACAAACCAGAGGATGGGGAATAGGAGAAGAAAGGCATGACGAGGGGCCCCTCATGGCGCTCTTAGAGGCTTCCGACGACAGCAACAAGCAAGAGGTGGCTGAGGAGCTCGGTGGCCTCTCCACACCTCTCCCATGCCTATTGGCACGAGGAAGAAGACGGTCCATCCCGTGGTGGGCTGGGCCTCTTCTGCCAGGTAAGCCCATGTAGGTTTTTTGCCCCTTTTTCTATTTTGTCTCATTTTCTATATAATGCAATATGTTTCTGATTTAATAAAAGCACCAAATAAATTTTGTTGCTTCTGAAATTTAATATGTGGTTAGATGTATAATATCCAGGGCCAGATAACAATTTCAAAAATTATTGGAGCTATAGAAATATTTATAGCATTTAACAACTCCAATTCAAATAATTATTGTATTAATTCAGTAAACCAAATGACAAAAGAAATATATGTCACATCTGGTTGATGTTGCCACATTTTACCAGAGATGTTGAACATTTTACATGCCCAATTTGGTTCATTGAAAAATATTTTTGGTTGAACCTATTTGAGTTCAAATAGTGCTAGGGTTTGATCATCCCCATTTCAAGTTTAAATAAAGTTTAAACATGATGCAAACACAAACATGGATCCTAGTGCATGCTAAAACTAGGGATGTGACACCCCAAACTTTGTGGGCATGTGTTAAACCACAAATAATGAAACCACACTAAGTGGTGGATTTGTGGGAAGTTAAATGCATGCCTAGATCTAAAAAATCTGATTCTATTGATTTCTAGGTTTTTACAAAGTTACATTGTGAAGTTTCTTTAATCAAGCTCAAACTTGGTGATCAACCCTAATTCTAACCACCATTTGACCCTGTCAAATCTTATGGCAAGCAAAGCCCATTTGCATTCCCTTATCATCATCAAACACCTTCTGCCAGAATGGTAAAACCTTTGATTGACCCCCTTCTTCTATTATCCTTGTGTTCAATTTTTTACCACATCATCTTGCAATGATCATTCAACTCCAATAAAACTTGCTTGGCAGCAACTCCATGATTGGGGGTGAAAACCTCCATTTTCACTTCTGGACAACATGGACAACAACTATTTTTACCTCCCCCTCATTTTCCTCTACTCTCCCTAGCTCCCACTAGCCCCCTAGAGCATTTTCAGATCCACCATTTGCTAGCAGACAAGCTTTGGCATGCCCAGAACGCGTGGGCATGCCACTGGTAGGCCAAACGCATGCTCCAGAGCGCTCTACAATGCACCTGAGCACTGTAGATGGCGCCCATTCCTACCCTCGACAACCTCGGTATGCGGGGACTTGTCCCCCTGGTTGGCCTCGGCGTCCGCAGCACGACAGGCAGTCGTGCCCTCCCCCTTCTCTCTTCGGTGCCCCCAGCCACGCGTGCCCGAGCGACGCGCAGATCCGCCAATCCCTGTCCACGCGGGAGACCCTCCTCAAGCTCGCTCCTCTCTCTCTCTCTTGTTTCCCCTTGCCTAGACCGACCCCAGGACGCCCCTGTCTCATCCATTCAAGCTCCCATGCCCTTAGGCGATCGCCCCGACCTCGCTGGCGCACCACCGAGTGGTGGACCGCGGCCTGCCTATAAAAGGGACTCCCCCTAACTCCCTCTCCTCTCTGGTCTCTCTCTTCTCACCCCAATCAAACCCCTGTGCCACCCAATCGAGCCCTCAGAGACCCTGCACACAGATTGACCCAGAGCTCCACCGAGGGGAAACTTTGGTGATCCCTAGGTATATAGCCCCTCCGATCCTCCTTCTCCTCCCATTTCTCCTCCCTTGCGCCACTGAGCCCTTCCCCCTCTTCCCCGTTTGTTTTGCAGTCAGAATCGGCAACCTCAAGCTCGGCCCAAAGCCCTCTACCACGGCCTTCTCGTCGTCGGCGACTTCGGCCACCTGTGCTGCTCCTTCAACCTCCAGGAGAACGGCAGCTCAACCCCGATCTCATTACCGTACTCGCCTCTCCTCGCGTCACCGATAGCCTCACTGGTGAGCCTGCCCCCTTCCGTCCCGAGGAGGAAGAAGGACCCGATAGGTGGCCCCCACCTGTCGGCCTCTGCCTCACCTTACTCTCTCCCCTTGCCATCGCTGATAGACGGGCCCTGCGCGTTAGGTTTGAACCTAGCCGAACACGCACCTGGCTGGCTAGCCAGCTGGGCTGGCCCAGCTGCTTGCTGCCTCTGGCCTAGGCACATAGGCCTTTTCCTTTCCTTTTCTTTTTCTTTTTCTGTGGGGTTTTCGAAAAATCCCACAACTCCAAAATAAAATCCTATTCAAATTATTTTTCACCTAAATTCCTAGAATAATATGTAGTGTTTTAGAGTGCCACTTGTGTAAATTTTTGAAATGTTTTCTATTCAACTTTATTTAAAAACCTAGATTTGAATACTTTTAGACTCTATTAAAAGTTGTTTTGGAAACATTTTCTTTTCAAAACTAGATACAAATACTAGTAGAATTTTTATCTTTAAATCTAGTATTTTAGAAAAATTGTTACCACATTTTTGGAGTAGTTTATTTTTCTCTATTTAGAGGTATGGTTATTTTTTTGCCCGTTTATATCACGACTATAGATTACGTTGTTGACGAGGGAGTTGGTCCAAAGGACTTTGAAGACCCCGTAGACTTTGTTGAGCCAGGCACGCAACCCTTTGTCCATGTTAAGAAACCATTTTTATCATTTGCATGACACATGGCACTTTATTTTTGATATATTTATCATGATGATGTGATGACCACTTCGGTGGGTTGCTATTGATACTTTACCATTGACACTTGGATCCTGCATGACCCTACCTCCTTATGAGGGTTATGCGGGTGGGTGTAGATAGGTTTGCTTAGTAGTTGCCACGCAAATGGGGTTGGTATATGCATGGTGATGAAAAGGAAAATATTTTCAAGACTTTTTTGAAAACCCCGTCGGGTGCCACTAATGCCCGAGGGAGATGATGATGGACTAGGTAACCACTTGGGAAAGAAGTGGTGTATCGGAACAGGATGTGTGTGTTTTTTTGAAAACGGAGGGTTTAAGATTTGTTGAACGTCCCAACCTTACATGTGCGACCACGATACCCATTATGGGACGGGGCTATGTTGATTACTATGGTTGGTGCTAGTAGGGATCTCGCATTACTAGTGGCGAGAGTGAACTGGTCACTCTCGAGATGAGGTCATACTGGAATGGGCGGTCATGCACTATCTTCATAGGCACCGGGCACACCATTGGTCCCTTCATGGATGATACGATCTGGAGCGAGGCTCGTGGGATGTACATGAGGGTGGTGTGCCAATTGAGTGGACTCTTTGTTTATTATACCCATGGGAAAGGCATTGTTTGGGTACTTACCTCGGGTATGAAATATACTGCGAGTCGTGGATGACACGGAAGTTCCCCGAGTCTTGTGGGCAAAGTGCGCAACCTTTGTAGAGTGTAAAACTATTCGAATAGCCGCGTCTATGGTCAAGGACAGTTGGGTGGCTCTGTTTAAGTCATGTCTAGTGTTTTCCTAAGCTTGGTGTGTGTGCATGTGAAAACACAGGGGTTGTATTTGAGCTAAGTCAGGTGACTTGACATGGTGACTGAACATGAAGTGTTCAGGTGGTACTTGTGATAAGACTGATAACTTGGTATGATGATTGAACATGAGATGTTCAAACCCCGCTTATGGTGATATCAGTAGCTTGTTCACTCGGATGTTATTGTACTCAAAATTAGCTTTCTGCAAAACTTACCTACTTAGTGCTATATCATGCATTGTTGTACCTTGTTCCATACATGGGTTGCTTGCAAGTACATTCAAAGTACTCGTTGGCTTGCCAGTGGTTATTTAATTGGCCAGGCATGGAAGAACAAGAGTTTGGCGAAGTGTTCGTTGGTGATGAAAATGCAAACTAGGACGCTTCCCAGTCAGAATGGTTGTAGGTTTAAGGCGGATGGCATGGGTTTACGCTTTGACCAAGATTTCCGCTGCTTGTTATATTTTAAGTGATTGGCCCTTGTGGCACTACCTATGTAAGACTTGGCCTAGATGGCCTTTATTTGTGTAAGACGGTATGTATGGATGTAAGACTCTTGTATTCCAGTATCTGTGTGTTCAGTGAACATTGATCTCTGGGATTGCTGTACATAGGCATTTGGTGATCATGACTCATAAGTCGAGTCCCCATAGCTCGACGGTGATATCCGTCCTGCCGAGCTCGTGGTCTTGGTCCTGTTGAACTAGAAAGGAAACCTTTGGGGGATTAATTGGGAACCCGCGTACTTCCTTGCCTCCTTGGTACGAAAGAGGAAACTGCCCTCTTCTATGCCTGCTAGCGCCCGCATAGCTCAGGCGTCAGATCCCACGTCATCCTAGCGTCATGAGGTCAGGATTTTGCATATGAATCTCCGCTCCTCGAGAGGCAGCCTAGGGGTATGCCGTTCCTCTCGAGGTCTTGGCACTGCTCACCTCACGAGGTTGGGGCTCTCGCGAGTTCCTTGACTTGGGGGCTCCTCGTTGGGCTGTATCGAGCCGTCGTGGTGAACCACGCGTTGGGAAAAGAGTAGGTGGGTCTGGGTACCCCCAGTCCCAGAACACCGACAGTAGCCCCTAGGCCCAAGGCGTGCCAGCCCTGGCTTCGAGGTGAAGGCAAGGAGCGAAGAGTGAAGGATCGTGGGGCCCCAATCGCAAGTGGGCCAGGCTCGACACTGGCGTGCGATGGGAACGGACGCCTCTGCTCCCTTGTCACCTTGGCAACTGCCCAGGAAGACAAAAGCCAAACACCCTCTGCAGATCCATCATCGCTCTTCTTCCTGGTGCTTTGCTCCCTTGCTTAGATCCTCTTTCCATCGCGAGAACCTCCTCCAGATCTGGGTGCAACGTCATCCTTCCTCTTGCTCTTCTTCCTCAGGGATACTTCATATGGCACCTGCAGAGAAGTCAAAGCCTGAGTCTCAGGCTTTGGCCCTCTCTTCTCCCTCTTCGGCGCTCACGACATACACCATCACCAAGGAGGGGGATCTTGCCTCAGCGCTCCCGTTGATGGTGGGAGACTCCAATGAGTGGGGGAAGACCTTGATCTGGTGCGGCTCTGCGGGGCGGCACACCTTGGCAATGACGGTCTACCCCTTCTTCCTCCATAGCGTCTTCTGTGGGCTCGTCCCGCCCTTGTCGGGGTTCTTCTCCGCCATCCTCGAGCACTATGGTATCCAAGATCTCCACCTTCAGCTCAACTACATCTTGCTCCTGTCGATCTTCGCCTTCTATTGTGAGGCCTTAATAGGTGTGAGGCCCTTAGTGGCCCTCTTCCGCCATTACTTCAGCATGCGGCTCCATGACAACGCACATCAGTCGGGGTGCGCCTCCTTCGTCGCGGTCCAGAGCGGCAATGTGCTCCTGAAGGCTCGGAAGAAGGCGGAAGGCTATAGGCACAGTTGGGTCTTCATGGATGTCCAGGGAGTTGACCCGCATCTGGAGCTCCCGATGAGGCTACCTGAGAAGACTCCCGCGTGGGGTTCTACGAAGCTCACCGACCCCCAGGCGACGCCCGTCTTGGAGAGGACCTCCTCGGACATGGATGCGAGGAAGCTGATCGGGGTGATGATGGTGAAGGAGTTCCTGACGCAACGCCTGGCGCCGCTCCAAGCGCACTCGAAGTCCATGTTGGAGTACGAGGGCATGGGGCACGACATCAGGCTCAGATCCGCCAACTTGATAGGCGAGGAGCGAGACAAGGCCCTGAATACTCTACACTTCAACGATCCTTGGGATCTCGCCGAGGCCTACACCCCGCTGTACCGCCACAACGACGGCGGGGCGCTGGCCACCGCCATGCCCGACTTTCACGACCTGGGGCTCACACCATCTGAGCATCCCAATACCCCGGTGCTGGTGTCCTCCGGTGACACTAACAGCGAGGAGGATTCAGAGGAGACCATGGATGACAGGGAGGAGGCGTCCCCTTCATTGCAGAGCGTGCTCCTATGCAACCTTGATGATGATGATGATATTGATGAGCCCCTGGCATAGGTTCCCAGCGCTTCACCAGGGTCCTCAGGAGGTCGGGGCCTTCCCCCAAGGCCACTCGGACGTCTGGCCGGGTGGCTCCAAAGAAATGCGCGTCCGCGCTTATTCCGGAGGACTCCTCACGCGCTAGCAAGGTGGCCGAGATGCCAGTCTCGCTCCAACCCGAACCGTAGCCGAAAGGCGGGGCGGCCGCCGGTGAAGCAGGCGTGGCCTCTTCAGCCGAGATTCCCCCAGGCGACTTCCACACCTCTCTGGGATGTGGCACTACATGGGGGGTCATAGAAGAGCACCCCTCTCGCCCCCTGGACGCGGCCAAGGCCATGCCGAAGGGAAGCAGGGGCGTTCCGACCAGCGCCGAGGTGGGGATAATAGGAAGTGGGTCGCGCGTGAGGAGTAAGTAACCTTCCTAACCTCTGGTTGATTATGAATTGTGCATGTGCTCACGGCCCTTCTCCTCTCAATGGCTAGGGTCGAGGTCATGCCAAAGAGGAAGAAGGCAAGCACTAAGCCAAAGAAGCCCCCTATCCTGGGGGCACCGTAGGCCTCGGGCCGCGATGGAGGCGTGTCGTGCTAGCCCAACGCGTCGCTTGAAGGACTAGTCGTTGGGAGCGTAGAGGCTCACGAGGCGGTGCTCCCTGTCGTAGCCGTGGCGACCCCGACGCCTGTGGAGGGAGTGACTCCCCACCTCCTTCTTGTTGGATCCATTCCTAAGGATACAACGGTACAGCCTCACGAGGAGCCAGCCCCCATGGGCCAGCTGGTTGTGGAGTCGTCCATGCTCGCCGTGCCTGAGGAGAACCTGGATCCTCCAGCGCCCCAAGTTATCCACGTCGTCGCACCATTCATCACGGCGCCCGCTGATGCGCCGGTGCCGCCTCCTGGTCAGCTTCTCGCGCTCATGCACTGCGGTCCTCTAATCAGGCCTGGTGCCTTGCATGAGGCCTACACCGCGCTCTGTCTGCTCTGGGTCAACCTCCAAGATGCCGACAGGCGCGAAGGAGCGCCTGGGACTCGTTTCTGGGTGGGCCCAGGCCGAGGTGGACACCAAGATAGCCTGGAGCCGGGCCGAGGCTGCCACCGCAGAGAGCAATAAGGAGGCTGCCAAAGCCAGGGCGGCCCATGATGCGGCACTGGTCAAAGAAGAGTGTGGCGGGAAGCGCCACGGCGTGGTGGATGCCAACCTGAAGGCCTTTCAAGATGAGCAAGTCGCGCATGCGCAATGACTCCGTGAGTAGGAGGAGCTCCTGATGGCCCACGAGGTGAAGCTCGCCGAACACCACTCCGCGCTGTCCCGGGTGGCTGATGACCAAGCCAAGGAAAGCGAGTGCATGGCCAAGCTAAAGGAGAAGATGGAAGAAGCCTAGACATCCCATGCCCGGCGCATCTCCTTGATGATGACCCAGTTGGAGGCCAGGGAGAAGACCCTTCCCATTGCCGAGAAGAAGGCAGTCGCAGAGCGCAATGCCTTCCCCTCCCTCCAACTCAAGCTTCACAAGTCGCTGCACTCCATCTACAGGGAGGATTCTGGAGTCTTTGGTGACTCCCGAACTTGGCTACATAGGGCTCTCCTCCAAGCTTGCCGAGGTGCTTGAAGGCGCCGCCGTCAGGGTAGACACCATCTTGGAGGACGAGTGCGTCTTTAGCCAGCTCTACCTCCACGAGCCCGGCTTTGACTGCGATGTAGTGATCGTCCCAGTTTCTCCTGAGTCCTGCACTGCTGCGGAAGCGGCCATGAAGGGTCCGGTGGACGCGCTGGTGGAGAGTTTCACCTGCATTGCCACCGCCAAGCCCCCGGTGGCGGAGGCAAGCGACGGTGACAACGTCGGCAGCGATGTTGACGACGAGCTTGCCGTGGCTGGGACAGTCGGCGATGATAGCCATGGCGATGATGGCCCCTCCTCCTAGATTTTAACCTGTGACATTTACCATGCCTCGTGTAGGCGTAAGACTTTCGAATTCGCGAAACATTCAGTGCCTGTAATAATTGCTTGAATTTCGCGATTTTCTCCCGTGCTTTGTTTCCTTCCAATTTGCATTTGTGCTCTGCATTGGCATAGCCCAATCCCGCTCATACCTCGACCGCCGTTGGGGCATACGGATCGCCAGGACAAGACCAATGGGCGAGGGGCTACATGACCACTGTGGCCCATGATTCATGATGCTCAGGGGTCCCCATTGACATGCGAGTAGCACTCATGAAGGAAACATGGCAATGATAAGGTTGATTTGGAGCACCTTAGTACTCTGTGTTGGTAAGGCCCAATCCCACGGATACCTCACCCGTCGTTGGGGCATATGGATCGCCAGGACGAAACCAAGGAGCGAGGGGCTATGTGATTATTGAGGCCCCTGAGTCGCGATGCTCAAGGGTCCCGGGAGGGACGCGAGAAGACCAAGCACCAGAACATAGTGAGGTGGCTCCCGCCAGGCCTGTCCTGAGCATAGCCCCTGGCCAGCCCCCTCACACGTGCATCCTAGGGGAACACTATGTGACGGGGTCGTGCGAAGAGCTGAGAGGCCATCCTGAGGTTGGTGCAAATTCTAGGGGCGCCCTTAGTTGTTTATCCCCTAGCGCGAAGCATGGGACTTACACTGGGCATGGGTATAGCCGCTGAGCGACAGTGTTGTCCGCCAGCGCGGAGCATGGGGCTTCCACTTGGGCATGGGAAGGGAGCTATGTGTTAGATTCTTCGGGCGTGTACATCCCAATAAGTTCGTATGCATGGCTTGCACGACAGAACTGGAGGAGGTGTATTTGGGCACCCGTGAGCCAGCACGGGACTCACGAGGCCCTACCTCAAAGGAGGGTTGCGCCTGAATTTTTATAGCGCAAGGCACACTTGTAGAACCTGTGGATGTCGGTGGCGCTGCGCCGAATGAATATCCGGAGGCCATCGCGTTAGAAGGCCAGACACCAATGACCCCAGGAGGTGACGTGTGCGGGGCCAGGCCGCTAGACAGAGCTCGACTGTTGGGTCTATCGAAGCCGTAGGGATGGATCCAAGCATAGATACCGTGCCCAGTCTTCTCATGCGATAAACCCGAGGAAAGACACCCGGTGCGCAGCCCCCGTGATGGCGAAGCACTGAACATCGATTATTGGAACTAGGCCATGCGCCCTGATTCACCCGTACTCGATTAGCTCATGCGAGGACAAGCACCAAGGGCCTCAGCGAGGTGACGTACATGGGGCTGGCCCGTGAGACAGAGCTCGGCCACATGGATTTATCAATTCTATAGGGACAAACCCGAGCACAGATGCCGTGTGAGCCCTTAATCATAAGGCGGTCAAGGGTGGGGTTGTAAGGGCGCGACGACATTCGTGGTGACGAAGCACCGGGCATGAAATTGGAATACTTAGGAAATTCATTAAATGCAGAATCAGTCTGACGCATGAACAAAATGATACAACTGTAGGGGAGGCCCCTAACAGCTTGAGGATGATGCAACCCGAGGGGCGCCCTCAATTGAACAAACCAAAAGTCACCTCGCATCAGTGTTGCTGAATCATTGGGGTAGTTGTCGAAGCTGGATCATCACGACCTTGAGGGATCCGAAGGCTCGAGGGGCTCACGAGGTTCTGGGACCTCCTAAACAACCTCGCGACATAGGGCCTCATGAGACACATGGATGGTCTGCATGAGACACTGGTATGTAGCACCCGCGTTCACGACGCCGAAGGGCATGCAGATGTAGCTGCAGGGGAAACCCCAACTGCGTCTAACATGCGATGGCCAGAAGAGGCCCTGTGATGCGGCCCTGTTGAGGTCCGGGATGTTGACACAGATGCGCAGCCTGCCCTCGGGGACAGGTGTCGCACTGGGTGACACAGAGCGGCGCTCACCGCGCATGGCCTGTGCCTCCTGAAGCTCCTTGGTCGAGTTGGTGATGAACTCTCTTGCTCGTGGCACCTCGCGCCTTGCGTATTTCTTGTGGAGGCACGAATCGAAGGATGCCTTCGAGTGGTGCCCGAGAACCTCCCCCGTCGCACCGGTCAGGTTGGAAGCTCTCTGGGTGGAAGCTCTCGATCCCGCCCTGCGGGAGGCACCGGATGCGTCTTCCTATCAGTGGACGTGGGGCCCGAGACGCCAGCGGTGGTGGTCCCAGTACCCTACCGGATCTTGGGGAGGAACTGCTTCTGCTTCTTGCGGGTGTCCTTAGGAGGCAGGACGTCGCCCTCGTCGTCGGAGTTTTCAGCTACCGCGGCCTAGTAGGCACGTTCGAGGGAGCAGACTGCATCCTTCACTACACAGGCAACCATGATGACGTCGTTGCACCCTAGCATCTTGAGGACGTTGCAGCTATAGTGTGTTTTCGCCATGAACTTGGGGAGGGCAGGGTACCTGAGGATGGCTTTATACGGGAGGCCAATGTGAGCGACGTCAAAGTCGATGAGCTTGGTGTGGTAGTTATCACGCTTGCTGAAGGTGATTGGGAGGCACACCTACCCCAGGGGTGTGGTAGAGCCATCGGTCACTCCTGAGAAGGGCTTGGTCGGCATGAGTTGAACATAGGGCACCTGAAGCGTCTCAAAAGTCTCGACGGAGAGGACATTGAGTCTAGCGCCACTGTCGATGAGGGTCTTGGTGACGAGGACATTGCTGATGGTGGGTGTGCAGAGCAAGGGGAGCGCTCCTGCAGATGCCAAGCACTCTAGTTGGTCTTTGGAGCCGAAGGTAATGGCCCACTTCGACCACTTGAGGGGACGCATAGCCTCGAGCTTCGGGAGGGTGACATTCACCTCACGAGAGAACTACTTGAAGATATGGTTGGAGGCTGGGGCCTGAGCGCCGCCCGGTATGCAGGCGATCGCACAGGGCTCCTGGAAGCCCCCAGCCACATCGTCCTGCTGGTTCTCGTCGTTTCTCCTTGGTGGCGTTGGCACCAGAGGAAGGCCAGCCCTGCCCTGAGGATGGGCCTCCTGGGGCTGATCGGCCTGGGTCCATCGTGTGACTCGTCACGCCAGCGGTCCTCGTGAGTCTGGTGGCACTAGTCCTACCGTGGGTCGTGGTTGTCCCGGAGGCCTCTGATGCGGCCTCCTCCATGGTCATAGTCGCGGCCGCCATGCTCGGGGCAGCAACCAAGGCCGCTATGGGTGTTTGTGTAGTGGAAGATGCAGAACGTGCGGTTGCTCCTAGGGGGTTCTTGCTGGTCTCGACCGTGTTTGGTCTCAGGCTCGGCTGCCAGCACGGCGGGGCTCTTCCGTTTCACCTCCTTAGCCTTGGCCTTCTTGTTTTCAGGGTCCGCCTCCAGAAGCTCGCTGAGGGAGAGGCGGCCCGCCTCGGCCTTCGCGCACTTGTTCTCCAGGTTGAACATCTCCAGGGCAGAGCACAGGTCATCATGGATGGCAAACTCCTCTCTCATCTTGAGGTCCCTAAAGTAGATCGATTCTTCTGGGAGGTTGATGATCTAGGAGCGCGCGCCATCCTCTAGGGCCACGAGGAACTAGTTTGCCATGACTTTTTCGCCACCGCCTGTCACCTGGATGCACAATGAGTAGAGCTGGAGGAACTCTGTGGGGTCGCGGGTGCCATCGTAGTGCGGAGGCAGGTCCGACTTGAACTTGCTAGGCCAGACGACGCGGCGTAGCTCCGAGGTGATGGAGCAGCAAGCCGCTTCATTCTTAGTGTGGGATCACTACAAGAGTACATCTAGAGGGGGTGAATAGACTACTAGCAAGAATTAAAATCTACACAAGGTGCAAAGTTAAGTGTTGGCGGATTTTTGCAATTATATCAAGTCTAGCACACCCTACATATGCAAGCATCAAGTATGGTACCATGAAAGTAAGGGTTGAGATAGGGAGATGAAACACATGAAGGACACAAAAATTTTTTCGGTGGTTTTGATAGGTGGTGCTATCATACATCCATGTTTATGGAGTCTTCAACCCACGAAGGGTAACGGTCGTGAGAGTCCACGGTGGGCTCTACCCAAAAGGGTCCACGAAGGAGCAACCTTGACTATTCCATAACGGCTTCCATCCACGAAGGACTAGCCTCACTCGGGGTAGATCTTCACAATGTAGGTGATCTCCTTGCCCTTACAAACTTCTTGGTTCACTCCACAACATGAAGTAGGAGGGTCCCAAGCGACACCTAACCAATCTAGGAGGCACCACCCTCCAAAAGGTAATAGGCTCGATAATGTCGATGAAGTCCTTGCTCTTGTGCTTCAAGATGATAGACTCCTCAACACTCAATCACTCTCTCATAGATTTGGCTTTGGTGGAAGAGATTGAATGGGTGGAAAGCAAATTGGGGAGACTAGAGATCAAGATTTGTATGGTTGGAATGGAATGGCATGATCTCAACACACGTGTAGGTGGCTCTCTCTCAGAAAATCAGTTGGGATGAGTGGGGATGTGTTCCGAGTGCTTCTCTTGCGAGTGAGTGGTGGTGGAGGGGTATATATAGGCATCTCCCAAAATCCAACCATTACACCTAATAAGTCCAACTCGGTGGAACTGATGTGTGAATCTCAGTTGTACCGAGTTGCCTCAAAGGTAGCAACTTTTGAATCTCGGTTAGACCGATACATAAAACTCGGTTGCACCGATAAGGTAACCAACGGCCATAATGCCAGACTTTGTGATGCTGATTCAACAAAACTCGGTCAGACAGATTTTGTGAATTTGTGTAACAGAATGTTGGCAACCCAAACTTGGTGGCACCGATGTGTTAATCTCGGTGGTATGGAGTTACCTAAAAGGTAGCAACTTTTGAAGCTCTGTGAGACTGATACATAAAACTCGGTTGCACCGATAAGGTGACCAACGGTCAGATTGCCAGACTCTGTGATGTCGATTCAACAAACTCGATCAGATAGATTTTGTGAATTTGCGTAACAGAATGTTGGCAACCCAAACTCGGTGGCACCGAATCAGAATCGGTTGCACCGAAGGGCTAGGGTTTGGTGAGTCTATCTGAGGTTTAGAATCAGTGGCACCGAGTGGGGAGTGTTGGTTGCACCGATTTTGGATATTTGGCTTTGCATAGAATTTTGTAGATCTTGTGGGTGTATGTGGTGATTATCACTTGTGCACGTATGAGCATTTTGTTCTTCAACGGTACCTTACCCCCTTTTGATAGTATTGGCTTTCCTATGGACTCAAAGTGATTTCTCACAAAGTAAAATGTAGAGTCCTGTTGCTTGAAGCTTTTGCCAATGCTATTCCTTCTCCATCTTCTTCTTGGGAATACTCTCTACACTCCTTCTTGCCAACCCGTCTCTCTCTATGGACTTTATCTGAAATACACTAGATGAAAGTATTAGTCCAAGAGACAATGTATGTCGTCATGAATTATCAAAACCATCAAGGGAGCACATTGTGCTTTCAATCTCCCCTTTTTGGTAATTGATGACAACATACAATCAAAGCTTCAAATGAAGATATCCATGGATATAATGAAGACTTTGAGAGACACATGACTTAGACTTGCTCCCCCTAGATGTGTGCAATCCCCTTTAAACGATAGCTGCTTTGGAATACATGGACACACATATAGTAGAAGGGATATCATAAGTCATGTGTGTCTTGGCCATATGCATCAAATGTATAAGAATGTGGTGTATCCTTGTTCAAGACTTCACTCTTGCAAACAATATGTGCAAGAAGCAAGGGATCATCTTGATCAAAGATATGATGCACATACTTACCTTGAGTTCTTGAGCATTCTAGTAGTAGAAGTACACTTGAGAAAACACTGTTAGGAATCACAAGAGTATTCTACCAATCAAAAGCAATAGAACTTAAAAGTACCAAGATATGGTGAACATATAGAAGACAATATTCCTTACGATTGATAAGTCTCTAAGAACATTTAGAACTTTCTCCCCTAGATATGAAATAGTAGGACATCCTCCCCCCTGAATCTTAGCATGTAGATATTGGGATTGGATAGGGTGAGAAAAGTCTAACATGAATGAGTATTCAAATGAAATAAACACATCTTTTCTCACAAACATATTTTTCTCCCCCTACTTTGGTATTCTCACCTTGTCTATATAAGTGTAAACTCTGACATTTTTCTCTCCCCTAAATTATATCTCCCCCTTTGCATAAGCATGTATCTCACTCTTTAGCTTTGAAGCTTTGGTATTCTCCCCCTTTGGCATTAATTGCCAAAAAGGTCAGATATAGGGTCAGGTACAAGGATCATTGATTAAGAAGGGAACCTTGAGAACAAGGGTCATAGACTGTAGGATTCATTAAATATGAAAATTATGGACAACATGAGAAGAAATGAGGGAATATCATAGAAGGATCAGAAATATTTACAGATACAAACAAAGATTGAAAAACAATATTAAGTCGGTGTCTCCAAGACAAACTAGTCGGTGGTCCCGATATGGCGTTATGCAGCTCATCTGTTGAATTAGTAGAACCGAGTCTTTTTTATCGGAGGCACCGAGGCATAAAAGAGAAACTTGGCAATGTTTGAGAGACTTGCAAATTTATATGAAAAATTGTAATGAAGTGTCAAAAGATTTTTAGGAGAAATGCAACGAATTTACAAAAGGATATCAACTAGAGAAGATTTGAATGGTTCCAACAAATCTTGCAAAATAGAGAATGAACCAAACAAGATTCTTAAGTCGATGTTGGGCGGTAACTAGGTCACCTATATTAGAGTATATTGACTTAGGAGCCAAGCAAGAATACTACATCATAGGTCATACTCATCGTTAAGCTCAAAATGGGGTTACCATTTTTTGATTAAGCATTTTAATGTCTTCATATCACTTGAGTTGCTTTATCTCATGACTTGGAGTAAAGACTTTTCAAGGATATGAGTACATACCATTGAGTGATGTTGTTGACGTAGCTTGTAAGTGAACTTGATGAGGATGCTCGAGGTTGATGAAGATATTCTTGAGTTGGGAGCTATCCTTCTTGTTTTCGTTCACTTTTCACCTACATAGGTTAGTCATGCAAGGAAGAACATGATATATCCAAATGTCATGATACCAATTGAGAGTTAGCATTTGAGGAATGTATGTCAAGGATATGTCTTGTTGTCTTCTTCCTTTCATCATCAAGGAGAGGTGTGGATACTTGGTCATGACAAAACTGCTTAGGATATGAGTTGATGGCAATCTTGTGGAGTTTTGTTCTTCCAAGTACCTACAAAAGGGTTAGATGCAAGACAAGGGAGCACAAAATTCCAAGATATATGATATTCAAGATAATAGCATGGAATAGACAATGAATCTCATTCCCTTGCATGCATCCGAGTGAGCTTAGATTAAGTTTGAAGCATCAATGATGTTCAACTCACTCCTCAAGTGACAAAACACTTTTTCATCAAGTGGCTTAGTAAAGATATCGGCCAATTGCTTGTTATATTGAAAATGCTTAAGATTAATATCTCCTTTGGCAACATGATCACGAATGAAATGATGTCACACTTGAATATGCTTGGTACGAGAATGTTGCATAAGATTATGACCAATAGTAATAGCACTTTCATTGTCACAAACTAATGGCACATTTTTAATATATATTCCATAATCTTTAAGCATTTGTGTCATCCATTATAATTGCGCACAACATGATCCAGCGGCAATGTATTCCGCTTCGGCAGTAGATAGAGATACCAAGTTTTGTTTCTTGGAGGACCAAGACACGAGGGATCTACCAAGAAATTGACATGTACCCGAGGTGGATTTCTGTCAACCTTGTCACCGGCATAGTCCGAGTTGGAGTAGCCAACAAGATTAAAAGAAGATCCCTTGGGATAACAAATGCCAAAGTTTGTTGTATGTATCAAGTATCTCACAATGCGTTTCATAGCCTTAAGATGACATTCTTTGGGTGCAGCTTGATATCGGGCACACATGCAAACACTAAGCATAATGTCTGGACGAGAGGCACATAGATATAGCAATGGACCAATCATTGATCGATAAACCTTTTGATCAACCGGTTCACCCTCCTTAGTAAGATCATCGTTTCTGCTAGTGAGCATGGGAGTTTCATACCTTTGCACTCTTGGATGTTGAACTTCTTGATCAAGTCCTTGGTGTACTTGGTTTGAGAGATGAATGTACCTTCTCTCACTTGCTTGATTTGTAGACCAAGTAAGAATTTCAGCTCACACATCATAGACATCTCATACTTCTGTGACATCAACCTTCCAAATTTCTCACTAAATTGTGGGTTAGTAGATCCAAACCTATTATCATCCACATAAATTTGGCACACAAATAATTCACCATTAACTCTTTTTCTGAATAAGGTTGCATCAATTTTACCAATTTCAAAACCTTTTTCGATAAGAAACTTCGTTAGGCATTTATACCAAGCACGAGGAGCTTGCTTAAGACCATATAAAGCTTTGCGAAGTTTGTAAACGTGGCTAGGTTTCTTAGGATTTACAAAACCAGGTGGTTGCTTAACATAGACTTCCTCGTCCATTTCTCCATTTGATAAAGAGTGATGTCATGGTGATTGGCATAAGCAAGAAGAATTTGAATGGCTTCTAGTCTAGCAACGGGGGCGTAGGTCTCACCATAGTCCATACCTTCGACTTGCATATATCTTTGCGCGACGAGGCGAGCCTTGTTGTGAACGACTTGACCATCTTCATCTTGCTTGTTCCGAAATATGCATTTCGTACCAATGATGTTTTGCTCGTCCTTAGGCTTCTCCACGAGTGTCCACACTTCCTTCCTCTCGAAGTTGTGAAGCTCTTCATGCATAGCGTTCACCCAATCCGTGTCTTCAAGAGCTTGTTCAACCTTCAAGGGTTCAATGCTAGAGATGAAATAATGATGCTCACAAAAGTTAGCCAGGCGAGTTTTAGAGCTAGTGATCCTCCATGTTTGTATATCACCAAAGATTTAGTTTAGGGGATGGTTCTTGGTTACTTGTGCAAGAACTCAGGTTAGCTTTGGATTGTTAGTTGGAGGAGCTTCTTCTTCATCATAATCTCCTTCAGATCCGTTGTTGTCGAAGTGGGCGTCTCCTTGAGGTGGTGGTGAAGGAGGTTGCGGTGGATTTTCATGATGTACTTCCTCCTCCCCTTCATCTTGTCGTGTACCACTTATGGATGCTTCCATGTCATTTTGTCGGTAGCCTTGATTTGAAGTAGGAGCTTCCACTTGGGTTGATGAAGTACTTTCCTTCACCTCCATGGGACGAATATTGCCGATGGGAAAACCTTGGATAGCTTCCGAAGGATCTTTATCACCTACATCATTTGACAATTGTTCGACTTGAGAACCATTAGACTCATCAAACTTCACATCTACCGTCACTTGAACTTTTCGAGTGAAGTTGTGTAGACAAGGTAGGTGTGAGAGTTTGATCCATAACCAAGTAGGAAACCTTCATGAGACTTGGGAGCAAATTTAGCACGGTGATTCTTATCAAGAATGTAACACTTAGAGACGAATACCTAATAGTATCCAACTTGGGGTTTGTTACGGTGAGAAGCTCGCATGCCATTTTACTGAGAAGCTTGTGCAAGTAGAGTCGGTATTTGGCATGACATGTTGTTTCCAAGGCTTTTGCCCAATCATGTCTTGGCGTCTTGTATTCGTCAAGCATCGTTCTTGCCATCTCAATAAGGGTTCGGTTCTATCTCTCAACAACTCCATTTTGTTGAGCCCTGTATGTAGCCGAGAAGTCATGTAAGACACACTCTTCGTCAAGAAAGGTATCCACATGGGTGTTCTTGAACTATGATCCGTTATCGCTTCGAACCTTCTTGATCTTCATTTCAAATTGATTTTGCGCTTTCCATGCAAAGTTCTTGAAGATTTTTTTACCTGCGGCTTATCATGAAGAAAGAATACCCATGTAATGCTGGAAAAATCAGCAACTATAACTAGACCATAAGAGTTTCCACCGAGACTCTTGTAAGCATTGGGACCACAAAGATCCATATGAAGTAACTCGAGCGGTCTCTTAGTGGTCATGATGTTCTTGACTGGATTCTAGTGGATCAAGAACAATTGAGAAAACACTGTTAGGAAACACTTGAGAAAACACTTGAGAATTACCTTAGTGGTCATGATATTACCTTGAGTTCTTGAGCATTCTAGTAGTAGAAGTACACTTGAGAAAACATTGTTAGGAAACACAAGAGCATTCTACCAATCAAAAGCAATAGAACTCAAAAGTACCAAGATATGGAGAACATATAGAAGATAGTATTCCTTAGGATTGATATGTCTCCAAGAACATTTAGAACTTTCTCCCCTAGATATGAAATAGTAGGACATCCTCTCCCCCTCAATCTTAGCATGTAGATATCGGGATTGGATAGGGTGAGAAAAGTCTAACATGAATGAGTAGTCAAATGAAATAATCACATCTTTTCTCACAAACATATTTTTCTCCCCCTACTTTGTTATTCTCACCTTGCGAGTGCAGCACCACCTGGCAGCTCGCCTTGTCTCATGCGCGCGTCGATGCCGCTCGTGGCGGGTCGCGGGGGCATGCCTCGCATCTGGGCTCGAGGTCAGCGCTTTGTAGGGACGCGCCATGGGCCATGTCACCGGCCTCGGAGGGCAGGGGACGGAGCGAGTGAGAGGGCAGCGTGGCCTCGCCGGTGGAGTCGATGAGCTCAGTGATGCGGCCAAGCCAGTCTTTGTAGCGGTCATTGGCGGGGCGGTAACGCAGTAGCTCGCGCGCCATGAGTAGTGTAGTCGGTGCGTTCGCCGATCCGCGGCGTGTGTGAGAGGACGATGTCGTGGCAGGATTGGGAGACGGAGTTGCGGTGTAGCCATCACACTGCACGAAGGGTGGCAGTGATGAGTCCTGCTGCTCATGAGTAGCTGGGTCAGTAGCAGTGTTGACTGTCGGAGATATGGAGTGGCACGGGATGCCGTGGCCCACGGGTGCCATCTAGGCGACGCGGGTAGCCTGGCGCTCGGCATTGACTCGGCGGGCGTCGTCCATGGGAGCGACGGAGCGGAGACGGGGTGGAACCAGAGGAAGATTATGACACGCCCCTACCTGGCACGCCAAAAGTCAGAATCGGGGCTCCGCAAACCCCAACAAGGTTCGAACACTGGGGCGTGTGCGAAGATCTCAATCAGATCGAAGTCTCAAGCTCGTCACCCTACGTCCTAGCTTCGCCGAGTACGTGCGAGCAGGGAACAAGATGGACTCAGAGATTTACCTAGTTTCACGCCACTTTGCGGTGTACAACCCTACTCCTGCTTGTGGTTGATTGACCTCAGGAGGAGGCTGAGGATGAACTAATATAGTGGTTGAGTAACCTCGAGGGGGCTCTTTCCTAGGGATGAATTCGATGCCCCTCTAGATGGAGGTTGGTCTCTATTTATAGTGGCCTCGGTCCTCTTCCCTTATAGCACCAGTGGGAAGGGATCCCACAATGGCCAACTTTGAAAGGGGACAAGAGTTACATCCTATCCTGACTAAAGGTGGTCTTCGCCCGCAAAGCTTCTGGGCACGCCACAATGGTGGGCTCGGCGGTGACATTCGTCCTATCGAGCTCGTAGTCTCGGTCTTGTTGCACTGGAAGGGAAACCTTTGGGGGACTCCTTGGGAACCCGTGTACGTCCTTGCCTCCTTAGCACGAAAGGGGAAACTACCCTCTTCTACGCCTGGTGGCGCCCACCTGGCTCAGCCATCAGAGTCCACGTCATCCTGGCCTCATGAGGCCATGCTCCTGCATAGGAATCTCCGCTCCTTGGGAGGCACCCTGGGGATGCCACTCCTCTCGAGGTCTTGGCGTTGCTCGCCTCGCGAGGTCGTTGAGTTGGGGGGCTCCTCGTTGGGCCGTACCAGGCCGTCATGGTGGGCCACGCACTAGGCCGCATGCAGGCAGGTCTGGGTACCCTCGATCCCAGAGTGCCGACAACCGCTCATGACCCTCTCATGTAAGAATGAGGTTGGGCTTGCACACGACTTGGAGCCTCCCAGAGCGCCACCCCTTGGCCTCGGGAGGACTCCTGCCCACGCCCAAGTGGAAGCCCCAGGCTCCATGTTGGCGGAATAACTATCGAACCACGACTATGCCCATGCCCAAGTGAAAGCCCCATGCCCCGCGCTAGTGGAATAACTGTCAAACCACGACTATGCCCATGCCTAGTGGAAGCCCCATGCTCCATGCTGATGGAGGGCGGTCAAAGGCGCCACCTCGCCCCGAGACACGCGCCAACCAGTTCCCCTTAAGCCTCGCGCGAGCGGGAGCTGGGGCACGGTGCCTATGCTCGGGCTGGTCCCGGCAGCTCTGGAGAGCCTAAGGTACCGGGCCCTGGCTTACACACGTGCACATCACCCCACTAAGGCCCTCGGGGCCTGGCTTCCTCATGCAGCGCCAAAGCGCAAGGTGGCGAGCATGTCACGTACAGAATGAGGCACCCTTCGGAGGACCCTCCTTGCGAAGCATTGCCCGGAGGGTCTCCCGACGCGCGCCTAGCGGAAGGCAACGCCTGGGCAGGACGGCAGCCCAGTGTTGCAACCCTCGGGGGCTCCTATCATGGGGCCCCTCGCGTGTCGAAAGCAGGGACCTTGCGCACTATACCTCAAGGGACCACACCATCTTAGAAAGTCCTCGTCCCTGAGGGGGCTCTGGAGCTCACGAAAGGGCGGGGCCTCACAGAAGATGCGAGGCATGCTTGGAGGGCAAGTCCCAGTGACGTAGCACGAGGGGACATTGCAAAGGAAAGCAAGAAGGCCCGGCAGAATGTGGGGACCCCGACTCATAAGTCATGATCACCGAATGCACGTGTATAGTGATCCTAGAGATCAATGCTCATTGAACACACAACAGCTGAATAACAAGAGTCTTACATCCATACTTAACATCTTACACAAATAAAGACCATGAAGGTCAAGTCTTACATAGACAGGGCCACACGGGCCAAACACTTAAACTAGAACAAGAAGCGGAAATCTTGGTCGAAGGCGTGAACCCATGCCATCTGCCTTAACCTACAGGCATTCTAACTGGAAAGCGTCCTAGTTCGCACGTTCATCTCCAATGAAGTCTTCAACATACTCCTATTGTTCCATGCCTGGCCAATTAAATAACCAGTGGTAAGCCAATGGGTACTTTGAATGTACTCGCAAGCAACCCAAGTTGTGGAACAAGGTAATAATGATGCATGGTATAGCACTAAGTAGGTAACTTTGCGGAAAGCTAATTTTGAATGCAAATGTCATGATCAAGTAACTCATAACATGCATCACAATAAGCAAGTATCCATATGGTCAAGATATCGATATCATCATAAGAATTGGTAGAACATCTCATGTTCACTCATCATGGTAAGTCATCGGACTTAGTCCAATCCTAACGCTAAGTCATCGGACATAGCTCATGTGACCTCTTGTCACCATCACATCCATACTCACACGGAATTTCACGAAAACATCCGGACATAGTCTAAGAAGGACCTCCAACTGTCCATGACCGCGGACGTGGCTATTCAAATAGTTTTACACTTTGAAGAGGTTGCACACTTTACCCACAAGACTCGGGGAACTTCTATGTCATCCAGGACTCGCGGTATGTAACATACCCAAGGTAAGCACCCGAACAATGCCTTTCCTCCGGCGATACTAAACAAAGAGTCCACTTGATTGGTACCCAGCCCTCACGATGTACATCACATGAGCCTCGCTCTAATCATACCATCCATGAGGGGATCAACAGTGTGCCCGGTGCCTGTGAAGACAGCGCATGATCATACATATCGGTACGACCCCGTATCGAGAGTGACCACGTCACTCCCGCCACTACTAATGCGGGCTCCTTGCCGGTACCCACCAAGGTAATCAACAAAGACCCATCCCATAAGGGGTATCGTGGTTGCGCATGTAATGTTGGGACGGTCAACAGACCTTAGAACTCTCCATTTTCTAAAACACATACTCACTTGTTCCGACACACCAATTCTTTCTCAAGTGGTCGCCCATCTCATCAATATCTCCCTCGGGCATTAGTGGCACCTGACGAGGTTTTCAAAAAGTCTTTGAAGTCATTTATTTCCTCCCATTACTATGCATAAATCCCGATCCCACTTGCGTAGCATCTACTAGCATCCAAACTACACCCACCCGCACAACCCTCATAAGGTGGTAGGGTCATGCATGATGCAAGTGTTAATGGAAAGGTACGGAGGCATCCCACCGAAAGGGAAACACCACATCACATGATCAATTTATGATGAAAGTAAAGTGCTATATGACATGCAATAAAATGGATTTCTTATCATGGTCAAAGGGCTTCTTGCCTGGCTCAACAAAGTCTCTAGGGTCTTCGAAGTTTTCGGGTCCAACTTCTTCGTCAACCACGCAATCTATCTTCGCGAAATATAGCGATAAAAATAAGCAATCACACAAAACAAAGCACTCAATCCACTACCAAAAATGTTAACCTACTCTGATAAATACTAAATGTCATACTAAAAATATTCTCCTAGGGTTTTGGTGTGAAAAAGATTTTGGAAATAAAATAACAGAGGCAAAAAGGTGCCTATATATAGGTTTTAAAATAAAAACAACACTAAAAATAGTTTCAAACATTTTTATAAATGGCACTAATAAATTCTATAGATTATTCTAAGAATTTTGGTGGAAGAAATATTGTCATAGGATAAATATTTATTGCTGTGGGATTTCTAGAAGTTGCTGGAAAAATAAAGAAGGAAAAGGACACGGGTACAGTGCCCTGGCTGGATGAGGCTAGCAACTTGGCCGGCCCAGAGGCCAACCAGCCCAGGCGAACCGGCGCGTGCGCGTGCCTTCGAAGTTGATGGATGGGCTCGGAAGGCCAGTGACAGAGAGAGGAGGGGGATGGAGGTGAGGATGACAGGCGGGCCTCGCCTGTCATCTCCAACCTCGCGATAGGGTGGCCGACGTGCTCACCGGCGATGACGCAGGGCACGACGACGGCGGGCGAAGGCGGGGATGAGCTCGGCGTCGACCCGCCGTTCCCCTGGAGGTCGAAGGAGCACTTGGGGCGGACGGAGTCACCGGTGATGAGCTCTTGCGGCGGAGAGCGCTTCGGGAGGGGTCACTGGGGCCATCCCGTGCTGTAAAAAGGACGGGGGGAAGAGGGGAAACATCAGCACGGCAAGGGAGGACCAACGGGAGAGGAATGGGGGCTGGAGGGGATTTGTACCTGGAGATCGAAGATGAGGTCGCCGCGGCGGTTCTCGGCCCGATTCCGAGCACAGGAGCTATGGGAGGTCCTCGGAACGCGCATGGGGCTACAAGGGAGAGGAGAGAGAGAGAGCAGAGGGGAGAGAGGAGTCCGGGAGGCCTTTTTATAGCGGGGGCACGAGTCCACTGATTAGCTATGCGCTGGGGAGGATGTGGCCGAGGCCAGAGGGAGAGGGAGACTCGCGGGGCTGCTCGGGGGCGTTCCTGGGGCTGGTCTACGCCGAGCGGAAGCAATGGGAGAGAGAGAGGTGGGCGCGCGTGCAAGATCGGCGATTGGCCGAGCTGGGCGGCGCTCGACACACGCGTGAGGAGGGAGGAGGAGGAGGAGAGAGGAGGGAGCCGACTAGACGCCGAGGGGGGCAGAGGGGACACGCTGGGGCGGTCCCAGGTGGTCGGGGGCAGCCATTGGGTCGCGGCTACAGAGCGGGCGCGCTCTGTAGCGCGCTCCAGAATGCGAGCCTTGCATGCCAGGGCATTCCCTTGGCATTTCCTGCATGGCCGCCTGTGCCTAGTGGATCTAGGGGGGGCTAAACAAAGTGGAATAGGCCTTGGATGCTCTGGGATGCCTTAGGAGAGAAGGAAGGCTGGGAGAAAGGGAGAAAAACTACTGTCCAGAGGGGTAAAATGAGGGGTTTACCCCTCTTACTCATGGAGTCTTGGCCAGGAAGAATTACTTGAGGTAGCCAGTAACCCAGAGGGTTTGTGGTAAGAAACTGGGGGCAAGGGTAAAAGGGAAAGAGGTAAAAATATTGGTTTTACAATTTCACCAGAAGGTGTTTGATGGTGTTTTGGGGAAGAAGATTCTACCAATTCACTGAGATACTTACCAGGGTCTAGGGTTAGGTAGAAATGAAAGGTTTCACCAAGTTTGAGCCCAAGGGGATAAAGTTGACAATGGAAATTCAATGAACCCTAGAAATTAGCGGAGTCAGATTTCTGCAGACCCAATGATGCTAGGCTTTTACCCTTGAGGCACTACTTAGTGTATCATCATTATTTGGCCATTAGGGCATGCCCACAATGTTTTAGTCCAAGGGGAGACATTTCACAATGTAAAGTTGCTCAAATTTGATTCTGGACAGGAATGGTTTTGGGATGGTTTGGTGAACCAAACCAACTTGGATTGAGATGAAACCTTGCAAGATCATCACCCATGATAGTGTTGACTTGCTAGAATTTTCCTGGATTTTATTGAGAATATTTCTTATATAAATATTCCAAAAGTTTGATTTGAACAGAAATGTTTGTGGGGTTTTTCCCATGATTTGATCATGCCCTTGTGCTTAAACTCTTATATATGAAAAATATATGTCCACTGAGTTTCTTTAAATTTTCTCAAATATTTTCAAAGCATTTAAATAATTTTTCCCTAGGAAAAACCATTTCTGGCCTTAAGAAAAATCCTTTAAAT
The DNA here is from genome assembly GCA_022496015.1 of Hordeum marinum. Classification (NCBI taxonomy): domain Eukaryota; kingdom Viridiplantae; phylum Streptophyta; class Magnoliopsida; order Poales; family Poaceae; genus Hordeum; species Hordeum marinum. Next base: position 203,136,162 of record CM039673.1, read on the forward strand.
AAATTATGAAAATAATCTTTAAAAATAATATTTGGTGGTTTTGGGAAGTCATACATATAGTAGGTTTGAAATAAAGCCTTTGGTAAAGAAGGGTCCACCTAGTTTGAGGACTTGGAGTGCAAACCTCATTTCAAGGTTTTTTGGAAACTTAATTTAAATAAATCATTTTTAGTTAAAACAAAATTTGATAAAAATAGTTTTGGGCACTATTCTCATGGCATGATCATTAGGCAAGAGGTTTGGAACAAGGAAGATGAATATGAAGTGGAATAGAATCTAGGAGTGCCATAACACAATCATCAAGCAAGCAAACAACATGGCAAACAAGCACAATTACTTTGAAAAAGTTTTAGTTGATTCCAAATTTTATAAACCCAAACATGACAAGGTGCTACAAACACAAGGTGTGACAGAACTTCCCCCTTACAAGAATCTCGTCGCGGAGATTCCTAGGCTAAGCGTTAAAAAGATACGGGAACTCTGATCTAAGATAATCTTCATGCTCCCAAGTTGCTTCTGCTTCAGTGTGTTGCTCCACTGGACCTTGAAGTACTTGATGGTGCAGCTTCGGGTGCAACACTCGGCTTCATCCAAAATGCAGACTGGCCTCTCATGATAAGTGAGATCTGGCTAAAGATCGATGGCTTGATGGTCGATGTCCTTGTAGAGGTCGGGGCGATTGGGAACTTGCAGACTCTTCCTGAGTTGAGACACATGGAAGACATTGTGCACATCTTATAGTTCGGGAGGTAGTTCCAGCTAGTAGGCAACTTCTCCACGTGTAGCGGTGATCTTGAAGGGGCCGATGTATCTTGGTGCGATCTTTCCTTTGACGTGGAAGTGCTTGGTTCCCTTGAGAGGCGTGACCCGGAGGTAGACATGGTCACCAACGCAGAAGTTCACTTCTCGGTGGTGAGAGTCGGCGTGGCTCTTCTGTCTTTATTTGGCGGCCTCCAGACATTCTCGTACGAGTTGAACTTGCTCTTCTGCTTCGCGGAGGATGTCTAGTCTGAAAACTAATCCTTCTCTGGTCTTTGACCAGTTGAGGGGAGTACGACACTTGCATCCATACAACACCTCAAATGGTGCCATCTGAAGACTCGACTGATAGTTGTTCTTGTATGAGAACTCGACAAATGGTAGGCAATCTTCCCACTTGGCTCCATATGCCAAAACACAAGCGCAGAGCATATCTTTGAGTATCTGATTTACTTGTTCCGTTTGTTCGCCGGTCTGGGGGTGGAAAGCAGTGTCGAAGGAGAGCTTGGTTCCCATAGCTTCTTGAAACATCTTCCAGAATCTTGAGGTGAACTGGGTGCCTTGATCTGACACAATCTCTTTTGGAACTCCGTGAAGGCTCATGATACGCTCGATGTAGAGGCTGGCTAACTTTTTACCGTCATAGGTGGTCTTGACGGGAATGAAATGGGCTACCTTGGTCAGGTGGTCGACAATGACCCAAATGGATTCATGTCCCTTGCTTGACCTTGGTAAACCGGTGATAAAATTAATCCCGACTTTATCCTACTTCCATTCAGGCACTTTGAGGGGCTGCAGTAGTCTAGTGGGTCGCTGATGCTCAGCCTTGACCCTCTAGCATATCTCACACTTAGCCACGAACATGCCTATCTCCCGTTTCATGCCATGCCACCAGAATCTTGCCTTGAGGTCTTGATACATCTTGGATCCTCTAGGATGGATGGAGTAGGGAGTGTCATGAGCTTCTTGCAAGATCAGGTTCTTGAGCTCCTCTTTGTTGGGTATGCATATGCGATTCCCGAACCACACAACTCCCTGTTCATCCTCCGAGAATTCTCGGGCCTTGCCTACCTTGATCTTCCTCTTGATGCCTTCAATGCTCTCGTGTCCCTTCTGGGCTTCCTTGATATCATCCATCAAGGTAGGCTTTGCTTTGAAGTTGGCAAGGAATCCTGGTGCAACCAGTTCCAGGCTGCAGCTCTCAAGCTCTTCATACAGGGTGGGTAGCCTTTCCTTAATCATAGCATTCAAGGAACAAGCCTTTCTGCTCAAGGCGTCTGCTACCAGATTGGCCTTTTTGGGGTGGTATTGAACACTGAGGTCGTAATCCTTGATCAATTCCAACCATCTTCGTTGCCTCATGTTCAACTCCCTTTGAGTGAAGATATACTTCAAACTCTTGTGGTCTGTGAATATCTCACATCGCTTCTCCAGAAGGTAATGTCGCCATGTCTTCAAGGCATGAACCATGGCTGGCAACTCGAGATCATGAGTTGCGTAGTTCTCTTCATGAGGATGTAGCTGTTTGGATAGATATGCTATGACTCTGCCTTCTTGCATTAGAACACCTCCAAGTCCGGTTCTTTATGCATCACAATAAATAACAAACTCCTTGTGAATATAAGGGGTGGCCAAAATATGGGCTGTGGTTAATCTCTTCTTGAGCTCCTGGAAGCTTTCCTCTCACTTAGCAGTCCATTCGAACTTCTTGTCCTTCTTAAAAAGCTGGGTCATGGGTCTGGCAATGCTTGAGAACCCTTACATGAACTTGCGTTAATATCTCGCGAGTACGAGGAAGCTCGTGACTTCCTTCACGGTGGTTGGGGTTTGCCATTCAGTCATGGCTTCAATCTTGGCAGGATCCACTGACAATCCTTCTACAGTCAACACATGACCCAAGAATCCAACTTCGTGCAGCCAAAATTCACACTTGCTGAACTTGGCATAAAGCTGGTGCTCTCGAAGCTTCTCTCGGACCAATCTCAAGTGTTCCTCATGTTCTTGTTTAGACTTGGAGAAGACGAGTATGTCATCAATGAAGACAACAACGAACTTGTCCAAGTACTCCATGAAGACCTTATTCATGAGGTACATGAAGTAGGCAGGGGCATTAGTTAACCCGAATGACATGCCATGTATTCATATAGGCCATACCGGGTTAGGAATGCCGTCTTCGGAATGTCTTGGGGTCTGATCTTCAGCTGATAGTACACAGACCTGAGGTCGATCTTGGAGAACACCTTGGCTCCATTCAACTGATCAAACAGGTCTTCAATCTTGGGGAGTGGGTACTTGTTCTTTATCGTGATCTCATTGAGAGAACGGTAATCGACACAAAGTCTGATAGTTTTGTCCCTCTTTGACACAAATAGAATAGGCGATCCCCAAGGAGAGGCACTAGGGCGAATAAATCCTTTTCTGAGCTACTCTGCTAATTGCTTCTTCAACTCAGCGAACTCTTCAGATCCCATCCTATAGGCCTTCTTATAGATGGGCCTTGATCCGGGCATAAGCTCAATGATGAACTCAATGTCGCGGTCAGGAGGCATTCCGGGCAGCTCATCAGGAAACACATCCCGGTACTCACATACCACCGGCACTTGATCCAACTCAACTCCCGATAGGCAGTTAACCCGAGGGGCTTGAGTGGAGGTAGGGTTGGGAACAAACTTGACTTCCACTCCTTGGCTATTTGTCATGGTGACAATCCTTTTGACACATTCCAGCATGCCTTGGTGCTTGGTTAACCAATCCATGCCTAGGATCACATCCAAGCCTTCTGACTTCAGGATGAGAAGGTCGGCTAAGAAGTCTACCCTATTGATGTTAATCTCAACTCCCTTACAACCTATCCCAGACTTCAAAACTGATCTCGGGGTTTGTATCAACATACGACTACCCAGGAGTGTAGGCTTCATGCCACTCTCTAGTGCAAACTTTTGGGTGACAAAAGAATGCGAAGCTCCACAATCAAAAAATACTGTTGCTGGGGTTGAGTTGATGAGGAACGTACCCAGTATGACGTCCGGGTCTTCCTGGGCTTCCTCAGTGGTGACGTGATTCACACGACCCTTGCCATTGTTGGGCTGGTTGCGGGGAGCGGGGTTCCTTGGTGGTGCTCCACGGACTTGACCTTGAGCTGGCGCATTGGGGCGCGGTGCATCTGGCTTCTTGTTGGGACACAGCCTAGAGATGTGTCCTGGCTGACCACATCCAAAGCAAGCGACTTGTCCAGGGTTGTTATTGAAGTTTCTGCCACCATTGTTGTTATTAGGGTTGTTGTTGTAGGCTGGCCTGGGATTGGCGTACTGCTGAGGCTCGTAGCTTGGACGAGGTGCAGGAGGTCTAGCCTTGTGCGGCTGATAGGTTGGCTTGGCTGGGGCTGGCTGCCAGGGGCGAGGCTTCTGGTTGCTTGAGCTTCCCTTGCTGATCATCTTGGGCTTGTGAGTGTCGTCGATGGCATGACGCTTATCTTCTAGCATGACGGCCTTGTTCACCAGGTCAAAGAAGGTACGGCAGTCACAGATGATGAGTTGATACTGCAGGACCTATTGGAGTCCTTCCATAAAGTGCTCCTTCTTGGCAGCCTCCGTGCTAAGATCTTTAGGTGCATACCTTGACAACAGGTTGAACTTCTGTAGGTACTCCTTGACAGAGCCACTTCCTTGCTTTAGCGCTTGGAATTCTCTCTTCTTGATAGCCATGATCCCAGAAGGAATATGGGCAGTGTAGAATCCTTCCTTGAAGTCATTCCACATGATCACACGTTCTCCTTGCATGACCTTGAATCCATCCCACCAGGCTCGGCGGTACCTCCGAGGCAGTGAGAGGCATAAAGCACCCTCTCACAATCCTCATTCAGTTGACCAATGCAAGGAGGTCCTCGATGGTGCGGATCCAGTCATCAACATCCAGTGGTCCAACAGTCTCGGTGAAGGTTAGGGGCGTGTTCCTCATGAACTCAGACAGCGTGGAGCGGCAATTGCCGTTCTTGCCTTGCTGCTGGTTGTTCACAAGGGCATGAGCCATCTGCTGGATAGTAGCATTGTTTGCTTGGCACTCCTCCTAAAGAACTTGGAGAAACTGAGCTATGGCCATGTTCTCCGGTGGAGGTGGTGGCGGGGGGATGTCACCTTGTGGCTGCTCCTGGTGTCCTCCAGCGTGAGCAGCCCCACCAGCTCCCTGTTGCTGGCTCGAGTTGCCGGCTTCAGGGTTGGTGCAGGAGCTGTTGCGGGTAGCAGTCACCATCCTATTTGGAGCAGCCAAGTCAAACAACTGGGATTGACAAGAGGATAAGAAATAACGGAAAAGCGCACCTAAGGGGGTCGGTCAAGTGCAAGTGCGTTGAAACAAAGGTCAAAAGATGAACAACATATATTAAGATAGACGATGGAGTCACTTACATGTTGCCTAAGGCAAAAGCACGACTTGCATCAGAACAAAAACAACAAAACAAACAACAAGCACACATGGTTTCATATGAACCATTACACAAACTCGACTTCACATGAGGGAGACATGACTGATCCTACCCTAGAGGTTCTCGGACTCAGGTGGTGGAGTGCTCGGTCTCATAGTCACGCTCCTCTGGGTCTTCCTCCTGTTCATCATCTGAACGGGCATCGTTCCCGGTCAAAGGGGTCAGGGAACGAGGAGGTCCATCCCGACGACGCTTTGCAGGCGGGTCGGTGAAGATCTCACGGTACTCTTTCGCACTCATGCAACGACTACGCGTAGGCACATCACTAGCTGGGGGTACTCCTCCTAGATAAGCGACAACTGGTCATTCCTCAGGGGCTCCATCCTTCTTGATCTTGGTTGTCTTTGTCTTGGCTTGCCGAAGTAGTTCTCGGGTGTGGTGAAGTTCCTCGCGGAGCTTCACGGACTCCTTCATGAAGTTGTGAACCAGACTATCGGCAGAGAGGCTGAAATAGGTCTAGAACCTAAGTGGTGTGCCATCTTCCTTGGTCGGAATCGGCGTCCAACTCTCTCCAAAGTCATCCTTCCTGAAGGGAAGGTAGCGAGTAGCTGGCTCATCAGCCATCTCTGGAATGATATCTCGAAGGTGTAGGAGTGCCTTGCGTGCAACTGTCTCGACGGCAAACATTATGGTCTCCATCCCTGGTCCTTTGAAGAACCAACTGGCCGGGGAGTCATTTGCCTTCACGACCACATCTACGTGGTACTCCTTCATGATGGCATCGACCCAGTGCTCATGGTAGAGGAAAATGGGTGGTTGGCAAAACTAGCACTTCTCCAGGCTATCCCCAAGGAGTAAGGGAAAGCCGGATGTCAGGAATGCTTTGGGTACAACAGCCATCTACAAAGGTTTTGAGAGGAGGAGAGTTAGCAAAGTGTTGTGTGAAGTAATGGATAGGTAAATAGTGTAGAATTCCTAAGTTCCAATGCTAGGTGTAGTTTTGAAACAACTTTTATCCTGTCTAATTTCCATGCTAACTAAGGGCTTCCTCAGTCAGGATGGCTCTGATACCAGCTCCGTGGGGACCCCGACTCATAAGTCGTGATCACCGAATGCACCTGTACAGTGATCCCAAAGATCAATGCTCACTGAACACACAGAAGCTGAATAACAAGAGTCTTACATCCATACTTAACGTCTTACATAAATAAAGACCATGAAGGTCAAGTCTTATATAGACAGGGCCACATGGGCCAAACACTTAAACTAGAACAAGCAGTGGAAATCTTGGTCGAAGGCATGAACCCATGCCATCTACCTTAACCTACACGCATTCTGACTGGGAAGCATCCTAAATTGCATGTTCGTATCCAATGAACTCTTCAACATACTCCTATTATTCCATGCCTGGCCCATTAAATAACCAGTGGCAAGACAATGAATACTTTGAATGTACTCGCAAGCAGCCCAAGTTGTGGAACAAGGTAATAATGATGCATGGTATAGCACAAAGTAGATAACTTTGCGGAAAGCTAATTTTGAATGCAAATGTCATGATGAAGTAACTCGTAACATGCATCAACAATAAGCAAGTATCCATATGGTCAAGATACCGATATCATCATAAGAATTGGTAGAACATCTCATGTTCACTCATCATGCTAAGTCATCGGACTTAGTCCAATCCTCACGCTAAGTCATCAGACTTAGCTCATGTGATCTCTTGTCACCATCACATCCATACTCACACCAAATTTCATGAAAACATCCGGACATAGTCTAAGAAGGACCTCCAACTGTCCATGACCGCGGACGCGGCTATTCGAATAGTTTTACACTTTGCAAAGGTTGCACACTTTACCCACAAGACTCGGGGAACTTCTGTGTCATCCACGACTCGCGGTATGTAACATACCCAAGGTAAGCACCCGAACAATGCCTTTCCCCTAGCGATACTAAACAAAGAGTCCACTCGATTGGTACCCAGCCCTCATGATGTACATCACACGAGCCTCGCTCTAATCGTACCATCCATGAGGGGACCAACGGTGTGCCCGGTGCCTGTGAAGACAACGCATGATCGTACATACCGATACGACCCCGTATCGAGAGTGACCACGCCACTCCCGTCACTAGTAATGTGGGCTCCTTGCCAGTACCCACCAAGGTAATCAACAAAGTCCCGTCCCATAAGGGGTATCGTGGTTGCGCATGTAATGTTGGGATGGTCAGCAGACCTTAGAACTCCCCGTTTTCGAAAACACATACTCACTTGTTCCAGCACACCACTTCTTTCTCAAGTGGTCGCCCATCTCATCGATATCTCCCTCAGGCATTAGTGGCACCTGACGGGGTTTTCGAAAAGTCTTTGAAGTCATTTCTTTCCTCCCATTACTATGCATAAATCCCGATCCCACTTGCGTAGCATCTAGTAGCATAACCCTCATAAGGTGGTAGGGCCATGCACGATGCAAGTGTCAATGGAAAGGTACGGAGGCATCCCATTGAGAGGGGAACACCACATCACATAATCAATTTATGATGAAAGTAAACTGCTACATGACATGGTTTCTTATCACACTCAAAGGGCTGCTTGCCTGGCTCAACAAAGTCTCCGAGGTCTTCGGAGTCTTCGGGTCCAACTTCTTCGTCAACCATGCAATCTATCGTCGCAAAATAAAGCGATAAAAAATAAGCAATCACACAAAACAGAGCACTCAATCTACTACCAAAAATGTTAATCTACTCTGATAAATACTAAATGTTATACTGAAAATATTCTCCTAGGGTTTTGGTGTGAAAAAGATTTTGAAATAAAATAAGAGAGGCAAAAAGGTGCCTATAGATAGGTTTTAAAATAAACCAGTACTGAAAATAGTTTCAAACATTTTTATAAATCGCACTAATAAATTCTACAGATTATTCCAAGAATTTTGGTGGAAGAAATATTATCATAGGATAAATATTTATTTCTGTGGGATTTTTGGAAGTTGCAGGAAAAATAAAAAAGGAAAAGGAAACGGGCACAGTGCCCTGGCTGGGGGAGGCCAGCAACTGGGCCGGCCTAGAGGCCAACCAGCCCAGGCGAACCGGTGCGCGCGCGCATTCGAACCTGACGGCTGGGCCCCGAAGGCTAGCGATAGAGAGAGGAGGGGGAGGGAGGTGAGGATGACAGGTAGGCCCCGCCTGTCATCTCCAACCTCATGATAGGGTGTCCGGCGTGCTCACCGGCGATGATGCAGGGCATGGCGATGGCAGACAAAGGCGGCGATGAGCTCAGCGTCGACCCGCTGTTCCCCTGGAGGTCGAAGGAGCACTTGGGGCGGACGGAGTCACCGGCGATGAGCTCTTGTGGCGGAGGGCGCTTCAGGAGGGGTCACCGGGGCCGCCCCATGCTGAAAAAAGGATGGGAGGAAGAGGGGAAAGCATCAGCGCGACGAGGGAGGACCAACGGGAGAGGAATGGGGGCTAGAGGGGCTTTGTACCCAGAGATCGATGATGAGGTTACCGCGGTAGTCCTCGGCCCGATTCCGAGCGCAGGAGCTACGGGAGGTCCTCGGAGCGCGTAGGGGGGCTACAGGGGAGAGGAGAGAGAGAGAGAGCAGAGGGGAGAGAGGAGTCCGGGAGGCCTTTTTATTGCGAGGGTACGATTTCAGTGACGAGCCGTGCGCCGGGGAGGACGTGGCCGAGGCCAGAGGGAGAGGGAGACTCACGGGGTTGCTCGGGTGCGTTCCTGGGGTTGGTCTACACCGAGCGGAAGCAATGGGAGAGAGAGAGGAGTACGCGCATGTGACTCCCGGGGTTGGCCGAGCCGGGCGGCGCTCGACACGCGCGGGACGAGGGAGAAGGTGGAGGAGGAGAGAGGAGGGGGACGACCAGGCGGCGTGTTGTGGACGCTGAGGGGGGCAGAGGGGACACGTTGGGGCAGCCCGAGGTGGGGGGGCAGCCCTTGGGCCGCGGATAAAGTGCGGGTGGACACTATAGCACGCTCCAGAGCGCGAGCCTTGCATGCCAGGGCATGCCCTTGGCATTTCCTGCGTGGCCACCTGTGCCAAGTGGATCTAGGGGGGCTAAACAAAGTGGAATAGGCCTTGGATGCTGTGGGACGCCTTAGGAGAGAAGGAAGGCTGGGAGAAAGGGAGAAAAACTACTGTCAAGAGGGGTAAAACGAGGGTTTTACCCCTCTTACTCATGGAGTCTTGGCCAGGAAGAATTACTGGAGGTAGCCAGTAACCCAGAGGGGTTGTGGTAAGAAGCTGGGGGCAAGGGTAAAAGGGAAAGAGGTAAAAATGTTGGTCTTACCATTTCACCAGAAGGTGTTTGATGGTGTTTTGGGAAAGAAGATTCTAGCAATTTACCGAGATACTTACCAGGGTCTAGGGTTAGGTAGAAATGAAAGTTTTCACCAAGTTTGAGCCCAAGGGGAGAAAGTTAACAATGGAAATTCAATGAACCCTAGAAATTAGCAGAATCAGATTTCTGCAGACCCAATGATGCTAGGCTTTTACCCTTGATGCACCACTTAGTGTATCATCACTATTTGGCCATTAGAGCATGCCCACAATGTTTGAGGACAAGGGGAGACATTTCATAATGTAAAGTTGCTCAAATTCGATTCTCGACAGGAATGGTTCTGGGATGGTTTGATGAACCAAACCAACTTGGATTGAGATGAAACCTTGGAAGATCATCACCCATGATAGTGTTGACTTTCTAGAAGTTTCCTGGAATTTATTGAGAATATTTCTTATAGAAATATTCCAAATGTTTTATTTGAACAGAAAGGGTTTGGAGGGGTTTTTCCCATGATTTGATCATGCCCTTGTGTTGAAACTCTTGTATATGGAAAATATATGCCCACTGAGTTTCGCTAAATTTTCTGAAATATTTTCAAAGCATTTAAATGAATTTTCCCTAGGAAAAACCATTTCTGGCCTTAAGAAAAAGCCTTTAAATAAATTATGAAAATAATCTTGAAAAATAATATTTGGTGGTTTTGGGAAGTCATACATATAGTAGGTTTGAAATAAAGCCTTTGGGAAAGAAGGGTCCACCTGGTTTGAGGACTTGTAGTGCAAACCTCATTTCAGGGGGTTTTGGAGACCTAATTTAAATACATCATTTTTAGTTAAAACAAAATTTGATAAAAATAGTTTTGGGCACTATTCACATGGCATGATCATTAGGCAAGAGGTTTGGAATAAGGAAGATGAATATGAAGTGGAATAGAATCTAGGAGTGCCATAACACAATCATCAAGCAAGCAAACAACATGGAAAACATGCGCAATTACTTTGAAAAAGTTTTAGTTGGCTCCAAATTTTATAAACCCAAACATGACAAGGTGCTACACACATACAGTGTGACATAGAAGGAGCAAAGACGCATCAAGCATAGCAAGCAACTACCACATAAAACAAAAGCGCCCTACCAAAGTCTTGACGCCCCCACGGGGCAGGGTGGTTCATAATGTGTGAGGAGAGAAATATAAAACTTAGGAAGAGGAGGCATCATCTTCGTCACGGTTTCTGGGGAGGTCTGCGCTAAGATTGCCGCTCTCCTTAAAAGACGCAGCCTGAGCGAACCACCCAACCAAGGACTCCATGTACCCGCGCTCCTCGTCCCCAAGGGGGATCCAAAGCTCCGCAGGCACCAGCTACATCACGTGACAGAAGTTGAAGGCATGATCGTAGCGTTGTAGGTTGGAGAAGACGCGCGTCAGCACACAGCCCAGTACATCGCGGGGGCTCGACTCGATGTGTGCGTCCACCTTGGAGATGCCCGACTCCAGCGCATCCACCACCTTGAGGAAGAAGTCAAGGTAACCCCATCCCAGTGAACACGGGGCAGCTCTGGGGTGTCCCTAACGAAGCGGTGAAGCACGCCACCAGTTGATACGTCTCCAACGTATCTATAATTTTGATTGTTCCATGCTATTATATTATCTGTTTAGGATGTTTGTAATGCATTAATATGCTATTTTATATTATTTTTAGGACTAACCTATAAACCTAGAGCCTAGTGCAAGTTTTTGTTTTTTCCCTGTTTTTGAGTTTTACAGAAAAAGGAATATCAAATGGAGTCCAAACAGAATAAAACTTTCATGATGATTTTCTTGGACCAGAAGAAATATGGAAGATTTGGAGAGGAGATCAGAAGACCTGGCAGCAGACGACAAGCCTCCAAGGCACTCCCTAGGGTGGGCGCCCCCTGGCTTGTCGTCGCCTCGTGGCCCCCTTGCCTTGATTCCAAAGCCAAGTACCCCTATATATATAGAAACCTCCAGAAAGAAATGTAGATGGGGAGTTCTGCCGTCGCAAGCTTCTGTAGACATGAAAAACCAATCGGGAGCCTACTCCGGCACCCTGCTGGAGGGGGAAACCATCACCGGATGCCATTTTTAGCATCATGGCGGTCTCCATGATGAGGGGGAAGAGTTCACCCTCGGGGCTTAGGGTATGTACCAGTAGCTATGTGTTTGATCTCTCTCTCTCTCTCGTGTTCTTGAGATGGCACGATCTTCATGTACCGCGAGCTTTATTAATATAGATAAATCATATGGAGTGTTCCCTCTCTATCTTCTTGTGATGAATTGAGTTTTCCCTTTGAATTTTCTTATCGGATTGAGTCTTTAAGGATTTGAGAACACTTGATGTATGTCTTGAAATGGGATATCCGTGGTGACAATGGGATGTTCTATTGATCCACTTGATGTATGTTTTGGTGATCAGCTTGCGGGTTCTGTGACCTTGGGAATCTATGCATAGGGGTGGGCACATGTTTTCATCTTGACTCTCCGGTAGAAACTTTAGGGAACTCTTTGAAGTTCTTTGTGTTGGATTGAACATGATGAATCTTAAATTGTGTGATGCATATCGTATAATCATGCCCATGGGTACTCGTGGTGACATTGGAGTATCTAGGTGACATTAGGGTTTTGGTTGATGTGTATCTTAAGGTGTTATTTTAGTACGAACTCTAGGGCTGTTCGTGACACTTATAGGGATAACTCATAAGATTGATCGGAAAAGATAACTTTGAGGTTGTTTCGTACCCTACAATAATGTCTTCGTTTGTTCTCCGCTGTTTCTGACTTTGGAGTGAACTCTTTGTCAGTATTGTTGAGAGAACTTGCACTAGTGAAAGTATGAACCCTAGGCCTTGTTTTCAAGCATTGCAATACTGTTTTTGCTCACTTTTATTACTTGCTACCTTGCTGTTTTTATATTTTCATATTACAAAAACTTATATCTACAATCCATATTGCACTTGTATCACCATCTCTTCACCGAACTAGTGCACCTATACAATTTGCCATTGTATTGGGTGTGTTGGGGACACAAGAGATTTCTTGTATTTGATTGTTGGATTTTTTGAGAGAGACCATCTTCATCCTACACCTCCCACGGATTGATAAACCTTAGGTCATCCACTTGAGGAAAAATTGCTACTGTCCTACAAAACTCTATGCACGGAGGCCCAACAAAGTCTACAAGTATAAAGTTGCGTAGAAGACATCAAACTATTTTCTAGCGCCGTGGCCGAGGAGGTGAGTTCTTGAAGGTATATCTTTAGATCTTGCAATAAAATATTTTAGTTTTTGTTTTTCAGTAGTTTGGTTTTATAAAAGCAAACTATAAAAAATGGAGTTTAGGTTGCATCAATTTTTTCGTCTCTTTAATGTCTTTCGTGAAAATGATGGTTCAGAAAATTGTGCTGAATTGGTAGAGGAAGAATTTATGAAAATACTTGATTAGAATTACTTGAATGATGGGAATGATAGAAATATTTTTAGTGTGAATTCCCTGAATATCCATGATGCTAATGATATGCAAAGGCACAAGCTTGGGGATCCTATGTTTAATGAATATGATATTTTTAGTCCCCCCAAGTTTTGATGAGCAAAATTATTATGATGATTGCATGCCTCCTACCTATGATGATTATGATGATGACATGTATGATATAAAGAGTGATAGTAACCATGAAACTTGTTATCATGATTTTAATATTCAACGTGATTATGTCTATCAAGTACCTCATAATTTTTTTTTGATTTTGCTCCCACTATTATGAATGAGAAGAAATTTGCTTATTTGGAGAGTGATAAAAATTCTATGCTTGTGCATCATGAAAAGAATGTTGTATGTGATAGTTATATTGTTGAATTCCTTCTTTATGCTACTGAAAATTATTATGATGGAGGAACTTATGCTTGTAGGAATTACAATAATATCAAGTTTCGTCTTTATGTGTTCAAATTTTCGAAGATATTCTTGTTTTGCCTTCCTATGCAAGTTGATTCTTGTTCTCATGAATTGTTTGATCACAAAATCCCTATGCATATGAAGTGGGTTAGAATTAAATGTGATTTTCATGTGATTCATGATGCTCTTTTGCATGTCTCAAATACTATTTCCTATACGAGCATAATTGAAATCATTATGCCTAGCTAGGGGCATTAAACAATAGGGCTTGTTGGGAGGCAACCCAAATTTATTTTATTTTTTTGTTTTGTTTCTGTTCTTGAATAAATTAAGAATTATTACCTATGTAGTAATTTTGTTTTAGTATTTTAGTTAGTGTTTGTGCCAAGTAAGACCTTTGGGATGGTTCTAGAGTGATAGTTGATTTGATCTTGCTGAAAAACAAAAACTTTGACGCCTAGTCCAGGAATTTTATAAATTCAAAGAAGCGTCGATTGGATATGAATTTCTTACACAAGATTGATCTAAAATTTCCCAGATTGTCCTAATTTTTCAGAATCTTTAGAGTTACAAAAGTATTTGAAGTTTCCAGATTGCCACAGACTGTTCTGTTTTAGACAGATTCGGTTTTGTATGTGTTGTTTGCTTATTTTGATGAAACTATGGGTAGTATCGAGGGGTATAAACCATGGATAAGTTGGAATACAGTATATATGACACCAATATAAATAAATAATGAGTTCATAACAGTACCTAAAGTGGTGATTTTATTTTCTTATACTAACGGATCTCATGAGTTTTCTGTTGAGTTTTGTGTTCTGAAGTTTTCAAGTTTTGGGTAAAGATTTGATGGACTATGGAATAAGGAGTGGCAAGAGCCTAAGATTGGGGATGCCCAAGGCACCCCAAGGTAATATTCAAGGACAACCAAGAGCCTAAGCTTGGGGATGTCTCGGATTGCGTGGAGCGCCTTGTATTATATGAGTCTTCGCTTTTTAGTTTTCCATAATCATCCTTGTTGTACACACTTTTCGAGAGGGACACGTATGAATCTTGAATTTATTAGAATATTCTATGTGTTTCACTTATATCTTTTGAGCTAGGCAATATGCTCTAGTGCTTCACTTATATCTTTTTAGAGCATGACGGTGGCTTTATTTTATAGAAATTATTGAACTCTCTTGCTTCACTTATATTATTTTGAGAGTCTATAAAAATCATGGTGATTTGTTTAGGTTATGAATTTAGTCCTAATATTATGGCCATCCAAGAGAGATATAATGAAGACTTTCATATAAAAGTGCATTCAATACTATGAGAAGTTGCATTCCTTATGATTTTTTGAGATATAAAGATTGTAATATTAGAGACATGCTAGTGAGTAATTGTGGATTGGTAGAAATACTTTGTTAAAGTTTTTGATTCCCGTAGCATGCACGTATGGTGAACCGTTATGTGACGAAGTCGGAGCATGATTTATTTATTGATTGCCCTCCTTTGTGTGGAGGTCGGGGTTGCGCGATGGTTAACTCCTACCAACCCTTCCCATAGGAGCATGCATGTAGTACTTTGTTTTGATAACTAATATACTTTTGCAATAAGTATGTGATTTGTTTATGACTAATGTTGAGTCCATGGATTAGACGCACTCTGACCCTTCCACCCTTGCTAGCCTCTCTAGTATCGCGCAACATTCCCCAGTACATTAAACCCACCATATACCTTCCTCAAAACAACCAACATACCTACATATTATGTCATTTCCATAGTCATTCCGAGAAATATTTCCATGTAACTTCCACCGTTCTGTTTATGACACGCATCATCATTGTCATATTTGTTGACAACGTATTTGTTGCAAAGACATCGTTCATATTTTTTATACATGTCACTCTTGAGTCATTGCACATCATGGTACACCGCCGGAGGCATTCATATAGAGTGATATTTTTTTCTAAGTATCGAGTTGTAATTCTTGAGTTGTAAGTAAATAAAAGTGTGATCATCATCATTATTAGAGCATTGTCGCATGTGAGGAAAGGATGATGTAAGCTATGATTCCCTCACAAGTTGGGATGAGATTCCAGACTTTATGAAAAAAGAGGCCAGCAAAGCCCAAATAAAAAAAGAGGCCTTAGATGCCCACCAAAAAAATGAGAGAAAAGAGAGAAGGGACATTGCTACTATCTTTTTCCACACTTGTGCTTCAAAGTAGCACCATGATCTTCATGATAGAGAGTCTCCTATTTTGTCACTTTCATATACTAGTGGGAAATTTTATTTATATAACTTGGCTTGTATATTCCAATGATGGGTTTCCTCAAATTGCTCTAGGTCTTTGAGCACGCAAGTTGGAAGCACCCCCACTTTGTTTCCTCCTGAGCTTTCATACACTTATAGCTCTAGTGCACCCATTGCATGGAAATCCCTACTCACTCACATTGATATCTATTAATGGGCATCTCCATAGCCCGTTCATACACTCGTCTTTGGACTTTACAAAAAAAGGCCAAAGAAGCCCACCAAAAAATGACAAAAAAGAGAGAAGGGGCAATGCTACTATTCCTTTTTCCACACTTGTGCTTGAAAGTAGCACCATCATCTTCATGATAGAGAGTCTCCTATATTTACACTTTCATATACTAGTGGGAATTTTTCATTATAGAACTTGGCTTGTATATTCCAATGATGGGCTTCCTCAAATTGCCCTAGGTCTTTGTGAGCAAGCGAGTTGGATGCACACCCACTTAGTTTCTTTTTTGAGATTTCATACACTTATAGCTCTAGTGCATCCATCGCATGGCCATCCCTACTCACGCACATTGATATCTATTGATGGGAATCTCCATAGCTCGTTGATACGCCTAGTTTGTGTGAGACTATCTCCTTCTTTTGTATTCTCCACAACCACCATATTCTATTCCACCTATAGTGCTATGTCCATGGCTCACGCTCATGTATTGCGTAAGAGTTGAAAAAGTTTGAAAATACTAAAGCGAAACAATTGCTTGGCTAAAACTGGTGTTGTGCATGATTTAATACTTTGTGTGATGAACATGGAGCATAGCCAGACTATATGATTTTGTAGGGGTAGCTTTCTTTGGCCATGTTATATTGAGACGACACGATTGCTTTATTAGTACGTTTGAACTATTATCGTTTTTATGTCAACATTAAACTTTTGTTTTGAATCTTATGGACCTGAATATTCATGCCACAATAAAGAAAATTACACGAATAAATATGTTAGGTAGCATTCCACATCAAAAATTCTGTTTTTATCATTTACCTACTCGAGGACAAGCAGGAATTAAGCTCAGGGATACTTGATACATCTCCAACGTATCTATAATTTTTGATTGTTCCATGCTATTATATTATCTGTTTTGGATGTTTTATATGCATTAATATGCTTTTTTATATTATTTTTGGGACTAACCTATTAATTTAGAGCCTAGTGTCACTTCCTATTTTTTTCCCTGTTTCTAAGTTTTACAGAAAAGGAATATCAAACGGAGTCCAAGCGAAATAAAACTTTCATGATTATTTTTATTGGACCAGAAGACATCTAGAAGATCTAGAGGTGAGGTCAGAAGACCTGGCAGCAGACGACAAGCCGCCAAGGCGCTCCCTAGGGGGGTGGGGCGCCCCCCTCACTTGTCATCGCCTCGTGGCCCCCCTTGACTTGATTCCAATGCCAAGTACCCCTGTATATCCAGAAACCTCCAGAAATGAACCTAGATGGGGAGTTCCGTCACCGCAAGCTTCTGTAGCCATGAAAAAATAATCGGGAACCTGTTCTGGCACCCTGCCGGAGTGGGAAACCATCACCGGAGGCCATCTTCATCATCCCGACAACATCCATGACAAGGAGGGAGTAGTTCACCCTCGGGGCTGAGGCTATGTTCCAGTAGCTATGTGTTTGATCTCTCTCTCTCTCTCGTGTTCTTGAGATGGCACGATCTTGATGTATCGCGAGCTTTATTAATCCAGATAAATCATATGGAGTTTTCCCCTCTCTATCTTCTTGTGATAAATTGAGTTTTCACTTTGAAGTTTTCTTATCGGATTGAGTCTTTAAGGATTTCAGAACACTTGATGTATGTCTTGCGATGGGATAACCGTGGTGACAATGGGATGTTCTATTGATCCACTTGATGTATGTTCCGTGACCTTGGGAATCTATGCGTAGGGGTTGGCACATGTTTTTGTCTTGACTCTCAAGTAGAAACTTTGGTCACTCTTTGAAGTTCTTTGTGTTGGATTGAACATGATGAATCTGAAATTGTGTGATGCATATCGTATAATCAAGCCCATGTACCCCCATTCCTAGAACGCCGACAGTAGCCCTAGGGCCCAAGGCATGCTCGCGCTGGCTCGCAGGCGAATCCTGGAGAGCGGACCCCAAACACCTGCGGGCCAGGCCTAACGCACATCGTGCGGCTAATGTCTGGTGTCTTTCGTCTCTTCGGCCTCCGCTCGAATCGGCAAGAGCCTGACTTATAGCGTGGGGCCATTACTGCTTCCCTTGCTTGGGCACCTGCTCTTGCTTTCTAGGTCTCCAGCTCTAGCAAGTGTCTCTACAAATCCAACGCTGCTCCATCCTTTTCCTTGCCGTCCTCGTTCCGCGAGCTGCTCCATGGCGCCCACCAGCAAGCAGAAGCCAAAGGCGCAGGGCTCTGCCTCCGCCACCATCTCGCCGGTGCTCTCGGGGTCCACCATCACCAAGGACGAGGACCTCCGCCCCGTGCTCCCTTGGACGGCAGTCGGGTCCAACGAACAGGGGCGGACCTTGATATGGGGTGGTTCTTCTACGAGGCGGCCTCCATCCGAAATGGCTTACCCGTTCTTCCTCCGTAGCATCTTCGCCGGGCTCGTCCTGCCCTTTTCCGCGTTCTTCACCGCCACCCTCGACCACTATGGTATCCAGGCCCTTCACCTCCAACCCAACTCCGTCTTGCTCCTATTCGTCTTCGCTTTCTACTGCGAGGCCTTCGTGGGCGTGCGGCCCTCGGTGGCCCTCTTCCCCCATTTCTTCAGCCTGCATTTGCACGACGGCGCTCAGCAGTCGGCATGCATCTCCTTTGTCGCGTTCCATAGTGTTAATATGCTCTTGAAGGCCGGGAAGAAGGTAGAGAACTTCAGGCACCGCTGGGTCTTCATGGATATCAAGGGCACCAACTCTCGGTTGGATCTATCAGAGGGGCTGCCGGAGAAGATCCCTGCATGGAGCTCTGTGAAGTTTTGTGACCCCTAGGTTGGGCCCGTCCTGGAGCACTTCTCCCACGATATCAGCGCCAGGAAGCTGACCGGGGGGATGATAGTGAAGGACTTCCTATCGCAACGCTTGGTGCCCCTTAAGGCCCACTCTAGGCCCCTCTGGGACTACCAAGGCAATGGCGACAATCTTAGGCTTCGGTCCACGGGCATCACCCCCGAGGAATTGAGCAGGGCTGTGGTGACCCTGCTCAATGGTGAACCTAGCGACCTCCTTGAGGTCTACGCCCTGTTGTACTGTCGTGACGATACGGCCGATCTGGTTGATGTGATGCCTGCCTTATACGAATTGCGGCTTTCCCCTACAAAGAGCCTCTGTTCCCCGGTGATGGTGTCCTCCGGCGACACTTCGGGCGGGGAGGACTCGGAGAAGGCCGCCGCCGCCGGCCCGGCTGGGGCGTCTCCGCCATCGCAGGGCATGCTCCTACGCAAGCTCAAGGACGATGATGACGTTGGTGGAGCTTC
The DNA here is from genome assembly GCA_022496015.1 of Hordeum marinum. Taxonomy (NCBI): domain Eukaryota; kingdom Viridiplantae; phylum Streptophyta; class Magnoliopsida; order Poales; family Poaceae; genus Hordeum; species Hordeum marinum. The sequence continues at coordinate 203,155,290 of CM039673.1, forward strand.
TGCTGTGGGTTCCTTCTGCACCGCGAAGGCTCCTAGAGGGCTTGGGCTAGCCCCTCGCGCCACACGATTCGCATGTGTATCAACTCCCCGGAAGCGCGGAGCGGAGTCTTCTCCAGTGTGCCCTGCCTCTACGGGCAAGGCTGTCGAATCGCTGGCCTCGCCCTTGCCCGGACCGCAACTCACAGGCGAGGTGGGCGAAACTGGGGCCATGACGATCCTTCCAACGACCGCCCCCATGAGAAGCACCCTTGCTTCCACGTGTGGTGATGTCCATGCCATGGAAGGCTTGGGCGCTTTCGCCATTGCCGGGGTGGAGAGGAAGAGGAAGTGGGTTGACGTTGAGGAGTAAGTGGTCCAGCTTGACTCGTCTCGCATTCCTTCGGCTTGTGCACTGATGCCCTTCTTTTGCCTGGTGACCAAGGATGCTGCTATGCCAAAGATGAGGAGGAAGAAAGCAGGCGTTAAGCCAAAAGTGGCCTCCGACACGCCACTAGGCCCCGCTGACACGTTGTCGCCTGTCACTAAGGGCGAGGGGGCTCATGAGGCTGTCTCCCTGGTCGTCATCATGGAGCCACCTGAGCCCCTAGTGCCTGGAGGTGTGGTCGCTCCTACCCTTGAGGGTGCGGCGGCGCCGATGACTGAGGGGCCAACCCCTGAGGGCCAGCCCGCAGGTGTGGCCGCTCCTGATTTTTCCGCATCTATGGTCGTTGAGCGTCCTCCGGAGCCTTCTGCTCCTGGCGTCATTGCCCCGTTGGGGTCGCCCCCTGTGATCACACAGGAGGCCCTTCCGGAGGGGCCCTTGATGCCTCCGGCGCATGGCCTCGATGTCCTGGACGGGGCCCTCAGTGCTCTGGATCAGGTATGTGGCATCTTCAAGGGTGTCAACAATCGCGCCATGAGTGGGCGCCTAGAGCTCCTCCCAGGATGGCTCCAGGCCGTCGCCTCCATTGCTATGGCTTGGGTTCAGGCTGAGGCTGTCGCGGCGAAGGATGAGAGGGAAACTACGGCGGCCGTGGCAACGCGCATGGAGGCGCTGATTGACGCAGCTTCTGCCGCCAAGCGTCGCGAAGAGGCAGAGGCTCGTATGGAGGCCCTTCGTGAGTAACAGGCCAAGCTTGCGAGGCAGCTTCACCAGCAAGAGGAGGACCTTGAGGCCCGCCAAGCCAAGCTTGCCGCCCAGGACTCTGACCTGTCCTGGGTGGTGGTTTGCCATGACGCGGAGCGGGTGCGCCTGGATGCGGAGAGGAAGGAACTTGCTTTAGAGAAGGCCCTTCTTGATGCCAGGGAGAAAGCTCTCGCTGCGACTGAGGAGAAAAAGGCCGTGGGTCTGAGTGCCTTCCCTGCCGTCGAGCTCAAGCTTTGACGAGCGCTCCATGCCCTTTGCCGGGACAGGTTCGCGGAGCCCTTGGCGGCTCTAGAGAACGGCTTTGCAGCGCTTGCCTTGAAGCTTGTCGAGGCACTTGAGGGCATCGTCATCAAGGTGGAGGGGGTTCTGGAGAGTAAGTGTCGCGATCTCTTTTCAATGGCCGTGACATGCATCATCAACCATCTTCATCATTGCGAGACGGGGTTCAACTTCGCCTCCGTGATTTGCCCGGTCGCCCCTGAGGTCCGTGTCAGCGCTGCAGCGGTGGTGAGGGATGCCGTGGAGAGGCTGGTGAAGAGGTTCACCCCCATCCCGGTTTCTCTGCCTCCGGGTGCTGCAAGGGTCGATGGTGAGGAAGACGACGCAAGCGATGTCGACGATGAGCCCCCCGAAGACGTGACGAGCGGGGTCGGAGGTTCCTCCTGATTCCTCTCCCCTGCTCCTTTCCTGCAATACATATCGTGCCTCATGGAGGCGTTAAACTTGTTTGTGTTTGCGGAGACTTTTAACGTTTGTAATAACTATTCAACTGTGTGGTTGCTATCTTTGCCTTGTTTCCTTCTTGCTTGGTGTGATGCTCGACATCAGCAGGGCCAGGCCCGTGCATACCTTAGCCATTGTTGGGCTGATCGGAAACCAAGGACGGTCCAAGGTGTGAGGGGCTATGGGTCCAGTTAGGCTCCTAAGTCGCGATGCTCAGGAGTTCCCCTTAACGTACGAGCGTCCCTCATGAAGGGAACATGGCAGAGATTGGGTTAACTTTGAACTTTTTAACACCTTTAACACTCCGCGTCGGCAGGGCCCGGCCCACGCATACCTCTATCGCCGTTGGGCCAACCAAAAACCAAGGACGGTCCAAGGGGTGAGGGGCTACGGGTCCAGTTAGGCTCCTAAGTCTCGATGCTCGGGAGTCCCCCTTGATGTTTGAGCCCTGACGTCCTCCTTAAGGGGTTTTGAGCAGTTTTTTGAGCGCTTCGAGCTCTACATCGGCAGGGCCCGACCCGCGCATACCTCAACAGCCGTTGGGCCGACCGGAAACCAAGGAAGGTCAAAGGAGTGAGGGGCTACTGGTCTAGTTAGGCTCCTGAGTCGCGATGCTCAGGAGTCCCGCTTGACGTACGAGCGCTCCCATACCTTCCACGCCAGTTTTTCTAGGGGTGGGCGCATGAAGACTAGGTTTGGCGGACCTGGGGAGATGGCGAGTACTAGGCCCGGACCGGTAGTAGCCCCCATGCAGCCCCTCACACGTACATCCCATTGCAGCCATTGGGGGGGCCTAAGTTGTTTATCCCCCTGCGCCGGGCGTGGGGCTTCCATGTTGTGTGGGCATAGTCATTGGAGGACCGTGTCATCTGCCAGCACGGAGTTGTGGCTTCCACCTTACGTGGGCATAGTCATTGGTGGACCGTGCTGACCGCCAGCACAGGGCTATGGCTTCCACCTTGCGTGGGCATAGTCATTGGTGGACCATGTTGATTTCTCCACCAGCTCTAGGCTACGGCTGCCACATTGCGTGGGATGGGACCCCTCCGCGTCCTCGGGGGGCCCTGGGCATGTACAACCCATAAAGTTTGTGCGCGTGGCTGGAACGGTAGAACTGGGAGGTGTATCTGGGAGCTCACGAGGGCGCTTTGGCCTCGCAATGTCCATAGATCTAAGACAGTTTGCACCTAGGTCTTCTCGTAGATGGGGCCGTCTGAGGCCCTGCTGACTTCTTCTTCTTGAGTGAGGTAGTTTGGGAGCCCTCTTGGCACTCTACGTCCTCATGTCCCGGTCCCACACATTTCCCCACCACCGTTAAGTATGACCGGAAACCAGGACACACTTCATAGGGCGAGGCCCCGACACTTCTGATGTCAACCGGAAACCAAGGACGACATTAGGAGGCCGAGTGGCATTATGACCAGTAAGGCTCGCGAGGAGCCCCCTTTGATGCTCAAGTGGCTCTACGTCTGGAGGTCCCAGTCCCGCACATTTCCCCACCACCGTTAGGTATGACCAGAAACCAAGGACGCACTTCACGGGGCGAGGCCCCGACACCCCTGACGCCAACCGGAAACCAAGGATGACGTTAGGAGGCCGAGTGGCTTTATAACCTGTAAGGCTCCTGAGGCGCGATGCTTAGGAGCCCCATTTGACGCTCGAGTGACCCCCATTCCACCCTGTTTGTTGCCGCCTCAGGAGGCCTTGTGGCCTCCCGAGACTCCGCGCTGAGACACCGTACCACGGCCAAAGCCCCTAGCCAAGGTCACCTGCCCAAGGGTGCAAGTCCCTGAGGCGACAGGGCTTTGCTCCCCCGTTGCGGGGCGCCCCGAAAAGGGCCGTAGCGCACAAACCCTTGTGAAACTCTAACTCAGAGAAGGTGGTGTGGTGCATTTATGCTAGCAAGGGGCCATGCAAGCAAGGCAGAACGTTAGAAACATGTCGGATGCATAAGAAACTATTAAAATACGCATGAGGAAGGTAATTGCAGGGGGATCCCCTGACCTCTTGAGGATAATGCGGCATGGTGGGTGCCCTCAACTGGAGCAAGACCAAAAAATTACCTGTCAACAACCAACAAAAAATGTTCACCTGGCGGCCAAGCTGCTCAAGAGCCGAAGCTGCCGTCATAGCTTGATCTCCCGCCTCCACGAGCGCGACCTTCATGGGTCCGTCGTCTCCTGAGGCCAGAAACCTTCGCTCGGTCCAGACATCTCCTCCAACTCCTCACCACGCCTCGACAGGAAAGACATAAGTACATCCTGGTGAAGGCATTTGAATGTTACGCCTGCGTTCGCCAGTCCGAAGGGCATGCAGACGTAGGCGTTAGGGTTGACCCATCCAAGATCAGCTCATTGAAAGCACATTTGCTCCCTTGGTGGTTTTGGTAATTTATAAGAACATATATGTCATTGAACTAATGCCTTCATCAAGTATGTTTCAGGAAAAGTTCAATGATGGGTTGGCAAAGAGATTGTGGCATACCCCAAGATGCAAGGAAATGGATTGGCAAAGCTTCAAGCAAGAGCACTCTACATTTTATATTTGTGTGAAATCACTTTGAGTCCATAGGAAAGCCAATACCATTAAAAGGGGGTAAAGTTTTGTTGGTGAACAAAATGCTCATATGTGCACAAGTGATAGTCACCAAAGAAACCCACAAACTCTCCCATCAAAGTTTGTCCTAAGCCAAACACTCAAAATCGGTGCAACCAACATTTCCATCCCGGTGCCACCAATTACAAACCCTAGACAGACTCAGCCAAACCCTAACCCTTCGGTATAGCCGATATTTCATTCGGTGCCACTGAGTTGGGCTGCCAACTTTCTGTTATGCAAGTTCACAGTTTCGATCGCTCCGAGATTGTTGAATCGGCGTCACCGGGATTGGGCATTCTAACCGTTGGTCACCTTATCGGTGCAACCGAGATTCCTATATCGGTCCCTCCGAGATTCAAAAGTTGCCACCTTTTGGTCACTTCGGTACTACCGAGATTAACACATCGGTATCACCGAGTTGGTCATTTTGTGTGTAACGGTTGGATTTTTGGGGATGCCTATATATACCCCTTCACCACCACCTACTCGAAAGAGAAGCACCCAGAACCATTCCATACCTATCCTATCTGTTTTCTGAGAGACAACCACCTACCCTTGTGTCGAGGTCAAGATGTTCCACTCCAACCATGTGGATCTTGATTTCTAGCCTTCCCAAGTTGCTTTCCACCAATACCATCTCTTCTACCAAGCCATATCTGTGAGAGAGTGATTGTGTGTTGAGGAGTCTATCATCTTGAAGCACAAGAGCAAGGAGTTCATCGACATTACCGAGCCTATTACCTTTTGGAGGGTGGCGCCTCCTAGATTGGTTAGGTGTTGCTTGGGAGCCTCCTACTTCGTGTTGTGGAGTGAACCAAGAAGTTTGTAAGGGCAAGGAGATCGCCTACTTCGTGAAGATCTACCCCGAGTAAGGCTAGTCCTCCGTGGACGTAGGCCGTCATGGTATAGTCAAGGTTGCTTCTTCGTAAAACCCTCCGTCGGTAGAGCCCTCCGTGGACTCTCACGACCGTAACCCTCCGTGGGTTGAAGACTCCATGAACGTGGATATACGATAGCACCGCCTATGAGAACCATGGGAAAAACCATCATGTCACCAATTGTGTTTGCTTTCCTTACCCTCTTTTTACTTACATGTGCAATGTCTTTAATTTCCGCTGCAATACTATTGGACATGCATGTGTAGGGTGTACTTGACATACTATGAATCCTAAAATCTGCCAAGAATTAAAATTGGGAAAAGGTAGATTTTGATGGCTCAAATTTTGCTAGTTGGAAGCACAAAATGAAAATGCATTTGCTTGGTCATAATCCTGCTGTTTGGGCTGTTGTTCGTGTTGGATTGCAAGGTGAATTCTTTGCGGAAGGAAATGAACCCGATCGTGAAGGGACTACGGATGAATTGAAGATGTTGCAACTCAATGCTCAAGCATGTGCCATTCTCTTCAACTGCCTATGCCCCGAAGAATTCAACAAAATCAGCCGTCTTGAACACGCAAAAGATATTTGGGATACTTTGGTTGATATGCACGAAGGAACAGAGTCCATGACAGAATCCAAGTTAGATGTTCTTCAAGGACTACTTGACAAGTTCAAGATGAAGGATGGTGAAGGAGTCCCTGAGATGTACTCTAGGCTAGCTCTCATCACCAATGAGATTGCCGGCTTGGGAAGCGAAGAAATGACAGACAAATTCATCATCAAGAAGATACTTCAAGCTTTGGATGATTGATATGATACCGTTTGCACATTGATCCAAATGATGCCCAACTACAAAGATCTCAAACCAACGGAAGTGATTGGTAGAATTACTGCTCATGAGATGACACTCAAAGATAAGGAAGAGCTTCACCACAAGTCTAGCGGTGCTTACAAAGCCACAAGTGATGCTCCCGCTACCTCAAGTGACAACTTTGTCACAAATGAAGAGGTAAGCCTTATGGTCAATAAATTCAACAAGTTCTACAAAAACAGAAGCAAAGATCGTAGCTCCAACTCAAGACATGAAGAGAAGCATTCGTCAAGTCTTGACCCAAACTGCTACAATTGTGGGAAGCCTGGACACTACTCCACTGAGTGCACGACTCCTTATAAACGAAGAGAAGAGTCACCGGGAAGACAAAGCTCAAGAGACAAGTCACCTCGAAGAGAGAGAAATAGTAAAGATGATCGTTATGAACGAAGACTCTCAAGGAGAAATAGGGATTCGGTGAAGAAGGAAAAATACACCAAGAGCTACTCAAGAAGGAAACATCAAGCTCATGTTGATGAATGGGTTTCTAGCTCCGACTCCGATAACCACTCCGAGAGAAGCTATCACTCCAACTCCGACTATAGTCAAGATGAAGGTGTTGCCGGAATTGATTTAGTAACGACGAACTCCTATGATCTATTTGATTCACCAAGTGAAGGGAGTGGAAGTTGCTTCATGGCTAAAGGCCCCAAGGTATCACACCCCGAGTATCTTGATTTCAGTAGTGATGAAGATGACTTGTTAACTAAAGATGACTTGCTATTTGACAAAACTAGTAATGATAGTCAAAATGAACTTGCTAGTACTCACTCTAGTGTAGACAAGTCATGTGATGATGATAAGTTGGAAATAGAATGACTAACTCAAGAACTAAAAACTCTTAAGTTAGCTCATGAGTCTACTCTAGAAGATCATAGAGAGCTTGTAAGAATACATGAGAAGCTACGCTTCGAGAAGCTCAATTTAGAGCAAGAGCATGAGTTCCTTAAAGCTATCAATGACGATCTTCGAAAGAAGACTTCCTCTTATCTAGCCAAACGACTTCTCTTATCTACATTCATGCCTCAAGTTAAGTCCAAGAAAGCTAGTAACAAAGGAAAGAAAGGTTCTTGAACTAGTAGCAATAAAAATTATAAATCAAATGATATTGCTTCTAGTAGTTCTCTTGATCCCACAAACTCTTCTCTTAGCCAAGTTACACTTGAGCAAGAAAATGAATTCTTTAAAGGGATTATACAGAAAGGTATCTACAAGAGTCTTGAAGGGTGCAAACAATTTGAGGAGATTGTACGCAAGCATGGAGGATACCGGAAGAATAGTGGTGTTGGCTACTTCAATGCTAATGGAGTTGAGTGGGAATAAGGTCAATACCCCAATCCCAAGTTTGTTCCTCAAAAGGAGGAGTATGAAAATACTCTCCCCAGGGGAACAAAAGCTCAAGATGACCTTCCACCACAAGACACCAAGCTCAAGGGCAAGAACAAGCTTCAAGAGGATGTTGACACATATGAAGATGAATACCATGCTTTGGTGAAGTGGGTTCCCAAGGCTACTACAATCTCAACTTCTACAAGTACTACTTAAACACCAAGGATCCCCATCAACTTGATGTGGATCCCCAAGAAGAAGAACTAGAGATTTCTTCAGGGGTGACTCCGCTAATAAAATTCACTCAAATTCACTATTGGCAAGGACTATTTGCAATCAACATCAACTCTATGCAATAGTTCAAGGAGTCACAGATTCCCTAGAAGGTAAGCAAGGGACAAGGTAATCAACAAATCGATGGACATCATCATATATTCTTTGCACTCCATGTCCACAGATACCCTTTTATTTGTCTCTTGTGTGTTGGGACTAACCCATGTAGGTGAGAAGAATAATGAAACAACAAGGATGCTCCCAACTCTTGGTGATCTTCATCAACTTTGAGCATCCATCACTACCTCACCACCAGGAAGTCTTCTTCGACAAAACCCAAGGTTAGTTTATCCCTCTTATGAGGGGATGTCACATCTAGTGGGAGCTTTACTCTAAGACTTAAGTTAAAGCATCTCATAAGAATGTGACAACATTAAATGCTTTATGTGAGAGTGGTAACCCCACTTGTGCTTAAATGATGAGTATGACCTATGATCAAGTATTCTTACTTGGCTCCTAAGTCAATATACTCATATATAGATGACTCTATCATCACCAAAGTGCTTGTTAGATGCTAGTGTTTGTGCATGTTTGCCATGATATCATTTGACATCTTATTGTGTGAGCATGTTGGTCTGCATTTATTTACTCATTCAAGGATATCCAATTGTTACTATTTGGCTTTTGATTTATCTTTTGACAATTGGATATACAAGAATGCCTAGTACCACTCCTTTAGCTATCTATGCTTTCTCACCTCATACTCTATCCATGCTGCATCACAAAATTTGAGCAAGTGCTTTTCGATCCCTCTGTGTGTGGAGCACTCGGAGTTCCGTATCGACAAGGACTGACCATTAAAACCTCCCAGGTGCATGTCGGTGGAACCAACACCAAAATCTTGGTCCCATTGAATGCCGAGGGTTGATCTGGATTTCTTGCCTCGGTACAACCAATTCCATATTCTCTGGTACATCGAGTTTCCCTATCAGCTGATAGTTGAGCAACTCGGTGACACCAAAAATTTAGAATCGGTGTAACCGACAGTGAAGGGTATATATTCGATGGTCCCGACATTTCAAAATGTTATTCTTCAAACCGTCGCGCCCCAAGCACTAAGCTGCCGTAGAAGGACCCCTGGTCGTTGCCCTTGTCACCCCGCACTTCTCCGCCGCTGGAAATTGCCGCCGTCGATGGAATCTTCGCCCCCATCGTCGCCATAGCAGATCCGTCACCAAACTAGGCTACGGATTCGGTCCCCTCTTGATCTCCAACCTCCAAGTCTTGCGCATTAGGGTTTCACTCTTATCATGCCATAGTTTGAGATTGTTCTATCCACAAGATTAACTCCATAGACTAGCGAATCGGAATAAAATGGTTTAGTTGCTCGTGAAATTGCATCTCGGTGAGACCGAGTCAGAAAAATCGGTTCCACCGATTGCCTGTTTGTGCTACTGAGGACAAGACTTGGTGAGACTGAGTGACAGTTTTTGGTCTGACCGAAACTGTTGCCAAGTTTCTGTTAAGAGTTTTGTGAGTCTAGGCAGCACTGAAAGGTTTGACTCGGTGACATCGAACTTCAATTTTGCAGTGAACTACATCTATAATTTTTCTATTCAAACTTTCAAAAACCTGCTGGATATTTTGTGATGACTCAACCTATTCCACTCTTCTATACTCTATTCACAGGGTCAGCATGTCTGAGTCAGATAGTAAAAATTTGCCAGAGCAGGGAGTTGACATGAGTTCGGGCACAAGCCCAGAGCCTAGTTCATTTTCAGATCAAGGCACCCCCATCTCCCATGGGTTTCCCAAGGATGCCACTAGGGCCAAGAAGAATCTAAATCCAGATGAGGAAGATTCATATTTTGTGCCAGAGGAGGTTCTTGCGAAGAAGCAAGAGAAAGCTGCCAAGAAGACAGCAAATGAGGCCACCTCTTCCAGGAGGGTGGTCAGCAAAATTTATGCACCTGCTGAAACTATCAAAGCACATGAGAGTGCTAGGGCTATAATGACCATTGATCCCCCAAGGAAGTCTATGCCTAAGAAGGTAGGGGAGAAGAAAGACAGAAAAAGGATAATCCATGTGACTTGCAGGCCTACATCTATGTATCAAGATCCAGAGGAAGCAGCTGCTGCTGAAGAGGAGGATGAGCCAACTGCAAAGTCTCCTCCCAAGAAGAAGGCCAAGAAACTTATAGCTGATGCTATGCCGAAATCAGGCACATCCAAGAGCATCAAATCTGCATCCAAGAAGGCTGCTACTGAAAAGCCTAAGAGGACATCTAGGCATATTCCAGCTTCTAAAAAGAATAAGGGAACTGCTTCCAGAGCTGAGCATGATGATGACTTGACAACCTTGATGAAACTTATAGAACACCTTTGAGTGAATAATGCCAGCTATCCACTTGCTGAAGATATGAAGAAAAGTAAAGAATCGGGTTTGAGGGCATGTAGAGCTATAGATCCATATGCCCAAAGGAAGAAGACATCCATGGACTACAGATTCTATACCAAAGAGCAACAGAATTTCTATGCGACTGTGCTGTTTGACAAGAGTCCAGCTGTGAGTGACATGAGATATGTAGACTGGAAATTCATGAAGGAGAATGAGGACTATTTTCCAAGTGTCCAAGACAATTTCCACTGCATTGGTCTGGATGAGTTTGTCGGCAGAGAATTTACTGCATGGAATTATGAAATGATCAGGCAATTCTACTCCACTGCACATTTCTATGGAGATTGTAGGATTGTATGGATGACAGAAGGAGCAAGATATGAGTCCATTGTTGATGAATGGGCTACACTTCTTGGAGTCCCAGAGGTTCAGGATGGAGATTTGGATGTCTACACAGAATCCAAGGCAAGCTACAATGCCATGAAGGATATGTATACTCCTATCCCTGTGGACAAGGTGCAATCTCACAAGCTAGGATCCATCTACTATCTTCAAGTTGGCCTCCGCACCATGAACACCATTCTGAGGTATACCTTGATGCCCAAGTCAGGAGATGACAAGATGTTCCGAGGCTATTCCATCAACATGTTGATCCACCTTGATAGATGCACTAGGATCAGAGTCATCGACTTGATTGTTGAGACAGTCAAAAGGGTTGTTGCTGAACAAAAGCGCTCTTGCTGCTATGCACCCTATATCCAGATGCTTGTCAACTCTCAGATTGAGAAGCACATATTTGCTCTTGACAGTACCCATTTGCCCCTACAACCAGATCTTGAGGATAACATCGTGGTGATGGATCCAGATCATCCCACATATGCTACAACTCAGGCAGAGGCAGAGTCAGCTCGAGTCCCTAGTTCTAAAGTTCCTAGATCCAGAAGTGAGCAAATGGATATGTTGATTTCATCAGTTCAGGACATGCAAAAGGACATTAAGGGGTTTCTGAACAACCAGAACAGTCTTGTGAGGATCTTTGAAACAAGGATCAAGACTCTTAATGATAAGGTGGACAGGGTAAATAAGATAGTCATACGGCTTTGGAAGCAAGTTGACTCAGTGCACATCCCTCAGGCTTCTTCTTCTGATGATGATGATGTGGATGAGGATGGATCACCTCTTAGCATAGGAACACAGTTTCCAACTCAGGCTAGATCAGCCACTGTGCCAGCTCTAGACATGAGGCCCTCTTCATCAGCTCCTACTGCTGTCACCTCAACTCCTGTTCCACTAGCTCCAGTTCCTCCTGTATCCACTCCAGCTCCATCCATGACATCTGCAGAGATCTTCGCTGATGCTATTCTCTCGACTCCTTCATCAACAACCGGAGGAGATCAGCCCAAGAACACTTCTACAAATGCCTTTGAACTTTTTGGTAACTTGTTGCCAAAGGGGAAAAGTGTATATAGATCTTTAGGCTTTGAGTGAGAGAGAGTTTTGGTGTTTATTTCTTTTCAAAAACAATTGTCTTTTAGTTTCTTTTGATACACTCTTTGTGTGTGATGCTACTACTTCCTATCATCTTAATGCTTTATGAGATGATCTTTCTACTTGCTTGATTGTGTGGTGCTTTGTTGTTCACTCTAATTATTCTCGCACACCACCAAGATGTATGTGACATGGAAGAAGTACCCCATGTACCTAATCGATTGTGCATTTGCATTGAAATCCAATTTGAAAATGATGCACAAATTTAGGGGGAGCTCTTGCTTATCACATACTTCTTAAAGCAACGATTATATTCATTGATTATATCATATGTCAAAGCTTTGATCTATATGTTGTCATCAATTACCAAAAAAGGGGAGATTGAATGCACATTTTCTCCCTTGGTGGTTTTGGTAATTTCTAAAAACATATATGGCATTGAACTAATGCCTTCATCAAGTATGTTTCGGGAAATGTTCAATGATGGGTTGGCAAAGAGATTGTGGAATACCCCAAGATGAAAGGAAATGGATTGGCAAAGCTTCAAGCAAGAGAAATCTACATTTTATATTTGTGAGAAATTACTTTGAGTCCATAGGAAAGCCAATACTATTAAAAGGGGGTAAAGTTTTGTTGGTGAAAACCACAAACTCTCCCACCAGAGTCTGTCCTAAGACAAACACTCAAAATCGATGCAACCAACATTTCCATCCTGGTGCCACTGATTCCAAACCCCATACAGATTCAGCCAAACCCTAACCCTTAGGTACAGCTGATACTGCTTTCGGTGCCATCGAGTTGGGCCGCCAGCTTTCTGTTACGCAAGTTCACAATTTTGGTCCCTTCGAGATTGTTGAATCGGTGTCACCGAGATTGGGCATTCTGACCGTTGCTCAACTTATCGGTGCAACAGAGATTCCTATATCGGTCCCTCCGAGATTCAAAAGTTGCCACCTTTTGGTCACTTCGGTACCACCGAGATTAACACATCGGTGTCACCAAGTTGGTAATTTTGTGTGTAACTATTGGATTTTTGGGGATGCCTATATATACCCCTTCACCATCACCTACTCGAAAGAGAAGCACTCAGAACCATTCCATACCTATCCTATCAGTTTTCTGAGAGAGAACCACCTACCTTTGTGTTGACATCAAGATCTTCCACTCCAACCATATGGATCTTGATTTGTAGCCCCCCAAGTTTCTTTACACCAATCCCATCTCTTCCACCAAGCCATATCTGTGAGAGAGTGATTGTGTGTTGAGGAGTCTATCATCTTGAAGCACAAGAGGAAGGAGTTCATCGACATTTCCGAACCTATTACCTTTTGGAGGGTGGTGCCTCCTAGATTGGTTAGGTGTCGCTTGGGAGCCACCTACTTCGTGTTGTTGAGTGGACCAAGAATTCTGTAAGGGAAAGGAGATTGCCTACTTTGTGAAGATCTACCCCGAGTAAGGCTAGTCCTCCGTGGAGGTAGGCCGTCATGGTATAGTCAAGGTTGCTTCTCCGTGGAACCCTCCGTGGGTAGAGACCTCCGTGGACTCTCACGATCGTTAACCTCTGTGGGTTGAAGACTCCATGAACGTGGATGTACGATAGCACCACCTATCGGAACCACGGGAAAAATCATCGTGTCACCAATTGTGTTTGCTTTCCTTACCCTCACTTTACTTCCATGTGCAATGTCTTTAATTTCCGTTGCAATACTCTTAGACATGTAGGTGTAGGGTGTACTTGACATACTATGAATGCTAAAATCTGCCAAGAATTAAAATTGGTAAAAATTAGATTTTCATTTGGTCAAGTAGTCTAATCACCCCCCTCTAGACCTACTTTCGATCATACACTCACGCTGGCCAAAAGGGGCCTGAGACGTTCCACGTAACCACGAGCACGTTGACGCTGATGCTCGGCCGGTCGATCGTGCCTATGACGGCGTCTGCAATTGGTGGTGTTGGGCAGCCTTCGCCTTGCTCGGTCTATGCTCCTCGAAGCTCCTCGATTGCTTTGATGACGGACTCTTGCGAGCTCGGAGCCTCGCGCCATGCTCCCAGTTCTGGCTGACGCGCGTCCATCCATGCCTTGTAGTTGTGCTCGAACACCTCCCCTGTCTCACTGATCGGACCCGAATCTCTATGGGTGGAAGCCCCCGGGCCCGACCCAAGAGGGGCGTCGAGTGCGCCTTCCTATGCTATGGGGGGTGAGGCCCTATCCTTGGGCACAGGGCTCGAAGTCCCCGGGCGCCCCATGGAAGGGAGCTTCTTCTTCTTTTTGTGCGGGTCCTTGCAAGGCAGGGCGTCCTCCTCCTCATCCGAACGCTCGGCCGCCATGGCACGCTAGGCATGCTCGAGGGTGCAGATGGCATCCTTCTCGTCGCAAGCAATGGTGATGATGCCACTGCTCCCTGGCATGTTGAGGATGTTGTGGCCATGATGGTTCGCCTCCATGAACTTGGCGAGGGCTGGGTATCCAAGGATTCCGTTGTATGGAAGGTGGATGTGCGCGACGTCGAAGACGATGATCTCGGTGTGGTAGTTCTTGCGCCCTCCAAATGTGACAGGCAGACGCACTTCCCAATGGGTACGCTGGATCTGTCAGTGACCCCTGAGAAGGGCTTGGTTGGCATGAGCTGTTCGTAAGACACCTGAAGCATCTCGAAGGTCTCAACGGAGAGGATGTTGAGTCCCGCTCCATAGTCGATGAGGGGCTTGGTGATGAGGACGTTGCTGATGGTTGGAGTGCAAAGCATGGGGAGCTTGCCGTCCATGGTCGAGCACCTGAGTTGGTCCCTCGAGTCAAAGGTGATGGCGGTCTGGGACCAATTGAGGGGGTCGCATTGCTTCGGGCTTTGGGGGATCCACGTTCACTTCCCGTGCGAATTTATTGAAGGCACGGTTTGATGTGGGGGCCTCAGCGCCACCTAGGATACATGCCACAACCCTGATCTCCTTGAAGCCCCCAACCCCATCATCATGTCTGTCCCCTTCCTTCCTTCTGGGTGGAGGTGGTAGCGGTGGTAGGCCGACCTCATGAGGCGGACCACATCGGGACCCCTCCGGAGGGTCGTCGCACCAACGGTCCTCACAAGGCTGATTGCACTAGTGGTCGTCCCGAGCCTAACCACGCTAGCGATCCTCCTAGGGCTGATCGTGCCACCCTTGGCGAGGTTCCCAGTTGTCCGAGCAGCCTCCGCCGCGGCCACCGCCACGTCTGAAGCCTCGGTCAACTCGCACGGGACGCCTGCTGAAGTGCTCGGCGCGGATCAGCCTGAGTTCCTAGCAATCTGCGGTGTCGTGGTTGTTGGTGCCATAGGAAGATGCAGGTGGGTCTTCCTCCCGGGGGGTGCTCCTCACCCCGGCTGCGCTTCAACTCAGGCTCATCCGGAAGCACTGCTAGGGCCTTATGCTTCGCCTCCTTTGCCTTGGTCTTCTTTTCTTCTGGCTCTGTCGCCGGAAGCCCTCGGAGCGACAAGCGACCCTCCTCTGCCTTGGCGCACTTGTTCGCTAGATTGAATAGCTCCAGGGCAGAGCACAGTTCGTCATTCATGGCGAGCTCCTCCTTCATCTTTAGGTCGGTGACTCCATCACCAAATGCTGAGATGATGGCTTTGTCTGAGGCCTTTCGGATCTTGAGGCGTGTGGCCATGAAGCGCTATATGAACTTGTGCAGGGTCTCCCCATCCTGCTGCTTGATGTGCATGGTCGCGAGTGCCTTGGAAGTTTGCGATGAAGCGCTTGCACAGGCCCTCCTAGGAGGTGACACATGCTTCCGGTAGGTTGAAGAGCTAGGAGAGAGCGCCGCCGTTGAGCACCATGGGGAACCAGCACACCATGACCTTGTCGTCTCCTCCAGCTGCCCGAATGCTCAGGGAATAGAGCTGTCGAAACTCGGCCGAATATGCGGTGCCATCATAGCATGGGGGTAGGTCGGTCTTGAACTTGCATGGCCACTTTGTTGGGTAGAGCTCCGTGGATATGGCGAGGCACCCCACCGGCTCGACCGGTACCCGCAAGGCCTCCTGGTGTGGTTCCCGGTCACAACGTTGGGTCGATAGCGGAGGGATTGGGTGTGCATCGACGCGCGGCTGGAGAACCACTTGGAAACTCACCTCATCTTCCAGCCTTGCTTGCGATTCGCGAGGTCGGTTGTGAGGGCGTGCTTCCCGCCTGGGCTCGTGGTTGATGTCACGTTGCGGAGGTGGAGGCTACGCGCCGGGCGCCCTGCCGTTCGCCAGGGATGGTTGGGGTCGAAGCGAGTAGGAGAGTGACGAAGCCTCGCTGACATCCCTGACGAGCTCCACGATGTGCTGAAGCCCGTCGTCGTAGAGTTCAGGGTCCGGGCGGTAACGGAGCATCTCATTAACCATGGTGAGTGCGCCGTGGCCGCGCACTGGCCCTGGCCGAACACGTTAGGACGAGTCGGAAGTTGGGACGATCGATAGAGTGGTGGGGTGGCCGTCACGCTACGCGGTGGCCGGATGAGAGGAATCTTGTTGCTCGTGGGCGTCGGGGCCCGTGGCGGCATTTTCCACAGGCGAGGGCGACCGGCGGGCACTGGCGTGGCCCACAGGTGTTGTCTGAGCGACACGGGTGGCTCGATGCTCGGCGCGGGCTCGGCTAGCATCAGACATCGGGGCAGCAAGGTGGGAGAAGATCTTGGCTCTAGGCAGACTCTGACACGCCCCCTACCTGGCGCACCAAATGTCAGATTTCAGGCTCCGCAAAACCATTAAGATTCGAACACAGGGGCGTGTGCGAAGATCCCTACAGCCTCGTCACCCTAGCTCGCTACTCGATGGACACAACATCGAACTCGCACGATGACGAGGGAGAATATGAACACGACAGTTTACCCAGGTTCGGGCCACTGCGAAGCATAATACCCTACTCCGGCTTTGGTGGATTGCCTCTCGAGGAGGTGATGTGGATGAAATAGTACAATGTTCTTGGGCCTCCTGAGGGCTCTCTTGAGGTGTTTGAGTCACTCTGTGGCTTGGTGGTGGATGAGTGGTTGAATGGCTACCCGGGTGTATTGTCCCCCCCTCTACGGTGCAACCTATCATCTATATATAGTGGTGGCCCGGTTCCTCTTCCCTTATCACAATGGCGGGATGGGATCCCACAACGGCCAATTTTGAAGGGGGGCAACAGTACATGCTCGCCCTGTCCAAAGGCGGTCTTCACCTGCAAAGTAGATGTCGACGACGCAGGGATGGGCTCAGCAATGACATCCGCTCTGTGGGGTGGGTAGTTGTGGTCTTCTTGCACTGGAATGGAAACCTTTGGGGTGCTTTGGGAACCCGAGTATGTCCTTGCTCCCTTTTCACCAAAGAGGAAACTGCGCCGCCTGGCTCACTAACACCCGCCTATCCTTCCTTGCGTCACCCCTTAACCCCCGAGGCTGGGCCTTGCATAGAAACCTCCGCCGCTCCGAAGAGGTCCTGAGGAGGCCCATCCTTCGCGAGTCTTGTCATTGTTCTTCCTTGTGAGGCTAGGTCCCTCGCGAGGGCCTTGTCTCAAGTGGGGCAGTGCCTGGTCTTATTTGGTTGATGAAGTGGGCCACGCCGTGGGCCGCAGGCAGGCAGGTCTAGGTAACCCGTTCCCAGAACACCGACAGAGTATCTAGGTGACATTAGGGTTTTGGTTGATGTGTATCTTAAGGTGTTATTTTAGTACGAACTCTAGGGCTGTTCGTGACACTTATAGGGATAGCTCATAAGATTGATTGAAAAAAATAACTTTTAGGTGGTTTCGTACCCTACAATAATTTCTTCATTTGTTCTCCACTATTTCTGACTTTGGAGTGAACTCTTTGTCACACGTGAGGGATTTTCATATGATTCAACTATGTCAGTATTGTTGAGAGAGACCTTGTTTTCAAGCATTGCCACACCGTTTTTGCTCACTTTTGTTACTTGCTACCTTGTTGTTTTTATATTTTCAGATTACAAAAACTTATATCTACCATCCATATTGCACTTGTATCACGATCTCTTCACCGAACTAGTGCACCTATACAATTTGCCATTGTATTGGGTGTTTTGGGGACACAAGAGATTTCTTGTATTTGATTGCAGGGTTGTTTGAGAGAGACCATCTTCATCCTACACCTCCCATGGATTGATTAACCTTAGGTCATCCACTTAAGGGAAAATTGCTACTATCCTACAAAAGTCTGCACTTGGCGGCCCAACAAAGTCTACAAGAATAAAGTTGCGTAGTAGACATCACTAGTACACCAGGAAAGATCCAAGAATTTCCTATCATGCTATGCCTCCATCATCCGTGCTCGTGCTTCGTTGTCCTGGGCCCTTTGCATAGTGTCGGTTGCTTTGCCGACTTGGGTTTGCAGCGACGCCAGCTCTACCTTAATGTCAGCCTTGCTCCTGAGGGCGTCTTGGAGATCGGCCTCGCCGCTCTGCAGTCGTGCCTTGAGGTCGCCCACCTCTTCCACGAGAACGTCATGATGGAGCTGGAAGCTGGCCTCCTGTTGTGCTAGTTAACCATGGTACTCCTCGAGGGTATCCTGCCACTCCCGGTGGCCACTCGCTCCCGAGCCACCCTCGCGTTGGCATCAACTCTGCTTGTGGCCTCCCTCCTCTTGACCTGGGCGAAGGCCTCATCCTGCATCGTCCTGTGGGTGGCGTTGTCGGTGAGGAAGTGACCCTCTAGGGTCTCGAGACGCTCACGCTCTGCCTCCTGGTCGAAGACGATCCGGGAGGCCTCCCACTCGTGGAGGGCCACATGGGTCTCCTCCTCAATCACGGTCGCCTCCCTGCGGGCCAGTTGCACATTGCGTGTGGTGTCTCTGAGGGTGTTCGCAGCGGCAACAGATGCGTGCCCCTAGGGCTCCGCCACGGGCCTCCCTGACCCCGCCAGACTGGCCATGGGGGCTGAGCCGTTCCGGCGGGCGGCATGCGAGGGGGCACCTCAGGCAAGGCACCCCTTTGCCTCTTGAGTGTAGGCACCCTAGAGAGTCAACGATCAAGATTTCTTGCCCAAAAAACATGCAAGGGAAATCTAGTACGGTAATGCACTTACTCGTCGTCAGCGGCCCAACGCCACCACGTCGAGGTCGGCCTTGGACGTGGGCCCCCGCTGCTCTCAGCGGAAGCGGGGGCGGGGGATGCGGAAGACCCCGGATGCACTTCAACGTCTACAGAGCCTCGCTTTTTCGCCATGGTAAGGGGAGGAGAGGAGGAGACGACATTCGTGAAAGGAAGGAGGAGCAACGCAGCGAGGAAGCGTACGGGAGAAGCTGGGCAATGATGGTTTCGCCCGACGCGAACGGTGGTTTTTCTATACAGGAGCATAGTTCCTGGGGTGTTGTGGGAAGTGGAGGCGGTGCATGATCTATCATGCGCCATGTGTCACACCTGGCCCATGGGCGGTTGGGGCCCACATCGATTCGCCCCCTCCAACAGGCCCGTGTGTGTCGCGGGCCCGGGGGCTACTATCGGGCCTTTGGGACTAGCGATACCCAAGCTCGTCTGCCCGCGGCCCAGGATGCGGCTCATGCTTCGAGCACTGCAGGGCCCACCAATGAGCATCGCGTCCGGACCCCTCGCGAGGGGTCTGAATTCGCGGGACGTACGGCGGCAACATCATCGGGGGCATCTCGAGGACCCCTCTTGGGGTCACTCCACGAGGCCCTCATAGAGCAGGGTCATCAAGGTAGCTCGATGGGGACACACAGCCCTGAGCCATCACGTGGGTGATACGGGTCGTGCAGGGGCACCAGGGGCTGTACCAGTAGGCGCGAGCGGTAAGTTTGCCCCTTTGCTACTAAGGGAGCGGAACCGGCATGTCGACCTCCAAAGGTTTCCCATTCGATGCCAGGCAGCCAAGGCTGGAGGCTTGGTAGGATGGAGGTCATCCCCGAGCCCACTAGCACGTTACGGTAGGATTTTGCAAGCGAAGACTACTTTCGTTAGGATAAGCCGCAGTTCTATCCCCCTTCCAACTAGTCATTGCGGCAACCCTTCCCGCTGGGGGGTTTCGGGGGAAGAGGACCAAGGCAAATATAAGGAGTAGGTTGCATCTGGGTAGAGACTGGTTGTATTCTCCTCCTCCCGAAGCAAGCAATTCACACAAGAAGGACTAGGGTTTTACACCGCAAGGTGGCCCAAACATGGGTAGATTATTGTATCCCTTGTTCTCCCCCAAGCTCGATCACGTCGGATCACGGTCGTATGTTAGCAAGAAAGAGTGAAGTTGGAGAGCCGGCGCACCCTAGAGTTCGAACCTATCTTATGTCCCCAGAGCCCCAATTCTGACAGAAATAAGCATATGATCTTTTCTATTTCTTCTATTGCCATGCTATGGTGAAGGGTGCAAGAAAGCAAAGCACACAAACTCAACTAATATTTCTTATATAACTCCCACACCCAATTACAAGGATAGGTAAATCTCAAAGCAAAAATTCTAAGCAAAGGAAATCTGAAATTTTATTTCTCTACATCATGAAAAACTAAGGATCGAACTAAGATAGATAGTAGTGATAAAAGTGATGGTTATACAATACCGGGCCACCTCGCCCAAGCTTGGAATAAGCTAAGGGTGGTGCCCATGCCCATGTACTCAAGCGTCCCTCTTGGGTTATGGTGGTGATGATGTAGTAGGCTTGTCCTCCATCTTCCAAGGCATAGGCTTTCCATCATAGAAATAAGACCTTGTTTCCAAAATCCTTAAATCGGCAGCTATGCTCTTCCTTTGAAACCTGGATTTGTACTCATAGTTTTGGCTTTGCAGGTCATAGATTTGAGATTGGAGATGCTCGATCCGCTCTTGAAGCTTGAAGAGAACCTCTCCCATGGTCCTTGTGTCCATCTTGTTTTCTTGGATGAAGTATGTGATCATAGAGTGATTAGCACTCAGACCACACTCAACCATCCCTTGGCACTTGAAGATCTCCTGCTCCACTCTTGCAAGTCTGGCCTTCTTGCTCCCTCCTTCTTGGGACCTTGAACATCCCGGATGTGAAGCACCCCCTAATGCATATCAATGTCTTGCGGGTGCTTCATCACTTCCGGTAGGTAGGGGTTGATCACCTTCTGAAAGAACGTGTCCTTGTAGTGGCTTGGAGATGTCATGGCGAACTAGATCTGTCAAAAAGCAGCCTGAAACAAGAACAGAGGAGAAACTTCCAATGCGGTGGTCAAAACATATGAGAGTATATATAATGATTTTTCTTGGTCAGAATATGTGCTCGGGATGAAAACAGAGTCTGGAGTGCACACGAGGGCCCACAAGCCATTAGGGTGCGCCCAGGGGTGGGCGCACCCTGTTCGGTTTACTTACTGTATCACATACCTACACCTTTTTCAGGTTTCTCGAGTGTTCTGAAAGGTCTAGCTTATGTGCTCTTCTAGTGTTATCACTTGAATAATATTAGTTTCATCATTAATGGGCATACCTGAGATGTAATGTTTAATTATTTGCCCATTTACAACTCTCAGAATTTTGCCTTCGAGGTTATTAATTTTTATAACACCGGAGAGATAGACCTCCTCAAGAACATATGGGCCTTCCCATTTGGAGATGAGTTTACTTGCAAAAAATCTAAAACGAGAATTGTACAAAAGTACTAGGTCTCCTACATTGGATTCTCGTTTTTGAATCCTCTTGTCATGCCGTCTTTTAACCTTTTATTTAAATAACTTAGCATTTTCATAAGCTTGTGTCCTCCATTCATCTAATGAGGTAATATCAAATAACCTCTTTTCACCGACAAGTTTATAGTCATAATTAAGCTCTTTGATTGCCCAATAAACTTTATGTTCTAACTCAAGACGTAAATGACAAGCTTTTCCATATACCATTTTATATGGAGACATCCCCATTGGATTTTTATAAGTTATCCTATAATCCCATAAAGAGTTGATACGTCTCCAATGTATCTACTTTTCCTAACACTTTTGCTCTTGTTTTGGACTCTAATTTGCATGATTTGAATGGAACTAACCCGGACTGACGTTGTTTTCAGCAGAACTACCATGGTGTTGTTTTTGTGTAGAGATAAAAGTTCTTGGAATGGAACGAAACCTTTTGGAGAATTATTTTGGAATATATGAGGAATATTGGAGCTATAAGCCACCAGATAGGGTGCCTAGGTTGGCCACCCTCCACCAGGGTGCACTAGACCCCCTAGCGCGGCCTGGTGGAGCTTTCCCACCTCGTGGACCCTCCGACCCTAATTCTAGCACTGTAAAATCCTAAATTTCTAGAAAAAAGAAAGATAAATTTTCATCGCATTTCACGATATGGAGCTGCAACCACCTCCTGTTCTTCATCGGGAGGCTAGATCTAGAGCCCGTTTGGGGCTCCGGAGAAGGGAATCTTCGGTATTCGTCATCATCAACCCTTCTCCATCACCAATTCCATGATGCTCCCCATTGGGAGTGAGTAATTCCTTCATAGGCTTGCTGGTCGGTGAGGAGTTGGATGAGATTCATCATGTAATCGAGTTAGTTTTGTTAGGGATTGATCCCTAGTATCCACTATGTTCTAATATTGATGTTGCTATGACTTTGCCATGTATAATGCTTATCACTAGGGCCCGAGTGCCATGATCTGAACCGTTTATGTTATCATCATTATATCCATGTTCTTGAATCTTGATATGATCTTGCCTAGTCACATGCACCTATTACCTATTATGATCCATCAACCCCATAGTGACAATATTTTGCGATACTTCACGGTGATGATCGTAGTTTGAGGAGTTCATGTATTCACTATGTGTTAATGCTTTGTTCTAGTTCTCTATTAAAAGGAGGCCTTAATATCCCTTAGTTTCCTTATGGACCCCATTGCCATGGGAGGGTAGGACAAAATATGTCATGCAATTTCTTTTCCATAAGCACGTATGACTATATACGAAATACATGCCTACATTACATTGACGAACTAGAGCTAGTTCTGTGTCGCCCTAGGTTATGACTGTTATATGATGAATATCATCCAATGAATACACTGATCTAGTGCCTACGAGTTTTCCACTTATTGTTCTCGCTAAGCTACTACTCCTACTGTCATTGTTGCACTTGCTACAAAACTATTACTGCTACTATTACCGCTATTGTTACTGTTACTACTGCTATCAACCTATCATATTATTGTGCTACTTATCACCTTGCTGCAAATATTTATCTCCAGGCGTGGTTGAATTGACAACTCAAGTGCTAATACTCTCAACTATTCCCTGGCTCCCCTTGTGTCGAATCTATAAATTTGGGTTGAATACTCTACCCTCGAAAACTATTACGATCCCCTATACTTGTGGGTTATCAAGCGTCTAGTTTCTTAGACCAATTCTTTATAGATCTATTGACAGTCTTTTACAAAATTAATTTTGTTTCTTGGTTGCTAAATTCAACTTGGCCACTAGACTGATGCAATTCTATGGTTAACATCATATTTAGCTAGAAATTTACGAAAACAACCATGAATAAAATGTGAACCAACATCGGTCGTTAAGTATCTAGGGACTCCAAATCTCGGGGAAATGATGTCTTTAAGCATTTTAATAGAGGTGTTGTGATCAGCACTACTAGTTGGAATAGCTTCTACCCACTTAGTAACATAATCAACAACAACTAAAATATGAGTGTACCCATTAGAGGAAGGGAAAGGTCCCATGAAATCAAACCCCAAACATCAAACGGTTCAATAGCAAGTGAGTAATTCATCGGCATTTCCTGACATCTACCAATGTTACCAAATCTTTGACATTCATCACATGAAAGGACATACCTACGAGCATCTTTAAACAGAGTAGGCCAATAGAAACTGGATTGTAATACCTTGTGTGCAGTTCTGTCACTAGCATGGTGTCCTCCGTAGGCCTCAGAATGAACACTTCCTTAGAATATGTCCTTGTTCATGCTTAGGTACACAACATCTAATAACACCATCTACTCCTTGTTTATAAATATGTGGGTCATCCCAAAAGTAATGTCATAAATGATAAAAGATTTTTGTTTCTTTTGTTGATAGGTGAAGCTAGGTGGAATATATTTAGCTGCAGTGTAATTAGCATAATCAGCATACCAAGGAGTGCTATGTGAGGCATTTATAACAGCAAGTTGCTCATCAAGAAAATTATCATCAATAGGCAGTGGGTCATCAAGAACATTTTCCATCCTAGACAAGTCATCTGCTACAAGGCTTTCAACTCCCTTCCTATCAACGATATGTAAATCAAACTCTTGAAGTAAAAGCACCCACCTAATAAGTCTAGTTCTAGCATCTTTCTTTTCCATGATGTATTTAATAGCAGCATGATCAGTGTGAATAGTTACTTTTCAATCAATGATGTAAGGTCTAAACTTATCACATGCAAAAAATTTTGCTAAAATATATTTCTCGGTAGTAGCATAATTTCTTTGAGCAGTGTCTAGGGTCTTACTAGCATAGTGAATAACATTCAATTTCTTGTCTACTATTTGCCTAGAACAACACCAACAACATAATCATGAGCATCATACATAATTTGAAGTGGTAGGTTCCAATCAGGTGGTTGGACAACAGGTGCAGAAATCAAGGCTTTCTTAAGTATTACAAAGGCCTATACGCAATCATCATAAAAAATAAAAGGAATGTCTTTTTGGAGAAGATTAGTTAATGGCCTACAAACCTTTGAGAAATCTTTAATGAAACACCTATAGAAACGAGCATGACCAAGGAAAATTCTTATACCTTTGATATCTTTGGGGCGTGGCATTTTCTCGATTGCATCAACTTTGGCTTTGCCCACCTCAATGCCTCATTCACAAATTTGATGCGCAAGTACTATACCTTCATTCACCATAAAGTGGCACTTCTCCCAATCAAGACAAGATTAGTTTCTTCACATCTCTACAAAACTCGATCAAGTTGCTCAAGCAATCATCAAAAGAAGTCTCGTACCTCAATAATCTTTTCACAAAAGTCAGAGAATATAGCAGTCATACATCTTTGAAAGGTAGAACATGCATTGCATAAACCAAAAGGCATAGGCCTATATGCATAAGTTCCAAAATGACAAGTAAAGGTAGTTTTCTTTTGGTCCTCTTGTGACGCATGTATTTGAGAAAAACCAGAGTATCCATCAATAAAACAAAAGTGTGTGTGCTTCGATGGTCTCTCTAATATTTGATCAATAAAAGGGAAGGGGTAATGATCTTCCCTAGTAGCTTTATTTAATTTCCTGAAATCAATCACCGCTCTATAACCAGTTACGATTCTTTGTGGAATAAGCTCATTTTTATCATTGGGAACAACAGTTATACCTCCTTTCTTGGGAACACAATGTACAAGACTTACCCATCTACTGTCATCAATAGGATTAATTATACCTGCTTCCAGAAGTTTTAATATCTCAGTTCTTACCACCACCTTCATCTTAGGATTGAGATGGCGTTGATGATCAATGATAGATTTAGCATCTGGTTCCATATTAATCTTGTGCTAACATAGAGTGAGGCTTATGCCCTTAAGAACTTCAAGTGTATATCCAATATCAGCCCTCTGCTTCTTTAGAGTTTAAAGTATCTCTTTTCTTCATGCTCTGGAAGGTTAGCACTAATAATAATAGGATATACATTCTTTTCATCAAGATAAGCATATTTCAAAGTATCAGGCAATGTCTTTTACTCAAACACAGGATCTCCCTTGGGTGGAGGAGGATCCCCTAAAATATCAACGGGTAAGTTGTGTTTAAGAATAGGTGGTTGTCTAAGAAATATATCATCTATTTCATTTCTTTCATTCATATGCATATCATTTTCATGGTCTAGCAAATATTGTTCTAAAGGATTAGTAGGAGGTATGGCAATAGAAGCAAGACCAATTATTTCATCCATATTAGGCGATTATTTTTCATGTGGTTGTCTACTAAACTTAGAGAAATTAAATTCATGAGACATATCACCAAATCTTACCTTGACCTTCTTAGGAGCACAACTAATTTCAGCATTAATAGTATTCAAGAAAGATCTACCAAATATAATGGGACAATAGTTATCTTGTTCCGAACCAAGTACAAGGAAAGCAATGGGGTACTTGACTTTTCCACACAAGACTTCAACATCTCTAACAATCCCAGGTGGTGAAATAGTATCATGATTTTTGGGGCACAGATGCTCTCGATCACCTATGGGATCATGGATCCCTTGTGGTTCTGTAGGGGGGTCATGTTGCACGAAGAGCGGAGATCACGAGATGGTGTGACGATCAGGACGCATGCATTTTACCCAGGTTCGGGCTGCTGCTAAGCGTAAAACCCTAGTCCTGCTTTTTGGTTGATTGATTGGGGGAACATGAAGAACACGGGGCTCCTAGCCCGACAAGGATTGCTACCGCGGAATGAACGGTTGCATTAGTACAAGTGTTCGAGGGTAGGAATAGCCAACCTTGAGCTAGGTTGCCTTGGGCCTCCTTTTATAGTCCAAGGGGTCACCACAATGGCAAAATAGACATTATCTATTGATTAGATAGCTAAGCACAAATATCATACGTAACTCTACAATTTAGGACAAAATACCATGATTACCTGCCTAGGTGGCGCTTGGGGTGCATCCACGGCAAGCTCTGGCCACCGCTTGGCCGGTCGTTGCTTAAGAACTTGACACGCTGCAGGGCGGGTGTTGAATGAGCATAACTTCCCTTCGATCGTGTCGCCACGTGCTTAGCGAGAGTTGATTAGTTGCCTGAGGGCTCAACACTGCATCGATAACTGACGGGTGTAGCGATGCGGTGGAGCGGTGGCTAGCTCACTCATGCCTGCCAGGTGATGTCCTGCTGGGTCTTCTGGGAAGCGAGTGTGCCTTGGTCCCCGGCAAGCGTCGGGGGCATGCTTGGCGTATCATAGCTCAGGCCTGGGCTGCTGTGTTGAGCTTGCTGGAGTCTACCGTTTATGCATAAGTCAGGGGCCCGTATCCCAGGCCTGGGCTGCTGTGTTGAGCTTTGCTTCTACCGCTTATGCATAAGTCAGGGGCACTGGGTACCCTTGTACTCGTGCACCGACAGGAGCCCCCAGGACTTGCCCACACGTGCTCGCCAACTACTATTGGGTCAGGCCCAAATTTCATGCATAGGCACGCAATTTGAGGGGGTAACTACCAGTTTATTAGTCAGCAATGACTGACCACCTCAGGGCGTTTCCGCCACGCGCGTCGCATGCATAGCGAGGAGTTAGCGATGGGCGCGCGTGACTTAAAGTCATGATCGTGGTAGGGAACCGCAGTGCCATGTATTGGAGCACTGGGGCGGTTACCTGTTCGCCCGTGATCATGGGCGATGGGATTGGTGGAGATGGGTGGCGACCCTTGGAGTGGAGGAGAGCCAGTCCCCTCGCTCTCCCTATAAATTGGGAGGTGCGGGAGGCAATGCTCATCCATCCTACCTTCATCCTTGAGTCCAAGCACACAGAGCTTGCCTTACTCCTCTTGCCCTCAGGTCGCCCCTCCCCCTCTAATGACCAGGGAGAAGGGTTTGGTGGGCGCGTAGATCATCATGCGGCCTTCTTCTCAAGCCCAGGTCCAGTCTCTATCATGGGACAGGGGCGGAAAGGGCTCAATTGGTGGGAGCGGACGGCGTGGTTGTCATGCCTAGAGCGACTGTGACGGAATACCTGCCGCTGTGCTGCTCACTACCTCAGTCTTGGGGGAACGCCACGTGGGTGGCACCATGCCCGGGTTTTGGATGAAGACGTAGTGCCACATCTTGCGGTCCTAACGCTCCCTTCTCTTGGTGAAGAAAAGAAGATGCTCGTACGACCTCCAATCGAACGCGGGAAGCTGCGATGATGGTTCGTCTCGTATCATGATGGACCTCCCATCTTGCAATGCTGCACGTGCATCACGAGAGCGGGGACCTTTTGTCCATGTGCTCTTCTTAAGGGGAGTAAGAACTCTCCGCCTTTGGTTACCGGGGATGACCATGCTCTCTGTAGGATTTCCCGGAGAGCATGGCGTCCGTCCCGGCAGTTGCGCCGGAGGGTTGGTTGGCGAAGGAGACTCCTTGGTGGATGGCAAAGAGGAAGACGGTGGCGGTTAGCGCCTTTCATTGCTTCGGAAGCATGGGTGATAGCACCGATGCGTCACCCTTGCCGGCAGCACCATCATCACCAGGTGGGCCCTGGCAACACCACCATCTGCACCTGCCCTCTGCCTTCTTTCCCCTTGTCGGTCTTGTCTTGTAACAGCCCGGGACCGACGCTCTAGAAGATTCCCCTTTTATTCCATTTTTGCCTTGTGTTTCGTCTGGTTGTCGCATTCATCATTGCATCATTCGCATCATCTGCATAGCATCGACATTTTTTCAACATGAGTTTTCAAATTTGCATCTGTTCGTAGTCACCGGTTCTCTCTGTTCTTGCTGCTGCCCATTTCGAGACCAACCATACACACACATGCCCGTGGCATCGTTAAAAACCCGTTTTTAAAAGCGTGCGAAAAATATTCTCGGATTCGGTCGAAAATTGGTGTGCGGTCTTGTTTTATTGTAGGTAGGCCGCCTGCCAATTGTCGTCGCATTCCGAGTTCGTTTGATACCCCGTCGGTCAGTCATAGCAGTGTGGTCATCGGTTTATTCGTCGGACGTTTTTTGATGTTTTGAAACCTCATGTCACAGGCCATCATTCTCTCTCTTCTCAGCCCTAGCCCACTCCACACACACCGCCACCACCCTTGCCCCGATCCGGCCGTCCGATTGCGATCGCACGACCGAAATCGGCTCCGAAAACCATCACCCTGGCCCCTAAGCCTATAAATAGACCCCCTCCCCTTCCTAATTTGGACCTAAACCTAATCCTCCTCATTTCCCATGCCAAACCAGCCTCAGCCACCACCCAGCCGCCAGCCTCCTCCCTCCTCCGTGTAGCACCCGCCAAGCCCAGATCGGGGCCCTCGAAAGCCCATCTGGGCCAGACCCCGAGCTCCAAGCAGGAGGTCCTCCCATGGCGCCCGAGCTCCCTGCGGCCTTCCCCGAGCTCCTCCCGATCTCTCCTTGAGCCAGGGCCTAGCCGGCGCGAGCCCCGCCGCCAAGTCCTGTCGCCGGCGACCTCCATCAGGCCGGTGCCTCGTGCCCCGCTTCTCACCCCCCATGCTGCTCTCCTTCTCCCTCTCCTAACCCGAGCTCTCTCTCTCTCCACATTGCCGTAGGAGAAGCTGCCCGATCACCTCAGCCTGGCGCCGCCTCGACCATCCGTCGCTGGGAATGGATCCCGCTGCCCATCCCCGGAGTCTTCCCCGCCGGCCTCGTCGCCCCAAGCCCCTCGCCGGAGTAGCCGCGGCTCGCCGTAGTTCATCCCGATCCGATCTGGATCGGGAGGAGCAACTGCCCGCTCATCCCGTTAACCGGCTCCTGCGCTCGACGCATCGTGGGCGGCCGCCAAGCGCTGGCGCCCAGCGGCCCACCAGCCTCGCCTCCCCTTCGGCCCAGCTCTAGCCAGCCCATGAGGCCCATGGGAGAGCCGCCCCCCTGCGCCTATCCTTCGCCTAGTGCGAGCATTGCTAAGCTACGCCCACAGTTTTCGGCTCATTTGTGTTTTTTCCCTGCTGCGAATTTTGCTAATTAACCAGAGAATTACAGATTTGCAAAAAAAGTCCCTAATGTCCATGCATTTAATAACTCCATAATCGTGCATCGGTTTAAAATACTTTATAAATGAAAATTGACTAGAATTTCGTGTAGATTCACTATATCCAACTTTCACATGTGATAAAAATGTTTAAAATTGCTGTTTGTTTAGATTGCGTATATGCCATATTAAAATGATTTATTTCATAACTACTAAACCGTAGCTCCGATAAAAATGTTCCACATATGTAACTTGGCTAGAAAAATTTGTAGAACCACATGGTGATAGTTATTTTGCTTTTTAAAAACTCTAAAACATGTTTAGTACAGATCTGGACCAAAATCATAATATGCATATGGGGTTGTTTCGGAAATGATATATATTGCTTCCGGCCTCATTTAAAACGCCTAGATGTTGTAGTTGTTTCTGCTTCACTGTTTGCCATGTTAAAAACATTTAATATTGATGAGTACCTAAACGAGAGTGAACTAAATAATTGGAACGTTGAGTTTCGTCGATATGCAACTCGTTGCATATTGAACTGCACTTAATGTGTAGTAGTTGTTTGTTGTTCTTGTTTTGTCGTGCGTTGCATATTTAAACCAGACATGCATCATATTTTTTGTGCGTCATATCATGCATATGTTGTGGTGTATCGTGTGTTGCTTTTTGTTTCAGTATTGTTTCTTCTTGATAGAGTTCCGAAAGCGTTCGGAGTGTGAGGTTTCGATCGACTACTTTGGCTCGTCTTCTTCATGGAACCGTTCTTCTTCCGAGCGGGATCTCAGGCAAGATGACACATTTCCCTGGATACCATTACTATCATTGCCATGCTAGATGTCTCGTTTTCTATCGCTATGTCTTGCTACCTACCACTTGTTTGTCAAGCCTCCCAACATTGCCATGAAAGCCTCTAACCTTCACCTTCCCAGTAAACTTTTGTTTGGCTATGTTACCGCTTGCTCAGCCCTTCTTATGGTGTTTCTAGCTGCAGGTGCAATTGCTTCCATGTGACAACATGGACATTCTTTTGTTATCACAATATTATTGCTATTTAATTTAATGCACTTATACACTTGGTAAATGGTGGAAGGCTTGGTCTTTTGCTTGGTATTTTGTTCCACTCTTGCCGCCCCTAGTTACTTGTGAACCGGTGTTATGTTCCATAACTGAGCGCTCCTAACATGCTCGGGGTTGTTATGGGTACCCCCTTGATCTTCATTTTAGGAAAAACTTGTCTGGCAAGGCCCAACATTGTTACTATTTGCTTAATAACAACTAAAATTTGCATAGGGCATGATCACCCCGTGGATTAATCAACAACCTAGGCTAGTGCTCCTCATGAGTGTTGGTCCAAAACAGAGCCACTTGCAGGGCCACCTTGGGGCAACTCGAGGGATTTCTATCAGGTTGCCGTACGTAGTGTTCATCCGGTCGTGTCCTGAGAAAGAGATACGCGACCCTTATCGGGTTCGTCGACACGTCGTCTTGCTGGACTTGTTTTAACTTTCTCGAATGTCTTGCGTGAGGAACCCTAATCTTCTTCGGGCTATCTCGAGGTGTCAGAATTCCTTTGGAATTGCCTAGGATGATCACGAGATCCGTGGTCGAGGTTATTCCCGTAGCCTGTTGTTAATTTTTGATGGATGAGTTGGAGCACCCCTACAGGGTTAAATATTTTGGAAAGCCGTGCCTGCGGTTATGTGGCAAACTTGGATACTTTGCTTAACACCTGGTCATAGCAAACTTGAAGTAAACTCAAATAAAATACACAAACTGCATGCATAACCATGACTATCTCTTCTCGTGAGTCCTTATCCGAGAGAGAACACGGTGGGGTTATGTTTGACGTAAGTAGGTGGTCAGGATCAGTTAGTGATCATTACTAGTTCACGTCCGTTATGCATAGCCCTTCATACTTTACTTTCTGTATTCGTAAGTTAGCCACTCAAATAAATGCTTAGCTGCTTGCTGCAGCCTCACCACTTAACCATACCTCACCCATTAAGCTTTAATAGTCTTGATACCCTTGGAAATGAGATTGCAGAGTCCCTATGGCTCACAAATTACTACAACAATAGTTGCAGGTACAGGTAATGCGATGATTTGACATGAGAGCGTTGCTTGTTTGTTGGACTTCTTCTTCTTCTTCTTCATCAATCTAGGAAGGGTTCCAGGCGGCAGCCTGGGATAGCAAGGATGGATGTCATTTTATCGTTTGATTTCGTCCGTAGTCGGACCCTGCTCTTCTGTATGATGTTTGAAGATGTTGCTGTATTGATGTGAGATTGATGTAGCTCGTGGCGAGTGTAAGCCAATTCCATATACTCATCTCTTCTGTACATGTACTTGTAATGATATCCATTCTTGCAACACGACGAGATGCGCTTCTATCCCTATCGAGGCGTTGGTGCCGAAATAAGGATAGGATCGCATCTTGGGCGTGACAAGTTGGTATCAGAGCCTGTACCGACCTAGGAGCTGCCTTGATTGATCGAACTTGGCCGAGTCGAGTCTAGTAAAAAACTATTTTTAGTCTAGTTATATCAGAGAGTAGGATTCTTTTTACTCCTATTCTATGCTCTGGTGAGGAATTACGACTTAGGAATTTTGATTCTACTCCTCTTCTCGCTCAAAAAAATTTAGGATCACGCGGGTATTTTGGAAACTATATGATGTCGATGTGACGGAGTTCTGTCTTGGTGCCTCCTGTCTGACTTGATTTCTTTCGGGGAGTTGAGCTCCAGGGAATTCTTCGCACATCGTTATCATTCAACTTCCTTAGTATCTCAGGACGGAGGGTGTTTGAAATTGCTTCAATACTTGTCGTGGTGAGATAAGGTTGGAGTCACCCAGTACTAGGGAGGCGTCCTGGGTACCACCATAGTTACTATCGTTGTGCTTTCGGGGATCTGAGTTAGATGGATTTGTGAAAGCCTCTTGTTATGTGTTGAATGATGGATAGAGTTGGGGTGTAGGTTTGCTAGTTGTGTGAGATATTTCCTCCTTGTATCCCCCACACCGGATTGCATAACTAGAAAGTTTTCGGAAGTTCTTAGGTGGGAATTCAAGTAGGTACCTAGGATTATCTTTCCAACAAGTGCATAATGGGTATGTATTTGTTCTGGCTTGTTTCGTAATCCTCATCATTTGTTTTGTTTTGAATATGATAATTCAAGTTGCTTCGATGTCAAGTGGTGAATTCACATCTTTTCTAAGTAGTGTTCTCATATTTTACAGGAATGCTAATTCTTTTGCCCAATCAAGTTGTCATATCAATTCTTTTATCTGGTGTGATTCTCTTCAAGATAATTCTATCATCTCCAATATTTGCAAGATCAATCCTCATATTTCGTTCCGGAGTTGTCTCATGTGTTCCAAGTTTTCCTTGTTTTTCCCACCCTCCCGCCCTTTTTCTTCAATGATTAAATTATCATCCAAGTGTCTTTTCTATTCATGTAATGCTTCCGCTATCTTTTCTTCTATCTTGTTTCCGGTGATTCTTTGTGAATATTCTCAGGAGTTTCAATTTCAAGATCTATCCTCATATTCTTTGTTCTTGTTGTTAGTCTTCTCCGGTGGATTCAATTCAAGCTTCGATGCTCATCTTGTCCTTTCTCATTCGTTCAGTGTTTTCTATGTGGGAATTTCTTTTCCAAGCGTCTCTTGTTTATTTGCCTCTCTCTGTTCTATCCGGAGGCTGAAGATATCTCAAAAGTTTCATGTTTCCATTCAATAATCCTTTCAAATTATTTCAAGGGTCTCATATCATCAAGTTCTTAATTTGTACCGAGGCAATCTCTCTTTGAATCAATTGTTTCAACGATGGTTTCTTTCAGTGGGCCCATAACCCACAGGTTTTTTCCTAGGATCCTACCTGACTCTTCTAATCTTTCTAGAGATGTCCTCAAGTTCTTCTCAATATGATGTAAGAATGATTTTCATCAGTCATATTCCTTCTCCATGATCGCTTCATATTTATTTTCATCATTGGCTCAACCTTTCTTAATTCATTATTCCGGAGTATATTAGTAATTCATGATGTTGTTTCTCGTCATCATTCTATACATTGAAGACTGAAGGAGCAGTTCTCTTAAATCTTTGCTCATTCTCTTGAAGATTCATGGTCTCACCTTCATGCTTTCCTCTCAAATTCTTCAATCATGAGTAATTTCTCCCATATCTATCCAATGCATTCAGAGTTGTTTTCATTTCTCGATCCTCCCAAAGGCCATCATTTTAGAAGATTTCTTCATTCTCAGCTTTCAGCTTTTGTTCTCAAATTCTTCTCAATTGTTGTCTCTTATTTTGTATCTCAATCATTCCGATGCTTCGTTCAAGTTTTCCATTAGGTGGATCATGCTCTCTTCATTCTCATGTTATATCATTCATTTGTATCATCCTCTTTTGTTTCTAATTCTTACCAGTGTTCTCGTGCAAGACTTCTGCAAGTTTGTGCTCTATCTATCTTTCCTATCTCTTCCAAAAGGATAAGTGGTATGCCAAATCCGTTGTTTGTCATCAATTTAACTTGATGAAGGATAAGCATATCAAATTTCTTATTCTTGTTTCATCCAAGTGATTTCAATTCTTCTTCCGGAGTTGTTCAAGATATCTAATTCTTGATTCTAAGTGGTTCTTCTTTTATTTCCAAAGTTCAAGTTGCTCAAATATCTTTTTCGAAGCTTCATCTATATCATAGCAAGGCCCCAATCTTGTTCTTTTTCAACCTTCAATTATTTTCTATCATCCTCTCATTTCTGGAGGTTCCTCATGGTGGTTCGTCAAGGAGTTAATTCTTTCTCGAAGTATTCATCAAGATTCTTCTTGGAGGTGCTCGAGTGTTCTTTATCTTGGTTTTCTAAGTTCAAGTCCTTCTCCATTGTCTTTTGAGGTGGTGTTATTAAATTCTTGATTATGAGGAGTCTCGAAGAAAAATTGTCAAGAAAAAGATAAGTAAACCCATCTTGTATTCTCGGAGTTATCTTGGGTTGGATTTGACCTAAAGCATTTCCTAAGGAATGTTGCTATAATGGTATCATAAATGATTCAAGTTTTCTCCTCCTCTTCTTCATGAAAGAAGTTTTGCATATCTTGTTGCTCTCAAGCAATCCTTGTTTTGTCAGTGGCAGGTTGTCACCTCATAATTTTGAGATGTTTTTCATAAGCCCATAACAATCTAGTCTTTTCATTGTTGATTCTCCATCAACTCCGTTCAACCATGTTTTTCAAGTCAATGGTGGCAGAAGTGACATTTTCTTCTCCTTTATCTTCTCTCCAAAGATCTAGCTTCTATTCTTTGTTCTGGAGGCATTGTGGTGTTTCTCTTTTCAACTCACATCTAGTTTGATTAAGATCATGTTCTTTCTTTGCCTATTCATTTGACCCGAGTGTTTTGTTATCTATTTAAGCTCTTACACCTTATCAATTTTGCCTCTCTTTCCTACCGAAGTGCTGCCAAAATTTCTTGTGAATTCTTGCTTTTCCTCATGTCATTCTTCATCTCTTTCCTGCCTTCAATGATCACTGGTTTCACTCGTTTGTCAGAGAAGCAACTAAGTTTACCTCTTGCTCTTTCTCTTCCCCTTTTCATTCTAGATCTCGGGACGAGATCCTTGTGTAGTGGAGGAGAGTTGTAATAGCCCGGGACCAACGCTCCAGAAGATTCCCCTTTTATTCCATTGTCACCTTGTGTTTTGTCTGGTTGTCACATTCATCATTGCATCGTTCGCATCATCTGCATAGCATCGACATTTTTTCAACATGAGTTTTCAAACTTGCATCCATTCGTAGTCGCCGGTTCTCTCCGTTCTTACGGCTGCCCGTTTCGAGACCAACAACACACACATGCACCCGCGACATCATTAAAAAACCCGTTTTTAAAGCATGCAAAAAATATTCTCGGATTGGGTCGAAACTTGGCGTGCCGTCTTTTTTTATTGTAGGTAGGCTGCCTGCCAACTTTCGTCACATTCCGAGTTCGTTTGATACCTCGTCGGTCAGTCGTAGTAGTGCGGTCATCGATTTAATCGTCGGTTGTTTTTCAATGTTTTATAACCTCGTGTGACGGGCCACCATTATCTCTCTTCTCAACCCTAGCCCACTCCACACACACAACCACCACCCTTGCCCCGATCCGCTGTCCGATTGCGATCGCACGACCGAAATCGGCTCCGAAAACCATCACCCTGACCCCTAAACCAATAAATAGACCACCTCCCCTTCCTAATTTGGACCTAACCCTAATCCTTCTCGTTTCTCGTGCCAAACTAGTCTCAGCCACCACCCAGCCGCCAGCCTCCTCCCTCCTCTGCACATGGCCTGCCAAGCCCAGATCGGCCCCCTGGAAAGCCCATCTGGGCCCGACCCCGAGCTCCAAGCAGGAGCTCCTCCCATGGCGCCCGAGCTCCCTGCGGCCTTCCCCGACTTGTCCCCGAGCCAGGACCTAGCCGGCGCGAGCCCCTGTCACCAAGTCCCATCGCCATCGACCTCCATCAAGCCGGTGCCTCGCGCCCTGCTTCTCCTCCCCCGTGCTGCTCTCCTTCTCCCTTTCCTAACCCAAGCTCTCTCTCTCCCCGTGGTCACAGGAGAAGCCGCCCGATCTCCTCAGCCTGGCGACGCCTCTACCATTTGTCGACGGGGATGGATCCTGCTGCCGTCCCAGAGTCTTCCCCGCCGGCCTCATTGCCCCAAGCCCCTCACCAGAGTAGCCACAACTCGCTGTAGTTCGTATCGATCCGATCTGGATCGGGAGGAGCAACCGCCCGCTCGTCCCGTTGAGCGGCTCCTGCGCCCGACGCGTCGTGGGCCATGGCAAGCGCCGGCGCTTAGCGGCCCAGCAGCCTCGCCTCCCCTTCGGCCCAGCTCCAGCCGGCCCATGAGGCCCATGGGTGAGCCCCCCTGTGCCTATCCTTCGCCCAGTGCGAGAATTGCTAAGCCGCACCCACAGTTTTCGGCCCATTTGTGTTTTTTCCCTGCTGTGAATTTTGCTAATTAACCAGAGAATTATAGATTTGTAGAAAAGTCCCTAATGTTCATGCATTTAATAACTCCATAACCGTGCATCGGTTTAAAATACTTTATAAATGAAAATTGACTAGAATTTCATGTAGATTCACAATATCCAACTTTCACATGTGATAAAAATGTTTAAAATTGCTATTTGTTTAGATTGCGTATATGTCATATTAAAATGATTTATTTCATAACTACTAAACTGTAGCTCCGATAAAAATGTTCCACATATGTAACTTGGATAGAAAAATGTGTAGAATCACATGGTGATAGTTATTTTGATGTTTAACAAATCTAAAATATGTTTAGTACATATCTGGACCAAAATCATAATATGCATATGCGGTTGTTTCGGAAATGATATATATTGCTTTCGGCCTCATTTAAAATGCCTAGATGTTGTAGTTGTTTGAGCTTCACCATTTGCCATGTTAAAAACATTTAAGATCGATGAGTACATAAACGAGAGTGAACTAAATAATTCGAACGTGGAGTTTCTTCAGTATGCAACTCGTTGCATATTGAACTGCACTTAATGTGTAGTAGTTGTTTGTGGTTCTTGCTTTGCCGTGCATTGCATATTTAAACCGGACATGCATAATATTTGTTTGCGCATCATATCATGGATATGTTGTGGTGTATCGTGTGTTGATTGTTGTTTCCGTATTGTTTCTTCTCGATAGAGTTCCGAAAGTATTCGGAGTGTGAAGATTCGATCGACTACGTTGGCTCGCCTTCTTCATGGACTCATTCTTCTTCCGAGCGGGATCTCAGGCACGATGACACATTTCCCTGGATACCATTACTATCATTGCCATGCTAGATGTCTCATTTTCTATCGCTATGTCTCGCTACCTAGCACTTGTTTGTCAAGCCTCCCAACATTGCCATGAAAACCTCTAACCTTCACCTTCCCAGCAAACTTTTGTTTGGCTATGTTACCACTTGCGCAGCCTTTCTTATAGCGTTTCTAGATGTAGGTGCGGTGCAATTGCTTCCATGTGACAACATGGACATTCTTTTGTTATCACAATATTATTGCTATTTAATTTAATGCACTTATACACTTGGTAAAGGGTGAAAGTCTTGGCCTTTTGCTCGGTGTTTTTTTCCACTCTTGCCGCCCCTAGTTACTGGTGAACCGATGTTATATTCCATAATTGAGCGCTCCTAACATGCTCGGGGTTGTTATGTCGACCCCCTTGATCTTCGTTTTAGGAAAAAACTTGTCTGGCAAGGCCTAACATTGGTACTATTTGCTTAATAACAACTAAAATTTGCATAGGGCATGATCACCCCGTGGATTAATCAACAACCCGGTCCAGTGCTCCTCATGAGTGTTGGTCCAAAACAGAGCCACTTGCGGGGCCACCTCGGGGCAAATCGAGGGATTTCTATCATGTCCTGAGAATGAGATACGTGAATCTTATCGGGTTCGTCGACGCGTCGGGTGGTCTTGCTGGACTTGTTTTACCTTTCTCGAATGTCTTGCGTGAGGAACTCTGATCTTCTTCGAGCTATCTCGAGGTGTCGGAATTCCTTTCGAATTGCCTAGGATGATCACGAGATCTGTGGGCGAGGTTATTCCCGTGGCGTGTGGTTAATTTGTGATGGATGAGTTGGAGCACCCATGCAGGGTTAAATCTTTCGGAAAGACGTGCCCGTGGTTATGTGGCAAACTTGGATACTTTGTTTAACACCCAGTCATAGGAAACTTGAAGTAAACTGAAATAAAATACACCAATTGTGTGTGTAACCGTGACTGTCTCTTCTCGTGAGTCCTTATCTGAGAGAGAACACGGTGGGGTTATGTTCGACGTAAGTAGGTGTTCAGGATCAGTTAGTGATCGTTACTAGTTCACGTCCGTTATGCGTAGACCACCATACTTTACTTTCTGTATTCGTAAGTTTGCCACTCAAAAATGCTTAGTTGCTTGCTGCAGCCTCACCACTTAACCATACCTCACCCATTAAGCTTTAATAGTCTTGATACCCTTGGAAATGTGATTGCTGAGTCCCTGTGGCTCACAGATTACTACAACAATAGTTGCAGGTACAGGTAATGCGATGATTTGACATGAGAGCGATGCTTGTTTGACTTGGAGTTGTTCTTCTTCTTCATCAATCTAGGATGGGTTCGAGGCGGCAGCCTGGGATAGCAAGGATGGATGTCATTTTATCGTTTGATTTCGTCCATATTCGGACCCTGCTCTTCTGTATGATGTTTGAAGATGTTGTTGTATTGATGTGTCTCTGATGTAGCTTGTGGGAGTGTAAGCCAATTCCATATACTCATCTCTTCTATACATGTACTTGTAATGATA
Organism: Hordeum marinum; assembly: GCA_022496015.1. Taxonomy (NCBI): domain Eukaryota; kingdom Viridiplantae; phylum Streptophyta; class Magnoliopsida; order Poales; family Poaceae; genus Hordeum; species Hordeum marinum. The sequence goes on from CM039673.1 coordinate 203,193,876, forward strand.
TCCATTCTTGCAACATGACAAGATGCGCTTCTATCCCTGACGAGGCCCTCATGCCGAAATAAGGATAGGATCGCATCTTGGGCGTGAGTTGTCTGCTCCGTCGGCTTCGTCCGCTGTTCCTGGGGGCAGGATCCTTTTGCCAGTCGCGTCCCTTGGGTCCTGGCTAGGAAGCGTCGAGTCCCGGCTAGATGCTCCTTTTGCCCTCTACTCCCTTTCTACCTAATCCCTAAGAGGGGAGGGACAAGAAAGGGATTACGGGGCACTTATCTTTTTTTATGTTAAAAAATGCAGGCTCTTGCCAAGTTTTAATGAATCATAATGTAATCTCTGCCCATTTTGTATTGGAAATGAATGAGAATAGAATGCTATGTTTCTCCCACAAGTACTATCCATTTCCTTTCCTTATTTTCTCTGTATTCGTATGTTTTGTCTCTGTCACGCGGGGCTACTTGTCGGGTCGTCATTCAAACCACAAGTGCCAGAGTGGGGGATGAGCCCTGGCAACAGGTTGGTGTTGTTCCCCGACAGAGCCCCTACCGGTATCAGCGTCGTCATGCCTGTGAGCAAAGACAAGGGCGGCTCGTCCCAACAAGGTTTTCACCGCACGGATGATCCGCATACCATAACAAAGAAGATACTAAGGGTTTCCTTGAGAAGTACTGAATCAGAAATATATGATACACTTATCTTTTCTAAACAACGTCTTCTTTTCGAGCAGGATCGCCATCTTTGTTCCCTTGTCTTCCTCCCCTGTTTTCTTGATGATGAAACATGTAAGGTGAGGACAGTAACAAAGATTACGGTCACATCAAGCATTCTAGCAATCTATCATATCTGGAAGGCGTTAACATCATAGTCATGAAAGAAAATGCATAACAAGCATGTAATGATGACTATATGATGCAAAGCCTAGATTTTATTATTGCTGCACACGGTCTGCGCCTGGGTTTGTACAAAGGGTTACATGCAACATCAGCAAGGCTTGTACAAAAGGTGGCTGCCTGGGACTGGGCCCGATAGTCGCGCCTCATGGGTAGAACATACGAAGATGCTAGATGTTCCATGAGTTCTGCACCTTGGTGCCATCTTCGGTCTCCAGATGGACTGCACCAGGTCTGGTGACTCATACTACCCGGTAAGGGCCTTCCCACTTTGGTGTCAACTTGTTTGTAGCCCTGGCAGACTGAACACACTAAAGGACAAGGTTGCCTTCCTCAAGGCTCCGGGCATGAATTTTGTGGCTATGTTTGTGGTGCAAAGCTTGCTGGTAACATGCAGCATGCACAACATCCCGGAGACGGTCTTCCTCAAGGAGTGCGGCATTGTCATGTCACAGGTGTTGTTGCTCTACTTCGTCGCTGGCAAGCACTCGAGGTGACCCGTATGTGAGTTCCGTGGGGAGCACAACTTCCACCCCGTACACTAGGGAGAAGGGTATCTGGCCAGTAGCTCGATTCAATGTCGTTCTAAGGGACCAAAGAACCACCGCCAACTCATTTATCCAATGCATGTCGCTCTTCAGCAGCTTATTGAAAGTCCTTGTCTTGGGTCCTCACAACAGTTCTGCATTCATCCTCTCGACTTGCCCGTTGCTCCTTGGGTGATCAACAGAGGCGAAGGAGACCTTGCTTCCAAGGTTCTGCATATATTGCATGAAGGCATAGCTTGTTAACTGGGTGACATTATCAGTGATCACTCGGTTGGGTACTCCAAAATAGCACACTGGCCCTTTCATGAACTTGATAGCTGTATGTGCGGTCACCTTTCTCACTGGTTCCACCTCTGGCCACTTTGTGAACTTGCCGGTTGTCGGGACCCCGATCCTAAGCCATAAGAACCTAGCATGTAACACATCACATCACTTTGCGTCCTCACACATGGTTATCTCCATGTATGCCACCTTACCTGGGTCGGGATCATTTGCGTATTTTGGCTCACATATGTGAATATGTCGCTAGCATTCAAATGTCAAATAACCCGGGTCGACATGACTAGTTTAGAACCCAAGTGGCACATCCATACAGGGATAGGCATACGTAACCCAACAATGCAGGTGTTGGCCTCTAGGGCCTATAGATGAGTCATAGCAAGCTACAAGGACTCCATTACACCGTGAGACTTAAATTTCTTCACTGCACATAGACGAGTTGTAGCAGGATACAAGGACTCCATTACACTGCGAGACATTTCCCCGAAGGGACCAACACAGTAGCAAACAAGGATACATGCCAGTTAATCAATGTGTCCGGAGCAGTAGCAAGCTACGAAGGCTCGGTGGAAGCAAAAAGAGGCATTTCCCCATAAAGAGTACTACTAAAGGCACACAACTAGGTGTCGTCTCCCATACATATTGTTACACGTCACACGTACGCACGACATGTCCGATATGCATATATACAACTATGGCATCACAACATAACCATACACAACACAACATTTATTTAGAAGGCTCGGAAGAGCCTTACATAATATGTTCATACAGGTAGGGGTCACATGACCTGACACTCAAGTCATACACAAAAAGTCATACGAGCCACGTGGAAGCTTAAAGTTGTCTGAGCACAGACAGATGAAATGTAAAAAGGCATAAAGCCTAACTATCTACAACACAACCCAGGACATCAAATCCTAGATGAGGTACCAGCTAAGCGTCGTCGTCGACGCCTATGAAGAACCCACCAGATGGGTCATGGGTCTCATCAACAACATCTATTAAGCAAACATGATTACAAACGTACTCAACAAGTCCTTAAAGCAGACCTAGTCTATTCATGCTCATGTATCAACAATGGGAGTATTGGGGTTTATGCAGCAACGCCAGCTTTGACTCTTGGCTAACCTATACTACGAGTATTAGTTCTTTGATCAAGTTTTAGATATCTGACACGAGTCCACTACCACCACATCAATATGTTGGGGAACGTTGCATGGGAAACAAAAAATTTCCTGTGCACACGCAAGATCTATCCATGGTGATGAGCATCTACGAGAGGGAGGGTGGACCTACATACCCTTGTAGATCGCTAAGCGGGAAGCGTTAAGAAACGCGGTTGGTGTAGTCGAACGTCTTTGCGATCCAAATCGCCGAGCGTCCCGCGATCTCATCATCATCCATCCCGCGATCCAATCACGATCCGTCCCGCAAACTCATCACGATCCGTCCCGCGAACTCATCATGATCCGTCTCGCGATCTTGATCACGGTCCTTCCGATCTAGCGCCGAACTGACGACACCTCCATGTTCACGACACGTACAGCTCGATGACGATATCTGCCTTGTTGATCCAGCAAGAGGGAGCGGAGAGGTAGAATAGTTCTATGGCAGCATGATGGTGCTCCGGCGATGGTGGTTGAGCTATTCCGGCAGGGCTTCACCTAAGCACTGCAGAAATCCGATCTAGAGGAGAAACTATGCACTAGAGGAACGGGTAAAACGTGGCTGAAAATCTAGTGCCAAAACCCTAAAACCTCTAGTATATATATGAGGAAGAGAGGAGGAGGCTTGGCCCTCAAGGGGCCAGCCCGTGGTTCGGCTGAATCAAGGAGGAGAGGAGGACTCCTCCTCCAATCCTAGTAGGACAAGGATTCCTCCCTATTTTGCCTTTTTCCACCTTTTTATCTTTGGGTTTTCTCTCCCAGCCACATGGGCCTTGTGTGGGACTTCCACCAGCCCACTAAGGGCTGGTATTCACTCTCCCACAGCCCATGTAGCCTCTTGGGTCGAAATACCCCTCCCGATGGTCTCCCGGTACACTACCGGCACTCCCGGTACACTATCGATGAGCCCGAAACTTTTCCGACAACCAAAATAGGACTTCCTATATATCAATCTTTACCTCCAAACCATTCCGGAGCTCCTCGTGATGTCCTATATCTCATCCGGGACTCCGAACAACCTTAGGTAACCACCATACATAACTCTATACTACCGAAACGTCACCGAACCTTAAGTGTGTAGACCTTGTGGGTTCGAGAACTATGTAGACATGATCGAGACACCTCTACGGTCAATAAGCAATAGCGGGACCTGGATGCCCTTATTGGTTCCGACATATTCCATGAAGATCTTTATCGGTCGAACCTCTATGTCAAGGATTCAGTTAATCCCGTATGAAGTTCCCTTTGTTCTTCGGTATGTTACTTGCCCGAGATTCGATCGTCGGTTTCTCCATACCTAGTTCAACCTCGTTACTGGCAAGTGTCTTTACTCGTTCCGTAATACAAGATCTCGTGACTAACACTTAGTCACATTGCTTGCAAGGCTTATTGTGATGTTGTATTACCGAGTGAGCCTTGAGATACCTCTCTGTCACACGGAGTAACAAATCTCAGTCTTGATCCATGCCAACCCAACAGACACCCTCGGAGATACCTGTAGAGCACCTTTATAGTCACCCAGTTATGTTGCAACGTTTGATACACACAAGGTACTCCTCCGGTGTCAGTGAGTTGCATGATCTCATGGTCATAGGAACAAATACTTGACATGCAGAAAATAGTAGCAATAAACTGACACGATCATATGCTACGTTTGTAGTTTGGGTCTTGTCCATCACATCATTCTCCTAATGACGTGATCCCGTTATCAAATGACATCTCATGTCCATGACTAGGAAACTATAGCCATCTTTGATCAACGAGCTAGTCTATTAGAGGCATACTAGGGACATGGTGTTATCTATGTATCCACACATGTATCTGAGTTTCCGATCAACACAATTATAGCATGGATAATAAACGATTATCATGAACAAGGAAATATGATAATAACCAATTTATTATTGCCTCTAGGGCATATTTCCAACAGTCTCCCACTTGCACTAGAGTCAACAATCTAGTTCACATCACCATGTGATTCGCATTGTTATGAATCTAACACCCAATGAGTTTTGGGGCTTGATCATGCTTTGCATGGGAGAGAGGTCTTATAGTCAATGGATCTACGACATTCAGGTCCAAGTGTACTATGAAAATCTCTATGTCAAACTGTAAACATTGCTACCACACTCCACTTGGTACTATTCCAAATGGCTGCTCCACTATACGTATCCAGATTGCTACCAAGAGTCATCCGGATTAGTGTTAAAGCTTAAATCGACGTAACTCTTTATGATGAACCCTTTATCACCTCCATAATCGAGAAAAAATTCCTTAGTATTTTAGTCACTAAGGATAATATTGACCGCTGTCCAGTGATCCACTCCTGGATCACTCTTGTACCCCTTGACGGACTCATGGAAATGCATACACAGGTGCGGTACACAGCATGCCATACTATACAGATCCTCTGGCTAAGGCATAGGGCACGATGTTCGTCCTTTCTCTTTCTTCTACCATTGTCGAGCTTTGAGTCTCACTCAACTTCACACCTTACAAATCAGGTGAGAACTCTTTCTCTGACTAATCCACTTTGAACTCTTTCAAAATCTTGTCAAGGTATGTACTCATTGAAAGTCCCATCAAGATCTTGATCTATCTCTATAGATCTTAATGCTCAACAATTAGGTAGCTTTATCCAGGTCTTCCTTTGAAAATATCTTTTCAAACAACCGTTTATGCTTTCCAGAAATTCTACATCATTTCCGATCAACAATATGTCATCCACATATACTTATCAGAAATTCTATAGTGCTCCCACTCAGTTTATTGTAAATACAAGTTTCTCGTAAACTTTGTATAGACTCAAAAACTTTGATCACCTCATCAAAGTGTATATTCCAACTCCGAGATGCTTGCTTCAGTTCATAGAAGGATCACTGAAGCTTGCACACCTTTTAGCATCCTTAGGACTGACAAAACCTTCTGGTTGTATCACATACAACCTTTCCTCAAGTAAACCGTTAAGGAAATGATGTTTTGACATCCATCTGCCAGATTTCATAATTGAAAAAAGCAGCAACTGTTAACATAATTCCAACAGACTTTAGCATCGCTACAAGTGAGAAAGTCTCATCGTAGTCAACTCCTTGAACTTGTCGTAAACTTCTTTGCAACAAGTCAAACTTTACAAATGGTGACATTTACCATGAGCATCTGTCTTCATTTTAAACATCCATTTATCCTCAACGACCTGCCGTCCAACGAGCAAGTCTACCAAAGTCTATACTTGGTTTTAATACATGGATTCTTTCTCGGATTTCATGGCCTCTAACCATTTCTCAGAATCCGGGCCCATCATTGCTTCTCCACAGCTCGTAGGTTCATCGTTGTCCAATAACATGACCTCCAAGACAGGGTTGTCGTACCGCTCAGGAGTAGTACACATCCTTGTCGACCTACGAGGTTTGATGGTAACTTGACCCGAAGCTTCATTATCATCATTGTTAACTTCCTCTTCAACTAACATAGGCTTCACAGAAACATCTTCCTGCGTTGCGCTACTCTCTGGATGAACAAAGGTTCAACAACCTCATCAAGTTCTATCTTCCTCCCACTCAATTCTTTCGAGAGAAACTCTTTATCGAGAAAGGACCTAGTTTTAACAACAAACACTTTATGCTTGGATATGAGATAGAAGGTTTACCCAACTATTCTTAGGGTATTCTATGAAGATGCATTTGTTCACTTTGGGTTCGAGCTCATTAGGTGAAAACCTTTTTCACATAAGTGTTGCAGCCCCAAACATTAAGAAATGACAGGTTAGGTTGCTATCAAACCATATGGTGTCATCTCAACGGATTTAGATGGTGCCCTATTTAAAGTGAATGTAGTTGTCTCTAATGCATAACCCCAAAATTATAGTAGCAAAACGATAAGAGACATCATAGCACGCACCATATCCAATAGAGCACGACTATGACGTTCGGACACACCATCGCACTATGGTGTTCCAGGTGGCGTGAGTTGTGAAACGACTTTCACATTGTCTAAAGTTGTATGCCAAACTCGTAACTCAGATATTCACCTCCACGATCATATCACAGACATTTTTATCTTCTTGTCACGATGATCTTAAACTTCACTCTGAATTTGCTTGAACCTTTCAAACGATTCAGACATGTGTTTCATTAAGTAAATATACACTATATCTTCTCAAATCATCAGTGAAGGTAAGAAAATAACGATATCCACCGCATGCTACAAGACTCGTTGGATTGCATACATCAACGTGTATCATTTCCAATAAATCACTTTCTCGCTCCATCCATATGGAAAAGGGGTCCTTAGTCATCTTGCCCAAGAGGCATGGTTCGCATGTCTCAACCGATTCGAAATCGAATGAGTCCAAAGATCCATAAGCATGGAGTTGCTTCATGCATTTTATACCAATATGACATTTAGCGGCAGTGCCACAAGTATGTGGTACTATAATTATTAACTTTGTATCTTTTGGCATCAATGTTATGAACATGTGTATTACTACGATCAAGATTCAACAAACCATTCTCACTGGGTGCATGACCATTGAAGGTATCATTCATGTAATCAGAATAACCATTATTCTCTAACTTAAATGAATAACCATGTTGCAATAAACATGATCTAATCACGTTCATGCTCAACGCAAAACACCAAATAACATTTATTTAGGTTCGTCACTAATCCCGAAGGTAGAGAGAGTGCGATGTTGATCACATCAACCTTGGAAAAATTTCCAACACACATTGTCACCTCACCCTTAGATAGTTCTCCGTTTATTCCGTAGCTTTTATTTCGAGTTACTAACATTTAGTAACCGAACCGGTATCCAATACCCAGGTGCTACTAGGAGTACTCACAAGGTACACATCATTAACACGTATATCAAATATATGTCTATCGACGTTGCCAGCCTTCTTATCTACCAAGTATCTAGGGTTGTTCCACTTCAGCGACCGCTCTCCTCATAATCGAAGCACTTAGTCTCGAGTTTGGGTTCAACTTTGGGTTGCTTCACCGGAGCAGCAACTGACTTGCTATCCATGAAGTTTCCCTCCTTTCTCTTTCCCTTCTCGAAACTAGTGGTTTGACTAACCATCAATACTTGACGCTCCATCTTCATTTCTACCTTCGCGGTGTCAAACATCGCGAACAGCTCAGGGATCATTATTTCTATCCCTGGCATTTTATAGTTCATCACCAAGTTCTAGTAGCTTAGTGAGAGTGACTTGGAGAACTATATCAATCACTATCTTATCTGGAAGATCAACTCCCACTTGATTCAAGCGATTGTAGCACCTAGACAATCTGAGCACATGCTCAACGATTGAGCTATTCTCTTTCATCTTCCAGGCAAAGAATCTTGTTGGAGATCTCATATCTCGCAACACGGGCACGAGCCTGGGATCCTAATTTCAGCTCTTAGAACATCTCATATGTTCCATGACGTTCAAATCGTTTTGGAGCCTCAATTCTAAGCCGTAATGCATGACACACTAAACTATCAAGTAGCCATCAGAACGTGCCCGTCAGATGTTCACAACATCTACAGACGATGCTAGAGGGGTTGGCGCACCGAGCAGTGCATTAAGGACATAATCCTTCTGTGCAGCAATGAGGACAATCCTCAGATCACGGACCAAGTCCGCAATATTGCTACCATCATCTTTCAACTCTATTTCTCTAGGAACATATAAAAATTCAAGGGAGCTACAACGCGAGCAAGTAATCCACAACATAATTTGCAAAGACACTACTGGCTATGTTCATGATAATGAGTTCAATTAATCATATTACTGAAGAACTCCCACTCAAATTGACATCCCTCCAGTCATTCGAGTGATACATGATCCAAATTCACCAACTCAAGTCCGATCATCACGTGAGTTGAGGTGGTTTCAATGGTGAACATCATCATGTTGATCATATCTACTATATGACTCATGTTCGACCTTTCGGTCTCTTGTGTTCCGAGGCCATGTCTTTACATGCTAGGCTCGTCAAGTTTAACCCGAGTGTTCTGCATGTGCAACACTGGCTTGCATCCGTTGTATGTGAACGTAGAGTCTATCACACCCGATCATCATGTGGTGTCTCGACATGACGAACTTTCGCAATGGTGCACACTCGGGGAGAACACAATTTATCTTGAAATTAAGTGAGGGATCACCTTATAATTTTACCGTCGTCCTAAGCCAAACAAGGTGGATTAAAGGATTAACATAACATGCAAATCATAAGTGACATGATATGGCCATGAACTTGTGCTTTTGATCCGCATCTTGAAAGCACTAGCATGATCTCCATCGTCACTGGCATGACACCATGATCTCCATCATCTTGATCTCCATCAACGTGTCGCCATCGGGGTTGTCACGCCCATCATGCTTGTACTACTATTGCTACCGTTTAGCGATAAAGTAAAGCATTACATAGCGCTTAATGATTGACACGCAAGTCATACAATAATTAAAGAAAACATATGGCTCCTGCCGGTTGCCGTACTCATCGACATACAAGTCATGATATTCTATACAACACATGATCATCTCATACATCACATATATCACATCATGTAATTGGCCATATCACATCACAACATACCCTGCAAAAACAAGTTAGACGTCCTCTAATTGTTGTTGCATGTTTTACGTGGCTACTACGGGTATCTAGCAAGAACAATTCTCACCTACGCATACACCACAACGGTGATACATAAGTTTCTTTTCAGCCTTCTCAAGGACCGCCTTTGTCGAATCCGATCCAACTAAAGTAGGAGAAACTGCCACCCGCCAGCCATCTTTTGCAACAAGTTGCAGTTGAGGGAACCGGTCTCTCGTAAGAGTACGAGTAATGTTGGTCTGGGCCGCTTCATCCCACAATACCGCTGAACCAAAACACGACCAAGGGAGGAAGCAATCTAAGCATCAACGCCCCCAAACTCTTTGTGTTCTACTCGAGATCTCATCTACACATAGACCTAGCTCATGATGCCACTGTTGGGGAATGTTGCATGGGAAACAAAAAAATTCCTACGCACACGCAAGATCAATCCATGGTGATGAGCATCTACGAGAGGGAGAGTGGATCTACATACCCTTGTAGATCGCTAAGCGGGAAGCTTTAAGAAACGCGGTTGGTGTAGTCGAATGTCTTCGCGATCCAAATCGCCGAGCATCCCGCGATCTCATCATGATGCGACCCGCGATCCAATAATGATCCATCTCGCGAACTCATCATGATCCGTCTCGTGATCTTGATAACGGTCCTTCCGATATAGCGCCGAACGGACGACACCTCCGCGTTCAGCACACGTACAGCTCGATGACGATCTCCGCCTTCTTGATCTAGCAAGAGGGAGCGGAGAGGTAGAATAGTTCTCCGGCAGCATGACGGTGCTCCGGCGATGGTGGTGGAGCTATTCCGATTGGGCTTCGCCTAAGCACTGCAGAAATCCGATCTAGAGGAGAAACTATACACTAGAGGAACGGGTAACACGTGGCTTAAAATATAGTGCCAAAAACCCTAAATCCTCTAGTATATATAGGAGGAAGAGAGGAGGAGGCTTGTCCCTCAAGGGGCCAGCCTTTGGTTCAGCCGAATCAAGGAGGAGAGGAGGACTCCTCCTCCAATCCTAGTAGGACTAGGATTCCTCCCTATTTTGCCTTCTCCACCTTTTTCTCGTTGGGTTTTCTCTCCCAACCGCATGTGCCTTGTGTGGGACTTCCAGCATCCCACTAAGGGATGGTATTCACTCTCCCATAGCCCATGTAGCCTCTTGGGTCGAAATACCCCTCCCGATGGTCTCCCGGTACACTACCGGCACTCCCGATACACTACCGATGAGCCCGAAACTTTTCCGGCGACCAAATTAGGAGTTCCTATATATCAATCTTTACCTCCGAACCATTCTGGAGCTCCTCATGACATCCAGGATCTCATTCGGGACTCCAAACAATCTTCAGTCACCACCATGCATAACTCTATACTATCGAAACGTCAATGAACCTTAAGTGTGCAGACCCTGCGGGTTCGAGAACTATGTAGACATGACCGAGACACATCTACGGTCAATAACCAATAGCGGGACCTGGATGCCCATATTGGTTCCTACATATTCTACGAAGATCTTTATCGGTCGAACCTCCATGTCAAGGATTTTGTTAATCCCGTATGATGTTCCCTTTGTTCTTCGGTGTGTTACTTTCCCGAGATTCGATCATCGGTATCTCCATACCTAGTTCAACCTCATTACCGGCAAGTCTCATTACTCGTTCCGTAATACAAGATCTCGTGACTAACACTTAGTTACATTGCTTGCAAGGCTTATTGTGATGTTGTATTACTGAGTGGGCCCTGAGATACCTCTCCGTCACACGAAGTAACAAATCCCAGTCTTGATCCATGCCAACCCAATAGACACCCTCGGAGATACCTGTAGATCACCTTTATAGTCACCCAGTTATGTTGCGATGTTTGATACACACAAGGTACTCCTCCGGTGTCAGTGAGTTGCATGATCTCATGGTCATAGGAACAAATACTTGACATGCAGAAAACAGTAGCAATAAACTGACATGATCATATGCTATGTTTATAGTTTGGGTCTTGTCCATCACATCATTCTCCTAATGATGTGATCCTGTTATCAAATGACATGTCATGTCCATGGCTAGGAAACCTTGACCATCTTTGAGCAACGAGCTAGTCTATTAGAGGCATACTAGGGACATGGTGTTGTGTATGTATCCACACATGTATCTGAGTTTCTGATCAACACAATTATGGCATGGATAATAAACGAGTATCATGAACAAGGAAATATGATAATAACCAATTTATTATTGCCTCTAGGGCATATTTGCAACACAACACACCACCATGGATTCAGTCCTATCACCTATGAGAGTGCCATCCATGGTACTCACACTTGTCTTGATACTTTTATGGGTAACCATTATCATTGCCTATGAACATCATAAGTTCTCCAAGTAGTCCATATCCGAGGACGCAACTATTCGAACAGATTCATGCCCTGCAGGGGTGTACTCCTTCACACACACTCTCGCCACTTATCCCAATGTGCACTTAAAAAGGTACCTCGGCAATCTTCAAGCGGAAGCCTGGTGAGGGAGTCGGCCATGACCGTCAATCACACAAGACCTCTAGTCCATACTATCGCTTATTTGGGACTAAACCCACATAGAAGTCCGGCCGAAGTTTCCACTACTTCTCCAGACGATGTGCGCAGGGTTCCCAAGACCACCATTCGGGTGATCCCTGGTATACCATGCCACTACCTACCGCGTCGTAGCCCACCCCTAGGGTCAACACTACGCATGGCCTCCAACATAGCTATAAGCACCAGAAACTACATCCAACTCCAGGACCAAGGACTAGGCGGTTGATAAGTCGAGCGGATCAATTAAGTATCCCAACGTGTGGTAGTAGCTAGTCTTGGATAACAAACACGGAATTTAGTTCCTAAGAACGGTCCCAATGAGACAATCCGCTATGTATTCCTACATAGCCCCTCATCGCTACCTTTACCAAAACAGGTTCATCATTTCATTCATCACATTAGCGTAACACTGTTTCCCTCTGGTTCATCACCCAGATGAATCAGACCTGACACAACTCTAAGCATAGCAAGCAAAGTAGGCAAAGCACATAAAGGATCAAGCATCTACCAGGTATGCTAGGTTGCATGCTTTAGCTATTTACTATCACAATGATAGGTCATGCAGAGGAATGGGTTCAACTACCACAATAGACAGATAGTTGAAGTGTTTGTCCTAATGCAATAAATAAAAGCAGGAATGAGAGTGTGGGATGTTATCGGAATGATCAATGAGGTTTCTTTCCTTGCTGGTTGGCGGAGAGGATCAGGGCATCGAGACAGAGCTTCGAAGCTACTCAGGGGGCGAGAGGGAGGCACTTGGGAGGCAGCATTCCGGCAGCGGCTTCAGCTGCCGTCGGCCATGGCAAGGAGAGGCGGGGAGAGGAGCAGGGGCGAATGGAGGGGCAGAGAACAATCGGGACGGCTCTGCCTAGTCTATCTGCATCGCCAACACTATGGGAGAGGTAGACAGGCAGCTTTCGGCATGGCGGCACGACCGTGCACGCGCAGCGGCCACAAGACCGGCTTCCTAGCCGCCAGGAGGACGATGACCTAGTTGGGCCAGGTGGGCCGGCCTGGCCTGGGCCTCAGGTAGCTCTCTCTCTCTTTTCCCTTTTTTTGTTTTTCTGACATTTATTTTATTTCTGTTGAGTATTGTTTCATCCACAAAAAGTTTCTGCATTGTTGGACAACTATCATAATTATAGTGCTTTACTTATTGATTTTAGAGGCTCTGTTGGATTAAAATAAAATCCCAAATGGGTTGAATAATTATAATGCGTCCGTGATATGTTGTTGCCAACATTTTTCAGACATAGTGGGCATTTTTATGGGCATTTTGGATTCGTTGAAAATCACACTTAGTTGAATTGGTTTAACTCAAGTGAGGTGCTAGGGTTTTTGATATTCCCCATTTCATGTTGATGCAAAATTTAAACATGATGCACATCTTAGCTAGCACAAGCAGGGGGAACTAGTGATGAACTCACCCCCACTCAAAAGAATCTCGTCCCGATATTTAGAAGTCACCGGAAAGAGCGCGGGGCACTCTAGTCAAAGACGGTCCTCCCTTTCCCATGTGGATTCCTTCTCGGAGTGGTGTGACCATTGAACCTTGAGAAACTTGATGTTTCGGCATCAAGTGGTATGCTCAGCCTAATCAAGAATACGAACAGGTTATTCTCGATATGTAAGGTTATCTTGGAGACCAAGCATTTCGTGGTCTACTTCGTGGACAGGGTCCGAGAAGCAACGCCTGAGTTGTGAGACATGGAAGACATCATGAACCTTGGAAAGATGTTGTGGAAGTTCCAATTGGTAGGCAACTTCTCCTCGTTTGGCACGAATGTGAAAAGGACCAATGTAACGAGGAGCCAACTTGCCCTTGATACCGAATCGTTGGGTACCCTTCAGAGGTGTAACCCGAAGATAAGCTTTCTCATCAACTTCATAGGTCATAGCCTTATGATGGCGATCATATTGGCTCTTTTGACGAGATTGGGCTCTTTTCAACTTTTCACGAATAATCGAACTTGCTCCTCTGCATCCTGGATCATATCCGGGCCAAAGAGTTGCCTCTCTCTGGTTTCTGACAAGTTTAGAGGTGTTCGACACCTTCGTCCATAGAGAACTTAAAGGGGCTTTGCCCAAGCTTGAATGATAACTATTGTTATAAGAAAATTCGGCGAGCGGAAGGTAGTTCTCCCAATTCATACTGAAAGATATAACACAAGCTCTAAGCATGTCTTCCTGAATTTGATTGACTTGCTCTGACCACTTGAACGTGGATGGAAAATAGTGCTAAAGGATAGGTGAGTCCCCATAGCATTTAGGAAGCTTTCCCAAAATCGGGAAGTAAAGATACTTCCACGGTCTAAGTTAATCTCCAAAGGAACACCATGAAGAGATACTATTCAAGAAACATATAACTCCGCTAGCTGGCTAGCAGTTATACTCCCCCGAATAGGAAGAAAAATGAGACACTTTGGAAAGACGGTCCATGACCATAAAGATAGCATTATTCCCTCTCTTGGTCCTAGGAAACCCGGTGATGAAACACATACCGACCTTATCCCAATTCCATTCAGGCATAGCTAAGGGTTGAAGGGTGTGAGGAGGCCTTTGATGTTCTGCCTTAACGCGACAACAAACATCGCAGTTAGCAGCGAACTAAGCAATTTCTCTCTTCATTCTGGTCCACTAGAACCTCCTTAAGGATCAGTAGCCGTAGGTGTTTTCTCTTAGGAACCACCAAGCGCTTCTGGAAGAACACAACACCCTGATCGTCCTTCGAGAAATCTTTAGTGTTTCCGCTAGTAATGTTCGATCCAAGATATACCCTTATCATACCCCTGAACAGCTATGATTTGATCCCTAAGAGTAGTTTTTGCCACCAAGTTGGAAAGGAATCCATGAGGAACAATGTGAAGGTTTAGCTTTCGAAATTCCTCATAGAGAAGTGGTTGACTTTGTTGTAACATCAGGTTGTTACAATAAGACTTACAATTTAGTGCATCAGCCATGACGTTGGCTTTCCCCGGGGTGTAAGTTATCCCTAGGTCATAATTTGTAATCAACTCGACCCACCATCTTTGCCTGAGATTCAAATCCGGGTGGGTGAACATATATTTCAGACTTTGGTGATCAGTGTATATTTCGCAACGATTAGCCAAAAGGTAATGTCGACAGGTTTTCAGTGCATGGACTACAGCTGCAAGCTCAAGATCATGTGTTGGATGATTCTCCTCATGTGGATGCAAATGTCGAGATGCGTATGCAATCACATGACGATCTTGCATGAGAATGCAACCTAATCCTTGTCGCAAGGCGTTGCAATAGATAACAAAGTCCTTAGAAAAATCTGGTGGCACCAATATGGGAGCAGAGGTCAGGCCTCTTATCAGTTCCTGAAAACTGTGCTCGCATTGTGGAGTCCACTCGAACTTTTAATCTTTCTTGAGGAGTTCAGTCAGAGGCTTCGTAACCTTGGAGATGTTCTTGACAAAGTGGCGACAATAGCTCGCTAAGCCAAGGAAACTCCAAACTTGCTTAAACATTTCAGGTTGAGTCCAATCAAGGATGGCCAAAACTCTCGAAATTGATAGCAATACCCTTACTAGAGATTATATGGCCTATGTAGGTCACTTCTGGTAACCAAAATTCGCACTTGGAGAAATTGGCATATAGGCGGTGCTCTCAAAGTTTCGTCAATACCAGCCTTAGATGCTTAGCATGTTCCTATTCGTTCTTCGAGTAGATGAGTGTATTATCGAGGTAAACCACGATGAATTTATCCAAGTACTCCATGAACATTGAATTCATCAAATGAGAGAAGGTGGTTGGGGCATTGGTTACACCGAAGGACATGACGGTGTACTCGTATTGGCCATATCAAGTAACAAAAGTTGTTTTTGGAATGTCCCCGTTTCTATTTCTGATTTGATGATATCCCAACCTCAAATCCATTTTGGAAAAGACTGAGGATCCAGCGAGTTGATCATACAAATCGTTGATCCTGGGGAGCAGATACTTGTTCTTAATGTGACCAGGTTCACTGTCCGATAATCTACAACCATCTGATCCGATCCATCCTTCTTCTTGACGAAGAGGATGGGGCAACCCAAGGAGAAGAACTAGGACAGATGAAACCTTTCTTCAAAGCCTCATCGAGTTGTTTCTTAAGCTCGGCTACTTCTAAGGGTTCCATGTTTAAGGGTCTTATGGCTATTGGGACAGTCCCTGGGACAAGTTCTAACACAAACTCTACATCCCTAATAGGTGGAATGCCTAGCAGTTCTTCTGGAAAGACATTCGGGAAGTCATGGACAACCGGGATAACTTCTATCTTTGGGAGAGGGCTAGCATTAAGTGAATAGAGTTGGTGCTTGGTAGCTCGAGTGGAGACATTAACTATCTCACCCGATGGATGTGTAAGCTAAACATTCCTAGTATGAGTATCAATCTTAGCATAATGAGCTTTCATCCAGTCCATACTAAGATGATATTGATGTCCAAAGACTTGAGGGCTATCAAAGAAGCTAGGAAGACTAGCCTATCCATAAGGATTTCATTTTCATGACTCACTCTAGAAGTTTGCCATTTTGAACCAGGAGTCTGAACTACTAAAGGAGTAGGCATATCACAAAAGACATGTTATGCAACTGTGCATAAGTTTTTGAGATGAATGAATGAGATGCTTGAGTATAAAACATAATAGATGATGGATGACTATTGAAAAGGAGCGTACCTAGGATAATATCGGGATCCTCAAGAGCTCCTTCAGCAGAGACGTGATTCACACGTCCACGAGCAGGAGTTGGCTTCACATAAAAAGCTTTTCCCAGCTTCCCATGTCCATTAGGCTTGGTGTTGTTCTAAGGGCACTCACTGGAGTAGTGCCCTGGTTCTCCACACTTGTAACATATGATAGTGGTGGATCGGGGAGCAACATTGGTAGCAGGACCTCCAAATGTCCTGGCTGGAGGGTTGGTCTGAGTTGGGCGAGGTGCCTCATAGGATGGCCTCGTGGTGTACCTTGGCGGCAGAGCAGTGTTGGGCACCCACACCTGGCGCTTGTTGGAGCCTGAGCAGGATGAGGAGCTGAAGTCACGAGTGTGCTTCTTGGTTGTGTCGTAGTCATTCTATCCAGTCTCGACATTGGTAGCCTTGTTGACAAGAGCCTGGAAGGTAGCGCACTCATGTAGGCATAGATCACGGTGAAGCTCGGGGCTGAGTCCTTTGCGGAACCTAGCTTGCTTCTTGGTGTCAGTTGACACCTCCTCTGGTGCATAGCAGGCAAGGTTGCCGAACTCGCAGCTATAAGCATCCACTAACTGCTTACCCTAAGTGAAGGCACAAAATTCCTCCCTCTTGCGGTCCATGAGACCTTCTGGAATATGATGGGTATGGAATGCTTCACTGAAGTCAGCCCAAGTTGGTGTTGGGACAACAATACGCATGGCCTCATAATTCTCCCACGACAGATTGACGGGTCCTTCAAGGAAGTAGGTGGCAAAATTCACCTTATCAGCTTCGGCTACGTTTGTAGCACAGATCTTCTGAGACATGCTTGACAGCCAATCGTCTGCGTCGAGCGGATCGATGAAGTGATGGAACTTTGTCGGGTACAACTTCACGAAGTCATTGAGGGACACTCCATCATTACGCTCATTGCGGGGAAGGCGTGTTGTATTCTGCTCAATATGCACTAGCAGCATGTTGGTCTCTCTTTTGTTCCTATCTCACTCAAGCATCACCTCCGCCAAAGAGGGCGGGTGAGGCACATTCTCCTTTCTGGCTTGGCTGCCCTCGCCCTGCTCATAAGCAGGCACGGGGTTGTTCCTAGTGGACACCATCCTAGGAAAACAAACCCACAACTTAGACAAGGAAGACGTCAACTCTAAGATAAGGGATGCGGAATGTACTGGACAACATGGCATGCATGGGTAAACACCCGAACAACATGGTAATAAGCAAACTGCCATATATACACCACGATTCATACACACCATGACATAGTTCGATACAGGCCCAAGTTGAAGTACAACCTACTGAAAGATGATACAACTCATCAGAGGCATTACAAGATTCCTATACATTATCTATCTACACCTCCGGAGCTCAACTGACACCTTAGTTATATTCCACAAGACACGTAGGACTGTGGCAATACAACCGCTACAATACTACTACTAACATACGCGCACTCAAGCGTCTCAGTAGAACATCTCATAGAGGTTACCCTCGTGACCTGGGAGCTAAACCTGAGGTCTGGAAACACCCTAGCCTGAGATCCCTGGGAACCGTAAGGACATGGATGTGGCCTAGGTCCCCTAGCTGGTGGCAACAACGGTCCTCGAAGAGGAGTGATGCCTCCCACATCGGGCCAGTCTACAAGAGCTGGCAGATGGGTCCATGATGGGTTCAGCATCTTCAAATATCCATAGAATGTCTGCACCACAGGTGCTAGCTGTCTCAAGGCTGTCCAAAGACATGCACGTGTAACATAAAGCTCCATGTGAAGAGCACGTGCATCACGATACCTGTTCTCCAACAACTGAGCAGTCACCTGAAGCCTAGGATCCTCAAGAGAGTGATCATAGTAGGCTACACATAGATATCCATCCTCTCCTCCTAGTGTCACTATAACATAACAGAACTCAGTGTTCTGTAGTAGTCCATGGTGAGATTTCATGATGGTCAACATCATGTAGGCGGCCTCCTGAACTGCCATATCTATGGTAACACCTAATCCATAATTCCAATGGAGTGGCTCTGCAGCTCCAGGATATGATGGATAAATCCTAACAGTGCACAGATACTAGCTCTAGTTGAAGTCACGGAATTGTTCCTCAACTATATACTCTGGGTACCAATGGTAACTAGTCTCCATCATAACTCTGTCTAACATGGCGGTGTGACCCAACACATGAACGCACCTAGTCAAATGGACCACCTGATGAGAAGGACGAGGGGGCATCTGAAACAGAGAATAATGCAAAGGCATTAGAGATCCTAACAGAAATCGGACAGCATAATGGTTGTAATTGCTCAAAAAGGATTTTGAGACAACCTGCAAAAGATTGGATAGCGTAACCACTCAACTTTCTAGCTTCAAGTTTATAATCCAACTGATTGTCACACAAAACAAGACTTGAATACCGGAGTTCACTCCCAAGCAATCTAGCTACTAGTCTATGGTTAGTAACTCATCATCCTGACAGATAGATAAGAAGCCTAGCTCTTAACCCCATAGAAAAGAAGAGGGTGACTCAGAATAAAATGACTCAGGAAGAGGAGTAAAAAGAGCCTTATGTTCCCTTCCACAATCAATTCCCTTACATAAATAAAGCATTTCTAGACTCAACTTCAACCAGTTTGACTTGGTAATACTATAGTCAGTCAGGCTCTGATACCAACGCTGTTGGGACCCCGATCCTGAGCCATAAGAACCCAGCATGAAACACATCACATCACTTTGCGGCCTCACGCACGGTTATCTCCATGGATGCCACCTTACCTGGGCCGGGATCGTTTGTGCCTTTTGGCTGAGATATGTCTCTAGCATTCAAATGTCAAAGAACCTGGGTTGCCATGACTAGTCGTAGAACCCAAGTGTCACATCCATACACGGACAGGCATACGTAACCCAACAATGCAGGTGTCGGCCTCTAGCGTGTGTAGACAAGTCATAGCAAGCTACAAGGACTCCATTACACCATGGGACATAAATGTCATCACTGCATGTAGACGAGTCGTAGCAGGCTATAGGGACTCTATTACGCTATGAGACATTTCCCCGAAGGGACAGGCACAGGAGCAAAGAAGGATACATGTTGGTCAATGAATGTGTTCGGAGTAGTAGCAAGCTACCAAGGCTCGATGGAAGCACAAATATGAATCCCCCATAAATAGTACTACTAAAGGCACACAACTAGGTGTAAAATCCCATACATACCGTTACACGTCACACGTACGCACGACATGCCCGATATGCATAGATAAAACTATGGCATCACAACATAACCATACACAACACAACATTTATTTAGAAGGCTCAAAAGGGCATTACATAATATGTTCCTATAGGTAGGGGACACATGACCCGACACTCAAGTCATACACACAAAGTCATATGAGCCATGCGAAAGCTTAAAGCTGTTTAAGTACAGACAGGTGAAAGGTAAAAAGGCATAAAGCCTGACAATCTACAGCCCAACCCAGGGCATTAGATCATAGCTGAGGTACTAGCTAAGCTTCAAAGTCGACGTCTATGAAGAACCCACCAGATGGGTCCTGGGTCTCATCTGCAACATTTATTAAGAAAACATGAGTACAAACGTACTCACCAAGACTTTAAAGCAGACCTAGTCTATTCATGCTCGTGTATCAGCAAGGGGAGCAGTGGGGTTTATGTAGCAATGCCAGCTTTGACTCTTGGAGAACCTGTACTACAAGTATTAGTTCTTTGTTTAGATAGCGCATATGAGTCAACTAACACCACATCAATACACCACCATGGATTCACTCCCATCACCTACGAGAGTGCCATCCATGGTACTCACACTTGTCTTGATACTTTTATAAGTAACCATTATCATTGACTATGAACAACATAAGTTCTCCAAGTAGTCCATACCCGAGGACGCGGCTATTCGAACAGATTCATACCATGCACGGGTGTACTCCTTCACATACGCTCTCGCCCCTTATCGCTATGTGACTTAAAAAGGCACCTAGGCAACCTTCAAGTGGAAGCCTAGTGAGGGATTCGGCCACGACCGTCAATCACACAAGACCTCTAGTCTAGGCTATCACCTATTTGAGACTGAACCCGCACGGAAGTTCGGCCGAAGTTTTCGCTACGACCCCAAATGATGTGTGCAGATTTCCCAAGCCCACCATTCGGGTGACCCTTCATACACCGTGCCACTGCCTACCGCGTCGTAGCCCACCCCTAGGGTCAGCACTACGCATGGCCTCCAGCATAGCTACAAACACCAGAAACTACTTCAAACTCCTGGACGAAGGACTAGACGGTTGATAAGTCGAGAGGGTCAATTAAGTATCCTAACATGTGGTAGTAGCTAGTCTTGGATCACAAACACGGAACTCGGTTCCTAAGAACGGTCCCAATGAGACAATCTACTGCGTACTCCTACATAGCCTCTCATCGCTACCTTTACCACATCAGGTTCATCATTTTGTTCATCACATTAGAGTAACACTATTTCACTCCGGTTCATCACCCAGATGAATCAGACTTGATAGAACTCTAAGCATAGCAGGCAAACCACATCAAGGCTCGAGCATCTACCAGGTATGCTAGGTTGCATGGTTTAGCTATTTACTGTGAGAATGACAGGTCATGCAGAGGAATGAGTTCAACTACGCAATAGACAAACAGTTGAAGCATTTGTCCTAACGCAATAAACAAGAGCAGGAGCGAGAGAGTGGGATGTCATCAGAATGGTCAATGAGGTTGCTTTCCTTGCTGGTTGGCGGAGAGGATCAGGGCACCAAGGCAGAGCTTCGAAGCTGCTCGGGGGCGAGAGGGCGGCACTAGGGAGGCGGCATTGCGGCGGTGGCTTCAGCTGCCGTCGGCCATGGCGAGCAGAGGCGAGGAGAGGAGCAGGGGCGAATGGAGGGGGAGAGAGTGATCGAGATGGCTCTGGCGAGTCTATCTGCATAGCCAGCGCGATGGGATAGGCTGAAAGCACAACATGCTCCCTTGGTGATTTTGATAATTCATGACAACATACATTGTCTCTTGGACTATTACTTTCATCTAGTGTATTTCAGATAAAGTCCATAGAGAGAGATGGGGTGACCAAAAGTAGTGTGGACAGTATCCCCATGAAGAAGAAGGAGAAGGAATAGATTGGCAAAGCTTCAAGCAAGAGGACTCTACATTTTATATTTGTGAGAAATCACTTTGAGTCCATAGGAAAGCCAATACTATTAAAAGGGGTAAGGTTTTGTTAGTTAACAAAACGATCATACGTGCAAAAGTGATAATCACCACATACACCCACAAGCTCTTACACAAAAGTCTATAAAAAGCCAAATATCCAAAATCGGTGCAACCAACACTTTACACTCGGTGCCACCGATTCCAGAACCTAGACAGACTCAGCCAAACCCTAGTCACTTCGGTGCAACCGATTCTCCTTTGGTGCCACCGAGTTTAGGTTGCCAACTTTCTGTTATGAAAATTCACAATATCGGTCTCACCGAGATTGTTGGATCGGCATCACCGAGATTGGGCAATCTGGTCGTTGGTCACATTATCGGTGCAACCGAGTTTCCTATATCAGTCTCATCGAGATTCAAAAGTTACCACCTTTTGGTCACTTCGGTACCACCCAGATTAACACATCGGGGTCATCGAGTTGGTCATTTTGTGTGTAATGGTTGGATTTTTGGAGATGCCTATATATACCCCTCCACCACCACTGACTCGCAAGAGAAGCACTCAGAACAGTTCCCCACTCATACCTACTGATTCTCTAAGAGAGAGCGACCTACTCATGCGTTGAGACCATGCCATTCCATTCCTACCATATGAATCTTGATCCCTAGCCTCCCAAGTTTCTTTCCATCCAATCAATCTCTTCCACCAAACCAAATCTATGAGAGAGTGATTGTGTGTTTAGGAGTCTATCATCTTGGAGAACAAGAGCAAGGAGTTCATCGACACTATCGATCCTTTTTCCTTTTGGAGGGTGGTGCCTCCTAGATAGGTTAGGTGTCGCTTGGGAGCCTCCTACTTCATGTTGTGGAGTGAACCAGGAAGTTTGTAAGGGCAAGGAGATTGCCTACTTCGTGATGATCTACCCCGAGTTAGGATATTCCTCCATGGACGTAGGCCATCATGGTATAGTCAAGGTTGCTTCTTCGTGGAACCCTCCATGGGTAGAGCCCTCTGTGGACTCTCGTGACCGTTACCCTCCGTGGGTTGAGGACTCCATAAACGTGGATGTATGATAGCACCACCTATCGGAACCATGGGAAAAATCTTGTGTCCCTCATGCGTTTGATCTCTCTATCTCTACTGCTTACTTCCATGTGCAATGTCTTTACTTTCCGCTACTATACTTGATGACTTGCATGTGTAGGGTGTTCTAGATTTGCTATGTATGCTAAAAACTGCCAACACTTGATTTATGCTTGAGGTAGTTTTTAATTCCTACAAATAGTCTATTCACCCCCCTCTAGACATACACTTCTAGTGATCCCGCAATAGGTATCAGAGCATTGGTCTCCATTGCTTCGGTCTCAACACCATGGAGGAATATGGATGTGTCTAGTGTGGAGAGTTTGTATTGTAGAGTGCCCATTCTTGATGGTGAGTACTATAGTCAATGGAAGAATGTCATTATTGATCTATTTGATAAATTCCATTTGACAGGATATATTGAAAACCCCTATGTGCTCCCCATTGATGAATTGCATCCCACACATAAAGAGGAAATTAACATGCTTCGTAACCTAAGAACTATCAATCTTATCATTAGAGGTTTACCAAGATTCGTGCTTTCTCAATTGAAGAACTTTGCATGTGCTTATACTTTGTGGACTGATTTGGAGAAACGATATCCAAATCTCTCATTAGGTAATCTTGATGAAATTCTTCATAAAAGTATTGCTTTGCACAAAATGAAGCCTAGTGATCCAAACTTTGATAAATGCATATTTGAGATTCGTGATCGTATGCGTTCTAAAGGAGATGTCACAACTATAAACAATATCATTAGAGAGGCCCTTCGCATTCATAAACTTGAACATTGTCATGATCACAATTCTAACGAATCTATTGTTCTTTATGACGAGGATTTCCCACTTGATGATGACAATGTGGAACATGGCTACTATGATGAAGATGAGTTGTTCGACATCGAGTATGAGAAGATCATGAAGAATCTAAGTCTAATGGCAAACTTCAAGGATTACATGTCTGGAGGAAAAGAGTGGATTCTCGACAGTGGATGCACGAATCACATGACTGGTGATAAAGACATGTTCCAAGAGATCACACCTAATCAAGGTCCTCGAAGGTACGTGACCTTTGGAGACAACTCTAAGGGTAAGGTAATTGGCCTTGGTAAGGTGGCCATCTCTCATGATAGCTCCATTTAAAATGTGATGCTTGTTGAATCCCTTGGCTATAATCTTCTTTCCGTATATAGACTAGTAGACTTTGGTTTCAATGTGCTATTTACTAAAGTATATTGCCAAGTGTTTCGATTTCATAATCATAAAATTATCTTTACCGGTATTCATAGAGGTGATCTATACATTGTTTATTTCACTAAAAAAGCTCAACCTCGCACTTGTCTTATTGCAAAATCATCTAAAGGTTGGCTATGGCGTAGAAGGCTTGGACATGTAGGCATGCACAATCTAGATAAGCTTATCAAGGGTGAACATATTCTTGGTGTTAAATATGTTATCTTTGAGAAAGATTGACTTTGTAGCGCTTGTCAAGCAGGAAAGCAAGTAGGTGGAAGTTATCCGATCAAAAATATCATGACTACCAGGAGACCACTCGAGTTACGTCATATGGATCTCTTTGGCCCCAATGCTTACAAGAGTCTCGATGGAAACTCTTATGGTCTAGTTATAGTTGATGATTTTTCTAGATTCACGTGGGTATTCTTTCTTGTTGATAAGTCGCGGGTACAAAAGATCTTCAAGAACTTTGCTCGCAAAGCACAAAATCAACTTGAAGTTAAGATCAAGAAGGTTCGAAGCAATAACGGATCGGAGTTCAAGAACACCCATGTGGATACCTTTCTCGACGAAGGTGTCTCACATGAGTTCTCGGCTATGTACACACCTCAACAAAATGGAGTTTTTGAGATAAAGAATCGGACGCTCATTGAGATGGCAAGAACGATGCTTGACGAATACAAGACGCCAAAACACTTTTGGGAAGAAAGCCATGGAAACAACATTTCATGCCACAAATCGACTCTACTTGCACAAGCTTCTCGGTAAAACGGCATACGAGCTTCTCACCAGTAATAAACCCCAAGTTGCATACTTCCGGGTATTCGGTTCTAAGTGTTATATTCTTGTTAAGCATCATCATGCTAAATTTGCTCCCATATCTCATGAAGGTTTCCTACTCGGTTATGGATCGAACTCTCACACTTACCGTGTCTACAACAACTTCACTCGAAAATTTGAAGAGACGGTAGATTAAATAATTGCCAAATGATGTAGGTGATAAAGATCCTTCGGAAGCTATCCAAGATATGCCCATCGGCAAGATTCGTCCCATGGAGGTGGAGGAAAGTACTTCATCAACCCAAGTGGAAGCCCCTACTTCGGATCAAGGCTATTGATAAGAGGAGGAGGAAGTACATCATGAAGATCAACCACAACCTCCTTCGCCACCACCTCAAGGAGATGATCACGTTGACAACAACGGAGATGAAGGAGACGATGATGAAGAAGAAGCTCCACCATCCAACAATCGGAAGCTGACCCGAGTTCGAGCACAAGTGACCAAGAACCATCCCCTAATCCAACTTTTTGGTGATATACAAACCGGGAGAATCACTCACTCTAAAACTCGTCTAGCTAACGTTTGTGAGAATTATTCTTTCATATCTAGCATTGAACCCTAGAAGGTAGAACAAGCTCTTGAAAACGCAGATTGGGTGAACGCTATGCATGAAGAGCTTCACAAATTTGAGAGGAATGAAGTGTGGACACTCGTGGAGAAGCCCGAGGATGAGAAAAACATCATCGGAACCAAATGGTGTTTCGGAACAAGCAAGATGAAGATGGTCAAGTCATACGTAACAAGGCATGTCTTGTAGCCCAAAGATATACAGAAGTCGAAGGTATGGACTACGGTGAGACCTACGCCTCGTTGCTAGATTAGAGGCTATTAGAATTCTTCTTGCTTATGTTAATCACCATGATATCACGCTTTATCAAATGGATATTAAAAGTGCATTTTTGAATGGTGAAATGGAATAAGAGATTTATGTTAAGCAACCACCTGGTTTTGTGAATCCTAAGAAACCTAATCATGTTTACAAACTTTGCAAAGCTTAATATGGACTTAAGCAAGCTCCTCGCGCTTGGTATAAATGCCCAACGAAGTTTCTTATTGAAATAGGATTTGAAATTGGTAAAATTGACGCAACCTTATTCACTAAGAGAGTTAATGGTGAATTATTTGTGCACCAAATTTATGTGGATGATATTATCTTTGGATCTACTAACCCACAATTTAGCGAGAAGTTTGGAAGGTTGATGTCAGAGAAGTATGAGATGTCTATGATGTGTGAGATGAAATTCTTTCTTGGTCTACAAATCAAGCAAACGAGAGAAGGAAATTTCTTCTCTCAAACTAAGTACACCAAGGACTTAATCAAGAAGTTCAACATGCAGGAGTGCAAGGTATGAAAACTCCCATGCCCACTAGCGGTCATGATGATCTCATTAAGGAGGGTGAACCGGCTGATCAAAAGGTTTATCGATCAATGATTGGTTCATTGCTTTATCTATGTGCCTCCTATCCCGATATTATGCTTAGTGTTTCCATGTGTGCTAGATATCAGGCTGCACCTAAAGAATGTCATCTTAAGGCTGTGAAAAGTATTGTGAGATACTTGATTCATACACCAAAATTTGGCATTTGGTGTCCCAAGGGATCTTCTTTTAATCTTGTTCGCTACTCCGACTCGGACTATGCCGGTGACAAGGTTGACAAAAAATCCACCTCAGGTACATGTCAATTTCTTGGTAGATCTCTTGTGTCTTGGTCCTCCAAGAAACAAAACTCGATATCTCTATCTACTGCGAAAGATGAATATATTGCTGCTGGATCATGTTGTGTGCAATTGTTATGGATGACACAAACACTTAAAGATTATGGAATCTATGTTAAAAATGTGCCATTACTTTGTGACAATGAGAGTGTTATTAAGATTGGTCATAATCTTGTGCAACATTCTCGAACCAAGAATATTCAAGTTCGACATCATTTCATTTATGATCATTTTGCGAAAGGAGATATTATTCTTAAGCATGCCCGTACTAACAAGCAATTGGTCGATATCTTTACTAAGCCACTTGATGAAAAAGTGTTTTGTCATTTGAGGAGTGATTTGAACATCATTAATTCTTCAAACTTGAGCTAAGCTCACTTGGATGCATGAGAAGGGGTGAGCTTCATGGTCCGGTCCATACTATTACCTTGAATATCATATATCTTGGAATTCTATGCTCCCTTGGCTTGCATCTAACCCTTTTGTAGGTACTTGGAAGAACAACACTGCACGAGATTGCCATCAACTCCAATCTTAATCAATCTTGCCATTACCAAGTATCCACGACCCCTCTTGATGGTGAAAGGAAGAAGACAACAAAACATATCCTTGACTTATATCCATCAATTGCTAAATACCAATTGGTATCAAGTCATTTGGATGTATCATGTTTTTTCCTTGCGTGACTAACCTATGTAGGTGAAGAGTGAATGAAAAGAACAAGGATTGCTCCCAACTCAAGATGATCTTCATAAAATTTGAGCATCCTCATCAAGTTCACCTACAAGCTATGTCAACAACATCACTCAAAGGTATGTACTCATATCCTTGAAAAGGCTTTACTCCAAGTAATGAGCTAAAGCAACTCAAGTGATATGAAGACATGAAAATGCTTTGTCGGGGAAACGACACCTGTGGGAACAGAAGGATCCCTTTACGGTTCGGCGGGGAAGAAGGCTCGCACATAGAGCAGACCTGATGACTAACAAGCTGGATTTTACCCAGGTTTGGGTCACAAAGATGCGTAAAACGCTACTCCTGCTTGGTTGTATTAGAGGAGTTCTAGCTCAGGTTCTGGGAGCGCTATAGTACATAGCTGCTACTCATGCAGAATGGGCTCAAAGAAGATCCCCCCAAAAGGTTCCCTCATCGTAACACCTTGGGCCTCTTTTTATAAGACTAAGGGGATCCCAACAGTGGCGTACAGTACGTACACGAGGTGTACAGAGATACAGTGCTATCGCACCTAACACTGACGGTGTAAGATAAATGCATTTAATGCTTCGTCAGGCATCCCTGACCTTCTGCGGGATGGCACAGGAGCCTGTCCCATCGGCACCGCTTAGCCTCTTCCATCCCCGGTGCCTCGACACGTACCCAGGTGGGATGACACCTGGTCTCTATGCTGGCAGGATGGTGGGCCCTTGCCAGGTGCACTTCTTGCCGGGGCTCTGTAGGCCATCCCAGAAAGATCTTATCGGGGTCCTAGCCTTCAGTCTTCGGTCCTGATTGTTTGGATATTCTCTTGATTCTCCTGTATCTATATCTAGAAGTTCCCTGCTGGGCCTTGCCGCTAGGGTCATTACTACTGCCCGTGCACGAGTAAGGGACACTAGATAAACACAAAACTCTAGTGCACCGACAGGAGCCCCCGGTCCTGGGCCACACACGGTGGGAGGCGTTGTTGGGCTAGGACCAAACAGTGCAAGGGCACGCATGGTTGGAGTTTGTGGTGGTAATCATTCCGCTTACTGCGCCTCCCACAATGCGCAAAGGTGAGCACCGTGGGGTACGTGCGCGGAACGGTAATAATTGTTTCCATGGTTGCGTCTGGTTGTTTCCGCCACGCGTGCCGCATGCATAGCGGAGAGCCAACAACGAGCACCCGTGACTTAAAGTCCTAGCCGTGGCAGAAAATTCAGCGTCGTGGATTAGAGCAATGGGGCAGTTGTTGTTCGCCCAGTGATCGTGGGCGATGCTATTGCAGGAGGTGGGCGGCGACTCTTGGAGCAGGGGAGAGCCAGCCCCGCGCTTCCCCCTATAAATTGAGGGGAAGCAAGGGCGATGCTCATTCATCCTTCCTTCCTCATCAAGTGCGAATCTCCAAAGCTCGCCTTTCCACCTCTTCCAAACCCTGAGTGGTGCCTGCCCTTAGCCATGAATAGGGGTGAGGGTGGCCACCGTCCTCTACACCAAGGAGGAGTTCTCGTCTGGATCATGCCACCGCTTCCGCCGCAGAGGCGGAGGGTGACCTGGGTGCTCGCGGCGACAGAGGCGCAAGGGGTCGTGGTCACCGTGGAGGCCGAGGTCGAGGAGGCGAAGTGCTGCTCCATCTCTCCCTCCAACGCCAGGCCCCTTCCTCGAGGAGACCCATGCCGAGGGGACAGTGTTGGAGTTCATCCTCAAACTACGTGGCCCCCGTCGGAGCCATTTGCGCCTCTCTCACCCTTTCGCCAAGGCAATGGAGGCCGACGAGCCGCCTGTTTTGTGGCTGCGAGCGCATGGCTGCTGCAATGGTGCCACATGGGTGGACGTAGAGTATCCGGTGAGCCGCGTCATATTCTTCAGGCGCGGTTGTTAAACCTTCGCCCATGCTCACAACCTCCAAGATGGGCGTGTCCTTCATTTCAAAATGATATAGGCCGATCTGCTCTCTGTCAAGATTTATGGGCGCTCAGGCGTCCATCTCAGCTATGCGAAGAGAGCTCGAGCGGAGCCGACGGTTCCTCCTCAAGTGACAGTGACGAGGAGGGCAGTGGTGAAGACAATGACGATGAGTACGGTCTTCAGGCCGTCAAGTCAGAATACGACGACCTAGACTCGGACTGTCCGTCGGCCGTACCACCACTGTCAGCCTCGTGCCTCTCCTCCTCCCGGTAGGACGATCCTGACGGGGGTCCTTGTATCGAGTGCTGCCTCATCTTCCCGCTAGGTCTTCCGGCAGGCCCGTGGACTTCGGCTTCTGGCCCCCCCTCTCATCCGCGTAGTCCTGGTCTTATCCTCTATGCAATGCTGGCCCAGGAGGGGCCAGGCTCTCGTCGGAGGCCCCTTTCTATCTTTTTCTCCTTGTAATTCGCCTCCTCCTCCTATCTTTTTCTTCTTGTCATCTCGCCTAGGGGAGAAAGTATAATAAAGATGTACTTAGGAAGAGGCAACATCTCATGTAAATTTGACCCTAATTGAGTGGCTGCATATTATTCTCCTCATTAGATTCCTCTTTGCATGGTGTGCTCCCTACGCTTTACTGGAAACTTGCCGATGCACGCAGCCCTGCCGCGAGCGCGTTGAGGAGCGGATCCTTAGCAGCCTGCTGGCGGTGCTGCTATCGGCAAGATACCTTGACATTTTTAGTGCAGCCACTTAAGCTATTGAGCGGACTCGAAATAGAGTAAGGGCGCGACTAATCATGACAAGGTTACCTTAACATTTTCGGTTCGTCTACCTTAAGCTGTTGAGCAGACTTGAAACAGAGTAAGGGCATGACCGATTACGATAAGGTTCCTTCGCGTGCAGGTTTCCCATGAAAGAATTGAAATCATCCAAGGAAAATAACTTCACAGTAAGAATTTTAGAATAGGGTTTTGCAACTTAGCTTTTCGTTGCCGTACTCCTTCCGGCAAGATGTTTTCCTTGAACGTCATTCGTTAGTATCCATACCAAGATTTGCAGAACACTTAGCTTTATTCAACACTATGCATAGGGTCTACGCCTGGCTTTGTACCAAGGATTACATTCTTCGGAGGCAAGACTTGTACAAAAGGTGGTTGTCGGGACACCCAGCAACCGCGCCTCATGGGTAGAACTTCTGAAGATGTTTGATATTCTAGGAGTTGGTCACTGGGATGCCATCCTCGGTCTCCAGGCGGACTGCGCCAAGCCTGGTGACTCGCACTACCCGATAAGGGCCTTCCCACTTCGGTGTTAACTTGTTGGAATTCTTGGCAGACTGAACGCGCCGAAGAACAAGGTCACCTTTCTCAAGACTTCGGGCATGAACTTTGCAGCTATGATAGCGGCACAAAGCTTGCTGGTAGCGTACAGCTCGCACAGAAGCCTGAAGACGATCTTCTTCAAGGAGCATAGTGTCATCTAGACGTAACTGCTCTTGCTCAAGCTCATCATAAGCGAGCACTTGAGGTGACCCGTATGTGAGTTCCATGGGGAGAATTGCTTCTACCCCATATACTAGGGAGAAGGGTGTCTGGTCGGTATCTCAATTTGGAGTCGTCCTGATTGACCAAAGAACCACCAGCAAGTCATCAATCTAGCGCCTTCCCCACTTGCACAGATTGTCAAAAGTTCTTGTCTTGAGGCCTCGCAACACTTCAGCATTTGCCCTTTCCGCTTGGCCGTTTGTCACACCCTGTGTTTGTAGCACATTTTTATGTTTGGTTTTATAAAATTTGGAGCCAACTAAAACTTTTTCAAAGTGCTTGTGCTTGTTTGCTATGTTGTTTGCTTGCTTGATGATTGTGTTATTTGGCACTACTACTTTCTATTCCACTTCATATTCATCTTCCTTGTTCCAAACCTCTTGCCTAATGATCATGGCATGTGAATAGTGCCCAAAACTATTTGTTATCAAATTTTGTTTCAACCAAAAATGATTTATTTAAATTAAGTTTCCAAAACCCCCTGAGATGAGGTTTGCATTCCAAATACTCAAATTGGGTGGATTCTTCTTTTCCAAAAGCTTTATTTCAAATGCACTATATATAAGACTTCCCAAAACCACAAAATATTATTTTTAAGGATTATTTTCACATTTTATTTAAAGGCTTTTTCTTAAGGCCAAAAATGGATTTTCTTAGGGAAAATTATTTAAATGCTTTGATAATATTTGAGAAAATTTAGAGAAACTCAGTGGACATATATTTCGCATATATATGAGTTTCAACACAAGGGCATGATCAGATCATAGGTAAATCCCCTCAAAACCCTTTCTGTTCAAATCAAGCTTATATTCTCAATAAATTCCAGGAAAATTCCAGCGAGTCAACACTATCAGGGGTGATGATCTTGCAAAGTTTCATCTCAATCCAAGTTGGTTAGGTTCATCAAACCTTCCCAAAACCATTCCTGTCCAGAACCAAATTTGAGCAACTTTACATTGTGAAGTGTCTCCCCTTGGCCTCAAAATTTGTGGGCATGCTCTAATGGCAAATAGTGATGATACACTAAGTTGTGCATCAAGGGTAAAAGCCTAGCATCAATGGATCTACAGAAATATGATTCTACAAATTTCTAGGGTTCATCAAACCTCCATTGTCAACTTCTTCCTCTTAAGCTCAAACTTGGTGAATCCCCTCATTTCTACCTAGACTTTGACCCTGATAAATATCTCAGTAAGTTGGTAACATCTTCTTGCCCAAAACCTTATGAAACACTTTCTGGTGATTTAGTAAAACCCCTATTTTACCTCTTATCCTCTTACCCTTGCCCCCAACTTTTTACCACATCTTCTTGCATTGCCCTAGTACCTCCAGTAAAAAAACCAGGTCCTCAGGTCACCAGGAGGTGGGGTAAAACCCCCATTTTCACCCCTAAATAGCATCTTTTCTCCCTGTCTTTCCCTTTGCTTCTACCCTAAGGCTCCTTCAGAGCTCTCCCTAGATCCTCCTAGCCGTTGGGCATCTTCTAAAGCCCCAAGGCACAAGAGGACACGCAGGGGGGCTAAAATAATGCCCTGGCATGCAGAGCTCGCGCTCTGGAGCGCGCTATAGTGCACACCCGCACTGTAGCCACTGGCCAACGGGCAGCCCCGACTGCCTCGGGCCGCCCTAGCTTGTCCCCACTGCTCCCCTCGGCGTCCGTGACACGGCAAGCGGTCGACCCTCTCTCTCCCTTATCTCCTCCGCTCTCCCACATGCATGCCTGGCGCTGCCCGGCTCGGCTAACCGGGGAGCTCACACGCGTGGGCATGTCTCCCTCTCTCTTCTCTCCCCAGGGGCCTAGACCAGCCCCAGGAGCACCCCCGAGCTGCCCCACGAGCCCTCTCTCCCCTCTGGCCTCGGCCGCAACCTCGCCGGCACACTGGTCCACGGTGCACCGCCCCCTCCTCTATTTAAGCTCCCTGGTTCCTCCTCTCTCTGCCCTTGGCCGCCTTCCACTCTCAATCTCCCCCCTAAACCGCTCTAGGGACCGCCCAGAGCCCTTGTGCTCAGGATCGAATGAGGCACCGCCGCGTCGGGGCTTCGTCGATCTCGGGCTACCGGCCCACTCTGGCCTTCCTTTCTCCTCCTTTGAGCCCCAAGTGAGCTCCCCGTCTCCCCCCTTCCTCCCCGACCAATTTGCTTCTTGGAGCAACGTCGGCGACCCTCACCCGAAGTCGTTCCGCCGCGACCTCCTTCCCGCCGGCGACCCTGACCTCCTCCGGCCACCCTTGCACATCCAAAGGAACGGCGGGTTAACGCTGAGCTCATCCCCGCCTTCGCCTGTCGTCGTCGTGCCCTGCATCATCGTTGGTGAGCTTGCCGGCCTCCTTGTCGCGAGGTTGAAGATGACAGGCGGGGCCCGCCTGTCATCCTCACCTCCCTCCCCCTCCTCTCTCTGTCGCTGGCCTCCGGGCCCCAACTGTCAGGTTCGAACGCGCGTGCGCGCCGGTTCGCCTGGGCTGGTTGGCCTCTGGGCCGACCCAGTTGCTGGCCGCCTCCGGCCAGGGCACTATGCCCATTTCTTTTCCTTTTTCTTTTCTTCTGCTACTTCCAATATTCCACAGATCTAAATAATTATCCAATAACCATATTTCTTCCACCTTAATTCTTGAAATAATCCGAAGAATTTAATAGGGCCATTTGTAAAAATGTTTGAAAAACTTTTAGTACTGTTTTTAATTAAAAACCCCTATTTGGCATTTCCTTCCTCTGTTTAATAGTTTTTAAAAATAACTTTCATAGTAAAATATTAAACAAACATTTTTAATATAGTCCTTAGTATTTATCAGAATAGGTTAGCATTTTTATTAGTAGCTTGAGTGCTCTGTTTTTTTGTGTTGATTATTTTTATCGTTATTTTATCACGACGATAGATTGCGCTGTTGAAGAAGTTGGACCCGAAGACTTCGAAGACCCCAGAGACTTTGTTGAGCCAGGCAAGCAGCCCTTTGACCATGTTAAGAAACCATTTTCATTGCATGACATATAGCACCTTAATTTTGTCATATTTGATCATGTGGAGTAGTGGCCCCTCCGGTGGGTTGCTTCCGATACTTTTGTCGTTGACACTTGCATCATGAATGACCCTACCACCTTATGAGGGTTATGCGGGTGGGTGTAGATAGGATGCTAGTAGATGCTACGCAAGTGGGATCGGGACTATGCATAGTGATGGAAAGAGAGAAATGATTTCAAGATTTTTTCGAAAACCCCGTTGGGTGCCACTAATGCCCGAGGGAGATGATCACAAGATTGGTGACCACTTGAGAAAGAAGTGGTTCGCCGGGACAAGAGAGTGATGTGGTTTTTGAAAACGGATTGGTGTAAGTTGCGACCATTACTCCAACCTTACATGCGCAACCATGATACCCCTTATGGGACGGGGCTTTGTTGATTACCTTGGTGGGTACTGGCAAGGAGCCCGCATTACTAGTGGCAGGAGTGGCGTGGTCACTCTTGATACGGGGTCGTACCGGTATGTACGATCATGCGTTGTCTTCACAGGCACCGGGCACACCGTTGGTCCCCTCATGGATGGTATGATTATAGCAAGGCTCGTGTAAGGTACATCATGAGGGCTGGGTACCAATCGAGTGGACTCTTTGTTTAGTATCGCTGGGGGAAAGGCATTGTTCCGGTGTGTACATCGGGTATGTTATATACCGCGAGTCATGGACGACACGGAAATTCCCCGAGTCTTGTGGGTAAAGTGTGCAAACCTCTACAGAGTGTAAAACTATTCGAATAGCCGTGTCCACGATCAAGGACAGTTGGATGGCCGCTCTTGTGCTACGTCCAAGTGTTTTCACAAACTGATGTGTGTGGGTGTGTTGGAGACAAAGATGGTACTTGAGCTATGTCCGATGACTAGCTTGGAAAGTGATCTAAGTACGATGACTTAGTATGATGAATGAACACGAGGTGTTCAACCCCCAGCTTATGATGATATCGGTAACTTGTTCATGTGAATATCTGCTAATTGTTGATGCATTCTCACTAGTTACTTGATCATGACATTTGCATTCAAATTAGCTTTCTGAAAAATCACCTACTTAGTGCTATATCATGCATCATTTCTACCTTGTTCCACAACTTGGGTTGCTTGCGAGTACATTCAAAGTACTCATTGGCTTGCCACTGGTTATTTAATTAGCCAGGCATGGAAGAACAATAGTATGTCAAAGAGTTCGTTGAAGACGAATATGCGAACTAGGACGCTTCCTAGTCAGAATGCCTGTAGGTTAAGGCAGATGGCATGGGTTCACACTTTCAATCAATATTTCCGCTGCTTGTTCTAGTTTAAGTGTTTGGCCCGTGTGGCCCTATTTATGTAAGACTTTACCATCATGGTCATTATTTGTGTAATAAGTTAAATGTGGATGTAAGACTCTTGTTATTCAGCTTCTGTGTGTTCAATGAGCATTGATCTCTGGGATCACTATACACGTGCATTCGGTGACCACGACTTATGAGTCGGGGTCCCCACACCGTTGCTCCTTGGGTGGGCAATAGAAGCAAAACATATCTTGCCGCCAAGGTCTTAGACATACTACATTAAGGTGCGGCTCGTGAACTCTGTGCCATTGTCGGTGATGATCCTGTTTGGTACACCAAAGCGGCGGACTATTCCTTTAAAGAACTTGATGGCTGATTGTGTTGTCACCTTTCTCACTGCTTCCACTTCTGGGCACTTTGTGAACTTTTGGATTGCGACGAAAAGTACTCAAAGCCCCCGGTATCACGGGGAAAAGGACCCAAGGTGTCGAGCCCCCAGACCGAAAATGGCCAGGAGAGAGGGATTGTCTGAAGAGGTTGAGCTGGTTGATGCATTTTCTTTGAATGAAACTCGCATGCTTCACACTTGGTTACTAGCACATTTGCATCTTGGAGGGCAGTGGGCCAAAAAAACCTTGTTAGAATGCCTTACCGGCAAGCGCTCTTGATCTTGTGTGGGAGCCACATATGCCTCCATGTATCTCCGCCAACAGCTCCAGTCCATCTTCCCAAGAAATGCACTTGAGTTTCATGCCATTCTGCCTCTTTCTGTATAGGACGTTGTCCACGAACTGGTACATATTAGACCGGAAAGCTACTTTCTTTGCTTCTTCTTGTTCCTCAGGGAGTTCCCCTATTTGAAGGAAATGGACGATGTGTTGAGCGCACGCTCGAGCCTGGGGCTCCACAACAAGGACTAAAGGCATATCCTCTGCCAGGGAAGCATTTGTCTCAACGGCAAGGGCTCGAGGCCCTTCCGGAGCCCGTTACCCCCCAGAAAGCTTGGCGGGAGCATGTGCTTCCATGACAAGATCCTGAGGCCTTGCCGGAGAGTGACGCTCACCGACATGCCTCACGTCGTTCTCGACAACTCCTTCGTCGGTGGCTTCTGGGAGATTTGTCGGGAAATACTTGCTGGAACTCAACTTTCTTCTTTTGTCTTGTCCAATTGATGGTGTCACGGATGGTTGAGTCAGTCGAAGCACAAAAGTTCCTGGTTCCACACGCAACTTAAGGGCAGCACACTATGACAGGCTATCAGCAACACTGTTCTCTACACCCGCAACGTGCTCCATTTGTAGACCGTCAAAATGTTCTTCTAGCTTTCTCACTTAATCTACATAAGCTTCCATCAATGGACTCTCATAATCCTTATTCACCTGCTTGACGACAAGCTGAGAATCACCCCTGACAATAAGTTTCTTTATCCCAAGGTTTGCCGCGATCCTGAGACCGGCAAGCAGCCCTTTGTATTCTGTAGTATTGTTCGTTGACCTCTCCTAGGGAAAGTCCATCTAAATCACATATTTGAGGTGCTCTATGGTGGGTGCAACAAGCAGTACTCCAGCACCGGTGCCTTACAATGAGAAAGCCCCATCAAAATACATGATCCATTCTTGGTTTGCTTCCTTCTTGGGGAGAGTTGACTCTGGAACTTCTTTGTCGTTGTTTTCTCACAACAGATGCCATCGGGTGGCTTATCGTAGGTGGTTGGGGCCGGACGACGCCGATGGGCTCCGAGTGTGAGATTGGGCACAAGCGGTGATGACACACGATGTACCCAGGTTCGGGGCCCTCTAGGGGAGGTAATACCCCTAGTCCTGTTTGGTTTTGTTGGATGGATAGGTATGAGTACAATGGTGCTCCTGGAGCTATGTCTAGAGGAGGAAGAAGGAGTAGCCGGCTCCTATTCCTCCGCTGCTAGAAGGGGATGTGTGGGGATGATCGTTCATGTGTGGATGTGTCTGCCTCTGATTATCTGCCCCCGTTGCATGGGGGCTCGGGGGGTTTTATAGGCCAACCTCCCGGCTCTTACAATATGTTATAAGTACAAAGGTGGGGGGACCCCGCTGGTAGTCTCTCCAGCTGGCCAGAGGGTCCTGCCACTTGTGGCATCTTGTTACTAGCGGGGCCTGCCCGCCGAGCGGTCCCATCTCCCATTGGGGCCCGCCAGCCAGCTCTGCGATTGGCCCTCGCCCACCTGCCGCGGCATGGGCCACCGGGGGGCGTCGTCTAGCGCCAGTCGGCCGAAGTCTCCGGTACGGCCGGCGGCACTGTAGCCATGCCGGGGCAGGTAATCGAGTGGTGAGGGCATGCCGGCACTGTTCCCCCACCCGGTCACGCAAACCAAGGTCAGCGCCCGGGACGGTTGGACTATAGCCACGCGATGTAGTGCGTAAGTGGCCACTGTAGCCATAGGGCTGCCCGTCATGCCAGTCGCATTGCATCGTCGTACCCGCGCGTAGAGGGACGGGACGGGGCATGTCCGCCCTGAGGTCAATGGAAGAGCCGGCCCGTGGGCAGCCGGCCACGCCCAACCGGCCGAAGGTCCAACCGGCTCCTTGACTAGCCGGCTCGGGCGCCAGCCGGCACTGGCTCGCGCCGGACTTCCTCCAGCCAGCAGCGTAGTTTTTCTTCAAAGCAAAAGGGGAAGACCCCGTTGCTTTGGCCTACCAAGGGGTAATAACCCCGTCAGTAGTCCCTAAAGCCGGTGGGGGCCGCGTCTGGCGGACGGTGGGGAGCCGACGACTTCCCCTTAGCGCCACCCGCCACGGGCTCGAAGGCGAAGGTGCAGCCGGGTCGGCCATTGGACCCGACGCCTCGGGTACCGGCGTGCCGCCTCGGGACCCGCGCCAGCACGCGGCATGCCATGCGGCGTGTAATGATGCGGTGGGTCCCGTGCACGCAGGGAGACGGGACGTTGCTTGGGCCTAGCCCACTAGACCCAGGCGTAGCCCAGTAGGCCTCGGGGCGCCAGGCCGGATCCTCTGCACCCCAAAGCGGCCGTTACGGCCCGGGGCCACCCACGCACGCGGAGTTTCCGGGGGGAGTGGGCACAATTGATCCCACGTCCCCTGGTCGTGGCCTCCACTATAAAAGGGGAGGAAGAGCAGAAGGCGGAGGTACCCGCGCCCCACTTGCCTCCTTGCTGCCCTTCTTCATTGTCTCTCTTCCTTCCTCGCACGCCGTCGCACCCGAGCTCGTACCCGTGCCCGCACGCCGCACCGGCACCGCGATGGCCGATGGACGCAGTGGCAGCTGGGCTGGCTCCTTCGTGGTCGAGGAAGACATCGCCGAGCTGCGCCGGGCGCGCATGCTGCTGCCGACGGAGCGGGTGGCCACACGCGTGCCGGGCGATGAGACAGCGCCGACGCCACAGCCAGGGGAACACGTCGTGTTCCTCTGGCACTTCTCCTGGGGCTTCGGGCTCCCGGTGAGCATCTTCTTCCATCTCCTTCTAGATACTTTCGACTTCCATCCCCACAACCTCGGTCCGAATTTGATCCTTTACCTCTCCGCCTTTGTGACGTTGTGCGAGGGGTACCTCAGTATCCTTCCATTCATCAACCTCTTCAACGCTCTCTTCTACCTCAAACCTCTGAAAAGCGACGCCTGCGGGGGCACAGTGGTGTGCTGCCATGGAGTTGCTCGCTTTCCTCCTCTTTCCCTCATTGATTCCGTCAATGGGTGGCACCGGACGTTCTTCTACATGAATAACGTCGACCTGAGGACAGATTACATCCGCTGCCACCGTTTGAGGACAGGCAGTCCTCCTACCAGAACTGGCTGGGGTCTGCCCTGCGCAGCATGGCCTTGGACGAGCTTTCTCGGCTCACGCAATTGAAGAGCGCTGAGGGGCTGCTCGCCGCCGACCTGGTGGCGGCCTTGATCTCGCTTCGAGTGTCGCCCCTACAGATGAGGCCACACCGGATTTGTGACATGTCCGGCCGGCACGACCCCTGCCGGCTGTCCACCGTCGAGCTGACGTCGGCTCAGGTGGCAATGCGGGTGAACGCCCTCACAATGTTCAAGCTAAAGCCCGCCTCGTGGTCCTTCGGCATGGAGCCATACGACCGCATCAACCGGCCTCCCTGGTAAGTTTTCCGTCGAGGCGGATCTTTTTCGCTTGATATTCCCCAGCCGGTAGCCGGTTGGAGGACTCACTTTGATATGCTGACTGCAGCTGCTGGTGCGACAGAATACACCGGACGGCCCACACCCACAGATCTTCAAGGCGGAGCATCAAGGCTCCGACTCCGAAGAATACCAGATGGGAGCCCCCCCAGAGGAAGGAGTGGACTCCTCGGGAGGAGCCGACGAGCTAGCCGACCCATGAACCGGCGCTCCCAGTGGAGCCGGAGGATCCGACGCGGGTCAGGAGCCCAGCGGAGCAGGTGAGTTCCCTCATGCCCCCTCGATCAAGGATTGGACGGATGACGACGACGATGATGATGCCTTGATGATTCTGAACGAGCCACCTCCTTCAGCGTGCCAGGGCCGGAGGAGCGAGGAGCGGATGGCTCGAGGCCCGGCAGCCGAAGCGGCCAGCCGGGGGAAGAGGCCGTCTCAGGAGGGGCCGGCGGCCCCGCCGCCCGGTCCGGAGCGGGTGAAGGTGGCTGTGCGGAAGCCACCACCACGCGCCAAGAGGGCCTTGCCCCTCGTTATCACGTAAGTTCTTTGTTTTTGCGCAAGTTTTTTGCTTTCGCCTTGCGAGCCGGTTAATGACCGGTACTTGGGCGTTGTAGCGACCCCATCGAGCTCCACGAGGAGGAGCTAGCAGGGGAGACGACGGATGCCGCCAGCCAGCTGGCCCGCGAGCACGCGGCCACCCAGCGGGAGGAGAAGAGGAGGCTCATGGAGCTGCGAGCCTCGAGGTCTGGGACGCAAGGAAGGTCCGCGCACTCCGGGACCTCGAGCAGCCGGCGGTGGAGGGGGTCGGCAAAGCCTCCACGGGCTTCAGAATCTGCGGCGGAGTCCACCCTTATGTCGAGGCCTCCATTGAGCGAGCCACGAGGGGCGGCCATGGACCTGCCAGTGCCTCCATCTGCGTAAGAGACGGCCCAGGCGAGGGAGGCGATGACGGAGCCGGCTCCCGAGGCGACCCGGCCTGAGTTGTCGTAGATGGCCCCGCCTGTGGCCGAGCCTGCCCGGGTCGAGGTGCCAAAGGTCCTGGCGGCCCCGGAGGCAGCATCGGAGGCGCTGCCGGAGGCGGCGGCCATTGAGGTCGTGGTGCCTTCCGGCGCGATCGATGCACCGGAGCGGCCGGGAGAGGAGGCGACGACGGCGCTGGGCCGGGGCCTGCGGGAGGCGACTCCCGGCTCCTTGCCATCATCAACCCGCCCTCGATGGCTGGAGCCGCGGCGAGCTAGGGCGGCAGTGGCGGCCGGGCCCGGAGGACCCTGCGGTCGATGCAGGAGGTCATCTGGGACAAGGAAACGTTGGCGAGCGTGTTGGACCTACCCCCCCATGCAGGCGGCCCGGTCCCTTCCGTCGTGGATTTGGGAAGTGTCCTGGACCGGTGCGGGCAGGAGCTCGCCTGGTTTGCGGAGGCGGCGGATGCCGCCCTTCAGCGTTCGGAGGTAAGCCGACACTTTCCCTTATAGTTTTCAGTGGGGGCACGCGAGCGCACCCACTGGGTGTAGCCCCCGAGATGCGGGCCGACTAACCGGCCGACGGGCAGCCAGGCCGGATCTCCTTTGAGCATGTCTTGACCTTTGCCTTTTTTGCGATAGGAGGGAACCTCCCTGTGGCAGAAGCTATTTGCGGAAGCGGTTACCATCCAAGACCACGGCAAACACGGCTTCCACTGCCTAGAGGAGGAGCTGGCGTGCGTTCAAGGTAGGTTGCACTTCATAGGAGAGGCATATAGCCCCCAGGAGTCGGCTGATGTCGGTTGTGTCTTGCAGGTGAGCTGGCCATCCTTCGGGAGGAGAAGACCGGGCTTGTCGCCGAATGGGACCGGCAGGCGCGGGACGTCCAGGCAGCCGCGCAGGAGACGGACCAGCTAGACGCACTGCTGGTCGACGGGAGCGGCCCGGGACGGGCTCAAGGCTGAGGCGGCAAGGGAGGTGGCGGCCCGAGAGGCGGCCGTCAAGGAGGCGGCTGACACCGCCCAAAGGACCGCCGCCCTTCAAGGCGAGATGACCCGCCTCGAGAGGACGCTCGAGGAGGTCAAGGGTTCCCTTGCCACCTCAGAGGTGGCCCTGGCGTCGGAGCGCAAGGCGGCGCTCCACATCGCCCTTGGGGTGGACGACGCGATCGAAGGTAGGTGCCAGTCTTTCTCTTCCTCAGTAGGTTGCTCATCCCTTTGCCATTTCTCGTGTTTCATCTTGCTTTTCTTCCCTTCTCTTCTTCTTCCTTCCAGGGCGTTTCCTGGAAACTCATCGCTGCGCTGCGCGCGCCATTGAGGAGCACCGGGAATACCTTCAGGAGTGTGGTCGCTCCATCAAGAAGCATGCCGCGTGGGACATGGACAAGATCGGGCTCGCCATCGAGATGCGGATGACCCATCTCGAGCGGAGCGTGGAGCGGCTCAAGACCGCCGGTAAGGAGCTCATCACCGCGCTGTGGCCGGGCCACAGGGGAGCTCCGACACATCGCGTGGCTTAGTGGCTGGAGCACACCGTCCCTCGCCTCGAAGCCTGGAAGGCATCGGCAGCCCGAGCCGGAGCACAGATGGCGCTCCGGTTCATCACGTCTTCGTACCGTGGCATGGACCTGGCCCGGCTGGCGAACATGTGGGACATGCCGGCCGCGGAGCAGGAGGCCGGCGAGCCGGCCCTTGTCCAGTGGGGCAACGAGATTGCGTCGTACGTCGATGCGGACGAATTGCTGCCGCCCCATGGCGAGGATGGCTTGCCGCTGCCCGAGGACTCCTTCGGCATCCCCCAGGGCCCAGATGATGATGAAGTTGCCGACGAGAGCACCGACTCGAGAAACAAGACGGCCGAGACCGAGGGGCCCGCCTCGAAGGCCAAGGAGGCCGACCCGAAGGCCGTGACCACCTCCGAGGTGAGGACCGAGCCGCCCCGCGACGCGCCAGCTCGGGACACGCCGGTGGCCTGAGCCCCTGGGCATCTTTTTTATATTTCTCTTTTTCTTCCTGCATGTAAGACTAGAATACACCCACTGGGAATGTTTGTGTAATGAACTGAAATGCTGGCCGTGTGCCACTTTTGCCTTAATATTTATGCCAAG
Organism: Hordeum marinum; assembly: GCA_022496015.1. Taxonomy (NCBI): domain Eukaryota; kingdom Viridiplantae; phylum Streptophyta; class Magnoliopsida; order Poales; family Poaceae; genus Hordeum; species Hordeum marinum. The sequence goes on from CM039673.1 coordinate 203,236,268, forward strand.
AATAGCTTGTCGTGTTTGCCTTGTGACTCATGCCGCCTCGTCCTTATCCTTTTTTTTCCCGCCTCGACTCTTTTCGTTTCTACTCCTTTTCCCCTTTAGTTTCGGCCCCGCCAGCCCGATAGCCAGGAACCGGTCTATAGCTGGGTCGGGGCGTCCGCCTCAAGGGAGCCGGTTCAAAACTTAGGAATCACAAAGGTTTTTTGGGATAAGCAGAGTGGTAGAGACGCGGCGAGGGTCCGATTGGGCCTAGAAGGGGTCTCCCTTTGTTTTAACCTTTCGTGTGACCCAAACCTTGCCGCCCCGAGGCCTCGTCAGCCGGACAGCCAGGAGCCGGTTCTGTAGCTGGTAAGGGTGGGGAAGTTTGTCCGTCTCACATTACTTAGCCATTTTTCAGAGAGGCATTTCTAGGCCTAGCCGGCTAGCCCCCGGGCCGGGGAGCCGGTGAGTGAGGAACACTTTTGAGGGAAACGAAATGGGGCGCACCCCAAGAGCCAGCTTGGGGCTCCCATTGCATTCATAAGCCCAAAAGGGTGGGGATACATACATACATTGGTTTTTCTCAGCAGTAAAACGGGCGCAGGAGGGCTGCGTTCCATGGGCACTCCGTCTCTTGACCGGAGGCATCCCTTTTGCGCTTCTGTGGCTTCTGGGCGTCTATCAGGTAGTATGCGTTGTTGTGTAGCGCCTTGCTGATGATGAACGAGCCCTCCCATGGGGAGGACAGCTTGTGCTTTCCGGTGGTTCGTCGAGTAGGTCGACACCGTCTTCTCTTGCCTCCTTTGCATCCTTCTGCATGTATAGGGTGATCTGAGGCGAATCGAACTCGATGTCGGTGGGATGATTGCCTCGGACCCATACACAAGGAAGAAGGGAGTGTAGTCGGTTAACCGATTTGGGTGGTCCTGAGACTCCAAAGGACGGTCGGCAGCTTGTTGATCCAGCAGCTGGCCGACCTTACCAGCGACGTCACGAGCCGGGGCTTCATGCCGAATAGGATGAGGCCATTCGCCCTCTCGACCTGGCCGTTTGACTGTGGATGAGCGACGGAGGCCAGGTCGAGCCAGATTCCTTGCTTGAAGTAGAAACACGCGAGGGCACCCTTGGCGAAGTTGGTGCCGTTGTCAGTGATGATGCCGTGGGGAACGCCGTAGCATACTGTGATGTCGTCGATGAACCGGACGGTCGTGGGGCCGTCCAGCTTCTTGATCGGTAGCGCCTCGATCCACTTGGTGAATTTCTCGACAGCCACCAGCAAGTGCATCATGCCGCCTCGAGCGGTCTTGAATGGGCCCACCATGTCCAGCCCCCAAACGGCGAAAGCCACGAGAGGGGGATGGTTTGGAGGGACGTTGCTGGCAGGTGGCTTTGCATGCTGAAGCGTTGGCAGCCCTCGCACTCGTCGACCAACTTCTTGGCCGCCTCGAGAGCCGTCGGCCAGAAGAAGCCGTGGCGGAAGGCCTTGGCCACTAGAGTCCGGGAGGCGGCATGATGCCCGCACTCGCCCCGGTGAATGTCGAGGAGGATCTCCAGACCCTTTTCCGTCTTGACGCACCGCTGGAAGATGCCGGTGCTGCTGCGGTGGACGAGCTCGTTGTTGATGATGTCGTAGGTCGTGGCCCGGCGCTAGATTTGCCTTGCCAGAGCCTCTTTCGGAGGCAGCTCGCCCTTCAGAAGAAATACTAGGATGGGTTGGGCCCATGAGGGAGCCGAGACGGCGGCCGGCTCGAGAGCCCCCGGGACTGGTTGATCAGTCCCGGGGACTGGCTCGCCCGCCCCCGGGACCGGCTCGGGAGCCCTCGGCCTGGTTGGTCTGGCCCTGGGTCCGGCTCGCCGGCCCCCAGGGCTGGCTGATCGAATATCACCATGATGGCCGCGCCGCAGGGGCTGGCCGCCCCGGACGCCGCCGGCTCGATCGGAGCCGGCTGGGCGGCCGACGGTTCGGGAGCCGGTGGTGAAGTTGCCGGAGAGGCGACCGAGGTCGTCGATGGGCCGGCGATGCCCGCCGGCATGAAGATTGACTCTGATTCTTGGGAAGGCTTGATCGATGGCTTGAGCAGCCGTTCGAGGGAGACGCCGGCTGGGATGGCTTGTTGGGTGGAACCGATCTTTGCCAGCGCATCTGCCGCCTCGCTGTCTGCCCGTGGGACGTGATGAAACTCACAACCCTCGAAGGAGCCGGTGAACTGTTGTACGAGGAACCGGTAGCTGGCCATGTTGGCATCCCTGGCGTCCCATTCACGAGAGACTTGCTGCACCATGAGGTCGGAGTTGCCAAAGCAGAGGATGTGCCTGATGTCGATCTCCTTGCTGAGCCGGAGGCCATGGACGATGGCCTCTTACTCAGCCATGTTGTTGGAGGCGGTGAAGTGGATCTCGAGGGCATAGTTGAGCTGATCACCTTTCGGGGAGGAGAGGACTATGCCGGCACCTATGCCGGTCCTCATTTTCAAGCCGTTGAAGTGCATGCACCAATGCGTGGAGTCTGGGGGAGGCGGAACAAACTCCGTTTCTGCCCAGTCGACGAGGAAATCTGCCAATGCCTGTGACTTGATGGCGGTTCTTGCCTCGTACGGATCTCATGATCGGCGAGGGCGATGACCCATTTGGCGATCTGGCCGGTGGAGTCCTGGTCACTCATGATCTCGCCGAGCGGGGCTGTGCTCACCACGGTAATGGTATGCTCTTGGAAGTATTGCTTGACCTTCTTGGCGGCGAAGTATATGCCCTAGCACATCTTTTGGTAGTGGGGTAGTTCTGCTTGGACGCGGAGAGGACCTCGCTGAGGTAGTAGACGGGCCGTTGGACCGGTAGGGACTTGCCCTCCTCCGGCTGGTCGACCACCAGGACCACGCTGATGACGCGGGTGGTCGCCGCGATGTAGGCGAGTAGCGGTTCCTTCTTAGCTGGCATGGCTAGGATGGGCGCGTGGGTGAGAGCCTTCTTGAGGCCGCGGAAGGCCTCGTCCGCCTCGCCAGGCCAGTCAAAGACGCCCGGCCTCTTGGTTTGCCCCGACTCGATTAGAGCCGTCTTGCGAAGGAGCCCGTAGAGGGGCAAGGCCTTCTCCCCTAGCCGGCTGTTGAACCGGCTGAGCGAGGCGAGGCAGCTGGTGAACTTATGGACGTCGCGGAGCCGGGTCAGCTTCGACATGCGCTCGATCATGCTGATCTTCTCGGGGTTAGCTTCGATGCCACGGGCATACACGAAGAAACCCAAGAGTTGACCGGTGGGGACGCCGAAGACACACTTCTCCGGGTTGAGCTTGATCTTGTACTCGTGTAAGTTCGCGAAGGTCTCCCAAAGATTGTCGAGGAGGCTAAAGTGCTTCTTGGTTTTGATGACGATGTCGTCAACATAGACATGGACATTCCTGCCTATCTAGGGCAAGAGGCACTTCTGCATGCACCGTTGGAAGGTGGCGCCTGCATTCTTTAGGCCGAAGGACATGGTGATGTATCAGTAGGCCCCAAAGGGCGTGATGAAGGAGGTCTTGAGCCGGTCTTCCGGATCCAACTTGATCTGATGGTAGCCTGAGTAGGCATCCAGGAAGGACAACAAGTCGTAGCCGGCCATGAAGTCGATGACTTGATCAATCCGCAGCAGGGCGAATGGGTGCTTGGGACACACCTTGTTCAGGCTAGTGTAGTCGATGCACTTGCCCCAGGTCTTGTTCTTCTTCGGCACCAAGACTGGGTTGGCCAGCCAGTCCGGGTGGACCACTTCCATGATGAACCCGGCTGCGAGCAGTCGGGCGATCTCCTCGCCTATAGTACACCGCTTCTCGTCGGAGAAGCACCACAGGGGTTGCTTGACCACCTTGACGTCCGGCCGAACATGGAGTTTGTGCTCGGCGAACTTCCTTGGAACACCCGACAAGTCCTTGGGGGACCACGCGAAGATGTCCCGATTCTCACGGAGGAAGTCGACGAGCTCGCCTTCCTATTTGTTGTTGAGGTAGGAGCCGATTGTGACGCATTGAGCCGGGTTGGCCGGGTCGAGCGGATTTGCTTGGTGTCTTTAGATGGCTGAAAGGAGGCCTCGCCGACGGATTGCAAGGGCGGAGTCGGCACGGCCGGCTGGCTGGCAGCAAGGGCCACGAGCCGGTCGAGCTGCCGCCTTTCCTCGGCGATCTCTAGGGCCTTGGCTAGCCGATTGTCGTCTCGAGCGCACTCGAGTGAAATTTTGTAGTCTCCCTTGATGGTAATGATTCCCTTGCGGCGCGACATCTTGAGCTTGAGGTAGGCATAATGGGGGACTGCCATGAAGCTGACAAGAGCCAGCCGGCCAAACAACGCGTGGTAGGGGCTTGCAAGGTCCACGACCTCGAACAGCACTGGCTCATGGCAAAAATGGCCGGGTCCACCAAAGAGAACGTCGAGCGTGATCTTGCCGACAGGAAAGTAGGACTTCCCAGGCACAATGCCGTGGAAAACCGTCCGGCTCGCCCGCAGATCCTCTATCTTCAGCCCCAGCTTATGCATCGTGTCCAGGTAGAGAATGTTGATGTTGTTGCCTCCATCTATCATCAACCGTGAGAAGCGGCAAGCTCGCTCCTTGGTGGCGATGGTGGGGTCGAGGACCAAGGCATAGCTGCCGAGATTCGGCATCACGGCAGGGTGATCGGCCTGGCTCCAAGTGATCGGCTTCTCCAACCGGTGCATGAACTGGGGAGTTGCCGGCATGGTGGCGTTCACCTCACGGCGGAGCCGGCGCTGAGCATTTTTGCCTGTCTCTTCACTGGTGAAGACGATGTAGCAACCATCCTGGTTGGGGAACTGGTCGATTAGACAACCGTCGTTTGGAGCCGTTGCTGGTGCCGGGGCAGCAGCTTGGGCCGGGGCTGGCACATCGGCTGGCGGCACGGGGGGAGCCAGAAGGCCGTCCCCCCGGGCCAATCGCTGTGAGAAGCTGCACTGCCGGAGCGTGTGCGTAGAGAGTTTGGCCCCTGAATGGTTCTTGCAGGGGAGATCGAGCATTTGCTCGAAGGTGAGCTTCGGCTGCCAGGCAGCCTTGCCAGTGCGCTGGCGCTGGCCGGAAGGCTGGACAGCCGGCTCCTGATCCTCAACGGTATTGACCTGCCGGCTCCTGTAGCGGGGATCTGGCTGGTCGTTCTTGCTCTTGCTATTCTGCGGCTGCCGGTTGTTGGCAGCCAACCCGGTCATGGCCGGCGTTGTCATTGCCTTGGCGGGCGGGGTCGTCTTGACCCGGATGGCCAAATCGACCATGGTGTATTTGTCTGCCTTCGTCATGAGCTCGGCAAGCGTGGCCGGGTCGGAGCATAGGAGCTTATGCTTGAGACCGGTGCCGTCCCGGCAGCCCTTGATGAAAGTATTGCACGGCTTGCACCTCGTGCACCCCCTCGCAGGAGTTGCAGAGCTCGGTCCACTGAGTGAGGTAGTCGCGGAGGGATTCGTCCGGCCCATGAACGCACATGGCGATTTCACGGGGACAGCCAGGCCACTTGTAGGTGCTAGTGAAGTTGCGGACGAAGGCCTCCTCGAAGTCCGTCCAGGTGTTGATGCTGCCGGCTGCTAGGCTGTTGAGCCAGGTGCGGACTGAGCCGGTCAGCACGAGGGGGGCATAGCGAATGACTACGCGCTTATTCCCCCTGGCAATGCCCACTGCGGTGGTGTAGTCGATCAGCCAGTCTTAGGGCTTAGTGGCCCCGTTGTATTTCAGGGTGTCCCTAGGGAACGTGAAGCTGGTTGGGAACGGCTCGGTGCGAATCCGGGGGCTGAAGCATGCCGGACCAATCGATCCCTCCTCCTCGAGGAGGGCGGATTGCGCGAGTTTGTCGAGGCGGTTGCGGGCATCGTTCTCGCTGCGGGGGACGCGAGGTCCGAGCCGAGCCGAGAGTTCATGACGGACGGTGGGTGGCGCCGGCCGCCGTGACTCGCGCCGCGGAGGCGGCGTGTGCCCAGGGCTGCGCCGGCTGCCGGATGCCGGCGCCTCCTGGAGGCGGCCGCTCCGAGGCGGCTCGTTGGTTCGCTGGCTGCTAACAGCCGGCTGCTCACTCCTCGGCATCTGAGAGGGCCGAGGGTTGTTTGCTTCTGCCCGGCGGCCGGAGACGCGAGGGGAGCAGGATTATTGGGCCGCTTGGCGGCCGACAATTCCTGTGCCCTCGTGCTCGGGCCGGGGGCCTTCAGTGGTGGCGTCGCTCATCGCGAGCAGATGATGTTGTGCATCAGTAGCGTCGATGTGCTCTTTGATGTGGCGCTCGTGGGCGGCATGCTCTTCGCCCTCCAAGGTGGCCAATTCCTCGTAGGACACCTTGAGAGCTCGCAGGTTAACCGCGGGGGTGTCGTACACGGGCATTTTGTTGCCGAGGATTTCGGCGACCACGCGGCCGCGGTCGCGCACAGCCCCACGCCGGTTGGGCTCGGTGCCAGCCGGGGTGAGTCTGTAGGCGGAAGCGTACTACCATTGTGCCGCCTCCATGCGGCGCCGCGTAGCAGCGAGGGCAGTGGCATCCTCGAATAGGATGCTGCGAGCCGCCTCAAGGTCGGCCGTGGCGGCATCGGGGTTCACCGTCGGGGCGATCGGAGTGCTGAAGCCTCGGAGGGTCGCGCCGAGCAGGTCGGACGTGCCGACGCGGGCATTGGCAGCGGTAGCCGGGACCCGCGCCCGTCCTGAAGCGGTGGAGGAAGTGATGGCCATCACTCCCACGCGATCGTGGGACCTGCTGGGCTCAGCCGCAGCGAGTGCGCCCACTGTCATGGGCAGACCAGCATAGACGAGTACCCCCGCGGGGTACTCGTTAGCATCCGGAGCCTCAGCAAGGCTGAGCTTGCCGAAGCGCTCGGTGAGCGCGTCGATGTCGGCCGTGAGGCCGACGGAGTTGCCCGTAGGGCGTGTCGGGGCAAGCCCTATGAGCTCCCCATGGTTTTGCCGGGATGAGCGGCGACGGTGGGGAATGGCGAGGGGTTCCGCCCGGAGCATGAATCCGGTCGGCGCTATGTATGGCCCCACAGTGGGCGCCAACTGTCGTCGTTTTCTCACAACAGATGCCATGGGTGGCTTATCATAGGTGGTTGGGGCCGGAGGACACCGATGGGCTCCGGGTGCGAGATTGGGCACAGGCGGTGATGACACACGATGTACCCAGGTTCGAGGCCCTCCGGGGGAGGTAATACCCCTAGTCCTGTTTGGTTTTGTTGGATGGATAGGTATGAGTACAATGGTGCTCCTGGAGCTATGTATAGAGGAGGAAGAAGGGGCAGTCGGCTCCTCTTCCTCCGCTGCTAGAAGGGGATGTGTGGGGATGATCGTTCGTGCGTGGATGTGTCTGCCTCTGATTATCCGTCCCCGTTGCATGGGGGGCTCAAGGGGTTTTATAGGCCAACCTCTCGGCTCTTACAATATGTTATAAGTACAAAGGTGGGGGGACCTGGCTAGCAGTCTCTTCGGCTGGCCAAAGGGTCCCGCCGCTCGTTGCGTCTCATCATTGGCGGGGTGCGCCGGCCGAACGGTCCCATCTCCCATTGGGGCCCGCCAGCCGGCTCTGTAATTGGCCCTCGCCCACCTGCCGCGGCACGGGCCGCTCGGGGGACATCGTCTAGCGCTAGCCGGCCGAAGTCTCCGTTACGGCCGGCGACACTATAGCCATGCTGGGGTAGGTAATCGAGTGGCGAGGGCATGCCGGCACTGTTCCCCCACCCGGTCACGCTCACCAAGGTCTGTGGTCGGGACAGTTGGACTGTAGCCACGCGTTGTAGTGCGTAAGCGGCCACTGTAGCCATAGGGCCACCTGTCGTGCCAGTCGCGTCGCGTTGTCGTACCCGTGAGCAGAGGGACGGGACGGGGGATGTCAAGCCCGAGGTCAACGGAAGAGTCGGCCCGTGGGCAGCCGGCCACGCCCATCCGGCTGAAGGTCCAGCAGGCTCCTTGACTAGCCGACTGGGGCGCCAGCTGGCACTGGCTCGCACCAGACATCCTCCAGCCGGTCACGACCAACCGGCCACGTAGTTTTTCTGCAAAGCGGAAGGGGGAAGACCCCATTGCTTTGGCCTACCCAGGGGTAATAACCCCGTCATTCTCCATCTGGCGTTGGGGTCCAATCCGAAATGAACTCTGCCAAGGCCCTGCTCTGGATAGTTGAAGTACTTTCAAACTTGAGGCCAAAGCTTGACAATTCCAAACCCCACTCCACAATCCTGCCGGTAGCATCTGGGTTCCGCAAAATCCGCTACAATGGGAAGCAAGTGATAACGGTGATCTCATGTGCCTGGAAGTAATGGCGCAGCTTCCTTGAGGCCATAAGGAGGCCGGAGAGCAACTTTTGCATGCTAGAATATCTTGACCTAGCCCCCTGCAAAAGGGAGCTGACAAAATAGGCTGGGCACTATGCCATCTTCTTCTTCTGAATTGTTTCATTCGATTGTGCGGATCCTGCTTTGTCGGCACCAGACCCTGCAGGGGAATATCCTGGTTGCCGCTTGGCGGTCCTGCCACAGCTGCTGCTTCTTCATCAACTTCTCTTTCAGCCACTAACGCAACACTCACCGCTTAATCTATTGCCGCTAGATATAGCAACAACGGCTCTTGTGGTTTGGGCGCAACTAGGACTGACAGAGAGGAGAGGTACTTTTCAAATCCTGTAGTGCCGCCTCTACTTCTAGAGTCCATTTCATCGGACCTGCCTTCTTCAAGATTTTGAAAAAGGGCAGGGCATGCTCAACAGATTTTGAAATGAACCTACTCAGAGCGGCAACACAACAGGCAAGTCAACGCACATCCTTGATACGTCTTGGTGCTTCAATTTTCTCAATTTCTTTGATCTCCTCGAGATTTGCTTCAATTCCACGTTGAGATACAAAGAACCCGAGAAGCTTGCTGGATGGGACACCAAACACACACTTCTCAGGGTTGAGCTTCAAGTTGATCTTGCGCAAATTTGCAAATGTTTCTTCTAAGTATGATATGAATGTCGCCTTGTCCTTGGTTTTGACCACTATGTCATCCATATAAGCCTCCATATTCTATGTTGCTGGGGCTCAAAACCAATCTAGACCTTTCTTGCAAATGTAGAACCAACACTTTTTAACGCGAAAGGCATATGCAAAAAGCAATGCGTACCACATGGGGTGATAAATGCGGTCTTCTCTTCATCTTCCTTGGCCATGAAAATATTATGATAACCTAAATAGGCATCAAGGAAAGACAACAAGTCGCAGCCGACGGTGGGGTCCACAATCTGGTCGATGCGTGGCAAGGGAAAAGGATCTTTGGGCCAGGATTTATTGATATCTGTGTAGTCAATACATAGCCTCCATTTCCCATTCGCCTTGCACAGGCCAACCATGTTGGATGAAGTACTCCTCTAACCAAGCCAGACGCTTCTAATTTCTTGATTTCTTTGGCAATAAACTGTTGCCGCTCCAAATCCTACTTCCTAACCTTCTGTTTGACGGGCCGCGCATGTGGACAGATGGCAAGGTGGTGCTCAATCACCTTCCTGGGAACACCTGGGATATCAGATGGTTGCCATGCAAACATATCGACATTCGCCCGCAGGATGGCGACGAGCACACTTTCCTATTTGTCGTCAAGGGTGGAACTTATGGTGAAAATTCCTCTCATACCATCCTCCTTGGCGGGCACCTTCTTAGTCTCTGGTGGAGATACCTTGGACTTCTTGCTCTTGCCGGTGGAACTCTCTAGCACGTCCTCAATAGGAGTGCAGCACTCCGAGGAAGTGCGCTTGCCGGAGTCTATGGGAGAGGTCTTGTCGGGCTTCTTCCTCCCGGGAGATTCAGTGGCAGGAGCAAGTGCCTCGGTGGCAGATGTTGCAACTGCCTTCCAGTAGAGTTGATCGGTGCAGACAAGCACGTCCTTCTTGTCGGACTTGATAGTGACGATGCCCATCGGCTCAGTCATCTTCAATATATTGTAGGCGTAGTGCGATGCCGCCATGAACTTGGCTAGCGCTGGATAGCCAAGGATCCCATTGTATGGCAACGGGATCTTGGCGACGTCGAAAACAACCTTCTCAGTCCTGAAGTTCAGATCGCTACCAAATTTTGCTAGAAGCGTGATCTTTCCCTTGGGTTGGCTCCTTCCTAGATTGACCCCCTGAAACGAGCCCATTTCCTTGAGATCCCCATCAGGAATTTGCAATATCTTGATCACCTCGAGCGAGATCAAGTTCAAGCCGGCCCACCATCAACTAACATTTTCGTCACTTTGAGGTTGCGAATCGTTGGTGAGACCAACAACGGCAAACACCCAACCACAGTTACACGATCAGGGTGATCCTCAACATCGAAAATGATAGGCGTGTTGGACCATTTCAAAGGCATCCGGGCACCGACAGATAGCTCAGTCGCATTAACCTCCTGTGCCCACTGTTTAAGCTGGGGGTGGGAAGAATGCAACGAGGCACCTCCGTCGATGCACATGGCGTCTATAGCTCTCTGTAATTCTTGCATGCTGGACTCGTCGTCCTCTTCAATGTCATCATCACCCCTCTCTTGCTTCTCTCAGCCGTGAGCGGGCCGGTCTTTCTGTTGCTTGGCATTGTCACGGCGACCTCCCCGGCCACCGCGCTTCTTGCCGGACCCCTCCGCACCATCCTGGCCCTTTTCCTTGTCTTGCCTCTTGTACTCAACGTTTTGCTTCTTGGCAAGTTGGTCAACTTGCCGGCAGTCTGGAGATCGTGGCCTTTGGTGGAATGGATCTTGCAATACTGCTTGACGGAGCCTTTTGGTTTGTCGACAGCCACCAAGGCCTGACAAGAGATGCATATGGCAACATCCTTGCCAGGGTCATCAACCTTGGCCTTCTTGGCGGTGCCGGGGTTGCCGGATCCCTTGACGGCAAGCACGGCCTTGCCCTTGCGCTTCCTGTTATGCCGCCAACCCTTCTTTGTCGGGGCGGCGGTGTCCTCATCCTCAAAGTCGACCCCTGCGCTAGCGTCCTCGCAAGGGAGCCTCCTCCCTTCTTCAGCTCGAGCACATTTATCTGCCAGAGCATAGAGCTCGGCAACATCCCTGACCTTGTTCATCGCCAGCTCTTCCCGCATCCTCCGATTGCGCATGTTCTGATGGAACACTCTGATAACAGCGGTAGGATGAACATCTGGTATGTTGTGGTGTATGCGGTTGAGTCTCTGGATGTACTTGCGCAAAGTCTCGCCCTCCTTCTGGGGGATGAGATGTAAATCACTTTCCTGGCTAGGAGCTTGATGACCTCCGGTAAAGGCGCCAACAAACTCATGGCACAGATCTGCCCAGGAAGAAATGGATCCTTCCGGCAATTGCATCAACCATGACCTGATGTTGGGCTTAAGCACCAACGAGAAGTAGTTGGCAAGTATCTTGTCATCACAAGCCCCGATAGCTTGCACCGCAATGGTGTATATGCTCAAGAACTCCGACGGGTGAGTCTTGCCGTCATATTTCTTTGGGACCTCTGTCTTGAACATTTGGGAGTTGGGCCACTAGACTCGCCATAGCTCATGGGTAAACGTTGGATAACCCACCTTGTAAGGTAGGCTGGCAGGATACCCTGGCGGGGATTATCTAGAGTGGGTCCCGCGCGCTTATCAGATTGATGGTGCGCTTCCCGCTGCCGCTCGATTGTAGTTCAAGCGTCTTCTTTACTTCGTTCCTGAAGAACTTGATGTTGATTGCGGCAAGTCCGTGGGTCAGACAACGCCATAGAGTAACCATTGCAAGCATCGGTTCGTCGAGTCGGTGACCGACATTGTTGCCGTGGAGGAGAGTGCACCGTGGTCGCATCGCCTCCAGCCATCTTGCCACTGGCGCAAGCCGGCTCTATGGACAAAAACTTGTCAACAAGGCTGAGGAGGCTCTGAATGGTGGCTCTCCACTCGTCGAGCTTCTCCACAATAGGAGGAAAGTTTAGGAGTAGTTGTGCCCGCGCCATTCCCTCTTTCGACATGGACGGCAGTGAACGGCGCGAAGAACGCGAGGTGCTCCAACTCTTAACCGTGTTATAAGGAGCTCCGTCGCGGTCTCGCGATTGCACACCACTCCCACTAGCTTCCTGGTGCGCATGCTGGTCCCGTGCATCTTGGGAGCGATGTGCAGGAGCTTTCCCGTGGGGACATTGGGAACCACCGACAGCGGCGATGCACTTCGCGCGCGTCCTGGGAAGTTCGTGGCGCACGCAGCGGCGTGGGTGTCTTGGAAGGTGCCCTTCCGTCCCTGGAGTTCACCGTACCACCTGTAGGCGGTATAGCCCCGTCCTGATACCCAGAGGCGCGGGGGTTTCCGCCGCTGCTATGAGCGTCTCCACGGTGGGCGTCACCGCTTGCTTGGCCTTGATCATCGGAGCGCCGCGTGGGCGCATGGTCTCTGCTCCTTCTACCCGTGCTAGTCACCAGATCGGGTCCACGCGACCTGCTCCCCTACCTGGCGCGCCAAAGATGTTAGGGAAACGTCACCTATGGGATTGGAAGGATCCCTTTATGGTTCGGCGGGGAAGAAGGCTCACACAGACAGCAGATCGGATGACTAACACGCGGGATTTTACCCAGGTTCGGGCCGCAAAGATGCATAAAACCCTACTCCTGCTTGATAGTATTGTATGAGTTCTAGCTCACGTTTTGGGAGTGCTACAGTACATAGTTGCTACTCATGCAGAATGGGCTCACAGAAGATCCCCCCAAAAGGTTCTCTCACCATAACGCCCTGGGCCTCCTTTTATATGACTAAGGGGATCCCAACAGTTAGGTACAGTACGTACACGATGTGTATAGAGCTACAGTGCTATCGCACCTAACACTGACGGTGTAAGACAAACACATTTAATGCTTCGTCAGCCATCCCTGACCTTTTGCGGGAAGGGACAGGAGCCCATCCCATCGGCACCTCTTAGCCTCCTACATCCCCGGCGCCTCGACATGTACCCAGGTGGGATGACACCTGGTCCCTACACTGATAGGATGGCGGGGACTTGCTGGGTGCACTTTTTGCCAGGGCTCCATAGGCCATCCCGGCAATATCTTGCGAGGGTCCCATCCTTCGGTCTTCGTTCCTGATTGTTTGGATGTTCTCTTGATTCTCCTGTATATGTATCTAGCAGTTCCCTGTCGGGCCTTGCCGCCAGGGTGATTACTACTGCCCGTGCACGAGTAAGGGGCACTGGAGAAACCCAAAACTCTAGTGCACCGACATGCTTAATCGAAAAATGGTAACCCCATTGTGAGCTTAACGATGAGTATGACCTATGATCAAGTATTCTTGCTTGGTTCATAAGTCAATATACTCTAATATAGGTGACCTAGTCACCGCCCATCATCTAGTTAAGTTTTTGGTTGGTTCACTCTCTAATCGCAAAATTTCTTGGAACCACTCAAATCTTCTCTAGTTGATACCCTTTTGTAAAAACTTCCGCATTTTCTTTGAAAAATTTCTTTTGACACTGTGTTTTTCGGCGCAGGTTGAGAAGTCTCCGATGTCAAAATCTCATTGCCAAGTTTCTGTTTCTGTCTCGGAGCCACCGATACAAATATCTCAGTTCTACTGCTTTAGAAGATGAGCTGCAAAACTTCATCTCGGTTCCACCGATTTATTTGTCCCAGATTCACCGATTTTATTTCTTCTCTAAGTTTGTGTTTCTTTAGTGATTTTTCAATAGGTATCTTTCTAGTGATGTCCTTGTTACTTCAATGATCCCTTATTTAAAAAAACTTAGGGGGGGAACTTTATTCAAGGATCCCTAACTCAAAGGAGGAGAAGTTCTACAAATTCTCAGTTTAGCCAAAGGGAGAGAAAATATTTTCAATGATCCCCTCATTGTTTATCATGATTTTCATATTCTATGAGTCCTACTTTCAATGACCCTTGTTCTCAAGGATCCCTTCTTATTCTGTGATCCCTGTATCTGACCCTATGATTGCATTTTTGGAAATTAATGCCAAAGGGGGAGAGATATACAAAGTTTCATGCTAAAGGGAGATACATGATTATGCAAAGGGGAAGATATAAATAAAGGGGAGAGGAAGACATCAAATTTACATTTACAATGTGAGAATATCAAAGTCAGTAGGAGAAAATATTTTTGGAGGAAAATATGTTTAGAGTAAAATATGCTTATTTCATCTTAGATCTTTTCTCACCCTATCCAATCCCAATATGTACATACTAAGATTCAGGGGGAGAGGATGATCCACTATTTTCATATCTAGGGGAGAAAGTTCTAAATGATCTTGGAGACATATCAATTCAAAGGAATACTATCTTCTATATGTTCACCACTTCTTGGTTCTTTTCGAGTTCTATTGATTTTCATTGGTAGAATACTCTTGTGTTTTCTAACATTGTTTTCTCAAGTGTATCTCTACTACTAGAATGCTCAAGAACTCAAGGTAAGTATATGCATCATATCTTTGATCTAGATGATCTCTTGCTTCTTGCACATATTGTTTGCAAGAGTGAAGTCTTGATCAGGGATACATCTCACTCATATACATTTGATGCATATAGCCAAGATACACATGACTTATTATATCCCTTCTACTACATGTGTGTCCAAGCATTCCAAAGCAACTATCCTTTAAAGGGATTTCACACATTTAGGGGGAGCAAGTCTATGTCATGAGTCTCTCAAAGTCTTCATTTTATCCATGCATATCTTTATTTGAAGCTTTGATTGTATGTGGTCATCAATTACCAAAAAGGGGGAGATTGAAAGCACAACATGCTCCCTTGGTGGTTTTGATAATTCATGACAACATACAATGTCTCTTGGACTAATACTTTCATCTAGTGTATTTCAGATAAAGTCCATAGAGAGAGATGGGTTCGCCAAAAGGAGTGTGGAGAGTATCCCCATGAAGAAGAAGGAGAGGGAATAGATTGGCAAAGCTTCAAGCAAGAGGACTCTACATTTTATAGTTGTGAGAAATCACTTTAAGTCCATAGGAAAGCCAATACTACTAAAAGGGAGTAAGGTTTTGTTGGTGGACAAAATGGTCATACGTGCACAAGTGATAGTCACCACATACACCCACAAGCTCTTCCACAAAAGTTTGTCCAAAGCCAAATATCCAAAATCGGTGCAACCAACACTTTCCACTCGGTGCCACCAATTCCAGAACCTAGACAGACTCAGCCAAACCCTAGCCACTTCGATGCAACCGATTCTGCTTTGGTGCCACCGAGTTTAGGTTGCCAACTTTTTGTTACGCAAATTCACAATATCGGTCTCACCAAGATTGTTGGATAGGCATCAGCGAGATTGTGAAATCTGACCATTGGTCACCTTATCTGTGCAACCGGGTTTCCTATATCGGTCTCACCGAGATTCAAAAGTTGCCACCTTTTGGTCACTTCGGTACCACCAAGATTACACATCGGTGTCACCGAGTTGGTCATTTTGTGTGTAATGGTTGGATTTTTGGAGATGCCTATATATACGCCTCCACCACCACTCACTCATAAGAGAAGCACTCAGAACAGTTCCCCACTCATACCTACTAATTTCCTGAGAGAGAGCCACGTACTCATGCGTTGAGATCATGCCATTCCATTCCTACCATATGAATCTTGATCTCTAGCCTCCCCAAGTTGCTTTCCACCCAATCAATCTCTTCCACCAAGCCAAATCTGTGAGAGAGTGATTGTGTGTTGAGGAGTCTATCATCTTGAAGCACAAGAGCAAGGAGTTCATCGACACTATCGAGCCTTTTACCTTTTGGAGGGTGGTGCCTCCTAGATTAGTTAGGTGTCGCTTGGGAGCCTCCTACTTCATGTTGTGGAGTGAAACAAGAAGTTTGTAAGGGCAAGGAGCTTTCCTACTTCATGAAGATCTACCCTGAGTTAGGCTAGTCCTTTGTGGAAGTAGGCCGTCATGGTATAGTCAAGGTTGCTTCTTCGTGGAACCCTCCGTGGGTAGAGCCCTCTGTGGACTCTCGTGGCTGTTACCCTACGTGGGTTGAAGACTTCATAAACGTGGATGTACGATAGCGCCACCTATCGAAACCACAAGAAAAATATTGTGTCCCTCATGTGTTTGATCTCTTTATCTCTACTCCTTACTTCCATGTCCAATGTCTTTACTTTCCGCTGCTATAATTTATGACTTGCATGTGTAGGCTATTCTAGATTTGCTATGTATGCTAAAAACTGCCAACACTTGATTTATGCTTGAGGTAGTTTTAAATTCCTGTAAATAGTCTATTCACCCCCCTCTAGACATACACTTCTAGTGATCCTGTAGAGGCAAGTAGGCAGCTGCCGGCATGGCGGCACGACCGTGCACGCACGGCAGCCACAAGCCCGGCCTCCTGGCCGCCAGGAGGACGATGGCCTGGTTGGGCCAGGTGCGCCGGCCTGGCCTGGGCCTCAAGTAGCTCTCTCTCTTTCCCTTTTTTTATTTGTCTCTATTTTTTGTTTTTCTGACATTTGTTTTATTTACATTGGGCACAAATGCCTAGCTCAAAACCACTAAATTATTTTATCGAGTATGGTTTGAATATTTCAATCTCCACAAAAAGTTTCAGCATTTTTGGACAACTATCATAATTGTAGTGCTTTTATTTATTGATTTGAGAGGCTCTATTGGATATAAAATGCCAAATTGGTTGAATAATTATAATGCATCCCTGATATGTTGTTGCCAACATTTTTCAGACATAGTGGGCATTTTTATGGGCATTTTGGATTCATTGAAAATCACACTTAGTTGAATTGGTTTAACTCAAGTGAGGTGCTAGCGTTTCTTATATTCCCCATTTCATGTTGATGCAAAATTTAAAGATGATGCACATCTTAGCTAGCAAAATCATGGGCAAAACTAGGGATGTGACATCAGTTTCCATGAACAGGAACTCAAAGCCCTCGACAAAGAGAGGGAAGGGGCCCAAGATTCGAGCCCCGGACCGAGAATGGCCATGATAGAGGGATTGTTTGTAGGTCTTGCATTGGTTGATGGATGTTCTTGGAATTGAACTAACATGCTTCACACTTGGTGACCGGCTCAGTTGCATCTTGGAGGGCAGTGCACCAATAGAAACCCTGGTGGCAAGCTTTCCCGACAAGGGCCCTTGATCCCATGTGGGAACCACACACTCCTCCGTGAATCTCTGCCAACAGCCTTAGTCCATCCTCCCGGCAGATGCACCTCAATTTCACATCATTCGGTTGTCTTCCATACAAGGTGTCATCGACAAACTGGTACATACTTGACCGACGGGCTACACTTCGGCTTCCTCTTGCTCTTCGAGGAGTTCTCCTATTTGTAGGAAATAGACTATGTGTTGCGCCCAGGTTGGAGCATGCGGCTCAACAACAAGGACTAAAGGCATCTCCTCGTCTCCGGGAGCGCTCACCTCAACCGGTAGACCCTAAGGTCCTATGGGAGGGAGTTGCTTGTCAACCGGAACGGGATTTCCCCCGGCGGCCTCTCTACCAACGGCTTCGGGTAGCTCTATCGGGAAATGCTTGCTGGAGTTCAGCTTCCTTCCCTTCTTGGATATCGCAGATGGGGACGCCGATGGTTGGGTGAGGCGGAGAACAAAAGTCCCTGGTTCCACACAAAGCTTCTACACAGTGCACTTCGATAGGTGATCTACAATGTTGTTCTCTCCTCATGGCACATGTTCTGCTTGCAACCCATCAAAGTGCTCTTCCAATTTCCTCACTTCCTCCACATAGGCTTCCATCAATAGGCTTTGGTAATCCTTGTTGAATTGCTTCACCACAAGTCGAGAGTCCCCTCGGACGATCAACCTCTTTATCCCCAACTCTAACGCGATACTGAGTCCGACAAGGAGCTCCTCGTACTCAGCGGTGTTGTTGGTGGCCTCCTCCCGGGGAAAGTGAATCTGGACGGCATACTTGAGGAGCTCTCTAGTCGGGGTGACGAGGAGCATGCCTTCTCTAGCCCCCTGGAGTGAGAAAGCACCGTCAAAGTACATGATCCAATCCTTTGGTGCTTCCTTGCCGGGGAGAACCGTCTTCGGGGCTTCATTATCTGGTGTGGGTGTCCATTATGCAATGAACTCTGCGAAGGCTCTGCTTTCAACAGTGGAAGTGCTCTCATACTTTAACCCGAATCTTGACAACTCCAGTGCCCACTCCACTATACTGCCGGTGGCTTCAGGGTTCCTCAATATGTGTTGTAACAGGAATCGGGTGACAATTGTTATCTCATGGACTTGGAAGTAGTGGCGCAGCTTCCTCGAGGCCATGACGAGGCTGAAGATTAGCATTTGTACCCCAGAGTACCTTGATCTAGTCCCCTGCAGTAGGGAACTGACAAAGTACATGGGTCGCTGCACCATTTTCTTCTTCGCCTCTCCCCTGGATCTACGGTCAACCACTCGAAGAGACCCCCCTTGACCAGAGTCGATTCCTGTCGTGGATTTTTCCTTGTCGCCCCCTGCAGCATCAGTAGCTGTCGTCGAATCTTCATCCACCCCCTGCTGCGCCACTAGTGTTGCACTAACCACCTTATTCGTTTTCGCTAAATATAGCAGCAACAGCTCTTGTTGTTTAGGAGCGACCAAGGCGGGAGCAAAAGATAGGTATTTCTTTAAGTCTTGTAGTGATGTATCCGCTTCTGGGGTCCATCTCATCGGGCCAGCCTTCTTCAAGATTTTGAAAAACGGCAAGGCTCGCTCAATGGACTTGGAGATAAACCTACTCGATGCGTCAATGCACCCGGTCGGTGTGTGATATCACTAATGGTTTTGGTGCCTGTATCTGCTCTGTCTCCTTGATCTTGTCAGTATTGGCTTCTATTCCTCACTAAGATACAAAGAACCCAAGAAGCTTGCCGGATGGGACGTTGAACACACACTTTTCGGGGTTGAGCTTCAGGTTGATCTTGCGCAAGTTTGCGAATGTCTCCTCCAAATCTTGTATGAGTTGCCTCATCCTTGGTTTTGACCATGATGTCATCCATGTAGGCTTCCACATTCCTGTGCAGCTGAGGTCCAAAACCAATTTGAACGGCCCTGGCGAAGGTCGAACCAACACTTTTTAACCCGAAGGGCATACGGACAAAGCAGTATGTTCCACAAGGACTTATAAATGCAGTCTTCTATTCATCTTGTTCATAAATATCTGATGGTAGCTGGAGTAAGCATCCAAGAAGGATAGCTAGTCACATTCGGAGGTGGAATCAACAATTTGATCTATGCGTGGCAAGGGGAAAGGATCCTTTGGGCAAGCTTTGTTCAAGTCGGTGAAGTCTATGCAAAGCCTCCATTTCCTATTTGCCTTCTGCACCACCATCGGGTTTACCAACCAAGTTGGAGTAGCACTCCTTTGACCAAACCAGCTGCTTCAAGCTTCCTAATCTCCTCGACAATGAACTTTTGTCGCTCCAAGGCATGTTTCCTAACCTTTTGCTTGACGGGCCGGGCATGAGGGTAGATAGCAAGGTCGAGCTCGATTACCTCCCTAGGAACGCCACAGATCTCAGATGGTTGCCAGGCAAACACATCAACATTCTCCCACAGGAAGGCAACGAGCGCACTTTCCTATTTGTCAGTAAGGGTAGCGTTGATGGTAAAGGTACGACCAGTGCCATCCTCCCTTGCTGGGACTTTCTTCGTCTCAGGATAGGTGGCCTTGGTCTTCCTGCCTTCGTCGGGTGCAGCGCACACCGAAGAGGCGCGCTTCTCGGAGTCCTTGTGGGTGTTCGCATCAGCCTTCTTTGTTTTCTTTGTATCCTTGGTGGGAGCTAGGATTTCTGTGGCATCAGCTGCTACCGCATCACGATACATCTGGTCCACACAAATGACTGTGTCCTTCTTGTCTGATGGAATGGAAATTACTCCAATGGGCCCTGGCATTTTCAAAGTGGTGTAGGCATAGTGGGATGCCACCATGAACTTAGCCAGAGCTGGGCGATCGAGGATTCCATTGTAAGGTAGTGGGATCTCAACAATGTCGAACACTATCCTTTCTGTTCGGAAGTTCAACTCTCCACCAAATGTCACGGGTAGAGTGATCTTTCCCTTGGGCTGGCTCCTGCCGGATTGATCCCTTGGAACATACCCGTGGCTTCGAGCTCTTCTTCGAGGATCTGCATTTTCTCAGCCACCTTAGGAGAGATCAAGTTCAATCCAGCCCCGCCGTCAACTAACATCTTCGATAATTTGAGGTTGCGGATTGTCGGGGAAACCAACAATGGCAAACATCCAACCCTAGTGGTACGGTCAGGATGATCCTCTTCGTCAAAGATGATAGGCGTGCGGGACCATTGGTGTGGCTTCTTGGATTCAGCAGATGGCTCTACAGCATTGACCTCACGTGCCCACTGCTTGAGTTGGTGGCAAGATGAGTGCAAAGATGTGCCCCCATCGACGCACATGACATCGGTGCCTTCTGGAACTCCCTGTGACTGGAATCCTCGTCACAATCCTCATCTCCACTCACATCATTTGTTTCTTTCTTCTCTCGGCCTCTAGCGGGTTTCTCCCTTTGCTGAGGGGTTTTTGCCACGGCGACCACTCCTGCCGCCATAGCCCTTCCTAGCAGCATCGTCTTGGCCTTTTTCCTTGTCGCGTTTCTCATACTCGGGCCTCTGTTTCTCAACAAGTTGCTCGACCTGTCGACATTCCTGGAGATCATGGCCCTTGCGATGGTGGATTTTGTAGTATGGCCCGTCAGACTTCTCGGCCTTCTCAACGGCAGCAGGCTCCCGGCAATCAGCGCACGCGGCAGCTCCCTTGCACGGGCTTCGGCTTTTGCCTTTTTGCCTATACTGAGGTCTCCGAAGCTCTCGACAGCCGTCATTGCTTTTCCCTTACACTTCTTGTTGCGCTTCCTGTTCCTTCCCATCGGGTCAGGGCATCGTCGTCGTCGTCGGAGTCCATTTCGATGCCCACCTCTTCCCCGAGGAGTCGCCTCCCTTCTTCAGCTCGAGCACACTTATCCACAAGCTGTAAAGCTCGTTGATAGTCTTGGGGAGTTTGACATTCATCTTGGCTCGCATCCTCCTGTTGCACGCGTTCGAGTGGAACGCGGTAATCACCGCCGTTGGATGGATCTCTGGAATGTTGCGGTGCACCCGGCTGAATCTCTGGATGTACTTCTTCAAGGTCTCGCCCTCCTTTTGTGGGAGGACTTGAAGGTCGATGGGCTGGCCTGGTTCCTGATGGACACCAGTGAAGGTGCCAATGAACTCCTTGCACAAATTATCCCAAGAGGAGATGGAGTTCTCCGGTAGGTGCATCAGCCATGACTTCACATTTTGCTTGAGCGCCAAAGGGAAGTAATTGGCAAGCACCTTTTCATCCCTTCCTCCTGTAGCTTGAACAGCTATCGTGTAGATGCCCAAGACTTAACACTGTATTCCTACGGTAGCTCGGGATTGAAAGCACGGGTCGACGGCCGGCGGACCCGTCGCAGTTCGCTAGTGAAGGCAAGGCAGGCAACCTTGTAAGAAAGGTACTCGCCAACACTGGGCACGGGGTTGCCGGCGTCTAGACCATTGCGCCTGTTGGATTGACAGTGTGCTTCCCGGTGTCGCTCAATGGTGATGCGTGTGTCTTCCTTCCGCCAGTCTTCAAGGACACGCCATTGATCCTGGCGGTCATGCAGGCCGGACGAGACAATGGATGCCTAGCCACGGTTGTTAGGACGTGAAGTTTGCCGTGGCTACCTTTGGGCCTGTGGTCCCTAAGGGGATTGCACCATTGGGGTGCCCCCTTCAACGTGCTCACCACCCCGGGCCACCGCGGCTATTCGCGTACGTCGCGACGGCTCTGCATTCTGGGTCTTGTTGGCATCAACGAAGGAAATTGGACTCTGAATGGTGGCTCTCCATTCATCCATCTTGTCCACCGTTGGCATGAGATTGAGCAGCATCTGGACCCGCGCCATGTCTTCCTCCATGGTGTCCAGCATGGAGAAAGAGGCGGACCGGGATGTTGCTCGACTCTTGGTAGGATGAAGGGAAGCGTCATCATGCCCATGATGTAGTGTGCCAAATGATGGAGTCTTCTGGCGGGTAGCGGGCCGATCCGTTGAGGTCGTGGCTCCGTTGGGCGCTCCGTCTCACTCTGAGTAGGGTGCATGCCCAACAATCTTACTTGCGACAGGTGCGGCCAAAGGGTCACGGCTTGCACCGGACTAGACGTCGCTGGGGCAGCTTCGGCCATCCACACGGCGAGGAGGTGATGAACGGATGTCCCCTCCACCCGTGGCGTCGAGGCCGAGCCCGCCATGCTATTGCTCCTCTACGGCGCCTCCTACTCCATCCCTGGCTGTGATGGGGTGGATTTCCGCGTTGCCTGCGCCGGTCGCGTCGTCCATGATGCCCGCCTCGCCCGCAGCCATTGCAGCGCCCATGGCGTCAGGGCCGCGTGTGAGGGAGTCTTCGAAGTGGAAGGATGCACGGCCGTGTTGGGCTTCTTCTTTAGCGCCATTGTCGAAGAAGATGATGATCAAGATCGACTTTTCGTTCACGAACTAGGGTTCGCGCAAATGATGCACGCCCCCTACCTCGCGCGCCAAATATGTCGGGGTAGGGATGCTCTTGATCACCTATGGGATCATGGATCCCTTGCGGTTCGGTAGGGGGGTCACATTGCACGAAGAGCGAATATCACGTAACGGCGTGACGATCAGGAGGCATGCATTTTACCCAGGTTCGGGCCGCTGCTAAGAGTAAAACCCTACTCCTGCTTTTTGGTGGATTGATTAGGGGAACACGAAGAACACAGGGCCCCTAGCCCGGCAAGGATTGCTGTCAGGGAAGGAACGGCTGCGTTAGTACAAGTGTTCGGGGGTAGGAATTTCCAACCTTGAGCTAGGTTGCCTTGGTCCTCCTTTTATAGTGCAAGGGGTCACCACAATGGAAAAACATACATTATCTATCGATTATATAGCTAAGCAGAGCTATCATACCTAACTCTGGCATTTAGGACAAAATACCATGATTACCTGCCTAGGTGGCGCTTGGAGGTGCATCCCCGGCAAGCTCTGGTCACTGCTTGGCAGGTCGTTTCTTAAGAACTTGACGCGCTGCAGGGCAGGTGTCGACTGAGCATAACTTCCCTTCGATTGTGTCGCCACATGCTTAGTGAGAGCTGATTAGCTGCCTGAGGGCTCGACACCACTGACGGGTGTAGTGGTGCGGTGGATCGGTGGCTAGATGGCTAATGCCGGTCAGGTGATGTCATATTGGGTCTTTTGGGAAGCAAGTGTGCCTTGGTCCTCGACAAGCGTCGGGGGCGTTCTTGGCGCGCCACGGCCCAGGCCTGGGCTACTATGTTGAGCTTGTTGGAGTCTTGTCTTGTTTGCTGGCGGGGTTCTTTGCTTCTACCACCTGTGCATAAATCAGGGGCACTGGGTACCCCTCTACTCGTGCACCGACAATGGTTTGCAAGTTTAATAGTGACATCAATATCTTCAATCTTGGAGGGTGCTATGTCATGCACAATTTCGTGATATAATGTAAGAGGTATAGCACTAACACTAGCACCAATGTCACACAAGCTATGCTAACAATGATCTCCAATTTTAAATGAGACAACAGGCATGCCTACAACTAGTTTATTTTTATCGAGCTCATCCCGGTTGTTTCTAACAGGATTTGCAATTCTAGCAGCTTCATCATAGAAGTAAATAACCTAAGCATCAATATTATCAACTAAGAGATCTTTAAACATAAAAACTTTAGGATCAACATTTATTTGTTCAGAAGGTTTAGGTGTCCTAACGTGACTTCTATTAACCACAATTGTAGCCTTAGCATGTTCCCCAATTCTAACAGGAAAAGGAGGATTCTCAATGTAAGTCATAGGAACAATTGGATCAACATGGCTAACAATTACTTCTTCCTTCTTCATTTTAACATGTTCCTCTAATGATTTTTCAATGGTAGGGTGATATTTAAACCACTTCTCCTTGGGAATATCAACATGAGTAGCAAATGATTCATAGAAATTAGCTACTATCTCACAGTCAAGAAACATTAGTTGCCATAAAATATCTAATGCAATCAAAATTAGGATTTATACCTGACTCTTTACCTTCCTCGAGTTCCCAATCATAAGAGTTGCATTTAGTTCTTTCCAAAAGACCCCATTTGAATTAAATAGTCCTCTTCATATAGGAACCAGTAGCACAAGAATCGAGTAATACTTGATTATCATGAGAAAGCCGAGCATAAAAATTTGTACAATCATTTCTCTCGAGAGCTCATGGTTGGGGAAAGTGTGCATCATAGATTTTAAGACTCCCCCAAGCTTGAGCAATACTTTTTCCTTCACGAGGCCAACAATTATAAATAAAGTTCCGACCGGGATGGACTAGATGCATAGGATAAAACTTCTCATGAAATTCCAGCTTTAAGAAATTCCAGTCCCATGATCTAATATCATCCAATAGCATGTACCAAATTAAAGCTTTCCTCCAAAATATAAAGGTAAAACTTTCTTCTTAACTTTGTCTCCGGGTAGGCCTGAAAGCTTAAACAATCCACAAATCTCATCAACATATATCAAATGGTAATCGGGATAAGTTGAACCGTCATAAGGATTAGCCAATAGTTTCTCTACCATACCTGAAGGAATCTCATAATAAATATTTTCAGTAGGTTCAGCAGGTTGAGGAACAACTTCTTCAACTTTTGTTCGAGGCGAAGATGCCCCGAACAAGCCACTCAAAGGGTGACCGTTCATAGTGACAAGCAATAGTAAATTTCAGCACGTATAGAAAATGTTTCCTTACCAATTTCCACTTACCAAAGGCGCTTCACTCCCGAGCATCGGCGCCACAAAAGAGTACTGATGACCCACAAGTATAGGGGATCAATCGCATTCCTTTCGATAAATAATAGTGTCGAACCCAACGAGGTGTGGAAGGAAATAATAAGCAATTTTCAACAAGGTATTCTCTGCAAGTATTGTGAGTAACAATAGTAGATAGTTTTGTAACAAGATAATTCATAACAAGTGACAAGTGAAAATGGTAACAAAGGTGCAGCAAGGTATCCCATTCTTTTTTGTAGCAAAGGACAGGCCTGAAAGTACTCGTATATTAAGCAAGTGTTCCCGAGGACACATGGAAATTTTTGTCTAGTCATGTTCATCATGTTGAGTTGATTCACGTTCGCTACTTTGATAATTTGATATGTGGGTGGACTGGTGCTAAAGTGTTGTTCTTACTTGAACTAACAACCTACTTACGGTTACCCCCTCTCGCAAGCATCCACAACTACAAAAGAAGAATTAATATAAATATAGCCACATCATGAAACATGTGGATCCAAATCAGCCCCTTACGAAGCAACGTGTAAACTGGGGTTTAAGCTTCTGTCACCCTAGCGACCCATCATCTACTTGTTACTCCACAATGACTTCGTCATAATATGGTGAAGTGTCATGTAGTCGATGTTCACATGAAACCACTAAGGGAAGTAACAACATACATATCATCAAAATATCGAATGAATACGAACTTCATGAGATCCCTTATAACAAGACTTCTCCCATGTACTCACGAATAATAGTAACTACTCACACCTCATCTGCATGTTCAAGATCAGAGGTATAATAATGATTATTAAGGATCTAAATATAATGTCTTCCACCAAGTAATCCAACAAGCATCGGGTACAAGATGTAATCAACACAACTAGCAACCCACAGGTACCAATCTGAGGTTTTGGGAGAAAGATTGAATACAAGAGATGAATTAGGGTTGGAGATGAAATGGTGTTGGTGAATATGTTGATGAAGATTGGTCCTCCTACTAAGGAGGAAGCCTTGGTGATGATGATGGCTTCGATATCCCCCTCCTAGAGAGGAATTCCCCTTGTATAATCTGACTGTCGGAGTGCAAAAGGGCCTCTTCCCAGGTTTCCGCCTCGAGATGGTGGCGTTTCGTCCCAAGAGATTTATTATGTTTTTTCTAGGGTAAAGCACACCATATAGTAAAGAGGGGGTTGAGAGGCCTACCGGTGGCCAGCAGGTGCCCCCTCTAATATATTTTTGGCCCAAGAATTCTTAAATATTCCATAAACATTCTCCCTAAAGTTTCAGGTCATTTGGAGTCTGGTGATGTTTCTGCCTTTTTCTTGGTTTCCCAGTCCAGAATTCTAGTTTCCAGATATTTCCCTCTTTGTGATGTACCTTGCATATTTAGAGAGAAAAGAGCATATTTTTTTTATGATAATAGGAAATAATGGACAAGAACAACACAAATATTAATAAGAAATCATGACGCAAAATGGACGTATCAGGAGCCCCCTTCATTGATCAAACTAGGTTGTTGTCGAGTCTAGAAACAAAACTATTTTTGAGTCTAGTTATATATCGGAGAGTAGGATTCTTTTTACTCCTCTTCCATGCTCTGGTGAGGAATCCTTATATAGGTTTTTTAATTCTACCCCTCTTTTCACTCCATTTTTTAGGATCACGCGGGTATTTCGGAACCTCTATGATGTCGATGTGACGGAATTCTGTCTTGGTGCCTCCCGACATTTCGGTGAAGTCCCAGGGAATAGAGCACCACAGAGTTCTCGACACATCGTTACCGTTCAGTTTCCTTAGTATATCAGGATGTGGATGTTCGAAATGCTTCAATACTTTGCTTGGTGGCAAATAGTGTCATGCCTTTTCCCAAGTATTTGTGGAGATAGCTCGGATGATCTACCTTGTCTAGTATTGTTGTTTTACGAAGTTATGAGGTAGACGAGATTGCGTAACTTCTCGGATATGTGTTGAGGGTTGCGGGTGTGATTTTGCAGCGGGCTACATTGAGTAGCTTCCCGGACCCGCAACCTAATAGCATAACCAAGATAGATTTCGGAAGTTCTCAGGTGGGAATTCAAGTAGTTACCTAGGATTTTCCTTCCAATAAATGCATGGCGGGTTATGTATTTTTTTTGGCTTGTTTCGTAATCCTCATCCTGTGCTTTTTTGGAGTATGGTAATTCGAGTTGCTTCCATATCAAGTTGTGATTTCATATCCTTGCTAACTGGTGCTCTCATATTTCTATGGGAGTGTGAATCATTTTGTCGAATCAAATTGTATGTCAATTCTTTCCAGAGTGCTTCTCTTTAAGTTAATTCAGTCCTCTCCAATATTTGCAAGATCTATCCTCATATTTCTTTCCGGTGTTTGTTTCAACTCTCCCATGTTTTCTTTGTTTCCCCCCCCCCCACGCGCCCTTTTTCTCAAATGACTAAATTATCATCCAAGTGTCTTTATTTCATTGCTGCTTCCGCTATATTTTCCCCCGTATCGTATCTGCTCATTCACTATGAAGATAATTAAGTGCTAATTATTTCATCATTCTTCGTTCATGTTTTCTTCCCTGATGGATTTTATTCAACCTCTCGGTGTTCGCTAATGCATGGACATGTTGAAGTGCTAATTATTTCAACATACTTACTTTTTTCCACTAATGTATGGACATGTTGGAAATTATTATCCAAGCCTCTCTTGTTTATTCAAATCTCTATTCTATCCAGAGTGATGAAGATATGTCGGAAGATTCATGTTTCCCTTCAAAATATTTTCCAATTATTTAAGGGTCTCAACTCATTAAGTTTCTTTTTAATTTGTACCGGTGCGATCATTTCAATGATGTTTTCTTTAAGTGGGCCCATAACCCATAGGTTTTTCCCAGGACCTTACCTGGATCTTCTAATCTTTCCTGGAGATTTCGCAAGTTCTTTCAAGATGGCGTAAGAATGAATTTCATCAGCCTTGTTCTTTCTCGAAAATCATTATGGATTTTGTTCACCTTGTCTCAGCCTTTTCTTTATTCATTATTCTGGGGTATCTCAGTAATTGTTCATGGTGTTCCTCTTCATCATTCTCATCTTTGAAGACCAAAGAAGAGTTTGTCCTAAGTCGTTGTCCATTCTCATGAAGATTCATTGCCAAGCTTGCTACTATCCTCTCAAATTGTTTCCATTCGTGAGAAAGTAT
The DNA here is from genome assembly GCA_022496015.1 of Hordeum marinum. NCBI lineage: Eukaryota > Viridiplantae > Streptophyta > Magnoliopsida > Poales > Poaceae > Hordeum > Hordeum marinum. Next base: position 203,264,131 of record CM039673.1, read on the forward strand.
TTTATTTTCTATCCGGAGCATTTTAGTGTTGTGTTCATTTCTTGATCCTCCGAAAGCCATCATTACCAAAGATTTCTTTGTTCTCAGCTTTCAGTTGTCGTACTCAAATTCTTCTCAATTGTTGTCTCTTTGTTTGTATCTGATTTCTTACTGGTGGCTCAATATAGTTTTAGTTTGTCGGATCATGATCTCTTCATTCTCAAGTATCTCCATGTCACATCCCTATCTAGGAGTCATAGGAATAGCATGTGTTTGCATCATGTTTCAATCTGGCATCAACTTGAAATGGGGATCTAAAGAAACCCGAGCTCACTTTGAATCAAAACAATTCAAATTTGGTAAAAATTCAACAAATCCAAAATGCCCACTAAAAATGTTCCCTATGTCTGGTAAATTTGGACATAATTATAACAGGGATCATTTCAATTATCTGAACAATCAAAGCAATTTAAAAATAAATGATAAAGCCTCTAAAAATACCAAATAAAGAATTTATCATTATTTTAGTTTTCAAATGTCCTGAAACTTTTTGGATAAGTTTGAAATATTCAAACTTGATTATATAAAATGTTGGTATAATTTCAAGATAACATTTGTATTTGAAAATAAAATAATACAAATAACAGAAAGTAGAAAACAGAGAATAAAATGAAATAGGAAGAGGAAAGGCCTACCTGGCCGCAGCCCACCAGGAGGCCCATCCCACCAGGGGCAGCCCCGTCTTCTACCTCTTGCTAGAAGGCAAAGGAGAAGCAGGGGACGGCGCCCGCGACGGTGGCGCCACACCACCTGCCTGCCTGGCCACCCCCTTGTCGCCCTGGCGATCTAGAAGACCTCGCCAGGGACGTGCTGGCCCCCTCTCCTCTCCATTTCCCCTGGTTCCCCCTTTCCCCTCCTCCACCGAGCGTCGCCGTAGCCGCCGCTCGCCGCTGCCGCAGCCTCTGGCCTCCCCTCGCCCCTCAGTCGTGCCCCTGAGCATCGCCGCGCCCCCTGGTTCTCCTCGTGGCGCCGGAAGATCCCGGGAGCCCCTCGAAGCCACCATCATGGTCATCTTCAACCTCGGGACCCGCCGGAGCTCCGTCGTCAATTTCGCCGCAGCCGGGTCATCCTTCTGCCCACTAAGACCCCTGCAACTCTTCTAGTGAGCACCCCGTCCTCCTCCCTCTCTCCCCTGGTCTCTCCGTGCTCCCTGGCGTCCTCCCCATCGTGGCCATACGAGCGCCGCTGCGGAAAGTGCTTCCCGGCGAGCCTCCGGCGACCCCAAGCCCCCTGGCCAGCTCACTCGATGCGGTCGAGCATGGGCTTTCTCCCAGTGCTCTCTGCGCTGACCTGAGCCCATAGCGGCTTCCGGCGAGCCTCCTCGTGTCGGATGGTCACCGGCGACCACCCTCCAGCCGGTGCCGATGTGGCCAGCCTGTTAGCCTATAATCCCCCCCTTTTTAATTAGCCATTGACGCTGACAGTGGGCCCCGGGGTGGGTCAAACCCCCTCGTCAGCGCGGAGGTTAAGCCTGAGACATTGAGGTGTGGGCCCCGCACGTCAGGTTTGACTCTGGCCCGGTCAGCTGACCAGCCGACGTCATAGTGACGTCAGGCTGATGTCATTTTCCCCCTTTTCTAGTTTAAAAATACTTCCAGAAATTATTCAAAACTTCAAAAATTCATATAAATTAATTTGTAAATCAGATGAAAATAATTTATATATGAATATTTATCAGACAAATCCAATGAATCCAATGGTGCTAGTGCCATGCATGTTAGAGCATTCTAAATAGGTGAACATTGACATTTACTAATAGGTTAGTATATGGAATTGAAATAAAGAACGATTTTGAATCTATATTCAACTTCATTTCAAATCAACATGAACACTAGTTGCATTAGCTCATCCATACATGCTATCATGCCATGATCATGCATCATATTGTTGCACTTGCGTGTGTTGATTGTTTCTTATCTGCATTGCGGTAGGCCCTGTTTCTGAGGATACCCCTGAGTATCCCGACGAAGGAGAGAACCTTTCCGCTACCCAGCAAGGCAAGCACCCCCTTTGATCATCCCGATAACATCCTACTCTCTCACTCCTGCTCTTGTTTATTGCATTAGGACAGTAGATCACATGTCAGTCATACACGTTAGATGATCCTATTCTGCTGCATAACCTGACATTGTCACAGTAAATAGCTAAACCTTGCAACCTAGCATACCTGGTAGATTCTTGTGCCATGATGTGCTTAGCTTGTTTTGCCTGCTATGCTTAGAGTTGTGTCAGGTCTGATTCATCTGGGTGATGAACTGAGTGAAACGATGTTGTTCTGATGTGGTGATATAATGATGAACTCGATTTGGTAAAGGTAGCGATGAGAGGCTATGTAGGAGTAGATAGCGGGTTGTCTCATTGGGACCATTCTTAGGAACTGAGTTTCGTGTTTGTGATCCAAGACTAGTTACTACCACATGCTGGGCCCTGAAATATGACCCCGCTCGACTTATCATTCGCTTAGTCCTTGGTCCAGGAGTTGCAAGTAGTTTCTAGTGTTTATAGCATGCTGGAGGCCGTGCGTAGCGCTGACCCTAGGGGTGGGTTACGACACGGTAGGCAATGGAACGGTGTACCAAGGGTCACCCAAATAGTGGGCTTGGGAACCCTGCGCACATCGTTTGGGGTCGTAGCAGAAACTTTGGCCGGATTTCCATGTGGGTTTAGTCTCAAATAGGCGATAGCCTGGACTAGAGGTCTTATGTGATTGACGGTCGTGGCCGACTCCCTCGTTGGGCAGCCGCTTGAAGGTTGCCAAGGTGCATGGATTTATGAGCACACAGCGATAAGTGGCGACAGCGTGGGTGAAGAAGTACACCCTTGGACGGTATGAAACTATTCGAATAGCCGCGTCCTCGGATATGGACTACTTGGAGACCTTATGTTGTTCATAGATATTCAAATGGATACTCATAAAAATATCAAGTCAAGTGTGAGTACCGTGGATGGCACTCTCCCAGGAGAGGGAAGTGAATCCATGGTGATGTATTGTCGTGGAGTTAGTGGACTCGTGTGCGATATCTAAAATTGTAACAAAGAGTTAAAACTTGAGTAGTGTAGGTTAGCCATGAGTCAAAGCTGGCATTGCTGCATAAACTCCACCACCTCCTTGATGATACATGAGCATGATTAGACTAGGTCTGTCCTAAAGACTTGTTGAGTACGTTTGTACTCACGTTTGCTTAATAAATGTTGCAGATGAGACCCAGGACCCATCAGGTGGGTCCTATCTAGATGTCGATGATGCCGAATGGCTGGTGTCCCAGCTACGACCTTTGCCCTGTGGTGGGCTGTAGATAGTCAGGCCATGTGTCTTTTTACCCCTTTCATCTGTCTGTACTCAGACAGCTTAAGCTTCCGCTTGGTTTGTATGAATAAGTTTGTATGACTTGAGTGTCGGGTCATGTGACCCCTATCTGTAAGAACATATTATGCAAGGCTCATCTGAGCCTCTTAAATAAAAGTCATGTTGTTGTATGGTTATGTTGTGATTCCATGGTTGTATCTATGCATATCGGGCATGTCGTGCGTACGTGTGACGTGCAATGGTATGTATGGGATCCGACACCTAATCGTGTGCCTTTAGTAGTACTCTTTACGGGAAACTGCCTCTTTGTGCTTCCACCGAGCCATCGTAGCTTGCTACTGCTCCGGACACATTGATTGACCGGCATGTATCCTTCTTTGTTGTTGTGTCTGTCCCTTCGGGGAAATGTCTCGTAGTGTAATGGAGTCCATGTAGCTTGCTACGACTCGTCTACACACGCTTGAGGCCCACACCTGCATTGTTGGGTTACGTATGCCTGTTTCCATATGCATGTGCCGCTTGGATTCGATGACTAGATATGTTGGCCCGGGTTCTCTATCGTTTGATTGCCAGAGACATGTTCACATACGTGTGCCAAAAGGCGTAAACGGTCCCGGCTAAGTTAGGCTACAGCCGTGGAACTTACCGTGCGTGAGGCCGCAAAGTGATGTGATATGTTACAATCTGGATTCATATGACTTAGGATCGGGGTCCCGACAACCTTGGTATCAGAGCCTGACTGACTGTAGGACTACCAAGCCAAACCGTTCGAAGTTGAGTCTAGAAACGCTATAGAAAAGTAGGGGAATTGATTGTGGAAGGGAACGTAAGGCTCTTTTTACTCCTCTTCCCAAGTTATTCTGTTTTGAGTCACTCTCATCTTTACTACGGGGATAAGAACTAGGCTGCTCATCCATTGCTTACGATGCCGAGTTACTAACCATGGACCACTAGCTAGCTTGTTTGCAAGTGAATGTAGGCACTTAAGTATTGTTGGTGTGACAAACAGACGGAGAAGAGATTTGAGTCTAGAAAGTCGAGTGGTTATGCTTTTCCAATCTTTTGCAGTTTTCTCAAAATCCTTTTTGAGCAATTACAGTCGTTATGTTGTCCAATTTTTGCTAGAGTCTCCAATGTCTTTGCATCATTCTCTGTTTTAGATGCCCCCTCGTCCTTCCCGTCAGGTGGTCCGTCTGACCAGGTGCATCGATGTACCGGGTCACACGGCCATGTTGGTTACAATTATGATGGAGGCTGGATACCGTTGGTACCCGGAGTACATAGTGGAGGAACAGTATCGAGATTTCGACCAGAGTCGGTATCTGTGTACCATCAAGATTTATCCTTCATACCCTGGAGCTGCAGAGCCGCTTCACTGGACTTATGGTTCAGGTGTCACCATAGATATGGCAGTTCAGGAGGCCGCTTACACCATGCTGACTATCATAAGGTTTCACCATGGTCTTCTTCAGAACATAGAGTATTGTTATGTTCCTGCTTCTATGGGAGGAGAGGATGGTTATCTTAGTGCATCCTACTATGATCATTCCCATGAGGACCCTAGGCTGCAGGTGACCGCTCAGATGTTGGAGAATAGGGATGGTGATGCACGCGCCCTTCGCATGGAGCTTTATGCTACCCGTGCACGTCTTTGGACAGCCCTGACGCAGTTGACACCTGTCGTGTAGACAGGGTATGGAGATTTGGAGATGCTGACCCCATCCCGGACTCATCTGCCAGCACACGTAGACTGGCCCGATGTTGGAGGCATCACCCCTCTTCAAGGACCGTTGTTGCCGCCGACAAGGGGACCAAGGCCACATCCGTGTCCTCATGGCTCCCAGGGATCACAGGCTAGAGTGTTTCTAGATCATCCGGTTCAGCTCCCGGGTCATGGGGGTAACCTGTATGAGGCATTCTACGGCGATGCTTGAGTACGTGGATGTTAGTTCTAGTATGGTAGTAATTGTATCGCCATAGTCCTACGTGTCTTGTGGATATGATGAGGTTGAGAGTTGAGTTCCAGAGGCATAGATAGATAATGTATAGGAAGCTTGTAATACCTCCTATGAGTTGTGTCATCTCTCCGTAGTTGTATTTCATCTTGGCTTGTACTGAACTATGTCATGGTGTGTATGAATCATGGTGTTCATATGGCAGTTGTTCTACCATGTTGATTGGTGTTTACCCTGCATGCCATGTTGTCCAGTACATTCCTTATCTTATATCTTAGAGTTGTTGTTCCCTATGATTAAGCTGTGTGTTTGTTTTCCCAGGATGGTGGCAACTAGGAATAACCCCGTGCCTGCCCCTAAGCAGGGCGAGGGAAGCCAGCCAAGGCAAGAGGATTTTCCACATGCGCCTTCCTTGGCGGAAGTAATGCTAGAAGCTGAACGGAACAAGAGGGAGACCAACAGGCTGTTGGAAAGAATCGAGCAGAACATAGCACGTGCTCCCCGCAATGATCTCAATGATGGCGTATCACTTGGTGATTTCATCAGACTGTGCCCACCCAAGTATCATCATTCGGTCGACCCACTCGATGCGGATGACTAGCTGACTAGCATGTATCGCAAGATCCGGGCTGCCAATGTGACCGAGGCCAACAAGGTGACATTTGCAACTTACTTTCTAGAAGGACCGCAAATCTGTGGTGGGAAATTTTCGAAGCCATGCGTCCCGTAGGCCCCGCACCAACTTGGACGGAATTCAGTGCAGCCTTTCGTACCCATCACATCCCGGAAGGGCTGATGGATCGTAAGAGAGAGGAATTCTGTGCCTTCACCCAGGGCAGACTGTCAGTGGATGCTTATAGTCGTGAGTTTGGAAACCTTGCTTGCTAAGCTCCTGAGGAAGTTTCTACTGATGCCAAGAAGCAGGCTAGGATCCGCAAGGGACTTAATCCTGAGCTCCGTCGAGATCTGCGCCTGCATGAGTGCACCACTTTGCAGGCTCTCGTCAACAAGGCAATCAATGCCGAGACTGGATAGACTGATTATGAGGCCACGAGAAAGCACAACCGTGACTTCAACCCCGCATCTGGCTCGGGCCCCAATAAATGCCGGGTCTGGGTGCCCAACGCAGCTCTGCCGCCAAGATACAATGCGAGGCCATCCTTCCAGGCGCCTCACCCAGCTCAGCCCAACCCTCCAGTTAGGCCATTTGGAGGACCGCCTACAAATGTTGCACCCCGTGCCACCATGGTCTGCTATAAGTGTGGGGAACCGGGACACTACTCCCGTGAGTGTCCCCAGAATAATGCTAAGCCCGCTGGACGTGGAAAGCCAAGAAAAGCCTTCTTTGTGAAGCCAGCTCCTGCTTGTGCACGAGTGAACTATGTGTCTGCTGAGGAAGCCCTTGAGGATCCCGATGTTACCCTAGGTATGCTCCTTGTCAATAGTCATCCAACATTTGTTCTATTTGATACTGGGGCATCTCATTCCTTCATCTCAGAAAGTTATACACAGCTGCATAACATGTCTTTTTGTGATATGCCGACTCCTTTAGTAGTTCAGACTCCTGGTTCAAAATGGCAAACTTCTAGAGTGAGCCATGATAATGAGATTCTCATGGATAGATTAGCCTTCCTAGCATCTTTGATAGCCCTCAAGTCTTCGGACATCAATATCATTCTAGGTATGGATTGGACGACAGCCCACTATTGCAAGATTGATACTCGTTCTAGGAATGTTCAAATTACACATCCATCGGGTGAGATAGTTAATGTCTCCACTCGAAAAATCAAGCGCTAACTCTATTCCCTCAATACTAGCCCCCTTCCAGAGTTAGAAGTTATTCCGGTAGTTCGTGACTTTCCGGATGTCTTTCCAGAAGAACTGCCAGGAATTCCTCCTGTCAGAGATGTTGAGTTTGTGATAGAGCTCATCCCAGGGACTGTCCCAATAGCCAGAAGACCCTATAAGATGGCACCCTTAGAACTAGCCGAACTTAAGATCCAACTCCATGAGGCTTTGAAGAAAGGTTTCATCCATCCCAGTTCTTCTCCTTGGGCTTGTCCCATCCTCTTCGTTAAGAAGAAGGATGGTTTGGATCGGATGGTTGTGGATTATCGGCCAGTGAATCTGGTCACCATTAAGAACAAGTATCCGCTCCCCAGGATCAATGACTTGTATGATCAACTCGCTGGATCCTCTGTCTTCTCCAAAATGGACTTGAGGTTGGGATACCATCAAATAAGAATTAGGAACGGGGACATTCCAAAAACGGCTTTTGTTACTCGTAATGGCCAATACGAGTACACCGTCATGTCCTTCGGTTTAACCAATGCCCCTACCACCTTCTCTCCCTTGATGAATTCGATCTTCATGGAGTATTTAGATAAATTCGTCGTGGTTTACCTCGATGATATACTCATCTACTCGAAGAACGAACAAGAACATGCCGAGCATCTAAGGCTGGTATTGATGAAACTTCGAGAGCACCGTCTGTACGCCAAATTCTCCAAGTGTGAATTTTGGTTGTCAGAAGTGACCTATCTGGGTCACGTGATTTCCGGTAAAGGTATTGCTGTCAATCCCGAGAGAGTTCAGGTTGTCCTTGATTGGACTCAACCTGAATCGGTTAAGCAAGTTCGGAGTTTCCTTGGCTTAGCGAGATATTGTCGCCGCTTTGTCGAGAATTTCTCCAAGGTTGCAAAACCTCTGACTGAACTCCTCAAGAAAGATAAAAAGTTCGAGTGGACTCCACAATGCGAGCACAGTTTTCAGGAGTTGAAAAGACGACTCACCTTTGCTCCCGTTCTGGTGCCACCAAATTTCTCTAAGGACTTTGTTATCTATTGCGATGCCTCGCGACAAGGATTAGGTTGCATTCTCATGCAAGATCGTCATGTGATTGCACACGCATCTCGACAGTTGCGTCCACATGAGGATAATTATCCAACACATGATCTTGAGCTTGCAGTTGTAGTTCATGCACTGAAAACCTGGCGACATTGCCTTCTGGGTAATCGTTACGAAATTTTCATCGATCACCAAAGTCTAAAATATATCTTCACCCAGCCGGATTTGAATCTCAGGCAAAGACGGTGGGTTGAGTTGATCACAGATTACGACTTAGGGATAACTTACGCCCCGGGGAAAGCCAATGTCATGGCTGATGCACTAAGTTGTAAGTCTTATTGTAACAATCTGATGTTACAACAAGGTCAACCATTTCTCCATGAGGAATTTCGGAAGTTAAACCTCCATGTTGTTCCTCAAGGATTCCTATCCAATTTGGTGGCGAAACCTACTCTTAAGGATCAAATTATAGCTGGCCAGAAGCATGATAAGGGTATTTCCCGGATCAAGGAGAACCTTGTTAGCGGTATCGCTAAGGATTTCTCTATTGATGATCAAGGTGTGGTGCTCTTCCAGAACCGTTTGGTGGTTCCCAGGAGCCAACATCTTCGGCAGCTGATTCTTAAGGAGGCTCATGATTCTCCTCTCTCAATTCATCCGGTAGTACCAAGATGTATCAGGACCTACGCCAGAGGTTTTGGTGGACTAGCATGAAGAGAGAAATTGCTCAGTTCATTGCTAACTGCGACATTTGTCGTCGTGTGAAAGCAGAACATCAAAGGCCTGCTGGCGCCCTTCAACCTTTAGCTATTCTTCAATGGAAATGGGATAAGGTCGGTATGGATTTCATTACCGGATTTCCCAGGACCAGGAGAGGGAATAATGCTATCTTTGTGGTCATCGACCGTCTTTCCAAAGTGGCTCATTTTCTTCCTGTTCGGGAGAGCATAACTGCTAGCCAGCTAGCAGAGTTATATGTTTCTCTAAAGGTTTCTCTTCATGGTGTTCCTTTGGAGATTAACTCAGACCGTGGAATTATCTTTACTTCCCAATTTTGGGAAAGTTTTCAAACCGCTATGGGGACTCATCTATCCTTTAGCACTGCTTTCCACCCGCAATCAAGTGGTCAAGTCGAGCGAGTCAATCAAATCCTTGAAGACATGCTCCGAGCTTGTGTTATATCTTTCAGTATGAACTGGGAGAAATGTCTTCCATTTGCCGAGTTCGCATATAACAATAGTTATCAATCAAGCTTGGGCAAAGCCCCTTTTGAAGTTCTCTATGGACGAAGGTGTCGAACACCTCTTAACTAGTCGGAAACCGGAGAGAGGCAACTCTTTGGCCCGGATATGATCCAGGATGCAGAGGAGCAAGTTCGCATTATTCGTGAAAAGTTGAAAATAGCCCAATCTCGTCAAAAGAGCCAATATGACCGCCTTCATAAGGCTGTGACCTATGAAGTTGACGAGAAGGCTTACCTTCGGGTCACACCTCTGAAGGGTACCCATCGATTCAGTATCAAGGGCAAGTTCGCTCCTCATTACGTTGGACCTTTTCGCATTCTTGCCAAATGAGGAGAGGTTTCCTACCAATTGCAACTTCCGTCGCATATTTGCAAGGTTCATGATGTCTTCCACGTCTTGCAACTCAGGCATTGCTTCTTGGACCCTGTCCGTGAGGTAGACCACGTAGCGCTTGATCTCCCAGATAACCTTACATATCAAGAATACCCTGATCGTATTCTTGATCAAGCTGAGCGTACCACTCGGCGTCGGAACATCAAGTTTCTCAAGGTTCAGTGGTCACAACATTCTAAAAAGGAGGCCACGTGGGAAAGAGAAGATCGTCTTCGACTAGAGTACCCCGTGCTCTTCCCGACAACTTCAAAATCTCGGGACGAGATTCTTTTGAGTGGGGGTGAGTTGTCACATCCCTATCTAGGAGTCAAAGGAACAACATGTGTTTGCATCATGTTTCAATTTGGCATCAACTTGAAATGGGGAGCTAAAGAAACCCCAAGATCACTTCGAATCAAAACAATTCAAATTTGGTGAAAATTCAACAAATCCAAAATGCCCACTAAAAATGTTCCCTATGTCTAGTAAATTTGGACATGATTATAATAGGGATCATTTCAATTATTTGAACAATCAAAGCAATTTAAAAATAAATGATAAGGCCTCTAGAAATACCAAATAAAGCATTTATCATTATTTTAGTTTTCAAATATCCTAAAACTTTTTGTATAAGTTTGAAATATTCAAACTTGATTATATAAAATGTTGGGATAATTTCGAGATAGCATTTGTACCTGAAAATAAAATATACAAATAACAGGAAGTAGAAAACAAAGAATAAAAAGAAATAGAAAGAGGAAAGGCCTACTTGGCCGTAGCCCACCAGGAGGCCCATCCCACCAGGGGCAGCCCCATCTTCTACCTCTTGCCAGAAGGCAGAGGAGAAGCAGGGGATGGCTCCCGCGGCGGTGGCGCCATGCCACCTGCCTGCCTGGCCGCCCCCTCGACGCGCTGGCGAGCTAGAAGACCTCGCCACGGACATGCTGGCCCCCTCTCCTCTCCATTTTCCCCCTGATTCCCCACTTCCCCTCCTCTGCCGAGCGTCGCCATAGCCGCCGCTCGCCGCTGCTGTAGCCTCCGTCCTCCCCTCGCCCCTCTGCCATGCCCCTGAGCATCGCCGCGACCCCCTGGTCCTACCCATGGCGCCAAAAGTTCCCAGGAGCCCCTCGAAGCCGCCGTCGTGGTCATCTTCAACCTCGGGACCCGCCAGAGCTCCGTCGTCGATTTCGCCGCAGCTGGGTCATCCCCGAGCCCGCTAAGCCCCCTGCAGCTCTCCCAGTGAGCACCCCGTCCTCCTCCCTCTCTCCTCTGGTCCCTCCGTGCTCCCTGGCGTCCTCCCCGTCGTGGCCGTACGGGCGCCGCCGCCGAAAGTGCTTTCCCGCGAGCCTCCGGCGACCCCAAGCCCCTCTGGCCAGCCCACTCGATGCGGTCGACCACGGGCTTTCTCCCAGTGCTCTCTGCGCGCTGATTCGAGCCCGTAGCAGCTTCGAGCGAGCCTCCGCCGTGTTGGATGGTCCTCGGCGGCCACCCTTCGGCCGGTGCCGACGTGGCCGTTCGGTTAGCCTATAATCCCCCTGTTTAATTAGCTAGTGACGCTGACAGTGGGCCCCAGGGTGGGTCAAACCCCCTGGTCAGCGCGGAGGTTAAGGCTGAGACACTGACGTGCAGGCCCCACACGTCAGGTTTGACTCTGGCCCGTCAACTGACCAGCTAACGTCATAGTGACGTCAGGCTGATGTCATGTTTCCCCTTTTCTAGTTTAAAAATAATTCAAGAAATTATTCAAAACTTCAAAAATTCATATAAATTAATCTGTAAATCAGATGAAAATAATTTATATATGAAAATTTATTAGAAAAATCCAATGAATCCAATGGTTCTATTGCCATGCATGTTAGAGAAATCTAAATAGGTGACCATTGACATTTACTAATAGGTTAGTATATGGAATTGAAATAAAATATGATTTTGAATCTATATTCAACTTCATTTCAAATCAACATGAACACTAGTTGCATTAGCTCATCCATACATGCTATCATGCCATGATCATGCATCATATTGTTGCACTTGCGTGTGTTGATTGTTTCTTATCTGCATTGCGGTAGGCCCTGCTTCTGAGGATACCCCCGATTATCCCGACGAAGGAGAGAACCTTTCCGCTACCCAGCAAGGCAAGCACCCCCTTTGATCATCCCGATAACATCCTACTCTCTCGCTCCTACTCTTGTTTATTGCATTAGGACAGTCAACCACTTGTCAGTCATACACGTTAGATGATCCTATTCTGCTGCATAACCTGACATTGTCATAGTAAATAGCTAAACCTTGCAACCTAGCATACTTGGTAGATGCTTGTGCCATGATGTGCTTAGCTTGTTTTGCCTGCAATGCTTAGACTTGTGTCAGGTCTGATTCATCTGGGTGATGAACTGAGTGAAACGATGTTGTTCTGATGTGGTGATATAATGATGAATTCGATTTGGTAAAGGTAGCGATGAGAGGCTATGTAGGAGTACATAGCGGGTTGTCTCATTGGGACTGTTCTTAGGAACCGAGTTCCGTGTTTGTGATCCAAGACTAGTTACTACCACATGCTGGGCCCTGAAATATGACCCCGCTCGACTTATCATTCGCTTAGTCCTTGGTCCAGGAGTTGCAAGTAGTTTCTGGTGTTTATAGCATGCTGGAGGCCGTGCGTAGCACTGACCCTAGGGGTGGGTTACGACATGGTAGGCAGTGGCACGGTGTACCAAGGGTCACCCGAATGGTGTGCTTGGGAACCCTACGCACATCGTTTGGGGCTGTAGCGGAAAATTCGGCCAGACTTCCGTGTGGGTTTAGTCTCAAATAGGCGATAGCCTGGACTAGAGGTCTTATGTGATTGACGGTCGTAGTCGACTCCCTCGCTGGGCATCCGCTTGAAGGTTGACGAGGTGCATGGTTTTATGAGCACACAGCGATAAGTGGCGACAGCGTGTGTGAAGAATTACACCCTTACAGGGTATGAAACTATTCGAATAGCCGCGTCCTCGGATATGGACTACTTGGAGAACTTATGATGTTCATAGATAATCAAATGGATACTCATAAAAATATCAAGTCAAGTGTGAGTACCGTGGATGGCACTCTCCCAGGAGAGGGAAGTGAGTCCATGGTGATGTATTGTCGTGGAGTTAGTGGATTCGTGTGCGATATCTAAAATTGTAACAAAGAGTTAAAATTTGAGTAGTGTAGGTTAGCCATGAGTCAAAGCTAGCATTGCTGCATAAACTCCACCACCTCCTTGATGATACATGAGCATGATTAGACTAGGTCTGTTCTAAAGACTCGCTGAGTATGTTTGTACTCACGTTTGCTTAATAAATGTTGCAGATGAGACCCAGGACCCATCAGGTGGGTTCTATCTAGATGTCGACGATGCTGAATAGCTGGTGTCCCAGCTACGACCTTTTCCCTGTGGCGGGCTGTAGATAGTCAGGCCATGTGTCTTTTTACCCCTTTCATCTGTTTGTACTCAAGCAGCTTATGCTTCCACATGGTTTGTATGAACATGTTTGTATGACTTGAGTGTCGGGTCGTGTGACACCTATCTGTAAGAACATATTATGCAAGGCTCATCTGAGCCTCTTAAATAAAAGTCGTGTTGTTGTATGGTTATGTTGTGATGCCATGGTTGTATCTATGCATATCGGGCATGTCGTGCGTACGTGTGACGTGCAACGGTATGTATGGGATCCGACACCTAGTCGTGTGCCTTTAGTAGTACTCTTTACGGGAAACTTCCTCTTTGTGCTTCCACCAAGCCATGGTAGCTTGCTACTGCTCTGGACACATTGATTGACCGGCATGTATCCTTCTTTGCTTCTATGTCTGTCCCTTCAGGGAAATGTCTCGTAGTGTAATGGAGTCCCTGTAGCTTGCTACGACTCGTCTACACACGCTTGAGGCCCACACCTGCATTGCTGGGTTACGTATGCCTGTTTCCATTCGGATGTGACGCTTGGGTTCTATGACTAGATATGTCGGCACGGGTTCTCTGTCGTTTGATTGCTAGCGACATGTTCACATACGTGAGCCAAAAGGGGCAAACGGTCCCGGCTAAGGTAAGGTTGCAGCTGTGGAACTTACCGTGCATGAGGCCGCAAAGTGATGTGCTATGTTACAGTCTAGATTCATATGACTTAGGATCGGGGTCCCAACAGTGTTGGTATCAGAGCCTGACTGACTGTAGGACTACCAAGCCAAACCGGTCGAAGTTGAGTCTAGAAACACTATAGAAAAGTAGGGGAACTGATTCTGGAAGGGAACGTAAGGCTCTTTTTACTGCTCTTCCCAAGTTATTCTGTTTTGAGTCATTCTCCTCTTTTCTACGGGGAAAAGAACTAGGCTGCTCATCCATTGCTTAGGATGCCGAGTTACTAACCATGGACCACTAGCTAGCTTGTTTGCAAGTGAATGTAGGCACTTAAGTATTGTTGGTGTGACAAACAGATGGAGAAGAGATTTGAGTCTAGAAAGTCGAGTGGTTATGCTTTTCCAATCTTTTGCAGTTGCCTCAAAATCCTTTTTGAGCAATTACAGCCGTTATGCTATCCAATTTCTGCTAGAGTCTCTAATGTCTTTGCATCATTCTCTGTTTTAGATGCCCCCTCGTCCTTCCCGTCAGGTGGTCCGTCTGACAAGGTGCATCAATGTACCGGGTCACACGGCCATGTTGGTTACAGTTATCATGGAGGCTGGATATCGTTGGTACCCGGAGTACATAGTGGAGGAACAGTATCGAGATTTCAACTAGAGTCAGTATTTGTGTACCGTCAACACATGCTTGAGGCCGACACCTGCATTGCTGGGTTACGTATGCCTGTTTTCGTACGGATGTGCCACTTGGGTTCTATAACTAGATATGTCGGCCCGGGTTTTCTGTCGCTTGATTGCCAGCGACATGTTCACATACGTGAGCTAAGAGGCGCAAACGGTCCCAGCTAAGGTAAGGCTACAGCCGTGGAACTTACCGTGCGTGATGCCGCAAAGTGATGTGATATGTTACAGTCTGGATTCATATGACTTAGGATCGGGGTTCCGACACTCCATTCATTCATAGTATACTCATTCGTTACAAATTCTTACTGGTGGTTCGTTCAAGAGTTCTTCAAGTTCGTGTTATCTTTTTTCAAACATTTCAAGAAGAATAAGTAGTATGCTAAATATGTTGCTTGTCATTCATTAATTTGATAAAAGATAAGCACAACATAATTCTTATTATTGTTTCATCAAGGTGATATCAATCCTTCTTTCAGAGTTGTTCATGATATCAATTTCTCAAGTCTAGGTTGTTCATCTTTTATTTTCCGGAGTTCCAAGCTTTTTCAAGTATCTCTTCATGAGGCTCCATCTAAATCTTTTCAAGGGCATAACCTTATTCTTGCAACCTTCATTTATTTTGATAACTCCATTGTATACAAAGGTTCTTCATGGTGGTTCGTTAATGATTTTGTTCATTCTCAAAGTGTTCTTCAAGTTTTGTGTTGGAGGAGCTATAGTATTCCTTGTCTAGCATTCCGAGGTGCAATTTATTCTCCCTTATCATTTGATATGGTGGTATAGCATTCTTGATTCATAAGGAATCTCAAAGGTAATTTTTCAAGAATGAGATATTCAAACCCATCATTTTCTTCCTTGGAGTTATCTTGGATTGGATTTCACATAAAGAATATCCTAAGGATTGTTCCTATCATGGTGCTTATCAATTATCCAAATACTCAATGTATCCTCTTGGTGAAAGAAGGTTTGCCTCTCTTGTTGCTCCCAATCAATCAATTGTTTGGTTTAGTAGCCGGTTGTCACCTCATACTGTTGAGATGTGTTCCATAAGCCCAGAACAACCTTATTCTTTCGTTGTTGGTTTTCCAACAACTCCATTCAATACTCCTTGTAAGTATTGTTTTCAAATTCAATTGTGGTAGAATATGTCATTTTCTCCTCTATTCTCTTCTCTCCAAAGCTAGTTTCTATTCTTTTGTTCTGGAGGAATTGTGATGTTTTCTCTCCAAGCCATCATCGTGTTTTATCAAGATCATGTCCCTTCCTTGCTTATCAAAGTTTGTTGTCATATTGTGATGTTGTGAAGTTGTGACCTACTATGACAATCACGTATTATCATGGAAGTGGGGTTTTTTGTAGTTGGGGCTTCTTGTTCAATGGGAAAGATCTAACATGATTCCCTTAAATTTTGCACTTGAAGCAAATAATCTTGGCTGAATTATTGACTTGTTCTCGGTCCTTTTTCTTTTCGATCTTGGAATTATTCTTATTGTTGTAGTTGAATACAAGTTCACCCTTGTCATTGGGAATTTTTTTATCTACTCAAAATATTGTCAAGTGTGGACTTCCCTTCATGACCTTTTCCAAGTCTTTCTTCAAAGAAGTTACTTGGACCTTGAGCTCTTTGATTTCCTCTACATGGCTAGTATCAACCCAAGTACTAGAGGAAGTATAAGCTTTATTGTTAGAGCAACAAGGAAAGGAAAGTAATTCATCACAAGATGTAGCAACATTACAAGGACTAGCACATGAAAATATAGCATTTTGACTTGAAGTATTGCTAATGTCCACATGAGGCTCACTAGATGTTACCTTGGTAGTAATAGCCTCATGAGCACATTATGGGATACTACAAGATCACCATGAGAGCTAGAGATTTTCATGAAATTTTTCCAATTCCCATAATTGCTAGATAGCAACTCAAGTTGAGCCCTTAGCTCAACATTGTCCTTAAAAATGGATGATTCACAAGAAGTAGAGTTAGTATCACAAGCATGATCATTAACAACAGGAGGAGAGAACTTGGCAAGCTCTTTTAAATATGAAGCTTTAAGTTGAGCATGAGACTCGGTGAGTTCAATGAACTCACTCTTAATGACCCTTGAGCCATTTTTGAGGTGCTCAAAGTCTCAAGAGTGTACCACATAGGTACACTTGTTCTACCAATGCAAATTGGCTTGTTGTATATGGCCAGTCATCCAAGTAGCTTCTAGCTTGTGTCCTCCATGTATTGCTGCTATGTCATGCCGAAGATGTGATCCTATCCTTATTTTGTCACGAGGGCCTCAGCAGGGATAGAAGCGCATCTCGTCGTTTCGCAAGTATGGATATCCTTACAAGTACATGTACAGAAGAGATGAGTATAGGGAGATTGGATTACACTTGCCACAAGCTACAACAAGATCACATCAATACAACAACATATTCAAACATCATACATAAAAGCAGGGTCCGACTACGGACGAAATCAAACGATAAAATGACATCCATCCTTGCTATCATAGGTTGTCGCCTCGAACCCATCCTAGATTGATGAAGAAGAAGAAGAAGAACTCCAAATCAAACAAGCATCGCGCTCACGCCAAATCATCGCATTACCTATACCTACAACTATTGTTGTAGTAATCTGTGAGGCACAGGGACTCAGCAATCTCATTTCCAAGGGTATCAACACTAGGAAAGATTAATGGGTAGGTATGGTTAAGTGGTGAGGCTACAGCAAGCGACTAAGCATTTATTTGAGTGGCTAACTTATGAATACTGAAAGTAAAGTATGGTGGTCTACGCATAACGGACGTGAACTAGCAATGATCACTAAGTGATCTTGAATGCCTACTTACGTCAAACATAACCCCACCGTGTACTCTCTCAGATAAGAACTCACTACAAGAGACAATAACCGTTATGCACACAGTTGGTGTATTTAATTTGAGTTTACTTCAAGTTTACTATGACCGGGTGTTAAACAAAGTTTTCCAAGTTCCCACATAACCGCGGGTATGGCTTTCCGAAATATTTAACCCTGCAGGGGTGCTCCAACTCATCCATCACAAATTAACCACACATCGTGTTGGAATTCCTCAACCGCAGAATCACCCGTAGTATTTGAGGTATCCCAATCGAAAATCTCAACTTTGAGATAGCCCGAATTGTCATCAAAATTCCACGCGCAAGACGTTTGAGAAAGGTAAAACAAATCCAGCAAGGCCGCTCGACGTGTCGACGAACTAGATAAGAGCCGTGTATCTCGTTCTCAAGACACGTCCGGATGGGACTAGATACGAGTAAAACCAATCCCAGAGTTTCCTCGAGGCGGCCTCACAAGCAGTCCATTTCGGACCAACACTCATGAGGAGCACTGGCCGAGGTTGTTGATTAAATTATCCGCAGGTGCCGGCGGGTCCCTATACAATTTTATTAGTTATTAGGCAAATGGTAAAACCAATGTTGGGCCTCGCCAGACGAGTTTTATCCCAAAATGAAAATCAAGGGGGTCCCCATAACAACCCCAAGCATGTTAGGAGCGCTCAATATGGAACATAACACCGGTACACAAGTAACTAGGGGCGGCAAAAGTGGAACAAAACACCAAGCAAAAGGCCAAGACTTCCACCTTTTACCAAGTATATAAGTGCATTAAATTAAATAACAATAATATTGTGATATAACAAAATGTCCATGTTGTCACATGGAAGCAATTGCACCTGCATCTAGAAACGCTATAAGAAGGGATGAGCAAGCGGTAACATAGCCAAACAAAGGTTTGCTGGGAAGGTCATGGGTTAGAGGCTTTTCATGGCAATGTTGAGAGGCTTGACAAACAAGTGGTAGGTAGCAAGACATAACGATAAAAGCAGGACAACTAGCATTGCAATGATAGTAGTGGTATCCAGGGAAATGTGTCATCTTTCCTGAGATCCCGCTTGGAAGAAGAACGAACCCATGAAGAAGACTATCCATGAAGTAGACGAACGAATCCTCACACTCGGAACGCTTTTGAAACTCTATCGAGAAGGAACAATCTGAAACAACAATCAACACACGGTACACCACAACATATGCATGACGTGATGCGCAAACAAATATGATGCATGTCCGGTTTAATTATGCAAGGCGTGGAAAGCACAACAATCAACTTCTACACATTAAGTGAAGCTCAATATGCAACGAGTTGTATATTGACGAAACTTCACATTCGAATTATTCAGTTCACTCTTGTTAGGTACACAACAATATTAAATGTTGTTAAACATGGCAAGAGGTGAATCCTAAGTAAACTATCTATCTAGGCATCTTAAATGAGGCCGGAAACAACTTATAGCATTTCCGAAATGACCCCATATGTTAATTTTGAAACTGGTCCAGATCTGAACTAACCATAGTTTATAATTGTTAAACAACAGAATAAATTATACCATGAAATTCTACATGCCATCCTTGTCAATTTACATATATGGAACATCTCAAACGGAGCTACGGTCTAAAAGTTATGACTCGCACAAGATAATATGACATGAATGCAAAATGCATGAAAATGACAACCACATACATGAAATTCTAAGCAAGTTTCATATATGGCATGCCCAAAACGGAGCTGCGGTTCAACCACGACAACCAACACAAGATTTATTCCAATCTGCCCAAAACAGCAAGATGGCATATTGCACGCATGAAAACAATAAGCTACAAGATTCTAAAATGCACAAACTAAGCATGGGTCAGTAGCATATAACACACACTTCATTTCATCTTACATAACATACTCAAAAGAGGCATGGATCACATGATAGGAAGCTTATAACATGGCTAATTGGAAACAGATTTAGACTTAGTGAAAATAGCAGTTTTTGGCAGTGCAGTTTTTATCATGAAGGCATATTGACAGAAGTAAACCTATATTCTACATGGAATATTATGGCATGAAAATTAAAAGCATGGTAGTAGACATTATAATCTACAAATATCTCCACTACACCTACCTCAAAGGGGTTCTAGATCACTAGCAAAACACATGGCAAGACAACAACAAAATGTTACAGATTCCAGACTTAGAAATATTTTAGCATCTCAAAACAGCACAACTTTTATAGCTTGTTGGCAACAAGAAAACAATACCTAAACATGGATTATCATTGCAAACAAAATGACCAGGGGCAAGTGCACATGTCAAAGGGCATAGCTCATCTTCAAAATTATTTCATATCATGCATAGATTTAATCACACGAAAATGACAAATGGGCATCACAGCAAAAATAACATACACACAAATTTACTCCAATGACAAAACTAAATGCACCAATAAATTCTATGGATTTTTCTACCCCGAAATCATATATAATATGCATATGTTGTTGTACAAAAAATTTGCCACAATGAATATGCATAATTTAGACATTTTAAATAGACACAGTGTCACATAGCGAAAAGGCGCACGGGCAAGGGATAGCGGGGATGGCTAGAGGCTCACCTTGGGCTAAAACTAGCTAGGGTGAGTGGGCTTGGGGTGGCGCCGGCCAATGCGGGCGATGGGCGCGGTCAACACCGGCGGCTAGGCCGGCCCACGAGGGTGCGAGGCGTTGGGGCTGCGAGGTGCCCGTCCTCCTCCCGATCCCGATCGGGATTGAGGTAGGGGAGGCCACGACGGAGGCGTAGCGGACGGGGCGTCGGCGGGGCGGCTTCATGGATGCCGGGGATGAGGAGATCCGGTGGTGGGGCACCGGATCCGGTGGCCGATGACAACAAATGGTGAGGCAGAGGCCATGGCGGCGGGGTTACGTGGGAACCAGAGCAGAGGCAAGCTCCGACGGGATGCACCATGGGGCTCGGGGCCGACGCAACGATGAGGGGCGACGGGCCAGGCTGCTCCAGCCACGACGGGCGGCGGCGAGGTCGCCGGAGGGGCACAGCAGTGGGGCCGACGACTTGGCGAGGCACGGAAGGCGCGGGGGAAGGCTACCATGGGAGCTGAGGCTCAGGCGCGGTGTACGGGCGGCGGCGGCTCGGATTAGGCCCAGGCAGGCCTGGATGGGCTTCGGCGGGCCCTAGCGGCGGGAGGAGGGAGACAGGTGCGATGGGTGGCGGCTGGTGGGTGGTTTTGCATGGAATTCGAGGAGAGATTAGGGTTAGGTCCAAATTAGGAAAGGGGGTTTAAATAGGAAAGGAGGGCTAGGATTAGAGGTTTTTGCACCCATTTCGACCATCGTATCTCGATCGGGCGGTCTAGAAGCGGAGGGGGTTAGGTTGGGCTAGTGGGCTGTGAAGAGGTGGTTGGGCCAAGGAGAGAGGGAGGTTTGCGGCCTGTGACAGAGTTTTTTTTATAAACCGAAAACTCCGCTAATTAACAGATGACGGCGATGCTACAGTTGAACATAGGGGTATCAAACGACCTCTGATTGTGACGAAATTTGGTAGGCGGTCTACCGACAATATAATAAGACTGCACGCCAACTTTCAACCCGACCCGAGAGTATTTATACGCACTTTTAGAAATAATATATTATCGATGTCGCGGGCGCGTGCATGTGCGGTTGATCTGAAAACCGTCAAGGACAAAACGGGGAGAACCGGCAATTACGCACGGATGCACGTTTGAAAACTCATGTTGCCAAAATGCCGATGCTACGCAGATGATGTGAATGATGCGATGATGAATGCAACAACCAAACAAAACACAAGACGAAAATGGAAATAAAAGGGGAATCTTCTGGAGCGTTGGTCGCGGGCTGTTACATGCTAATATTTCTAGCAACTGGTTACATGGGATCAATCACAAGTTTAGAATTCTTCTCAGGGTGGGAGTGTTTTTCGTGATTTGGTCGCTTTGGTTATGTAGGAATGATAAGGTTGATAACTATAAAAGTTTTTTTCTATTCCATGTTATCTACAAATGTACCGGTACGCTCTGTTTATGGTCGTCTCTACAACATGTGGAGAATCGATACTTGTTTACAGAGGTGTGTACATGCTTGGAGGCTACAGCGAGGGATATGTTAATGCGACATGGATGGCAGCATGACCTTCGGATTGGCCCTCCTAAGTCTTAGGTGTTATACAATCTCCACATGTTTACTTGTATTTCGCCTTTTGGAATTTGGAATTCGTTATGGTATTGTCCATATCAGTTATGCAGAGGTAGGGTGTAATGCCTAAACCTTTTAATTAATAGAGTGCCCTTTATCAAAAAAGGAGTTTAGCACATGCAACTTCAAGCTTAATTGTTTTAGTTTTGAAATCATTGGCCACCTCAAGGGCTCTATCACTAGATTCCTTCACTTGAGATAACTCTAGAGCAAAAATCTCCTCAAGAGAATCATTGGTGGTTTGTTCATGTTCAAGAGCTTGATATAGATCTACAGTATCATTGGCTTAATAATTCTCATGACCTTCCATTTTCTCAATGGTGACCTCATGCTCCTCGAGACAAGATTCCAACTCCTCAATATATTTATTGGCCTCAATGGCAAGGGCACATGATTTCCATGAAGTTAGAATGAGCAAGTTTATTCTTATGTACATATTGAAAAATCATTTCACCCTTAATATTTAAGGAAGCAATATTATTATCCTCTTCATCATTATCATCATCCTCATTATTGTCAACATCATCATCGTAAGATGTATTGGGTTCCAAAGTAGGAGATACCTTTGAAGCCTTAGACATAAGGTAAAAGTGAGAAGCAAGAGATGATGATGTAGCATTCGTTGAAGAACCATTCAAGACCATATCTTGTTCTATGGACCTTTGGTTTTCCTGTACATTGTTAGCAAAATAACTAGAGGAAATACATGAATTTTTATCATGGCAACAAGACATATAAAGCATGTCATCATGAGAATTAGTCATGCAATTTCTACATGATATGCATGTCTATCAACCTAGGCATGTGAAGCATTTGGGGTGCTCGAAGTGTTTAAGTCAAAAGATGAAGCATTGAAATAAGATAGTGATGAAGGATGAGCAACAATAAGCTCACTATCAAAATTGCAATGACTAACACTACTCACCATTTCATTACCTTTTGGCAAGCCATGTGTTGGTGAAGTAGAACGAGTTGAGAACGCTACATGACTTGAGGTGGAGGGAGAACAATCATCCCCACAAATCTTGTACACAAACATTTATCTTGAAGCTTTGTCCACAAATCATGAGTATCCCGGAATGACATGAGTTGAAATATAACTACATTCCTCAAAGCATAGAAAATCACATTAATTAGAAGCAAGCTTCAGCATTGAGATAAAAGTTTTGTCATCCTCTAAAGATAAGTTTTCTGGATCCTCTGAAGCACATAAACCTCTAAATATGGGCCCATGGCCCAAAAGAGATTAAGCATGTGAATTATCCAAACATCAAAATTTGTGCCATCAAAAGTAAGAGTGTAAATGTAGCCTAATCGCCTAGTCGACATCTTTACTCTCTAGGCGATGAAGCCTAATAATTAGAGACCTAGGTCTAATACCAATTGAATGGATGTGGATGCCACCTAGAGGAGGTGAATAGGCATTTCATAAACTTACGGTTTGGGATTGAACAAATGCGTAATAAAACTAGCGTCTAATTTATCAAGCACAAAACCTAAATATAGTAGGCTCAACAATGTGCCCCAACAAATTATTCTAAGAAAGATAAACAACTATGTGATATCAAGATATATAATATGAATCACTATGCTTATCACAAAGGAAGTGTACACGTAAAGGGCTCAGATAAGACATAACTGAGGCACGAGGATACGGTGATGTATCCCAAAGTTCACACCCTGTGGACACAAATCTCCTTTAGAGCGGTGTGGAGGCACAATGCTCCCCAAAATGCCACTAGGTACACTGTATTCTCCTCATGCCCTCGCACAAGGCAAGATGTCATGATTCCACAAAGGTACCCTTGAGGGCAGTCAACAAACCCATACAAATTGCGACCCTTGGGGGTGGTCACCGAACCTGTAAAACTGGAAATCTTTGGCGGCGGTCACCGAACGCGTACAGATTGCTCTGGGCAATGTCCACAACTTAATTGGGAATCTTTGGGGCGGTCACCGAACACGTATAGATTGCTCTGGGCAATGTCCACAACTTAATTCGATACCCCGTGCTTGCCCGGAGATTTACACCACAATGATTGACCTCCGCGACACTACCAACCGTATAGGGTGCCCAAGCACCCAAGACGTACAAGCTCAAGGGTGCCCAAACACACAAGAGTAATAAGCTTGTCAATATTTCACTTCCACATATCATCGTGGAGAACAAAAACCTAGACACCAAATGCAATAACAAGAGTAGAGGAACTGCTAAAGTCCTTCTCTCCCATATCCCACTGCAATAAAAAAAGCTATGGATGAGTATCAGAGGAATAACAAAGAAGGGAACACAAAGAACTCCGGATCTAGATCCAAAGGGTTCCCCTCACTTAGAGGAGAGATGGGTTGGTTGGAACGTAGATCTATGCCTCATCTCTCTTTTCCCTCAAGAAGGAGAAAGAATCATTGGAGGGATTGAGAGATATCAAGCTCAAGAGGGGAAAATGGAGGGGAAATACAAGGTCAAGAGATGAGAACCATTAGGGAAGAAGACCCCTCAAATAGGGACCCATGAATCTAACCGTTATGTGCTACATGTGCTTAAGCGGTAATACTGCTCAAGGGAGTGGGAGCAGCGGAAGGCTAAATACAAGCGGAACTACATGCAGTACAGACCAAAGGAAGTACCACATAAGTGGTACTACCTCTTAAAGAAGTGGTACTACCCTTAATTATGCATAAGCAGTAGTAATTCTTAAGGAAGCGAAACTACCTATAAATATTGAGGGGGAAACAAAAGGCTACATACAAGTGGAACTAGCCATGGTACAAACTAGCGGAAGTACCGCATAAGCGGTACTACCTCTAAAAAAGTGGTACTACCTCTAATTAGATAGCAACACATCGAGAACAACCATAACTTCTGCGAAGGAACTCCAATTCTAGAAGGCTAAATATATCGGCGTTTTGGGCACGAGCATACCAAGCCCTGGCTTCCTGCGGCCGAGGACATGGCCCACCTTGTCATCTAGGCGTGGCCTGGTGCAGCTCTACTCAAGACAAGACCCTCGCGAGGACCCTGGGCTCGCGAGGAAGAACGACGCCTAGACCAGCCAGGATGGGCCTCCTCAGGCCCCCTCCTAAGCGGCAGCGATCTCTATGCAGAGGCTGACCTTAGGATTCAAAGGTGACGCAAGGAAGGACAGGCGGGCGCCAGCGCACCAGATGGTCCAGTTTCCCCTTTTGTGCAAAGAGAACAAGGATGTACACGGGTTCCCAAAGCTCCGCCCAAAGGTTTCCATTCCAGTGCAACAAGACAACAACCACGAGCCCCGTAGGGTGGATGTCATCGCTGAGCCCACCACTGCATCATCGATGGACACTTTTCAGGCGAAGACCACCTTTGGGCAGGGCGCGGATGTACTCCTGTCCTCCTTCAAATTTGGACATTGTGGGATCCCTTCCCGCCATTGTGATAAGGGAAGAGGACTCGGGCCGCTGCTATATATAGAGGCTAGGCCGCAACATAGAGGGGGGCCGATCCGCCACTTAGCCACTCGACGAACCACGACAAGGCAGAGAGCCAAGAACACCACTTGAGCGTCCTCACGATGCTCGAGCCCACTGTACTAGTTCATCCACCACACCTCCCCAAGAGGCAATCCACCAAAGTAGGAGTAGTGTATTATGCTTCACAACAGCCTGAACCTGGGTAAACTACCACGTCCATCTTCTTCCTCGTCATCGTGCGAGTTTGCCGTGGTAACCATAGACTAGCTAGCTAGGTTGGGCGAGGTTGCAAGGGATCTTCGCTCACGCCCCTGTGTTCGAACCTCGAGGGTTTTGCAGAGCCCAAAATTGTACATTTGGCATGCCAGGTAGGGGCGTGTCAGAGTCTTCTGCAAGCCTCACTCTTCCCCCGCTCCACTTCTCTGATGGCCGGCGCCGGACAAGCTTCCTCCGGTCGCGGTGGATCAGCTTCCATCGACCCCGCCACCGCTGCCGGAGACCCACACCTCAACGGCATAGTGTTGGGCAGACAATATCAGGCTGCCAGCATCGCCTCCGTCATTGCCGCCCCTCGTGCCGCCCAAGCACACGATGGGCAGGGGCACCTTCATCATCTGCGTCGCGCCGCACCTACGTGGGGGACCTCAACGCACACGATGCGCTGCTGCTGGCAAGCGAGATGCTCTGCCACCGCCCGATGCATGAGGGCTTCGACGCGTGGGCCGACCATGTTGCGGAGCTGGTCGTTGTCACGCGGAGGACCATGGCTCCTCACCCTTCTTCGGGCGATCGGGCTCGTTCACTGTGCCTGTACCCTAGCCCGCCGAGGGTGCGCCCCCTCCAGCCCTGGGCGAGCCCGGGCGGGGCTCGCCGCATGTCGTGCTCCTTCTCCTTCAGATTCCAATGACTGATTTTGGGGCACGGCCTAGCCACGATGATCGAGCTCGCGAAGGAAACAACAGGGCACCCCATGCGCACACCAGCGCGCGCCCCCGCGAACCAATGGATCTTCAACGACCCGAATTGACCAGGCGAGAGTGCGCCATCCTGCGCAGGGAACAAATGGCATAGGTGTCCGGGAAAACAAGCAACAATGGTGAAGGCGCATCGGATCAATGAGGAAGCAATCCACATCAGGAGGCGCGCGGCCCACCCAGCAGCGGTGGCAGATGTAAGCAACTACGCTCTAAGGCTCGACGCAGGAGGATTTAGGGGCTGCACACGCAGGGCGGCGTCCAACCAGACATCTCAGGAGGATAACCCGACCCTTATGTGGAGCCCTATGTACCATGCTATGTCGTGCCTAGGGATATCGGCCCGGATCAGGCATCTGCCGTAGGCACCAGTGCCCACCAAGGATAGTGGAAGCCCGGGACGTCCTCCCTGAGCCGGGATTGGGGGCTTCCCCCAATGAAGCACCAAGTTTGGACGAAGCAAGCAGGAGAAAGAGGGAGGACGTCCCGGGCCCATGGGGGCGCGACGCAAGTTGTCACCCTCGCAAGAAAGCATCGCCGAGCCAAACCCCGGGGTTTCAGGGATGATGCCCTGGGGGAGGGCACCAAGACACAGGTAACACGGGCGACCCATGGCAACTGGAACACTTGTGTAGCCTCGGGAGGTTGATCCTAGCATGGCCCTTGAGGCAATGCACGGTCACCGCACCAACGCCTCACGAGGCGGCTTCATCGACAAAACACCCTTACAGATGCACCGGATGCATTGTACTCATGTTTGGGCCGTGGGAGCGCAATCCTGCGGCTACGTGGGGAACAATGCATTCGGGTTTGGGTCATAGGAGCGCGCAACCGAGCAGAAATGCACGGGGTGGCTCTTAACAGAGTTGGGAGCAACCGGGCCGAGCGCCTTGGGGCTTGCCCAGCTATCTACGGTCGTGACACTCTCACATAATAATGAGTGGGTTGTATATGCCCGAAGCCCCCCGAGGACATGGAGGGGTTCCTCCCACGCAATGTGGCAACCCCATGCTCTGCGCTGGTGGAGAAGTCAACACTGCCCATCAATGGTTATGCCCATGCAATGTGGATTCCCTACGCTCAGAGCTAGGGGAAGACGAAGATTAGCCTAGGTGCCAGACGCGGTGTTTGCTTGTTTCTTTTTGTGTTCGAATTGCCTCTTTTTGGAATGAAGTTTGAAGAGTTCAGAGTTCTATATTTAAAAGAAAAAGGGGCGAGGACTTCTTCTCTCATTGCATTCTCTTTTTACCGATCTTGAGTTCTTCTTTGTTTGGATCGGTGTGTTGCAAGAGGCTTCACGTTACGGACCTCTCCGGGGCACCTCGGACATGGATAGCGAGGCCCTATTGCATCGGGGGCTTGCATCTTTTGGCAGCCGACCCCCGCTCGAGGGCTCCGACCGTGGCACGGCACCACAGCATGGAGTCTCGAGAGGCCCCAGTGTGGGGACCCTGACTCATGAGTCGTGATCACTAAATGCACGTGTACAGTGATCCCAAAGATCAATGCTCACTGAACACACAGAAGCTGAATAACAAGAGTCTTACACCCACATTTAGCGTCTTACACAAATAAGACCATGAAGGTCAAGTCTTACATAGATATGTCCATGAGGGCCAAGCACTTAAATAGAACAAGCAGCGGAAATCTTGGTCGAAAGCATGAGCCCATGCCATCTGCCTTAACCTACAGGCATTCTGACTGGGAAGCGTCCTAGTTCGCATGTTCATCACCAACGAACACTTCAACATACTCATGTTCTTCCATGCCTGGCCAATTAAATAACCAGTGGCAAGCCAGTGAGTACTTTGAATGTACTCGCAAGCAACCCAAGTTGTGGAACAAGGTAACAATGATGCATGATATAGCACTATGTAGGTAATTTTGCGAAAAGCTAATTTTGAATGCAAATGACATGATCAAGTAACTAGTAAGCATGCGTCAACAATAGGCAGATATCCATATGTACAAGTTACAGATATCATCATAAGTAGGGGTTGAACAACTCATGTTCATTCATCATGCTAACTCATCGGACTTAGTTCATTTCCCATGCTAAGTCATCGGACTTAGCTCAGGTGACTTCTTTGTCACCATCACACCCAAACTCACACCATGATTTAAGAAAAGATTCAGACGTGGCATAAGCAGCACCACCCAACTATTCTTGACCATGGACACGGCTATTCGAAGAGTTTTACACTCTGCAGAGGTTGCACACTTTACCCACAAGACTCGGGGAACTTCCATGTCATCCACGACTCGCGGTATATAACATACCTGAGGTAAGCACCCAAATTCCCATTGTGATACTAAACAAAGAGTCCCCTCGTTGGTGCCATCCCTCATGATATACATCACTCATATTATCCATGAGGGCACACAATAGTGTGCCCAGTGCCTATAATGACAGCGCATGACCTTCCACATCTAGGACGACCCCATCTCAAGAGTGACCACTTCACTCTTGCCACTAGTAATGTGGGATCCTTGCTAGCACCAACCATAGTAATCAACAAATCCCCGTCCCATAAGGGGTATCATGGTTGCGCATGTAAGGTTGGGACGGTCGACAAATCTTGAACCCTCCGTTTTCAAAAACACACCCTCATCTATTTCCGGCACACCACTTCTTTCTCAAGTGGTCACCCAACTCATCATCATCTCCCTCGAGCATTAGTGTCACTCGACGGGGTTTTCGAAAAGTCTTTGAAATCATTGCTTTCCTTTACATCACCATGCATAAAACCCAACCCACTTGTGTAGCATCTATTATCCTCCTAACTACTCCCACCTGCATAACCCTCATAAGGTGGTAGGGTCATGCATGATGCAAGTGTCAATGGCAAGAGTATCGGAAGCAACCCACCAGAGGGGTCACTACTCCACATGATCAAATATGACAGAAGTAAAGTGCTATATGACATGCAATAAAAACGGTTTCTTGACATGGTCAAAGGGCTGCTTGCCTGGCTCAACAAAGTCTCCGTGGTCTTCGAAGTCTTTGGGTCCAACTTCTTCGTTAACCGTGCAATCTATCATCACGAATAAAAGCGATAAAAATAAGAAATACACTAAAATAGAGCACACAAACTACTATCAAAAATGCCACCCTACTCTGATAAATACAAGAGACTGTAGCAAAAATGTTTGTCTAATATTTTGTTATGAAAAAAGACTATTAAACAGAGGCAGATAATGCCAAATAGGGGTTTTTAAATTAAAACAGTACATAAAAATGTTTTCAAACATTTTTACAAATGGCACTAATAAATTCTATGGATTATTCTAGGAATTTAGGTGCAACAATTATTGTCATAGGAATTTTATTGGGATCTGTGGGATTTTTGCAAAGTCCCATTAAAAAGAAAAAGGAAAAGGAATGGAAAGGCCACTAGGACCTGGGCCAGAGGTGGCTAGAGGCTGGGCCGGCCCAGCTGGCCAGCCAGCCGGCCTCGCGCGCGGTCACGTTCAAACCTAGCGCATGGGGCCCGCTCGTCAGCAGCTCGAGGGGGAGAGAGAGCACGGGAGAGGGAAAGGAAGGCCGACAGGTGGGTTCCACATTTTGGATCCTTCTCCCACCTCAGGGCAAAGAGGGGAGAGGCTCACCGGTGACGTCATGGGGCACGGCGACGGTCGGTGATGGCGGGGACAGACTCGGGGAGGAGTCGCCATTCCAGGGGAGGTCGGAGGGAACTTGGAGATGGCCGGAGGCGCCGGCGGCGAGCACCCACGATGGAGGAGGCTTTGGGAGGTGGTCGTCGGGGCCGTTTCAGGCTGCAAAGATGATGGGAGAAGGGGGAATCGCGTTAGAATGCCAAGGGAGGCCCAACCGAACAGAGAGGAGGATCGGAGAGGCTCTGTACCCAGAGATCAACGGTGAGATGGCCGCGACGGCCCTCGGGTCAATCCCGAGCACGGGGGCGTCGGGGGCTCTGTGGGGGCTCAAGGAGGTAGCAGGGGAGAGGAGAGAGGGGCCAAAGGGGGGAGAGGGGTCCGGGAGGCCCTTATATAGCTGGGGCGCGAGTCCATCGATGAGCCATGCGCCGGAGAGGACGTGGCCGAGGCCAGAGGGAGAGGGGGCTTGCAGGACTGCTCGGGGGTGTTCCTGGGGCTGGTCCACGACGATCGGGAGCAAGGGAGAGAGAGGGAAGCGCGCATGTGTGAGGCTACGGGTTGGCCGAGCCGGGCGGCGCTCAGCACGCGCAGGGGAGGGCAAAGGAGGAGGATAGAGGAGGGGGCCGACCGCGTAGCGTGTCACGGACGCCGAGGGCTCCTCGAGGGACACGCATGGGAGGCCCAAGGTGGTCGGGGGCAGCCATTGGGCCACGGCTAGAGTGCGGTTGACACTGTAGCGCGCTCTGGAGCGCGGCTTTTGCGTGCCATGGCATTGTCCTTGGCATCTTTTGTGCGTCCACCTACGTCTAGGGGATCCAAGGGAGTTTAACAATGGAGAATAGGGCATTGGATGCTCTGGGGAGTTTAACAATGAGGATTTTAGCCCACTTACACAAGGAGTCTTGGCCAGGGGGAGTAACTGGAGGTGCAAGGCACTTACCAGAGGTTGTGGTAGAAGTTTGGGGGCAAGGGTAAAAGAGGAAGGAGGTGAAAACAGAGGTTTCATGTGACAGCCCAAGTGCTGCCCCTACCTTTTATGGCATATATTCTTATGTGAACCTTGTTGTCATGAGTTAATGAAATGAGTTTGCTCCTTGTCATGCCTTGTCTCATCCATTCATGCATCATGCATCATATCATTCATCGTCATGCCATGCCTTTGTTTGTGATGTGGTTCTTGGCCTTGTGGTATTGTGAGTGTGGTTGTAGATGTGTGGTTTGAGTGGGCTTCGTATCCTTCCCCCTCTCTTTTTTCCAAAAAAAACCATCCTAATAACCTTTATTTCCATGGTCATCTTAACAATAGAATTAACTTGCTAATAAAATTGTTTAAAATTGTTCAGGAGGTAGCCTATAATGTTTTAAAATTGTGTGTGTGGTTCCTTTGTGGTTTTGAGCTATATGTCTTTGAGGTTTGAAATAACAAGGGGCTGTTGTTTTTTAAAACTAATTAAATTAGTTTCTCTAAAAAATCAAAATGATATTTTGCTTAAAAGGTCTTAACTTCTTGTTTGTAAAAGTGTTTTTGTTTTGACAAAAACCTTTTATTTAATTCTATGGGGTTTTCTAAGTTAGCTTTTTATTTTTAAAAGAAAACCCTGCTGGTGTTTGTGAGAGAGGGAGAGTGTTAACTGGGCATTTCTTCTCTTCGCCCGGCCCAGCCCGCTAGGAGACGGCAACCTGCCCCGTCGTCCTCCTCCGTCAGTGCACATGAGAGAGAGAGAGCAGCGTGTGGGCGCGCGTCGACGCCGTGAGAGGAGCTCACGGACGTCGAGGCCGGCCCCTATTTAAAGCGCGGATCCCTATGGTTCCCTCTTCCTCCCTTCCTGTCGTCGCCGCTCCTCCCCTCTCCCTCCAATTCTTCCCTCTTCTTCTTCCTTCTTCTCAGGTAAGATCAGAGAGAGGGGTGAGGTTCGGAGTCTTCCATCGGTCTTCCTCGTCGTTGTCAGCTCGTCTCCGTCGATCCCCCTGTGCGTCAAGGATGTCGTGGCGGTCGGGGATCGTTCGGGCGTTTCTTTCCCGTCGCTAGGAGGTTAGGAGCACCTCCCCCGTGGTGTCACATTGCCGTCGTCTGCAAGGGTCGGGTCTTCGTCGGTGTCTTATTCCCCTCCGTTGCCGATGTGTCTTCGCTGCCTCCTTCCTCTTCATCGTGTTCGAGCATCGTGGTTTCCCCCTCGTTGAGCCGCCACGTCCCCGCTCTATAGCTTGCTAGGTCTGGTCGCCGTAGCCACACGTCGCCGCCGTTCTATCAAGGCAGAGCCTTGAGGGCTTCGCCTCCATCCCCCTCGTTGCAAGACGGGCAGGGGAACATCTTCCCTTAGGTTCTGTAGCATCAGTAGCAGGTCCGCGCGTCGGAGAGCTCGTGTAGTCGCTGTAGTTCGCCGCTGCCGTTGTCTCTCGTTGTAGGTGCAGCTTATTCAGTTTCGCCGGTTATCATTGCCTGTTAGTAAGAGATGTGCAGGATCCCTCCACTGTTAACAGCCGAAGCAGTAGCGCAGTGGTAGTGCTCGGGGATGAGGACCAGCAGGTCTGGGGTTCGACCCCGCACACCCCCCCTTTTTGTGTTTTTCCTTCCTTTGTTTTTTTGTTTTCTTTCTTTTATATGTGGCATGTATGTGTGTGTATGTGTATACTTACATGGTTAGATGATTTTTTCCCTTTTCTGTTTTAGTTATATGTGTATGTGTGTATAGTGTGTGTATGTGGTGCTACATACATGTATGTGACTGTATGTGTGTGAGTGTGGTGCTACATGCATGTTTGTGCATATATGCACTTGTGCATACGTGTGTGCACATGTGTGTGTGAAGAGCACCCACACACATAGGTGTGTGTGCTTTCATGAGTGTGGGAGTGCCCTATGCACTTGTGCATATGTAGCTTGTGTGTGTGCATGCTTGTGTAGTGTGTCTGTGTGTGTGTGTGTGACAGGTGGGTCCATGCCCCACTTGTCATACCCTATCCATTTTCATGTGTGTGTTGTTGATTGATGGTGATAATTAGATCTTTTCCAATTATAGCTATATTTCCATATCTGGACATGTTCATTTTTGCACATGAGCATTTAGGGTAAGTTTTCACTTATAAGAGTTGATGATGTTTTGCTATGTAGTTTTTGATCATGATGCTTCATGTGACCATATGAGTATGATACATGAATTTGGGGTAGAAAAAATCCTAGGAATTCATTGGTGCTATTGGTTTGGTCTTTTGAGCAAGTTTGTCAAAATGTCATTTTATCTCATAGTGCCATTTTGTCATTTTTGCTTTGTTTAATCCATGCATGCTATGATGTTGGTGCCAACATGAATAGGGTAGTCTTTGATGTGTAGAATGCCATGGTATTTATCTTTGTCATGATCAACTTGCAAATCAGTGGGAACCATGCTATAAAGTAGCCACTAAAATGTTGTTGTTTTCAACTATGCCAAATATTTCTAAGTCTGAGAATCTGCTCTTATTTTTATGCCGTGAAGAGTGGTTGGCATCCTGTGATATGTTGAGAATTAA
Source organism: Hordeum marinum (assembly GCA_022496015.1). Classification (NCBI taxonomy): domain Eukaryota; kingdom Viridiplantae; phylum Streptophyta; class Magnoliopsida; order Poales; family Poaceae; genus Hordeum; species Hordeum marinum. Next base: position 203,297,312 of record CM039673.1, read on the forward strand.
CTCATGCTTAATGCTAGTGTTTTGAAGTAGATGTTGTCTACTACCTTCCTGTTAATTTTCATGCCAAGATGTGGTCTCTAACACCTTTAACTTCTGTTGTCAACATGCTACCAGATTAACTCAGATTCCAGAAAACTGTTATTTTCTCAAACTCCCAGAAAATTGTTTCATCATGCCAACTTGTGAGCTTCATGCTTATTGATGTGTGCCTCCTTTCCAGACTGTGTAGTTGGATAAGTTGATAAGCATGTTATGTAGTTTTTGTCAATGCCTTGTTTGTGGTTATAGGATTCCTGTAGCTCAAGTTATTGGCTGTGAAAGTTGTTATGTTGTTGTTTTTTGGCAGATTGTTTGTTTTATTGTTTTGTGACTTGTGGGAGCTATACTCCATGGAATTGCTTGATATTTGGATCTATTGTTGTTGGTTTTTCATTTACTAACCAGTGGCTACCTTGGAATGCCAAGGAATATCCTAGGTCCTTCTTGTCTTGTGTTTTGACTTCGTATCTTGTCGTAAGCGTATCATGAGAACCGTAACTCCATTTCTTACGTTCTACATATGCATTTTATCATTTTTGCATGATGCATCCATATTTTCCATGTTCATGCATGTATAAATAACTTAACATAAGGTTCTGTCCAGATTCATTAATAACCAATCCTTTTCATGTGAAACATGACTAGTTAGGATTGCCATGCTAAAACTCTTCAAATAAGCATGCATCATTCTTGCTTGTGCATTGCACCATGGTTGTTTGTTTATTCTTGTTGTTTCCTTTGGGTAGACACGAACGTTGAACTTGAGTATGAAGAGCCAGGCGAGTACAACTATGAGGATCCCGCTACTTGTTCCACTGAAGAACCAACTGGCAAGATGATCGTACCCGGATCCCGATACTATTTTCGCTTGCTAGTTGCCTCGCTCTTATCGCTACTTTCGCGCTACCTACCACTTGAATGTCAGCCTCCTAAATGCCATGATAGCCTCTAACCCACATCCTAGCAAACATTTGAATGGCTAAGTTACCGCTGCTCAGCCCCTCTTATAGCGTTCTTAGTTGCAGGTGCAGGTTGTTCCATGTGATAACATGGATTTGGCATATCACAATATTATATGTTACTTAATTTAATGCACATATATATCGTGGTATTGGTGGAAGGCTTGGCCTTTTGCTAGGTGTTTTGTTCCGATGTTACCGCCATAGTTTCTTGTTACCGGTGTTATGTTTCCATACTTTGCGCTCCTAACATGCTCGGGGGTTGTTATGGGGACCCCCCTTGTTTATTCGGTTAAGATTTAAACTTGTCTGGCAAGACCCAACTTTGGTACTACATTTGCTTAACAACTTAATAAAATTTGCATAGGGCTTTGCAACCCCGTGGATAATTAATCAACCCCTGGGCCAGTGCTCCTCATGAGTGTTGGTCCAAACTAGAGTCGTGTGCGGGGCCAACCCGGGGTAACTCGGGAGATTTCTATCAGGCCACTGTACGCTGCGCTCATTTGGTCATGTCCTGAGAACGACATACGCGGCTCTTATCGGGTTCGTCGACATGTTGGGTGGTCTTGCTGGACTTGTTTTACCTTTATCGAGTGTCTTGCATGAGGGCTCTGACTTTCTTAGGGTTATCTCGAGGTGTTGGAGTTCCTTTGGAGTGGCCTAGGATGATCACGAGATCCATGGTCGAGGCTATTCCCGCGGAGTGTGGTTAATTTGTGATGGACTAGTTGGAGCACCCCTGCAGGGTCAAATCTTTCGGAAAGCCGTGCCCATGGTTATGTGGCAACTTGGATTTTTGTTTAACACCCGGTTATAGTTAACTTGAAGTAAACTCTAATAAAATGCACCAACAGTGTGAGTAACCGTGATCGTCTCTGCTTGTGAACATGAACCGAGAGAGAACACGGTGGGGTTATGATTGACGTAAGTAAGTGTTCAGGATCTCATAGAGGTCATTCTAGATTCGATCGTTTATCATAGGCCACATATTTATTTTCACATTACGTAAGTTTAGCCACCACAAATGCTTAGTGCTGCTGCAAACTAAACACATACCCCATCCCAACCTTTAATCTTGAATAGTCTCGATACCCGGGCACATGATTATTGAGTCCTTGTGGCTCACAGATTACTACAACAATCCAGGTACAGGTACAGATGAGTTCGTGCAGGATCATCTGATGCAGCTCGAGTGGAAGTATGACGAGGAAAGAGGCAGGATGTACATGACTTATCTGGATGAGTAGAGGACCCATGGTCGTGATCTTCGGGACTAGCGAGATAGTATCATTGCATCTGCTTTTATCATTTGTTTTCATTCGTAGCTGGACCCTATCTTCATATTGATGTTTGAACTCTTGTGTGGAATTGTAATTTAGTATGTCGCAAATGTAAGCCAACTCATATAATCATCTCTTCTTGTATGTATGATGTAATGATGCTATACTTGCGAACGACGAGATGCGCCTCTATCCCTTGCGAGGCCCTCGTGCCTTACTATGGATAGGCGCGCATCTTGCGCATGAAAAGTTGGTATTCAGAGCCATACGGCCATAGGAGCCCTTTGCTTGATCAAACTTGGGCGAGTCAAGTCTAGTAAAAACTATTTTGAGTCTAGTTATATCGGAGAGTAGGATTCTTTTTACTCCTCTTCTATGCTTTGTGAGGTATTCGACTTAGGAATTTTGATTCTACTCTTCTCGCTCAAAATTTATTTTTTAGGATCACGCGGGTATTATGGAGTCTATATGATACCGATGTGATAGGGTTCTGTCTTGGTGCCTCCTGTCTGACTTGATTTCTTCCGGGGAGTCGAGCTCCAGGGAATGTTGGCACATCTTTATCATTCAGCTTCCTTGATATCAAAGGACGGAGAGTGTTCGGAATTACTTCAATACTTGTCGAGGTGAGATAAGGTCAGAGTCACCTAGTAATGAGGAGGCATTCGGGGTACCACCATGGTTTACTATCGTTGTGAGTTTGAGGATTCGAGTTAGATGAATTTGCAAAAGCCTCTGGTTATGTGTTGAAGGATGGATATAGTTGGGGTGTAGGATTGCTAGTTGTGTGAGATATTTCCTCCTTGTATCCCCCTCACCGAATTGCATAACCAGAAAGTTTTCGGAAGTTCTTACGTGGGAACTCTTGTAGTTATCTAGGATCATCTTTGTCACGCCCAAGATGCGCGCCTATCCATTTTGAGGCACGAGGTCCTCGCAAAGGATAGAAGCGCATCTTGCCGTTAGCAAGATAAGCATCATCACATCATACATGTACTGAAGGGAAGAGTATATGAGTTGGCTTACACTCGCCACATGCTAAATTACAATATCACTCAGTTCATACATCAAGGAGAACACAGGGTCCGACTACGGACGAAAACAAACGATAAACCAATAATGCGATGATACTATCAAGCTGCCCAAGATCACGACCAGGTCCTCTACTCGTCGAGATATGTCACGTACATCCTGCCTCTCTCTTCATCATACTCCCACTGGAGCTGAGTAAGATCATCCTGCACGAACTCATCTGAACCTGCACCTGGATTGTTGTAGTAAACTGTGAGCCACAGAGGACTCAGCTATCAAGTAACCCGGGAGCCAACACTATTTAAGCTTTATGATGGAAGGGGTGATGTTTAGTTTGCAGCAGCACTAAGCAATCTTTATGGTGACTAGCTTACGCAACATGAAATAAATATGAGTGGCCTACGAAGACGATCGAATCTAGAATGATCCCTAAGAGATCCTCAACACTTACTTACGTCAATCATAACCCCACCGTGTTCTCTCTCGGTTCATGTTCACGAGCAGAGACGATCACGGTTACTCACACAGTTGGTGTATTTTAATTAGAGTATACTTCAAGTTTTCTATAACCGGGTGTTAAACAAAATCCAAGTTGCCACATAACCGCGGGCAGGGCTTTCCGAAAGATTTAACCCTGCAGGGTTGCTCCAACTAGTCCATCACAAATAACCACACTCCGCAGGAATAGTCTCGAAAGCGGTTCTCGCGATCATCATAGACAATTCCAAAGGAAGCCAACACCTCGAGTAAAACCCGAAGAAAGTCATACTCCTCATGCAAGACATTCGATAAAGGTAAAACAAATCCAGCAAGACCTCCCGACGTGTCGACGAACCCGATATGAGCCGCGTATCTTAGTCTCAGGACACGACGGATAAGCTAGTGTACGGAGGCCTGATAGAAATCTCCCAAGTTGCCCTGGGTTGGCCCCGCATAGTGCTCTAGGTTGGACCAACACTCATGAGGAGCACTGGCCCGGGGTTGATTAAATTATCCACAGGTTTGCAAGACCCTATGCAATTAATTAAGTTGATAAGCAAATGTAGTACCAATGTTGGGTCTTGCCAGACAAGTTTTTAATCTCCACCGAATAAACAAGGGGGTCCCCATAACAACCCCAAGCGTGTTAGGAGCGCAAAATATGGAAAACATAACACCGGTAACAAGGATCTAATGGCGGCACGAGTGGAACAAATCACTTAGCAAAAGGCCAAGCCTTCCACCCATACCAGGTATATATGTGCATTAAATTAAATAACAGAATTTATGGTGATATCCAATCCATGTTATCACATGGAGCAACCTGCAACTAAGAACGCTATAAGAGGGGCTGAGCAGCGATAACTTAGCCAATCAATGGTTTGCTAGGAGGTGGAGGTTAGAGGCTGTCATGGTAACATGGGGGCTGATATCATGTGGTAGGTAGCGCAATGTTTATGATAAGAACGAGAAACTAGCAAGCAAAGATAGTATTGGGATCCGGGTACGATCATCTTGCATGTTGGTTCTTCAGCGGAACAAGTAGCGGGATCCTCGTAGTGGTACTCTCCAGGTTCCTCGAACTCAGATTCGACACTCGTGTCTAACCAAGATAAACAGCAAATAAATAACCAAACAAGGTGCAATGCACAATCAAGATGATGCATGATCATTTTTGTGAAGAATTTAACATGGCAATCCAATTCTAGTCAAGTTTCACATGCAAAGGTGGTGGATAATGAATCTGGACAGAATCACATGTTAAGTTATTTAGACATGCATGAACATGGCAAATATGGATGCATCATGAAAAATCGATGGAAACGCATATAAAGATCGCGAGAAACCGAGCTACGGTTCTCGAGATACGCTCATGACAAGGTACGAAGACAAAACTCAAGACCATCAAATACCTGTGCTAATTCTTGGCATTCCAAGGTAGCCACTGGAAAGGTGATGAAAAACCAAACACAATAGACTCAAGAATCACTCAATTCCATGGAGTATAGCTCCCACAACACACAAAATAACATAGCACTCAAACTGCCACAAAACAACAACATAGCAATTTGAAAAGCTCACAACTATTGCTACAGGATCCCTACAGCCACAAACAAGACATGAACAGGTTCTACTCAACACCCACATCAATTCATCAAACTACACAATCAACAAAAGAGCAACACATCCCTATGCATGGAGCTGTCAAGTAGGCATGGTGAAACAGATCTTTAGGGACTTAGTTAAAATTCCAGTTTTCTGGAATCTGGGTTAATAAGTAGCAAGTTCACAGCACTGGTTAAATATGCTAGGAAGCTCCAAATGACATGAAAATTAACAGGATGGTCTATGGAAATATCTACTACAAATAGCTAACATTGAACATGGTCAAATTCACAACACATCACTAGATACACCCTGACCTTCAGGGAAAAACAATAACAGCAGATTCTCCAGACTTAGCCATTTTCAGACTAGCTGGACAAAAACAGAAAGTAGCCAACTAAACAGTATGGTACCTATTGATCTCGTGACCCAGCACATATAACCAAAAATGCATGGATGTTCACAGCAACTTTGACTAGCAATCGCATGTTGACAAGAACTCCAAAGCATGCATGGATTAATTCATATGAAAAAAACAAAAGGGCATCACAGCATAAAAATGCACTTTTGTCAAGTTGCCCCAAAGTCAAATCTGACTTCACAGATGCATAGAGGGGTTGAAAACACCCCAAAATCATTACTCATACCTATATGCTTTCATGGAACATGAGGGAGGAAAGGGGGGGGTCGAAATTTGACCCTTACTCCCATGTATGACTTATGACACAAGGTAACTTGATGCAAAAGGGCCTAAAATGACAAGTGCTCCATAGATACATGTTGGAAATGACTAAATGGCATCCTAGCATCATGTTAACATGGCATAGCATCAATAACATTAGGGAAACTAGCTAGAATTGGAATCATGCTCATATGATGTATGAGGTGACACTACACAAGGAACTACAAGATCATGGATGAGTGTATGTAGAACATACACACATCACCAACACTCACATACAAGCCATGCATACACTCTCATATTCATTCCCTCAAGAAATGGGACATATGCACCTCATGGGTGTATATGCTCATGTCACATACACCACCACTCACTACACATGGATATGTGCAAAGGCACACACACACCACAAACCTACCTACATACACATATAGGTCATCTACACAAGCACTACTTAGCAACATACATACATATGTATGTGGGTATGGAAACACACACACATGTGTGTGTAGGCACCCACATGCCACACCTACACTCCCTAGGCACACACCTGCACTTATGTGTGTATGTGCAAGACACACATACACACACCACCACATACACATATACATGCACATATGTGTGTATGTAAGCATACACACACATATACATTAGGGGACACATATACACTACATGTGTATGTATATGCACATGCATATATACACCACACAACAATATATATAAAAGATACAAGCACTTACACTCACATATTAATGAATAAAAGAAAGAAAACACACCAAAAGAAAAGAACAGCAAAAGGAGAAAAAAAAGGGGGGAGAAGGGGAATCGAACCCCAGACCCCCTGGACACACACACGCACTCACACCACTGGGCTCCGGGCTCGGTTGACAACAGAGGGAGAGCCCCACTGACCTTATACACACACACAAAACCTGAACTGACGAAACTAAATAACAGGGCCACGAACAGAGCAGCGGCGCGGCGATTCCGGCAACTCCACGGCGACACAAGGCAACTCCGGCGACACCAGCTACTCCTACGCACGCGGGAACGAGCAACCGTTCCATTCCCGCGCTCATCTTGCGACGAGGGGGATGGAAGCGAGCAGCGGAGGCCTACAGGCTACCGGTGGCGACCACGACTACGGCGATGACTTCGCAGCTACGGCGAGCAGAGGAGGGCATCGGAGGACCACGGCTCACCTAGGGGTCGGCGATGACGAGCCGGAGGCAATTCGAGGCGACGGAGGGGAAGGAGTGGTCGGAGACGTGGCGGCGATGCAGGGGAAGAGGACCGGCTCGGGGCAATGGCACGCCACCGTAGAGGAGGAGGTCCCCTCCTCCTAGCACCAGGAACGGGAGGTGGGCGGCTCCGGGTTGCTGCACCCCATCTTGATGCGGCGGGGCTCCACCGGAAGCGACGTCGGCGACGAGCCCGTCGATCCCCTCACCTCTAACACTTACCTCTCTGAACCGAGAAGGAAGAAGAAGAAGCAGCGAGGAAGAAGGGAAAGGAAGAAGGGGAAAGTGGCGGCGGCGCGAGGGAGAAGGAAGAAGAGGGAACCCTAGGGGCAAGCGCTTAAAAGGGGGCCGGCCTCGACGTCCGAGACGGCTAATGGCGACGGCGAAGCTCTCTCTGCTCTCTGCTCACTCGACGACTGACGGAGGAGGGGGAAAACGGGGCAGGTGGCCGTTACTGGCGCTATGGGCTAAGTGGGCCGGCTCCTTGCCTCTCTCTCTCGTTCACAAGAATGAATAACTAGCTTTTTTTTCCTTTTAAAACCCAAAACAGCCACAAACAAAATGCCCAAAGAAAAGAAAAGGGTTCTTGGAGAAAAGCAAAATAGTTTTGAGAAAGAAATAAATAACCCTTGATTATAAAAATATTAGGTGGAATTATACAACAAGTTAATTTAATTAATTTAATAAAACAGCCCCTGTTTTAGGTAGTTTACAAAATCAATTCAAGTGCAAATACCAAGAACTATGCCTCCAATATCCCTAAGATTAATAGGGCCCCCTCATGAACATTTTTAAAAGATTTTTTTGAAACAACTTAATTCTGCCAAGTAAATAACATGGGAATAAAAGCATAAAGAGAGGGTTTTAGATGAGAAGAAAGAAGAGGGTTAGAAGAGGGAGACAAGCACAATCATATCACCACTCTCACACCAAAACCACACAAGGCACTTGATCCAATATCAAACCCGCATCACAAGCAAAATCATGAAGGACATGAAGAACTAATGATGATGAAAAGATGGATGCATTATGATGATGATGAATGGCATGATGAATGTCATGACGCAAGAACGCTAACCACACATGGAAATCAAGGTGCATCTCATACAAGATCTCATGACACAAGGTTCATACATCTGGTTACAAGCCATAAAAGGAAGGGACATCACTTGGGATGTCACAATCTTCTTCAGATGTATGTGGGCATATACACTTTTTCCGAGCACTTAGCTCAATACTTTTGTGTTATTGCAAGTGGCTTCTAATATCTGATGATGTTATCGCGAAACCGAAGAAGCATTCTTACTAATTTTTTAGTAGGAAGGCTATGATGTTAATTGCTCAATTTCTTTCAATCATTTGATTCAGCTATTGAATTCATCTTTTCAATGAGGTGTTGATGTTTTTGTCCATCTTCAGGATGGCTCCACCAACTCACAACAATCCGGGTCGTGGTGAGGAGCAGGCTGATGTTCCACCACCCCCGCCTTCGCCTCCTCCTCCAGAAGCTTGGCAAGCTGTGATGGCCGCAACCAATGCGAACACTCAGATGTTGCTCAGGCTGTTGCAAGAAAGAGATCAGGGTAAGCAAGGATTTCAAGGCAATTTTTAGAACCAACCTTAGTTTGCGACGCTTAATCAGTTCCTTGCCAACCAGCCCAAGTCTTTCACCTGTTGTAAGCAGCCTTTTGATGCTGATGATTGGCTCCGTGATATGAGTAAGCATTTTGAGTGCAGCAATGTCAGGCCAGAGGAATTTGTCAGATTTGCATCGTTCCACCTCAAGGGTCAGGCAACTGATTGGTGGCAGCAGTACAAGAATTCCAGAGCGATCGTGTTGTTACTTGGGACGATTTCCATCGTGACTTCAGGGCCCATTACATTCCGACAAGCTTTGTCGAGGAGATGCGTGAGAAGTTCAGGCACCTGAAGCAGGGAACCAAGTATGTCTATCAGTACAACATCAAGTTCCAGAATTTGGCCCGCTATGCTAAGCAAGATGTTCTGGATGACAAGGAGATGATCAAGGATGAGCTTCTGCTAGGTCTAGTTCTTCAAGAGCCTCGTGAGTTTGATCAGTTCTAGAACATGGCTTTGAAGGTCGAGGCAACTCAGCTCAAGTTGGAGAACTCAAGGAAGCGTTCAAGGGATTCATATTCGTCTTCTTCCATCTCCCACATGGTCCCTAAGCAGCAGAAGTATTGGGTGCCAAATCCTCCTCAGTTTCGTCCTCGTCAACAACAGAAGCAGTTCGGTGGCCGTGGTTCTTCCCACCCACCCAACCCAGGATTTCAGCAGAGACCCCAGGCGTCCAAGGCAGCTTTTGTTCCTCCTCTAGGCAATGTTCATCCGCTTTCTGAGGTGACTTGTCACAAGTGTGGCAAGAAGGGTCACTATGCAAACAAGTGCAACCAGAGGCGTCTTCCTCCTCCTCCTCCAGTCGGGCCTCCAAGAAATGCAATGGTGGAGCATAATCCCAAGACCACAAGAGTGAATATGGTGAATGCAGCAGAGGCAGAGGATTCTTCTCAAGTGATCATGGGTAATCTCTTAGTTAATTCTATTCCTACAAAAGTTATGTTTGATACTGGTGCATCGCATTGTTTCTTGTCTCGCCCATTCTTTGTCAGGCATGAGTTCGATTATCAAGATTTGCCTAAGTCCTTGTCTGTGGTGTCGCCCGGTAAGATGTTGAATTCCAATCAGATTGTTCCGGATGTTTCTATCAAGATGGGCAATTATTCTTTTCTGGCTTCTCCAATTGTTCTCGAAATTCCGACATTGATCTCATTTTGGGCATGGACTTCCTGGCTATGAATAAGGCTTATGTTGATTGTTAAGCAAAAGAAGTCAAGCTGAATCATCCTTCAGAAGATGTGATTATATTCACGGCTCGCGATGACACAATCCGTCACTTTGCTCTTAATGAGAAGGGTGAAATCTCGGCGATTTCTCAAATTCCGGTGGTTAATGAGTATGAAGATGTCTTTCCAGAAGAATTGCCAGGAAAGCCTCCACACTGGCCAGTCGAGTTCGTGATTGATCTCGAGCCTGGAACTAAACCGGTTTGCAAGCGCCCTTATAAACTTGGCCCCGAAGAGCTGAAAGAGTTGAAGAAGCAGCTAGATAAACAAAAACGTCTGGGTTTGATCAGACCAAGTTCTTCTCCATGCGGTTGTGGTGTTTTGTTTGTCAAGAAGAAAGAAGGCATGGACTGGCTTTGTGTCGATTACCGTCCATTGAACAAGAAGACAATCAGAAACAAGTACCCACTTCCCAACATCAATGAGTTGTTTGAACAACTAAAAGGTGCCAAGGTTTTCTCGAAGCTTGATCTTTGCATGGGTTATCATCAGATTCGCATTCGCAAAGAAGACATTCCTAAGACCATTTTCAGGACGAGTTTTGGCTCTTATGAGTACACCGTCATATCGTTTGGTCTTGCAAATGCTCCTCCAACCTTCTCAAGAATGATGAACTTCATTTTCTCTCCTTTCAAGAATGAGTTCGTCGTGGTCTATTTGGATGAATCCTTGTGTTCTCAGAGACAGAAGAAGAGCATGCAGAGCATCTTCGCCTTGTGCTTGACAAGTTAAGAGAGCATCGATTCTATGCCAAGTTTTCCAAGTGTGAGTTTTGGCTCAATGAAGTGGTGTACCTTGTGCATGCGATCTCTACCGAGGGAATTAAAGTGCACCCTGAGAAAGTTGAGGCAATCTTGAAGTGGGAGCCTCCTCAGAATGTGAAGCAGCTTTGTAACTTCCTCGGGCTTGCTAGTTATTGCAGAAGATTCGTGGAGAACTTATCTCAAATTGCTAAGCCTTTGTCCAATCTCCTCCAAAAGAGTGTCAAGTATGTTTGGTCTCTTGAGTGTGATGCGGCGTTCCATACGCTCAAGCAGAGACTAACTTCAGCTCCAGTTCTTGTTCCTCCTGAGCAGCCAAAGCCTTTCCAAGTTTTTTGTGATGCTTATCTCCAAGGTCTTGGTGGTGTTCTCATGCAAGATAAGAAGATTGTTGCTTATACCTAGCATCAGTTGAAGCCTGCTGAGAAGAACTACCCCACTCATGATCTCGAGTTGGTGGCAATTGTGCATGCTCTAATGACTTGGAGGCATTTGTTGTTGAGTAGACCAGTTGAGGTATACACCGATCACAAGAGCTTGAAGTACATTTTCACTCAACCCAATCTTAATCTTTGGCACTCTCGTTGGGTGGCAATGCTTGAGAACTTCAATCCAAGCATTGAGTATACTCCTCGTAAAGCAAACGTCATTGCAGACGTGCTCAGCCGTAAGGCGTACTGCAACAGTCTCATCTTGAAGCCTCTTCAACCCAAGTTTTGTGAAGCCTTCCGCAAGATCAACCTTCGAAGGATTCCGCAAGGATTTCTTGCCAATCTTCAAGTATCTCCGACTCTGGAAGATCAGGTTCACCAAGCGCAGCTTCTTGACGCTATGGTGAAGAAAGTGAAGAAAGGTGTGGCCAAGGGCATTCCGAAGTATAAGTGCTTTCGAGTTGATGACAAAGACACCTTGTTCTTTGAGGACTGTATGGTGGTTCCAAAAGGTGATCTCAGAAATGTTATCATGGAAGAATCACACAATTCTCTTCTATCCATTCATCCAGGCAATTCCAAGATGTATCAGGATCTGAAGCAAACCTTCTGGTGGACTCGCATGAAACGTGAAATTGCTCAGTTCGTGAATGAGTGTGATGTTTGTCGCAGAGTGAAGGCAGAGCATCAACGTCCAGCAGGTCTTCTTCAGCCTTTGCCTATCCTAGAGTGGAAATTCGATCATGTGGAGATGGATTTCGTCACTGGGTTTCCCAAGTCCAAGAGAGGCAACGATGCCATCTTTGTGGTTATTGGCAAGCTGACAAAAGTTGCTCATTTCCTGCCAGTCAAGGAATCTATCTCAGCAGCTCAGCTTGCAGAGTTGTATACGTCAAGGATAGTTCCTTAGCTCATCTCATCTGACCGTGGAAGCCTCTTTACTTCCATGTTTTGGGAGTCCTTCCAGACTGCTATGGGTACCAAGATTTGTTTCAGCCTTGCATTCCATCCGCAAACAAGTGGTCAAGTTGAGAGAGTCAATCAGATCCTTGAAAATATGCTTAGAGCCTATGTGATTTTGTTCGACATGAAATGGGAAGACTGCCTGCCATATGCTGAATTCTCATACAACAATAGCGTTCAAGCTAGCTCAGGCAAGGCCCCTTTCGAGATTCTCTACGGCAGGAAGTGTCGTACCCCGCTTAACTGGTCTGAAACTGGTGAGCGTCAGATATTTGGCAATGACATGATCACCGAAGCAGAAGAGATGTGCCATGTCATTCGTGAGAACCTCAAAGCAGCTCAGTCCCGACAGAAGAGTTATTACGATAACAAACATCGGGATGTTTCCTTTCAAGTGGACGATCTAGTCTATCTCAGAGTCTCTCCCATGAAGGGCACTCAGCGGTTTGGAATTAAAGGGAAGCTAGCTCCTCGTTTTGTTGGTCCTTTCAAAGTTGTTGGCAAGAGAGGTGGACTTGCATATCAACGAGCTTCCTCCAAATTTCGCAAATGTGCACGATGTCTTCCATGTTTCTCAGCTCCGGAGGTGCTTCAAGACTCCCGAGCGTACCATTGACCTCCAAGACATTGATCTCCAAGAAGACCTCTCTTATCGTAGCATCCAGTGGCAATTCTCGAAGAAACTGAGCATAAGACTCACAACAAATCTATCAAGTTCCTCAAGGTGAATTGGTCTCATCATTCTGACAAAGAAGCTACTTGGGAACGCGAGGACCTTCTCCGTTCTGAATTTCCAGAGTTCTTTCATTCCTAGATCTCGGGTCGAGATCCTCTTGTAGTGTGGGAGAGTTGTGATAGCCCAAGTGTTGCCCCTACCTTTTATGGCATGTATTCTTATGTGAACCTTGTTGTCATGAGTTAATGAAATGAGTTTGCTCCTTTTCATGCCTTGTCTCATGCATCATGCATCATATCATTCATCATCATGCCATGCCTTTGTTTGTGATGTGCTTCTTGGCCTTGTGGTGTGAGTGTGGTTGTGCATGTGTGGTTTGAGTGGGCTTCATCTCCTTCCCCCTCTATTTTTCTTTTCAAACAAAACCATCCTAATAACCTTTATTTCCATTGGCATCTTAACAACAGAATTAACTTGCGAATAAAATTGTTTAGGAGGTAGCCTATAATGTTTTAAAATTGTGTGTGTGGTTCCTTTTTGGTTTTGAGCTATATGTATTTGAGGTTTTAAATAACAGGGGGTTGTTGTTTTTAAAACTAATTAAATTAGTTGCTCTAAAACTCAACATGATATTTTGTTTAAAAGGTCTTAATTTCTTGTTTGTAAAAGTGTTTTTGTTTTGACAAAAAAAACCTTTTATTTAATTCTGTGGGGGTTTTCTAAGTTAGCCTTTTATTTTTTAAAGAAATCCCTGCTGGTGTTTGTGAGAGAGGGAGTGTCACGCCCAAGATGCGTTCCTATCCTTATTTGGGCACGAGGGCCTCGACAGGGATAGACGTGCATCTCGATACGTTCACAAGAATGGATATCATTACAAGTACATGTACTGAAGAGATGAGTATATGGAATTGGCTTACACTCGCCACAAGCTACATCAGAGTCACATCAATACAATAACATCTCAAACATCATACATAAGAGCAGGGTCCGACTACGGACGAAATCAAACGATAAAATGACATCCACCCTTGCTATCTTAGGCTGCCGCCTGGAACCCATCCAAGATTGATGAAGAAGAAGAAGAAGAAGAACTCCAAATCAAATCAAGCAACGCGCTCACGTCAAATCATCACATTACCTGTACCTGCAACTGGTGTTGTATTAATCTGTGAGCCACAGGGACTCAGCAATCTCATTTCCAAGGGTATCAAGACTATTAAAGCTTAATAGGTGAGGCATGGTTAAGTGGTGAGGCTGCAGCAAGCAACTAAGCATTATTGAGTGGCTAACTTATGAGTACAGGAAGTAAAGTATGGTGGTCTACGCATAACGGACGTGAACTAGTAATGATCACTAACTGATCCTGAACACCTACTTACGTCAATCATAACCCCACCGTGTTCTCTTTCGGATAAGAACTCACGAGAAGAGACAGTCATGGTTACGCACACAGTTGGTGTATTTTATTACAGTTTACTTCAAGTTTACTATGACCGGGTGTTAAACAAAGTATCCAAGTTTGCCACATAACCGCGGGCACGGCTTCTCGAAAAGATTTAACCCTGCAGGGGTGCTCCAACTCATCCATCATAAATTAACCACACGCAGCGGGACTGACCTCAACCACGGATCTCGTGATCATCCTAGACAATTCCAAAGGAAATCCGACACATCGAGACAACCCGAAGAAAATTAGAGTTCCTCACTCAAGACGTTCGAGAAAGGTAAAACAAGTCCAGCAAGGCCTCCCGATGTGTCGACAATCCCAATAGGAGCCGCGTATCCCGTTCTCAGGACACGGCGGATGAGCTATGCGTACAGTACCTGAAGTCCCGAGTTGCCCCAGGTAGCCCGCACGGTGCTCTAGTTTGGACCAGCACCAGTAGCACTGGCCCCCCTATATTATATTAAATTAATCCACGAGGGGGCGACCCTCTATGCTTTAATAAGGTGATCAGTTTTATTATGATGGGCAAATGTAGTACCAAAGTTGGGCCTTGCCAGGCAAGTTTTAATCTAACCCAAAAATCAAGGGGGTCCCCATAACAACCCCGAGCATGTTAGGAGCGCTCTTTTATGGAACATAACACCGGTTCACAAGTAACTAGGGGCGGCAAGAGTGGAACAAATCACAAAGCAAAAGGCCAAGCCCTCCACCCTTTACCAAGTGTATATGTGCATTAAATTAAATAGCAGCAATATTGTGATATAACAAAAGAAGGTCCATGTTGACACATGGAAGCAATTGCACCTGCAGCTAGCAACACTATAAGAAGGTCTGAGCAAGCGGTAACATAGCCAAACAATGTTTTGCTGGGATGTGGAGAGGTTAGAGGCTTATCATGGCAATGTTGGAAGGCTTATTAAACAAGTGGTAGGTAGCGAGACATAACGATAAAAGACGAGACAACTAGCATGGCAATGATAGTAATGGTATCCAGGGAAATGTGTCATCTTGCCTGAGATCCCGTTCGGAAGAAGAACGAGTCCATGAATAAGATGAACCAACGTAGTCGAACGAATCATCACACTCCGAACGCTTTCGTAACTCTATCGAGAAGAAGCAATCTGAAACAACAATCAACACAAGATACACCACAACATATGCAAAACACGATGCACAACAAATATGATGCATGTCCGGTTTAATATGCAAGGCATGACAATTCACAACAATCAAATACTACACATTAAGTGAAGCTCAATATGCAACGAGTTGCATATTGACGAAACTCCACATTTGAATTATTTAGTTTATTACCATTAGGTACACGGCAATATTAAATGTTGTTAAGAATGGCAAGAGGTGAAGCATAAGTAAACTATACTATCTAGGCATTTTAAATGAGGTCGGAAACAACTTATAGCATTTCCGAAATGACCGCATGTGTTAATTATGAATTTGGTCCAGATCTGATCTAAACATATTTATATTGGTTAAACAGCATAATAAAGCATACCATGTTATTCTACACGTCATTCTAGTCGATTTACATATATGGAACATCTCAAACGGAGCTACGGTCTAAAAGATATGAGCAACACAAGATGCACATGCCATGAATGAAATGCATGGGAAAACCACCACAAACATTTCAAATCATGAATACAACAAGTTATTATGAAACTACATGAGATTCTAAGCAAGTTTCATATATGGAATGACCAAAACGGAGCTACGATTCAACCACAATCATCAAAACAAGTTTTAGTTGAAATCTGCCAAAAACAGCAACATAGCATTTTGAACATATGAAAACAACAAGTTACCATAATCTAAAATGCACAAACTAAGCATGGGGCAATAGAATAAAACATCCACTTCATTTCATCTTCACAAATAATATTCAAAACATGCATGGATCACTAGGTAGGAAGCTCTCAAAGTAGCTACTTGAAAACAGTTCCAGACTTAGTGAAAATAGCAGTTTTAGACAGTGCAGTTTTCTCACGAAGGCATATTGACAGCAGTAAAACTATATGCTACAAGTCATATTATGGCATGAAACTTAACAGAATGCTAGAGGGCAATATCAACAATAATTGGCTCCATTACCCCTACCACAAAAGAGTCCTAGATCACTAGCAAATCACATGGCAAGACAGCAACAAAATATAACAGATTCCAGACTTAGAAATATTTAGGACCCTCAAAATGGAAGATTTTTATAGCAAGTTGACAACATCAAAACAACACCTATACATGCATTTCTATGAAAAACAAAATGTCCATGGGCTAGGACACATATCCAAGAGCAACTTACATGTTGAAACTCAATTCATATCATGCCCGGATTAAATCCAACGAAAATGACAAAAGGGCATCACGGCATAAATGACATGCACACAACATGCTCAAATGGCAAAACTAAATGTGTCGATAAAACCAATGGATTTTTCTACCCCGAAAACATATATAATATGATTAGGTTTATGTAGAAAATTAATCACAATTAAATATGCGGGTATTAGGCCTAATCATGTTAAAGCAATTCATAAATGCAAATGACATGCCAACATTTATCCCATGCATGAGAATGCAATGAAAATGAGATGAACAATTTTATTATATAGTTGGATTAATTTCGATGCATGATAATTAAATATGACAATGCAATATTATGACAAATGATGCAATAACAGAAAAAAAATGGCATGTTAAATAATTGTAACATAGATGCAAATGGCATATAAATACCCTACAAATTGTTCTAGGCAAGTTTCATGTTAAAAATATTTACATCCGACGCACGGTTAATAATCTACAACAATTAAACACGCAATTATAACCTGAAAAAACAAAGGGAAGGGGCTCACATTGGATCAACATGGACCATGGCACATGATGCAGGGGCAAAGATGTACCACGGCACAGGAACTGGGCGGCACAGGAACTGGGCAGGAAGATGGGCCAGACCGGGCCGATCACGTACCACGGTACAGGAACCGGGAATGGGGCTGGAGCGCTCGTGCTCCTCCCGAGCGGGAGCACGCAGCCATGAGGAAGGCGAGGGGTGGCCGGGGCGGACCGGAGGGAGGTCGGGGCAGGGCCGGAGGGAGGACCGGCGGCGGCGCTTGGGGCGGCGGAGGCGAGGCCAGCGAAGCTCCATGCGGCGGCGGCCATGGCAGCTACCTGCGAGACAGGACCTCGGGGGTGAGCCGGCTGGGGCTAGAGGAAGGAGGAGGGAGAGGGAGGAAGAGAAGGGAAGGAGTTGCGGCGATCTCCGGCGAGCTGGCCGGCCACGGGGATGGGAGGAGCTGCGGCCTTCTCCATGGATGAGCTCGGGAGAGCTCGGGACGGGCCCAGATGGGCTTTCCCGGGCCTCCAGATGGGCTTGGCGGGCTGGCTGGAGGAGGGAGAAGGCTGGGGACTGCGCTACGGTTTGGGGGCATGGGAACCGAAGGCTATTTATAGGGATTTGGGGTTGGGGTTACGCATTGTCCGTTCCTGAACTGTCGGGTGTCGGTCCGACGTCCTGAAGCGGAGGGACGGAGCTACGGCTTTTGTGCAGACAGGCAACGTGGGGAAGAGAGAGAGAGAGTGGCGACCCATGGCACGGAGATTTAAAACACCGAGAACGTCTGACGTTAACCGATAACCTCACTGATACGATTGACCGACGGAGTATCTAACGAACTCAGTTCGCGACGAAAATCGATGGGCGGTCTACGATATAACAAGACCGCACAACAAGTTTCAACTCGATCCGAGAATATTTTTGCACGCGCTTAAAAACGGTTTTATTTAAAAGATGTCGCCGGCGCGTGCGTGTGTCGTTGGTCTCAACGGGCAACAGCAAGAACGGAGAGAACCGACAACTACGAACGAATGCAAGTTTTCGAAAACGGGCGATGATGCAATGCAGATGATGTGAATGATGCGATGACGAATGCAACAACCAAAACAGAACACAGACGAGAACGGAAAAGAAAGGGGAATCTTCTGGAATTTTCTGGAGCGTCGGTCCCGGGCTGTTACAACTCTCCTCCACTACACGAGGATCTCGTCCCGAGATCTAGAATGAAAAGGGGGAGAGAAAGAGCAAAAGGTAAAACTTAGTTGCTTCTTTGACAAACGAGTGAAACCAATGATCATTGAAGGTTGGAAAGATGAGGAATGACAGGAGGAACAAGCAAGAATTCACAGAAAATTTCGGCAGCACTTCGGTAGGAAAAGGATGAAAAATTAATTATGATGGCTAGAATTGAAAGGAAAAACACAAAACTCCAATTGACTTGAACCCAAAACTTCATGAGATGGAAGGAACATGAAGATTTGACAGCACTCCGATTAAAAGAATAAGCAAGGAAAGAGCATGATCTTGAAACAACAAGACGATGGATTGAAGAGAGGAACATCACAAGGCCTCCGGAAGGAAAAAATAGAAGCTAGATCCTTGGGAAGAAGAGAACTGAGCAGACAATGATAACTTCCAGCACAAATGAATTGAAAGCATATCTAGGAAGAGAAGATTGAATGGAGTTGTTGTAACACCAACAACGAAAAGAACAAGCTTATTATGGACTTATGGAAAATATCTCAAAATTATGAGGTGAGAACCTACCACAACAGAAACAATTGATTGATTGAGAGCAACCAGATATGCAAAACTTCTTTCACCAAGAGGAGGAGGAGAAAACTTGAATCACTTATGACACCATGATAAGGATTGTTGCTATCATGGTGAAATCCAACCCAAGATAACTCCGAGAAAACAAGATGGGTTTACTTATCTCATTCTTGACAACTTCCTTCGAAGCTCCTCATAATCAAGAATTTAATAACACCATCTCAAAAGACAAGGAGAAGGAATTGAACTTAGAATTTCAAGATATAGAACATTTGAGCACCTTCAACAAGAATCTTGATGAACACTTGAAAATGAAAGAAATCTTGATGAACCACCATGAAGAACCTAACTCTGAAACGAAAGGATGATAGAAGAATTGAAGGATGCAAAAAGAACAAGATTGAGGCCTTCCAATGATTAAGATGATGCTTCGAAAAGAGATATATGGGCAACTTGAACTCCAGGAAAAGATGGCTGGAGGAGGGAGAAGGCTAGGGACTGCACTAGGGTTTGGGGGCACGGGAACCGAGGGCTATTTATAGGGATTCGGGGCTGGGGTTACGCACTGTCCATTTCCGGACTGTCGGGTGTCGGTCCGACGTCCGGAAGCGGAGGGACGGGGCTACGGCTTCTGTGCAAACGGGCAACATGGGGAAGATAGAGAGAGTGGCGACTCGTGGCACGGAGATTTAAAACACCGAGAACGTCCGACGTTAACCGATAACCTCACTGATACGACTGACCGACGGAGTATCTAACGAACTCAGATCGCGACGAAAATCGATGGGCAGTCTACCTACGATATAACAAGACCGCACGACAAGTTTCAACTCGATCCGAGAATATTTTTGCGCGCGCTTAAAAACGGTTTTATTTAAAAGATGTCGCGGGCGCGTGCGTGTGTGGTTGGTGTCAACGGGCAACGGCAAGAACGGAGAGAACCGGCAACTACGAATGAATGCAAGTTTTCGAAAACGGGCGATGATGCAATGCAGATGATGCGAATGCTGCGATGACAAATGCAACAACCAAAACGGAACACAGACGAAAACGGAAAAGAAAGGGGAATCTTCTGGAATCTTCTGGAGCGTCGGTCCCGAGCTGTTACAGGGAGGGACTTAACTCGACCTTTCTTCCCTTCACCTGGCTCAGCCCGCTAGGAGACGGCAACCTGCCCCGTCATTTTCCTCCGTTAGTGCACGTGAGAGAGAGAGAGCAGAGAGAGCAGCGTGTGGGCGCGCGTCAACGCCATGAGAGGAGCTCACGGACGTCGAGGTCGGCCCCTATTTAAAGCACAGATCCCTAAGGTTCCCTCTTCCTCCCTTCCTGCCGCTGCCGCTCCTCCCCTCTCCCTCCAATTCTTCCCTCTTCTTCTTCCTTCTTCTCGGGTAAGTTCAGAGAGAGGGGTGAGGTTCAGAGTCTTCCGCCGGTCTTCCTCGCCGTCGTCAGCTCATCTCCGTTGATCCCCCTATACGTCCAAGATGTCGTGGCGGTTGGGGATCGTCAGGGCATTTCTTTCCCGCGGCTAGGAGGTGAGGAGCACCTTCCCCACGGTGCCGTGTCGCCGTCGTCCGCAAGGGTAGGGTCTTCGCTGGTATCTTCTTCCCCTCTGTCGCCGACGCGTCTTTGTTGCCTCCTTCCTCTTCGCCGCATTTGAGCGTCGTCGTTTCCCCCTCGGTGAGCCACCGCGTCCCCGCTCTGTAGCTTGCTAGGTCAGGTCGCCGTACCCGCACGTCGCCGCCGTTCTGTCAAGGCAGACCCTTGAGGGCTTCGCCTCCATCCCCCTCATCGCAAGACGAGCAGGGGAACGTCTTCCCATAGGTTCCGCAGCGTCAGTAGCAGGTGTGCGCGCCGGAGAGCTCGTGTAGTCACCGTAGTTCGCCGTCGCCGTTGTCTATCGCCGTAGGTGCAGCTTATTTAGTTTCGTTAGTTATCATTGCCAGTTAGTACTAGATGCGCAGGATCCCTCCTCTGTTAACAGCCGAAGCAGTAGCGCGATGGTAGCGCTCGGGGTGAGGACCAGCAGGTCTGGAGTTCGACCTCGCACCCCCCCTTTTTTGTGTTTTCTTTCCTTTGTTTTTTTGTTTTCTTTCTTTTATATGTGGCATGTATGTGTGTGTATGTGTATACTTACATGGTTAGATGATTGTTTTTTTTTGCTTTTCTGTTTTAGATATATGTGTATGTGTGTGTAGTGTGTGTATGTGGTGCTACATACATGTATGTGAGTGTATGTGTGTGAGTGTGGTGCTACATGCATGTTTATGCATATATGCACTTGTGCATAAGTGTGTGCACATGTGTGTGTGAAGAGCACCCACACACATATTTGTGTGTGCTTTCATGAGTGTGGGGTGCCCTATGCACTTGTGCATATGTAGCTTGTGTGTGTGCATGCTTCTGTAGTGTGCGTGTGTGTTGAGTGTGTGTGTGAAAAGTGGGTCCATGCCCCACTTGTCATACCCTATCCATTTTCATGTGTGTGCTGTTGATTGATGGTGATAATTAGATCTTTTCCAATTATAGCTATATTTCCATATCTGGAGATGTTCATTTTTGCACATGTGCTTTTAGGGTAAGTTTACACTTATAAGAGTGGATGATGTTTTGCTATGTAGTTTTTGATCATGATGCTTCATGTGACCATATGAGTATGATACATGAATTTGGGGTAGAAAAATCCCAAGAATTCATTGGTGCTATTGGTTTGGTCTTTTGAGCAAGTTTGTCAAAATGTCATTTTATCTCATAGTGCCATTTTGTCAGTTTTGCTTTGTTTAATCCATGCATGCTATGATGTTGGTGCCAACATGAATAGGGTAGTCTTTGATGTGTAGAATGCCATGGTATTTATATTTGTCATGATCAACTTGCAAATCAGTGGGAACCATGCTATAAAGTAGCCACTAAAATGTTGTTGTTTTCAACTATGCCAAATATTTCTAAGTCTGAGAATCTGCTGTTATTTTTATGTCGTGAAGAGTGGTTGGCATCCTGTGATATGTTGAGAATTAACTCATCCTTAATGCTAGTGTTTTGAAGTAGATGTTGTCTACTACCTTCTTGTTAATTTTCATGCCAAGATGTGGTCTCTAACACCTTTAACTTCTACTGTCAACATGCTACCAGATTAACTCAGATTCCAGAAAACTGTTATTTTCTCAAACTCCCAGAAAATTGTTTCATCATGCCAACTTGTGAGCTTCATGCTTATTGATGTGTGCCTCCTTTCCAGACTGTGTAGTTGGATAAGTTGATAAGCATGTTATGTAGTTTCTGTCAGTGCCTTGTTTGTGGTTATAGGATTCCTGTAGCTCAAGTTACTGGCTGTGAAACTTGTTATGTTGTTGTTGTTTGGCAGATTGTTTGTTTTATTGTTTTGTGACTTGTGGGAGCTATACTCCATGGAATTGATTGATCTTTGGCTCTATTGTGGTTGGTTTTTCATTTCCTAGCTAGTGGATACCTTTGAATGCCAAGGAATAGCCGAGGTCCTTCTTGTCTTATAGTTTGATTTCGTATCTTGTCGTGAGTGTATCGTGAGAACCGTAACTCCGTTTCCTATGTTCTACATAAGCATTTTTATCGTTTTTGCATGATGAATCAATATTTGCCATGTTCATGAATGTATAAATAACTTAACATAAGGTTCTATCCAGATTCATTAATAACCAGTCCTTTGCATGTAAAACATGACTAGTTAGGATTGCCATACTAAAACTCTTCAAATAAGCATGCATCCTTCTTGCTTGTGCATTGCACCATGGTTGTTTATTTATTCTTTATGTTTCTTTTGGGTAGACATGAACGTTGAAACTAAGTACGAAGAGACAGGTGAGTACAACTATGCTGATCCTGCTACTTGTTCCATTGAAGAACCAATAGGCAAGATGACCGTACCCGGATCCCGACACTATTTTCGCTTGCTAATTGTCTTGCTATTATCGCTACTTTCGCGCTACCTATCACTTGAATGTCAGCCTCCTAATTGCCATGATAGCCTCTAACCCTCCACATCCTATCAAACCTTTGAATGGCTAAGTTACCACTGCTCAGCCCCTCTTATAGCATTCTTAGTTGCAGGTGCAGATTGTTCCATGTGATAAAAAGGATTTGGCATATCACAATATTATATGTTTATTAATTTAATGCACATATATATCGTGGTATTGGCGGAAGGCTTGTCATTTTGCTAGGTGTTTTGTTCCGCTGTTACCGCCATAGTTTCTTGTTACCGGTGTTATGTTTCCATACTTTGTGCTCCTAACATGCTCGGGGTTGTTATGGGGACCCCTTGTTTATTCGGTTAAGATTAAAACTTGTCTGGCAAGACCCAACTTTGGTACTACATTTGCTTAACAACTTAATAAAATTTGCATAGGGCTTTGCAACCCCGTGGATAATTAATCAACCCCTGGGCCAGTGCTCCTCGTGAGTGTTGGTCCAAACTAGAGTCGTGTGCGGGGCCAACCTAGGGCAACTCGAGAGATTTCTATCAGGCCACTGTACGCTGTGCTCATCCGGCCGTGTCCTGAGAACGACATATGCGGCTCTTATCGGGTTTGTCGACACGTTGGGTGGTCTTGCTGGACTTGTTTTACCTTTATCGAGTGTCTTGCGTGAGGGCTCTGACTTTCTTCAGGTTATCTCGAGGTGTTGGAATTCCTTTGGAGTGGCCTAGGATGATCACGAGATCCGTGGTTGAGGCTATTCCCGCGGAGTGTGGTTAATTTGTGATGGACTAGTTGGAGCACCCCTGTAGGGTCAAATCTTTCGGAAAGTCGTGCCCGCAGTTATGTGGCAACTTGGATTTTTGTTTAACACCCGGTTATAGTTAAATTGAAGTAAACTCTAATAAAATGCACCAACAGTGTGAGTAACCATGATCGTCTCTACTCGTGAACATGAACCGAGAGAGAACACGATGGGGTTATGATTGACATAAATAAGTGTTCAGGATCTCATATAGGTCATTCTAGATTTGATCGTTTATCGTAGGCCAGATATTTATTTTCACATTACGTAAGTTTAGCCACCATAAATGCTTAGTGCTGCTGCAAACTAAACACATACCCCATCCCAACCTTTAAGCTTGAATAGTCTCGGTACCCGGGCGCATGATTGCTGAGTCCTTGTGGCTCACAGATTACTACAACAATCCAGGTATAGGTACAGATGAGTTCATGCAGGATGATCTGTTGCAGCTCCAGTGGGAGTATGACAAGGAAAGAGGCAGGATGTACGTGACTTATCCGGATGAGTAGAGGACCATGGTCGTGATCTTTGGGGCTAGCGAGATAGTATCATTAGATCTGCTTTTATCATTTCTTTTCGTCCGTAGCCGGACCCTGTCTTCATATTGATGTTTGAACTCTTGTGTGGAATTTTAATTTAGTATGTGGCGAGTGTAAGCCAACTCATATACTCATCTCTTCTTGTATGTATGATGTAATGATGATATACTTGCGAACGACGAGATGCACCTCTATCCCTTGCGAGGCCCCCGTGCCTTACTATGGATAGGCGCGCATCTTGGGCGTGACATTTCACCATTTCACCAGAAGGTGTTTGGGAGTGATTTGGGCAAGATAAGTTTACCAACTTACTGAGATATTTACCAGGGTCAAATGCTAGGTAAAAATGAGATGATTCACCAAGTTTGAGCTCAAGGGGGAAAAGTTGATAAGGGAAACTTGGTAAACCCTAGAAATTAACAGAATCGGGTTTCTGTGGATCTAGTGGTGCTAGGCTTTTACCCTTAATGCACCACTTAGTGTGGCATCACTATTTGGTCATTTGAGTGTGCCCAAAAAGTTTGGGGTCAAGGGTAGACACTTCACAATGTAAAGTTGCTCAAATTTGAATCTGGACAGGAAGGGTTTTGGGATGGTTTGATGAACCAACTCAACTTGGATGGAGTTGAAACTTTGCAAGATCATTACTTATGATAGTTTTGACTTGCTAGAATTTTCCTGGAATTTATTGAGAATATTTCTTATACAAATATTCCAAAAGTTTGATTTGAACAGAAAGGGTCTTGAGGGGTTTTGCCCGTCGTTTGAACATTCCCTTGTGTTGAAACTCTTATATATGGAAAATATATGTCCACTGAGTTTCCCTAAATTTTCCAAATATTTTCAAAGCATTTAAATAATTTTTCCCTAGGAAAAACCATATTTGGCCTTAAGAAAAATCTTTTAAATAAAATATGAAAATAATCTTTAAAATTAATATTCGGTGGTTTTGGAAAGTCTTATATATAGTAGGTTTGAAATAAAGTCTTTGGGGAAGAATAATCCACCCAATTTGAGGACTTCCAGTGCAAACCTCATTTCAAGGGGTTTTGAAAACCTAATTTGAATAAATCATTTTTGGTTAAAACAAAATTTGATAAAAATAGTTTTGGGCACTATTCACATGGCATGATCATTGGGCAAGAGGTTTGGGACAAGGAAGATGAATATGAAGTGGAATAGAATCTAGGAGTGCCATATGCCACAATCATCAAGCAAGCAAACATCATTGCAAACAAGCACAAGCACTGTGAAATAGTTTTAGTTGGCTCCAAATTTTATAAACCCAAACATAACAATGTGATACTAACACAAGGTGTGACAAGC
Source organism: Hordeum marinum (assembly GCA_022496015.1). Taxonomy (NCBI): domain Eukaryota; kingdom Viridiplantae; phylum Streptophyta; class Magnoliopsida; order Poales; family Poaceae; genus Hordeum; species Hordeum marinum. The sequence continues at coordinate 203,323,019 of CM039673.1, forward strand.
CTTCCCCCCTTACAAGAATCTTGTCCCCGAGATTCCTAGGCTAAGCGCTAAAAAGATAAGGGAAATCTGATCTAAGATAGTCCTCACACTCCCAGGTTGCTTCAGCTTCAGTGTGGTTGCTCCATTGGACCTTGAAGTTCTTGATGGTGCGGCTTCGGGTGCAGCACTCGGCTTCATCCAAAATGCGAACTGGCCTTTCACGATAAGTGAGGTCTGGCTGAAGATCGATGGCTTGATGGTTGATGTCATTGTACAGGTCGGGCGGTTGGGAACTTGCAGACACTTCCGGAGTTGTGACACGTGAAAGACGTTGTGCACATCCGACAGCTCGGAAGGTAGCTCTAGCTGGTAGGCAACTTCTCCGCGCGTAGCAGTGATCTTGAAGGGGCCGATGTACCTTGGTGCCTACTTCCCTTTGACGTGGAAACGCTTGGTCCCTTCGAGAGGCGTGACCCGAAGGTAGACGTGGTCTCCGACACAGAAGCTAACTTCTCGGTGGTGGGGGTCAGCGTAGCTCTTCTGTCTTGACTTTGCGGTCTCAAGGCGCTCTCGGACGAGTTGTACTTGCTCTTCGGCTTCGCGGAGGATGTCTGGCCCGAAAACTAGTCCTTCTCCTGTATCTGACCTGTTGAGGGAGTACGGCACTTGTGTCCATACAATACCTCAAATGGTGCCATCTGAAGACTCGACTGATAGATGTTGTTGTAGGAGAACTCGGCGAATGGTAGGCAATGTTCCCATTTGGCTCCATATGCCAAAACACAAGCGCGGAGCATATCTTCGAGTATCTGATTTACTCGTTCAGTTTGCCCACCGGTCTGGGGTGAAAAGCAGTGCTGAAGGAGAGCTTGGTTCCCATAGCTTCTTGAAACTTCTTCCAGAATCTTGAGGTGAACTGGGTTCCCCGATCTGACATGATCTCCTTTGGAACTCTGTGAAGACTCACGATGCGGTTGATGTAGAGGTTCGCGAGCTGGCTTCCACCATAGGTGGTCCGGATAGGAATGAAATGGGCTACCTTGGTCAGGTGGTCGACAATGACCCAAATGGAATCATGTCCCTTACTCGACCTTGGTAAACCGGTGATGAAATCCATCCCAACTTTGTCCCACTTCCATTTAGGCACTTTGAGAGGCTGCAATAGCCCAGCGGGCCGCTGATGCTCAGCTTTAACTCTCTGGCATATGTCACACTTAGCCACGAATGTGCCTATCTCTCGTTTCATGCCATGCCACCAGAATCTTGTCTTGAGGTCTTGATACATCTTGGTTCCTCTAGGATGGATGGAGTAGGGAGTGTCATGAGCCTCTTGCAAGATCAGGTTCTTGAGCTCTTCCTTGTTGGATATGCAAATGTGATTCCCGAACCATACAACTCCTTGTTCATTCACCGAGAATCCTGGGGCCTTGCCTGCCTTAATCTTCCTCTTGATGCCTTCAATGCTCTCGTGTCCCTTCTGAGCTTCTTTTATATCATCCATCAAGGTAGGCTTTGCTTTGAGGTTGGCAAGGAATTCGGGTGCAACCAGTTCCAAGACAAAGCTTTCAATCTCCTCATACAGGGTGGGTAGCCTTTCCTTGATCATAGCATTCAAGGAACAAGCCTTTCTGCTTAAGGCGTCTGCTACCACGTTGGCCTTTCCGGGGTGGTGCTGAACACTGAGGTCGTAATCCTTGATCAACTCCAACCATCTTCGCTGCCTCATGTTCAATTCCCTTTGAGTGAAGATATACTTCAAACTCTTGTGGTCGGTGAATATTTCACATCGCTTCCCCAAAAGGTAATGTCGCCATGTCTTCAAGGCATGAACCACGGCTGCCAACTCAAGATCATGAGTTGCGTAGTTCTCTTCATGAACCATATGCTACGACTCTGCCTTCTTGCATCAGAACACCTCCAAGCCCAGTTCTTGATGCATCATAATATATCACAAACTCCTGGTGAATATTGGGGGTGGCTAAAACTAGGGTTGTGGTCAATCTCTTCTTGAGCTCCTGGAAGCTTTCCTCGCACATAGCAGTCCATTCAAACTTCTTATCCTTCTTCAAAAGTTGGGTCATGGGTCGGGCAATGCTTGAGAACCCTTCCACGAACTTGCGGTAATATCCCACGAGTCCGAGGAAGCTCCTGACTTCCTTCACGGTGGTTGGGGTTTGCCATTCAGTCACGGCTTCAATCTTGGCAAGGTCCATAGATAGTCCTTCTGCACTCAGCACATGACCTAACAATCCAACTTCATGTAGCCAGAATTCACACTTGCTGAACTTGGCATAAAGCTGGTGCTCTCAAAGCTTTTCTATGACCAATCTCAAGTGTTCCTCATGTTCTTCTTCAGACTTGGAGAAGACGAGTATGTCATCAATGAAGACAACAACAAACTTGTCCAAGTACTCCATGAAGACCTTATTCATGAGGTACATGAAGTAGGCAGGGGCATTGGTTAATCCAAATGACATGACCGTGTATTCATATAGGCCATATCGGGTTACAAATGCCATCTTCGGAATGTCCTGAGGTCTGATCTTCAGCTGATAGTACCCAGACCTGAGGTCGATCTTGGAAAACACCTTGGCTCCATTCAACTGATCAAACAGGTCTTCAATCTTGGGAAGTGGGTACTTGTTATTTATTGTGACTTCATTGAGAGAACGGTAATCAACACAGAGTCTGATAGTTCCATCCCTCTTTGACACAAATAGAACAAGTCATCCCCAAGGAGAGGCACTAGGGTGAATAAATCATTTTCTGAGCTGCTCTGCCAGTTGCTTCTTCAACTCTGCCAACTCTTCGGATCCCATCTTATAGGCCTTCTTATAGATGGGCCTTGACCCAGGCATAAGCTCAATGATGAACTCAATGTCGCGGTCAAGAGGCATTCCAGGCAGCTTATCAGGAAACACATCCGGGTACTCACATACCACTAGCACTTGATCCAACTCAACTCCCGATAGACAGTTAGCCTAAGGGGCTTGAGTGGAGGCAGGGTTGGGAACATACTTGACTTCCACTCCTCGGCTATTGGTCATGGTGACAATCCTCTTGGCACAGTCTAACATGCCTTGGTGCTTGGTCAACCAATTCATGCCTAGGATGACATCCAGGCCAGGTGAGTCCAGAACTATAAGGTTTGCTAGGAAGTCTACCCCGTTGATGTCAATCTTCACTCCTTTGCATCCTATCCCGGACTTCATAACTGAACCTGGGGTTTGTATCAACATACGACTATCTAGGGGTGTAGGTTTCATGCCACTCTCTAATGCAAACTTTTGGGTGACAAAAGAATGTGAAGCTCCACAATCAAACAGTACTGTTGCTGGAGTTGAGTTGATGAGAAACATAGCCATTATGACGTTCGGGTCTTCCTGGGCTTCCTCTTCAGTGACGTGATTCACACGACCCTTTCCATTGTTGGGCTCATTGCGGGGAGTGGGGTTCCTTGGTGGTGCTCCACGGGCTTGACCTTGGTTTGGCGCATTAGGGCGTGGTGCATCTGGCTTCCTGTTGGGGCAAAGCTTAGAGATGTGTCCAGACTGACCACATCCAAAGCAAGTGACTTGCCCAGGGTTGTTGTTGAAGTTCCTGCCACCATTTTTGTTATTGAGCTTGTTGTTGTAAGCTGGCCTAGGATTGGCAAACTGCTGAGGCTGGTAGCTCGGACGAGGTGCAGCAGGTCTAGCCTGCTGCTGTTGATAGGTTGGCTTGGCTGGGGCTGGCTGCCAGGGGCGAGGCTTCTGGTTGCTTGAGCTACCCTTGCTGATCATCTTGTGCTTGCGAGTGTCATCTATGGCACGACGCTTGTCTTCCAGCATGAGGGCCTTGTTCACCAAGTCGAAGAAGGTACGACGGTCGCAGACGATGAGCTGATACTGCAGGGTCTGTTAAAGTCCTTCCATGAAGCGTTCCTTCTTGGCAGCCTCCGTGTTGACATCTTCGGGCGCATACCTTGACAGCAGGTTGAACTTCTGTAGGTACTCCGTGACAGAGCCACTTCCTTGCTTCAGCGCTCGGAATTCTCTCTTCTTGATATCCATAATCCTAGAAGGAATGTGGGTGGTGCGGAATCCTTCCTTGAAGTCATTCCAAGTGATCACACGCTCACCTTGCATGACCTTGAATCCGTCCCACCAAGCTCGGGCGGTACCTCCGAGGCAATGAGAGTCATAAAGTACCTTCCCCCGATCATCATTGAAATTGAACAGTGCAAGGAGGTCCTCAATGGTGCGGATCCAGTCATCAGCATCCAATGGTTCAGCAGTCTCGGTGAAGGTTGGGGAGAATTCCTCATGAACTCAGACAGCGTGGACCGTCCATTGCCGTTCCTTCCTTGCTGCTGGTTGTTCACAAGGGCCTGAGCCATCTGCTGGATAGCAGCATTGTTGGCTTGGTGCTCCTCCTAGAGAACTTGGAGAAACTGAGCTATGGTCATGTTCTCCGGTGGAGGTGGTGGCGGGGGAATGTTGCCTTGTGGCTGCTCCTGGTGTCCTCCAGCGTGAGAAGCCCCACTAGCTCCCTGTTGCTGGCTTGAGTTGTCGGCTTCAGGGTTGGTGAAGGAGCTGTTGCGGGTATCAGTCATCATCCTGTTTGGAGCAGCCAAGTCAAACAACTGGGATATACGAGAGGATAAGCAATAATGGAAAAGCGCGCCTAAGGGGGTTGGTCAAGTGCAAGTGTGACAAAACAAAAGGTCGAAGGACCAACATATATTAAGATAGATGATGGAGTCGCTTACATGTTGCATAAGGCAAAAGCACGACTTGCATCGGAACACAAACAACAAAACAAACAACAAGCACACATGGTTTCATATGAACCATTACACGGACTCGACTTCACATGAGGGGTACATGACTGATCCTACCCTAGGGGTTCTCGGACTCAGGTGGTGGAGTGCTTGGTCTCGTAGTCACGCTCCTCTGGGTCTTCCTCCTGTTCATTATCTGAACGGGCATCATTCCCGGTTGAAGGGGGTCGAGGAATGAGGAGGTCCATCCCGACGATGCTTTGCTGGCGTGTCGGTGAAGAGCTCACAGTACTCCTTCGCACTCATGCGATGTAGACGTGTGGGTGCATCACTAGCTGGGGGTACTCCTCCTCGATAAGCAACAGCTGGTCGTCCCTCTAGGGATCCATCCTTCTTGATCTTGTCTGGCTTTGTCTTGGCTTGCCTAAGTAGCTCTTGGGTGTGGTGAAGTTCCTCGCGGAGCTTCACGGACTCCTTCATCAGGTTATGAACCAGGCTATCGGCAGAGAGGGTGAAGTAGGTCTAGAACCTGAGTGGTGTGCAATCCTCCTTGGTCAGAATCAGCATCCAACTCTCGCCCAGGTCATCCTTCCTGAAGGGAAGGTAGCGAGTAGCCGGCCCTCCAGCCATCTCTGGAATGATGTCTCGAAGGTGTAGGAGTGCCTTGCGTGCAGTTGTTTCGACTGCAAGCATCATGGTCTCCATCCGGGGTCCTTCAAAGAACCAACTAGTCGGGGAGTCGTTTGCCTTCACGACCACATCTATGTGGTACTCCTTCATGACGGCATCAACCCAGTGCTCGTGGTAGAGGAAAATGGGTGACTGGCGAAACTGACACTTCTCCAGGCTATCCCCAAGGAGTAAGGGAAAGCCGGATGTCAGGAAGGCTTCGGGTACGACGGCCATCTACAAGGGTTTCAAAGGAGGAGAGTCAGCAGAGTGTTGTGTGAAGAATAGAAGAGGTAAAGAGTGCAGAATTCCTAAGTATAAGTGCTAGGTGTAGTTTGAAAGCGGTCTTTTCCTAACTAATGCCCATGCTAACTAAGGGCTTCCTACAGTCAGGATGGCTCTGGTACCAGCTCCGTGGGGACCCCGACTCATAAGTCGTGATCACAGAATGCACGTGTAAAGTGAACCCAGAGATCAATGCTCACTAAACACACAGAAGCTAAATAACAAGAGTCTTACATCCACATTTAGCATCTTACACAAATAAGACCATGAAGGTCAAGTCTTACATAGATATGGCCACAAGGGCCAAACACTTAAATAGAACAAGCAGCGGAAAGCTTGGTCAAAAGTGCGAACCCATGCCATCTGCCTAAACCTACAGGCATTCTGACTGGGAAGCGTCCTAGTTCGCATGTTCGTCACCAATGAACTCTTAAACATACTCCTATTCTTTCATGCATGTCTAATTAAATAACCAGTGGCAAGCCAATGAGTACTTTGAATGTACTCGCAAGCAACCCAAGTTGTGGAACAAGGTAACAATGATGCATGATATAGCACTATGTAGGTAATTTTGTGGCAAGCTAATTTTGAATGCAAATGACATGATCAATGATCAAGTAACTAGTAAGCATGCGTCAACAATAGGCACATATCCATATGTATAAGTTACAGATATCATCATAAGTAGGGTTGAACACCTCATGTTCATTCATCATGCTAAGTCATCAGACTTAGTACATTTCCCATGCTAAGTCATTGGACTTAGCTCATGTGACCTCTTTGTCACCATCACACCCAAACTCACATCAAGCTTTAAGAAAACATTCAGACGTGGCATAAGTAGCACCACCCAACTATCCTTGACCGTGGACACGGCTATTCAAATAGTTTTACACTCTACAGAGGTTGCACACTTTACCCACAAGACCCGGGGAACTTCCGTGTCATCCACGACTCGCGGTATATAACATACCCGAGGTAAGCACCCAAACAATGCCTTTCACATGGTGATACTAAACAAAGAGTCCACTCGTTGGTGCCATCCCTCATGATATACATCATTCATATTATCCATGAGGGCACGCAACAGTGTGCCCAGTGCCTGTAAAGACAGCACATGACCTTCCACTTCTAGGACGACCCCATCTCAAGAGTGACCAGTTCACTCTTGCCACTAGTAATGCAGGCTCCTTGCTAGCACCAACCATAGTAATCAACAAATCTCCGTCCCATTAGGGGTATCGTGGTTGCGCATGTAAGGTTGGGACGGTCGACAAATCTTGAACCCTCCGTTTTTGAAAACACGCCCTCATCTATTTCCGGCACACCACTTCTTTCTCAAGTGGTCACCCAACTCATCATCATCTCCCTCGGGCATTAGTGGCACCCGACGGGGTTTTCGAAAAGTCTTTGAAATCATTGCTTTCCTTTCCATCACCATGCATAAAACCCAACCCACTTGTGTAGCATCTATTATCCTCCTAACTACTCCCACCCGCATAACCCTCATAAGGTGGTAGGGTCATGCATGATGCAAGTGTCAACGGCAAGAGTATCGGAAGTAGCCCACCAGAGGGGTCACGACTCCACATGATCAAATATGATAGAAGTAAAGTGCTATATGGCATGCAATAAAAAGGGTTTCTTGACATGGTCAAAGGGCTGCTTGCTTGGCTCAACAAAGTCTCCATGGTCTTCGAAGTCTTTGGGTCCAACTTCTTCGTCAACTGTGCAATCTATCATCGCGAATAAAAGCGATAAAAATAAGAAACACACAAAAATAGAGCACACAAACTGCTATCAAAAAATGCTACCCTACTCTGATAAATACAAGAGACTATAGCAAAAATATTTGTCTAATATTTTGTTATGAAAAAAAATTAAAAATCTATTAAACAAAGGCGGATAATGCCAAATAGGGGTTTTTAAAATAAAACAATACATAAAATGTTTTCAAACATTTTTACAAATGGCACTAATAAATTCTATGGATTATTCTAGGAATTTAGGTGCAAAAATTATTATCATAGGAACTTGATTGGTTTCTATGGGATTTTTGCAAAGTCCCACAGAAAAGAAAAAGAAAAAAGAAAAGGAAAGGCCACTGGGACCTGGGCCAGAGGCAGCTACAGGTTGGGCCGGCCTAGCTGGCCGGCCTGTCGGCCTCGCGCGCGGTCAGTTTCAAACCTGATGCGTGGGGCCCGGTCGTCAGCTACTCGAGGGGGAGAGAGAGCGCGCGGGAGAGGGAAAGAGAGACCGATAGGTGGGTCCCACCTGTCGGATCCTTCTCCCACTTCGGGGCAGAGAGGGGAGAGGCTCACCGGCGACGTCACAGGGCACGGCGACGGCAGGCGATGGCGGGAACAGGCTCGTGGAGGAGTCGCCGTTCCAAGGGAGGTCAGAGGGAAGCCGGAGATGGTCGGAGGCGCCGGCGGCGAGCACCCACGGAAGAGGAGGCTTCGGGAGGTGGTCGTCGGGGCCGTTTCAGGCTGCAAAGAGGATGGGGAGAAGGGGGAATCGCGTTAGAATGCCAAGGGATGACCAACCGAAGAGAGAGGAGGGCCGGAGAGGCTCTGTACCTGGAGATCGACAGTGAGATGGTCGCAGCGGCCCTCGGGTCGATCCCGAGCACGGGGGCATCGGGGCCTCATTGGGGGCTCTAGGAGGTAAGAGAGGAGAGGATAGAGGGGCCATAGGGGAGAGAGGGGTCCGGGAGGCCCTTATATAGCTGGGGCACGAGTCCATTGACAAGTCGTGCGCCGGAGAGGACGTGGCCGAGGCTAGAGGGAGAGGGGGCTTGCGGGACTGCTCGGGGGTGTTCCTGGGGCTGGTCCACGACGAGCGGGAGCAAGGGAGAGAGAGGGAAGCGCGTGCGCATGTGAGGCCGTGGGTTGGCCGAGCCGGGCGGCGCTCGACACGCGCGGGGGAGGGCAAAGGAGGAGGAGAGAGGAGGGGGCCAACCACGTAGCGTGTCATGGACGCCGAGGGCTCCTCGGGGGACACACGGGGGAGGCCCAAGGTGGTCGGGGCAGCCATTGGGCCACGGCTACAGTGCGGTCGGCACTGTAGCATGCTCTGGAGCGCGACTTTTGCATGCCATGGCATTGTCCTTGGCATCTTCTGCGCGGCCACCTACGTCTAGGGGATCCAGGGGAGTTTAACAATGGAGAATAGGGCATTGGATGCTCTGGGGTGCCTTAGGAGAGAAGGAAAGCTGAGAAAGAGAGAGGGAAAACTCCTGTCCAGGGGATAAAATGAGGATTTTACCACATTTACCCGAGGAGTCTTGGCCAGGGGGGGTTACTGGAGGTGCACGGCACTTACCATAGGTTGTGGTAGAAGTTTGGGGGCAAGGGTATCAGAGGAAGGAGGTGAAAACAGAGGTTTTACCAATTCACCAGAAGGTGTTTGGTAGTGATTTGGGCAAGATAAGTTTACCAACTTACTGAGATATTTACCAGGGTGAAATGCTAGGTAAAAATGAGATGATTCACCAAGTTTGAGCTGAAGGGGGGAAAGTTGACAATGGAAACTTGGTAAACCCTAGAAATTAACAGAATCAGGTTTCTGTAGATCTAGAGATGCTAGGCTTTTACCCTTGATGCACCACTTAATGTGGCATAACTATTTGGTCATTTGAGCGTGCCCACAAAGTTTGGGGTCAAGGGGAGACACTTCATAATGTAAAGTTGCTCAAATTTGAATCTAGACAGGAAGGGTTTTGGGATGGTTTGATGAACAAACTCAACTTGGATGGAGGTGAAACTTTGCAAGATCATTACTTATGATAGTCTTGACTTGCTGGAATTTTCCTGGAATTTATTGAGAATACTTCTTATAGAAATATTCCAAAAGTTTGATTTGAACAGAAAGGGTTTTGAGGGGTTTTGCCCATGGTTTTAACATGCCCTTGTGTTGAAACTCATATATATGGAAAATATATGTCCACTAAGTTTCCCTAAATTTTCTCAAATATTTTCAAAGTATTTAAATAATTTTTCCCTAGGAAAAACCATTTCTGGTCTTAAGAAAAAGCCTTTAAATAAAATATGAAAATAATCTTTAAAACTAATATTTGGTGGTTTTGGAAAGTCTTATATATAGTAGGTTTGAAATAAAGTCTTTGGGAAAGAAGAATCCACCCAATTTGAGGACTTGCAGTGCAAACCTCATTTCAGGGGGTTTTGAAAACCTAATTTGAATAAATCATTTTTGGTTAAAACAAAATTTGATAAAAATAGTTTTGGGCGCTATTCACATGGCATGATCATTGGGCAAGAGGTTTGGGACAAGGAAGATGAATATGAAGTGGAATAGAATCTAGGAGTGCCATATGCCACAATCATCAAGCAAGCAAACATCATTGCAAACAAGCACAAGCACTTTGAAAAAGTTTTAGTTGGCTCCAAAATTTATAAACCCAAACATAACAATGTGATACTAACACAGGGTGTGACACCCAGTTCTTGGGCCTCCTGAGGCCGAACCCGACAGGGCGGAACGGGGGCCGCTCGAGCGTCAAGGGGTGCTTCCGAGCAATGCGCCTCAGGAGCCTTACCGGTCATTTAGCCCCTCGCCCCTCAATGTCGTCCTTGGTGATCCAGTCAGCATCGAGGGTGTCGAGGCCTCACCTCGTAGTTGTGTCCTTTGTGATCCAGTCGTACACTATGGTGGTACGGAAATGTGCGGGACTGGGACTTGTCGACGTAGAGTTGCTTGAGTGTCAAAGGGAGCTCCTAAGCAGTACGCCTCAGGAGCCTTACCGGTCATATAGCCACTCTCCCCTCAGTGTCGTCCTTGGTGATCCGGTCGGCATTGAGGGTGACGAGGCCTCACCCCGTGGTTGGGACTTTGGCTAGTCGTAAACTACGGTGGTAGGGAAATGTGTGGGACTGGGACCTGCAGACACAGAGTGCCAAAGAGGCCCCCAACACGCCCCATTCATAAGCAAGGGAGAAGCACCCCAGGCGGAATAGCAGATACCTGCACAACCCAGCCGCACCTCGAGATCATCAATAGCCCGCAAGCTAAGTACACTACCGAACCAAGCAAGAGTCTCCTAATCTAACGGCGTCTCAAGGATGGGGCGAGGGTTGTGCACACTAACATGAGGATGCATGTACTATGGTCCACTACACGTGACTACTAACACCCCTGAGGCATGAAGCGGCAGGGGAAACAACATGAGGACAGAGGCCCAGCAGCGACATGTTGCAAGGCCACAAACCTGGGGCTGGCGGCCTTGGACTACCCCTCAGGAGTGGGCACCTCGCGAGGACCCGGCCATCCACTGTCATCGGGCCATATTGACGGCAGCGCCAAGCTTTGCACTAGAAAACTAAATCGCATAGCTACAAGCAGACGATAGTGATTCATGGACAAGAAATAGATGCAAAGGTAATGCACAAAACATTAATGCCCACAGGGGTCGGGTTCTTCTTAAACTATTACAGGTATCAGGAAAAGGAGGCAGGGGGAGTCTAGGCGGAGGAGTCGCTGTCGCCGTCTGAGTCACCAGCCGCCACAATGCCGGGGCCGCCCTCCCCTCCGGGAGCGGGCACCTGGATGAACTGCTCGACCAGGGACTCCACATGCGGGCGGACCACGTCCCGGAGGGGCCTCTAGAGCCCCTCGGGCACCTGCTCCATGATGCGCTAGAAGTCCAACTCCGGGACGAGGCGGCGCAGGTTGGAGAAGACATGCATCAAGGCAAGCTCTAGAAGGTCTCACGCATCGGCCTCGTTGTCCATGTTCACACGAGAGATGCCAGTCTCCAGCGTCTCCACTACTTGGCGAAATAAGTTGAGGTAGCCCCTGTTTCCCTATACATTAGGAAGGGCGGGGGCTTCCGCGACGAACTAGATCACTGCGACGGCTGCGCGATGGGCGATGTTGAGGTATTGCTTGGCACGCTGGGACTCCAGCATCTTGGCATAAGTCGCCTCGTCCTGCGTGGCCTACACGACATCGGCCGCTTCCAGGACCTGGGTCTAGAGAGACCCTAGCTCCGCCCTGGCCTCCGCTTCGCCGTTGGGGGCGGCTTGGGAGGCGGCATCGACGGTCGCCAACTGGGCCCGCAGTGCGTCCACCTCCTACTGGAGCTCGCCGTGCTTGTGCTTCTTGGCCGCCGGCGCCCTAGAAGGAGAAGATGATCAAGCCCGGTGCATTGGACATGCCAAGCAAGAAGGAAACGGCAGAGCACTCACTCATCCACCATAGTCCAGTATCGGCGAACCTGCGTTGACCCCGAGGGCTCCCCGCCACTGCCTCCGAAGGAGAGGGAAGGAGCTGACGGCCCCGTGCGCCCCCCCCTTCACCTGCGGTGCTTCCTCTAGACGCCATGAGGAAAGGGTGAAGCAAAGGACAGGGAGAGGGTTTTCTCAGGAGCTACGGGATCAAACGGGTGCTTCGAGATGGAAAGGCTCCCCCCGGGGAAGGCGGATTTATAGGCGTGGTCAAGGCCACGAGATGTCATGGGAGAGCAGGCGATGTGCGCCCCTCAGGTGCTGAAAAGGCTCGCCTGACACTATCAGGTCACATCCGCATGGCTCGAGGGCTGAACGCCCAAGGGAGCGATAGCATTCAAGGAAGGGTAATGATGACCGGTGTTGCACGCAAGCGTCACATCGGTTTGACTTGGGGCAGTATCTGACGCCTTCGGGGAGCGGGGGCGTCACCGTCCAGGCACTGACGCATGTAAAGCCTGGCTCGCGGGTGTTTGGGACCTGCGGCGCTTCAGGCCATCCTCAAGGCTTCACCCTGAAGCCGGCTCGAGTACGCCTTGGTCCTAGGGGCTACTATCAGCGTTCTCAGAACGGGGGTACCCAGGCCTGCCTGCCTGCGCCCAGGACATGGCCCACCTCGTTAGCCAGGCGCGGCCTAGTGCAGCTATACTCAAGACAAGGCCCTCGTGAGGACCCTGGGCTCACGAGGAAGAACGATGCCCAGACCAGCAAGGATTGGCTCCTTAGTCCCCCTCCAGAGCAGTGGAGATCTCTATGCAGAGCCCAGTCTCAGGAGTCAAAGGTGACGCAAGGACAGGCGGGCGTCAGCGCGCCAAACGGTGTCGTTTGCCCTTTGGTGCAAAGGGAGCAAGGACGTATGTGGGTTCCCAAAGCACCGCCCAAAGGTTCCATTCCAGTGCAACAAGACCATGACCACGAGCCCCGCAGGGCGGATGTCATTGCTGAGCCCACCACTGCATCATCGACGGGCACTTTGCAGGCGAAGACCACCTTTGGGTAGGGCGCGTATGTACACCTGTCCCCCTTCAAATTTGGCCATTGTGGGATCCCTCCTCGCCATTGTGATAAGGGAAGAGGACCCGGGCCACTTCTATATATAGAGGCTAGGCCGCATCATAGAGGGGGGCGGATCCACCACTTAGCCACTCAACAAACCACGACAAGGTAGAGAGCCAAGAACACCACTTGAGCGTCCTCACGAGGCTCGAGCGCACTATACTAGCTCATCCACCACACCTCCCCGAGAGGCAATCCACCAAAGCAGGAGTAGGGTATTATGCTTCATAGTGGCCCGAACCTAGGTAAACTGTCGTGTCCACCTTCTTCCTCGTCATCGTGCGAGTTTTCCGTAGAAACCATCGAGTAGTGAGCAAGGTTGGGCGAGGTTGTAGGGGATCTTCGTTCATGCCCCTATGTTCGAACCTCGAGGGTTTTGCAGAACCCAAAATCCGACAAAATACAAGTGGAACTAGCCATGGTACAAACCAGCAAAAGTACCTCATAAGCGGTACTACATCTTAAAGAAGTGGTACTACCTCTAATTAGATAGCAGCACAGCAAGAATAACCATAACTTCTGCAAGCAAACTCCGATTTTGACAAACTCAAGCTTGATAGAAAGCTAACAACAAGAGCTATCAAAATACAATTGGAAAACTTCAGAACAAGCAAGAGCAATATGCTAATAATGTAGAAGTGTGAAACCTCCTTAGGCAAAGAACCAACATAAGCTCCAACATTGAAAACATAATAGAAGATGCATATTAAATACATTTTCGATGAATTTGGGATTGTCAAGAAGATAACCACAAGCACCCGAAACTCACATAGAGAAAAGACAAACAAGAACCAAGAAAGATGATGCCAAGCATGCAATGGTTTGACCTCTCTATGAACAATACGATGAAGCTACTCACTCGAGAGCCCCCCTTGATAGTATGACAATCAATCTGATAAACTGGCCTCCCATCTAACACGATGAGACTGGTAAAATAGAGAACCTATGAAGGTCAAACCTTTGCCTTGCACATATTCCACTAGAGCTAGATGATGACAATTTAAACTTCCTAAAGTTGGACCACCTTTCTTGATTACGATGGCTCGATGAAGACCAGTAAATTGCACCCCCATCCCCCACTATAGGTGAGCCTCTCTTAGGCACATATTCACATGTACAATATCACGAGAATGGAAGGCAAGCTTTAAACATGATCTCTTTGTGATGCTCCACTTGAACTTGCACACCGCAACCTTGATGACGATCACCACTTGATGTCATCCTCCACGGGTCATATGAGATCCTCCTTTTGATGCAAGCCCATGGAAACTTAACTAACCACACAAAGAGACGTCACGTAGTTCATGGATTAGTACACAAAGCATAATGGACCATTCTTACCATACCATGTGATTGCTTGATCCCACTCGGTACATCTTCTATGATTTGTGTGTTGATCAACTTGAATCCACAATTTCTACTTAATCTTGATCAACCTTGAATCTTATAATCTCTATTTAGAAAGGTGATATCTTGCATCTAAACATCAAGGTTCATGCAATCTTCTTCTTCAAGACATCCTTGCAATAGCCTCAACTCTCACATGACCAATGTTTGGATAAGTCCTTGAATACCACTTTGGTCAACACATGAACTCTTTCTTTTAGCTTTGAAACCAACAAACGGTCTTCAAGTAAATTCTATGGACAAAACCTTCAAATATAACTCAAGGCAACCATAGTACATAGGGATTTTCATCAATTACCAAAACTAAACATGGGGGAACCCTTCTCTTTCACATTTGATCATAACCTTTCATGCATCGTCGTTGTTTTCAACTAGGAAGCCCCATAGGATTTTACTTTATGCTTGACAGAACCCGGTAGAATGATTGTAGGTCCATCATACCTTGACTTAACCAACGAGTTGTTGCTTAGCTACTATAACGTGGATTGGTATCACATTAAAGGTTACTTATGGTTGACTACTTAACTACTAGTTAATTAATGAACCGATATGGGTGGATTGGCTTTGATTGGGTTATCAGAGTGTAGTCATTGGTGGGGAATACCACCCAGGTTTCAAAGGATTATATGAGTTCGAAGTTGAATAGCTTTCATGTGTAACCATGAGAGTGTCTGAATCAAGTAAGTTGTAG
Organism: Hordeum marinum; assembly: GCA_022496015.1. NCBI lineage: Eukaryota > Viridiplantae > Streptophyta > Magnoliopsida > Poales > Poaceae > Hordeum > Hordeum marinum. The sequence goes on from CM039673.1 coordinate 203,338,113, forward strand.
AAACCCTCATGGGCATGACCAACAGATGTAGATTTGCATGTAGGGTAATGGACTGGGTCTGCCTTTTCTAAGAGGGATACTACTTCTCAAAAGTCTCATCTTGATCTACCTAGCTATTCACATATGAAGTTTAGTAGCATGAAGGTGTGATTGGGAGTCACAGGTAAAGTAACCTTTACAGATCATATAAAACTAATCATGATTAGTCGTGTGCCCGGTTACGGACAACTTCTGAGCAACTCACCAGAGAATTCTTCAGTCTGATCTCATCACCTCTTCTAATAAGATTTTGTGACTTGAACCAAAGGGGAACATGGACATGATCTTATAGAGATGGGGTACTAGGGTCCATGGAGATAGGCTCGGGGCAACATGGGATGCCGAGGCCCACATGCTCAAATGCTTATATTTTGCATGGTCGTGTGATACGATCTGTTGAGGTCTACTATGTGATATGGTATGTCCAACAATTAGAGTAGAGCATCATTAAATGTAGGAAAACTATTTTCGTGCAAAGGAAAGCCTGGTTGTTGGTGTCAGAACTGGCAGACCTCGAGTAGGGGGCAAGCTATGAGATCGAATCGAGGGTAACATGAGACAAAGAACACAGAGCTTTTACCCAGGTCCAGGTCCTCTTGATGGAGGTAAAACCCTACATCCTCCTCTTGTTGTATTGATGATGTAGCGAGTATAGAGTTGATCTACCTCAAGATCATAAGTTTGTGGTCTAAACTTGTGGGGACCCCGACTCATTAGTCATGATCACCGAATGTACGTGTACATGATCCTAGAGATCAATGCTCACTAAACACACAGAAGCTAAATAACAAGAGTCTTACATCCACATTTAGTGTCTCACACAAATAAAGACCATGAAGGTCTAGTCTTACATAGATAGGGCCACAAGGGCCAAACTCTTAAATAGAACAAGCACCGGAAATCTTGATCGAAAGCGTGAACCCATGCCATCTACATTAACCTACAGGCATTCTGACTGGGAAGCATCCTAGTCCGCATGTTCGTCACCAATGAACTCTTCAACATTCTCCTGTTCTTCCATGTCTGGCCAATTAAATAACCAGTGGCAAACCAATGAGTACTTTGAATGTACTCGCAAGCAACCCAAATTGTGGAACAAGGTAATAATGATGCATGATATAGCACTAAGTAGGTAATTTGCGGAAAGCCAATTTTGAATGCAATGACATGATCAAGTAACTAAGTAAGCATGCATCAACAGTTTGGCAGACATCCATATGAACAAGTTATAGATATCATCATAAGCAGGGGTCGAACATCTCATGTTCATTCATCATGTTAAGTCATCGCACTTAGCTCACGTACCATCTTTGTCTCCAATACACACACACCAGTTTGTGAAATCATTTGGATGTAGCACATCAGCGGTCATCCAACTGTCCTTGACCATGGACACGGCTATTCGAATAGTTTTACACTCTGCAGAGGTTGCACACTTTACCCACAAGACTCGGGGAACTTCTGTGTCATCCATGACTCGTGGTATATGACATACCCGAGGTAAGCACCCGAAAAATGCCTTTCCCATGGTGATACTAAACATAGAGTCTACTCGTTGGTGCCATCCCTCATGATATACATCTCTCGTATCATCCATGAGGGCACTCAACAGTGTGCTCGGTGCCTGTAAAGACAGCACATGGCCTTCCACTTCCGGGACGATGTCGTCTCAAGAGTGACCGCTTCACTCTTTCCACTAGTAATGCGGGCTCCTTGCTAGCACCAACCATAGTACTCAACAAAGCCCCGTCCCATAAGGGGTATCATGGTCGTACATGTAAGGTTGGAATAACGGTCGCAACTTACACCAATCCATTTTCGAAAACCACAACACTCACTTGTTCTGGTACACCACTTCTTTCTCAAGTGGTCACCCATCTCATCATCATCTCCCTCGGGCATTAGTGGCACCCGACGGGGTTTTCGAAAAGTCATTAAAATAATCACTTCCTTTCCATCACTATGCATAAATACCAAGCCCACTTGTGTAGCATCTACTAGCATCCGAACTACACCCACCCGCAAAACCCTCATAAGGTTGTAGGGTCATGCCTGATGCAAGTGTTAACAGTAAGAGTATTGGAGGCAACCCATCGAAATGGGTACTCCACATCATGATCAATCATCGAAACAACAAGTGCTATATGTCATGCATGAAAAAGTTTCTAAACATGGTCAAAGGGATGCTTGCCTGGCTTAGCAACGTCTTCGAGGTCTTCACACGCTTCTCGTCCAACTCCGAGCACTCCGTATATCTCGTCAACTACCATCAGTAAACAACCACAATAAGCAACACAACAAGCAGAGAAATAAATTTGCTCTATAAACAGGAGTTTTATTTTTCTTGGATACCTTGGGTCACAAGAAAAATAATCAGGAAGGTTTCATTGGATGTGGATCAAGGAAAAGTTTTTGAATGGTGGGAATGATGGAAATGATATTCCTTTAAGATGTCAATAGGAGATATTTTCATAAAAATGAGTGGAGGCACTCATAAAATAGGGCATGATTTTAGAAACATGTGGGAAGTGGATTTACTAGATTTGGTGTTGGTATGATTTTCCTATGAATTTGCAAAGTGGGTCTCATCTGAATAAATGGCCCAATAATTGACATGGCAGAATAAGTGTAAGGAACAATGCTCACCACTTAGTGCATGAATTTAGATGCATCTAGGAACTTTAATCACCCCATTTGGAGTTACTAATAATTCCCTAGGAATTTGCAAAGTGGGGTTGGACATAGTTCAAATTAAAATTTGAATTTGAATTCAACAGAAAAGATTTATGGAAAAATGTGCAATGCAATTATTTGGTTAGGCCAAGATTTTATAAGCTTGTAGGAATTTGAATCATCCAATTTGGAGTCCATTTGAATATCCTAGGATTTATTTTGTTCCTTGGGGAATTAAAAAAAGGAATTACCTAGGTGGGATTAAGCTTCACATATGGCGAGGAATAGCCACTGGGCCGGCCCAGTAGCTTAGCTGCACATTCCATAGGATACGCTTCTCACGCAGGGAGGCGGCTCCGCCAAATCCTGCTTCCACTTAACCCGACAGATGGGGCCGGCTCGGACATTGTTGCCGCTTACAGGCGGGCCCCCCATGCTAGCTGGCAGGGTGGTCGTCCTCTACCTCCCACTCGGGGCAGAGGAGGAGAGGCAGGGCGCACGCCAGCGCTCGTCCGGCGATAGCCGGCGCCTCCGGTCATCTCCCGTGGTGCTCCGCCTATGGGCGAGCTCAGAGCGAAGCGGCGCATCCGCTAGGGTAGGTCGCGGCCGCCAAAGAGGGTCGAGGTGATCGTGGCTTTGGTTGGTGGTGGGAAGAGGCCGTCGGACATCCGCGGCTCCTGTGTTTGGGCGTCCTGGCGACAGCTTGAGGAGGTGGGGAGGGTCATTGGTCTTCCGGGAGCCCTTTTGGTGAAGGAATGGGAGGGAGGAGAGTTCGGTGTTGCTCGATTTTGAGTGAGCCAAAGCGGCGGCCAAGAGGTGGTAGGAGGAGAAGGGAGGCATGGGAGAGAGAGGGGGCTGGTCCAGGGGCTTCGAGGAATATAGAAGAGCAGAGAGGAGGGCAGAGGAGGGCAGAGGAGTGCTCGGGAGAGCTTTTATAGGGTGGGCGACCAAGCATCGTGATCTCATGTGCTGAACCGACCACTACCGTCACCAGAGGGCATGGGGGCCCGTGGGAGCATGTCCGGGGCATAGGTGGAGCTAGTCCACGACGCAGGGGAGCGAGAGAGAGAGAGAGAGCTAGGCATCCTCAAGGGCTTGCACGTTCGAGGCCGGCTACTGGCCGAGCGGAGCGACACCGGGCACGTGCGACAGAGGAGAGAGGAGGGAAACAGAGGAGGGGCCCAACATGTTGCCGTGACTAGGACGTTGAGGCGACCTCGAGGTACACGACCACGGTGTCCAAGGCTGTCACGGGCACCCATTGGGCGACAGCTATAGTGTGGGTGTGTACTGTAGCGCGCTTTGGAGCGCCCCTTTGGCATGCCAGTGCATGCCATTTGCCTCCAAGGCGTGCCCTAGCATGTCCACTAGCGCCTAGGGGAATGTAGGAGGGCAAAACAAAGAGTAAAAAGCATTGGATGCTGCCTGGGTTCCTTGGTTGAGAAGAGAAGCTGAGGAAGAAAGGAGAAATTGCTGTCTAGAGGGGTAAAAGGAGAGTTTTACCAGGCCAATCATTGAGCTATGGCCATGCCAAGTTTACAGGAGGTGAAGGAGAACTACTAAGGGCTCTGGTAAAATTTTGAGCTCAAGGGGAAGACTAAAAGTGGTCAAAATAGTGAATCCTAGAATACACCAGAAGGTGTTTGATGGAGTTTTGGGCAAGCTAAAGGCCTCCACTTGTTGTGGATATTAACAAGATAAACTTATGTGTAACAATAGGAGTGATCACAATTTTTGAGTTCATTTGAGAAAAGTTGGTAATACAAATGTTGTAAACCCTAGAAATGGGCAAAAGTGGATTTCTATAGATCTACTCATGCAATTCTATTCCCCTTGTTGCAACACTTGGTGTGGTGACATGTTTTTGGGACTATAACATGCACAAAAAGTTTGGGGCCCAATGGGGAAACTTGGCGATGTAATATTACCAAATTCTTGAAATCAACAGAAATTGTTTTGAGGGGATTTTGACAAGTTAATATGTTCTCCTTGATGCACCCATTGGTGTGGATGCATTATTGGAGGATTAGAACATGTCCACAAATTTCGGGGTCAATAGGGTACAACTTGCAATGTAGAGTTGCTGAAATTTGGATCTGGACAGAGAGGGTTTTGGGATATCTTGGTGAACCAAAACAAGTGGGACTGATATGAAACTTGCCAAGATGACATATGTGACATGCTAGAATTTTCTAGGATTTAATTGAGAATATTTCTTATAGAAATATTTCAAAACCTTGAAACAGACAGATATGGTTTTGAAGGGTTTTGTCTAGTATTTTGAACATGACCATGTGCTGAAACTCTTATATATGGATAATATATTTCCCTTGAGTTTCCCTAAATTTTCTAAAATATTTTCAAATCATTTAAATAATTTTCCCTATGAAAAACCATTTCTAGCCTTTATAAAAAGCTTTTAAATAAAATCTGAAAATAATCTTTTAAAATAATATTTTGTGTTTTGGGGAAGTTATGTATATAGTAGGTTCCAAATAAAGCATTTGGAGAAAAAGGATCCACCCAATTTGGGGACTTGCAATGCAAATCTCAAATCAGGTGGTTTTGCAAACCTAATTTGAATAAAACCTTTTTGGCCAAACTAATATTGGATAGAAATAGTTTTGGGTACTATTCACATGGCATAATCATTGGACAAGAGTGGGGATCAAGGAAAAGATTTTTGAGAGTAGGAGGGATTTTATGAATATAGAGCACAAGAAAGCAAACAAGCAATCAACAATCAAGTCAAGCATCACAAGCACAGAAAAAGTTTTAATTGGCCCTAATTTTTATGTCATGTTATCTTAGTCATGAGAGGCAAAAAACAGGGTGTGATACACCTACCCCCTTACAAGAATCTCGTCCTCGAGATTCCTAGGCTAGGCGTAGAAGAGATGTGGAAACTCAGAGGCGAGGTAGTCTTCACGTTCCATGTTGTTTTCGCTCCAGCGTGGTTGTCCTTCTGGATCTTGAAGTGTGTGATGATATGTCTTCGAGTGCACCATTGACTTGGTCTAAGGGTGAACGGGGTTTTGGCAAGGGTCTGACTTGCTTGTGTATTCCAAGGTCGGAATACGTGGCCAAGTAGTGTGTCTGTGTGCTGGTCCTGGGACTGCTCACGTTGGTTAGTGACATCTAGATGTCTCGCATTAGAATAAAAGGGTCGAGTCTCGGTGTAGCTTCTTGTTTACGACGAAGTCCTTATCTCCCTTGAGCCAAGAGATCTTCAGCCATAGGTGGTCTTCATCCTTGAGAGTGCTGAGGTCCGACTTCGTGGGCTTCTCGTCGAGATCTTCTGCTTGAGTAAGTTTCTCAGGTGGATTCTTCATTCTTCTTTGGTCGTTTGTCTTCATTGTCATGGACGCACGTTTCTGGAGGGTTCTCGGGTGTTTGATCTACTCGTCTCTCCATGGCAGAGTCTGCACTAAGTCTCGTCCCTAAGACTGAGCTTAGAGACTTGGCGTCAAAACGGGTTCTACCATCTGGGAAGGTTTCAGTGGGGTTCTAGATAAGCTGACTATTCAGAGTACAGATCAGTCATCTAATCCCCAAGGTCTAAGTATTGGCAAGCGAGGTGATCTACCTTTGATAGGTGGCTTACCAAGTTCGAGTCAGGGTTTACACCCTATATTGGACCAATAAGGGGCTAGCAATGAGGTCATGACAGTCGTTCTACTTTGTTCCAGGCATCTGAAGGGAGCAGGTACGTCATCCTCAACATACCCCATCAAGGTGGTGGAGTGAGGGGCGTTATCAGCTCCTCGGTCCCTTCCTAGCCAGGAACTAATAGGTGACAATTTAAAGCGAGGGGCTCCTTAATCCTCTTGATGTCCAAGGTCTTCATCGGGCTTGAACGTCGGTGCTTTTGGATATAGTCTAGTTGAGGTAGCTGGCAGAGGAGTGGAGGTTGACTTCTTTTGCTTCTTCTTCATTGTTGTTGTGGCTTTGCAATCGCAGTTTGTTCTTCATCTTGCTTGGGCAGGAAGTCTTCTCCTGTAGGGAGAGTGTTTCCCGAAGTCCAACTCCTTCAAGGTGGAACCTTTTATGCTTGAGAGGCATGGCAATTGGTGTTCCTGGGGCTGGTCCAAATAGGACTAAGGTGTTCCTCCTCTCATTGGGTAAATAAGTATGTCTTCCCGTAGGACAACAACCTATTTCCCGAAGTACCACATAAACACATTGCTCATGGGATATGTGAGAGGAGCAGGCATTCGTCCCGGGTGGTCACTAGTCTCAAGGGTTCGAGGTCCAACCTAGTAGAGGTCTTCGTGGCCACCTTCCTTATGGAAAGGGTGGGTGTGGTCACGATGGGGTATCGACCATGGTCTTTTGACTTAGATCCAGAGCCTACGGTCTTAGCTTGACCGCGTCATGGTCCGGTAAAGCTTCGGGTTTCAAGGAGCTTAGCATGTGAGTGAATGTCTATCATCTTATCCTCGAGCACAGCTATTAGATGCCAACAGTACTGCCTATTACTCCAAACAAAAATCACCCTATATCCTCGAAGGTATCATCTTATATAAATCAACTCCAATACTACACATGCTACTCATATCTCCAAGGCTTGAGGGAAGGGCTATGCTGAAAATCTCATATGCATACTATAGCTAACTCACATATATCCCTATATAAAAATCCTCAGGATAACTTACAAGCCGCTAAGCTTGATCAAGACATTACCAATCCAAGTGTCTTGCTGACCCATCCAAGGTCTAAGGTACTGCATTGCTATGCTAAGGAAACTCATAATAAACCAATCCAAGATCTTGTTTCCTTCCTACGAATCCACTTAATCGATCCTTGAATATCATCCACTATTACATGATTCATTACTGCTACAAATCCAGCATCGATGGTGTTGGGGATATGACCCCACGATATGACCCACTCTGGAGGTTCCGGGTCATGTTGCTGGCTCGTGAGCTAGCCCAAAAGTGAGTCGTAAGACTGGTGGCCCAGGAAGATAGGCGGCTCAAGGTGTGGGCCATACATACGGCCCGGACGGAGAAGACCCGGGCGTGCAAGCCGACTCACAGACGGCTTGGGCAAGAAGATAGAGAGAGACTCGGTTAGCAATTGTAACGACCCGGTGGTCCTCACCTCTTATATAAAGGCAGACCCGGGGCAACTTAGGGGAGGCGATCGAGAACTAGGTCAAGCTTCTAGCTCCTTGTAATCAATACACAAGCAATACAAACACAAGCAGGACGTAGGCTATTACCTCGCTTTGAGGGGCCGAACCTGGGTAAATCCGTGTCTTTCGTCCCGACTAACACCTTTGAGTCCACCCCATTAGCGATGGCCTCGAACCTAATTCCGTTCACCCGGACATCTGTCATGATAAAACCACGACTGTTGGCGCCCACCGTGGGGCTAACGCTTGGTGGTGTTGAGTTCTCAAAGGGCTCTCTCCCAGGGCTCGAAGGATATGTGGTTGGAAGGATGAGCAAGAGTCGCCACGGACGGCTTTACATCGACAATGCCGGCTGGGGGCTTGATGTTGGCTATGTGGAGTATGGATTCCGGGTTCCGTTCAGCGGGATCCAGGTTTTCATCGGAAAGGTTGATGGATCTACACCCGGGCCGGACATCTGCACCAACATCGTCGAGCCGGCTCGGCGTTTCCAATCTACGGGTGTTGTGCGGCCTGCCCGTGCCCACCCAGGTCAAAAGCATGTTCTCGTGGGCTTCACTCAAGGCATGGACCTGGAAGCGTCCGGGTCACAGGGAACTCTCGTTTGCTCGGAAGATGAGTCCTCCAGTGGGGAGACAGAATCAGTGTATCGGCTCAGTAACGGTGGCCTTGGGGGCTACTACGACACCTATTCTGACGTAGAGGGCTTTGAGTCAGATGATCTGAGACCCCCGGTTCATGCAGCGGTGTTCATGGCAGGATCGGCTGCAGCCGCCGGTGACACAGTGGCGGGAGCCGCCGCAACGGGTGATAGCCCGCCACTGCGAGCTTAGGTTCTAGTGGAATTGATGGACGAGCTTACAGCTCTCATGGCCACAGAAGTAACTCCGGATAATCAAGCAGCCAGGAATTTAGAGGTGGCACGGATCAAGGGCCGGATGGCAGAGGAACGGCAAAGGATGGCCGAGCTGAAGGCCCGGATGGAAGAGGAAGCGGAGCGTATCAAGGCCGATGCTTTCTGTCTGGAGCTGCAGCAAAGGTCAGCGGCCGCAGTGCACCGGAGGAGGCATCAGTCCCGTTTGCCAGAACATTACGAAGTGAGGAACCTTTTTAACACCCCTGGTGCGGGGCGGGTTACGGACGTGCCGGAAAGCCGCCCGATGGAATGCCCAGCGATTCATCCACCACAGCATAACCAGATCTCACCTAGGGCTTTTCCAACACCGACGAGTCACTACTCTAACCCGACCGAAAACATGGTGGCAGCGGCCGCCCGGCTTGAGACGATTCCCATCCCAGATGAAGCACCCTTTGCGGAGGATGTGCGAAACGCCATTGGATATTTACAGACGGCCATGGCTCAACAAGAGAGGTATGATCACAGCCGGAGCCAGGTTCACTCCACCCCCCTCCCTAGTCGAAGCTTCAGCCGGTGCAACGAGTCGCCAGCGTGTTCCCGCAGTCATCCACGTCGTGGACCGCCTAAGGTTGAGCGGGCGGCTCCTGATGCACAAGCCCACGCGGATCAAGCGAGAAACAGGCGAGAGGCGGAGATAGCGGCAACCCGTCCAGAGCCGGCGCTTTCTGTCTCAATGGGAGTAGTTAGTACCAGAGTCGTAGGAGTGCCATGTTTAACTCCGGCTCTGATAAGCGAACGACTACCAAAAGATTTCAAGGGGCCTCGAAAGGTTCCGAATTACACCGCTGATCTACCCCCTGAGGCGTGGGTTGAAAGTTATGAGCTACCCATGGAGCTGGATGTCAGTGAGGCGGTATGCGCAAAATATTTCATCATGATGCTTGAGGGTCCGGCTCATACATGGCTGAAAGGTCTGCCGCCTAACACGATAAGCTCATGGGAGGAGCTGAGAGCGAAGTTTATTAAAAATTTCCAGGGGACATTTAAGCAACCTATGACCATTGTTGATTTGGACCACTGTGTTCAACAGGAGAATGAGTCGGCCCATCATTGGGTCCGGCGGGTGTCAACCATTATTCACTCTTTAGAGCAGATCACGGCGGCCCAAGCGGTGCTTATTTTAGAGAAGAACTGTCATTTTGTTCCATTGAAGCAAAAGCTCGGCCGGCTCAAGCGCACGTGTCAGGATATGGGAGAGCTCATGACGGCCTTGACGAAGTATTCTGACTCAGATAATACCAAGGATCCAGGCTCGGATGATGAGAAAGCCAATCAAGGGAAGAAAAACAATCAAGGAAAAGGTTTTGTGAACAATGGGAATCAGAATAAGAGGAAGAGCGCTGATAGCGGGTCAGAGCTAGTGGCAAATACCAACACGGGACAGAATCATCCCAAGGGGGGTGGAAAGTTCAGGCCAAGGAACAGAAGCCCTTTTAATTTAGAGGAAGCGCTTAGGAATCCTTGTCCGGAGCACATCACGCTTGACAAGCCGGCGTTACATGCGTGGGGTGATTGCTTTATCATGCAGAGATTCAAAAACCAGCATTCCCAACCGCGTAATAACCAGGGCGGTGGACCGCCTGGCGGCTCAGGGCACGGCGGATCAGGGGCTGGATTCGGCGCCGGCGGTTCAGGAAACGGGCATCCGGGTCAGAATAACCAAGGGGGGCACCAACAGCATCCTGGCAACAACAGCAATAACAACAATCAGCAGCAGCGCAATCAGTCTGGGTTTCAGAGTAACCCGAAGCAGCTCAGTTTTGGACAGTATCATGTATTCACGACCGGTAACAATAAACGAGACGAGAAGTTGCAGAGGCGAGCGGTTAATGCGGTTGCTCCGGCTCTCCCGCGATATTTACCGTGGTCTGAGTATGACATAATGTGGAGCCGGGAGGATCACTCGCCGCGGGTAGATGACCCGGGCCAGCTGGCTCTAGTTGTGGCCCCTCAGGTGAATGGCTATATGGTGAATAAAGTGCTTATGGACGGAGGTAGCAGCATCAACAACCTTTACTATGACACTTTCCGGCGGATGAAGTTGCTTGACAAAGATCTTAAACCTTCCTCCACCATCTTTCATGGTGTGGTCCCAAGTAAATCAGCATACCCGGTGGGCCGGATTTCATTGGAAGTAGCTTTCGGCGATGAGCATAATTACAGGGTGGAGTCCTTGTGGTTCGAGGTGGTCAAAATCAAAAGTCCCTATAATGCACTATTTGGGAGGCCGGCTTATGCCAAATTTATGGCTAGGCCTTGCTATGTTTATCTGCAACTCAAAATGCCCGGCTTAAATGGTACAATTACCGTTCACAGTAATAGGAAAACGGCTCTCGAGTGCGAGGAAGGAGATGCGGCGTATGCAGAGTCTAGTTGTGCTCAGGAGGAGCTGAAATTCTACAAGGAGAACGTTGACCCGGAGGATATGACCCCATTGAAAAAGCCTACGACAAAAGTTGAGCCGCCACTCAAGTTTTCAGCGGATGATACCAAGGCAGTAGATTTCAATCCGGGCGATTCATCCAAGCAGTTCATCATTGGGGCTCACATGGATCCCAAATAGGAAAGCGCGCTCATCGAATTCATCCGTGAGAATCAGGACATCTTTGCATGGAAGCCTTCTAACATGCCGGGTGTACCGAGAGAATTCGCTGAGCAAATCTTAATGTGGATCCAAAGTTTAAGCCGATCAAATAGTTTCTACGATGGTTCAACGAAGAGAGACGTAAAGCTATTGGGGAGGAAGTTGCCCGGCTCTTGGCCGCAGGCTTTATAGTGGAAGTTTTTCACCCGGAGTGGTTGGCTAACCCGGTGCTAGTGCTAAAGAAGAACGGCACTTGGCGTATGTGTATAGATTACACAGACCTTAACAAGGCTTGCCCGGCTGACCCTTTTGCACTCCCTCGTATCGACCAAATTATTGATGCTACAGCCGGATCTGAAAGTTTATGCTTCTTGGATGCATATTTAGGATATCATCAGATTAAGATGGCAACGAAAGATCAGGAGAAGACGGTGTTTATTACACCTTTTGGGGCGTTCTGTTACGTTTCCATGCCTTTCGGACTCAAGAGTGCCCAGGCGACTTACCAACGATGTGTGCAGAACTGCCTCCACAGTCAGATTGGCCGAAATGTTCATGCTTACGTAGACGACATCGTGGTCAAATCCAGAAAGAAGGAAACTCTCTTAGAGGATTTGAAAGAAACCTTTGACAATCTCTGGGTCTACAAGATGATGCTTAACCCGACGAAGTGTGTCTTTGGTGTTCCAGCAGGAAAGCTTTTGGGTTTCTTGGTCTCTGAGCGGGGCATCGAGGCTAACCCGGATAAGATTAAGGCTATCACTTCTTTAGGGGAGCCGGCGTGCATTAATGACGTTCAGCGCCTTGCGGGACAGATTGTTGTGTTGAGCCACTTCATAAGCCGGCTTGGGGAGAAAGCCATTCCCTTATACCAGATGATGAAAAAGACAGACAAGTTTAAGTGGAGCACAGCAGCGGCCGAAGCACTTGAAGCTCTTAAAAAACAGTTGACTGAGCCGCCAGTGTTAGCTGCTCCGGTTGAGAAAGAGCCGTTACTCCTTTATGTGGCGGCTAACAACGGAGCGATCAGTGTAGCAATTGTGGTTGAGCGCAAGGAGGCAGGGAAGGAGTATCCTGTGCAGAGGCCGGTTTATTACATTAGTGAAGTTTTGGCAGAATCTAAGCAGAGGTACCCGCATTGGTAGAAGTTAGTATACGGAGTTTTCATGGCCAACCGCAAGTTAAAACATTACTTTTTGGGGCACCAAATAACAGTGGTCAGTTCCGCCCCGTTGGGAGATATCATTCAAAATAGAGAAGCTACAGGGAGGATTGGGTCCTCTTAACATCAAGTATGTTCCTCGTACCGCAATTAAGTCTCAAGCTTTGGTGGATTTCATAAATGATTGGACTGAATGTCAAGCCCCCAAAGAGAAGCCGGATAACACGTATTGGACTATACACTTTGATGGGTCCAAGAAGCTAGAGGGGTCCGGTGCAGGAGTTGTTCTCACCTCCCCCAAGGGTGACAAGTTTTGTTATGTGCTCCGGTTAATGTTCCCTTGTACTAATAATGCAGCTGAGTATGAAGCACTGCTCCATGGTCTCAGAGTCGCAAAGGAAATGAATTTAAGTCGGTTGAGATGTTTAGGCGACTCAGATCTGGTGGCTCAGCAAGTTTCAGGTACTTGGGACTCCGAGGATCCACGGATGGCAGCTTATCGGCAGGTGGTTGACATCATTGCCGGTCACTTCAAGGGGTACCAGGTGGATCACATTGATCGTCGCAGGAATGAGGCGGCTGATGCTTTGTCACGGTTAGGCTCTCAACGAAAGCCGGTACCACCTAATGTTTTTCTGGATGTATTGCATCATCCGACTGTCAAGTTACCCTCTGAGGAGGATCTAGCTATTCCTGACCCGGAAGCGGAATGGGTGGCGGCTCTGCATGCTATCCCTGACTGGACTATTCCTTATTTGGCGTATCTGACACGCAGCGAGTTACCTCAGGAGGAGGATCTGGCCAGGAAGATTACCCGGCATTCTAAGTCTATGACGGTTATCAATGGTGAGTTACATAAGTGTAGTGTGACGGGTGTCTTTCAGCGCTGCGTCTCACCGGAGGAGGGTCGGCAGATCCTGAGTGAAATTCATACTGGCGACTGTGGACATCATGCCGGGTCAAAATATTTAGTGGCCAAGGCTTTTCGACATGGGTTTTTCTGGTTGACGGCTCAGAAGGATGCAGAAGACTTAGTCCGTAAATGTGACGGCTGTCAGAAGTTCGGTCGGCGTGCTCACGTTCCGGCTCAAGAGTTGAGGATGATACCGATCACTTGGCCGTTTGCGGTCTGGGGGCTCGATATGGTAGGACCTTTCAAGATATCCAAGGATAAGAAAACACACCTTCTGGTGGCGGTTGATAAATTTACTAAGTGGGTAGAGGCAGAGCCGGTCAGCAAATGTGACGCAGCTACAGCGGTTCAATTTATTAAGAAGTTGATCTATCGCTTTGGTTACCCACACAGTATCATTACAGACAATGGAACAAATCTATCCAAAGGAGCCTATGAAAGCATTCTGTGAGAAGGAGCATATCCGGCTTGATGTTTCAGCCGTGGCACATCCACAGTCTAATGGTCAGGCGGAACGAGCCAATCAGGAAATCTTAAGAGGAGTCAAACCACGACTCATGGTTCCTTTGAAGTGGACACCCGGATGTTGGGTTGAGGAGTTGCCCTCCGTCTTATGGAGCATCAGAACTACCCCTAACAGATCTACAGGTTTCACGCCTTTTTTCATGGTGTATGGTGCTGAGGCGGTTCTACCCAGCGATATCCGGCACGACTCGCCAAGGGTGGCGGCTTATGTTGAGACAGACAATGAGGTAGCACACCAAGATGCGTTGGACGACTTGGATGAAGCATGAGAGTTAGCAGCAGCCAGGTCAGCAATTTATCAACAAGACCTGCGACGCTATCATAGCCGCAGGGTGAAGACCCGGACGTTTTAGGAGGGTGACCTGGTGCTTCAGCTGATTCAAGACCAATCTGGAATGCATAAGTTATCTCCACCATGGGAGGGGCCTTTTGTGATCAGCAGAAACCTTAACAATGGGTCATATTACCTCATTGACATCGGAGATGAATTGGAAACCGCATGTCAAGAGACGTTGCGGCCATGGAATATCGCACATTTGCGACCGTACTTTACTTCGCAGGCATTGAAAGTCGTTATCATGGTATAGATCATGCTTGCATGAGTAAAAGCTAGCTTCCCCACAAAGACAGGGGCCTCCGCTCTTATGTATACCTTTGTGCATTCAAGATGAAATGTTTTCTGGCTCAAAAATTTGAGTTAAAGTGGTTTACTCGCCGTCAAAACGGCTGATCCGGCTTTATGCCTTATCAAGCGCTATAGCAGGGAGGCTTCTTGCCTTCAGGTATAGCTCACATCTCCCCTGCATATTCGGCTTTTACGCTGGTGCAAGGAGGCTTCTTGCCTTCGGGTATAGCTCACTTCTCCCTTGCACAGCCGGCGATATGCCCAATTAAGCACTGTTGCAAAGAGGCTTCTTGCCTTCGGGTATAGCTTACTTCTGCTTTGCACAGCCAGCTGTTATTAAATTGTTGAAAGAGGCTTCTTGCCTTCGGGTATAGCTTACTTCTCCTTTCAAACAGACGGCTTTATGCCGTCTCAGGCTGATTATTAGCCGCGGTTGTCGATGGAGGCTTCTTGCCTTAAGGTATAGCTTACATCTCCCATTGACAGCCGGCGTTTGCTGCACTTTTACCAGTCAATCTCGCCTAGAGACCCTAAGCCAGTTCAACAAATTGACGGCCAATCTCGCCTAGAGACCCTGAGCCGGTTCAAGAAATTGACGGCCAATCTTGATAGAGACCCTAAACTGGTATGAGTTCAACCATTCGAATCCACGCAGAAGAGCCATCATATGGATTTTTGAGGAAAGAAAGATCATCATCACATATTGTATCATGCCGACTTATCAAGCCGGGTCAGAGCAAAGGCAATTATAAGTCCCAGGTTGCTGCAGGCAGAACTACCCGGCACTTGGGGGCTACACAGCCGCAATTCTCCTCAAAAGTTTCAGTTCATCAATAGCCGCAGTTGTCGATAGAGGCTTCTTACCATCAGGTATAGCTTACATTATCCTATGACAATCGGCTCCTTAATGGATTCATCCGGCAAGAATCGGAGCCATGTTGCTCCGGTTGACAAAAATTGAGTTTTTCAAAGAGATTATCCGGCTCTAATATTCTGGAGAAGGAATGGCGTCTTCAAAGACAGACACCCCTCATCAGAAAAGCTCAAGGTATATCCATGGAGAGCCGGCAACACATTAAATTTGAAACACAAAGAGAAGGAAAGTGCACACACGGAGGTAAAAAATTATACAGCCGCCAAACGGCAGGGTCATACTTTAGAAAAACTACTCTCAGAAGGAGAAAAAGGCATTGCCAAGTTTCAACCACTCACGGCGGGTCATTACATGAGTCGGTACATGAGTCGGTGCTCAGAAAGATTAAAAGAACAACTTTCAGCTATTGGCCGGCTCATCCCGCTCCGGTTCTTCCGCTGGCTTTATCTAGAGATTTTCCAATTCCCAATTACAGTCAGCCAGGGCAGCGAAAGACCCTTCAAGGAACGGGGACGCGTCAAGCTCACAAGGGAAGAGGTCCTTACTGCGGGCGGGTGTCAGATCCTTCCACTCGTAGAGAGGCCCGCGGATCCTCTTCTCCTCTGCGTCATAAGCCGCCTGATAAGTGTTCAAGTCAGCTTCATCCGCCAGTACAGAGGCCAGATACCGCGACTCTTTGACACACCGGATGTAATCTCCTTCAGTGAATTCTGAGTCGTCATCTCTTTTAGACGGGTAACCATCCATCATTTCAGCCGGCGTTAGCTCGGGGGCGAAGGCCAGAGCCCGGCTCAATCCAGCGACGGCTCCTTGGCGGAAGGCGGACTTCTTTAGCTCTTCTATCTGCTTGGGCATTGTGGAGAAGAGTTCCAAGACCCCTTTCAGAGCAGTGGGGATCTTCTCCTTATATTGCACGCTTTGATCGTGAAGATCGCGCCACAGTATAGCTGTTCCGCAAAGGTGTAGATGGCCTTCAGTGGCAGAAGGCTATCAGAAGCCAACTAACGGCTCCTGGGACCTGGATAAGTCGGATAAAGTTAATGAGTCGCCAGTTTTTCACTAGCAATGTTAAAAGTACAAAGTAAAATAGAAACTTACCAAATAGGGCGGCTGACATCTTCGCTATGTGCCGCTTCAGGCCTTGGAGTTCCTCCGCCACAGCTGTAAGCCGCTGCTCGGCGTCGTCCGCCTGTTAGGTCAGAGCGGCCTTTTCAGATTCTGCCGTCTCTTTCAAAGAGGTAAGCTCAGCAGTGACATTGGCCAACTCCTCAGAGAGAAGCCGGCACTTTTCGTCAGCAATGCTTCGGGCTTCTTGCTAAGCCACCAGATTGGCCTTCAGATCCGTCAACTGAGAACCAGTGTCATTTAAAGCTTCCTATAATACATCAAAATACAGGATAAGTGTTAAAAGCAAATTTATGCAAGTCTCAAACAGATTGCAAGCAATATATTTGACACTTGGGGGCTAATGTATATTTGATCTCTCAAAGGGTGTGCAATGCAGTTCCGGTTCATCTCCTTCGAAGCTAATCTGGAATTTGGGGGCTACACTATGGCTCTTCAATGTACTAATAATGGAAGCACCGACTCAACTTGATCAAGTTTGAGCCGGCCCTTGGGGGCTACGATTGGCGGTTCACTTTATCTACAGTACTAAGCAAAAGCAATTCTAAGGGAATTTGGCATGACAATATCTATAGAGGTCACAGAAAGACCCGGCTCAACGATTGAGTACGTTAAACCAGCTCTTGGGGGCTAAGTAAGGATATGGTAAGAAGGAAAAGTACCTCATATTTTGTCTTCATTGAAGAGACCAACCGAAGTTCCAGATCCCGGCTGGTGGTAACCCGGTTTATATACCCGACGTGGAGCTCTTCGGCTGTCATCTTCTCGTACGAAGAGTCAAAGTTCAGCTTCTTCGTGGCTTTAGCCGTCTCTATATGTTTGGTTAACACGTGAGCCAGAGGAGTTTGATGACCAGACCTGGTGATAACAACATCGGGAGTTTCAGGGGTCTTGGCAGGAGTCGCCGGCTTTGAAGGAGCCCTTGGAGGGCTCTCCATGATGACATCTTCAGCGGCCGGCTCAGTGGAGGCAGCCGGCGGGTTTTCTTCTGGTTGAGTCTCCTCCGGTTGTTCAGGCTCTGGCTCTTCAATAACTGGGCCGGAGGAGGGCTTGTTGGTTTTGCGACGTTTAGCTTGAGCACTACAAATAGAAGGATCAGCAGTTGAAGATGTTGCTATCATATTAATAGCCAGAGATCCAGATATCAAGGTAAGGAATGCTTACAGCGGATTGATCTTGGGCGGTGGTAGAATTGACGTCGAAGAGTCGCCGGAGGAAGGGGATTTCTAAAAAGAATATAACAGAAAGGTGAAGAAAGTATCAAGTTTACAAAGGAAAGTCAAAAGAAAAGTAGAGACTTAAACCTCGGCGGGGCGTTTCTTTGGAGCCGGAGAGTTTGGTAGCCCAGACATGAGCTCAGTAGAGCCGGTGCTTCGAGTCTATCGATGCTCGACTTGCTGTTGCTTTTTTAAGAGAAAATCGGGAGCCAGATAAGCAAGAGGATGAGAAAGAGGAACTTTTCTGATAACCCGTCGTGGCTTTCGGGGGACGAAACATTCTGAGCCGGAAGAAATGTAATTTACCTCAGGAGCATTGGCACGGCTGGTTTCCACTTCATCATGCGAGTAAAACAAGCATTAATAAAGCAGGAAGGTAAAAAACCAAACAAGGCAGTTAAAACTTTACCTCTGAGCTAGATGATGGTGGCGGGTCAAACAAATTGTCTTGCGGGGCATCTTTTTTAGCCTTCTTAGTCGCGACCTTCTTCTTGGATTTCTTCGGAGGGGCAACATATTCCTTCTTCCAGAAGTCTGAGTCGGCCTACAGGAGTGACCCGGGGAAGGAGTAATAAATCAGCAAAGTACAAGCAACATCCAAGAGACGGATGGGAAGAGATTAACTTACGTCCGGAGCCGGATGATTGACGTAGAAAGGCGCCAGCCCAATGGCGCTGCAAGAGCCGGAGGCTTCGTGGACAAGGCTCCGGATGGTCATAGTGATGTCATCTTCGGTCAAAATTGATTTACTAAAGCACAAGGAACTATCGTACTTGCCTTCGTATTCACACATAAGCCGGCCCCTGTGGCTTAAGGGCATGACCCGCCAAGAAACCCAGCAGCGGATCAAGTCTATTCCTGTTAGTCCATTGGCCATGAGCGCCTTAAGCTTGGTATGAGCCGGTTCAAATCTGGCATGCTCCAAGGCTGTGAGCCGGCCCGGAAGCTCTGAATCTCTCTTGAGTTGGGAAGGACGATAGCCCGGCAAGGGGCGTTCACCCTCAGGAGAGGTATCCTTGCAGTAGAACCAGGTTTTATTCCAGTCCTTTGGGTGACTCGGCATTTGCTTAGCCAGAAAAATGATGTCTCTACGACGCTGAATAGAGATCCCTTCAAGCTCCATACTTTGACCGCCCTTCATCTCGGTTTGGCAGTTGGCATAAAAGAACTCCCGAAAGAACCCCACAGACGGCCTGGACTGCAGATAAGCCTCGCAGAGCACTTAGAAAGTTGCATATATTTGAAACAGAGTTGGGGGCCAAGTCCTAAGGGTGCAGCTTATACAAATGAAGAATGTCCCGGAAAAATTTAGAGCCGGGCAGCATGAACCCTCGCTCAATGTGGTCGGTGAAAACGACTACTTCTCCTTTTTTGGGTGCAAGCCGGGTCTCATTACCCGGAGCCCGCCAGTGAAGAACCTCTTTGGGATGGAGAGTGCCCGCTTCAATAAGATCTGCTAAATATTCTTCCGTGACGCAGGAGCCAACCCAGTTGCAAGAGTTGGACGCACGAGACATGACGGCGGCTTAACTACTGTACAAAGGAAATAAAGACGGCAAATCAAGAACAAGCAGGAATCTGGGGCGGCTTACAATTTTAAGGGCTCTATGATATCATGCTTCTGTCCGGGTGACAAGAGCCGGACGAGGCTTAGCGACTCATACAGGGGAAGGAAGAATGAAAATTGGCTAAGTCCTAAAAAACAGATTCCGCAAAATATTACTGTCTATGGATCTACAAAAGCAGAGAAAATAAATTTTATCCTGACCTAGTGATGAACAGCGGAAGAAAAGGAAATGGACCGGAGCCATCGTGGTCCCCGCATTACGCGCGGCCGGCCCGCACGCGGTGGTGAAGCAAGAGCGCATTCTAAAGGCGTTAGCAGCATCGAGATACACTCGTGATGCCAGTGCCGGAGCCCAAGCAGCGGTAGTGGAGCCCCCGGTGAAAACCCTACTACGGCAGCGGCAATCTAAGGAGCAGGAGAACTTACCGGAGATGGCGCAGCAGAGGCGGACGAATCTCTGGTACGTTTAGGGTGATGCAGCGGCCAAGTTGGGGACGACGTACGGACAGCGCCGGAGCGAAGCTCGAAGACGTTGGGGCGGTGACAGGATGAAGACGAAGAAGAAGAGGCACGAGTGGGAGGATGGGATACTCCAACCCGCACGGGTCATATTTAAAAGGGGGTTAAGGAAGGCGCGAAAATCCAGGCGATGACACCGTTTGACCGAGGCGGACGCCTTAATTCTCGGGATAACAGTTAATGAAAGATTTGGTGATATGTCAGCAGATCTCATGACGTCACGCCGGGTCATTTCCTAGCGACTCGCCAAAAACGGAAGAGAAGGATGAAGTGAGCAAGCTCAATTCAACCTGGGGCCTAATGTTGGGGATATGACCCCACGATATGACCCGCCCTGGAGGTTCCGGGTCATGTTGCTGGCTCGTGAGCCGGCCCAAAAGTGATTCGTAAGACTGGTGGCCCGGAAGATAGGCGACTCAAGGTGTGGGCCGTACAGACGGCCCGGACGGAGAAGACCCGGGCGTGCAAGCCGACTCACAGACGGCTTGGGCAAGAAGATAGAGAGAGACTCGGTTAGCAATTGTAACGACCTGGTGGTCCTGACCTCTTATATAAAGGCAGACCCGGGGCGACTTAGGGGAGGCGATCGAGAACTAGGTCAAGCTTGTAGCTCCTTGTAATCGATACACAAGCAATACAAACACAAGCAGGACGTAGGCTATTACCTCGCTTTGAGGGGCCGAACCTGGGTAAATACGTGTCTTTCATCCCGACTAACCCCTTTGAGTCCAACCCGTTAGCGATGGCCTCGAACCTAAGTTCATTCACCCGGACATCTGCCGTGATAAAACCACGACAGATGGTGTCCAACATAATCTCCTCGAGTTCATATAATCCACATAACATTGCAAGGACTATTATCATGAACTTGCAATCTCATGGCCAACTACACTCCAAGGTCGGGCTTATATAGATCCCCGAATTATCCCTAACATCATCCGATTCCTTCTACCATCATCCACCGAAAAACATGGTATCATTATCAAGATCATTGTACTAAATCCAAATTATTCCGAACCATGTGGTTTGATTGATCTCGAGCACTTATTAAAATCACCTATTTAGATCCAAGGTTTACATCTAGTAAGAATTCCCTACTAGTTACTCCAGTTGTTATCATATCACCATCAATCCAATATCAATAGTATTGCCAAAGTCAAGTCATTATACTCCAAGAACTTCAGCTTGTGATCACAATGGTCCTACAAAATCCAATTTTCTCAAGGTTCAAGCAAGTTATGCTACTCTATCAATTTGGACCCACAAAGTTCGTCTACCAACATTAAGCCTCGTAATCCACCAAAGGGTCTGAACTACATGCTCAAGACATCTATTACACTTAAATCCAATCATTGTCCACAAATCGTATACCCTTAGAATGATCCTTCCTATGGCATCAAGGTTCTTGTGCTAGAGTAAGGATGAAGGATGTTTGTTCACTATGATCACTAGCTCCATAATGAACCCAGTGCAAGGCAGGGGTTATTGAAGCTCAATAAGTGCTCTGGTAAATCCGTGTATTAAACATGTGATTACATATTTGTGCTGGGGAGCTTGTGAGGTATAGATTGGGCAAGGGAGGGGACTTCCAATATTGAGGGAAAAGCATAACTCTACGGGGTTGCATCTGATTCCGTTGTAGTCATAGTCTTCAACGCTAGTTGTCCGTCGAGGTGGATCCTTGGTGCATCTTGTCTTGCTGGTCTTCAGTTGACGGGATTGGGGAGAGAAAGTAGTATCGAGAGGAGTGCCTAAGGGGGTGGTATAGTGCAAGTGCAATCAAGCAAGTGCCGAAAAGGCCAAACACAACTTCAAGGTAAGGTAGGTGATATAGTCGTGCACTTGTTGCCTAGGGAAAAAGTGTGACTTACACCAAAGCACAAACAGGAAAAACAAGCAACACACATCATGGTTCCATGTGAACCATCATACGGACTCGACTTCGCATGGAGGACACATGACCTATCCTACCCTAGGGGTTCTCAGACTCATTAGTCGTGCTTGCTTCGTGTCTTGGAGAGAAGTCCGCTTAGTCTTCTAGGTCTTCTTTAGGTGTCACTATGTCTCCGGTTGTTGTTTGTCAAAATGATCCTGGTTGCGCCTGGAGAATCCTAGATGACCTTGGGTCTGGTGAGTTGAGGACGAAGGCGATTGTTCACAGCTGTTGTAGACAGGGTCTTCTGGTATCTTCGTATTTGTGACAATGCCTCCTTGTCTTCTGAGACGTCGAGGGTCCCAGTGAGGAAATCCTTTATGTAATGACATTGACAGGGCATGGTAGAGTTGTATCTTGTCGGTCTCGTTGACGATATCATCGGCACCTAGAGCGAGGAATGATGAGAACCGTTTTCCTGCTCACTAGAGTGAGGTAGACGAAATGGCGAGGTTCTCATACACCGGTGGTTACCGATATAACAACGAAAAGGACAGGATTTCTCTATTAGCGATGCATATCCTGACATTGCAGGTCTTGTGCCCTGGTCATCGAAGGCCAGGGTGGCATCCTCCTAGGGCTGTGTCGAGGGTGTCACCATCATCTAAGTCTTGACATCCTCATCCTTCGAGAAGGTGTCTTCTATTGGTAGCTCCTTGTCTAGTGTCGCCAACTTGGGTCCAAGATATGTCAGCAATCATCTGGCAAGGTGGCTTCCTTCCAGGTTACCCACGAGGATTTCAAGGAATCCCGTGGTCAGGGGCTCAAGGGTAGTAGCAACCATTTGCAAAGTTTTGGAAAAGCAGACAAGGAGAGCTAAGAGAAAAATGGTGGAAGTGCTAGGGCAAAAACCTCTGCTTCCCTTGGAATTTTAGGAGAGGCGAAAATATAGAGGCTTTATAGGTGATTTTGAAGGGTCTGGAAAAATAGTTTTGTCCTAACTAACGTCCATACTAAGGGCTTCCTATAGTTAGGATGGCTCTGATACCAGCTCTGTGGGGACCCCGACTCATAAGTCGTGATCACCGAATGTACGTGTATAGTGATCCTAGAGATCAATGCTCACTGAACACACAGAAGCTGAATAACAAGAGTCTTACATCCACATTTAGCATCTTACACAAATAAAGACCATGAAGGTCTAGTCTTACATAGATAGGGCCACGAGGGCCAAACTCTTAAATAGAACAAGCAGCGGAAATCTTGATCGAAAGCGTGAACCCATGCCATCTGCCTTAACCTATAGGCATTCTGACTGGGAAGCGTCCTAGTTCGCATGTTCGTCACCAACGAACTCTTCAATATACTCCTCTTCTTCCATGTCTGGCCAATTAAATAACCAGTGGCAAGCCAATGAGTACTTTGAATGTACTCGCAAGCAACCCAAGTTGTGGAACAAGGTAATAATGATGCATAATATAGCACTAAGTAGGTAATTTGCGGAAAGCCAATTTTTAATGCAATGACATGATCAAGTAACTAAGTAAGCATGCATGAGTAGTTTGGCAGACATCCATATGAACAAGTTATAGATATCATCATAAGCAAGGGTCAAACATCTCATGTTCATTCATCATGCTAAGTCATCGGACTTAGCTCAAGAACCATCTTTGTCTCCATCATGGTGGGCCTAGTAGCTTAGCTGCGCCTGCGCAGCTACTACATCAAAGGCGTATTCCATAGGATACGCTTCTCACGCGGGGAGGCGGCTCCGCCAGATCCCGCTTCCACTTAACCCGACAGATGGGGCTGGCTCGAACATTGCTACCGCTTATAGGCGGGCCCTCATTCTAGCTGGCGGGGTGGTCGTCCTCTACCTCCCGCTCGGGGTAGAGGAGGGGAGGCAGGGCACACGCCGGTGCTCGTTCGGCGATAAATGGCGCCTCCGGCCGTCTCCCACGGTGTTCCACCTATGGGAAACCTAAGAGCGAAGCGGCGCATCCGCTAGGGTAGGTCACGGCCGCCAGAGAGGGCCAAGGTGACCGTGGCTTTGTGTGGTGGCAGGAAGAGGCTGTTGGCCGTCCGCGGCTCTGGTGTTTGGGAGTCCTGGCGACAGCTTGAGGAGGTGGGGAGGGTCACAGGTCTTCGGGGAGCCCTTTTGGTGAAGGAATGGGAGGGAGGAGAACTCGGTGTTGCTCGATTTTGAGCGACCCGAAGCGGCGGCCAAGAGGTGGTAGGAGGAGAAGGGAGGCACGGGAGAGAGAGGGGGCTGGTCCAGGGGCTTCGGGGAATAGAGAGGGGGCGAGAGGAGGGCAGAGGAGGGCTTGGGAGAGCTTTTATAGGGTGGGCGACTGAGCACCGGGAGCTCATGCGCTGAACCGGCCACTAC
The DNA here is from genome assembly GCA_022496015.1 of Hordeum marinum. Lineage (NCBI taxonomy): Eukaryota > Viridiplantae > Streptophyta > Magnoliopsida > Poales > Poaceae > Hordeum > Hordeum marinum. The sequence continues at coordinate 203,362,254 of CM039673.1, forward strand.
CGTCGCTGGAGGGCACAGGGGCCCGCGGGAGCGTGTCCGGGGCATAGGTGGAGCTAGTCCACGACACAAGTGAGAGAGAGAGCTGGGCATCCTCAGGGGCTCACTCGTGCGAGGTCGGCTACTGGTCGAAGGGAGCGGCGTCGGGCACGCGCGACAGAGGAGAGAGGAGGGAAACAGAGGTGGGGCTCGACATGCTACCGTGACTAGGACGTCGAGGCAACCTCGAGGGACACAACCACGGTGCCCAAGGCTGTCGGGGGCACCCATTGGGCGGCAGGTACAATGCGGGTGCATAGCACGCTCTAGAGCGCCCCTTTGGCATGCCAGTGCATGCCATTTGCCTCCAGGGCGTGCCCTAGCATGTCCACTAGTTCCTAGGGGAATCTATGAGGGCAAAACAAAGAGTAAAAAGCATTGGATGCTGCCTGGGTTCCTTGGTTGAGAAGAGAAGCTGAGGAAGAGAGGAGAAATTGTTGTCCAAAGGGGTAAAAGAGAGTTTTACCAGGCCAATCACTGATCTATGGCCATGCCAAGTTTAGTGGAGGTGAAGGAGAACTACTAAGGGCTTTGGTAAAATTTTGAGCTCAAGGGGAAGAGTAAAAGTGGTCAAAATAGTGAATCCTAGAATACACCAGAAGGTGTTTGATGGAGTTTTGGGCAAGAAAAAGTCATCCACTTGCTATGGGTTTTAACAGGATAAACTTATGTGTAACAATAGGAGTGATCACAAGTTTTGAGCTCATTTGAGAAAAGTTGGTAATACAAATGTTGTAAACCCTAGAAATGGGAAGAAATGGATTTCTATAGATCTACTCATGCAATTCTATTCCCCTTGTTTGACCACTTGGTGTGGTGACATGTTTTTGGGACTATAACATGCACAAAAAATTTGGGTCCCCATGGGGATACTTGGCAATGTAATATTACCAAATTCTTGAAATCAACAAAAATTGTCTTGAGGGGATTTGGACAAGTTAATATGTTCTCCTTGATGCACCAATTGGTGTGGATGCATTATTGGAGGATTAGAACATGTCCACAAATTTTGGGATCAATAGGGTAGAATTTGCAATGTAGAGTTGCTCAAATTTGGATCTGGAGAGGCAGGGTTTTGGGATATCTTGGTGAACCAAAACAATTGGGACTGATATGAAACTTGTCAATATGACCACATATAACATATGTGACATGCTAGAATTTTCTAGGATTTAATTGATAATAATTCTTATAGAAATATTTCAAAACCTAGAAACAGACAGATATGGTTTTGAAGGGTTTTGTCAAGTATTTTGAACATGACCATGTGCTAAAACTCTTATATATGGATAATATATGTCCACTGAGTTTCACTAAATTTTCTAAAAATATTTTTAAATCATTTAAATAATGTTTCCCTATGAAAAACCATTTTTGGCCTTAATAAAAAGCTTCTAAATAAAATGTCAAAATAATCTTTTAAAATAATATTTTGTGTTTTTGGGAAGTTATATATATATTAGGTTCCAAATAAAGCATTTGGAGAAAAAGGATCCACCCAATTTCAGGACTTGCAATGCAAATCTCAAAAGCAGGGGGTTTTGCAAACCTAATTTGAATAAAACCTTTTTGGCCAAAGTAATATTTGATAAAAATAGTTTTGTGTACTATTCACATGGCATGATCATTGTACAAGAGTGGGGATGAAGGAAAAGATTTTTGAGAGTAGGAGGGATTTTATGAATATCGAGCACAAGAAAGCAAACAAGCAATCAACAATCAAGTCAAGCATCACAAGCATAGAAAAAGTTTTAATTGGCCCTAATTTTTGAGTCATGTTATCTTAGTCATGAGAGGCAAAACACAGGGTGTGACAAAACCCTAGGAGTAATGATGTTGTGTATGGGTATGTCATAATAATCTATTGACTAGCCTCGTATCGCCTTATATAATGCACTCGAGTCCCAAGATAACAAGAGTCAAGTCGGCTACGTCGGTCGAGGGGGGTCCTTGTCTTGATCACCAAGTCTTGTGGAATCTTCCTTGTATATGGCATTGGCTACTCGAAGTGGCCCATTAGTAAACCGCCATAAGGGTCCACGGCCCGACCCCCTAGTGCAGGACATTGTCAATAGACCCCTGAACTAGTCTTCAAGTTGAGGAAGCTCCTCGGTTGTTCCGAACAGTTCTTTGTCTTCGGTCTTCGGTCTTGAAAACTGGTTTAACAAATCTTCCCATCTTTGATCTTAAGGCTCTCCAAAGTATATCCAAAGAGTTCACGCATTGGGTATCCGACGAGCCCCTTTAATTTCTTGGCCTTTATCAATGCATTGTAATTTTTACGCCACACCTCGGGTTCAAAGTTTCTCCCGTGTGGCGGTGTCCTCTTGCATCCAAGCTCCATTACTAGTATGCATCTGACGTGTACTTTTGCATCCGACCTCCAACAATGGTATGCCTTCAAGGTGTCATAGATTGCTGATGACAGCACATTTGCTCCCTTGGTTGTTTTGGTAATTACTAACAATATATAAGTCATTGAACTAATGTTTCCACCAAGTATATTTCAAGAAAAGTTCAATGATAGGGATGGTAAAAGGATTGTGAAGATTGTGTAATTACCCCAAGATGCAAGGAAATAGGTTGTCAAAGCTTCAAGCAAGAGGACTCTACATTTTACATTTGTGAGAAATCACTTTGAGTCCATAGGAAAGCCAATACTATTAAAAGGGGGTAAGGTTTTGTTGGTGAACAAAATGCTCACACGTGCACAAGTGATAGTCACCAAAAACATCCACAAGCTCTCCCACCAAAGTCTATCTATAGCCAAACATTCAAAATCGGTGCAACCAACATTCCTATCCCGATGCCACCGATTCCAAACCCTAGACAGACTTGGCCAAACCCTAACCCTTTGGTGCAGCGGACACTGCTTTTGGTGCCACCGAGTTTAGGTTGCCAAGTTTCTGTTATGCAAGTTCACATTTTCGGTACGTCCGAGAATGTTGAATCGGCATCACCGAGTTTGGCAATTCTGACCATTGGTCACCTTGTCGGTGCAACCGAGATTCCTATACCGGTCTCACCGAGATCCAACAGTTGCCACATTTTGGTCACTTCGGTACCACCGAGATTAACACATCGGTGTCACCGATTCTAACTTATTGTGTGTAACGGTTGGATTTTTGGGGATGCCTATATATACCCCTCCACCACCACTTACTCGAAAGAGAAGCACTCAGAACTATTACATACCTATCCTATCAGATTTTCTGAGAGAGAACTACCTACCCTTGTGTTGAGATCAAGATCTTCCACTCCAACCATATGGATCTTGATTTCTAGCCTCCCCAAGTTTCTTTCCACCAATCCCATCTCTTCCACCAAGCCAAATCTATGAGAGAGTGATTATCTGTTGAGGAGTCTATCATCTTGAAGCACAAGAGCAAGGAGTTCATCATCATTATCGAGCCTATTACCTTTTGGAGGGTGGTGCCTCCTAGATTGGTTAGGTGTCACTTGGGAGCCTCCTACTTCGTGTTGTGGAGTGAACCAAGAAGTTTGTAAGGGCAAGGAGATTGCCTACTTCGTGAAGATCTACCCATAGTGAGGCTAGTCCTTCATGGATGGAAGCCATATGGAATAGTCAAGGTTGCTACTTCGTGGACCCTCATGGGTGGAGCCCTCCGTGGACTCCCGCGACTGTTACCCTCTGTGGGTTGAAGACTCCATAAACGTGGATGTACAATAGCGCCACCTATCGAAACCACGGGAAAAATCATCGTGTCTACAATTGTGTTTGATCTTCCTACCCTATCCCTTTTTACTCATGCTTGTTGTTATTTTCCACTACTATACTCTTAGACTTGCATGTGTAGGGTGTACTTGACATGCCATGAATGCTAAAACTTGCAAACACTAAAATTTGGGAAAAGGCAAAACTTTTATTTGGTCAAGTAGTCTAATCACCCCCCCCCCCTCTAGACCTACTTTAGATCCTACAAGTGGTATCAGAGCTTTGGTCTCCATTGCATTGGTCTCACAACCTAGGAGAAGTATGGCATCTAGTGAGGGAAATTATCATCATAGAGGTCCATACTTTGATGGCACAAATTTTGCTAGTTGGAAGCACAAAATGAAAGTGCATTTGCTTGGTCATAATCCTGTCGTTTGGGCTATTGTTCGTGTTGGCTTCCTAGGTGAATTCTTTGCAGAAGGAAAGGAACCCGATCGTAAAGCGACTGCGGATGAATTGAAGATGTTGCAACTCAATGCTCAAGCATGTGACATTCTCTTCAACTGCCTATGCCTCGAAGAATTCTACAAAATCAGCCGTCTTGAGCATGCAATAGATATTTGGGATACTTTTGTTTATATGCATGAAGGAACCGAGTCCGTGAGAGAATCCAAGTTAGATGTTCTTCAAGGTCAGCTTGATAAGTTCAAGATGAAGGATGGTGAAGGAGTCGCTGAGATGTACTCTAGGCTAGCACTCATCACCAATGAGATTTCCGGCTTAGGAAGCGAAGAAATGAAAGATAAATTCATCATCAAGAAGATACTCCGAGCTTTGGATGATCGATATGACACTGTTTGCACATTGATCCAAATGATGCCCAACTACAAAGATCTCAAACCAACAGAAGTGATTGGTAGAATTGGTGCTCATGAGATGACACTCAAAGACAAGGAAGAGCTTCACCACAAGTCTAGCAGTGCTTACAAAGCCACAAGTGATGCTCCCGCTACCTCAAGCGACAACCTTGTCACAAATGAAGAGATAAGCCTCATGGTCAAGAAATTCAACAAGTTCTACAAGAATAGAAGCAAAGATCGTAGCTCCAACTCAAGACATGAAGAGAAGCGTTCGTCAAGTCATGACCGAAACTGCTACAATTGTGGGAAGCCTGGACACTACTCTAATGAGTGCACAGCTCCCTACAAACGAAGAGAAGAGTCACCAAGAAGACGAAGCTCAAGAGATGAATCACCTCGAAGAGAGTGAAGGAGTAGAGATCATCGTTATGAAGGAAGACCCTCAAGGAGAAGTAGGGACTCGGAGAAGAAGGACAAGTACACCAAGAGCTACTCAAGAAGAAAACATCAAGCTGATGTTGGTGAATGGGTTTCTGGCTCCGACTCCGACAACCACTCCGAGAGAAGATATCACTCCAACTCCGACTATAATCAAGATGAATGTATTGCCGGAATTTCTCTAGTGACAACCAACTCATATGATCTATTTGATTCACCAAATGAAGGGAGTGGAAGTTGCTTCATGGCTAAAGGCCCCAAGGTATCACACCCCGAATATCTTGATTTCGATAGTGATGAAGATGATTTTCTTTATGATGATGACTTGCTATGTGATAAAACTAGTGATGTTGATCAAAATGAACATAATATTTCTCATGCTAGTCAAGATAGGTCAATTGACAATGATAAGAATAAAATAGAAGAACTAACTAAAGAACTTAACACTATTAAGTTAAGCCATGAATCTACTCTTGAAGATCATAAAGAGCTTGTAAGAACTCATGAGAAGCTATGCTTTGAGAAGCAAAATTTGGAGCAAGAACATGAATTTCTTAAAGCTATCAATGACTATCTTCGAAAGAAGACTTCAACTTATCTTGCCAAACGAATACTCTTGTCTACACTCATGCCACAATTCAAATCTAAGAAAACTAGTAACAAAGTCAAGAAAGGTTCTTCATCTAGTAGCAACAATAAAAATGCTAAACCCAATGATGTTGCTCCTAGTAGTTCTACTGATTCCACCAATGATGATTCTCCTAGCCAAGTTACACTTGAGCAAGAAAATGCTTTATTGAAAGGAATTATATAGAAAGTGTGGGGACCCCGACTCATAAGTCGTGATCACCGAATGCACGTGTACAGTGATCCCAGAGATCAATGCTCACTGAACACACAGAAGCTGAATAACAAGAGTCTTACATCCACATTTAGCGTCTTACACAAATAAAAACCATGAAGGTCTAGTCTTACATAGATAGGGCCACAAGGGACAAATACTTGAATAGAACAACCGGCGGAAATCTTGATCGAAAGCGTGAACCCATGCCATCTACATTAACCTACAGGCATTCTGACTGTGAAGCGGCCTAGTTCACATGTTCGTCACCAACGTACTCTTCAACATACTCCTATTCTTCCATGCCTGGCCAATTAAATAACCAGTGGCAAGCCAATGAGTACTTTGAATGTACTCCCAAGCAACCCAAGTTGTGGAACAAGGAAATAATGATGCATGATATAGCACTAAATAGGTAATTTGCGGAAAGCTAATTTTTGAATGCAATGACATGATCAAGTAACTAGGTAGGCATGCATCAACAATCGGCAAATATCCATATAAACAAGTTACGGATATCATCATAAGCAGGGGTCAAACATCTCGTGTTCATTCGTCAAATCAAGTCTTCAGACTTGTCTCAAGTATCATCCTATTGTCATCCACACACACTCACACCAAGTTTACGAAAACATCCGGACATAGTTTAAGAAGGACCTCCAACTATCCATAACCGCGAACATGGCTATTCGAATAGTTTTACACTCTGCAGAGGTTGCACACTTTACCCATAAGACTCGGGGAAATTTTGTGTCATCCATGAATCATGGTATATAACATACCCGAGGTAAGCACCCGAACAATGCCTTTCCCCTGGCGATACTAAACAAAGAGTCAACTCGATTGGTACCCAACCCACATGATGACATCACTCGTATCATCCATGCAGGGACCAACGGTGTGCCCGGTGCCTGTGAAGACAACGCATGATCGTCCATACCGGCACGACCCCGTATCGAGAGTGACCACGCCACTCTCGCCACTAGTAATGCGGGCTCCTTGCTAGTACCCACCAAGGTAATCAACAAAGCCCCGACCCATAAGGGGTATCGTGGTTGCGCATGTAAGGTTGGGATGGTCAGCAGACCTTAAAACTCTCTGTTTTCGAAAACACATACTCACTTGTTCCGGTACACCACTTCTTTCTCAAGTGGTTACCCAACTCATCATCATCTCCCTCGGGCATTAGTGGCACCCGACGGGGGTTTCAAAAAATCTTTAAAATTATTTGTGTTCCCATCACCATGCATAATCCTGATCCCACTTGCGTAGCATCTACTAGCATCCTATCTACACCCACCCGCATAACCCTCATAAGGTGGTAGGGTCATGCACGATGCAAGTGTCAACGACAAAAGTATCGAAAGCAGCCCACCAGAGGGGTCACTACTCCACATGATCAAGTATAACAAAATTAAAGTGCTATATGTCATGCAATGAAAATGGTTTCTTAACATGGTCAAAGGGCTGCTTGCCTAGCTCAACAAAGTCTTCAGGGTCTTCAAAGTCTTCGGGTCCAACTCCCTCGTCAATAGCGCAATCTATCGTCGCAAATAAAAGTGATAAAAATAAGCATCACACAAAAATAGAGCACACAAAGCTAATAGCAAAATGCCACCCTATTCTGATAAATACTAAAGGTCATACTAAAATTAGTTGTTTAAGACTTTGAAGTTAAAAAGGTTTTCAAAAATATTTAAAACAGGGGCTAATAATGTCAAATAGGGATTTTAAATTGAAACAGCACAAAAAAGGTTTTCAGATATTTTTTACAACTGGCACTAATAAATTCTATGGAATATTCTAAGAATTTAGGTGGAAAAATTATTGGGTTTGGAATTATTTTCAGATCTGTGGGATTTTTGGAAAACAGAGGGAAAAGGAAAAAGAAAAGGGCATTGTGCTCTAGGCCAGAGGCGGCCAGCAGCTGGGCCGACCCAGCTGGCCAGCCAGCTAGCCTCGCGCGCGGCCAGGTTCAAAGATAACGCACGCGGCCCGGCTGTCTACGACCGCAAGGGGGAGAGAGAGCGAGAGAGGGGGAGAGAGAGGCCGACAGGTGGGTCCCACCTGTCGGATCCTTCTCCCACCTCGGGGCAGAGAAGGGGGGCGCTCACCACCGACGATGTGGGGCACGGCAATGGCAGGAGGAGGCGGGAAGGGGCTCGGGGCGGAGTCACCGTTCCAGGAAAGGTCGAGGAGGCGCCGGAGGCGCTCGGAGTCGCCGACGGCGAGCACTTGCGGTGGAGGGAGCTTCGGGAGAAGGTTGCCGGGGCCATCCCGTGCTGCAAAACGGACGGGGGGAAGGGGGAAAAGCATGAGAGGTGCGAGGGAGGAGCACTCGAAGAGGAGGGAGGACTGAAGGGGCTCTGTACCCGGAGATCAACGACGAGGTGGCCACGGCGATCCTCGGCTCGATTCTGAGCATAGAGACGTCGGGGACTCTTCGGGGGGCATAGGAGGGATGCTGGGGAGTGGAGAGAGACCAGAGGGGAGAGAGAGGCCCAGGAGGCTCTTATATGGGCGCCCAATGGTCCACCGAGCTCGGGTGCGCCAGCGATCTCAGGGCCGAGGCCAGAATCGAGCAGAGGGGGCGAGGGCATGTCTGCGATGCTCGTGGGGTTGCTCTAGGCTGAGGGGGAGAGGAGAGAGAGGCGGGGAGCGCGCGCATGTGAGATCCGCGGTTGGCCGGCTCAGGCGACCGCGGCACGTGTGAGGAGGGCCAGAGGAGGGAGAGAGAGGAGGGGGACAAGGGGCGGCGTGTTGCAGACGCCAAGGCCGACCATCTGGCGAGAGGGGGCGCTCGAGGTGGTCGGGGCCATGCAGTGGGCAATGGCTATAGTGCTTGTCGGCACTGTAGCATGCTCCAGAGCGCGCGTTTGGCATGCCATGGCATGCCAACAGAGTCTTGTGCGTGGCCAAGGGTGTCTAGGGGGATCTAGGGGTGCCTAGGCTAGGGAAAAATGCATTGGATGCCCTGAGAGAGAGATAGAATAAGAGGAGAGCGGAGAGAGAGCTCCTGCTAGGGCTGTCCAGAGGTGAGAATGGGGGATTTACCCCATCTTCTTGTGGCCTATGGACTTGAGATTTTTACTGGAGGGGCTTGGGCACTTCAAGAGGGTGGAGTAAAAGTTTGGAGGCAAGGGAAAGTGGTGAAAACAAGTACTTTACCATTTTACCAGAAGGTGTTTGATGGGTGTTTGGGCAAGATAAGTTTACCAACTTACTGAGATATTCAACAGGGTCAAATGATAGGTAAAAACGAGATGGACCACCAGATTTGAGCTCAAATGAGCAAAGTTGACAATGGAAACTTTGTGAACACTAGAAACTGACAAAATCAGGTTTCTGTAGATCTAGTTATGCTAAGCTATTACCCTTGATGTACCACTTAGTGTAGCATCATCATTTGGTGATTAGAACATGTCCACAAAGTTTGGGGTCAAGGTAAGAAACTTCACAATGTAAACTTGCTCAAATTTGAATCTGGACAGGGAGGGTTTTGGAATGGTTTGATGAATCAAATCAGCTTGGATTGATATGAAACTTTGCAAGATCATCACCTATGATGGTGTTGACTTGCTAGAATTTTCCGGGAATTTATTGAGAATATTTATTATAAACATATTCCAAAAGTTTGATTTGGACAGAAAGGGTTTTGAGGGGTTTTGCCCATGATTTGAATATGCCCATGTGTTGAAACTCATATATATGGAAAATATATGTCCACTGAGTTTCCCTAAAAAATTCAAATATTTTGAAAGCGTTAAAATAATTTTTCCCTATGAAAAACCATTCTAGTCTTAAGAAACAACCTTTAAATAAAATATTAAAATAATCTTTAAAATTAATATCTAGTGGTTTTGGGAAGTCATAAACATAGTAGGTTTGAAATAAAGCCTTTGGGGAAGAAGGATCCACCCAATTTGAGGACTTGCAGTGCAAACCTCAACTTAGGAGTTTCTGAAAACCTAATCTGAATAAATCATTTTTGGTCAAAACAAAATTTGATAATCATAGTTTTGGGCACTATTCACATGGCATGATCATTGTGCAAGAGTTTTGTGTCAAGGAAGGAGAGGGATAGAATCTAAGAGTGCCATATACTACACTCAACAATCAAATAAGAAACAATTCAAAACAAGCAACAATTCAAACAAGCACAACCATCGAAAAAGTTTTAATTGGCTCCAAATTTTATAAATCCAAACATAACAAGGTGATACAAACACAGGATGTGACAAAGAGGTATCTAAAAGAGTCTTGTCGGATGTAAGCAATTTGAGGAAACTGTACACAAGCACGGAGGATACCGGAAGAATCGTGGTGTTGGCTACTTCAACACTAATGGAGTTGAGTGGGAAGAAGGTCAATACCCCAATCCCAAGTTTGTTCCTCAAAAGGAGAAGTTCCAAGGGAACAAAACCTTAAGATGACCTTCCACCACAAGACCACAAGCTCAAGGGCAAGAACAAGCTTCAAGAGGACATTGACTCATATGAAGATGAATCCCAAGCTTTGGTGAAGTGGGTTCCCAAGGCTACTACAAGCTCAACTTCTACAAGTGCTACTTCAACACCAAGGATCCCCATCAACTTGATGTGGGTCCCCAAGAATAAGAACTAGAAAGTTCTTGAGGGGTGACTCCGCCAATGAAATTCACTCACATTCATTATTGTCAAGATCTATTAGCAATCAACATCAACCCTATGCAATAGTTCAAGGATTCACACATTCCCTCAAGAGTAAGCAAGGGACAAGATAATCAACAAATCAATGGACATCATCACACATGCTTTGCGCTCCATGTCCATAGATATCCTTGTATTTGTCTCTTGTGTGTTGGGACTAACCCATGTAGGTGGGAAGAGTAAGGAAACAACAAGGATGCTCCCAACTCTTGGTGATCTTCATCAACTTTGAGCATCCACCACTACCTCACCAACATGAAGTCTTCATCAACAAAACCCAAGGTTAGTTTATCCCTCTTATGGCGGGATGTCACATCAAGGGGGAGATTTACTCTAAGACTTGAGTCAAAGCATCTCTTAGTATGTGAAAACATTAAATGCTTTATGTCAAAATGGTAACCCCACTTGTGCTTAAACGATGAGTATGACCTATGATCAAGTACTCTTACTTGGCTCGTAAGTCAAATACTCATATATATATGACTTTGTCATCGCCAAAGTGCTTGTTAGATACTATTATGTTTGTGCATATTTGCCATGATTTCATTTGACATCTTATTGTGTGAGCATGTTGGTCTGCATTTATTTTCTCATTCGAGGATATCCAATTGTTGCTATTTGGCTTTTGATTTATCTTTTGCCAATTGGATATACAAGAATGCCTAGGACCACCTCTTCAGCTATCTATGCTTTCTCACCTCATACTCTATTCATGTTGCATCACAAAATTTGAACAAGTGCTTTTCGATCCCTCTGTGTGTGGAGCACTCAGAGTTCCGTATCGACAAGGACTGACCATTAAAACCTCCCAAGTGCATCTCAGTGGAACCAACCACAAAATCTCGGTCTCACTGAATGCCTAGGGTTGATCTAGTTTTCAATCTCGGTACCACTGATTCCATCTTCTTGGTTACACCGAGTTTCCCTATCAACTGACAGTTGAGGAACTCGGTGACACCGAAAAGTTAGAATCGGTGTCACCGATAGTGGTGGGTATAAATACTGTGTACCCCGACACTTTGAATTTCATCCTCAAACCGTCGCACCTCAGAACCCTAAGTTGTCGCTTTTGAGACCCTTGGTCTTTGCCCTTGTCTCCATGTGCTCCTCTGCCGCTGGGAATCGCCGTCGTCGACGAAATCCTCTCCATCGTTGCCGTCGTAGAGGATCCACGTCAAGTTAGGGTACGGATTCGACCTCCTTTCCGCTCCTCGACGATTCTTGCACATTGGATTTGATTTTATCTATAAGCCACCCATTGCATGTATTCCTATCCACGAGAAATTCCAATAGTCTAGCGAATGTTAGATTTTCTAGGGTTTGCCTTCCGCCCGATGGAACTCGGTGGAACCGAAGCAAACAAATTGGTCTCACCAATTTGTCTTCTTGTGTTGTTGAGAACTGTCTCGGTGGAACCCAGTACTTCTTTTCGGTCTCACCGAAAAGAGTGCCAAGGTTCTGTCAAGAGGGATAGTCAGTCTCGGTAGCACCGAAATTTTTGCTTCGGCTGTACCGATATTCATTTGACAGAATGCAAAACTCTGGAAATCTATTGTTCAAACATTCAAAAACGAGCCTCATTTTTTGATGACTCATCTTATTCTGCTCTTCTATACTCTATACATAGGGTCAGTATGTCAGATGCTGAGGACAGTTAGAATTTGCCAGAGCAGGGTGTTGACATGAGTTCAGTCACAAGCCCAGAGTCTAGTTCATTTTCAGATCCAGGCACCCCCAGCTCCCATGGGTTGCCCAAGGATGCTACAAGGACCAGAAAGAAGTTGAATTCAGATGAGGAGGATTCAGACTTTGTCCTTGAGGATATTCTTGCCAATAAGCAAGAAAAGGCTGCTAAGAAGTCTGCTACTGAAGCTACTTCTTCCAGGAGAGTTGTCAGGAAGATCCATGCCAGCTCTAAAACTATCAAAGCACATGAGAGTGCTAGGGCTACTGTAACTATTGATCCCCCAAGGAAGTATATGCCTAAGAAGGCAGGGGAGCACAAAGCCAGAAAGAGGATTATTCATGTGATTGGTGGGCCTATATCCATGTATGAAGATCTAGAGGAGGCTGCTGGTGTTGCTGCTGAGGAAGAGGAGGAAGAACATGTTGAGAAGGCTCCTCCCAAGAACAAGGCCAAGAAGCTTATGGTTGATGCTATGCCAAAGACTGGCACATCCAAGGGCACCAAGTCTGCATCTAAGAAGGTTGTTGTTGATAAGCCTAAGAGGACATCCAGGCAGATTCCAGCTTCTAAAAAGAACAAGGGAACTGCTTCCAGAGTTGAAGATGATGATGACTTGACAACCTTGATGAAGCTCGGACCACATCTTCCATTACATGATGTCAGCCACCTAGTTGCCGAAGATATGAAGAACAGGAAAGACTCAGGTTTGAGGGCATGGAGATCTATGGATCCATATGCCCAAAGGAAGAAGACTATTGTTGACTACATATTCTACACCAAAGAGCAACAGGATTTTTATGAGACAGTGCTGCTAGACAAGAGCCCAGCGGTTAGTGATATGAGATATGCTGACTGGAAATTCATTAAGGAGAATGAGGACTACTTTCCAAGTGTCCGGGATAATTTCCACTACATTGGTCTGGATGAGTTCATTGGTAGAGAGCTACTGCATGGAACGATGAGATGATCAGGCAATTCTACTCCACTGCACATTTCTATAGAGATGGTAGGATTGTATGGATGACTGAAGGAGCAAGGTATGAATCTACTGTTGATGGTGGGTGCACTTCTAGGAGTTCCAGAGGTTCAAGGTGGTGATTTGGATGTATACTCAGAATCCAAGGCAAGTCACAATGCCATGAAGGATATGTATACTCCTATCCCTACAGACAAAGTGCAATCTCACAAGCTAGGATCCATCTACTATCTGCAAGCTGGCCTCCGTACCATGAACACTATTCTGAGGCATACCTTGATGCCCAAGTCAGGAGATGACAAGATGATCCGAGGCTACTCCATCAACATGTTCATCCACCTTGACGGACACACCGGATTAGAGTTATGGACTTGATTGTTGAGACAGACAAGAGGGTTGTTGCTGATCAAAAGCGCTCTTGCTGCTATGCACCCTACATCCAGATGCTTATCAACTCTTAGTTGGAAAAGCACATATTTGCTCTAGACCGCCCACATTTTCCCCTACAGCTAGAGCTTGAGGATAACATCATGGTGAGGGACCCAAATCATCCCACATCTGCTACAGCTTAGGTAGAGGCAGAGGCAGTTCGATCCACTAGTGCTCAAGTCCCTAGATCCAGAAATGAGCAAATGGGTCTTTTGATCTCAGCAGTTCAGGGCATGCAGAAGGATATTAAGGGGATTCTGGACAATCAGAACAGTCTTGTGAGGATCTTTGAAACAAGGATCAAGACTCTCAATGATAAGCTGGACAAGGTGACTAAGACAGTTATAGAGCTTCAAAAAGAAGTTGACTCAGTACATATCCCTCGGGTCTCTTCTACTTCTTCAGATGATGAGGAGGAGGAGGATGGATCACTTCTCAGGCCGAGCACACAGTTCACTACTCAGGCTAGATCAGCCATAATGCCTGCACCAGACTTGAGGCCCTCTTCATCGGCTCCTGCTACTATCAGCACAGCTCCTACTCCATCAGCTCTAGTTCCTCCAGTATCCACTCCAGCTCCATCCACGACATTTGCAGAGATCTTCGCCGACGTTGTTCTTTCGACTCCTTCATCAACAACTGGAGGAGATCATCCCAAGAATGTTTAGATATATGCCTTTGAACTTTTTGGTAACTTGTTGCCAAAGGGGGGAGTGTATATAGATCTTTAGGCTTCGAGTGAGAGAGCGTTTGGTGTTTGTTGTTGTTTTTCAAAAACAATTGCTTTTGGTTGTTGTGATACTCTTTTGGTTGCTTGTGATACACGTTTGATGATGTTTGATCATATGCTTTAATGTGTGATGCTACTATTTCCTATCCTCTTAATGCTTAGGTGATGATCATTCATCTTTGGTTGATTGTGTTGTGCTATGATGTTCATTCTAATTATTCTCACACACCACCAAGTGGTATGTGACATGTAAGAAGTGACCCATGTACCTAATCGATTGTGCACTTGCATTCAAACGCAAATTTAAAATAATGCACAAATTTAGGGGGAGCTCTTGCTTATCACATACTTCTCAAAGCGACTATTATATTCATTGATTATAACTTTGTCGAAGCTTTGATCTATATGTTGTCATCAATTACCAAAAAGGGGGAGATTGAAAGCACATTTGCTCCCTTGGTGATTTTGATAATTAATAACAACATATAAGCCATTGAATCATTGAACTAATGTTTCCACCAAGTATATTTCAGGAAAAGTTCAATGATAGGGATGGCAAAAGGATTGTGGAGATTGTGGAATTACCCCGAGATGCAAGGAAATAGGTTGGCCAAGCTTCAAGCAAGAGGACTCTACATTTTACATTTGTGAGAAATCACTTTGAGTCCATAGGAAAGCCAATATTATTAAAAGGGGGTAAGGTTTTGTTGGTGAACAAAATGCACATACGTGCACAAGTGATAGTCACCAAAAACATCCACAAGCTCTCCCACCAAAGTCTATCTATAGCCAAACATTCAAAATCGGTGCAACCAACATTCCTATCCCGGTGCCACCGATCCCAAACCCTAGACAGGCTCAGCCAAACCATAATCCTTCGGTGCAGCCGACACTGCTTTCGGTGCCACTGAGTTAGGTTGCCAAGTTTCTGTTACGCAAGTTCACATTTTTGGTCTGTCTGAGAGTGTTGAATCAGCATCACCGAGTTTGGCAATTCTGACTGTTGGTCACCTTGTCAGTGCAACCGAGATTTCTATACCGATCTCACCGAGATTCAAAAGTTGTCACCTTTTGGTCACTTCGGTACCACCGAGATTAACACATCGGTGTCACCGAGTCTAACTTATTGTGTCTAGCGGTTGGATTTTTGGGGATGCCTATATATACCCCTCCACTACCAATTACTCGAAAGAGAAGCACTCAAAACTATTCCATACCTATCCTATCAGATTTACTAAGAGAGAGCCACCTACCCTTGTGTTGATATCAATATCTTCCACTCCAACCATATGGATCTTGATTTCTAGCCTCCCCAAGTTGCTTTCCACCAATCCCATCTCTTCCACCAAGCCAAATCTATGAGAGAGTGATTGTCTGTTGAGGAGTCTATCATCTTGAAGCACAAGAGCAAGGATTTCATCATCATTACCGAGCCTATTACCTTTTGGTGGGTGGTGCCTCCTAGATTGTTTAGGTGTCGCTTGGGAGCCTCCTACTTCGTTTTGTGGAGTGAACCAAGAATTTTGTAAGGGCAAGGAGATCGCCTACTTCATGAAGATCTACCCATAGTGAGGGTAGTCCTTCATGGACGGAAGCTGTATGGAATAGTCAAGGTTGCTACTTTGTGGACCCTTATGGGTGGAGTCCTTCGTGGTCTCTCACGACTGTTACCCTCTGTGGGTTGAAGACTCCATAAACGAGGATGTACGATAGCGCCACCTATTGGAACCACGGGAAAAATCATCGTGTCTACAATTACGTTTGATCTTCCTACCCGATCTCTTTTTACTCATGCTTGTTGTTATTTTCCGCTGCTATACTCTTAGACTTGCATTTGTTGGGTGTACTTGACATGCTATGAATGCTAAAACTTGCAAACACTAAAATTTGGGAAAAGGCAAAACTTTTATTTGGTCAAGTAGTATAATCACCCCCCTCTAGACCTACTTTCGACCCTACAACTAAAGACCCACAAGTATAGGGGATCTATCATAGTCCTTTTGATAAGTAAGAGTGTCGAACCCAATGAGGAGCAAAAGGAAATGGGAAGCGGTTTCCAATAAGTTATTCTCTGTAAGCACTAAAATTATCGGTAACAGCTAGTTTTGCGATAAGATAATTCGTAACGAGTAACAAGTAACAAGTGTAGCAAAGTTGTAGCATGATATCTCAATCCTTTTTGTAGCAAAGTACTGGCCTAGACAAACTCTTATATAAATCAAAGCACTCCCAAGGACACATGGGAATTTCCATCAAGCTAGTTTTCATCATGCTCATTTGATTCGCGTTCGTTACTTTGATAATTTGATATGTGGGTGGACCGGTGCTTGGGTGCTGCCCTTACTTAGACAAACCTCCTACTTATGATTAACCCCTATCGCAAGCATCCGCAACTACAAAATAAGAATTAAGGTAAACCTAACCATAACATGAAACATATGGATCCAAGTCAGCCCCTTACGAAGCAACGCATAAACTAGGGTTTAAGCTTCTGTTACACTAGCAACCCATCATCTACTTATGACTTCCCAATGCCTTCCCCTAGGCCCAAATAATGGTGAAGTGTTATGAAGTCGACGTTCAAATAACACCACTAGAGGAGAGACAACATACATCTCATGAAAATATCGAACGAATACCAAATTCACATGATTACTTATAACAAGACTTATCCCATGTCCTCAGGAACAAGCGTAACTACTCATGAAACATGTGCATGTTCAAGATCAGAGGAGTATTAATTATTATAAAGGATCTAAGCATATGATCTTCCACCAAGTAAACCAACTAGCATCAACTACAAGGAGTAATCAACACTACTAGCAACCCACACGTACCAATCTGAGGTGTTGAGACAAAGATCGGATACAAGAGATGAACTAGGGTTTGGAGAGGAGGTGGTGCTAGGGAAGATGTTGATGGAGATTGACCCCTCTTGATAATAGGATCGTTGGTGATGACGATGGCTTCTATTTCCCCTCCGGGAGGGAAGTTTCCCCGGTAGAACAGCCCTGTTGGAGCTCTAGATTGGTTCTGCCCAAGTTCCGCCTCGAGACGGCGGCACTTCGTGCCGAAAGCTCTCTTCTGATGTTTTTCAGGTCAAAATGCTTCATATAGGAGAAGATGGGCGTCGGAGGAGCCACAGGGGCCCCACAAGCCTGCTAGGCACGGCTAGGGGGTGGCCACGCCTAGCAGGCTAGTGGCCTGCTAGTGGCCCCCCTCTGGTTGATTCTTGCGCCGGTATTTTTTATTAATTCCAAAAACATTCTTCGTAAATTTTCAGGACTTTTGGAGTTGTGCAGAATAGGTATCTCAGATTTGCTCCTTTTCTAGTCCAGAATTCTAGCTGTCGGCATTCTCCCTCTTCATGTAAACCTTATAAAATAAGAGAGAAAAGGCATAAGTATTGTACCATAATGTGTAATAACAGCCCATAATGCAATAAATATCAATATAAAAGCATGATGTAAAATGCACGTATCAACTCCCCCAAGCTTAGACCTCGCTTGCCCTCAAGTGAAAGCCGAGATCGATGAATATGTCCACCTGTTTAGAGATAGAGGTGTCGATAAAATAAAATACGGACATGAAGGCATCATGATAAACTTTGGAACAGCAATACTCATTGTATAAAATTCTTTATACTAGAGTAACAATTCATTCACAAGATAAAGTATGAACCAAGAACTCTATTGACAACCAACAAACTATGATCTCAATCACTGAAGCAATTGACAATTTATCATAACATCGGAAAGAGTCAATATAAGAGCTTGTAAACAAAATCCACATACTCAATCATCTTTTAGTCTTTGACAATTGCTAGCACTCACGCAGTACCCACGAGGTCAAAGCTTCAATTGAACACAGAGAAAGATAGGGGCTTATAGTTTTGCCTCCCAACTATTCACCTCAAGGGTGATGTCAACAATAATAATTCATGATCACCCACATCCGGGTGGATATATAAGTCTAGATAATTCCCCAACACATAATGCTTGCCAAGAGAGACGGAATATAAGAAGTGGTGAAAACCACCATGACTCTTGTATAAAGGTAAGTACTAGAAAGTAAAAGTAACAGATAGGCCCTTCGCAGAGGGAAGCAGAGGTTATCATGCGCTTTTTATTTTTGGATGCAAAAACTCTTAGTGTAGAGGAACGCCGCGTTGTATTGCCCTTTGTGATAGAAACCTTTATTATGCAGTCTGTCGCTTTTGTTTCTTCACTATCACAAGTTCGTACAATGCTTATTTCCCTTACAATAAAAGATCACACATATTTAGGAGCAATGTTTATTGCCTTTTTGCACCGATGACAACTTACTTGAAGGATATTATTCAATCCATGGGTAGGTATGGTGGACTCTCATGGCAAAACTGGGTTTAGGTGTTTGGATGCACAAGTAGTATCTCTACTTTGTGCGAAAGTTTTGGCTATTATAGGTAGAAGCAAGCAATACATGTTGGAGTATCTAAAACCATATAGCTTCTATCCGAGGTAAGCAAACATAACATATTATTTTGTCTTCCTTGTCCAACATCAACTTCTTGGCATGTAATATTTTAATGAGTGGTCACAATCATAAAAGATGTGCAAGATAATATATTTATATGTGAATCTTTCTTTCTTTATCACTTCCTTTCAATTGCACCAATGACCAATTACTATGTTTGTTAACTCCCAACATTTTTCAATCACCATACTTTTTATATGTGAAGTCATCACTCCCCATAAGATCACTATGTATTCTCTTTGCTTTTGTTCTATCATTCTTTATTCATTACTTTCAAGAGCATAGTAATCTAGCAAAGCCCTCTCATCAAAACTACTTTTTATTATATAACTCGGACTTGCTTACATAAGGGGAGCAAAAGCAAAAAACTAAAAGGTAGATCATACTAAAACTTTTATTCTACTAGATCAAAACAAAAACAAAAAGGATCAAACTAGGAAAGATAAAAACAAAAAGGGGAAAGGAAAAAGGTGTGATGTGATACGATACCGGGGCACCTCCCCCAAGCTTGGCAGAAGCCAAGGGGAGTGCCCATACCCATGTGCTCAGGTGTCCTTCTTCGGAGGTGATGGTGCAATGTTCTTGGTGATGATACACTTCAGAATGCATTCTCCTCTTCAAGCTTATTATTTTGTTGCCTGAGGTCCATTACTTCCTTGTGCAGTTTTCCATTGACACATAGAGATCCCTTCACCCAGGGATGTCTCATTGTTGTAGGTGAAAAGACAACACTCTTTTTCAAGTTTTCATAAGTAAGGAATTTAGCATTGGAAGGAATGACCTAATTCGGGATTGCTGCGCTCAAAAGTTCCTCTAACATGGACCCAGGTTGTGGATGAGAGTTAACTTCTTGGTCTTCCTTCATGACATCCACCCTTTTTAAGTCAGCCTCCATATCCTCCTCCGTGGTTTGCCAAAAGTGGTTAGCTTCAATGTATGCCTCAAGCTCCTATGTCGGGTGAGAAACACGACTCTCCCCGGTCGACTCTTGGGACGACATCTTGCTCTAAATCTGCTGCAGAAACAGCTCAAACGAAAATAGGAGGTATTGTCATGATACGAAAGTCGAAACCTTCGGGAGATTATATAATGAATTTTTGCCGACCCGAAGGGGTGTTCCACAAGAAAACAGAGTTCAGGGGGCGCACGGGGTGGCGACAAGCCCCCTAGGCGTGGCCAGTGGGTGGTCGCGCCTAGCAGGCTTGTCGCCTCCCTGTGCATCCTTCAGACTGCTTTTTATTTTCCTAAATTTTTAAATATTCCAAAACTGAATAAATTGCTACTGGGAAACTTTTGGAATCGGTTTACTTACCATACCATGTACATATTCCTTTTCAGAGTCTAAAACATTTTGGTAAGTCTCCCTAATATGCTCTTCGGGAGTTATGGTATTGATAACATTGGTTTCAACATTAATGGGAGCACCTGAAATATAGTGTTTGATTCTTTGCCCGTTTACCACCTTCGGATTTGTGCCCTTGGCGTTGTTGATCTTGATGGCACCGGAACGATATACCTCCTCGATGATGTATGGTCCTTCCCATTTAGAGAGAAGTTTTCCTGCAAAAAATCTTAACTGAGAATTGTATAGCAAGACATGATCACCTACATTGAATTCACGCTTTTGTATCCTTTTATAATGCCATCTCATAACTTTTTCTTTAAACAACTTAGCATTCTCATAGGCTTGGGTTCTCCATTCATCAAGTGACCTAATGTCAAATAACCTCTTATCACCAACAAATTTGAAATCATAGTTGAGCTCTTTGATTACCCAATAAGCATTATGCTCTAGCTCTAGAGTCAAGTGAAATGCATTACCATAAACCATTTTATATGGAGACATACCCATAGGATTCTTGTAAGCAGTTCTATAAGCCCATAATGCATCATCAAGTTTCTTAGACCAATTCTTCCTAGATCTATTAACCGTCTTTTGCAAGATCAATTTAATTTCTATATTGCTTAATTCTACTTGACCACTAGATTAAGTATGATAAGGTGATGTAATTCTATGATTAACATCATATTTAGCAAGCAATTTACGGAAAGTGCCATGAATAAAATGTGAACCACCATCAGTCATTAAATATCTGGGGACTCCAAATCTAGGGAGAATAACTTCTTTAAGCATTTTAATAGAGGTGTTATGATCAGCACTACTAGTTCGAATAGCTTCTACCCACTTAGTGACATAATCAACAACAACTCATATATGAGTATACCAGTTGGACATTGGAAAAGGTCCCATATAATCAAAAACCCAAACATCAAATGGTTCGATAACGAGAGAGTAATTCATAGGCATTTCCTGACGTCTACTAATATTGCCAATTCTTTGACATTCATCACATGACAAGACAAACTTACGAGCATCCTTGAAGAGAGTAGGCCAATGAAAACCAGATTGTAATACATTATGTGCGGTCCTATCTCCAGCATGGTATACTCTGTAGGCCTCGGAATGACACTTTCGTGGGATCTATTCCTACTCATGCTTAGGTACACAACGTCTAATAACACCATCTACTCCTTATTTATAAAGGTGTGGGTCATCCCAGGAGTAATGTCTTAAATCATAGAAAACCTTTTTCTTTTGTTGGTATGTGAAACTAGGCGGTATAAATTTAGCGACAATGTAATTAGCGTAATCAGCATACCAAGGAGCATTACGAGAAGCATTTATGAGAACTAATTGTTCATCAGGAAAGCTATCATCAATAGGTAGTGGGACATCAAAAACATTCTCTAACCTAGACAAGTTATCTTCTGCGGGGTTATTAGCACCCTTTCTATCAACAATATACAAATCAAATTCTTGTAGCGGAAGAACCCACCTGATTAGTCTAGGTTTAGCATCTTTCTTTTCCATGATATATTTAATAGTAGCATGATCAGTGTGAACAGTTACTTTAGAATCAACAATATAGGGTCTAAACTTATCACAAGCGAACGCAACTGCTAAAAATTCCTTTTCAGTGGTAGCATAGTTTCTCTGAGCATTATCTAGAGTTTTGCTAGCATAATGAATAAGATTTAATTTATTATCAACTCTTTGTCCTAGAACAGCACCGACAGCATAATCACCAGTGTCACACATAATTCCAAAAGGTAGGTTCCAATCAGGTGGTTGAACAACAGGTGCAAAAATCAAAGCATTCTTGAGAATTTCAAAAGCTTCTACACAATCATCTTCAAAAATGAATGGAACATCTTTTCACAACGATTAGTGAGAGTCCTAGAAATCTTTAATAAATCTCCTATAGAAACCAGCATGACCAAGGAAACTTCTTATACCTCTGATATCCATAGGACATGGCATTTTTTCAATAGCATCAACTTTAGCCTTGTCAACTTCAATACCTCTTTCAGGAATTTTATGTCCCAGGACAATGCCTTCATTTACCATAAAGTGACACTTCTCCCAATTCAAGACAAGATTAGTTTCTTCACATCTCTGCAAAACTCGATCAAGGTTGCTCAAACAATCATCAAAAGAAGTTCCATAAATGGAAAAATCATCCATGAAAACCTCAACAATCCTTTCACAAAAATAAGAGAATATAGCAGTCATGCATCTTTGAAAGGTAGCAGGTGCATTGCATAAACCAAAAGGCATACGTCTATAAGCAAAGGTACGAAAAGGGCAGGTAAAGGTGGTCTTATCTTGGTCCTCTTTTGACACGGGTATTTGAGAGAAACCAGAATAACCATCTAGAAAGTAGAAATGTGTGTGTTTGGATAATCTTTCTAGCATTTTATCAATGAAAGGTAGAGGGTAATGATCTTTTCTAGTAGCTTTATTCAATTCCCTAAAATCAACTACCATTCTATAACCTGTAACAATTCTCTACAGGATCAATTCATTTTTATCATTAGGAACTACGATAATACCTCCTTTCTTAGGGACACAATGAACGGGACTAACCCATCTACTATCAGCAATAGGGTAAATGATACCTGCCTCCAAAAGCTTTAATATTTCATTTCTTACCACTTCCTTCATTTTAGGATTCAACCGTCGTTGGTGATCAACAACTGGTTTAGCATCAGGCTCCGTTTTAATTTTGTGTTGACATAGAGTGGGACTAATGCCCTTAAGATCATCAAGAGTATATCCAATAGCAGCACGGTGCTTCTTTAGAGTTTTCAATAATCTCTGTTCTTCATGCTCTGAAAGGTTAGCACTAATAATAACAAGATATATCTTCTTTTCATCAAGATAAGCATATTTCCAAGTATTTGGTAATTGTTTAAGCTCAAATACGAGATCGCCCTTGGGTGGATGAGGATCCCCAAGTATTTCAACAGGCAAGTTGTGTTTCAGGTAAGTATGTTGATCAAAGAAAATCCTATCTATTTCATTCGTTTCATTCATATGCGTATCATTTTCATGGTCTAGAAAATATTGCTCTAAAGGATCAGTAGGAGGCACAGCAATAGAAGCAAGACCGACAATTTCATCCTTACTAGGCAATTCTTTATCATGAGGTTGTCTACGGAATTTAGAGGAATTAAACTCATGAGACGTATCCCCAAAACTTATGGTAACCTTTTCCTTCTCACAATCTATCCTGGCATTAACTGTATTCAAGAAGGGTCTACCAAATATAATGGGACAAAAGTCATCTTGTGAGGAACCAAGAACAAGAAATCAGTAGGATATTTTATTTTGCCACACAAGACTTCAACATCTCTAATAATCCCAACTGCTGATATAGTATCTCCATTAGCAAGTTTAATTGTAACATCAATTTCCTCTAACTCAGCTGGTGCAATACCATTCATAATCTCTTTATATAAGGAAAAGGGAATTGCACTCACACTAGCACCCATATCACATAAGCCATGATAACATTGATCTCCTATTTTAACAGAAACAACAGGCGTGCCAACAATGGGTCTATGTTTATCTTTAGCATCAGGTTTAGCAATCCTAGCACCTTCATCACAAAATTGAATAACATGCCCATCTATATTATCAACCAAGAGATCCTTAATCATAGCAATACTAGGCTCAACTTTAATTTGCTCAGGGGGTTTAGGTGTTCTAGCACAACTCTTACGAACCACAGTTGAAGCTTTAGCATGATCCTTTATTCTAATAGGGAAAGGTGGTTTCTCAACAAAAGTAGTGGGAATAACATGATCAACATTATAAGTGATAGTTTTCTCTTCAACTTTAATAGGTTCAACTACTTTCACTTCAATGGGAGGATGATATTTAAACCACTTCTCCTTGGGGAGATCAACATGAGCAGCAAAAGATTGACAAAAAGATCTCTGATTCAAGTCCATATTTAGTGCTAAATTCATGAAAAGCATTGGTGTCCACGAAAGATTTAACACAATCAAACTTAAGGTTCATACCTGACCCCTTACCTTCGTCGAGTTCCCAATCTTCAGAGTTGCGTTTAATTCTTTCAAGTAAATCCCATTTGAAATCAAGATCTTTCTTCATATAGGAACCAACACAAGAAGTATCGAGCATGGATTTATCATTACGAGAAAGCCGAGCATAAAAATTCTGAATAATAATTTCCCTTGAGAGCTCATGATTGGGGCATGAATATAACATTGAATTAAGCCTCCCCCAAGCTTGAGTGATTCTTTGTCCTTCACGAGGCCAAAAATTATAAATATAATTCCGATTACAATGAACTAGATGCATAGGATAGAACTTATGGTGAAATTCCATCTTCAATCGGTTGTAGGTTCATGATCCAATATCATCAGATAGCCTATACCATGTCAATGTCTTCTCCTTCAAAGATAAAGGAAAGACCTTCTTATTGACATGATCCTCGGGCAGACCTTCAAGCTTAAATAATCCACAAACTTCATCCACATAGATTAGATGTAAATCAGGATGTAGTGTTCCATCTCCTGCATAAGGATTAGCCAGCAGTTTCTCTATCATACTCGAAGTAATTTCATAATAAATATTTTCACTAGGTTCAGTAGGTTGAGGGACAACTCGTTGGGCTTCCGGTCGAGGTGAAGATACCCCGAACAAGCCCCTCAAAGGATTGCTTTCCATAGTGACAAGTGACAGTAAATTTCAGCACAATATATAAAATTTCCTTACCAGGTTCCACTTACCAAAGGCGCTTCACTCCCCGGCAGCGATGCCAGAAAAGAGTCTTGATGACCCACAAGTATAGGGGATCTATCATAGTCCTTTCAATAAGTAAGAGTGATGAACCCAACGAGGAGCAAAAGGAAATGGCAAGCGGTTTCCAGTAAGGTATTCTCTGCAAGCACTGAAATTATCGGTAACATGTAGTTTTGTGATAAGATAATTCATAATGAGTAACAAGTAACAAGTGTAGAAAAGGTGCAGCAAGGTATCCCAATCCTTTGTGTAGCAAAGTACAGGCCTGTACACACTCTTATATAAAGGAAAGTGCTCCCGAGGACACATGGGAATTTCCGTCAAGCTAGTTTTCATCATGCTCATTTGATTCACGTTCGTTACTTTGATAATTTGATATGTGGGTGGACCGGTGCTTGGGTGCTGCCCTTACTTGGACAAACCTCCCACTTATGATTAACCCCTATCGCAAGCATCCACAACTACAAAAGAAGAATTAAGGTAAACCTAACCATAGCATGAAACATATGGATCCAAATCAGCCCCTTACGAAGCAACACATAAACTAGGATTTAAGCTTCTGTTACTCTAGCAACCCATCGTCTACTTATTACTTACCAATGCCTTCCCCTAGGCCCAAATAATGGTGAAGTTTTATGTAGTCGACGTTCACATAACACCACTAGAGGAGAGACAACATACATCTCATCAAAATATCGAACGAATACCAAATTCACATGATTACTTATAACGAGACTTATCCCATGTCCTCAGGAACAAACGTAACTACTCACGAAACATGTGCATGTTCAAGATCAGAGGAGTATTAATTATCATAAAGGATCTTAACATATGATATTCCACCAAGTAAACCAACTAGCATCAACTACAAGGAGTAATCAACACTACTAGCAACCCACACGTACCAATCTGAGGTGTTGAGACAAAGATCGGATACAAGAGATGAACTAGGGTTTGGAGAGGAGATTGTAGTGGTGAAGATGTTGATGGAGATTGACCCCCTCTCAATGAGACGATCGTTGGTGATGACGATGGCTTCGATTTCCCCCTCCAGGAGGGAAGTTTCCCCAGCAGAACAGCCCTATCGGGGCTCTAGATTGGTTCTGCCCAAGTTCCACCTCGAGACGGCGGCGCTTCATCCCAAAAGTTATCTTCTAATTTTTTTCAGGTCAAAACGCTTAATATAGGAGAAGATGGGCATTGGAGGAGCCACAAGGGCCCCATAATCCTGCTAGGCGCGGCAAGGGGGTGGCCACGCCTAGCAGGCTTGTGGCCTGCTGGTGGGCCCCCTCTGGTTGATTCTTGCGCCGGTATTTTTTATTAATTCCAAAAATATTCTCCAGAAATTTTTAGGACTTTTGGACTTGTGCAGAATAGATATCTCTAATTTGCTCCTTTTCTAGTCCAGAATTCCAGGTGCCGGCATTCTCATAAAATAAGAGAGAAAAGGCATAAGTAGTGTACCATAACGTGTAATAACATCCCATAATACAATAAATATCAATATAAAAGCAGGATGCAAAATGGACGTATCAATTACCTTGGTCTTGAATATAGTTGAAGGAGTTTAGACGACCTTAATGCCAAACTGTCCTCTATGGAACAGCCACTTGCATCTGAGCTTAATGATGGACTTACCAAGTGGGATGATTCTACAACGAATGTTTCCGATTGGTGCAATTTATTCTCTACTGAGAAGTATAGCCAGTAGCCCTCAAGGTGCGTGTCGGCCTAAATTCTGGGATGCACCTAAAGGATAAAATCAAACCTTTGATCCCAATAGCCCATGACATTCAGGTGATTCGCGAAATCGGCATGGTACAAACTAGCAGAAGTACCACATAAGCGGTACTACCTCTTAAAGAAGCGCTACGACCTCTAATTAGATAGCAGCACATCAAGAACAACAATAACTTCTGTGAAAGAACTCCAATTTTAGAAGGCTAAATACAAGTGGAACTATCCATGGTACAAACCAGCGGAAGTACCGCATAAGCGGTACTACCTCTTAAGAAGTGGTACTACTTGTAATTAGATAGCAGCACAGCGAGAACAACCATAACTTCTACAAACGAACTCCGATTTTGAAAAACTCAAGCTTGATGGAAAGCTAACGAACAAGAGTTATCCAAATACAATTGGGAATCTTCAGAACAAGCAAGAGCAATATGATAATAATATAGAAGTATTAAACCTACATAGGCAAAGAACCGACATAAGCTCCAACATCGAAAACATAACAGAAGATGCATATGAAATTCATTTTCGATGAACTCGGGTTTGTCAAGAAGATAACCACAAGCCCCGAAACTCACATAGAGAAAAGACAAACAATAATCAAGAAAGATGATGCCCACTATGCAATGATTTAAGCTATCTATGAACAATACGATCAAGTTAATCACTCGAGAGCCCCCCTTGACAGTTAATCTCATAACCTGGCCTCCCAACTAACACCATGAGACCGGTAAAATAGAGAACCTATGAAGGGAAAACCTTTTCCTTGCGCATATTCCACATGAGCTAGATGATGACGATTTTAACTTCCTAAAGTTGGACCACCTTTCTTGATTACGCTGGCTCAATGAAGATTAGAAAATTTATCCCCCATCATCCACTATGGGTGAGCCTCTCTTAGGCACATATTCACATGTCCATTATCACAAGAATGGATGGCAAGCTTCAAACATGATCTCTTTGTGATGCTCCACTTGAACTTGCACACTGCAACCTTCATGACGGTCACCACTTGATGTCATCCTCCATGGGTCATATGAGATCTTCCGTTTGATGCAAACTGATAATCCCCAAGTGCAAGGAATCATCGTAGCAATTTCCAAAGGTGGAAGTGATAAGTATGGAGTGTCGAACCCACAAGGAGCTAAGGTTAAGATCAATATTCTCTCAAGTCCTATCTGACACCGATACGACTCTACGTACACCGAACGTTTGCTTCCATCTAGAAGTGAGAAATAAAACTACGTTATGGGTATGAAGAGGATAGCTTTGCATGATAACGGAGAACTAAAATATAAATATAGGTGTTGTTATCATAATATTACAATATATTACAAATAGCGAGTGTGGAATAATGATGGGTCGGTGTGCGGAATTATCCTAGGCAATTGTTAACAAGATCGGAAATCATTATTGTAATTTTATATGAGGGAGAGGCATAAGCTAACATACTATCTCTACTTGGATCATATGCACTTATGATTGGAACTCTATCAAGCATCCGCAACTACTAAAGATCATTAAGGTAAAACCCAACGATAGCATTAAAGCATCAAGTCCCCTTTATCCCATACGCAACAACCCCCTTACTCGGGTTTATGCTTCTGTCACTCAAGCAACCCACTATAAGCGAATCATGAACGTATTGCAACACCCTACAGTGGGAATCCTTCACGTGTGCGCGGCATGGAAGGCACCATAGGACAGCACCAAAATAAACATACAACTCAAACCAATCTAGATCATCAATCAACCCAAGGACAAAAGTAATCTACTCAAAACATCATAGGATGGGAACACATCATTGGATCATAATATGTAGCATAAAGCACCATGTTCAAGTAGGTGATTACAGCAGGGTGCAGGAGAGTGGACCGCTAAAAGGAGATGAGGATGGTGATGAAGAAGGTGATGTTGATGAAGACGATCACCGCGGAGATGGTTCCCCCAATGGCACTCTGGCACCACCGGGAGAGAGGGGTAGGTTCTCCCCATTGTGATTCCTCCTCCATGGCCTCACCCTCTATGGGGAGATATTGTCCCTCTGGTCCTTGGCCTCCATGGTGTTGATGGCCCCTCTGAGACGATGAAGATGGCCTCCGGTGATGGTGACCCCCTCCGGCAGGTTGTCGAAGAGGGCCAAGATTGGTTTTTCGTGGCTCTGGAGGTGTGCGGTGGTGGAACTCACGATCTAGGTTTCTTTTCAGTGCTTTCTGGATGTATAGTACTTTTTGGCGTCGATCTCACGTCAGGGGGACCACGAGGGAGTCACAAGCCTGCTAGGCGCGGCCACCCCCCTGGCCGCGCCTGGTAGGCTTGTTGCCTCCTCGTGGCTCTTTTGGCCCAGCTCCAATGCTTCGGGGGTCTCTTTTGATCCACAAAAAATCATACTAAATTTTCAGCCCATTCCGAGAACTTTTATTTCTGCAGACAAAAAACAAGACCATGGTAGTTGTGCTGAAAACAGCGTCAGTCCGGGTTAGTTCTAATAAAATCATACCAAAATCATATAGAATTATTGTAAACATGGCATGAATACTTCATAAATTATAGATACGTTGGAGACGTATCACAAGCCCATGGAAACTTACCTAACCACACAAAGAGACCTCACATAGTTCATGGGTTAGTACACAAAGCATAATGGACAATTTCTTACAATACCATGTGATCGCTTGATCCCACTTGGTACAACTTCTATGATTTGTGTGTTGATCAACTTGAATCCACTCTTTCTACTTAGTCTTGATCAAGATTGAATCTTATCTTCTCTCTTTACAAAGGTGATGTGTTCAATCTAAACATGAATGTTCACGCAATCTTATTCTTTAAGGCATGCTTGCAATAGGCTCAACTCTCACATGACCAATGTTTGGATAAGTCCTTGAATACCACTTTGGTCAACACATGAACTCCTTCCTTTAACCTTGAAACCAACAAATGGTCTTCAAGAAAATCCTATGGACAAAACCTTCAAACACAACTCGAGGCAACCATAGTCCATAGGGATTGTCATCAATTACCAAAACCAAACATGGGGGAACCCTGCTCTTTCAACTTCGATCATAACCTTTCATGCATCATGGTTGTTTTCAACTAGGAAGCCCCATAGGATTTTACTTTATGCTTGACAGAACCCAGTAGAAGGATTGTAGGTCTATCATACCCTGACATAACCAACAAGTTGTTGCTTAACTACTATAACGTGGATTGGGATCACATTAAAGGTTACTTATGGTTGACTACTTAACTACTAGTTAATTAATGAACTGATATGGGTGGATTGGCTTTGATTGGTTCATCGGAGTGTAGTGATTGGTGAGGAATGCCACCCAGGTATCAAAGGGATTCTACAAGTTTGAAGTTGAGTAGCTTTCATGTGTAATCGTGAGACAATAAGTGTCTAAACCAAGAAAGTTGTAGAAACCCTCCTGGGCATGACCAATGGATGTAGATTTTCATGTAGGGGAATGGACTAGGTCTGCCTTTTCTAAGAGGGACACTACTTATCAAAAGTCTCATCTTGGTCTACCTAGCTACTTCAAATGGGAAGTTTAGTAGCAGGAAGGTGTGATTGGGAATCACAGGTAAAGTGCACAAACCTTTACCGAGCATAAAAAAGGGATCATGATTAGTCATGTGCCCGGTAACAGAGAACTTCTGAGCAACTCACCAAAGAATTGATTAGTATGATCTCATCACCTCTTCTAATAAGATTTTTTGGGTTCAACCAAAGGGGAGCATGGACATGATCTTGTAGAGTTGGGGTACCAGGGTCCATGGAGATAGGCTCGGGCAACCGTGTGATGTCGAGACCCACATGCTCAAATTCTTATATTTCGGATGATCGTGTGATCCGATGTGTCGAGGATTCATGCGTGATATGGTTTGTCTACCTATTAAAGTAGAGCAGTATTACAAAGGTAGGAAAACTATTTTCTTACAAAGGAAACCCCGACTGTCGGTGTCAAAACCGGCAAACCTCGGGTAGGGGGGCGAGATATGAGATCGAATTGAGGGTAACATGAGACAAAGAACAGAGAGCTTTTATCCAGGTTCAGGCCCTCTCGATGGAGGTAAAACCCTACATCATGCTCTTGTTGTATTGAATATGTAGCGAGTACAAAGTTGACCTATGTCAAGATGGTAAGTTTGTGGTTTAAACCGTAGGAGTAATAATGTTGTGTATGGGTATGTCATACTAATCTATCGACTAGACTGGCATCGGCTTATATAATGCACCGGAGGCCTAAGATAACAAGAGTCGTAGTCGGCTACATCGGTGGAGAGGGGTCCATATCTTGATCACCAAGTCTTGTGTAATCTTCCTTGTATATGTCATGGGATGCACGAAGTGGCCCATTATTAAACCACCATGGGGGTCCTCAACCCACCCCCTAGTCTAGGACGCCGTCACTAGACCCCCTCAATCGGTCTTCAAGTTGGGGATGCTCCTCGGTTCTTCCGAACAGTTCTTCGTGTTTGGTCTTCGGTCTTGAAAAATGGTTTAACAAATCTTCCCATCTTCGATCTTGAGGCTCTCCAAGGTATATCCGAAGAGTTCACACATTGGGTATCCAAGGAGCCCCTTTAATTTCTCAGCCTTTATCAATGCCTTGTAATTTTTATGCCACACCTCGGGTTCAAAGTTTCTCCCGTGCGGTGGTGTCCTCTTGCAACCAAGCTCCATTATTGGTCTGCATCTGAGGTGTACTTTTGCAGCTGACCTCCAACGGTGGTATGCCTTCAAGGTGTCATATATTACCTTGGTCTTGAATATAGTTGAAGGAGTTTAGCCGAGCTTAATGCCAAAATGTACTCTATGGAACCAGCCACTTGCATCTGAGCTTTATGATGAACTTTCTAAGGTGGTGCACCACCTCGGTCGTGGGATGATCTTACCGAATGTTTCCGATTGGTACAATTTATTCTGTGTCGAGAAGTATAGCCATTATCCCTCAAGGTGCGTGTCGGCCTAAAATTTGGGATGCACATGAAGGATAAAATAAAACCGCTTATCCTAGTAGTCCCTGAGGTTCAGGTCGATTCGTGAAATCAGCCTGAGGATCAAGTCCTTGCTCGGAAGCATATTTTGGGCATAGAAAAGCGGTGTGTAGTAGCCACCGAGACTCAGGTTGGGTGCGGACAACCAACCTGAGGATCGTAATCTTCTTGGAAAACATTTTGCACTTTTGAATTTTACTGCATTGAATGGTCGATGCGGTAGCCCGAGTGACTTGGGTTGGGCAGCATGGTCTACCCTAGGATCGTATCTCATCGAGAACTTGTTCAACTATTATGTACGTTTTGACAATGCCGAGGTGTTACTTGGAAGGAAATATGTCGAACGGCGGGTCGGAAAATATTCCCCAAGCAGAACCACCACATAGAAGACCTCTAACAAGAGGATGTCCCACCTCCCGAAAGGAAAACATAAAACAGGTTAAAAGTGCCATAAGCTCATAAAACCAAAAACTTTAGAAAAACCTTTAACTTTCTTGGTGCCAATCCTAAAATTGGTATTAAAATTAATATGTGCTTTGGTCGTGCTTTAACATGATACATTCGATCTCCGGACTTCAACAGGGTCAGCCTTCGGCTTCAACCTCCATACCCCGAAGGCGGAGTGTTTCTTTGAGGCCTGCTTAGCGAAATAAACTCGAGCGACTTTAGAAAGAAACCATGCTACCCAATTATTGACCACACACTCGTGTCCGAAAAAAGGAGTAGTAGATAAATACTCTGCAGCGACCAAGAAGAAAACACATTTATTATAAAATGGCTCATATAATTTGAAGAGCCCGCAATTTAACTTGGGTGAAAGAAGGTTGTTTTTTTAACAAACAACGGTTTTAACAAGCAGTCTTTTGTTCTAAGACAAAAAAACGTAATGCTTGGTTCAGCCAAGCAAAAATTTAAAAACTGGAAAATATTAAGCATAAAAGCAACTTAGCTCGTTAACATGCTCAGTGTTGATGACATGGGTTGAGCTTGAGGTGAGTTGAGGCCCCAGGCGCCAAGCTGGTTCCGGGAATCCAACAAACATGACGAAGCTGGTTGGCTCATGACGACAAAGTCCCTGGTGTAGGTTGATGAAGAGACGATGAAGCCCTCGGTCTAGCTGAGGTGATGGAGTAGGTTGGTAAGGTGACGCTAGAGCCCCCATGCCAGCACAGATGTCTACGGAGGTCGACATTTTAAACGTCATCTTGAAGAAGAGGTGGCACGACGATGCCGATGCAAGTCAAAAATTATGATGCGGTCGATGCCAGCTTGATGAAGTGACCATGTGGCAATGCCAACATGCCATCCCCGTGCAATCCATGGGGAAATGATGTTCTCTTGATGATTATTTGGCCCCTTCGTGATGCCGAACTCTTGGTCGGCTCACCGAGGCGATGATCCGATGAGGTTGGTAGTTATGGAGCAATGATGTCTGGTCGGTTTGACACTAACATGTCAGTGAAGATTACCTTGGAGAAGACTTGTAAAATTTGTAGCCATGTGTTTGAGAACAAAAGAACACCCTAGAAAGATTTTTCTTCAAAAAAGACTCAGATAACCCGTTCATCAAAAAGAGAAACTCATGTCGGATTCGTTTTCGTGCAGAAAACAGATCCAAAAATTTATGCACTCATCGAATGTTTCCCGTAGTTTGAACGGTCAATCGAACCGAAATTTTGTGGGGTGGTTAATATGAGAATCCTACATCCGATCAACGGTGGGATCTTCCAAAGGATGTACGAGCTAACTGCTAGACTCATCGACCCAAACTTCTCCAGATTCCCGTCCAGATATGATAGGGCTCTGATATATTGAAGATTGCCGGAGATTCCTCCATTGGAACGCGATGAAATTTTACAGTATTGTTGTAGGATCAATTCAACACAATTCCAACGAAGAAATCATCAAAGCGATGCTCGAGAACACGGGGACGGCAAACACGAATCCGCTGTCCAGAAGAAATTGTTGTCAATCTATAGACGAGCCATCAATCCTTTGTGATCACACAATGGGATCTTAATGAAAGCACCAATGTCAGTGTCAAAACCGGCTGACCTCAGGTAGGGGGGCCGAGTTGTAAGATTGTTTTGAGGGTAACAGGAGACAAAGAACACATAGCTTTTACCTAAGTTTGGGCCCTCTTGATGGAGATAAAACCCTACATGTTGCTCTTGTTGCATTGATGACATAATGCATACAGAGTTGATCTACCTCGAGATGGTAAGTTTCTAGTCTAAACCCTAGGGGTAATGTTGTTGTGTATGGGTGTGTCATAATAATCTATCGACTAGCCTAGTCCTGGCTTATATAATGCATCGGAGGCCTAGGATAACAAGACTCCTACTCGGCTACGTCGGCGGAGAGGGGTCCTTGCCTTGATCACCAAGTCTTGTGGAATCTTCCTTGTATATGTCATGGTCTTCCTGACAGCCATTAGTAAACCGCCATGTGGTTCCTCGACCCGGCCCACATGTCAGGAAACGACGTGGTGAGTACCCCTTAGTCCAGGACACCGTCACCGGCCACACCAAGTTGCATGTTCAATCTTCCAACAAGACAATCCTAGTGAATCTTGTCAATACATTCAATGTATTAACCCTTGCCATCATACCCTAGTCCAGAGACTGACATGCTAAGTGCAAAGATTTGGGGACACTATCAAGGACCGGGTCATGATAGGAATCCTATGCATTCATTATTCATTAGTGGCAATATCAGAGTGAAAATATTGGTTTAATCTTAGGTTATAGGAGCGTAAAAGTATCACTCATCAGTGGGTATACGATGATTAAGGTTGTTAATTTGAAAGTAACTATATGATAGGGGACAAGCTGTTTCGGGGAGGAGGGATGAGCGGTGGCCAAATACTCAACTTCTCACCAGCCTAGACCGCCACACACGCCTATTGGGTACATGCGAATAACACACCCATAGCTGAGAAGAACACACATGTTCGTTAGGCGAATCAAAATATGTAACATAAGATTTGAATGGATAGGCGGTCGATTAGATGCCTTACCATGCCAAGCCAATGGACGAGCGGCATTTAAAACTAAAACACCTAATGACCTGGCTCTATCTCTTGTCATCATATATACATCGATCGCCATAGGAATCCATGACGAATAAACGTCAAATTGATGGTCATGTTACCATTAAACAAACAACGCCTATTGATGCGGTTTGAGCATAAATTAGCTCACCAACATAAAAGACACATATGCTAAAGACTCTTGGGATGACCGGTCATTTTAAACCTAGGGTTTCTATGTAGTATGATGCCTTTCGATCAGGTGGGATCAGTGGTGGTCACAAGGGGATCAACAGGGGCCTGCCCCTATCACTAGAGATGTAGTGCTAACCTGCCAATGAATAGTCCAAAAATTAGTGATTGTTTGCTCTTAAAAGCCTATTTCCAATGGCTTGGCCCTCCCCAACCAGTTTTAGTAACATTCAGCTCCATTGATACAAAAATCTTGCTCCGACGGGACAAGGAGGTGCCATGTTGAGGCACGGCCGACTACCGGAGAAAGGCGTCTTGGACTTCACGTGTAGTTTGGGCACTTGGTTTTTTGAAAAAATACATAACTTTATTCACGTGAAATAACTATTACATCGTTTATGAGGATCGGTACAATTTCATTCAAAGGCTTGATACGTCTCCAACGTATCTATAATTTTGATTGTTTCATGCTATTATATTATCAATCTTGTATGCTTTATATGCAATTTTATATCATTTTTCAGAACTAACCTATTAACCTAGTGCCAAGTGCTAGTTCCTGTTTTTGCCTATTTGATTGTTTCATAGAAAAATAGTACCAAACATAGTCCAACAGTGATGAAACTTCATGGTGATTTTTTATGGACCAGAAGGGTGTTGGAGATCTGCCCTAGAGGTAATCATGTATGATGCTATTTCCTATGTGTTTATGAATAAAGATAGTCCTTGGACATTATCAATGATGTGTATTAACAAGTACATGACTTGTTTGTGAGACTATGCATTGTATGATGACTGTCCTAAATGGTCCCTAGTCAAAAGGGTTGTGTGGACGCGCAGCCAATCAGACTAGCATATGACACGATGGATGGTTCGGTCTCACTGACCATGTAGAATTGGATGCTAGCCAGATAATATGGACTCAGAAAGAGTCGAGATAAGGTCTGAGTTGGACAGACCCAACTATGAGACACGGTGATAGGTCATATGTGAGTCTTTAGTACAACATACGTTCTATGTCCTAAGACCTGAGCTGGCGCATGTACTCGGGATGGTGACAGACTTGCTTTGGGCCGACCAAACGCTACTCTAAGACCAGAGTTCATGATGTTTTCCATTTTTTCCAGTTGAAGAAATGCAATGTTGAGATGGCTGATATTCCTTTGAGAGACACAGTGCCCCTAGAGGCCATACAACTTGACAGTGACCTGACCTACGAGGAGAAGCCTGTCAGAATCCTCGAGACTACCAACAGAGTTACCCGAAGCAAGACCATCAAGTTCTGTAAGGTTCTGTGGAGTCACCACACCGAGGAAGAAGCCACCTGGGAACGCGAAGAAGATCTTCGTAGAGACCACCCGCACCTATTTTCTAGCCAACCCGAATCTCGAGGGCGAGATTCATCTTAAGGTGGGTAGGATTCTAACATCCCAAAATTTCATTTTGGAATGTTATGATATATAGCTATGCATCATCATCACATTGTTTGAATGAATAAAATGGTTGAAGTGCTTCCTTTGAAATTCTGAAAGGCCATTTTCATCTTTCCCTTTTCTTGTTTCACCTATTTGAAAACCTCTGGAAAAGTTCAAAGAAAAGAGGGGAGTAACATGACACTCCACACCAGGGGCATCTTGGTGAAATATTTGAACAATAAAACCAGGGGGGCTATTTGAAAAATTATTGCAAAAAAGGATTTAAAATCAAATAAGCAATTTCTGAAAATAATTTTTTTCAAAGTATTCAATATGAAAGAGGAAAATTGTTCATTGCATAGCATTAATTCTCCTAATCATTTTGATATAAATATACCTTAAGTTTGGAATTGTTTTAATTGCTTTTAAAAGAGTTTTACTGCACTTGATATTAAAAAAGGAAACGTTTTAAATAAAAATGGGCCGGCCCACAGCCTTTAAGTCCCGAAATCGCTCCGAGCCGGTCAACCGACGCGCTGATGCCGCCCTCTCTCTCCCTCTTACGCCCCGACCCCATCGTCCGACCGCGCTTTCCCCGCGCTCATCCCTCTCCTCGCGCCAGACAGAGCTCGCCGGAGATCTCTCCTCTCCGGATCTCCCTCCTCTTTCCCTTCCCGACCACCGCACCGGCCCTATAAATAGCCCCGACCATCCGCTCCACATTCCACCCCCGAGCCCCCACTCTACCTCGCCAGAGCGCTGCCCCACAACCTCGTCGGAGTTCGGCACTCGACCGAACCATCCCGGAGCTCGTGCTCGTCGCCACACTCGTCCCCACTCCCCTCCGGCACCACCAAAGTACGTCGGAGACTCACCGCTGTCGTTTGAAGCTCTTGGACGTTGTCCCCGACCACCGCACCACCTTCCCCGACCATCTCCGACCACCGGCCACCGGCGACCTCGCCGGAAAACCTCGACGCCACTCTGTAAGCCACCGTACCCTTCACATAGCCGTTCGATCCAGATCCGACGCATTAGATTAGATCACTTAAGACTCCGAACCGGTACGCGCTAGGCTTCGGTCACCCGCCCGCAAACGCTCGCACGCACGCCCTCTCGGCCAACCACAACCCGCCACATAGCCCCTGACGCACACACTAACCGTAGGACGTAACCTCTAGGATTGGAAAAGCCTTATGATTTATTTCTCTTTTGTCTTTAAAATTCTTATACTCTCATCTACTCGTTTTTGACTTCCCTCCGAATTATTTCAAAATTTATAGATGGCCACCTTCATCCCAGTTTTGATCACGCAGTTTTGCCAGCCTGACGCAATGATGCCTTTTCGTAAAGAGCTGATGAGGATCGTCAGGGACGTGAGGATTGCTTTGCCGACCATCACCGGGACTCCTATCATGTCTTTTCCACAAGATGGATGCTACAGGATCGAGGTGCACATCCCCAGGAAGACCTTTGGAAATCGTAAAGAGCCCATCGACTTCAAGTTTGTGGCACCCAGCTGGATACTTGGGAGAGACATGGCCATTCATCGTGCCCTTGGACGTATTCAGGAGGAATACAGAGGTGGAACCATTTCACCAGGACTCGGCGTGGTTTGTCGCAGGGATGCCAATGGAAATATCATAACTCCTCCCACTGAAGACACCACCATTTCCTATATCCAGACCTTGGAGACGCACGTCAGGACCTTGGAGCTTCGGGTACATACCGAAACGAAGACGATCAAGAGGCTGATGAACCGAGAGATTGACCTTGAAGCTGACTTACGAGAAGCCGAGTACGAGCATGATTATGAGGTGAAAGATTTCTTAGAGAGGATCGATAAGCTGAACACTCGCATCGCAACTCTGGAGGAACAGATGGACATGGGTGAAAATCTTCATCCCGAAGGAGACATGGCTCCTTTGATCAGCAATGATGATGACTATGAGGAGAGCACCACCGGAGGAGACCATTTCACCATGTACTTTTGAGGACAACTTTAGTTATGCCCCCATGTATCTTCATTTTCGTCGTTAAAGCGTAGGTCGATGTTTAGTTTGAATGGAGATTTGTATCTCGATGTTTGACCTTGAGTTGAATAAATGAATGAGTGTTTGGTGTGATATGTTTGTTGCATTGCATATGGGTAGTGAATTTCCCTTTTAGGTCATTGTTCTATTCTAATTCTCACCCCTCTGGAAAAACAGCAAGATGCCTGTGCGATGTGAGCCCGACTTCACTTTCCCGCCAGAGCTCACACAACTTCTTCAGTAGCAGAACGCCCTGATGCAGCTGTTGATTCAGAATCAGACCAACAACCACCCTCCACCTCAAGGCGACAACCTCACCCGTTTTTTGAGACTGAATCCCCCAACCTTCTCCAGCAGCACAGAGCCCATTGTGGTAGATGATTGGCTCCGCAAGATGGAGAGGGAACTCACCACCGCAGGATGCACTAAGGCTGAAAAAGTGCGTTTTGCCGCCCATCAACTGGAGGGACCAGCAGCTTCATGGTGGGAGAACTACACCACCATGTATCCCATTACTGGTGTGACTTGGGAGCAGTTCAAGCAAGCTTTCCGCACCGCACATGTCTCAGCTGGAGCCATGAGTCTGAAGAAGCGTGAGTTTCGCAACTTACGCCAGGGGAACCGTTCCGTGGCCTAGTATGTGGACGACTTCAGCACGTTGGCTCGTTATGCACCAGGAGATGTGGCCGATGATGCAGCCAAGCAGGAAAAGTTCTTGGAAGGACTCAATGATGAGTTGAGCGTGCAGCTGATGGTGGCTACCTTCAGCAACTACCAGGAGCTGGTAGACAAGGCCCTCATCTTGGAGGGGAAGCAGCAGCAAATCGAGAACCGCAAGAGGAAGTATGCATAGGGGAAGTCTACCTCTAGAGCTCATCAGAAGCCCCGCTACTCCCTGTACTCAGGAAATACCGGATCAGGGATCGGTAAGTATGGAGGACACACTCATCCCGTGCACAACCATGGAGGCCAAAACCATGGAGGAAATGGGAATAATTTTCCCAACAATGGCAGCTTCAAGAATGGTAATGGAAGTGGGAATGGCAACCAACACCGTCCCGCTCCAGCTCAGAAGGATGTGAACCATGTCACCTGTTTCAAGTGTCAGAAGACAGGGCACTATGCCACTGAATGCCCTCAGAACAAGCAAGGGAATGGAAACGGCAACTCCGCAACTAAGAAGCCAAATCCGTTTCCTCGTGCTCAGGTGAACCACCTCGATGTGGAAGAAGTCTATGATCAGCCCGAGACTGTGGTTGGTAAGTTTTTATTGCATTCACGTCCAGTTATGGTACTTTTTGATTCTGGTGCAACTCATTCATTCATATCAAGGGTAGTTGTGTAAAAGTATGGTTTACCCACCAGAACCCTTAGTCAGCCCATTAAGGCCAATTCCCTAGGAGGAATGATGATGGCAGGGATAGGATGCCACGCCCTGAAACTTCACATAGGAAACCATGTTTTTCCTACCGACCTCATCGTCTTAGAATCCCAGGGATTGGATGTAATCCTAGGCATGGATTGGATGACCAAGTATGAAGGAAACTTTGATTGCCCCAGCAAGTCTATTTCACTCACCACTCCAGAGAACAAGAGGATTAAGTATGTATCCCGACGCACACAGAGGAGTGCTCGGTTAAATTCCCTCACAGGAGTAGTTCAAGAGGAAGTGTCGGTTGTACAAGACTTTCCAGATGTATTTCCGGAGGAATTACTAGGCATGCCACCAGATAGGGAGATTGAGTTTCTGATAGAGCT
Organism: Hordeum marinum; assembly: GCA_022496015.1. Taxonomy (NCBI): domain Eukaryota; kingdom Viridiplantae; phylum Streptophyta; class Magnoliopsida; order Poales; family Poaceae; genus Hordeum; species Hordeum marinum. The sequence goes on from CM039673.1 coordinate 203,402,415, forward strand.
ACTACCAGGGACAACCCCAATTTCCAAGAGACCCTATCGGATGCCCGCAAATGATTTAGTGGAAATCAAGAAGCAGATTAAGGAGCTATTGGACAAGGGATATATTCGCCCAAGTTCATCACCTTGGGGAGTCCCAGTTCTTTTGGTGGAGAAGAAAGACAAAACCTTGAGGATGGTGGTCGATTATCGAGCATTGAACGAGGTGACTATCAAGAATAAGTACCCTCTGCCGATGATTAATGACCTGTTTGACCAGCTAGTAGGCGCCAAAGTATTCTCCAAGATCGATCTTTGATCAGGGTATCACCAACTGAAGATTCGTGAACAGGATATACCCAAAACAGCTTTCACCACCGGGTATGGTTTGTATGGGTATACAGTCATGTCCTTTGGTTTGACTAATGCTCCTGCCTACTTCATGAATTTGATGAACAAAGTGTTTATGGAATATTTGGACAAGTTTGTCGTGGTGTTCATCGATGACATTTTGATATTCTCCAAGAGCGAGGAAGAACACAAGGAACACTTGCGTTTAGTTCTGGAGAAGCTTAGAGAGCATCAGTTATATGCCAAGTTCAGTAAATGTGAATTCTGGCTGACGGAAGTTGGATTCCTTGGACATGTTATTTCCGGAGAAGGAATAGTAGTAGACCCCGCTAAGGTTGAAGCAGTCACTGATTGGAAGTCACCCACCTCAGTTAAGGAGATCCGCAGTTTTCTCGGACTTGCCGAATATTACCGGAGATTCATTGAGAATTTCTCAAAGATTGCTAAGCCCATGATAGAGCTGTTGAAGAAAGAGTCTAAGTATATCTGGACTAAGGAATGTGAGGTCAGTTTCCAGGAGTTGAAGAAATGTTTGGTCACAGCCCTAGTGTTGATACTGCCAAACATTCGGAAGGACTTCCAGGTTTATTGTGACGCATCCCGTCAAGGACTTGGAGGAGTACTCATGCAAGAGGGAAAAGTTGTAGCATATGCATCCAGATAACTACGACCCCATGAGTTGAATTATGCCACCCATGATTTGGAACTAGCAGCCGTAGTGCACGCACTCAAGACCTGGAGACATTTCCTTATCGGAAATAGTTGTGATGTGTACATTGATCCTAAGAGCCTGAAGTATATCTTCACACAGAAGGAGTTGAACCTCAGACAGAGGAGATGGTTAGATTTAATCAAGGACTATGACATGAGATTACATTACCATCTAGGAAAGGCAAATGTTGTGGTAGATGCCTTGAGTCGGAAGAGTTATGTGAACACACTCATAGCCGGAGGATTACCCCAGGAGTTAACCAAAGTTCTCGGAGAGCTTCGGTTAGAGATAGTTCCGCAAGGATATGTTGCCACACTTGAGATTCAGCCCACCTTAACTGAAAGAATTCGAGAAGGAGATAGTTGAGATAAAGCAGAGAATGAAGGAAGGCAAAGCTAAAGGCTTTCGTGAAGATGAACAGGGTACTCTATGGTTTGAGAACCGAATCTGTGTGCCCCATGACCCAGAGCTCAGGAAGTTGATACTTCAAGAAGCCCACAATTCACCATACTCGATACACCCAGGCAACACAAAGATGTACCTAGATTTGAAGGAAAGTTACTGGTGGACAGGTATGAAGAAAGATATTGCCGAACATGTTGCGGTATGTGATGTTTGTCAGCGAGTAAAGGCGGAACATCAGAAACCAGCAGGATTACTCCAACCTTTGTCGATACCCGAGTGGAAATGGGATAAGCTTGGTATGGACTTCATCACAGGGCTACCCAGGACCCGTTCAGGATATGATTCCATTTGGGTAGTGGTCGATCGCTTGACCAAGGTGGCTCATTTCATTCTAGTGAAGACCACCTATACCAGTGCTAAGCTAGCCAAGATATATATGACCAGGATCGTATGTCTGCATGGAGTTCCGAGGAGTATCGTGTCAGATAGAGGAACACAATTTACCTCAAAGTTTTGGCATCAGCTACATGAAACTTTGGGTACAAGGCTGGAGTTCAGTACAACTTTTCATCCGCAGATCGATGGACAGACTGAGAGAGTCAACCAGATTCTGGAGGACATGTTGAGAGCTTGTGCGCTAGACTATGGGTCCAGTTGGGATGACAACTTACCTTACGCAGGGTTCTCGTACAACAACAGTTATCAGACCAGTCTGAAGATGGCCCCTTTCGAAGCTTTATACGGAAGGAGGTGCAGATCACCATTGACGTGGGATGGTGTTGGAGACCGACAACTTTTTGGTCCCGGTCTTATCAGAGATTCTGAAGATAAGGTCAAACTGATTCGAGACCGACTCAAGATAGCCCAATCCCAGTAGAAGAGATATGCGGATAACAAACGCAAGGAGGTGACATATGAAGTAGGGGATCGAGCATATCTCTGTGTGTCCCCACTTCGAGGAATCAAGAGGTTTAGTGTTAAAGGAAAATTAGCACCCAGATTCATAGGCCCCTACAAAATTCTGGAACATAGAGGCGAAGTTGCATACAAGCTGGAATTGCCGGAAGGACTGTCCGGAGTTCATGATGTTTTCCATGTTTCCCAGTTGAAGAAATGCAATGCTGAGATGGCTGATATTCCTTTGAGAGACACAGTGCCCCTAGAGGCCATACAACTTGACAGTGACCTGACCTACGAGGAGAAGCCTGTCAGAATCCTCGAGACTACCAACAGAGTTACCCGAAGCAAGACCATCAAGTTCTGTAAGGTTCTGTGGAGTCACCACACCGAGGAAGAAGCCACCTGGGAACGCGAAGAAGATCTTCGTAGAGACCACCCGCACCTATTTTCTAGCCAACCCGAATCTCGAGGGCGAGATTCATCTTAAGGTGGGTAAGATTGTAACATCCCAAAATTTCATTTTGGAATGTTATGATATATAGCTATGCATCATCATCACATTGTTTGAATGAATAAAATGGTTGAAGTGCTTCCTTTGAAATTCTGAAAGGCCATTTTCATCTTTCCCTTTTCTTGTTTCACCTATTTGAAAACCTCTGGAAAAGTTCAAAGAAAAGAGGGGAGTAACATGACACTCCACACCAGGGGCATCTTGGTGAAATATTTGAACAATAAAACCGGGGGGCTATTTGAAAAATTATTGCAAAAAAGGATTTAAAATCAAATAAGCAATTTCTGAAAATAATTTTTTTCAAAGTATTCAATATGAAAGAGGAAAATTGTTCATTGCATAGCATTAATTCTCCTGATCATTTTGATATAAATATACCTTAAGTTTGGAATTGTTTTAATTGCTTTTAAAAGAGTTTTACTGCACTTGATATTAAAAAAGGAAACGTTTTAAATAAAAACGGGCCGGCCCACAGCCTTTAAGTCCCGAAATCGCTCCGAGCCGGTCAACCGACGCGCTGACGCCGCCCTCTCTCTCTCTCTCTTACGCCCCGACCCCATCGTCCGACCGCGCTTTCCCCGCGCTCATCCCTCTCCTCGCGCCAGACAGAGCTCGCCGGAGATCTCTCCTCTCCGGATCTCCCTCCTCTTTCCCTTCCCGACCACCGCACCGGCCCTATAAATAGCCCCGACCATCCGCTCCTCATTCCACCCCCGAGCCCCCACTCTACCTCGCCAGAGCGCTGCCCCACAACCTCGCCGGAGTTCGGCACTCGACCGAACCATCCCGGAGCTCGTGCTCGTCGCCACACTCGTCCCCACTTCCCTCTGGCACCACCAAAGTACGCCGGAGACTCACCGCCGTCGTTTGAAGCTCTTGGATGTTGTCCCCGACCACCGCACCACCTTCCCCGACCATCTCCGACCACCGGCCACCGGCGACCTCGCCGGAAAACCTCGACGCCACTCTGTAAGCCACCGTACCCTTCACATAGCCGTTCGATCCAGATCCGACGCATTAGATTAGATCACTTAAGACTCCGAACCGGTACGCGCTAGGCTTCGGTCACCCACCCGCAAACGCTCGCACGCACGCCCTCTCGGCCAACCACAACCCGCCACGTAGCCCCTGTCCGATAAGATTCATTTTCCCTTTTTCTGATTCTGTATAACTATAGTTTAAAAATATATTTTTGAGTGAATCTTTTTGCCACTGTTTGGTATTAGTTAAACCTATCATTCTACATGATTTGAGTTTTTTTTTGAATAAATTTAGTTACTGTTTTTAACAAAAACAGAATCTGTCTAGTTCTTAATAGGTTTTAACTAAATTGATTTTTATTCAATTTGAACCTAAATTAGTTTAAATTTTGTTTTAGATTTCATTAGGTTCTGTTAGTTCAACTTTAGGTATATGTTTTCTGTTAATAAAATATGTTTTTCAAATTGTTTGGTGCTCTAGTTTGAATAGGTTCATCTTGTTTTCACCATGCATATTGTTTAGAAGAAGTTTTGTAGTACTTCTTTTAGCACAATATTTTCATAATGAAATACTTTTTGTTTGAAATAAAAAATTTATATTTACTTTTCTGTTATCTAAATGTCTAGTTGTTCAAAACCAAAATTTGACTTGTATGTCTTAGTAGGGATTTTTGACACCAAAATTTTTATAGTCTTATACTTTAAGTGAATATTCTTTTGATTGTGCTTTTGTTTGTTGAAGCATTTGTTTACCTTGTTGTTGTATGAATTGTTTTGTGTGAATGCTTATGGTGTGCTCTTGTTTGATTCGTTAGATCATCCGGAGTGCGAAGCTTGTTATCTAGAGTCACTTGATTACGAAGATCGTCAGCAAGGCAAGTCACTTTGACCATGCATACCTATGTTTTATTGCATTAGTTCTTCCATCACCCCAATTGCATGCAAAGTAGGTAAACTGGAAACTTGGTTACTTGTTGTAGTATCATGTGGTAGGTACCCCTCAACCCTTTGACACATTGGCCCCGGGAAACGTTGATTTACATTTTGCTATGCTATTAGTAGACGGGGTTGGTTGTGTGATTAATGAGTGTTGTGAGGTAATAATTTCAAGACCTACATGATGATCAAGTCTTCAAGACTCCAAGTTCTTCAACTTACCTTTGGGTGGATGATGGTTGAACGGAGCCCTGGAGAAACCAGCGGTTAGCCTAGATGATGCTGGAGAAGTGCCAGTATTCATGCGGAAAGGTCCACCCAGGCACAAAGAGATGGATGGATGCTTCAAGACCCAAGGCTTACCTGCACAGCCACAAGCCATTATGGGCTCTGGCTTGGTTGGATATCGTGGTGACCCTGGACAGGCGGTGCTACGAGATGTAGAAGAACGGTAGGAAAGGATGGGCACCGACAGAGTCTCGGGGAAACCCTTTAAAAGACCATGTTTTGGTCATCCGTTTCTCAAACACCACGAAGTGCGAGAAGTCCAACGGAGGCGACCAAATCTTGTGGGGAACGTGTGCAAAGCTCTGTAGAGTACCCAAACCTAATCGATTAGCCGTGTCCACGGTCATGGACAGTTTGAGCCAAAGGAACTGAAACTATCTGGAACTCTCAACACAATTAATTATATTGATGTGGGTTATTAATGTAAACTTGGGTATGAGAATTGGTTGGTGGAACCATCTCATTAATCAACCAACATTGTAGTAATTATGCCTTTGCCCTCTCTTGTTGTAGGAAATTTTTGGCTTTATGCAAAAACTTACTACCCCACCTGCCATATTTTGCATATAGACTAGATGATTACTTTACCCCCTCTCTTGTGACTTTGCCGGCATATTCAATATGCTGACCTATACAGCTGCAACGTATCATGTTGCAGAGTACTTTTCCGACCAGGAGTGAGGATATGCTCTATGCTCGGTGAGATGCCCTTGGAGTCAGATGGACTCATCTACCTTTGGAGCTTCCGCAATTTATGGTTTAGTTTATCTCATGAGTTGAACTTCAGCCACTTTATTGTAATCATTATTGTAATAAAGGACTCGATATGAGATTTTGATTAATTAATGTTGTGTGATTTCCCTTTGATATATACATTGATGTACCGTGTGTGTACCAGCATGATCTTGGGATGGTACAGAAACACCGGAGATTCGACCTTTCAGGTCGGGTCACTATAGAAATGGTATCAGAGCACACACTAACCGTAGGACGTAACCTCTAGGATTGGAAAAGCCTTATGATTTATTTCTCTTTTGTCTTTAAAATTCTTATACTCTCATCTACTCGTTTTTGACTTCCCTCCGAATTATTTCAAAATTTATAGATGGCCACCTTCATCCAAGTTTTGATCACGGAGTTTTGCCAGCCTGACGCAATGATGCCTTTTCATAAAGAGCTGATGAGGATCGTCAGGGACGTGAGGATTGCTTTGCCGACCATCACCGGGACTCCTATCATGTCTTTTCCACAAGACGGATGCTACAGGATCGAGGTGCACATCCCCAGGAAGACCTTTGGAAATCGTAAAGAGCCCATCGACTTCAAGTTTGTGGCACCCAGCTGGATACTTGGGAGAGACATGGCCATTCATCGTGCCCTTGGACATATTCAGGAGGAATACAGAGGTGGAAACATTTCACCAGGACTCAGCGTGGTTTGTCGCAGGGATGCCAATGGAAATATCATAACTCCTCCCACTGAAGACACCACCATTTCCTATATCCAGACCTTGGAGACGCACGTCAGGACCTTGGAGCTTCGGGTACATACCGAAACGAAGACGATCAAGAGGCTGATGAACCGAGAGATTGACCTTGAAGCTGACTTACGGGAAGCCGAGTACGAGCATGATTATGAGGTGAAAGATTTCTTAGAGAGGATCGATAAGCTGAACACTCGCATCGCAACTCTGGAGGAACAGATGGACATGGGTGAAAATCTTCATCCCGAAGGAGACATGGCTCCTTTGATCAGCAACGATGATGACTATGAGGAGAGCACCACCGGAGGAGACCATTTCACCATGTACTTTTGAGGACAACTTTAGTTATGCCCCCATGTATCTTCATTTTCGTCGTTAAAGCGTAGGTCGATGTTTAGTTTGAATGGAGATTTGTATCTCGATGTTTGACCTTGAGTTGAATAAATGAATGAGTGTTTGGTGTGATATGTTTGTTGCATTGCATATGGGTAGTGAATTTCCCTTTTAGGTCATTGTTCTATTCTAATTCTCACCCCTCTGGAAAAACAGCAAGATGCCTGTGCGATGTGAGCCCGACTTCACTTTCCCGCCAGAGCTCACACAACTTCTTCAGTAGCAGAACGCCCTGATGCAGCTGTTGATTCAGAATCAGACCAACAACCACCCTCCACCTCAAGGCGACAACCTCACCCGTTTTTTGAGACTGAATCCCCCAACCTTCTCCAGCAGCACAGAGCCCATTGTGGTAGATGATTGGCTCCGCAAGATGGAGAGGGAACTCACCACCGCAGGATGCACTAAGGCTGAAAAAGTGCGTTTTGCCGCCCATCAACTGGAGGGACCAGCAGCTTCATGGTGGGAGAACTACACCACCATGTATCCCATTACTGGTGTGACTTGGGAGCAGTTCAAGCAAGCTTTCCGCACCGCACATGTCTCAGCTGGAGCCATGAGTCTGAAGAAGCGTGAGTTTCGCAACTTACGCCAGGGGAACCGTTCCGTGGCCTAGTATGTGGACGACTTCAGCACGTTGGCTCGTTATGCACCAGGAGATGTGGCCGATGATGCAGCCAAGCAGGAAAAGTTCTTGGAAGGACTCAATGATGAGTTGAGCGTGCAGCTGATGGTGGCTACCTTCAGCAACTACCAGGAGCTGGTAGACAAGGCCCTCATCTTGGAGGGGAAGCAGCAGCAAATCGAGAACCGCAAGAGGAAGTATGCATAGGGGAAGTCTACCTCTAGAGCTCATCAGAAGCCCCGCTACTCCCTGTACTCAGGAAATACCGGATCAGGGATCGGTAAGTATGGAGGACACACTCATCCCGTGCACAACCATGGAGGCCAAAACCATGGAGGAAATGGGAATAATTGTCCCAACAATGGCAGCTTCAAGAATGGTAATGGAAGTGGGAATGGCAACCAACACCGTCCCGCTCCAGCTCAGAAGGATGTGAACCATGTCACCTGTTTCAAGTGTCAGAAGACAGGGCACTATGCCACTGAATGCCCTCAGAACAAGCAAGGGAATGGAAACGGCAACTCCGCAACTAAGAAGCCAAATCCGTTTCCTCGTGCTCAGGTGAACCACCTCGATGTGGAAGAAGTCTATGATCAGCCCGAGACTGTGGTTGGTAAGTTTTTATTGCATTCACGTCCAGTTATGGTACTTTTTGATTCTGGTGCAACTCATTCATTCATATCAAGGGTAGTTGTGTAAAAGTATGGTTTACCCACCAGAACCCTTAGTCAGCCCATTAAGGCCAATTCCCTAGGAGGAATGATGATGGCAGGGATAGGATGCCACGCCCTGAAACTTCACATAGGAAACCATGTTTTTCCTACCGACCTCATCGTCTTAGAATCCCAGGGATTGGATGTAATCCTAGGCATGGATTGGATGACCAAGTATGAAGGAAACTTTGATTGCCCCAGCAAGTCTATTTCACTCACCACTCCAGAGAACAAGAGGATTAAGTATGTATCCCGACGCACACAGAGGAGTGCTCGGTTAAATTCCCTCACAGGAGTAGTTCAGGAGGAAGTGTCGGTTGTACAAGACTTTCCAGATGTATTTCCGGAGGAATTACTAGGCATGCCACCAGATAGGGAGATTGAGTTTCTGATAGAGCTACTACCAGGGACAACCCCAATTTCCAAGAGACCCTATCGGATGCCCGCAAATGATTTAGTAGAAATCAAGAAGCAGATTAAGGAGCTATTGGACAAGGGATATATTCGCCCAAGTTCGTCACCTTGGGGAGTCCCAGTTCTTTTGGTGGAGAAGAAAGACAAAACCTTGAGGATGGTGGTCGATTATCGAGCATTGAACGAGGTGACTATCAAGAATAAGTACCCTCTGCCGATGATTAATGACCTGTTTGACCAGCTAGTAGGCGCCAAAGTATTCTCCAAGATCGATCTTCGATCAGGGTATCACCAACTGAAGATTCGTGAACAGGATATACCCAAAACAGCTTTCACCACCGGGTATGGTTTGTATGGGTATACAGTCATGTCCTTTGGTTTGACTAATGCTCCTGCCTACTTCATGAATTTGATGAACAAAGTGTTTATGGAATATTTGGACAAGTTTGTCGTGGTGTTCATCGATGACATTTTGATATTCTCCAAGAGAGAGGAAGAACACAAGGAACACTTGCGTTTAGTTCTGGAGAAGCTTAGAGAGCATCAGTTATATGCCAAGTTCAGTAAATGTGAATTCTGGCTGACGGAAGTTGGATTCCTTGGACATGTTATTTCCGGAGAAGGAATAGTAGTAGACCCCGCTAAGGTTGAAGCAGTCACTGATTGGAAGTCACCCACCTCAGTTAAGGAGATCCGCAGTTTTCTCGGACTTGCCGAATATTACCGGAGATTCATTGAGAATTTCTCAAAGATTGCTAAGCCCATGATAGAGCTGTTGAAGAAAGAGTCTAAGTATATCTGGACTAAGGAATGTGAGGTCAGTTTCCAGGAGTTGAAGAAACGTTTGGTCACAGCCCTAGTGTTGATACTGCCAAACATTCGGAAGGACTTCCAGGTTTATTGTGACGCATCCCGTCAAGGACTTGGAGGAGTACTCATGCAAGAGGGAAAAGTTGTAGCATATGCATCCAGATAACTACGACCCCATGAGTTGAATTATGCCACCCATGATTTGGAACTAGCAGCCGTAGTGCACGCACTCAAGACCTGGAGACATTTCCTTATCGGAAATAGTTGTGATGTGTACATTGATCCTAAGAGCCTGAAGTATATCTTCACACAAAAGGAGTTGAACCTCAGACAGAGGAGATGGTTAGATTTAATCAAGGACTATGACATGAGATTACATTACCATCTAGGAAAGGCAAATGTTGTGGTAGATGCCTTGAGTCGGAAGAGTTATGTGAACACACTCATAGCCGGAGGATTACCCCAGGAGTTAACCAAAGATCTCGGAGAGCTTCGGTTAGAGATAGTTCCGCAAGGATATGTTGCCACACTTGAGATTCAGCCCACCTTAACCGAAAGAATTCGAGAAGGAGATAGTTGAGATAAAGCAGAGAATGAAGGAAGGCAAAGCTAAAGGCTTTCGTGAAGATGAACAGGGTACTCTATGGTTTGAGAACCGAATCTGTGTGCCCCATGACCCAGAGCTCAGGAAGTTGATACTTCAAGAAGCCCACAATTCACCATACTCGATACACCCAGGCAACACAAAGATGTACCTAGATTTGAAGGAAAGTTACTGGTGGACAGGTATGAAGAAAGATATTGCCGAACATGTTGCGGTATGTGATGTTTGTCAGCGAGTAAAGGCGGAACATCAGAAACCAGCAGGGTTACTCCAACCTTTGTCGATACCCGAGTGGAAATGGGATAAGCTTGGTATGGACTTCATCACAGGGCTACCCAGGACCCGTTCAGGATATGATTCCATTTGGGTAGTGGTCGATCGCTTGACCAAGGTGGCTCATTTCATTCTAGTGAAGACCACCTATACCAGTGCTAAGCTAGCCAAGATATATATGACCAGGATCGTATGTCTGCATGGAGTTCCGAGGAGTATCGTGTCAGATAGAGGAACACAATTTACCTCAAAGTTTTGGCATCAGCTACATGAAACTTTGGGTACAAGGCTGGAGTTCAGTACAACTTTTCATCCGCAGACCGATGGACAGACTGAGAGAGTCAACCAGATTCTGGAGGACATGTTGAGAGCTTGTGCGCTAGACTATGGGTCCAGTTGGGATGACAACTTACCTTATGCAGAGTTCTCGTACAACAACAGTTATCAGACGAGTCTGAAGATGGCCCCTTTCGAAGCTTTATATGGAAGGAGGTGCAGATCACCATTGACGTGGGATGGTGTTGGAGACCGACAACTTTTTGGTCCCGGTCTTATCAGAGATTCTGAAGATAAGGTCAAACTGATTCGAGACCGACTCAAGATAGCCCAATCCCGGTAGAAGAGATATGCGGATAACAAACGCAAGGAGGTGACATATGAAGTAGGGGATCGAGCATATCTCCGTGTGTCCCCACTTCGAGGAATCAAGAGGTTTAGTGTTAAAGGAAAATTAGCACCCAGATTCATAGGCCCCTACAAAATTCTGGAACATAGAGGCGAAGTTGCATACAAGCTGGAATTACCGGAAGGACTGTCCGGAGTTCATGATGTTTTCCATGTTTCCCAGTTGAAGAAATGCAATGCTGAGATGGCTGATATTCCTTTGAGAGACACAGTGCCCCTAGAGGCCATACAACTTGACAGTGACCTGACCTACGAGGAGAAGCCTGTCAGAATCCTCGAGACTACCAACAGAGTTACCCGAAGCAAGACCATCAAGTTCTGTAAGGTTCTGTGGAGTCACCACACCGAGGAAGAAGCCACCTGGGAACGCGAAGAAGATCTTCGTAGAGACCACCCGCACCTATTTTCTAGCCAACCCGAATCTCGAGGGCGAGATTCATCTTAAGGTGGGTAGGATTGTAACATCCCAAAATTTCATTTTGGAAGGTTATGATATATAGTTATGCATCATCATCACATTGTTTGAATGAATAAAATGGTTGAAGTGCTTCCTTTGAAATTCTGAAAGGCCATTTTCATCTTTCCCTTTTCTTGTTTCACCTATTTGAAAACCTCTGGAAAAGTTCAAAGAAAAGAGGGGAGTAACATGACACTCCACACCAGGGGCATCTTGGTGAAATATTTGAACAATAAAACCAGGGGGGCTATTTGAAAAATTATTGCAAAAAAGGATTTAAAATCAAATAAGCAATTTCTGAAAATATTTTTTTTCAAAGTATTCAATATGAAAGAGGAAAATTGTTCATTGCATAGCATTAATTCTCCTGATCATTTTGATATAAATATACCTTAAGTTTGGAATTGTTTTAAATGCTTTTAAAAGAGTTTTACTGCACTGGATATTAGAAAAGGAAACGTTTTAAATAAAAACGGGCCGTCCCACAGCCTTTAAGTCCCGAAATCGCTCCGAGCCGGTCAACCGACGCGCTGACGCCGCCCTCTCTCTCTGACGCCCCGACCCCACCGTCCGACCGCGCTTTCCCCGAACTCATCCCTCTCCTCGCTCCAGACAGAGCTCGCCGGAGATCTCTCCTCTCCGGATCTCCCTCCTCTTTCCCTCCCCGACCACCGCACCGGCCCTATAAATAGCCCCGACCCTCCGCTCCTCATTCCACCCCCGAGCCCCCACTCTACCTCACCAGAGCGCTGCCCCACAACCTCGCCGAAGTTCGGCACTCGACCGAACCCTCCCGGAGCTCGTGCTCGTCGCCACACTTGTCCCCACTCCCCTCCGAAACCACCAAAGTACGCCGGAGACTCACCGCCGTCGTTTGAAGCTCTCGGACGTCGTCCCCGACCACCGCACCACCTTCCCCGACCTTCTCCAACCACCGGCCACCGTCGACCACATCGGAAAACCTCGACGCCCCTCTGTAAGCCACCGTACCCGCCACGTAGCCGTTCGATCCAGATCCGACGCGTTATATTAGATCACTTAAGACTCCGAACCGGTACGCGCTAGGCTTCGGTCACCCGCCCGCAAACGCTCGCACGCACGCCCTCTCGGCCAACCACAACCCGCCACGTAGCCCCTGTCCGATAAGATTCATTTTCCCTTTTTCTGATTCTGTTTTAGAAAACAGAATGATTTCAAATCTTGTTTTTGTTATATCTTTTAAACTACTTGGTGTTTTTAGTTGATTCTTTTTGCATTAGTTCACAAATTTGATGTAGTTTATGTCTGTATACTTAGATTTCAAATTTGAACTTTAAAGTTTGAATCTAATCAAATTTGTTTAAATTACAAAAATTTGTATAACTATAGTTTAAAAAAGATATTTTTGAGTGAATCTTTTTGCCACTGTTTGGTATTAGTTAAACCTATCATTCTACATGATTTGAGTTTTTTTTGAATAAATTTAGTTACTGTTTTTAACAAAAACAGAATCTGTCTAGTTCTTAATAGGTTTTAACTAAATTGATTTTTATTCAGTTTGAACCTAAATTAGTTTAACTTTTGTTTTAGATTTCATTAGGTTCTGTTAATTGAACTTTAGGTGTATCTTTTCTGTTAATAAAATATGTTTTTCAAATTGTTTGGTGCTCTAGTTTGAATAGGTTCATCTTGTTTTCACCATGCATATTGTTTAGAAGAAGTTTTGTAGTACTTCTTTTAGCACAATATTTTCATAATGAAATACTTTCTGTTTCAAATAAAAAAATTATATTTACTTTTCTGTTATCTAAATGTCTAGTTGTTCAAAACCAAAATTTGACTTGTATGTCTTAGTAGGGATTTTTGACACCAAAATTTTTATAGTCTTATACTTTAAGTGAATATTCTTTTGATTGTGCTTTTGTTTGTTGAAGCATTTGTTTACCTTGTTGTTGTATGAATTGTTTTGTGTGAATGCTTATGGTGTGCTCTTCTTTGATTCGTTAGATCATCCGGAGTGCGAAGCTTGTTATCTAGAGTCACTTGATTACGAAGATCATCAGCAAGGCAAGTCACTTTAACCATGCATACCTATGTTTTATTGCATTAGTTCTTCCATCACCCCAATTGCATGCAAAGTAGGTAAATTGGAAAGTTGGTTACTTGTTGTAGTATCATGTGGTAGGTACCCCTCAACCCTTTGACACATTGGCCCCGGGAAACGTTGATTTACATTTTGCTATGCTATTAGTAGACGGGGTTGGTTGTGTGATTCATGAGTGTTGTGAGTTAATAATTTCAAGACCTACATGATGATCAAGTCTTCAAGACTCCAAGTTCTTCAACTTACCTCTGGGTGGATGATGGTTGAACGGCGCCCTGGAGAAACCAGTGGTTAGCCTAGATGATGCTGGAGAAGTGCCAGTATTCATGCGGAAAGGTCCACCCAGGCACAAAGAGATGGATGGATGCTTCAAGACCCAAGGCTTACCTGCACAGCCACAAGCCATTATGGGCTCTGGCTTGGTTGGATATCGTGGTGACCCTCGACAGGCGATGCTACGAGATGTAGAAGAACGGTAGGAAAGGATGGGCACCGACAGAGTCTCGGGGAAACCCTTTAAAAGACCATGTTTTGGTCATCCGTTTCTCAAACACCACGAAGTGCGAGAAGTCCAACGGAGGTGACCAAATCTTGTGGGGAATGTGTGCAAAACTCTGCAGAGTACCCAAACCTAATCGATTAGTCGTGTCCACGGTCATGGACAGTTTGAGCCAAAGGAACTGAAACTATCTGGAACTCTCAACACAATTAATTATATTGATGTGGGTTATTAATGTCAACTTGGGTATGAGAATTGGTTGGTGGAACCATCTCATTAATCAACCAACATTGTAGTAATTATGCCTTTGCCCTCTCTTGTTGTAGGAAAATTTTGGCTTTATGCAAAAACTTACTACCCCACCTGCCATATTTTGCATATAGACTAGATGATTACTTTACCCCCTCTCTTGTGACTTTGCCGGCATATTCAATATGCTGACCTATACAGCTGCAACATATCATGTTGCAGAGTACTTTTCCGACCAGGAGTGAGGATATGCTCTATGCTCGGTGAGATGCCCTTGGAGTCAGATGAACTCATCTACCTTTGGAGCTTCCGCAATTTATGGTTTAGTTTATCTCATTAGTTGAGCTTCAGCCACTTTATTGTAATCATTATTGTAATAAAGGACTCGATATGAGATTTCGATTAATTAATGTTGTGTGATTTCCCTTTGATATATACATTGATGTACCGTGTGTGTACCAGCATGATCTTGGGATGGTACAGAAACACCGGAGATTCGACCTTTCATGTCGGGTCGCTACAGGTAACAAATAGTAAACGGCGAGCAAAACATTGTATAAATGCTAGGAAACAAGGCCTAGGGTCCATACTTTCACTAGTGCAATTTCTCTCAACAATATTGGCATAGTTGAATCATATGTAAATACCTCTCGTGCGACAAAGAGTTCACTCCAAAGTCACAAATAGCGGAGAACTAACGAAGAAATTATTGTAGGGTACAAAACCACCTAAAGTAATCTTTTCTAATCAATCTTATGAGTTGTCTCTATAAGTGTCACAAACATCCCTAGAGTTTGTACTAAAATAACACCTTAAGATAAACATCAACCAAAACCCTAATGTCACCTAGATACTCCATTGTCACCACAAGGACCCATGGGCTTGATTATACGATATGTATCACATAATTTCAGATTCATCATGTTCAATCCAACACAAAGAACTTCAAGGAGTGCCCCAAAGTTTCTACCAGAAAGTCAAGACAAAAACATGTGCCAACCCCTATGCATAGATTCCCAAGGTCACGGAATCCGTAAGTTGATCACCAAAACATACATCAAGTGGATCAATAGAACATCCCATTGTCACCATGGATATCCCCTCGCAAGACATACATCAAGTGTTCTCAAATCCTTAAAGACTCAATCCGATAAGAAAATTTCAAAGGGAAGACTCAATTCATCACAACAAGATAGAGAGGGGAAACCTCCATATGATTCAATCTATATCAACAAAGCTCGTGGTACATCAAGATTGTGCCATCTCAAGAACATGAGAGAGAGAGAGAGATCAAACACATAGCTACTGGTACATACCCTCAGCCCTGAGGGTGAACTACTCCCTCCTCATCATGGAGACCACCGGGATGATGAATATGGACTCCGATGATGGTTTCCCCCTCCGACAGGGCGCCGGAACAGGCTCCCGATTGGTTTTTCATGGCTCTGGAGGTTTGCGGTGATGGAACTCCCGATCTAGGTTCTGTGTTGGGGTTTTGGGGATTTATAGAAATTTATGGCGGTGCAAATGAGTTGGGATGGGCCATGAGGGAGTCACAAGTCTAGTGGGCGCGACCGGGGGGTGGCCACACCCGTGAGGCTTGTGACTGCCTCATGGGTCTTCTGGCCCAACTCCGATGCTCCGTGGGTCTCTTCTGGTCCATAAAAAATCACCGTAAATTTTTATTCCGTTTGGACTCCGTTTGATATTCCTTTTCTATAAAACTCAAAAACAAGGAAAAAATAGAAACTGGCACTAGGCTCTGGGTTAATAGGTTAGTCCCAAAAATAATATAAAGTTGTGGTAAAACGATTGTAAAACATCCAAGAATGATAATATAACAGCATGGGACAAGAAAAAATTATAGATACGTTGGAGACGTATCATCGGCACGCCTTGCTAGAGGCCGCTACCGATTGTTCGAGCCGGATGTGATCTGACCCGCGACCAAGTGAACGAGAACCTAAAGGGTCACACGCTTAAGGAAAGGGACGCGTGGGCTTTAGGATCCATGCGAGGCCCAAGAGTTGAGCCCGCGCCAGATGCCTATATACAGTGGAGGTGCGGCACACCCATCTGATTGATCGCTTTGGCGCTGTCATTAGGGTTGTGCATGTGTTGCAACTAGCCACCTCCAGTCGCCGCCCAACTGTGTGATCAAACCTACCAGTCTGCCACACGGTGTTCCTCCTGCACGCACGGATACAGTTAGAGGCGATGCACTTGCACCGCTCCGGCGAACCTGTATGCGAGATCCGGTAACCAGCTATTTGAGGGAGAGGATCTGACGACCGGCTGTCCGAGGGAGATCAGACAAGGGAGGAGACGGGCCATGCGGACGCGCTGCCCCAACTCTACTTCCGCTGCACAGCACTGTGTGTCTAGTGGTAACGATCTACGATCCATCTCTGTAGCATGTTCTTGGTTGTTCTGCGCGTAGGATTTTTTTATTTGCATGCGATGCACCTATGGTAGAACCCAACAAAGGGACACTCAAAGCTTCAAGAGGAGGCCAGAAGATGTACGAGAGGTGCACAAGCTCACATGGCACGCCCAAGGGGGGCAACGGAGCTTCTGGGCCCCTCGTAACTCCGTTCACCCTAATTACACTTCTATATATTCGCTAAAATCCTAATATCACCAGAGGGAGAGCCGAAACAATTACGTCGCTGCCGCAAGCCTCTGTTTTGAGGCGATCTCATTCAAAGACCTTTTCCACCGCCCTGTCGGAGGGGCGAAGTCATCACCCGAGGTCATCTTCATCATCTCCACTACCCTCATGATGAGGAGGGAGTAGTTCACTCCGGGGGCTGAGGGTATGTACCAGTAGCTATGTGTTGACCTCTCTCTTTCTCGTGATCTTGATAGGACACAATCTTGATGTACCATGAGCTTTGTTATTATAGTCAGATCATATGGTGTTCTTCTCTCTCTATCTTTATAGTCTTGCTCTTTGAGGTTTAATTGTTATCAGATTGAATATGTTGGATTCGAGATCACTTGATGTATGTCTTGTATGTGGATACCCATGGTGACAATGGAGTATTATATTGAGTCACTTGATATATGTTTTGGTAATGTCGGTGTTCTGGGAATGGGGGTACCCAGCCCTGCCTGCCTACGGCCCAGGACATGGCCCACCTCGTCAGCCAGGCGCGGCCTGGCACAACTCTACTCAAGACAAGGCCCTCGCGAGGACCCTGGGCTCGCGAGGAAGAACGACACCTAGACCAGCACGGATGGGCCTCCTCAGGCCCCCTCCTGAGTGGTAGAGATCTCTATGAAGAGCCCGGCCTCAGGAGTCAAAGGTGACGCAAGGAAGGACAGGCGGGCGCCAGCGTGCCAGACGGTGCAGTTTCCCCTTTGGTGCAAAGGGAGCAAGGACATACGCGGGTTCCCAAAGCGTCGCCCAAAAGGTTTCCATTCCACTGCAACAAGACCACGACCACGAGCCCCGCAGGACGGATGCCATCGCTGAGCCAACCACTGCATCATCAACAGCCACTTTGCAGGCGAAGACCACCTTTGGGCAGCGCGCGAATGTACTCCTGTCCCCCTTCAAATTTGGCCGTTGTGGGATCCCTTCCCGCCATTGTGATAAGGGAAGAGGACTCGGGCCGCCACTATATATAGAGGCTAGGACGCACCGTAGAGGGGGCGGATCCACCACTTTGCCACTCGACAAACCATGACAAAGCAAAGAGCCAAGAACACCACTTGAGCGTCCTCGCGAGGCTCGAGCCCACTATACTAGTTCATCCACCACACCTCCCCGAGAGGCAATCCACCAAAGCAGGAGTAGTGTATTACTCTTCACAGCGACCCAAACCAGGGTAAACTGCCGCGTCCATCTTCTTCCATGTCATCGTTCGAGTTTGTCGTAGTAACCATCGAGTAGCGAGCTAGGTTGGGCGAGGTTGCAGGGGATCTTCACTCACGCCCCTGTGTTTGAACCTCGAGGGTTTTGCGGAGCCCGAAATTTGACATTTGGCGCACCATGTAGGGGCATGTCGGAGTCTTCTGCAAGCCTCGCTCTTCCCCCGCTCCACCGCTCCGATGACCGATGCCCGACAAGCTTCCCCCGGCCATGGCGGATCAGCTTCCATCGACCCCGCCGCCGCTGCTGGAGACCCACGTCGCAGCGGCATTGTAACGCCCCGGACACACCCGCCGGTAGTCGTTACTCCTGGCGGGATCTAGACTGGGCTCACAGAAAAGAAAGAATTCCTTATTGATATGAGTAGTTTATCATCCCTAATAAGCTAGGCTATCACATACACCACCACTCAGAGGAACCGACGTCCTCGTTGGGTCACAGGAATGTTCCCTCTTGGCACAAACGTCCGTGCTTTCAGTCCAATACATGTGTCATTCCGTGTGCCACGACAGGTCACAAACTTCATAAACAACATGACCGCGCACCTGTCGGCAAACATCCGTGTAACCACGAGGGTCAGCTCTGATACCAACTTGTAACACCCCGGACACACCCGCCGGTAGTCGTTACTCCTGGCGGGATCTAGACTGGACTCACAGATCAATACTAGTCTTTTCTCCGCACTTTGTCCTCACTCATGCGCACCCGGGACCAACTTCCCGGTCGGTCACCCATCCTAGAACTACTCCAAGCCAAGCACGCTTAACCTAGGAGTTCTGTTTGAATGGGCTCCCAGAAAAGAAGGAATTCCTTATTGATATGAGTAGTCTATCATCCCTAATAAGCCAGGCTATCACAGGCATAGTGCTAGGCGGACAGTATCAGGCCGTCAGCATCACCTCTGTCGTCGTTGCCCCTCGCGCCGCCCAAGAATGCGACGGGCAAGTGACACCTTCAACATCTGTGTCGTGCCGCACCTACGTGGGGGACCTCGACGCGCATGATGCGCTGCTGCTGGCAAGCAAGATGCTCCGCCACCGCCCGACGCATGCGGGCTTCGACGCGTGGGTCGACTAGGTCGCGGAGCTAGTCACCATCACGCAAAGGACCACGGCTCCTCACCCTTCTTCGGGCGCCGGGGGCTCGTTCACTGCGCGTGTACCCCAGCCCGCCGACGGCATGCCCCTTCAAGCCCTAGGCGAGCCCGGGCGGGGCCCGCTGCACGCCGTGCTCCTTCTCCTTCGGATTCTGGTGACTAATTTCGGGGCGCGGCCTGGCCACGACGATCGAGCTCGTGAAGGAAACAACAGGGCACCCCACGCGCGCACCAGCACGCACCCCCGCGACCCAGTGGATCTTCAACAACCCGGATTGACCAGGCGAGAGAGCGCCATCCTGCGTAGGGAACAAATGGCGCAGGCGTCCGGGAAAACAAGCAACAACGGTGAAGGTGCGTTGGCTCGTCGAGGAATCAATCCACGTGAGGAGGCATGTGGCCCACCCGCGGTGATGGCAGAGGTAAGCAACTTTGCTCAAAGGCTCGACACACGAGGATCTGCGAGCTGCGCGCGTAGGGTGACGTCCCACCGCTGACTGGAGGGATCGTCCCCGGCGTCCCGTCAGACGGCTCAGGAGGAGAACCGAGCCCTTATGTGGAGCCCTATGTACCATGCTAAATCGTGCCTAGGGATTCCGGCCTAGATCACGCGCCTGCTGCAGGCACCAGCGCCCCCCAAGGATAGGGGAAGCCCCGAACGCCCTCCCTGAGCCGAGCTTGGGGGCTTCCCCTGATGAAGCACCAAGTTTGGATGACGCAAGCAGGAGAAAGAGGGAGGACGTCCCCGGGACCGTGGGGGCACGGTGCAAGTTGTCGCCCTCGCAAGCAAGCATCACCGAGCCGAACTTGGGGGTTTCAGGGATGATGCCCTGGGGGAAAGGGTAGCAAGACAAAGGTAATGCGGGCCACCCGCGGCAACTAGAACGCCGGCGTAGCCTCAGGAGGCTGGGCCTCACGAGGCCCTCGAGGCAATGCAAGGTCACCGCCCTAACGCCTCACGAGGCGGCTTCATCGACAAAACACCCTCTGGCTGCGCCGGATGCATTGTACTCATGTTTGGGCCGCGGGAGCGCAATCCTATGGCTACGCGGGTAACAATGCATTCGGGTTTGGGTCATAGGGGCGCGCAACCGAGCAGAAATGCATGGGGTGGCTCTTAATAGAGTTGGTAGCAACCGGGCCGAGCGCCTGGGGGCTTGCCCAGCTATCTATGGCCATGACAGTCTCACATAATAATGAGTGGGTTGTATACGCCCGGAGCCCCCCAAGGACACGGAGGGGGTCCTCCCACAAAATGTGCCAGCCCCATGCTCCGCGCTGGTGGAGAAGTCAACACTTCCCATCAATGTCTATGCCCATGCAACGTGGATGCCCCAGGCTCAGTGCTAGGGGAAGATGAAGACTAGCCTAGGTGTCGGACGCAACGTTTGTGTGCTTCTTTTTGTGTTCGAATTGCCGCTTTTTGGAATGAAGTTTGAAGAGTTCAGAGTTCTATATTTAAAATAAAAAGGGGCGAGGATTTTTTCTCTCATTCCATTCTCTTTTTACCGATCTTGAGTTCTCCTTTTTTGGATCGGTGTTTTGCAAGAGGCCATGCGTTACGACCCTCTCCGGGGCACCTCGGACCTGGATAGTGAGGCCCTGTCGCCTTAGGGGCTTGCATCTTTTGGCAGCCGACCCCCACTCAGGGGCTCCGACAGCGGCACGACACCACAACATGGAGTCTCGAGAGGCCCCAATGCTTGGGCCTCCTGAGGCCGAACCCGACAGGGCAGAATGGGGGCCGCTCGAGTGTTAAGGGGGGTCCTGAGCAATGCACCTCGGGAGCCTTACCGGTCATTTAGCCACTCGCCCCTCGATGCTGTCCTTGGTGATCCGGTCGGCATCGAGGGTGTCGAGGCCTCACCTCGTAGTTGCGTCCTTGGTGATCCGGTCATACACTACGGTTGTAGGGAAATGTGCGGGACTGGGACTTGTCGACGTAGAGCTGCTTGAGTGTCAAAGGGGGCTCCTAAGTAGTACGCCTCAGGAGCCTTACCGGTCATATAGCCACTCGCCCCTCGATGCCGTCCTTGGTGATCCGGTCAACATCGAGGGTGACGAGGCCTCACCCAGTGGTTGCGACCTTTGCTAGTCGTAAACTATGGTGGTAGGGAAATGTGCAGGACTGGGACCTATAGACACAGAGCGCCAAAAGGGCCCCCAACACGCCCCATTCGTAAGCAAGGGAGAAGCACCCCAAGCGGAATAGCGGATTACCTGGCAACTCAGCCATGCCTCGAGATCGTCAACAGCCCGCAAGGTACTAGGGGCCACTACGAGAGACTACTAACATCCCTGAGGCCTGAAGCGGCAAGGAAAACAACATGAGGACAGGGGCCCATCTGTGACAGGTTGCAAGTCCACAAACCCTGAGCTGGCGGCCATGGGCTGCCCCTCGGGATGGGGCACCTCGCGAGGACCTGGCCAGCCACCATCACCAGGTCGTATCGACGATAGCACCAAGCTTCGCACAAGAAACTAAATCGCATAGCTACAAGCAGACGACAGTGATTCACGGACAAGAAATAGATGCAAAGGTAATGCGCAAAAGATTAACGCCCACAGGGGCTGGGTTCTTCTTAAACTGTTACAGGTACCAGGAAAAGGAGGCAGGGGGAGTCTAGGCGGAGGAGTCGCTGTCGCCGTCCGAGTCGCCGACCTCCACGGTGCCAGGGCCGCCCTCCCCTCCGGGACCAGGCACCTGGATGAACCGCTCGACCAAGAATGCCACGTGCAGGCGCACCTCATCCCGGAGGGGCCTCTGGAGCCCCTCGGGCACCCGCTCCACGATGCATTGGAGGTCAAACTCCAAGACGATGCGGGGCAGGTTGGAGAAGACGTGCGTCAAGGCAAGCTCCAAGAGGTCTCGCGCGTTGGTCTTGTTGTCCGTGTTCACGCGGGAGTCCGTGTTCATCGCGCATTGGCCTCGCCGTCCGTGTTCATGGAGGAGTCCGTGTTCTCTAGCATCACCACCACCTGGTGGAAGAAGTCAAGGTTGCCCCCGTCGCCCTGCACGTTAGGAAGGGTGGGGGCTTCCCCAATGAACTGGCTCACCGCGTCAGCCGTGCGATGGGCGATGTGGAGGTATTGCTTGGCACGCTGGGACTTCAGTATCTTGGCGTAAGCTGCCTCGTCCTGCGCGGCCTGCACGGCGTCGGTCGCTTCCTGGACCTGGGTCAGGCGAGACTCCAGCTCCGCCCTGGCCTTTGCTTCCCCCCTGAGGGCGGCTTCAAATGCGGCATCAGTGGTCGCCAGGTGGTCCCGCAGCGCGTCCACCTCCTCCTGGAGCTTGCCGCGCTTGTGCTTCTTGGCCACCGGCGCCCTGGAAGGAGAAGATGGTCAAACCCGGTGCATTGGACATACCAAGCAAAGAAATAAGAAGGCGATGGGGTACTCACTCATCCACCATGGTCCAACGCCGGTGAACCTGCGCCAACCCCGAGGGCTCCCTGCCACTACCTCCGGAGGAGAGCGAGGGAGCTGACGGCCCCGTGCGCCCCCTGCACCGGCACGCTTCCTCTAGACGCCATGAGGAAAGGGAGAAGCAAAGGAGAGGGAGAGGGTTTCTCTGGAGCTACGGGAGCAGACGGGTGCTTCAAGATGGTAAGGCTCCCTCCGGGGAAGGCGAATTTATAGGCGTGGTCGAGGCCACGAGACATCATGGGAGAGCAGGCACGCGCGCCCCTCGGGCGCCGAAAAGGCCGTCTCAATTGACGCGCAATCGTGCCTCACATCACCTCGCTTGACACTATCTGGTCACATCCGCATGGCCCAAGGGCTGGAGGCCCAAGGGAGCGACAACATTCAAGGAAGGGCAATGATGGCCGGCGCTGCGCGCAGGCGTCACATCGGTTTGACTTGGGGCGGTTCCTGGCGCCTTCGGGGAGCGGGGGCGTCACCGCCCAGGCATCTGATGCGTGTAAAGCCTGGCCCGCAGGCGTTTGGGCACAGGCTTCGGGCCATCCTCAAGGATTCTCTCTGAAGCCAGCTCAAACACACCTTTGGCACGGGGGCTACTGTCGGTGTTCTGGGAACGGGGGTACCCAGCCCTGCCTGCCTGCGGCCCAGGACATGGCCCACCTCGTCAGCCAGGCACGGCCTGGTGCAGCTCTACTCAAGACAAGGCCCTCGCGAGGACCCTGGGCTCGCGAGGAAAAATAACGCCCAAACCATCAAGGATGGGCCTCCTCAGGCCCCCTTGTGAGCGGCGGAGATCTCTATGCAGAGCTCGGCCTCAGAGGTCAAAGGTGACGCAAGGAAGGACAGGCGAGCGCCAGTGCGCCAGACGATGCAGTTTCCCCTTTGGTGCAAAGGGAGCAAAGACGTACGCGGGTTCCCAAAGCCCCGCCTAAAGGTTTCCATTCCAATGCAACAAGACCACGACCACGAGCCTCGCAGGGCGGATGTCATCGCCGAGCCCACCAGTGCATCATCGACAGCCACTTTGCAGGCGAAGACCACCTTTGGGCAGGGCGCGGATGTACTCTTGTCCCCCATTAAATTTGGCCATTGTGGGATCCCTTCCCGCCATTATGATAAAGGAAAAGGACCCGGGCCGTTGCTATATATAGAGGCTAGGCCGCACCATAGAGGGGGCGGATCCACCACTTAGCCACTCGACGAACCACGACAAGGCAGAGAGTGAAGAACACCACTTGAGCGTCCTCACGAGGCTTGAGCCCACTGTACTAGTTCATCCACCACACCTCCCCGAGAGGCAATCCACCAAAGCAGGAGTAGGGTATTACGCTTCACAGTGGCCCAAACCTGGGTAAACTGCCTCGTCCATCTTCTTCCTCGTCATCGTGCGAGTTTGCCGTAGTAACCATCGACTAGTGAGCTAGGTTGGGCGACGTTGCAGGCGATCTTCACTCATGCCCCTGTGTTTGAACCTCGAGGGTTTTGCGGAGCCTGAAATCCGACAGGTAACAACTTGCATATTCCCGTGGTGACATTAGGGTAATCTAGGCATAGAGGTTGATACACGTTTTCGTCCTACTTTCTCCGAGAGGAACTTTGGAGTGATTATTTGTCGCACATTGAGGGATAGTTATATGATTCAATTATGTTAGCATTGCTGAGAGATTGCACTAGTAAAAGTATGAACCCTAGGCCTTGTTTCCAAGCATTGCAATACCATTTGTGCTCACTTTATCACTTGCTACCTAGCTATTTTTATTATTTCAGAGTACAAAAACCTATGTCTACTATCTATACTACACTTGTATCACCATCTCTTCACTGAACTAGTGCACCTATACAATTTACCATTGTATTGGGTGTGTTGGGGACACAAGAGATTGCTTGTATTTGACTACAGGGTTGTTTGAGAGAGACCATATTCATCCTACACCTCCTGCGGATTGATAAACCTTGGGTCATCTACTCCAGGGAAATTTGTTGCCGTCCTACAAAACTCTGCTCTTAGTGGCCCAACCAATGTCTACAAGAATAAAGTTGCATAGTAGACATCAAGGCTCCTCAAGCCAATCAGAAGTCAAAGAAAACTAGCTAATCTAGCAAGTTCGTGAGCAACTTTATTTGCTTCTTTTTTACAATGCTCAAATCTAGAGATAGGGAAGTCACAAGCAAAATGAAAACAATCTTCCAAACCCGCCGCTGCCGCTCCCACCGACCGTCCTCCTTCCTCCATGACATCAATCACCTCCATGTTGTCAAAGTTAATGATAATACAATTGCATCCCGTCCTTTGCTCGAGCAATAGCCTGAATTTTAGGGAAAGAGCTTCGGCTATCAGTGCGCCCGCACACCAATCTATCTTTCCATTCCCCCTAGCAATGAATCTTCGTTTAGCATCCCTTAGGAGCGCCCCCATCGTACCCCTAAGTAGGTCATGGTCAAAACAAGCATCAACATTAAGTTTAAAAAATCCCACATGAGTACATGACCATCTCTCTTTTTTCATCAAAACCTTGAGAGATGTAGCGGTAACAAAATTAGTTGTAAGAGCACGTATTCCCATATAAATACGTTGCACATTCTGAATTGCCTTATTGTGACCAATTTATGCCTTACCAACCAGAGATGTTAGGATGAAATTGCAATATTTCACGTACATTCTGGTTACTAATAATACACAATTCCTATTCTGGCATAAGAAGTAAATATTCCAGCACCGCCTCACCTGCGTGTTCTATTTCACGGGCCTTAAGAATAATGTCATGAATTCCTAGTCTTCTCCAAACTTCCCTTACTCTATGACATAGAAATAACATATGCTTTGTGTCTTGTGGACCAGCTGAGCAAGAAGGAAAAAATGGTGAGACCTTCATATGTCTATTAGCAAGCGTAACATGACATGGGAGTGTGCCATGCAGCGTACGCCATATAAATATTTTCACCTTAACTGGGCAAGATAGATTCCAAATCTTACCCCAAATCGCATTAATAGTGGTTCGTCCCATCCCATTTGTATGGAGTAATTTGCTTCCATGTTGGTATTCCCATTCCAAAAATAGGCGGATCAAACTTAAAACATGCCTTTTTTGAAACTCCAAGCTACAAAATCAGTCATATCATATTGCGAGATTATGATTGTGAGAATCCGTTGGACATCACTTAGCCAGGAAGTTTATCTAATTAGTTCCTCATCCCAACTATTTAAAATAGGGTCAATCAAATCTAAAACTTTAGATAACAACTAAACACTCCTTAGAGTAATGATTTTACTATTTCACATTTTGGGATCCAGGCGTCTTCCCAAATATTGATGTTCTGGCCATTCCCCACTTGCCAAATATACCCATGCTTCAGGGAATTCACACATGCCCTAATACTCTGACATGTGATGGATGAGCCCTTCTTTAATTTGGCTAGTAGTATTCGATAGGTCACCATCGGGATAGTACTTGGCTCTCAAGATAGTTGCACGTAAAGAATCAGTGCTTCCTAGAAGTAGCCAGCCTCATTTTGTTAGCATTGTTAGATTGAAACAATAAATATCACGGGAAACCATCCCTCCTTGTTCTTCTGGACACACATTTTCCACTATGCCATCTAGTGTATCCTTTTCTGCTTGTCCTCGTTACCCTCCAAAACTGCACCATCG
The DNA here is from genome assembly GCA_022496015.1 of Hordeum marinum. Lineage (NCBI taxonomy): Eukaryota > Viridiplantae > Streptophyta > Magnoliopsida > Poales > Poaceae > Hordeum > Hordeum marinum. The sequence continues at coordinate 203,428,806 of CM039673.1, forward strand.
CATCAATAATTCCTTTACAATATGGTTTAGGAATTTTAAAGACCGACATTACATAGGTGGGTATGGCTTGAGCAATAGATTTGAGAAGAATCTCCTTTCCTTCGGCTGATAATAAGTTTTCTTTCCAGCCACACATTTTCATAACAATACAATCAATCAAATACTGAAAATAGTTGGTTTTATCTAGTCGCGCATTGTCTGGCATGCCTAAATATCTATCATTGAGGGCCAGAGTCATAATATTTAGAGTTGTACACATTTGTTTTAATCTCCATGTTGGTGGTAGGACTAAAAAAGATGCTTAATTTGTCAACATTGACCATTTGACCCGAGGCCACGCAATACGAATCTAAAACTGATTTCAGTGCCTCGTTGCTTTGCAAATTAGCTATCATAAGAATCAACAAACCATGAGCAAAGAAAAGATTCATGACAGGTGAAGCGTCTCTACAAACCTTTACTCCCAACATATATCCGGGTTCCTCTACATGTGACAAAAGAACCGTCAGGCCACCCGTGCATATCAAGAAAAGGCAAGGATACAACGGATCTCCCTGCCTTAAGCCCCTGGTAAGCTTAAAACTCTCACTTTCCTCCGCATTAAATCAAATTTGATATTCAATAGTGAAGACACATTGCGTGATAAAATTTACCTAGTTGTCATGAAATCCTAGCTTGATAATAATCTCCTTCAAGAACGGCCACTCAACCCGGAGTAATAGACTGAAAAGGTGGACATGAAAGAATGATGATATCAGAGATGTAATTTCTCTCAAATGTATACGATTCTAGGTAGATGGGTTAAGATGATATAACCACAAATAAGGATGTACACACAATATAATTACAAAAAAAGAACAATATATCCAAATGGATGTCATAAGTATACCAATAAGATCTTTGCTTCAAAGCATAGTAAGTTAGTTTGGCGTGAATGTTGAGGGCCAAATGTCGTAACAATTTTTTTGGGTAACTGGATGAATTAAGTTTCTTCATGGATCATTTAGGCTGGTCATAGTGTAAGTAACATAAGTAGTAACATAGATGCCGCATAAACAAAAATGGTGATGTGGCAGGTACTTAATGAGTAGAGAGGTAAATAGAGTAACATAATATGTTACCATCACATAGCTTTTCCCAATGCAACATGACTATATAAAGTAATAAATAAAATCATCTACGTTACCACATATCTGACACTACCCACTATGAAGGTAGTAACATAGACTAGTAACATATGCATGTTACTGGTCTAAGTTACTCTAAACTATGACTAGCCTTAAGCTACTCATAGTGGAGAGTATCATATACTAGTATCATGCATATGGTACTTGTGTATGATACTATATTCATAGTGCATAGTATCATGGAGTACTACCTATGTTTACTCTAACCTTCCCTCTTCTTTAATTCACATCAGCATGTATGTTTGTTATTTTCGAGTGCATGATAAGGCCTCTTCCAATGCAAGGGTGCTTAGGCCCTTCCGAAATTTTCATGATGGACAGGTGCTAAGCGTGCCACATAAGTGAAAAAATGACATGGCACATCAATTAAGGAGGAGAGAGAGAGAGATCACTTTGGTGACCCTAGGAAGAACCGGTGATAAGCACGTGAACCTAGGCAAACCACTTAAATGAAAGAAATTATTCAATGCATGAAAGAGTTTAGGTGCTAAATCATTAAATAAAGTGAACTTAGCAACAACAAGTTAAGAACCTATGCATCGGGGAGTTGAGTTGCTAAGCTATTTAATGCATTTAGCACCTCATCTAAGCACCTTTGCATTGGAAGAGGTCTTAGATGAGGTGCTAAGTGCATTAGCTTAGCAACTCAACTACCCAATGCATATGCGTTTAACTTGTTGTTGTTAAGCCCATTTTATTTAATGATTTAACACCTAAACTCTTTCATGCATTGATTATCTTCTTTCATTTAAGTGGCTTACCTAGGTTCACGTGTTTGACATTGGTTCTCTCTAGGTCACCAAAATGCACTCCCCCCTTCTTAAATAATGTGCCATGCCATTTTTTGCTTACTTGTCATGCTTAGCATCCATCCACCGTGGAGCACTTTGAAGGGCATAAGCTAAGATACCATCGCGATGACCAGCCTTAGGTTGGTCATAGTGGGAGTAACTTAGCTAGTAATATAGCGCATTCCAAGACAAAACTGCTTATGTGTCATGTAATTAATGAAGAGAGAGGTGTTTAGAGTAATAATATGTTACTATAACATAGCACTTCCCGAGGAAAGATGGTTCTATACACTAATAAATGAAGCCATCTATGAAGTCACAACTAAGTTACTTTGCACTATGAAGGTAGAAACTTAAACTAGTTTCATATGCATGACACTAGTCTAAGTTACTCTCCACTATGACCAACCTTGGCAAAAAACAGCGGTTGGGGGCATGCCCATGGCGCGTCGCCTGAGCGGTGGCTCAGCGGTGCCAGATGGGTAAGCGCCCCTTTCTTTTTCTTGTTAGCGACATGTTTGTACAACTGCATGCAATACAAAGTGTAACTGCATCAAAGGCAGTGCAGAGCAAGTTGGGCGTTAGACAGTCAACCCTTTCAGTTTCGTTTTTGCATTGTTAGTAGCAAGCAAACACCCAGGTGATGAAAGCCTCATAAACGTATTATGTTGACCTTTCATTTGATAAACAATTAAAAATGCATCACATGCAATACACAACAATATGTACTGTGGCCATGAGACTTTTCCACTACAGAACAACTTCTCATCCACGCCATGGTCTTGATGCTTACCTAGGCCATAGTCGGTCTGCTCGCCTGTTGGAAATATGCCCTAGAGGCAATAAATAAAGTGTTTATTATTATATTTCCTTGTTCATGATAATCGTTTATTATCCATGCTATAATTGTATTGATTGGAAACACATTAAATGTGTGGGTAAATAGACAACACTTTGTCCCTAGTATGCCTCTATTGAACTAGCTCATTGATCAAAGATGGTCAAGGTTTCCTAGCCATTGACATGTGATGTCATTTGATAACGGGATCACATCATTAGGAGAATGATGTGATGGACAAGACCCAAACTACAAACGTAGCATATGATCGTGTCAGTTTATTGCTACTGTTTTCTACATGTCAAGTATATGTTCCTATGACCATGAGATCATGCAACTTACGGACACCGGAAGAGTGCCTTATGTGTATCAAACGTCGCAACATAACTGGGTGACTATAAATGTGCTCTACAGGTATCTCCGAGGGTGTCTGTTGGGTTGGCATGAACCAAGACTGGGATTTGTTACTCCGTGTGACGGAGAGGTATCTCAGGGCCCACTCGATAATACAACATCACAATAACCCTTGCAAGCAATGTGACTAAGTGTTAGTCACGGGATCTTGTATTACGAAACGAGTAAAGAGACTTGCCGGTAACGAGATTGAACTAGGTATGGAGATACCGACGATCGAATCTCGGGCAAGTAACATACCGAAGAACAAAGGGAACATCATATGGGATTAACTGAATCATTGACATAGAGGTTCGACCGATAAAGATCTTTGTAGAATATGTAGGAACCAATATGGGCATCCAGGTCCCGCTATTGGTTATTGACCGTAGAGGTGTCTCGGTCATGTCTACATAGTTCTCGAACCCGCAGGGTCTGCACACTTAAGGTTCGGTGACGTTTCGGTAGTATAGAGTTATGTATGGTGGTTACCGAAGGTTGTTAGGAGTCCCAGATGAGATCTCGGACGTCACGAGGAGCTCCGTAATGGTTCGGAGGTAAATATTGATATATAGGAAGTCCTATTTTGGTCGCCGGAAAAGTTTCGGGCTCATCGGTAGTGTACCGGGAGTGCTGATAGTGTATCGGGAGACCATCGGGAGGGGTATTTTGACCCAAGAGGCTACATGGGCTGTGGGAGAGTGAATACCAGCCCTTAGTGGGCTGGTGGAAGTCCCACATAAGGCCTATGCGACTAGGAAGAAAAGCCCAAAGAGAAAAAGGTGGAAAAAGGCAAAAGGACCAAAATAAGGAGGAGTCCTAGTCCTACTAGGATTGGAGGAGGAATCCTCCTCTCCTCCTTGGTTCGAGCGAAGCCTAGATGGCTTGGCCCTTGGGCCAGGCCTCCTCCTCTCTTCCTCTTATATATACTAGAGGTTTTAGGGTTTTTGGCACTTGATTTTCAGCCACGTGCTACTCGTTCCTCTAGTGCATAGTTTCTCCTCTAGATCGGTTTTCTGCAGTGCTTTGGCAAAGCCCTGCCAGAATTGCTCCACCACCATCGCTATGGCGCCGTCATGCTGGCGGAGAACTCATCTACCTCTCCGCTCCCTTTTGCTAGATCAAGAAGGTGGAAATCGTCATCAAGCTGTACGTGTCCTGAACGCGGAGGTGCCGTCCGTTCGGTGCTTGATCGGGACAGATTGTGATTGGATCGCGAGACGCTCGACGATTTGGATCGCGAAGATGTTCGACCACACCAACCGCGTTTCTTAACGCTTCCCTCTTAGCGATCTACAAGGGTACGTAGATCCACTCTCCCTCTCGTAGATGCTCATCACCATGGATAGATCTTGCATGTGCGTAGGAAATTTTTTGTTTCCCATGCAACATTCTCCAATAGTGGTATCAGAGCTAGGTCTATGTGTAGATGAGATCTCGAGTAGAACACAAAGATTTTGTGGGCATTGATGCTTAGATTGCTTCCTCCCTTGGTCGTGTTTTGGTTCAGCGGTATTGTGGGATGAAGCGGCCCAAACCAACATTACTCGTATGCTTACGAGAGACCGGTTCCCTCAACTGCAGCTTGTTGCATAGATGGCTGGCGGGTGCCAGTTTCTCCTACTTTAGTTGGATCAGATTCGACAAAGGCGGTCCTTGAGAAGGTTGAAAAGCAACTAAGGTATCACTGTTGTGGTTTATGCATAGGTGAGAATTGTTCTTGCTAGATACCCGTAGCAGCCACGTAAAACATGCAACAACAATTAGAGGACGTCTAACTTGTTTTTGCAGGGTATGTTGTGATGTGATATGGCTAATTACATGATGTGATATATGTGATGTATGAGATGATCATGTGTTGTATAGAATATCACGACTTGCATGTCGATGAGTACGGCAGCCGGCAGGAGCCATAGAGTTGTCTTTAATTAATGTATGACATGCGTGTCAATCATTAAGCGCTATGTAATGCTTTACTTTATCGCTAAACGGTAGCAATAGTAGTAGAAGCATGATGGGCGCGACAACCCCAATGGCGACACGTTGATGGAGATCATGGTGTCGTGCCGTTGACGATGGAGATCATGTCGGCGCTTTAAAGATGGAGATCAAAAGCACAAGTTCATGGCCATATCATGTCACTTATGATTTGCATGTGATGTTAATCCTTTTATGCACCTTGTTTTGCTTAGGATGACGGTAGCATTATAAGGTGATCCCTCACTTAAATTTCAAGATGAATTGTGTTCTCCCCGAGTGTGCACCATTGTGAAAGTTCGTCGTGTCGAGACACCACATGATGATCGGGTGTGATAGACTCTACGTTCACATACAATGGGTGCAAGCCAGTGTTGCACATGTAGAACACTCGGGTTAAACTTGACGAGCCTAGCATGTACAGACATGGCCTCGGAACACAAGAGACTAAAAGGTCGAACATGAGTCATATAGTAGATATGATCAACATGATGATGTTCACCATTGAAACCACCTCAACTCACGTGATGATCGGACTTGAGTTGGTGAATTTGGATCATGTGACACTCAAATGACCTGAGGGATGTCAATTTGAGTGGGAGCTTTAGTAATTTGATTAACTAAACTCATTATCTTGAACAATAGTCTAAGTAATCTTTGCATATTTATGTTGTCGATCAATGGCTCGTGCAGTAGCACCCCTGAATTTTAATGCGTTCCTAGAGAAAGTTAAGTTGAAAGATGATGGAAGTAACTTTGTTGACTGGGCCCGTAATCTGAGGATTATCCTCACGGCTTCCCAGAAATCATATGTCCTTGATGCACCGCTTGGTGACCAACCAGAAGACATGTCGTCCGAAGACGTTAAGAACGCTTGGGAGGCACGTTTTGGAGATTACTCAATTGTTTAGTGTGCAATATTGTATGGCTTAGAACCGGGACTTCAAATACATGTTGAACGTCATGGAGCATATGAGATGTTCCAGGAGTTGAAGTTTATCTTTCAGAAGAATGCCCGGATCGAGAGGTATGAGACCTCCGATAAGTTATATGCTTGCAAAATGGAGGAGAACGGGTCTATCAGTGAGCATATACTCAGAATGTCTGGGTATTCAAATCGTCTAGCAGAGTTAGGAATTGCCCTTCCGCCAGAGGCGATCACTGACAGAGTTCTTCAATCACTGCCACCTAGTTACAAGAGCTTTGTGATGAACTATAACATGCACGGGATGAACAAGTCAGTCATCGAGCTGTTTGTGATGCTAAAAGTCGCTGAGTCTGAAATCCAGAAAGAACATCAAGTGTTGATGGTCAATAAAACCACTAGTTTCAAGAAGAATGGCAAGGGCAAGGGCAAGAAGGGTAAAACCAAGAAGGATGGCAAAACAATTGCTATTCCTGTAAAGAAGCCCAAGCATGGACCCAAGCCAGAAACTGAGTGCTTTCATTGCAAGGGAACTGGTCACTGGAAGCGGAACTGCCCCAAGTACCTGGCTGACAAGAAGGCGGCCAACGACAAACAAGGTATATATAATATACATGTTATTGATGTGAACCTTACTAGCTCTCGTTGTAGTGCCTGGGTATTTGATACCGGTTCGGTTGCTCACATTTGCAACTCAAAACAGGAACTACGGAATAGACAAAGGCTGGCAAAGGATGAAGTGACGATGCGCATGGGAAATGGTTCCAAGGTTGATGTGATTGCCGTCGGCACACTCTCTCTTCGATTACCATCGGGATTAGTGATGAACCTGAATAATTGTTATTTAGTGCATGCGTTAAGCATGAACATTATATCTGGATCTTGTTTATTGCGAGACGGTTACTCATTTAAATCAGAGAATAAAGGTTGTTCTATTTATATGAGTAATATCTTTTATGGTCATGCACCCAATGTGAGGGGTTTATTCATATTGAATCTTGATAGTGATGATACACATGTTCATAACATTGATGCCAAAAGATGTAGAGTTGATAATGATAGTACCACTTTCTCGTGGCACTATCGTTTAGGTCATATTGGGGTAAAACGCATGAGGAAGCTCCATGCTGATGGACTTTTGGAGTCACTTGATTTTGAATCACTTGACACATGTGAACCACGCCTCATGGGCAAGATGACTAAAATGTCGTTCTCTGGAATGATGGAACGGGCAAGTGACTTATTGGAAATCATACATACTGATGTGTGCGGTCCAATGAATGTTACAACGCATTGTGGATATCGTTAATTTCTCACCTTCACTGATGACTTAAGTAGATATGGGTATATTTACTTAATGAAACACAAGTCTGAAACGTTTGAAAAGTTCAAGCAATTCAGAGTGAAGTTGAGAATCATCATAACAAGAAGATTAAATTCCTGCGATCTGATCGAGGAGGTGAATATCTGAGTTGTGAGTTTGGCAGTCACTTAAGACAGTGTGGAATTGTTTCACAGTTGGCACTGCCTAGAACACCACAGCGTAATGGCGTGTCCGAACGTCGTAATTGAACCTTATTAGATATGGTGCGTTCCATGATGTCTCTTGCTGATTTGCCACTATCGTTTTGGGGTTATGCATTAGAGACAATTGCATTCACTTTAAATAGGGCACCATCAAAATCCGTTGAGACGACGCCATATGAACTATGGTTTGGCAAGAGGCCAAAGTTGTCGTTTCTTAACGTTTGGGGATGTGATGCTTATGTCAAAAAGCTTCAGCCTGAAAAGCTGGAACCCAAAGCGGAGAAATATGTCTTCATAGGATACCCGAAAAAGACAGTCGGGTATACCTTCTATCTCAGATCCGAAGGCAAAGTGTTCGTCGCTAGAACGGAACATTTCTTGAGAAAGAGTTTCTCTTGAAAGAATTGAGTGGGAGGAAAATAGAGCTTGATGAGGTTATTGAACCGTTACTTCAACCAGAGAGTAGCGCAACGCAGAAAGATGTTTCTGTGGAGCCTGCGACAGTTGAAGAGGAAGTTAATGATCATGATCATGAATCTTCGGATCAAGTTACTATTGAACCTCGTAGGTCGACAAGGGCGCGTACTGCTCCTGAGTGGTACGACAACCCTGTCTTGGAGGTCATGTTGTTGGACAACAATGAACCTACGAGCTATGGAGGAGCGGTGATGGGCCCGGATTCCGAGAAATGGTTAGAGGCCATGAAATCCGAGATGGGATCCATGTATGAAAACAAAGTATGCACTTTGGAAGTATTACCTGAAGGGCGAAAGGCCATTCAGAACAAATGGATCTTTAAGAAGAAGACGGACGCGAACGGTAATGTCACCATCTATAAAGCTCGACTTGTGGCAAAGGGTTTTTCACAAGTTCAAGGACTTGACTACGATGAGACATTCTCACCCGTAGCGATGCTTAAGTCTTTCAGAATCATGTTGGCAATAGCTGCTTATTTCGACTATGAAATTTGGCAGATGGATGTCAAAACAGCGTCCTCAATGGTTTCCTTGAGGAAGAGTTGTATATGATGCAACCAGAAGGTTTTGTCGATCCAGAGAATGCTGACAAAGTTTGCAAACTCCAGCGATCCATTTATGGGCTGGTGCAAGCATCTCGGAGTTGGAATAAGCGCTTTGATGAGGTGATCAAAGCATTTGAGTTTATACAAGTTTATGGAGAAGCTTGTATTTACAAGAAAGTGAGTGGGAGCTCTATAGCGTTTCTAATATTATATGTGGATGACATATCGCTGATTGGAAACAATATAGAAATGCTGGAAAGCGTGAAGGAATATTTGAACAAGAGTTTTTCAATGAAGGACCTAGGAGAAGCTACTTTCATATTAGGCATTAAGATCTATAGAGATAGATCGAGACGCTTAATAGCACTTTCACAAAGCACATACCTTGATAAAGTTTTGAAGAAGTTCAAAATGGATCAGTCCAAGAAGGGGTTCTTGCCTGTGTTACAAGGTGTGAAGTTGAGTACTCAATGCCCAGTGATTGCAGAAGATAGAGAAAAGATGAGTGTCATCCCCTATGCTTCAGCCATAGGCTCTATCACGTATGCAATGTTGTGCACAAGACCCGATGTTAGCCTTGCCATAAGTATGTCCGGAAGGTTTCAAAGTGATCCTGGAATGGAGCACTGGGCAGCGATCAAGAATATCCTTAAGTACCTGAAAAGGACTAAGGAGATATTTCTCATTTATGGAGGTGATGAAGAGCTCGTCGTAAAGGGTTACGTCGATGCAAGCTTTGACACTGATCCGGATGACTCTAAGTCGCAAACCGGATACGTATTTATTCTCAACGGGGGAGCGGTAAGCTGGTGCAGTTCCAAGCAAAGTGTGGTAGCCGATTCTATGTGCGAAGTGGAGTACATCGTAGCCTCGAAGGCGGCAAAGGAAGGTGTCTGGATGAAGCAGTTCATGACGGATCTTGGAGTAGTGCCCAGTGCACCGAATCCAATGAACCTATTCTGTGATAACACTAGGGCCATTGCTCTGGCTAAGGAACCAAGGTTTCACAAGAGGACCAGACACATAAAGCGACGCTTCAACTCCATTCGCGATTACATTGAGGAGAAGGACATAAATATTTGCAAAGTGCACACATATCTGAATGTTGCAGACCCGTTGACTAAACCTCTTCCAAGGGCTAAACATGATCAACACCAGAACTGCATGGGTGTTCGATTCATTACAATGTAAATCACATAGTGATGTGAACTAGATTATTGACTCTAGTGCAAGTGGGAGACTGTTGGAAATATGCCCTAGAGTCAATAAATAAAGTGTTTATTATTATATTCCCTTGTTCATGATAATCGTTTATTATCCATGCTATAATTGTATTGATTGGAAACACATTACATGTGTGGGTAAATAGACAACACTTTGTCCCTAGTATGCCTCTATTGAACTAGCTCGTTGATCAAAGATGGTCAAGGTTTCCTAGCCATTGACATGTGATGTCATTTGATAACGGGATCACATCATTAGGAGAATGATGTGATGGACAAGACCCAAACTACAAACGTAGCATATGATCGTGTTAGTTTATTGCTACTGTTTTCTGCATGTCAAGTATATGTTCCTATGGCCATGAGATCATGCAACTTACGGACACCGGAAGAGTGCCTTGTGTGTATCAAATGTTGCAACATAACTGGGTGACTATAAAGGTGCTCTACAGGTATCTCCGAGGGTGTCTGTTGGGTTGGCATAAATCAAGACTGGGATTTGTTACTCTGTGTGACGGAGAGGTATCTCAGGGCCCACTCAGTAATACAACATCACAATAACCCTTGCAAGCAATGTGACTAAGTGTTAGTCACGGGATCTTGTATTACGGAACGATTAAAGAGACTTGCCGGTAACGAGATTAAACTAGGTATGGAGATACCAACGATCGAATCTCGGGCAAGTAACATACCGAAGAACAAAGGGAACATCATACTGGATTAACTGAATCCTTGACATAGAGGTTCGACCGATAAAGATCTTCGTAGAATATGTAGGAACCAATATGGGCATCCAGGTCCCGCTATTGGCTATTGACCATAGAGGTGTCTCGGTCATGTCTACATAGTTCTCAAACCCGCAGGGTCTGCACACTTAAGGTTCGGTGACGTTTCAGTAGTATAGAGTTATGTATGGTGGTTACCGAAGGTTGTTAGGATTCCCGGATGAGATCCCGGACGTCACGAGGAGCTCCGTAATGGTCCGGAGGTAAATATTGATATATAGGAAGTCCTATTTTGGTCGCCGGAAAAGTTTCGGGCTCATCGGTAGTGTACCGGGAGACCATCGGGAGGGGTATTTCAACCCAAGAGGCTACATGGGCCGTGGGAGAGTGAATACTAGCCCTTAGTGGGCTGGTGGAAGTCCCACATAAGGCCCATGCGTCTGGGAAGAAAAGCCCAAAGAGAAAAAGGTGGAAAAAGGCAAAAGGACCAAAATAAGGAGGAGTCTTAGTCCTACTAGGATTGGAGGAGGAATCCTCCTCTCCTCCTTGGTTCGGCCGAAGCCTAGATGGCTTGGCCCTTGGGCCAAGCCTCCTCCTCTCTTCCTCTTATATATACTAGAGGTTTTAGGGTTTTTGGCACTTGATTTTCAGCCACGTGCTACCCGTTCCTCTAGTGCATAGTTTCTCCTCTAGATCGGTTTTCTGAAGTGCTTAGGCGAAGCCCTGCCGGAATTGCTCCACCACCATCACCGCGGCGCCGTCACGCTGCCGGAGTACTCGTCTACCTCTCCGTTCCCTCTTGCTGGATCAACAAGGCGGAGATCATCATCAAGCTGTACGTGTGCTGAACGCGGAGGTGTCGTCCGTTCGGTGCTTGATCGGGACGGATCGTGATTGGATCATGGGACGCTCGGCGATTTGGATCGCGAAGACGTTCGACTACACCAACCGCGTTTCTTAATGCTTCCCGCTTAGCGATCTATAAGGGTACGTAGATCCACTCTCTCCCTCTCTCGTAGATGCTCGTCACCATGGATAGATCTTGCGTGTGCGTAGGAAAATCTTTGCTTTCCATGCAACATTCTCTAACATCGTCATCGTAGCAGTTTACACAACCCTCGTCCCACTCACGGGGCCGCCGGTCATTGCACCTGCCCCCGAGGCCAACGTGGCTATGCCGCAACGCCTTGAGCAGACGAGACTCTGAATCACACTTATAGAGTGCACATTTCCATGAAACCAGACTCACACTATAGAAGGAGAGATGTATGAAAAAAGGAAGTCAAAGCTATCAGATTAAAAATAAATATGTGGATGCATCTATCGTGCATCATGCATGTGTGTGAGTAGCTTCTCATCTTGAATGAGAACCTGATAGGCAATCTTGAGCATAGCAAGAGGAGACCAGGAAAATAGAAAATGAAAAACACACGTATCAATACACAATACTGCAGAGTAGGAAAAAAGCACAAATGTCTTTCTAAACGGAAAATTTAGATCACATACAACACAAAAAGGCTCATTTCAAACAACCGAACAAATTCATGAAAAAATGGTGCATGGCAGGACTTACCAAATGAGTCAATCGTATGCATTTTATCCTGCCATGGAATCTGCCAAAAGCCTTTTGGCATTCTGGATGTATGATGTTAGTCCAGCAGGATAGCTTAAATTAAGTCGGCAAACATGCAGAATAGAGGTTCCATCTATACTTCCTTCAAGGTAAACTTGGTCGTGTCAACAATAAAGACTATAAAGGCAACACTATGTATTGTCAAGCTAGGAATGCAACTGCAGCAATGATGGAAAACCGTGTAACAATCAGTTGGCAAAACATTTCGATAATCTCATTTCCAAAGGCCAATGACCATCGCTACCACCATATTGTGCTTGTTAAAAAGGAATAACAAAGTAGAATGCCCCGTACACACCTGCATTTTGAGACGATGAACTCATGGCTGTAGCAACAGGGCCAAAGCACCTTGCTCGAGCGGAAGCAGTGTTGTGGGTGTGTCGGATCTGAGCCCGCGTCGGATCCGAAGCTGTCCTCGATCTAGGGAGAGGGGGGGAAGGAGGTTGCTGATGATGAGAAGACGTTAAGGAGGGAGGGCGTCTGCCGTGAGGAAGGTCACCGGCGACGACGACGACGACATACGAGGGAGAGGAATGGGCGGATGAGGAACGTGGGCTCGTCAATCTATCTTTCTTCTCGAAGAAGCGAACGAGTCGCCGATTCTTGATACAACTTGGGTTGCGCGAGACAAAATGCCTTGCTACTTCCAGTTGGCTAGTGCAAAGCTCTCTCGTCATTAGCTGCGACGCACGGTACACGTGTGCCGAGGTGGACAACGCGAGTATTCATCCTTTGTGCGTAGCTTAGAGCATGGTTAATAGTATAGCCAACAACTGGTTATAAACCATTGTCATGTCATCTATAGCCTATCTTATAGCTAACCTGTACAATAGTTGATTAGAAAAGTGTACTACTTTTTTATTATATAGCCCACCTTTCACTCTCACAAAGTGCCTAAGAGCACGTGCTAGAGCTGACTTTTCATGAAAAACCCGCTTACCTTCTTTCCCCTCCTCTCTTTTCTCAAACTAAATAAAAATATACTACTTTAATTTTTATAACCCGCTCACTCAGCTCTATATAGCTTGTTTGGCTAGAATGAGTAAAGAGAATTTTAGTAGGGGATTAGGCATGGGAAATCTTCTATTCCTAAATAGGTACAACCCACTACTTATTTTTCCTAGCCATGCAACCATGCCACATAAACAAGTCACATGCAAGTCATAAATCCAACCTTTTGCACTAAACTATGCATGCAATGCAACCAGATCATAAATTCATGCATGTTAATTCTTCAACTTTATTTTTCACACTAGATTCTGTACTGTGGATATATGTGTGGAGCGATTGTAGCATATCTATGTCATTGGCCTTTTATATTTTTGTTCGAAACGATATTATTTTAATTGAAATTCATTTTTTATACATTGTATGTTTCTCAGATTACTTTTTCCTTCCATTAGTTTTGATGTTTTTTTATATATTTATGCATTTATTTTTGTAAGATTTCCCGTAGCAACGCGCGGGGCATCATCTAGTTGAATTTTAGTCCCAATCCCATGTTTGGTGTGTGGTGAGAATTAGTAAAGGGAATTTAAAAGAAAATAACTTCGCACGTGAATTAACAACCTGTTTGGCTGGGGTAATTAGAAAGAGGAAATGGGAATTAGGGGGCTCTAAGATATAAAGTTACCTGTTTAGTTGGAGGGAATGAGAATTTATAAGGAACTGGGCGTGGGAGTTTAGAGTCCAACTTCCATCATTTTATTAACACGGGAGGGGGTAGGAATTGGGAGGGAATTAATTTAGAGAGAACATCTCGTCCCTTCATCATAACTTATGTTATTGTCTCCCGACTAATTCCCCACGAATTCTCCCTAACCAAACAAGGGAATGGACATCCCTCTCAAATTCCCACGTGTAAAACTCATCAAATACCCAACAAGGGATTGAGAATAAAATTATACTTCCCATGTCTAATCTCGTTACAACTTCTTCCTCTAAATTCCTATTCCCCATCCCAAAAGTTACCAAACACGCTGTAACAGGGGAGGCCGGGAAGAGATACGTGGGAATTGACCTCCTTAATTCCCTTTCCCCATCCCACCTCAATTCCCTTGCCCCCCGATCAAACAATGAATTGTATGTCACATATCCCTTAAGGGCGTGTTCGGGAGCTCCCCCAGCCACAAAATCCTCAACTCCGTCGCCGCCTGCCAACAGCCAGTTTCTCGAAAAAATCTGGAGCACTCGATCCGTTCGGTAGCGTAGCTTCTACTCTGGTCGTTGAAACCGGCCGCCAACCCACCTAGCAATGAGAAATAGCAGCTCAGGAGAGCCCAACTTGCTGCGACAACCCATCTAGCCATGGGAAGCCCGCTTAGGAGAAGAAACTGCCTTGGCAGTGGCACATAATTGTAATATTTGCTACGAACCAACGAGTCGGTACGCAATGCAAACTCACTTAGCGGTGGCACATACTTGTAATTCTTGACAACTCCAACTTCGCTGTTTCGATGGAGCTCGACTTTCCCAGCTCCGTGACTCCTCAAAAAATACACTGCAAGTTTCGCCAGTTTCTCTCGCCCATAGCTGGAATTTAGACCGTTCCGTTGCACTCCGTCGTAGATTCGAGGATTTGAGAAGCCGGTGAGCTCCCCAACACGCCCTAAATTTCCATTTCCTGCCTCTGATATCCCGGAACCAAACAGGCTGATAGTACTTGCTCTTAATGGGTTCGCCCACCCGCAGTCTGACACACCAGCACGCCCATCTTCTTCCTGCCCTTCCCTCGAAATTCCTGCCGGCCGCCGCCTCGCGATTCCAGCTCCACTTCGACCAACTTTTCGAACTTCCCCTCTCGGTCCAAGCCGAACTCTACCGGCTGACGCTCCCGACCTCTCACAGGATCCCCAATTTGAAGCCGCCGGTGGCACTGCGGGGGGAGTAACTATATAGCCGAGGCAACGGCGGCCAAGCTGCTCAGCCGCTCCGTGTACGCGGAGCTTCTACAATCTCCTGGAAACCCTACAGCGAGAGCAGCTGCGATGGCTATGGCGCGGCTCATTCACCTGTAGGTTCCTACCCGCAGACGTGCGTGAAACCCTAGACTCTTCACTCTCGTGTGGTGGTAGATGGCGGGGGAGTTGGGACAGCAGACAGTGGAGCTGGGGACGTTGGCGCGGCAGGCGGCGGAGGAGTCCTACCTGGCGCTGCGGGAGCTCGTGGAGAAGTCGCGGGCGGGCGCCGAGGGGGAGGGAGTGCAGCAGCGGTCGGATACTGAGAAGAAGATCGACCTGCTCAAATTCATCGACCGCACCCGCCAGCGCATGCTCCGGCTCCATGTCCTAGCCAAGTGGTGCCAGCAGGTCCGCAGCTGTCAATTGTTTCCTTCCTTAAATAAGGAGTTTGAACTTTCATTGTTATTAGAACTGCAATTTGTGTCCTCAGAGTAAAAATGTTTTTATAGAATCAGGCCTTTTTGCTTGCTCTGGTCTTGCCCACTGATGGCTGCCTTAGTTGAACAGAGGGATGAAAAGAAGTTTTGGGTTTTGTTGCAATCATGGCCAGAAGTGTTTACTGTAATAGGAAATCATTGTTCAACACTTTGTTGGGACTATAAGATTTTAGACATAGGTATCCTTGCATAAAATCCACAATAGTTTATAATCTTGGGGATGGCTACGATTGCGTCGAAGGGGGTGTACATCAAAATCTGTTTAGTCTGCATTCCACTATTATAACTCCGACCAGACAGCGCTACAAAGCCCACATATAATTGAAGGAGATCTTTTCCTTTATGATATAGTTCTTCCGTTCCAAACTAATAGAAGTGTCAAACATTTTTAAGTTTGATCAAGTCTATAGAAAAATATGCTAAGATCTATAATATCAAATATATATAATATAAAAATACATTTCATAATGAATCTAATGAAGCAAATTTGATGTTGTAGATGTTAATATATTTTTACATAGATTGGTCAGTCAAAATTAATGAAGTTTGACTTAGGACAAGTCTAGAACTTCAATTATTTTGGAACGGAGGGGGTATAACTGTCAAGCGCTTGAAAAACAGCAAATACTGAGAACACCCACTGTTGTAAGTATAATTTTGCTAAAATTGTGGAGGAAGTTAGTCGGCATTGAGTGTTCAGTTTAGGAGTCACAATCCTAATCAGAATCCACATGAGAATCAATTTTGCAGCACCCTAGATGCTATAGAATAACAGGTGTACGACTTGCGGTCAATCCGCTAGTCAGATCGTGCTTTACACACTCGGTCAGTCCGCATCAAGAAACTGAATTTATGTCAAGCATATGAGTACTATGCATTTGCTATTGAGCAGTATGCCATATGACAAGTCTCAAGCAAGTAGACTTGTCTTTTTTGAATGGTAAAACTTACAACAAATCTGATAAACCAGTCTATGAACCGACACCCAAACCTACAAAATGCTACGAAAGTGTCCATAACCTTGAGCTAAATCCATGTTGAATCTTTCCATTTGATTGAGACATTTTCAAAACAAAACAATTCTCCTTAGATTTGATTGATGGAAATATTAGTCAGGTTGTTTGGTTGTCTTTAGATTGTTTCAGATGCATATACCTGGATAGGAGCGCAAACAATATAGAGAAGTACAAGACGACAAAGAAGGCCGCAAAGCGAGATGTGAGTGAAGCAAGGGGTCGAGCGTATGAGGACTTCTACCAGCGGTTAGACACAAAGGAAGGCGAAATGGATATCTATAAGATGGCCAAGATCTAAGAGAGGAAAATGAGGGATGTTGACCAAATCAAATGCATCAAGGATGGAGTAGATTAGCTCCTGGTGAAGAACGAGGAGATTAAGCATAGATGGCGGGAGTACTTTGACACACTATTCAATGGGGAGAGTGAGATCTCTACCATTGAACCGGACGACTCCTTTGATGATACTAGCAGGCGTTTTGTGTGGCGAATCTAGGAGTCGGAGGTCAAGGAGGCTTTAAAAAGGATGAAAGGAGGCGAGGCAATGGGCCCTGATTGTATCCCCATTGAGGTGTGGAGAGGCCCTGAGGACATAGTGATAGTAGGGCTAACCAAACTTTTCAACCTCATTTTTCGGGCAAACAAGATGCCAGAAGAATGAAGACGGAGTATATTAGTACCAATCTTCAAGACCAAGGGGATGTTCAGAGTTCTATTAATTATCGTGGAATTAAGCCGATGAGCTATATGATGAAGCTACGAGAGAGTCATTGAGCACCACTTAATAAGAATGACAAGCGTGACCAAAAATCGGTTTGGTTTCATGCTTGGGAGGTCGACAATGGAAGCCATTTTCTTGGTATGACAACTTATGGAGAGATACAAGGAGCAAAAGGACCTGCATATGCTGTTCATTGACTTGGAGAAGGCTGAAGGCCTATGATAAGATGCCGCAGAATGTCATCTGGTGGGCCTTGGAGAAATACAAAGTCCCAACAAAGTACATTACCCTCATCAAGGACATGTACGATTTGGGTAGCGCAACAATGGATATCCCAAGCGGAGAATAATTCCTTGCTTGCCCCCTTTGATGAAGCGGAGGTGGCAGCTATTATCAAATCAATGAATCCTGCCTCGGCCCTGGGTCCCGATGGCCTGCCTGTTGTTAGAGTTATGTTATAGTCTGGATATTTTCCCCGTTGTATGAGGGGTTTCCTGCATATTTACTACTTGTACATGTATATATATTGGCCATTGGCCTTCAGGGAATACAAGTTGCATATTTCCCAACATGGTGTTAGAGCTTTAGGGTTTTTTAGCACGCGCAACTCGTGCTGTCGATCCAATCTCTCGTCCAGGCATTCGCCGCACGTATTCTGATGCTCTCCGGTGTCTTGTTCAACGTCAGATCAACCCTGCTCCGGCGCTGTTGCTCTCCCTGTCCCCGTGAAGCTGCCTGTCGTGGTTTCGTCACGGCAGATGCCATAGGTAGGCTTATCGAGAGGGGTCGAAGGACGCCGGCGGGCTCCGGGAGCGGGATTAGGCACAAGCGGTGGCTGACACACGATGTACCCAGGTTCGGGGCCCTTCGTGGGAGGTAATACCCCTAGTCCTGCTCGATCTAGTTGAGACAATGGTCGGGTTACAATGGTGCTCCTTGAGTTGTATGGATCGAGGAGGAAGAAGGAGCTAGCCTGCTCTTCCGCCTCTCTACGTGCGTGTGTGTGGAGTGGATGTGGAGGGAACTCAGAGAACAGCCGATTGATCCTCCCCTGCATGGGGTGGCCCGGGGGTTTTTATAGGCCAACCCCCCGGAATACAATACAAATAGAAGGTCAAAGGGGCCCCCAGCCGGCAGCCTCTCTGGCCGACTGCGGGGGCCCGACTGTGGGGTCTTGTCGTCGGTAGGTCCCGCCCCGACGCCGATCACATCACGGCACGGGCCGCCCCTCGTGGCGTCGTCTTGCGGCGGCCGGCCGGGGTCAGTGGTACGACCGGCCACCTTGTAGCCATGCCGGGGCAGGTAATGGAGTGGTTGGGGGCGTGCTGGCACTGTTGGAAGCCCGATCACCATCCGCCAGGGTCAGAGGCCCTGACGTCTTCGCTGTGGCCATACCGACATTGACCCCCGATGGGATGGGGGCCACTGTTGCCACGCACGCCCTGAAGACGGTATCCAATGCGCAGCCGGCTGGGGGGGCCAGGCGGCAACGCCCCCAGCTAGCCGATACGCCGTAACCGGCGGGGCGTAGCCGGCGGGTCGTTTCCGGCAGGGCGCAGCCGAATCGCAGGGGGAGGCGCCCGCCCTTTGGTTGCGTTAGGAGGCTGGGGAAAGGGGGCGCTTGAGGCTACCCCGGGGTCAGCCCCCCGTCAGTAGTCCCCGAAGCGGGGAGGACCCGCCGACGGGCCACGGTGGTCCTCGCCGGCTTGAAGATCGTCCTTGTGCCGCGGGCTGCCTTGAGAGTCGAGCGAAGCCGGCAAGCGATGGCCGGCTCCACAGCTGGCCGACGCTTCGCGCGCTGCCTTGGGTTCCTCGTTGGGTTGAGGAGACGCGCCACGCGGTGGAAAAGACCGAGCAGCGGGGCGGGGCCCTTCGCGACCGCAGCCTCGGCCCGCGCGCAGGGATCCTTTACGACGCGGGGTGGACGGTTGGCGTTCCCGAACGCTACGATGTCCGCCCCGCACGCCGCGGGAATCGTGGGGGTTGTGCGCAATGAATCCGGCCCCCACAATCGCCCACGCAGGGTTTAAATGTCGAGAGGGGGGAGGCAGAACGGCCCGTTCGCTCCCCCTCCTGCTGCCGCATCGCCTTCATCGCCTCCCTCCCTCGCCACGAGAGAGAGAGAGAGAGAGACCAAAGCATGAGGGCAGGCCGCGCCGCCGTCGGCCGCCGAAGAGAGCCCGGACCGCCGCCGAGCACCCGCGCCCGTCGTCGCGACCGCACGCCCCCTCGACGACCATGGCGGGCAAGGGCGCCTGGGATGGCAGCGACGTGGACAAGACCTTCATCGAGCTCCTCCGCCACCGCCGCAAGCTCTCGACGGAGGAGCACTTGCTGACGAGCCCAGCCGGGCCGGAGAACTCTCCGGCCCCGCGGGAGGGCGAAGTGGTTGTCTTCGCCGACCACTTCCTCCACGGGCTCGGGCTGGCGGCGAGCGCCTTCTTCCGCCGCTTTCTGACACGGTTCGGCCTGTAGTCGCACCATCTCGCCCCCAACGCCGTCCTGCAGCTGGCGGCGTTCGTCACCCTTTGCGAGGGGTACTTGGGGGTCGTGCCGAGGCTTGACCTCTGGAGCCGGCTCTTCTTCCTCAAGCGGCAGACGACGAAGGACCCGGCGACGAAGCAGATGGCGACGACCGCCTGCGGAGGCGCCTTGATCCACATCCGCAAGGGGACCGGCTTCCCGAAGCTCCTGTTGCATGAGTCGGTGAAGCGATGGCAGCGGGGGTTCTTCTACGTGAAGAATGCGAAGCCCGAGGAAGACTACATCAACCTCCCTGACTTCGCCAACCATCCGCCGATCGCGATGCTGAATTGGCGAGCGGCCGCGTCTTCGGTGCCTGAGACGGCGGACCGGCTCTGCGAGCGCCTGCTCGCGATGACCGGGTCGGAGGGGCTAAAGGCCACAGATCTGCTGGCCACGATGGTGGCGTGCCGGGTGCAGCCGTTGCAGCACCGGCCGCACCTCATCTGCCAGATGGGGGGACGCCATGACCCCTGCCGGCTCTCCACCAAGGAGATGAAGCCGGCCTATGTGGCGAGGAGGGTGAACGCCATCTCGACGGCGAATGGCAATGGGGGAAAACCCCGTATAGCCGGAATCGCCCGGCATCGCGGGTAAGTGACAAGCCGGCTCCTCCCCTCCATCTTTTAGAGGCAGTACCCCTCCCCCCTTTAGTCTGACAGCGCGTCGCCCGGCCCGCCCGCAACTTTTCCCGTTGCTGCAGAACTACGGGGAGCCGGCCACCGACACGGCGGAGTCGGACCCCGAGGAGGTTGAGGATGCCAACGACGTGGAGCCGGTTGACTCCGAGCGAGCCGGAGCGTCTGGAGCTGGCGACGCGGAGACGGAGACGGAGGGGGCCGAAGAGGCCGAATCGACGGGAGAGTCTCCTCCCCAGACGCGTGTTGCTGAGGCTCCGGAGGAGCCCGAGGCTTCGGAGGACGAGGTCACGGCGCCGCGGAGGCGCCAACCTCGAGCCGGCGGCGGCTCCAGCCGGGGAGGCCCGGTCGCGGACAAGGGGAAGGGGCCGGCTGCCACCAAGCCGGTGCCCAAGCGTGCGGCGACCGCGTAGCCGGGTGACAGCCGCGGAGGCGGAGGCAAGAAGCAGAAGGTTGCCTAGGCGGGACCCATGAGGAGGCCGGTCCCCGTTGTCGCCGGGTAAGTCTGTCTTTTCCTCCACCTTGGTCCGTCTTGCCTTCCCCCCAGTCTCTTACTTCTTCGTGACCAGGGAGGTGCGCGCCATGGGGAGGACCCCGGGTGGCGGGACGGAGGGGCGGCGCCGCCGACGGCTGCCGAGGAGAGGGAGCGCCAGGCGTGGCTCGACTTCGAGGCGGCCGAGCGGGAGTGGCGTGTCCAGGAGCTCCGCCCCTGGGAGGAAGCGGCGAAGAGGTGAGGGGGAGCCAGCGGGGAGGCCGCTGGCGGAGCGTGGGAGCCGTTCCTCCTCCTCCAAGGAACCGGCAGGGAGTCCGCGGGCGGAGCATGGGAGCCTTTCCCCCGCGGTCGGGAGAAGAGGTCGAAGGGCCACCACGGCTCCGGGCGAAGGGCGGAGGCGAGCGCGAAGGCCGCGGAGGACGAGGCAGCAATGGGCCGCGGCGCCGCCCAGCCGGTTGCGGGCGACGTGCCGCCGGGGCCGGAGGTACCGGCTTCGGAGGCGCCGGCACCGAAGGCGAGTCAGCCCGGAGCAGCCGGAGGTGGAGTGCCGGAGGTGGGAGCCGCGGTGGCCGGGAAAACGTCGACGGCAAGAGGGGCCGGTCCCATCGAGGTCTCCAACAAGGGAGGACCCATAGACGGAGGCCGGCCGCAACAGACCTGGGCGGCGGCCGGGAGCCCTGCCCCTGGCGGACCGTCGAGCGTCCTCGGGGCGGCGGTGGCCGCCGCTGTCGAAGCGTTTGCCGCTTGCCGCGCCCAGGCGACGCAAGACGCTCGGGCTGCCAACGACCGGCTGGTGAGCTTGGAGCAGCCGGCGGGGCCGGTTGGGCAGCCGGTTTCGCCGAGGTGTCGGCCGCGTTTGCCGAAACGAAGATGTACTCCGATTCGGGAGAAGGCTTGATTGAAGGCTTCATCAGCCGCTCGAGGGAGACGCCGGTTGGGATGGCCTACCGGGTGGAGCCGATCTTGGCCAGCGCGTCGGCCGCCTCGTTGTCCGCACGGGGGATGTGGTGGAACTCGCAGCCCTCGAAGGAGCCGGTGAGCTGCTGGACGAGGAAGCGATAGCTGGCCATGTTGGCGTCCCTGGCGTCCCATTCGCCAGAGACCTGTCGCACCACGAGGTCAGAGTCGCCGAAGCAAATGATGCGCTGGATGCCGATCTCCTTGGCGAGCCGGAGGCCATGGACGAGGGCCTCGTATTCGGCCACGTTGTTGAAGGCGGCGAAATGGATTTGGAGGGCGTAGCGGAGCTGGTCTCCTCTGGGGGACGACAAGATGATGTCGGCTCCCAGGCCGGCTCGCATCTTCGAGCCGTCGAAGTGCATGCGCCAATGCGTGGAGTCGGGCGGAGGCGACACGAACTGGGTTTCGGCCCAGTCGACGAGGAAGTCGACCATTGCCTGGGACTTGATGGCGATGCGTGGCTTGTACCGTATTTCGTAGTCGGCCAGGGCGATGGCCCATTTGGCGATCCGGCCGCTGGCGTCCCGGCCGGCCATGATTTTGCCCAGCGGCGCTATGCTCACGACGGTGATGACGTGCTCCTGGAAGTACTGCTTGAGCTTCTGGGCGGCGAAGTATACGCCATAGCACATCTTCTGGTAGTGGGGGTAGTTTTGCTTGGAGGCGGAGAGGACCTCGTTGAGGTAGTAGACGGGACACTGCGTCGGCAGCGCCTTGCCTTCCTCCGGCCGCTCCACCACCAGGACGACGCTGACGACACGTGTGGTCGCCGCAATGTAGGCGAGCAACGGCTCCTTGTCGGCCGGCGCGACCAAGATGGGCGTGCTGGTGAGAGCCCGCTTGAGGCCGCGGAACGCTGCGTCTGCCTTGTCGGACCAGTCGAACAGGGCCGGCTTCTTCGAGAGGTCTCGGCCCGGCTCGACTAGGGCCGACTTGCGTAGGAGCCCGTAGAGGGGCAAGGCCTTCTCGCCCAGCCGGCTGATGAACCGGCTGAGGGAGGCGAGGCAGCCGGTGAACTTCTGGACGTCGCGGAGCCGGACCGGTTTGGGCATGCGCTCAATCGCCCGGATCTTCTCGGGGTTAGCTTCGATGCCGCGGGCAGACACGAAGAAACCCAGGAGCTGGTCGGCTGGGACGCCAAAGACACACTTCTCCGGGTTGAGCTTGATCTTGTATTCGCGCAAGTTGGTGAACGTCTCCCGGAGGTCGTCGAGGAGGCTGAAGTGCTTCTTGGATTTGACGACGATGTCGTCCACGTAGACATGGACGTTCCTGCCTATCTGAGGCAGGAGGCACTTCTGCATGCAGTGCTGGAAGGTGGCGCCTGCATTCTTCAGGTCGAAGGACATGATGATGTAGCAGTAGGCCCCGAAAGGGGTGATGAAGGAGGTCTTGAGCCGGTCGGCCGGGTCCAGCTTTATCTGGTGATAGCCGGAGTAGGCGTCCAGGAAAGACAGCAGATCGCAGCCGGCCGTGGAGTCGATGACTTGATCGATCCGTGGCAGGGCGAACGGGTCCTTGGGGCACGCCTTGTTCAGGCTTGTGTAGTCGATACACATGCGCCAGGTCTTGTTTTTCTTCAGCACCAGGACTGGGTTGGCCAGCCAGTCTGGGTGGAATACCTCCATGATGAAGCCGGCTGCGAGCAGCCGGACGATCTCTTCTCCTATAGTACGCCGCTTCTCCTCGGAGAAACGGCGTAGGGGTTGCTTGACCGGCTTCGCATCCGGTCGTACGTGTAGCTTGTGCTCGGCGAACTTCCTCGGAACACCCGGCATGTCCTTGGGGGACCATGCAAAGATGTCCCGATTCTCACGGAGGAAGTCGACGAGCTCGCTTTCCTATTTGCTGTCGAGGCGGGAGCCGATGGTCACGCACTGGGTGGGGTTGGCCGGATCGAGTGGCACCTGCCTGGTGTCCTTGGACGGCTGGAATGAGCCTTCGCCGACCGACTGGGACGGAGGTGCCGGCACGGCCGGCTGGGTAGAGGCGAGGGCCACCAGCCGGTCGAGCTGCCGCTTCTCCTCCGCTATTTCCAGGGCCTCGGCTAGCCGTCTGCCATCTCGCGCGCACGCCATCGACATCTGGTATTTGCCGGCGACGGTGATGATGCCCTTGGGACCTGGCATCTTGAGCTTGAGGTAGGCGTAGTGGGGGATCGCCATGAACTTGACGAGAGCCGGCCGGCCCAGCAATGCGTGGTAGGGACTGTCGAGGTCCACTACCTCGAACAAGACCGACTCGCGGCGGAAGTGACCGGCGTCGTCGAAGAGGACGTCGAGCTTGACTTTGCCGACAGGGGTGCAGGACTTTCCCGGCACGATGCCGTGGAAGACGGTCCGACTCGTTTTCAGGTCCTCCACCTTGAGCCCTAGCTTGAGCAGGGTGTCGAGGTAGAGGATGTTGATGCTGCTGCCTCCATCGATCAACACCCGCGAGAAGCGGCACGAGCGTTTCTCGGAGGCGATGGTAGGATCGAGGACGAGGGCGTAGCTGCCGGGGTTCGACATCACGGCCGGGTGGTCCGCCCGGCTCCAGATGATCGGTTTCTCGGACCAATGCATGAACTGGGGTCGCGGGCATGGTGGCATTCACCTCACGGTGGAGCCGGCACTGGGCGTGCTTGTCCGTCTCTTCGCTGGTGAAGACGACGTAGCAGTCGTCGTATTCGGGGAACCGGTCGTGCAGCCGGTCCTTGCCCCGAGCCGGGGCTGGGTTCGCCTGACCCGGGCCGGGAGCCGGAGCCCGAGCCGGGGCTGGTGCCGGAGCGCGGGCTGGCTGCGCGGGGGGAGCCGGGAGGCCATCCCCCCCGGGCCAATCGCTGTGAGAAGCTGCACTGCCGGAGCGTGTGAGTGGCTGGCTTGGCACCGGAGTGGTTTTTGCAGGGGAGGTCAAGCATTTGCTCAAAAGTCAGCTTGGGCTGCCAGGCGGCCTTGCCGGTGCGCTCGCGCTGACCGGAGGCCTGGCCAGCCGGCTGCTCCTCCTCGATGGAGGTGACCTGCCGGCTCCCGTTCAGCTGTTGCCGATTCTCGGCCACTGCCCGCGGCGCGGCGGGGGGTGTAGCCGGCTTGGTCGGTGCCTTAGCCTTCATCCTCATCTAGGAATCGGCCGTGGCGTATTTGTCCGCTTTGGACATCAGGTCCGCCAGAGAGGTTGGCTCGGAGCACAAGAGCTTGTGCTTGAGGGGGGTGCCATCGCAGCAGCCTTCGATGAAGTACTGGATGGCCTGTACCTCGTGTACTCCTTCGCAGGAGTTGCGGAGCTCGGTACAGCGCGTGAGGTAGTCGCGGAGGGGCTCGTCCGGCCCCTGGACGCACATGGCCAGCTCGCGGGGCCGGCCAGGCCGTTTGTAGGTGCCGGTGAAGTTGCGGACGAAGGCCTCCTCGAAGTCCGTCCAGGTGTTGACGCTGCCGGCGGCCAGGCTGTTCAGCCAGGTGCGGGCCGAGCCGATTAGCATGAGGGGGACGTAGCGGACGGCTACGCGCTTGTTCCCCCTGGCGATGCCGACGGCGGTGGTGTAGTCGATCAGCCAGTCCTCCGGCTTGGCGGCCCCGGTATACTTCGGGGTGTCGCGGGGGAGCGTGAAGCCAGGCGGAAAAGGCTCGTTGCGGATCCGCGGACCGAAACAGGCTGGGCCAATTGAGCCCTCCTCCTCGAGGAGAGTCGACTGCGCCAGCCGGTCAAGACGGAGCCGGGCATCGTTGTCGTTGTGGGGGACGCGGGGCCCGAGCCGGGCGGCAAGCTCGGGGCGGACGACCGGCGGGATGGACCGCGCGGGTTCCTGCCGCGGGGGTGGAGTATGACCGCGGGTGCACCGGCTACCGCCAGCCGGCGCCTCGTCGCGGCGGTGGTTGCCAGCCGGATTGTTGCTGCGCCGGCTGTTCACAGCCGGCTGCTCGTTTCCACGTGACGGGGCGCGCTGAGCGTTGCTCCCCCGGGCGTTCCGGCCGGAGGGATGAGGGGTGCTGGAGTGTTGAGCCGGCCGGCGGTCAGCGGCCCCAGTGTCCTCGCCCTTGGGACGGGGAAACTCGGAGACGGCCCCACCGGGGGTGAGGACGACCTGTTGTGCGTTGGCGGTGTCGATGAGGTCCTCGATGTGCCGCTCGCGTGCGGCCCGTTCCTCGCCCTCCAAGGTTGCCAAATCCTCGTAGGCAACCTTGGCGGCGCGCAGGTTGGCCGCGGGGGTGTCGTAGACGGGGAAACGGCCGCCGAGGATTTCTGCAACCGCGCGGCCGCGTTCTCGCACAGCACCACGCCGGCTAGGCTCGGGGCCAGCCGGGGTGAGACCGTACGCGGAGTTGTATTCCCGCTGCGCGGCCTCCATCCGGCGCCGCTCGGCAACGAGGGCGCTGGCGTCTTCGAACAGCAGGCGACGGGCCGCCTCCAGCTTGGCTCTGGCGGTGGCCGGGTCCGCCGTCGTAGCGATAGGGGTGCCCAGACCCCGGAGGGTGGCGGCGAGTGGGTCGGAGGTGCCGGCGCGAGCGGCGGCTGCGTCGGCCTTGGCCGCTCGCACACGGCCCGAAGTGGTGGAGACGGTGACCATCACTCCCCCGCGGGTGTGGGGGCCGATGGCCTCGCCCGTGGCGAGCGTGCCCATGGACGAGGGCGGGTCGGTGCAGTCGAACACCCAACTAGTGTACTCGTCGGCCTCTGGTTCTTCGGCGAGGCTCAGCTTGCTGAACCACCCAGCGAGCGCGACGACGTCGAGCGCGAGGGCGCGGTCGGGGCACTCGTCAGAGATGTCGGCCGTGCTGCCCGCAAGGCCCGCCGGAGAAAGCCCCACGAGCACGCGGTTTTGCCCGGACGCGAGGCGGTCGGGGGAGGTGGTGAAGGGTCCCGCCTGGAGTGTGACTCCGGCCGGCGCCACGGACGGCCCCACGGTGGGCGCCAACTGTCGTGGTTTCGTCACGGCAGATGTCATAGGTAGGCTTATCGAGAGGGGTCGAAGGACGCCGGCGGGCTCCGGGAGCGGGGTTAGGCACAAGCGGTGGCTGACACACGATGTACCCAGGTTCGAGGCCCTCCGTGGGAGGTAATACCCCTAGTCCTGCTCGGTCTAGTTGAGACAATGGTCGGGTTACAATGGTGCTCCTTGAGCTGTATGGATCGAGGAGGAAGGAGCTAGCCTGCTCTTCCGCCTCTTTACGTGCGTGTGTGTGGAGTGGATGTGGAGGGAACTCAGAGAGCAGCCGATCGATCCTCCCCTGCATGGGGGTGGCTCGGGGGTTTTTATAGGCCAACCTCCCGGAATACAATACAAATAGAAGGTCAAAGGGGGCCCCAGCCGGCAGCCTCTCTGGCCGGCTGCGGGGGCCCGGCCATGGGGTCTTGTCGCCGGTAGGTCCCGCCGGCTGAGGGGTCCCGTCAGGAACCGACGGCGCGGGCCCTGACGCTGATCACATCACGGCACGGGCCGCCCCTCGTGGCGTCGTCTTGCGGCGGCCAGCCGGGGTCACGGTACGACCGGCCACCCTGTAGCCATGCCGGGGCAGGTAACTGAGTGGTTGGGGGCGTGCCGGCACTGTTGGAAGCCCGGTCACCATCCGCCAGGGCAGAGGCCTTGACGTCTTCGCTGTGGCCATACCGGCGTTGACCCCCGATGGGATGGGGGCCACTGTTGCCACGCACGCCTTGAAGACGGTATCCAATGCGCAGCCGGCTGGGGGGGGGCCAGGCGGCAACGCCCCCCAGCCGGCCGATACGCCGTAACCGGCGGGGCGTAGCCGGCGGGTCACTTCCGGCAGGGCGTAGGCGGACCACTGCGGGAGGCGGCCCGCCCTTTGGTTGCGTTAGGAGGCTGGGGAAAGGGGGCGCTTGAGGCTACCCCGGGGTCATCCCCTCGTCACCGCCATCTCTCTGCCTCGCGTCGTCTGCTGCTGATTCCTTCCGTTGGTCAACGTATCCGGTCGCTCGGTCCCGCTCGCGTTGGCTCTAGGTTGCCGTCGACTCGACTCACCCCGAGCCGCCGAGCACTTCCGCCCGCGATCTCGTTGGTCTGCTGCAACAGCTCCCTCCGAACCCTGCACCTCCAGCTGCTCTCCCCGATCCCGCCATGTGCAGCTGATCCGTTCGAGCTGCTGCTGCCGATCTGTGCCTCATGTCGCCTTGGGAAAACAACAAGTGCACGCCTTGTGCAGGCACACATCACGTGCAGCAACACGCCACGTGCAGTGGGAAGGCACACGTCACAAGCGGATCTTGCCGTCTGTTGTTGCTCTCTGTCTCACGTTTCTGCACACCGACGATTCACGTGAGTTTCCTCTTGTTGTCTGCTGCCGCCGAGATCGCTGCCTGCTCCCGTCGGGACCTCTGCCAGTAACTGCTGCCTGGCTGGTGACTAGTACAAAAGCAAAAGAGAGAGAGAGATGTTTTCGTCATGCCCGCATGTCCCTCGCTGCCGGGTGACTCCTGACGTTGTTTCCTGCACTACTCTCGTCTCGCATATGGGTTGTTCCTCGGCGCTTGATGCTTGTTCCTCTGTCACGTCGTCCTCTTCGGCGTCTTTCCCAGGCTGTGCTGGTAGCTCTACTGTTGCTCCTCCCGCGAGCTCCACATATGATGATTGTCACTCTACACTGACTCCTCTCGCGACATTCACCAGTGAATGTCGCTCTTCCCCGACACCTCTCGCGACTTTCATCGGTTGTACTAGTGCATATGACTCCATCGACTGCGCTTCGCACACGCGTCTTTCCTTGGTGTTTGGTGCTTGTCTGCATACGACCTTGTCTTCTCCACCGGCCTTTACAGAGGATACTGGTCATGCTACATTGCCGCATTTAGCGGCTTCCACAGGTGGTGGTGGCCGCTTCTCTCCCGGCGCCACTACGTCACCTACTTCAGCTGTGTACTTCATCGAGGAGGAGATTGCGCGGCTTCGCGCCCTTCTGATTGCCTCCGACTCCCTATTGCCGGGTGCATTTACATCGACATCTTCAGTTGCACCCCTTACTGAGCAGGAGATTGTGCGATTTCGATGCCTGCTAGCTTCATCTTCTGGTTCTTCATCGACATGTTCTGTTGGTTTTGTTACGGACTTTTCTGGCAATGTGAGACCACCTTCTACACAAGCAGGTACATCTCCATGGATTCTTGATACTGGAGCATCTTCTGGCAATGTGAGACCACCTTCTACACAAGCAGGTACATCTCCATGGATTCTTGATACTGGAGCATCTTCTGGCAATGTGAGACCACCTTCTACACAAGCAGGTACATCTCCATGGATTCTTGATACTGGAGCCAATGAGTACTTTGAATGTACTCGCACGCAACCCATGTTTGGGACAAGGTAAAACAATGCATGGTATCACACTAAGCAGGTACTTTGAATGTACTCGCAAGCAACCCATGTTTGGGACAAGGTAAAACAATGCATGGTATCGCACTAAGCAGGTAGTTTTGCGGAAAGCTAATTTTGAGTGCAGTGACATGTCCTAACTTGTAAAGCATGCATCATGAGGTTATGAGTATCCATATGAACAGGTTACAAATATCAATATAAACGGAGTTCAGAACAACTCTAGTTTTAAATCATCTCATCAAGTCATCCGACTTAACTCAAGTATTTCTTTGTCACACACGCCAAGTTTTGTGTAAACATCTGGACGTAGTTTAAGCATCACCACCCAACTGTCCTTGACCGTGGACACGACTATTTGAATAGTTATACACCCTACAGAGGTTGCACACTTTACCCACAAGACTCGGGGAACTTTCGTGTCAAGCCACGACTCACGGTATATTATATAACCGAGGTAAGCACCCGAACAATGTCTTTCCCTTGACAACACTAAACAAAGAGTCCACTCGTTTGCCCACGTCCTCATGATTTACATCACAAGTACCATCCAAGAGGGGACACAACAGTGTGCCCGGTGTCTGTGAAAACAGCCATAGTCGTCCTTCCAGGCACGACCCCGTATCGAGAGAGTAACTCAGGCCCTCTCGCTCTCGCCACTAGTAATGAGGGCTCTTTGCTAGCATTGATGAAAGTAATCAACAACGCCCCGTTCCATAATAGGTATTGTGGTTGGACATGTAAGGTCGGGAACGGTCGACAAATCTTAAATCTAATCCGTTTTCGAAAACACAAACGCAACTTGCATCGGTACACTACTTCTTTCTCAAGCGGCTACCTAGGACACCATCTCCCTCGGGCATTAGTGGCACCCGATGGGTTTTTCGAAAAGTCTTTGAAAATACTTTTGTTTCCATCTCTATGCATATTCCCGTCCCATTTGTGTAGCAACTACTTAGCATCCTATCTACTTCCCACCTGCATAACCCTCATAGGAAGGTAGGCTCATGCACAATGCAAGTATCAACGAGGAACATAATGAAGACAACCCACCAAAGGGGGTCACCATATCATCATGATTTCAATGCAACAATTTAAAGTGCTATATGACATGCAAAAAAGGGGTTTCATCAACATGGTCAAGGGGCTGCTTGCCTGGCTCAACAAAGTCTTCGGGTCCTACTCCAAGCACTCCGTTTACTTCGTCAACTACCGTCGAAAGCAATCACAATAAGCACACAACAAAGCAGAAAATAAAAGTGCTCTAAAAATAGGAATTTTATTTTTCTTGGACACCTCTGGCTATAAGAAAAATACCTACAGTGGTTCTATTGGATTTGGATTAAGAGTGAGGAATTTTTGAAGGGTAGAAATGGAGGAAATAATGATACTATAAGAAGTTTACAGAAGATATTTTTACAAAGATGAGTGGAGGCACTCATTACATAGTGCATGGATTTGGAAGCATTTAGGAAGTGGTTTCTATGGATTTGGAGTTGGGATGAATTTCTTATGAGTTTTCTAAGATGGAATAAATGAAAAAGATAACTATTTAATGGATCCAACAAAAACATAGCATGGAAAAATGTTCACCATTTTTAATAAATAGGAACTGGTATTAAGAGCACCTTAAAATTTGAATCACTCCATTTGGATCTAAAATGAGTGGTCTAGGGGTTTTACAAAATTGGGCTTTTCATAGTTCAAATTTGAGTTTGCATGAGAACGGTACAAAGAAGGTTATTGAACATGCATGAAAATTATACCATTAAATAGGTTGGATTTGTAGAAGAATATACGAAGTTGAATCATTGGATTTGGATAATTATTTTGGGCTGTGAAATTTTTGGAAAACAAAGATAAACAGAAAAAATGGCCAGAACTGGCCGGGCCAAAACAACCAGTAGCTAGGCCGGCCTGGAGCCAAAGTGGCCCAGGCAAGCCAGGCGCGCGCCGGTCGGTTTTTAAACCCGACAGGCGAGGCCCAGCGGCGGAGACAGAGGGGGAGCGAGACAGAGGAGAGGATGACAGGCGGGCCCCGCCTGTCATCCCTGACCTCGCGACCAGAGGGGGGGGGGGGCTCACCGACGACGTTTCCAGCCACGGCGAGGTGAGATGGCGGCATGGATGGACCCAAGGGAGCGTTGCCGTTCTGGTAGAGGTGGAGTTGGTCGTCCGCTGCAAATCAAACGGGAGAGGGAGGCGAACGTGTTAGGAAGGTGAGGGAGGACCGAAGGGAGGGAAAACAGTGTCGGAGGGGCCTCCTACCCTGAGATCGCCGGTGACCCGAGGCGGCGGCGTTGAGCTCGATCCCGAGCACAGTGGGTCTCAGAGGGGCTTTGAGAGGTGTGGGCGCTCTATTGGGGGGCAACGAGAGCTAACAGAGGGGAGAGAAGAGGCCCGGGGGGCCTTATATGGGCGGCCGGTGGTGCACCGTGGGCGAATCGGCCATGGCGGCCTCGGGGATGGCCTGGCTCGGGTCAGGGGAGTTCATGGGGGTCGTCCACGACCAGGAGAAGAGAGAGGGGAAGCGGGGCGAGGCCAGAGGCGGGTCCCTCTGCACGAACGAGCACTGGCCGGTGCGGGCGGCGTCGGGCACACGCAGCTGGAGTCGCCGGACAAAGATAGAGGAGGGGGCCGACAGTTTGAAGTGTTGTGGACGTCGAAAGGGGCTCGGGGGACAAGGCCCCGCCTCCCATGCTGTCGGGGGACCTCGGGATGGGTGTGCTACAATGTGGGAGCGCACTGTAGCATGCTTTGGAGCGAGCTTTTGGCATGCCATGGCATGTCTTACGTGCCATGGCCGTGGCCACTCGTGTCTAGGGTGTCCAGGGGGGAGTAAACAAAGTAGGGGGCATTGGATGCTCTGGAGGTTCCTTGGAAGAGAAGAGAAGCTGAGAGAGAGAAAAAGATGCTGTCCAGAGAGGTAAAATGGGATTTTACCCCCACAATCATTGAGCCGAGGCCATGCAAATCTTACTGAGGATCGGGGGTGACTAGGTGAAACTATGGTAAAATTTTGGGGTGAAGGAGAGTAGTGGAAGGGGTGAAACCAGTAGCTTCCGAAAATCACCAGAAGGTGTTTGATGCTGGTTTGGGCAAGATAAACGATTCTCCTTCCTATGAGACTTCACAGGAGTAAATGGTAGATAGAAATGAGGTTGACCACCGCTCATTTGAAGAAAGTTGCCAATGTAACTTTGGCAAACTCTAGAAATCAACAGAAACAGGTTTTCTTAGATCTAGCTAGGATAATCTATTCTCCTTGATGCACCACTTGATGTAGTGGCATCATTAGGGGATTAAAACATGCCCACAAATTTTGAGATCAAATGGAGATACTTGACAATGCAAAGTTCCTCGACTTTGGATCTGGACAGAGAGGGTTTTGGGGCACTTTTGTGAACCAAAACTATTTTGATTGAGATAAAACTTGGCAAGATCATCACATATGACATATGTGACATGTTGAAATTTTCCTGGATTTATTTGACAATATTTCCTATAGAAATATTTCAAATACATGAAATATCCAGAAAAGGGGTTTGGAGGGTTTTGTCCAATATTTTGAACATGACCATGTGTTGAAACTCATATGTATGGGAAATATATGTCCACTGAGTTTCCCTAAATTTTCTCAAATATTTTTGAAATAATAAAATAAATTTTCCCTATAAAAGACCATTTTTGGCCTCAAAAAAGGCATTTAAATAAAATACAAAAAAGTATATTTTTTAATATTTTTGTGGTTTTGGGAAGTCTCATAGATAATAGGTTCCAATAAAATCTTTGGGGCAAAACATTCACCCTAATTTGAGGACTTGTACAAACCCTAGTTCAGGTTTTTTTTGAAAACCTAAATCAAATAAATGCTTTTTGGCGAAAGTAATATTTTATAAAAATAGTTTTATGTCCTATACACATGGCATGATCATTGGGCAAAGATTTGGATCAAGGAAATGAGTTTTGAGAGCAGGAGGATTTTTGTGAATTAAAACACAAACAAGCAAAAAAGCAAATAGCAATCAACTCAAGCATTCTCATGCAGACAAAAAGTTCTAATTGGTCCAAAATTTCAAACTATGTTAACATAGTGATGTGATACAAAACACAAGGTGTGACATGCCGCCATCACCATCAGCAAGCTCCTGGCCTCCTTCGCAGACACCTTCGCCGAGCCCAAAGGGCTTCCTCCATCATGCGCATGCGACCACCACATAGGATTGTTTCCCGGGTCTCAACAGGTGGCCATCCAGCCATACTCATAGCCGGCCATCCAAAAGGTTGAGCTTGAGAGACAGTGTGCCAAGATGCTGGAACGCGTCCTCTATCGTAGCTCATTGTCTTCCTCCTCACTGGTGCTCCCGGTGAAGAAGCACGAGGGCAATGGCGATTCTGCGTCGACTATCGGGGACCATCAAGGACAAGTTCTCCATTCTAGTCATCGACGATCTTTTGGACGAGCTGAAGGGCGCCCGCTTCTTCATGAAGCCGGACCTCTGCTCCGGCTACCATCAAGCACGCATGGATCTAGAGGATATCCACAAGACAACGTTCCGCGCGCATGAAGGCTTCTTCTAGCTCGTGGTGATGGCATTCGGTCTAACCAATGCCTCGGCAAAATTCCAGGTTTTGATGAACGATATGCTTTGTTCCTTTTATGTCGATTTGTGCTCGTATTTTTTGACGACATTTTGATCCACAACACCTCCTGGCCGGACCAGCTGCTCACGTCGAAGATCATCTTGGAGGCTAGGGCACATAAACTTTTCCTCAAGCGCTCCAAATGTTCCATTGGCGAGGAGTCAGTGGCATACCTCGGCCACGTCACCTCTGCCGATGGCATCGCCATGGACATCGACAAGATACTGTCGTCGATTGGCTGGTTCCATGGACGGTCCTTAGGTGCACGGCTTCCTAGGATTAGCAAACTACTACCGGAGGTTCATCCACAATTTTGGTGTCACCGCGACACCTCTCACGATATTCCTGAAGGAGGGTTTCTTATGGTCCAAGGATGGCGACCCCGCCCCGATGCCGTGAAGACCGCCCTCACCACTACACCGTCTTCCAACTCCTCGATATTACCATACCATTCATGGTGGAGTGTGACTCTTCATGCTCAGGTTCTGCGTGGTGCTCCACCAGGATGACGGCCCGATCGCGTACTCTAGTCATGTAGCGGCTCCTCGACACACCTCCTTGGCGGCTTACAAGCGGGAGCTTATCGGTTTGGTCCAGACAGTGAGACACTGCGGCCGTACCCAGGGGGGCACGTCTTCCTCGTCAAGACCGACTACTACAACCTCAAGTTCTTCCTTGACCCGTGGCTTGCGACCATCCCTCAGCATCATTGGGTCGACAAGCTATTGGGATTCGACTTCATTGCGGAGTACAAGCCGGGACGCGATAACATCGTGCCGACAAGTGCTCTCTGAATTGAATGTGAAAGTTGTTTTCCACCCTCTCTCGATGCGCTGTGTCGGGGGCCTACTTATGCGCCATTATAGGGCCAGACTTTGACCTCTTCCACGGCCTTCGATTGTTGGTTGCTGCCCATGACAGAAGGCGCTGCGTCACCTTTGTCGTTTACCTTCCCTAGGCTTGGGTGGCGCTTGAAAACTACATACGTGCCAGCGCAATAAGACAAAGTGACTTCATCCAACTGGCTTGCTTCAACCACTAATGGTGCCATCTCGCATTTGGGAGGAGATTGCGTTGGACTTCATTGAGAGGCTGCCTAAGGTGGACGGCAAGTGTGTTATACTCACAACTATCGACCGATTTTCTGAGTATGCACACTTCATTCCCTTGGCGTACCTTTATACGGCGGAGTCAGTGGCCAAGTCGTTCTTCTCCAACATTTTGCACCTACATGGATTTACAGCTTCCATAGTCTTCGGCTATGATGTGGTTCTCACTTTGGGATTTTGGAAGGCCTTATTCACTGTTGCGGGCACCCGCCTGCATATGAGCTCCACCTTTCACCCTTAGTCAGACGACAGTCCGAGGCGGTAAACCGTGTGATTGACATGTACCTGAGATGCCTCACCAGAGATCGTCCTCACTAGTGGTCCCACTGTCCAAAAACTGCTACAACACCTCCTATTACTCGGCGCTCAAGGATATTTCCTTCCGAGTGGTCTACGGCCATTATCCTCATTCCTTTCGAGCCTAAACTCCAGGGGAGATTCACAATCAAGCGGTGGCGTGATTGTCGACCCTGACCAGTTCTTCATCGACGTTCGTGAGTGGCTTCTTCAGGCGGCGTAACACTACAAGCATTACTACGACGGCAAGCATTGTCCTTTGTCCTTTGACATTGGTGAGTGGGCATGGTTGCGCCTTCATCACTGACCGACAACATTTTTAGGCTCCGATGCGAAGGTCAAGTTGGCGCCTAAGTGCTATGGGCCGCTCAAGATTGTCGCCAAGATTGACTTGGTGGCTTACTGTCTGGAACTTCTGCTTCGTGCTCACATTCATGACTTTTTCATGTTGGCCTGTTGAAGAACATCATGGGTTGGTCCCCTAATGATGCCTACGATGTTCTAGTGGCGCTTCTACCCTACTCCAGGCAAGGCGCTGCGTGCTCCCATAGCACGCGGTCTTCAACAAGTGTTGACTCGGTGGGAAGGCCAGTTTGCGTCTGATGCCGCTTGGGAGGATGTTCGGGATTGTTATTTGAGCCTCCAGCTTGAGGATGAGGTTTTCACAATGGAGGGGGGATGTCATGTGGGGCCGAACATTCAGGCGCAAGGGCCATGCTGTGTAGGTCTTTCGTGTCTGAGTCTAGTGCTTGCCGAGTCCATCTAGAGTAGAGTAGGAGTCCGGTTCATAAGTTGGAAAGGTTTAGTCTTGAAGAAGGTTACCCTGCTGACCGGATCCAATTCCAATTAGAGTATTGTCTATTTATAGCACCCCACTTGAGCAATATAGCAACCAGAAAAGTTAATCTATTTTCTCACCTCTTGCTTCTGCGTTGTACGCCCTTCTCACCCTTGCTGCTGCCACGGGTTGCCGACTACCGTCCCCGGTCACCGGTCTCCCACGACTACCTCTTAAGCCTCACATTCCAGCCTGCTGATTCCCAAGCATGTGACATGGGGGAAATTTAAAAAAATCAGAGATGAAAATTTAGGGAAAGAACTTGAACATCCCAGTATAGTTACTAAAAATTGCAAGGAACTTAAGAAATCTCGTAATAATCAGAAATATTCAACCACATAATTCTTCAACGTTATGAGAGGCTCTCGTTCAAATTCTGGTGCCCAAATTTCCCTACCAAAATCTTGGCAGCCTATGACATCTTGGCTCTTACTTAGTTGGTTGCCTATGAGAACTTGCGCACTGTCCTGACATTGCCTTCACAATTATTTCCATATAGGCAAACAAAGGGTCAAAGAATCTCTAGCAAAAATTGGTAGGGCATGCTGTGGCATCAACCAAACATACCTTCAAAATAAAATTTCAGTTCAAAAACAATTTTTCATATTTGTTTCTGGATTTTCCATTTTTTTGTTCTGTTGGCCCCCAACTTCTCCTTAAATTAGTCTGAGTTTTCTAGAAAGGAGACTAAACCCCCCCCCCCCCCCCCCAATTTTCTCCCATTTTATTTTATTTTTTCGCCCTATTTTTTTGTGCGGATTGGGCATCCATGTGTGCACAACTGTTCTCATCTTTAAAACCGTTTTTGGTGGAGCAAAGGACCAAAGTTCATTTAGAGTTTTTATTATGTATGCAAAATTCTAGCTGAGGAAGTGCATACTGAAGTCACAAAGAAAGTCAAAATACCAACTTTCAAGTATTTTATGATTGGGTATTTGCTCTGACAGGCTACTATCTACCTCAATTCCTTAGCTACTCAACAAATAATGTATTAGAAAACTAAGTTTCCCTCTTCATTATCATATTCGGGCCATCAAAATATGTATTTGTAATTTTGTGATCGAGAAGATTGCTTTTGATCTTCTGCAGGTGCCTTTGCTTCATTACTGCCAGCAACTTGCGTCAACTCTCTCCAGCCATGAAACTTGCTTCACCCAAACAGGCGATTCACTGTTCTTTATGCATGAAGGATTGCAGCAAGCTCGTGCTCCCATTTTTGATGTTTCATCTGCGATAGAAGTCATACATACAGGGAGCTATAGGAGATTGCCTAAATCTGTAGAGGAAATAGGTACTCAGAATACACTTTTTCAAGATGAGCGGATGCCTACATTGAAGAAATTAAGCACCCTTGTGCGGGCAAAATTACTTGAAACCCTAGTTCCTAAAGAAATATCTAAGGTTTCGGTGACTGATGGAATAGCCAATGTACAGGTAGATGGCGAATTCAAAGTACTCCTTACGTTAGGTTACCGTGGGCACTTCTCGCTGTGGAGGATATTGCATATTGAGTTACTTGTTGGTGAGAAGACCGGGCCTATTAAGCTTGAAGAGACAAGAAGGTATGTTCTGGGTGATGACATCGAACGGAGAATGGCTGTGGCTGACAATCCCTTCACAATTTTGTATACAATTCTCCATGAGCTATGCATCTCTTTTGTTATGGACACTGTAATTAGACAGACTAATGTTCTACGACAAGGTAGATGGAAAGAGGCAATAAAATCTGAACTTGTCTCGGATGGTCATAAAAGTGCAGGACAAGGTGGGAATAATGCTCCAACGCAGCTCGGTCAAGATGGTGAGCTTGATTCAAGTGGGTTCAGGATACCTGGTTTGAAAGTAAATTATTGGCTGGATGAAAGAAACAGTGGGTCCGCAGAATCTGATTCATCTCCATTTATTAAAGTTGAGGCACTGCAAGATATGCAGATAAAGTGTCAGCACAGTTCATTTGTATTGGATCCACTTACAGATAAAGAAGCTGATCTTTCTCTTGATCTGAGTTGCATTGATGTTGAGGCACTCATTTTGAAAGCAATTGCTTGCAATAGACACACACGTCTTTTGGAAATTCAGAGGGTGTTGAAAAAAAATAGTCAGATTTCTCGATCCCCAACTGATGTTGTCCTGAAACGGAAAGAAGTTAATATGGACGTCCTGCAAAAGGTGCTAATATAAACCACTATGTTTAGGAACATTCTAGTGGATTTCCTTATGTTTGGGATACCTTACTGATTTGCACTTGCCAAAGCAGGATTCATATGTTTTTGTACCAGTCCATTACTGAAAATTCAACTTCACTGAACTCTTTATTTCTTATATTTGCTCGAGCTAAGACTTGTGCATAATCACTTCTGAAGTTTCTTTGCTTGTGGGCATTTTTTTTTGCCTGCTTCCCTGCTTAGTTCTGACTTTTAGTGTTTTGTTTCTGTTCATAAATTACAGAGAGTGGATAGATGGGGCTTCGAAAATTGTTGTACAAATGAAGTGCTTCAGGTTAGGACATATGGAAAATCATATATTCACCTGGGAATAAATATCAGGTCCGTTGTCATTTACCTTTTGCATGGTTGATGCTTCATTCTTACTTTCTTGTCCTTAATATCCACAAGATATTTAGTGTCAGTTTATTCTCTTCAAGAATATTTATTTCATGG
This sequence comes from Hordeum marinum, assembly GCA_022496015.1. Taxonomy (NCBI): domain Eukaryota; kingdom Viridiplantae; phylum Streptophyta; class Magnoliopsida; order Poales; family Poaceae; genus Hordeum; species Hordeum marinum. Next base: position 203,467,642 of record CM039673.1, read on the forward strand.
TCATGGACTCATGGTATTTAAAACAACTAACACAGTCATAACTCATAAACTCTCTGGCAGTATAGTAAGTATTGATTGACTTCTTATAGTCTTTTATGTGAGAATCCTGTCTTTGCTTTCTTAGTATTTAGCTGTCCGTGTGCAACTCGTGCACTGGCACCAACTACAGTTGCATGTCCACCGGCTGCAAGCAAGTACAGTTGCACGCCTGTGCACCGGTGTGCAACTGCAGTTGTACGTCCATCAACCATGCGCTACTGTATGTCCATCGGTCATGCACTAGTGTATGTCGATCGGCCGTGTGCAACGGCAGTTACACGCCCGCCAGCCGGGTACAACCGCATGCCGACCGGCCGCGTGCAACTGCAGTTGCATGTTTGTTGAGTCTGTAATCCTGCTTCCCGTTAGTAGCTAGCTTGTTTAGCTATACTGTTAGCTAAATAAACAGCATGTGCATGTCCACGCCCTGGACGATCTCATTCTGGTTAGTTAGTTCGCTATTTAGTTGTTTGTGTCTTGACCAGCTCATGGGATGGCATGAGCATGATGATCGTGGCGCACACACACCTCTTGTACATCGAGCGTCTTTGGATGGAACAACCGACAAGCTTGGCGGCGACGGGTGCTTTACCTAGGTGTTGGTTGGCAGGCAAATGAATTCCTAGGTGATACCATGACAACTATGGTTATATCTGTCAAGTAGACTGGCAATGATGCAAGTGTTTTTCAATACTTAACCTTGACCGACGATTAGTTCAACTCTGCATTACTTCATACACACAAAATTTACACCATCGAAAAGTGTTTTCTAATAAGAAATCAATGGTATCAATATTTTTATCATGTAATTCACATATTGGTGAACAAATATTGGAAAGCGTGCAGGCCTTATATTTTTGGACGGAGAGAGTGATCCTTTTAATTTATGATAAAAGGCCTATTTTCCTGCCTGTTCCACAATTTAGATTCCAATAAAAATTAAGAGTGTCTTATAGTGAGTTCTTTCTATTCTAATTTTATGCCCTTCCATCAATACTAGGAATCAGAGTCGTACACGATTATCCCCCCCCCCCCCCCCTGAATAGGAAAAAAGTACCTCCTTGGGGGATGTTTAGGAGAGGGATTGATTTTGAGTTTTAGTTGAAGTTTGACCATAGAATATGGGTGTGTAAGACCGTAAAACCTCTGGCCCCTATGCTACAAAGCATGCAGAATGGTAAGATAATCCTCCCTATCTAATCTCTATATTTGTTCCAGCTCAGTCCCCTTTACTTCCTAAATTTATACCTTGTTTCTTTCTACAATAGGAGCGGTGGTTTCCTCCTCCAATCACCAAAAAATATATTACCACCTTCTGCAGTATTAGACTCTGAAGAAGCCCTTAATAAGCGGAGCATAACACCCCCTGAGGTCTTCGTGAGCTTAAAGACCAGAAGCATCCTTCACTTGTTTGCTGCGATAGGAAGGTTTTTGGGCCTGAAGGTTATCAATTTTCTCAACTTGCTGTCTTTATCTTCTGTTGTGTTGCAATCAACTCTTGAACTTATTTCTTGCGAAGATCTCTTTGAATACTGGAAAAACCTAGGAGCTTAGATATACTACGACATGAAACAGCAATACTTCGTCTTGTTCATGATGAACCTAAAACCAAACCTTACTTGGTTGAACAATTATTTGCTTGGTAATTACAATAGCCAATAAAAGAATTCTCACGCAATTAATTGATCATACTTGATCTTGCAGTAACCATTTTCATGTGAAAGAATCAGTAACCCGTGCTTGGTATGAAGCCGATCTGAATAATGTGAACTGTCATAATGTAGATCAAAGGAGTAACTGCAAAGTAATTTGACACCAGTTGCAGCTGGCACCAAGTTTTAGAGAATCTGCCACGCAAGTCCAGTGGGGCCAATGTCACAACTTGGACCAAGTATAACAAAATTGGGCTGGTTCACTGACTCAGGCACACTGTCAGTTGCCACGCCAACACCACTTGCGCTAGCCCCCCTCCCCCCGTTTCCTCCCCTCGCCCTCACCCTCTGCCCTGCATGGTCTAGCAACACCGGATCTACTTAAGTATTCCCTCTGCTTGTGGCCGCTGAAGAGCGTGAGACAGAATGGCTTGGTCACCGTGTGCAGAGTGAAAGAACGAGTCCAGGGCCCACACACCTCCACTCGGTCATCTACGACTTCTTTTGCTTCTGCTTTTCGTCGTCTCAGAAAACTGAAGAAGCTATGGTGTCAGCCACTCTCCCAGATCTACAAGGGCTTGGATGGTGGTATTGGGTTGTTAGCACCCTACTACAACGTTTCTTCAGTTAACTGTTACATTTCTTCAGTTAGCTGTAGCGTATCCGAAAACTATTTGGCTTGATCCAATGTTCCATCTCGCTCCTCGCAAGGACTAGTCACTCGACCATAAGATGCTTATTACCGTTACCACAGTTAACTGTTGACCTCTTAAACTATTACCACCATGGAGGGTGTAGAACTGAAGCCTATATAGGCCGGGGTGTGGCTAGGGTTTGGCTATCGTTGAATTCCCAATTGGCCTGAATGGCTAAACTCTGATACATATATAGCTATAATAGATAAATCGGCCCTCTGTTTGGCCTCTATACTAGCATATAGTCAATTCCTAATTTCTTCCACAAATACATGTCTGAATCGTTCTAGGATTTGACATATTGGTATTCAGAGCAATTCCTTGGCGACATTTCCGATTGGTGGTTGTTCCCTTGCAGATCATAAAACCCACCCAATCCCTTCCCTAGAGTGTGGTAGTGGTGATTTTGAGCTCCAGCGGCGAGTGGCGGTGCCGATTTCTTTTGGGTGCAGATCAGTAGCACGAATGGGTTGCTTGGGAGCATTTCCCCTGTGGTAAAATTCCCGGTCCTTTGCTGATCCGTGCACCATCGGAGGCGTGGATCGTGGCGGCGGCGGGATCCGGAGTTTGGGGCTTGGTTGCTGGTTCGCCGGTGGTAGAATTCTCTCCCCTCTTCAGGTCATGGTGATGGAGGCGCGGCAACAAGAGCTTGGATGATGCTGACCTTCAAGAGGTCAGAGCAAGTAGGAGTCCAAAAAGCTGTGGTAGATCTGGGTAAGCAATTTTCTGCTATGAGTACTGTTTTACAAGCACTTACTCCTCAGACCTTGGGTAGCAAGAACAAGGAAACTGATGAAGGAACTAGCCAACCAGTTAAATCCCCTGCTCTATTGCAAGCAAATACTAATGCACAGATAGCTAGAACTGAATATTTGAGGAAGCACTTGTAAATGGAAAATAAGTTCGCTAAACAGTTTGAAGACCCTCAATTACAGCCCCTTCCACAAATTAGAACGGGTAGACCTCCAGTTCCTCCTGGGTTTCAATCACGACCAGTACATGATCTGTCATCTGAACATGGAACTCCTGGAGCTAACCAAAGCAGAGATCACACTCTTGCACTTTAACAGTATCACCAGAACAGGGAGAGACAACTCTGGAGAGCTCAGTTTATGAAATCTATTACCAAGGGCCTAAGATGGACTTTCCTAGATTTGAAGGAACTGACCATGTGTGGTGGATAAGGCAGTGTAATAAAAACTTTCAAATGTCTGCAGCTCCTGAAGAGTATTGTGTCTCTTTAGCTCAACCTTATATAATTGGTGAAGCTGATGTTTGGCTGAGGAGATTTTTGAAGAAGCACCTTACATGGCCACGATCCTTCACTGAATTGACAAAGAGAATTTTTGCAGAAGGGTTATACGACCTGACTGAGAAATTTAATTCACTGACACAGCACAATCAAACGTTATCTAAGTACACCAATTTTTTTTTAGATTTCATGGCTGATGTTCAGGAAGAAACACCAGGGATATCTGAAGCATGGTTTGTCAAATGCTATGTAAATGTTTTAAGGGAAAATCAGGCTCTTAAGACCAGCTACATTGGCTGATGCATATTGGCTGGCCAAAGATGCGGAACCTTGCCATCCTCCCAATAAACAATATGTTCCTTACAATAATTACTATGAAAAACACTGTTGCCTTCCGGACATCGGCAAAGCTGCAACCGACTGCCAACAATTGGTAGACATCGGCAGAGCTGCAACCGAGTGCCAGCAATTGGTAGAACCAGCCATCGGCAGAGCTGCAACCGACGCAAGCATTGTCGTAACGGGCGCCAGATTTGCTAGAACCTGTCGTCAAAAAGATGCAACGGGCAGGCGTGGTGCTGTGCAACGACTGGTGACGGCGGAGCTGCAAAGGCACATAGTGGCTCTAAGAGATCCTGCAACTGGAGCCAACATTGCCATAACCGGTGCCAGATTTGCTGGAACCTGCCGTCGATAGAGCTGCAATTGGCGGGCGTGGTGCTGCAACCAACATGCGGTGGTGCGGTGAGCGGCGACAGGGGAGTTGCACACGGTGGCTCTAAGAGGACGCTGTGACCGGCGCACCGGGATGCTACGAGCACGAGCACGGCAAGCTGAAACTGAACACATGGGAGAGCTACAATAGCGCAAAAAGGCGGGCTGAGGTTGCTAGGAACGGTTGAAAGGGTAGCATGGCAAATGGAGACACGACCAACGACAGTGCTATGATGGTGTTGCATGGCAACGAGTGGCGAGCCAATAGGTGCTTTGGCGAGTAGTTGCGGGGCATCGCACTACGCCATTGCTGCGTCTGCGGGGAGAGATGGGGATGTACAACGAGTACTTTGTGCGGGGAAGGAGGAAAGCAAACAAAGAGATGGGATGAGGATTGGATGGCCTCAGCGTGTCAGATCCAACGGCTTGCGCGCGACCGGCCTGAACTTTTGGCTGGCTGACTGGGCAGAGCATCGACCATTCTTCTGATGTGGCGGCCAACCCAACCCGGCCGAGGATCTCTAGGGTAAGGGACAACATGAGTGAGGTCAAAATGAGTTGATCCTGCTGATACCACGCATCATAGAGCTAATTAGGGATGTGGGTTTCAATTTTCCCGTCACTTTCAATGCAGATGATCTCCTGTGCCGACGGCTTCTTCTTTCTGTCAATGTAGCCAATCAAGCGCAGACCACACATGCACGGTCGGACTTGAACCCTTTGGATCGGGTAGTTGTCACGACAAAGCTTCATGTTGACGAGGTGGGCGAAGGAGACGCGCTGGTCGTTGAGCTTGAGGTAGCCATGATGTCGTTGAGCAGTAGTCTCGGAAGGACGGTGCGCATGACGGTCGGACTTGCACCCTTTGGATTGGGTAGTTGTCACGACAAAGCTTCATGTTGACGAGGTGGGCGAAGGAGACGCGCTGGTCGTTGAGCTTGAGGTAGCCATGATGTCGTTGAGCAGTAGTCTCGGAAGGACAGTGCGCATGACAGGAAGTACCAGAAGGGACAACACGCGAAGCATTTACCCATGTTTGGGCCCTATGATGGAGGTAATACTCTACTCCTGCTTAGGTTGTATTGGTATATGGGTCACGTCGTATGAGGGGGTTACAATGAAGTTGAGGTCGATTCTATCGAGACTATGGTTGAAGATTGGAGATTGTCCGCCTAGCTACCCTGGGCCTCGCCATATAAAAGAGGACGTGGCCTAGGGCTTACATGATTCATAGTCTGCTACGGTTGACCAGCAATCTAGTTTGAACTAGGAGTCCTTTCCTAACCGCCGAGCTTGGTGCATGTGGGACGAGGGACCTGGGCCACGCATTGGCCCATTGGTATACAAAGCCTGCTGGTGGCCCGGCTTCCCCGCAGGCCGGATACCCCCGATACCTTGTACCATCTGGGAAGCTTGTGAAAAATCCCTAAGTTTTTGAGGTAGCTTTAGGCTATGTTTGGTTGAGCTTTGGTTGTGGCTTTCTCTGCTTAAAAGCTATCCCAACGAAATTGTGAAAGCAGCCCAAGAGGTGCTTTTGCAGCTTTTGTTTCGAGGCCTTCTGAGTTTACCCCTGAATTTCTAGTTATTTACCCACCTCATGCCACTGCATAAAAGAGGCAGTACCTCTCATCCCCGAACAATCCGCCCCGTGACCCCTCATTCCACCCCTTCATTGCTCTCATGACCAGGCCTCTCACGACTAGGGTTAGGCGCCCCGCAACCTTCTTCCCGGTCGATGGCGCGCTCTCGTGTTGCCATCGCTGCCCCCCCTTGCATCAGCCTCCCCCGCTTGATCCTGACCTTTAACGAACAAGAGGAGTGTGACTCCAACCAAAGGCCGCCGACGACATTGCTCAACCCTCCTGGCGCTGCTACCCTCTTCCTGGTCGACGACGTTACTCTCCCTCCACCATCAACGACCACCTTGTTGCAGACCGCAAGCGCGTAGGTGTGGGTGGCAATTAAGGCCTAGATACCTTTTTTTTTTTGCATATCACCTCGGTCCATACTCTGGAACCCCCAAAGGTTTGTTTTGTTTTGTTTGACCACTTGATTGTCTTGTCATAAATTAGTTGCGCATTCGGTCGTGTGTATGTATAAATGTACAATTGGTATGGCAACAATACTTGTATGAGTATATTTTTTTTCATAAAATGTTTAAATTGATAACATGTTAATTAGATACATGATTATTTACAGTCAATTAGTTGTTAATGAAGCCCTTATCATTAGGGGCATTTTCGAGATTCATCCTCACAACCATAATTTACACATCTACTTACCAAATGCCTTCATTGCTTCTTCACATCACAAATCCTACAACTACTTCCTCACAGCTGCTCCCCCAAAGCTGCTTTCTAACGCTTTTTATGGCGTAACGCGTTTTATGGCGACCGACCCCCTTCATAACATTATAACGCTTATGGCGTATGGCGTGGCGACATCATAGACACAACCTACTATTGTATGATAGCAAATTAAATCATAACTTCATAGACATAATCTAACTCTCTGGAAGACCTGAAGGGAAAAGGGGGGTGACGTGAGGAGGGAAAAGGGATCATAGGAGGAGGGGGTCGTGGCAGGGGTGGAGGAGAGGTAGTGCTGAGCTGGAGCTTGCTGCTTTTGGCTGGTCACCAGACAGGACAAGGTCAAGGTACACAAAAGTTTCACCCTGACATGGCCTCTCTCTCCATCCCTCCCTGTCTCCCTCTCTTTTCCCTCCCCATCCCTTTTCCCTTCCCGCCACTGATTTCCCTCAAGCGCCAATCCCCCTGCCCTTTTTCCTCCCCATCCCTTTTCCCTTCCTGCCGCTATCTGCTGGTCCCCGCGCGCGTCACATGCCAAAGTTATTGCGAGCCTGGACGCTTCAGGCTGGGACCACGCCATACCTTTATATCGCTATAGCGACGAGATAACGACGCCTTAAAAACCATGGCCACAGCCAAACCAAACACATCCTTAGAAAACCTGTGTGTTGCGGCTTCTGCAGAGAAATTGTCTTGCGCGTGAGTTGTTGTCATCTAGATTGGTTCTCTCATGCTTAACCGCAAGGTTCAAACCCTCTACTTCATGTATATCGCGTGCGCGAGTGAGAGGTTACCGCTACCGAAGGATGAGTGCCATGAAAGATCGGGCCAACAAACGACTTGCAGTCGAGTCTCATCATGGTGGCATCGGCTCTCGTGTTCTTGGTTTTCACGGTGTTGTTGACCATGAGGACTTCTGCCACATGGCAGTTGTTCGAGCTCTCCTCATTGGACTAGTGCTCATCCATGATGGGGTGGAATGATTCCACCATGGCGACAAGCTAGGAAGCCGGCCCGACCTGGTGGGTTGTTGGTGAAGACCATAGGGGTTGCCGGGGCACGGGCTCCTCTGCCTGGCAAGGCATCGGGTTGCTGAGGCGTAGCTTGCCAAGGTGATCGACGATGAAGTTGAGGCTCCCAGAAGTGAGAACTGCCCTCAGGGAGGGTGACGGTGAGGACAAGACGTCCGACTACATTGGTGACGAAGTTCAAAGCACCAAAGCTGAAGTTCTAGCCTAGCCTGGAACGAAGACACCGATGGTGAAACGAGATCCCATCTAGATCTGATCTCTTAGCCAGTGTTGACCGTGCCTGGCAGGGCCGGCCCTGTGCGCGCGCACCGCACGCACGCGCGCACGCACACGACTTCATATGCAAAGCATTAGGAGTAAAATTCAACCACACCTATGTAGTTTGAGATTTCACTATAACAATACAAAGAATTAGAAATTTATGCATCAGAACCCTAGTCATGTACATAGAATTTAGGATGGATGAATGCGTACTTGTGAAAGACTAAATTAAAAATGTATACACAAGAGCCCTAATCATGTGCACTGAAAAGTCTAACATCGAGGGTTAAATCATGGATGAATACATACTTGTGATTTTGTGAAAAACTGAACGAACTCGTTGAGTTATTGTCGCTATCTCGCCGGATGCCGGATGGCTGGGTCGTCGGCATGGCTAATGGAAGGCTGCCGGCCTTGCAGCGACAATGAATTAGAATATGAATCCCGAACGGCCGAGGCGGGCAGGCGTCGAGCGACGTTTCACGAAGACTCGAAGACAAACTGACGAAGCTAATTACCGAATCGTATGCCAGATTGATTGCACACGCGTGGCCGCATGCGGCTGTGGGCGTCTGGCAATGCTTCGGCCTTCACGTAGCTATCTGTCAACCCATGTCGTTTTTTGATCTCTTAATTCTTTTCTTGATGATGAACAACCTCGTACGAGAGCTAGTATATGGTGTACAATGGTGAGATCATATGATCATGTAGGTATGAGACTAGATGTCTACCGATGAGTCCTAGCCTTGACTTATACAAGGGGGACAAGGCTAGGGTTCACAGGATTCCCAGTCGGTTACGGCCAGGTAGGATCCTTCGAGATCCCCTGGAAGCCTTGCTGTGGGCATCAATTAGATAACACCCGAAGCTGATAATGCCTCCTGGTGAGGTGTAGGAAATATCACTGCCATTCCATTTTATCCTTCCCCAAGCTGAGTCTGGTTGTGCCTTGTCACTGGGGGAGTTTGGCAGTGGCCGCCTCACCATACTATTTTTCTTGTTGGACCTTTTTGCCAATGAAGTATTGGTCAATCCATGCACACAAACATCTATAACCAAAGTATTTTTATTTGTAATCACGTAACCAAATCATTAGTCAGGAGTGAGGTGGCAGAGTGGAGTGAAGTTATGGATTTGTCACCGGACACAAGGCCTGACCTACACGATTGGTCTGGTTATTTCTTGCCTGGACTGAACCGTACTACTCCCTCCGTCCGAAAATACTTGTCCTAAAAATGAATAAAATTGATGTATCTATAACTAAAATAAGTCTAGATACATCAATTCTTAGGACAAGAATTTCCAGACGGAGGGAGTATTTGTTTGAACTCACTTGTCCGAAGTTTTTTAGTATTCAAAAACTTGGTGCAAGCTGCAACTGTGGTTAATGTATACCTGATCTAAATGTAATGTATCAACTTAAATTAAGCTATAAAGTTCACTCTTATGAGCCATTTTGCTCAAACTTCCATGCATAAGGGAACATGTCGCATGTAAAGAGAAGATGTCTTCTTGGTATTACCCACATTATTCTAGTGATGTATGTCCTTGTACTACGGATTTGAGTTTTATTTACTAGGATCTACTGGGCCACGGGGAAAGCCTCAGCTTTTTATCTGGCAGGGTCCCAAACATTTTAGAACTATTTGCCTTTTATGTGTATACTCATAGTGAAACGTTGTTTCTATATTTGATTGTTTTCGTTCATATAGTACTATCTTATCTTAAAACATATATACTAAAATTTATTTGTCTGGTGGTTGTTCCAGGTTTATTCCGAGTGTCAGATTACTCTGAAGATACCAAAATCCATACTGTATGGTTCAGATTTTATGGTCATGGGATTTCCTTGGCGTAGAAATGCCTATTATCTTCTGATGCAACTTGATGACAACCTCATGCCTGTTTTTTATTTGCTTGAGGTGCATACTGACGGAGAAGACATGTCTAATATTGATACAGCCACTGATGCTAAAGAAGTTGTAAGGTTTAACAGAATTGACATTGGCGACATGCAACTAGGTGAAGATGAATGCAGTGCAAATCTTCTTGATGTAGAGAAATTACAGGTGCTACAAAGCAAGTTGAACCACCAAAGCATGGAAGATAGGTCTCCCAGGCAAAGTGGAATTGACGAGTCTCTTCCTCTAAAGCATTCATTTTCTTCTGTTGTTAACGCGGTATTAGGATATGAGCAAGATTCTCCAAGTAAGGAAAATCGGCTGCCTTGTAGTTCACCCTCAACTCATTTGAGTTCTCAAAACGTTGGTCATCAGGGGGTTAGCGGTAGAGCTGGCCCACCTGAACTGGATGATGACTTACTACATTCTAACATTGACACAGCAGAAATTGCTTCTGGTATCACTTTGGACAGTTATCTGCTGAGTAATTTGAAGTCTGCATATAGTACAGAGACCTCCAGTTCAGACCCTGCAGGTGATCCATCCAAGCTATCAGCTTGTGAATCCGGTCATGACTTGAGCTCATTTAAATATCGAGAAATCATGTTATTGTGGATGGAAATAAATCTCCTTGCTTTGTTTTCTCAAATAATCCAAACTATACTACTGTGCACATTGACCAAAATTAGAATTTTTAGTCTGATATTCAAGTAATTTTTTTAATGTAAAATAAAGAGAGGTTTTGTTCTTACTGTTATGTTTTTATTTGGAAATTGGCAGGTTTGGAGAATATCTCCACTTTACGCTCTGAAGTTCCATCTGGAAAGCGATATGTTTCAGAGTTCTTGTTGAACATCCCATCGTTACAGCAATCAATAATCAATGGTGGGCCAAGAAAGAGAAGAAAACTGCTAGAAGATGCAAGCAACGTGCAATCTCGAACAACCCTCACCTATGGGACTATACTCAGAGAAGGAAATTGTTGTATTACAGAAAATATCTATGCTTCTGTGCTTCTTCAAGTCATAAAGCATTGTTTGCTTCGTATCAAATATGCTCAACTGACTACCCAGATGAATTCTCTTGACATTCAATATGTAGAAGAAGTTGGTCTGGGGACACCCTCCTCTAATCTTTGGTTACGGCTACCTTTTGCTCAAGATGGTTCCTGGAAACACACATGCTTACGTCTTGGTAAAGCTGGAAGCATGTCTTGGAGTGTTAGGATCAACGATCCATATTATGGTGCACTGTGGAAACTTCATGGAGGCAGCAATACTACAGAATGGGGTACTCATGTTCGCATTGCAAGCACTTCTGAGATGGATTCACACATCTCTTTTGACTATGACGGGGTCATTTTGGCTTACAACTCTGTTGAGGCTGATAGTATACAACGGCTTGTCTCAGAATTACGACGACTTTTAAATGCTCGTATATTTGCTTGTGGAATGCGGAGATTGATTCGTGTTAAAGTAGATGAGAAACTAGTTGAGAATCAGTTGGCTACAAGGGCAAAGTTACATTCTGGAAGAAAAGGTTTCAGGAATAGGTTATCGGACCAGATGGCTAAAACTTTCCGGATTAATGCTGTTGGTTTGATGAACTTGTGGTTCAGTTATGGTGCCAATGCCATGCCCATGGTTCACTTTGTTGTAGAGTGGGAGGCCGGTAAGGTTGGTTGCACAATGCATATTTCACCAGATCATCTTTGGCCACACGCAAAGGTATGGTTTCTCGATACAAGCATACTGCATCACAATATATGCAACTTGTGCATTACATAACTGCATGTTTGACTGACTTGTGATTATGCTTCATTTGCATGTTGACTGAAGTTTTATATTTGAAAATGTATCACCTCTATTTTTAGATTGGATATATTGATAAAGATCTCAGTGAGGTTGTATGATGGGGATTAGTGATGTCTCTTGTTGAGGTTGGTATAATAGGTAGCAGTACGGTGTGCAGTTGTGCATGCTTTCCTTTTTGAACTGCAGCTGCCTTTGTGATTAAACTACATTTGTTCTCAATCCACTCTATAGTCACTTGACCCTTCCCTGACCCTGCGCAAGCGGGAGCTACATGCACCAGGCTGCCCACTTTATAGTCACTTGCATCCAACTGAACTACTTGACTTGTTTAAAAGTTTAGATACTGTTTTTCTTCAGATATGATGTTGTTTTGTACTTTTGTTTGTCTGACATGGAAACTGTCGATCAAAGTGCATATTTTTATGTTTGGAGTGCTAGCAGTCGACCAAGGCATGTTTTATTTGTAACTTTAAGTTGTCAAATACTGGTGGTTTAAATTTGGTTTCCTTGTCTGTAGTTCGCCAGCATTTGGTTCATGAACAAAACCATGATGCAACACTGGTCGATTTAAGCTCATTTTGACCAAAATGTGACCACAGAACATCATTATTTGCATGATACTTTTTTTTACGGAGAAAGTGCAAAGAGTTCTGCCAATCTGCATACTTCTATCCGAAATTTGCATCAGATATTGTTAATCTTTCATTTAATCACGTTTCCATAGTGCAGTTTTTGGAGGATTTTGTGAATTGCAATGAGGTAGCATCATTTTTGGATTGCATCAGACTGACAGCTGGTCCTTTACTTTCCCTTGGTGGTGCAATTCGTCCTGCAAAGATGCCTGCTGTCCCTGCTGTTTTCTGTTCTGTACAAAAGCAAAACAATGTTATTTTGGCAAATGGTTCATCATCAACTACTGTGCATATAAACAGTCATGATGCTCAGACTTCCTCTATGCTCTCTGCTGTAGGCCGGACTGGGCCTGGACTTGTTCCTAGTTCTTTGATGCCTTTTGATGTCTCTGTTGTGCTCCGTGGACCATACTGGATACGCATTATATATCGCAATAAGTTCTCTGTTGACATGCGCTGCTTTGCTGGGGATCAGGTCTGGCTGCAGCCAGCAACCCCTCCGAAAGGTGGACCTTCAATTGGTGGATCTTTACCTTGCCCACAATTTCGACCATTCATAATGGAGCATGTTGCTCAGGGTCTAAATACTCTTGAGCCGAGCTTTCTGAATGCTAGACATACTAGTGCCAATACTTCATCTGGAAGTCAACATGTAGTTACTACTCCGAATCGCTCGAGTGGTGGTCCTCCTGGGGAAATTAAGCTAACTTCAGGTGTTGGTTGTCAGATAGCAGCTAGTGTGAGTAGAGCAGGCAATGCCATGCTGCCTTCAGGATTTGCTTCACGGACTGATGGAGCTCCTGCACACCTTTCTCCTGACACTAACCTTCCTGTGCATATGAAAGGAGAATTGAACACAGCTTTTATCGGGCTTGGGGATGATGGTGGCTATGGTGGTGGCTGGGTCCCTCATGCTGTTCTTAAGAAGGTGTTGCGAGGCGTTCTCAAGTACCTCGGAGTTCTATCGTTGTTTGCGCAGTTTCGTGATATTCTGAAAGATATATTAGGGTCAGTTTTGAAAGATAATGAAGGCGCACTTCTGAATTTGGATCAAGAACAGCCAGCGCTGCGCTTCTTTGTGGGGTAAGATGAAATTTATTTGTATATTAGCATGGTATCTACAAGAAAGCGAAGATATCCCCAGCCTTTATAATTTAGAGAAAGCCAAAAATATCCCCAGCTTTTCTGATAAGCCTAACATGATGCAATTGGATGACTAGATGCGTGCCATTAGAACACAATTGCACATGGGAAGTTCTCAGAGTTGTGCGAAATCTTCTTATCATTCTTTACATTAATCTTGTCCTATTTTTAATGTTTAGTTTTTCTTGTTCATATATATTGTACAAAAGGAGGGATGGATGTCAAGGGTTGAAGGAGGGTTTTTTAGATGAAAGATGAGACCATAGATTTGGGTGGTAAACTTTTGGAGGGAGAACTGATCCATTCTTCTGAACAGAAATAATTCTGCCTTCTCCTATAAATTAGGCAGTTCACCCCCAACAAATTTGATCCAGTTAATGGGATGCAGGGAAAACTGATTGTTCTTATCACTATATACCAGATGCTAAAAAAAAGGGCAGCCCGATGCACGCAGCTCTGTTTGCGCAGGGTATGGGGAAGGGTCTGGTCACTTTGGGTCTTTTGTACTCAGCTGTTCCCTACATTTCTGCAAGAGGTTGTTTCCAGGTGTTAAGCTTCCTGCACTAGCCAACGCAACCAAAAGTCTGAACTGATGGAAAGGGCTAGTGCAATCCACATATACTGTAACACCTCCTCTCACGTGTGACGGGGAAGACAAGTCAACACGTGCAACCAGAAGAGAGCGACGGCGTGCGAAACTCATGTATGACTCAAGAGGCCTCTACGTGGACACAAAGGGGGCTACCAGCAATTTCTTAAATAAATTGTGAAAGCCAGGACTTGAACTCAAGACCTTAGCTCTGATACCATGTTAAGCTTCATGCACTAGCCAACGCAACCAAAAGTCCGAACTGATGAAAAAGGCTAGTGCAATCCACATATACTGTAACACCAGGACTTGAACCTGTGACCTCATGGTCACAAAGCAACAGCCTAGTGTATCCTTAAGTACAGTTGTGCGCATCCTTAAATGGAGACTTGCCTAACAATTTTTGCTAACTAAATATTTTATGTCCTTTGTGTTACAGTATATGTGGATTGCACTAGCACTTTCCATCAGTTCGGACTTTTGGTTGCGTTGGCTAGTGCATGAAGCTTAACATGACACCGGAGCTAAGGTCTTGAGTTCAAGTCCTGGCTTTCGCAATTTATTAAAAATTGTTGGTAGCCCCCGTTTGTGTACACGTAGAGGCCTCTTGAGTCATACGTGAGTTTCGCGTGCCGTCGCTCTCTTACGGTTGCACGTGTTGACTTGTCTTCCCCGTCACACGTGAGAGGGGGTGTTATAGTATATGTGGATTGCACTAGCCCTTTCCATCAGTTCGGACTTTTGGTTGCGTTGGCTAGTGCATGAAGCTTAACACTTTGAGATCTTATCCCTAACACAATAGTATGTAATTAACCAAAAAGATAAAATAGCAAGCTTATGATCTTATCTAGTCTGGACGGTTGCTTGCTAAGAGCAACGATACAAGTACATGATCTTTTACTGCATGTTAGATTGTAGATCAAAATGGTAGAACTAAGTGCTGGGATATACCAAGGGTCAAAATCACATTCATCGTAATCTATTTTATATTAGGTTATTATCACATCAGTCAATATGCATCAACATCGATGTAGATTCCTTAAGGAATACTGCATCTGAATATATTCTGACTCATTTTTCCTGCAGTGGTTATGTCTTTGCAGTTAGTGTTCACCGAGTTCAACTGCATCTTCAAGTTCTTAATGTGAAGAGATTTCACCACCAGCAACAGCAACAGCAAGTTCCTCAGAGCAATGCTCAGGGAGAGCTAACACCATCTGAGATACATGAGATAGGCGATTACTTTAGCAGATGTGTTGCCTGTGAACCTTATGATGCTTCTAGGATTGCTTCTTTTATCATGTTGCTTACTCTGCCCATTTCAGTTTTACAAGAATTTATAAAACTAATTGCATGGAGTAAAAGCTTGTCCGAGGCTCATGGGGACATTGCTACTGCAGAGAGGGCATGGGCTGAACTTTGTTTGGGAGAGCATCCAAGATCAGTTTCAGACGATTATACTGAACCTTCTTTATTATCCAAGAGTAATATTCAGCATGACAGAGCCAACAATTCAGTAGATTTTACCCTAACTTTCGTGCTTGACCATAATCTTACACCACATGTGAGGACATCTGGTGGAGCTGCTTGGTTGCCATTTTGTGTTTCTCTGAGATTAAGGTACACCTTTGGAGACACTAGTCATATCGCATACCTTGCAATGGATGGCAGCCATGGTGGTAGGTCTTGCTGGTTGCAACACGAGGATTGGGAGAGGTGTAAGCAGAGTGTTGTTAAAGCAGTGAAGACGGTGAATGGTTCGCCAGCAACTGGAGAGACAGGCCAAGGAAGGCTGCAAATGGTTGCTGAAATGGTCCAAAAGCAACTGCAATTGTGCCTACTGTATTTAAGAGATGACTCACTTTCTGCTGGCTCAACTCGACCATGAAATGCATATTTTGGATTCTTGTAGTCAGACTATGGAGTTGTGTTTCTAGTAGTTGCTGACATGCTCACTACTGAGTCACTGGATGTTTGATAATATGGTGGCTGACATACTGGTGTTTTCAGCGGAGGGCTCATGATGTTCCAGTTATTGGTTACTGGTATGCTCTGTGGTGACTCATTGTTTGTTTTGTATAGCTCACCTTTGTAGTGTGCTGCTGATGACAGCTGACCATGGAACCCCTGAAAGCTGAAAAGCATGTTTGTGGAAGACGTATATCTCAGCTCTCAGGACGAGCAGCAGTAGCATGTGTTTCCTGTGTCCGAATGCCACTCTCTGCAGTAGCAATGTCCCCATGAACCTTAGAACCCCAGATTCAAGAGGACTTGCGTAGTCTTTCCGTTGGCAGGAATTGGATTTAGATTTGATATTCAGGGGAGGCGTGACATGGACTGGCGATGGAGCTTGGCAAAGTGTTAGTGGGTAGGGCTGGTGTATGCTAGAATCTGACACAGGCTATGACAGAGCTGAAACTGAAAGTATGTTCCTCTCTTCCATGAAATTGACCGCAGTGAACCGTTGAAGACCTTGTAGATTTAAACGTGTCTGCTTGGTTTGATATCCACAAGGAACAACGGCTCTGCTTGGGATATTGCTGTTATGATTACTGGGACACCTTAAATGTTGTATGCCAGCATGTGGTAGACTTGTTTCGAAGATGCAAACATATGTTGCATGTATTGTTGACAGTTCAGAAAGAGTGACGATAAATTGCCACCTTTTCTTGGATATATTATATCAAAACTAAATCGTGAAGTTTTTTCATTTTTTTACCCTTTTTTGGGGCGTCCTTGGATTAACCGGTGCTTCCTGTTTTGCTACAGCTTAATCAATGTAGATCATGTAGTAAAACAGGAAGCACCGGTTAATCCAAGGACGATCTCAACCAAGGATTAACATGATCTCAACTAGTAAGCATGCATGTACAACGCACGATCTCAACCAATGTAGATCATGAAATTCAAGCGTGCACTTAATTCTGAATTCATACTCTAGAAATTATGTAGAAGAAAAGAGAATAACTATAGTGTGTGATGAACCTGGCCTCTAAAGGTCATATAGTAAAGAAGTTTAATACAAACTGTATCAATTATCTTTTGAGGATGTCATGTGAAGTTTGAATAGACCAAAAAGAAATCACAGTCCAAGAAGAAATCAAAATCGTACAGTGAAGATTTCAGATTTTCTAATTTATTATGTGAACTTGAAATGACTTATAATACATGTAGGCATTGTTGACGTGAAGATGGTAGATATGCAAACTTTGAACCAAGATATACAAAAAGTGCAGTCTTGGAGAAACTAAATTTATTCCCTCTTGGATTCAGGCTACATGTCATCTTCATAATTTGAATTGACGGGGTCGACTATATTGCCGCCCATGGGAGTCACAACAGGCATCAATGGCAAGCTTGAAGAGTCTGTCGGTAGTCAGGACCATTTTTGCCCCCATTCTGAGTCTCCCATCTTCTTGAGTGTAACATTCATGAACAAAAATGTAGAAAGGAAATTTAAGATTTTCTGTATGACATCTTCCTCTAAGATCTTAGTTCTGGCAAGATTAACCATGCATTAGATTTGTTCTATCAACGCTCAACAGTGGAGAAATGCCTACTATTCCATAATTTCCAAATTATACAATAAGGAAATAACCATGAGTAGATCATGTGCTAGAATAATCATTGTTTCATAAAGCTAATCAGGAAAGAAAAAAAATCCACTCTAAATTTAGGAGGACCAAAGCCACACGACAAGGCCTTCCTAATGAGATGAATATACCCTCAAGAAAATAAATCATTGCATTTTTCTCTCTCTCGAAATAAGTAACTTTAAAGGCTAAAAAAGAAGATATTACATAATGACATGCACCTATTAGTAGAGATGTGCAAATCCATTTGAAGCAACTTCATGTTAGTTTACTTCGTGAAAAAGAAACTCAAAACAAGTCAAAGTGTGTAGGTGCATGACAGTTCAAGTGTATAGGTGCCCAATAACACCGTCAAAGGATTATATACCCAAACTAATTCATGATTAATATAACTAAAACAATACAGTGCAAGCTTTCGTGTTGCGAAGACCACCATCATACATCAACACACCACTAAACTACAACCTTGGAGCCTGGGAAACAGTGCTTCTCCTGCATTTCTTTCTTTGTCATCCTAAGAAAAAGAGGGAGATCAAAATCAAAAGTGAGAATTATTCCAAGATAACTTCTTTAGCACAGATCAAATGGAAAATTACAATATCTTTATTATCTTGACACACATCTCATCAATGAAAAGGCCCATGCTATCTTATTCTCTCTTACTAAATCATGTAGTGTTTCACAGTATGTATGATAATTCAATCCTCATTGAGTTATAGAACTAAAACAGATTTTGTTTGTTTAGAAATAAAAGTACAATCAACTGTAATTAAGCATGATATGAAACACAAAAAGATCTTGCATCGTCAAACCAAGATAGCACTAAGGTATTTGTATGAGCACAAAAATCCAACAAATGGATAAGAACAGCTGGCATTGTACTGACACGATGGCACCTAATCAATCTCCCTATAAGGATAGTAAGCAATAGGACATGCTACTTAAAAAAAAGTAAATGAAAGTAAATCAGAACTAAAATAATCTCAGGCGGAGAGCTGAACGACAAAGTCGATAGTTTGCTATCTGTAGATAAATAAGAGGACGACTCAATTCTGGAACAGTTGGGTCTGCACAGCCGAAGTCGATGCCTTTGTCTTTTCCCACATATATTTTATATAAAAGTAAGATAAAACCAGTGTATATATATTCCAAATGTGTCGAGACGTCCTAATACAAGTACTTTTGGTAGAACAAAGGAATTCAGAAAAGCCACAAGCTAGTTACACACGTCACGATCCTATGCACCACCTTGTTCTTCCTGCACCACCTTCTTGTTCCTGAACCACAACCAAAGGTGGCACATTAGCAGGGTAAATCCCAAGGTTTCATAGAGCAATCACGCCAACTGAGGTCGAGACCTACTGGTTTAATTTGTTTTAGTTGGTCATGATTATCAACAAACTAACTCCCCTAAAGCAAACAATAACGGATTACAGATAGTATGATCAATCAAAATGTCAGATTTCTGACTTTTGGATATCATTTACGCTATTCCCATAGTGTTAGATAAATTCGGACTGAAATGCCAGATTTGGTTTTGCTGAGGACGTTATCACCGGTGTTGGTTAGGTCCGAAAATGGGGCATGCTCAGACTGAAATGGATCTGCACCTGGTTGGTTATTCATCTGCAACGAATGTTACAAATTATGTGAAAAATGCACATGCAGCAAATCCCGAAGTAAATGCAAGGCGATTGAAAATGCAAAGACCTAGCATCACACGTCAATTCAACATGAGAAGAAGCACACATGTAGAGTTCATGAGGGATATGAGAATAACAATACACAGAATCCAGTTTCTGAAGTTTGAACTAAAACGCTAAATTTCAACATATGAACTGAACGGGAATTCCAGCCATAGCCGTCAATATTTGGAATGTGGCGCATGACGTATCAAATAAAAAAAGCTCGAAGCAAAGAAATTTACCGACAAGGTACGTGGTGAAGATCTGGCTGGGCCATCCTGTGACGTCGAGAAGCAACAACAACCATGTGCCACATGAGAGGCAGACGGGTGCCACACGCCACAGGAGATGCAGAAGGGCGGAGCCGGAGGCCAGCGTCATAGGAGAGTCATACGGGCTAGTCAGGCAGATGGCGAGCGTGTTGGGAGACGTAGTAGTAAATCAAAATTTTCCTACGTTCACCAAGATCTATCTATGGAGAAACCAGCAACGAGAGGGGAGAGATTGCATCTTCATACCTTTGAAGATCGCTAAGCGGAAGCGTTACAAGAACGCGGTTGATGGAGTCGTACTCGCAGCGATTCAGATCGCGGTAGATCCGATCAAGTGCCGAACGGACGGCACCTCCGCGTTCAACACACGTGCAGCCCGGTGACGTCTCCAACACCTTGATCCAGCAAGGAGGAAGGAGAGGTTGGGGAAGGGCTCCAACAGCAGCACGACGGCGTGGTGGTGGTGGAGTAGCAAGGTAATCCGACAGGGCTTCGCCTAAGCGCTGCGGAGGAGGAAGAAGAGAGGTAGGGCTTCGCCGTGAGAGAGAGAGATCAAATCCTGTCTCAAAACATCCAAAACCTCAAGTATATATAGGAGGAGGGACGTGGAGGGCTGGCTTGGCCTCTACTCCAAAGAGGAGATGGCCGGCCGAATTAAAGGGAGAGTCCACCTCCCACAAGGGAGGTGGATCTCCTCCTTTTAAATCCTTTTTGCCTTATCTCCTTATCTCCAGCCACATGGGCCTTTAGCAAAAGTCTTGCCCAGCCCAATAAGGGCTGGCACACTTTATCTAACAGCCCATGTGGTCCTTTGGTCGTCACACCCCTCCCGGGGGTCCTCCGGCACCTTCCCGGCACTCCCGGTACACTACCGATGAGCCCGAAAACTTTCCGGTGACCAAAACTGGACTTCCTATATATCAATCTTTACCTCCGGACCATTCCGGAGCTCCTCGTGACGTCCGGGATCTCATCTGGGACTCCGAACAACCTTCGGTAATCACGTATACCTTTTCCCTATAACCCTAGCGTCATCGAACCTTAAGTGTGTAGACCCTACGGGTTCGGGAGACACGTAGACATGACCGAGACACCTCTCCGGTCAATAACCAACAGCGGGATCTGGATACCCATGTTGGCTCCCACGTACTCCACGATGATCTCATCGGATGAACCACGATGTCAAGGATTCAATCAATCCCGTATACAATTCCCTTTGTCTATCGGTATGATACTTGCCCGAGATTCGATCGTCGGTATCCCCATACCTTGTTCAATCTCGTTACTGGCAAGTCTCTTTACTCGTTCCGCAATACATCATCCCGTGACTAACTCCTTAGTCACATTGAGCTCATTATGACGATGTCTTACCGAGTGGGCCCAGAGATACCTCTCCGTCACACGGAGTGACAAATCCCAGTCTCGATTCGTGCCAACCCAACAGACACTTTCGGAGATACCCGTAGCGTACCTTTATAGCCACCCAGTTACGTTGTGACGTTTGGCACACCCAAAGTATTCCTACGGTATCCGGGAGTTACACAATCTCATGGTCTAAGGAAATGACACTTGACATTGAAAAGCTTTAGCAAACGAACTACACGATCTTTGTGCTATGCTTAGGATTGGGTCTTGTCCATCACATCATTCTCCTAATGATGTGATCCCGTTATCAATGACATCCAATGTCCATGGTCATGAAACCGTGACCATCTATTGATCAACGAGCTAGCCAACTAGAGGCTTACTAGGGACATGTTGTGGTCTATGTATTCACACATGTATTATGGTTTCCGGTTAACACAATTATAGCATGAACAATAGACAATTATCATGAACAAGGAAATACAATAATAACCATTTTATTATTGCCTCTAGGGCATATTTCCAACAGTCTCCCACTTGCACTAGAGTCAATAATCTAGTTCACATCACCATGTGATTAACACTTACATCACCATGTGATCATATCATCATGTGATTAACACCCAATAAGTTCTGGGGTTTGTTCATGTTCTGCTCGTGAAAGAGGTTTTTAGTCAGCGGGTCTGCGACATTCAGATCCGTGTGTACCTTTGCAAACTTTCCATTTCATATTTGTAGATACTGCTCCCACGCTCCACTTGGAGCTATTCCAAATGGCTGCTCCACTATACGTAGCTGGATTTCTACTAAGAGTCATCCGGATTGGTTTTAAAGCTTGCATCATCGTAACACTTTACGATGAACTCTTTATCACCTCCATAATCGAGAAATATTTCCTTAGTTCTCAAGTTACTAAGGCTAACTTTGACCGCTGTCTAGTGATCCACTCTTGGATTACTCTTGTACCCCTTGACAGACTCATGGCAAGGCACACACAGGTGCGGTACACAGCATGGCATACTATATAGAGCCTATGGCTAAAGCATAGGAGATGACACTCATCTCTTCTTTATCTTCTGCCTTGGTCGGGTATTGAGTCTTACTCAATTTCACACCTTACAATACAGTCAAGAACTCCTTCTTTGACCCATCTATTTTGAACTCCTTCAAAAACTTGTCAAGGTATGTCTTCGTCGAAAAACTTATCAAGCGAATAGATCTATCCCTATAGATCTTGATGCTTAATAAAATAGTAGCTTTATCTGGGTCTTCCTTTGAAAAAAAAACTTTTCAAACAACCCTTCATGCTCTTCCAGAAATTCTACATCATTTCCGATCAATAATATGTCAACTACATATTCTTATAAGAAATTCCATAGTGCTCCCACTCACTTTCTTGCAAATACAAGTTTCTCATAAACATTGTATAAACTTAAACACTTTGATCACCTCATCAAAGCATATATTCCAACTCCGAGATGCTTGCTCCAGTCCATAGAAGGATCGCTGGAGTTTGCATATTATTAGCATCCTTAGGATTGACAAAACCTTCTGGTTGTATCACATACAACTCTTCCTCACAGAAACCATTACGGAAACCTTGTTTTGTCATCCATCTGCCAGATTTCATAATCGAAAAATGCAGCAACTGCTAACAAAATTTTAATAGACTTTTAGCATCGCTACAGATGAGACAATCTCATTGCAGTCAACTCCTTGAACTTGGCGGAAACTTCTTTGCGACAAGTCGAGCTTTATAAACGGTGACATTTCACCATTAGCGTCTATGTTTATCTCAAAGGTCCATTTGTACTCAATGACCCGCCATTCAACAGGCAAGTCTACCAAAGTCCATACTTGGTTTTCATACATGGATCCTTTCTCGGATTTCATGGCTCCTAGCCATTTGTTGGAATCCGGGCCCACCATCGCTTCTCCATAGTTCGTAGGTTCATCGCTGTCCAACAACATGATTTCCAAGACAGGGTTGTCATACTACTCAGGAGCAGTACGCGTCCTTGTCGACCTACGAGGTTCGATAGTGACTTGATCCGAAGCTTCATGATCATCATCATTAACTTCCTTTTCAACTGAGTAGGCTCTACAGAAACATCTTTCTGTGTTGCGCTATTCTCTGGATGAAACAAAGGTTCAACAACCTTATCAAGTTCTATCTTCCTCCCACTCAATTCTTTCGAGAGAAACTCTTTCTCAAGAAAGGACCCGTTCTTAGCTACAAATACCTTTTGCGCTTGGATCTGAGATAGAAGGTATACCCAATGTCTCATTAGGGTATTCTATGAAGATGCATTTGTCTGCTTTGGGTTCGAGCTCGCTAGGTGAAAAACCCATTTTCACATAAGCGTCGCAGCCCCAAACATTAAGAAATGACAGCTTAGGCTTCTATCAAACCATAATTCTCACGGTGTCATCTCAACAGACTTAGATGGTGCCCTGTTAAAGTGAATGGATTTGTCTTTAATGCATAACCCCATAACGATAGTGGTAAAACGATAAGAGACATCATAGTACTCACTATATCCAATAGAGCACGACTACGACGTTCGAACACACCATCACACTATGGTGTTCCAGGAGGCGTGAGCTGTGAAACAATTTCCACATTGTCTAAAATTGCATACCAAACTCGTAACTTAGATATTCACCTCCATGATCATATCATAGACATTTATCTTCTTGTCACGATGATCTTTAACTTCACTCTGAAACTCCTTGAACCTTTCAAACATTTCAGATTCGTGTTTCATTAAGTAAATATCCCCATATTTACTCAAATCATCAGTGAAGGTAAAGAAAAACAACGATATCCACTGTGTGTTTCAACACTCATTGGACCACATACATCAACATGTATTAATTCCAATAAGCCACTTGCCCGCTCCATCATATTGGATGACGGGGTCTCAGTCATCTTGCCCAAGAGGCATGGCTCGCATGTCTCAACCGATTCGAAATCGAGTGAGTCAAAAAACATCCATCATCATGGAGTTTCTTCATGCGATTTATACCAATATGACATTACGTGGCAGTGCCACAAGCATGTGGTACTATCATTATTAACTTTGTATCTTTTGGTACCAATGTTATGAATATGTGTACTACTACGATCATGATTCGATAAACCATTTCGAGTGGGTGCATGACCATTGAAGGCATTATCCATGTAAACAGAATAACCATTATTCTCTAACTTATATGAATAACCGTATCGCACTAATCATGATCTAATCACGTTTATGCTCAACGCAAACACCAAATAACATTTATTTAGGTTTATCACAAATCCTGAAGGTAGAGAGAGCGTGCGATGGTGATCACATCAATCTTGGAAATACTTCCAACACACATCGTCACCTTTCACCTAGCTAGTCTCCATTTACTCCGTAGCTTTTATTTCGAGTTGCTAACACTTAGCAACCGAACCGGTATCTAATACCCAGGTGCTACTAGGAGTACCAGCAAGGTACACATCACTAACACGTATATCAAATATACTTCCATTGACATTACCAGCCTTCTTATCTACCAATAATCTAGGGTTTTTCCGCTTCAGCGAACATTCTCCTCATAATAGAAGCACTTAGTCTCGGGTTCGGGCTCAACCTTGGGTTTCTTCACTAGAGCAACAACTGGCTTGCCATTCCTGAAGTTTTTCCCTTCTTGCCCTTGCCCCTTTTGAAACTAGTGGTTTTCACTTAACCATCAACACTTGATGCTCCTTATTGATTTCTACCTTCGTGGTGTCAAACATCACGAACAACTCAGGGATCATCTTATCCATCCCTGGCATGTTATAGTTCATCACGAAGCTCTAGTAGCTTGGTGGCAGTGACTTGGAGAACTGCATTAATCACTATCTCATCTGGAAGATTAACTCCCACTTGATTCAAGTGATTGTAGCACCCAGACAATCTGAGAACACGCTCACCGATTAAGCTATTCTCCTTTATCTTGCAGGCAAAGAATCTTGTTGGAGGTCTCATACCTCTCAACATAGGCACGAGCTTGAGATCACAATTTCAGCTCCTAGAACATCTCATAT
Organism: Hordeum marinum; assembly: GCA_022496015.1. NCBI lineage: Eukaryota > Viridiplantae > Streptophyta > Magnoliopsida > Poales > Poaceae > Hordeum > Hordeum marinum. The sequence goes on from CM039673.1 coordinate 203,492,652, forward strand.
GTTCTGTGACGTTCAAAACATTTTGAAGCCTCAATTCTAAGCCGTAATGCATGACGCACTGAACTATCACGTAGTCATCAAAAAGTGCCTGTCATATGTTCACAACATCTACAGACAACGCTTGAGGGAGTGATGCAGTTAGCGGTACATAAAAAACATAAGCTTTCTGTGCAGCAATGAGGACAATCCTCAGATCACGGACCCAGTCCGCATTATTGCTACCATCAACTTTCAACTTACTTTTCTCTAGGATTGTATCAATAAAACTGGGGAGCTACAGCGCGAGCTATCTACGACATAATTTGCAAGGACATTTTTAGACTAAGTTCATGATAATTAAGTTCATTTAATCAAATTATTAATGAACTCCCACTTAGATAGACATCTCTCTAGTCTTCCAAGTGATACATGATCCATGTCAACTAGCCCGTGTCCGATCATCACGTGAGACGGACTAGTCATCCATGGTGAACATCTCTATGTTGATCGTATCTTCTATACGACTCATGTTCGACCTTTCGGTCTTCCGTGTTCCGAGGCCATGTCTGTACATGCTAGGCTCGTCAAGTCAACCTAAGTGTTTCGCATGTGTAAATCTGGCTTACACCCGTTGTATGCGAACGTTAGAACCTATCACACCCGATCATCACGTGGTGCTTCGGAACGACGATCCTTAGCAACGGTGCACAGTTAGGGTGAACACCTTTCTTGAAATTTTATTGAGAGATCATCTTATTTACTACCGTCGTTCTATGCAAATAAGATGTAAACATGATAAACATCACATGCAATCAATATAGTGACATGATATGGCCAATATCATCTTGCTCCTTTGATCTCCATCTTCGGGGCACCATGATCATCACTGTCACCGGCTCGACACCATGATCTCCATCATCATGATCTCCATCATTGTGTCTTCATGAAGTTGTCTCGCTAACTATTACTTCTACTACTATAGCTAACGTTTAGCAATAAAGTAAAGTAATTACATGGCGTTTATGATTGACACGCAGGTCATACAATAATATAAGACAACTCCTATGGCTCCTGCCGGTTGTCATAGTCATCGACATGCAAGTCGTGAACCCTATTACAAGAACATGATCGATCTCATACATCACAATGCATCACATCACATCCTTTTGGCCATATCACATCACGCGGCATATGCTGCAAAAACAAGTTAGACGTCCTCTAATTTGTAGTTGCAAGTTTTTACGTGGTTGCTATAGGTTTCTAGCAAGAACGTTTCTTACCTACGTCAAAACCACAACGTGATATGCCAATTGCTATTTACCCTTCATAAGGACCCTTTTCATCGAATCCAATCCGACTAAGGTGGGAGAGACAGACACCCGCTAGCCACCTTATGCAACTAGTGCATGTCAGGCGGTGGAACCGGTCTCACGTAAGCGTACGCGTAAGGTTGGTCCGGGCCGCTTCATCCCACAATACCGTCGAATCAAGATAAGACTAGTAACGGCAAGCATATTAACAAAATCGACGCCCACAACTGCTTTGTGTTCTACTCGTGCATAGATTCTACGCATAGACCTAGCTCATGATGCCACTGTTGGGAGACGTAGTAGTAAATCAAAATTTTCCTACGTTCACCAAGATCTATCTATGGAGAAACCAGCAACGAGAGGGGAGAGATTGCATCTTCATACCTTTGAAGATCGCTAAGCGGAAGCGTTACAAGAACGCGGTTGATGGAGTCGTACTCGCAGCGATTCAGATCGCGGTAGATCCGATCAAGTGCCGAACGGACGGCACCTCCGCGTTCAACACACGTGCAGCCCGGTGACGTCTCCAACACCTTGATCCAGCAAGGAGGAAGGAGAGGTTGGGGAAGGGCTCCAACATCAGCACGACGGCGTGGTGGTGGTGGAGTAGCAAGGTAATCCGACAGGGCTTCGCCTAAGCGCTGCGGAGGAGGAAGAAGAGAGGTAGGGCTTCGCCGTGAGAGAGAGAGATCAAATCCTGTCTCAAAACATCCAAAACCTCAAGTATATATAGGAGGAGGGACGTGGAGGGCTGGCTTGGCCTCTACTCCAAAGAGGAGATGGCCGGCCGAATTAAAGGGAGAGTCCACCTCCCACAAGGGAGGTGGATCTCCTCCTTTTAAATCCTTTTTGCCTTATCTCCTTATCTCCAGCCACATGGGCCTTTAGCAAAAGTCTTGCCCAGCCCAATAAGGGCTGGCACACTTTATCTAACAGCCCATGTGGTCCTTTGGTCGTCACACCCCTCCCGGGGGTCCTCCGGCACCCTCCCGGCACTCCCGGTACACTACCGATGAGCCCGAAAACTTTCCGGTGACCAAAACTGGACTTCCTATATATCAATCTTTACCTCCGGACCATTCCGGAGCTCCTCGTGACGTCCGGGATCTCATCTGGGACTCCGAACAACCTTCGGTAATCACGTATACCTTTTCCCTATAACCCTAGCGTCATCGAACCTTAAGTGTGTAGACCCTACGGGTTCGGGAGACACGTAGACATGACCGAGACACCTCTCCGGTCAATAACCAACAGCGGGATCTGGATACCCATGTTGGCTCCCACGTACTCCACAATGATCTCATCGGATGAACCACGATGTCAAGGATTCAATCAATCCCGTATACAATTCCCTTTGTCTATCGGTATGATACTTGCCCGAGATTCGATCGTCGGTATCCCCATACCTTGTTCAATCTCGTTACTGGCAAGTCTCTTTACTCGTTCCGCAATACATCATCCCATGACTAACTCCTTAGTCACATTGAGCTCATTATGACGATGTCTTACCGAGTGGGCCCAGAGATACCTCTCCGTCACACGGAGTGACAAATCCCAGTCTCGATTCGTGCCAACCCAACAGACACTTTCGGAGATACCCGTAGCGTACCTTTATAGCCACCCAGTTACGTTGTGACGTTTGGCACACCCAAAGTATTCCTACGGTATCCGGGAGTTACACAATCTCATGGTCTAAGGAAATGACACTTGACATTGAAAAGCTTTAGCAAACGAACTACACGATCTTTGTGCTATGCTTAGGATTGGGTCTTGTCCATCACATCATTCTCCTAATGATGTGATCCCGTTATCAATGACATCCAATGTCCATGGCCATGAAACCGTGACCATCTATTGATCAACGAGCTAGCCAACTAGAGGCTTACTAGGGACATGTTGTGGTCTATGTATTCACACATGTATTATGGTTTCCGGTTAACACAATTATAGCATGAACAATAGACAATTATCATGAACAAGGAAATACAATAATAACCATTTTATTATTGCCTCTAGGGCATATTTCCAACAGAGCGGTGCAAGGGGAGGTCGCTCTGGTGTAGGATCAAAAGTAGGTCTAGAGGGGGGAGGGGTGATTAGACTACTTGACCAAATAAAAATCTATTTTTTTCTCAATTTTAAGTGTTGGCAGATTTTAGCATTCATAGCAAGTCAAGTACACCCTACACATGCATGTCTACGATTATAGCAGCGTAAATTAAAGACAAACATGAGTAGTAAAGGAAGGGTAGGAAGACCAAATGCAATTTGGAGACACGATGATTTTTTTTCGTGGTTCATATAGGTGGTGCTATCGTACGTCCACGTTTATGGAGTCTTCAACCCACATAGGGTAACGGCCGCGAGAGTCCACAGAGGGATTTACCCACGGAGGGTTCCACGAAGAAGCAACCTTGACTATACCATGATGGCCTACGTCCACAGAGGACTAGCCTAACTCGGGGTAGATCTTCACAAAGTACACGATCTCCTTACCCTTACAAATTTCTTGGTTCACTCCACAACACGAAGTAGGAGGCTTCCAAGCGACACCTAACCAATCTAGAAGGCATCACCCTCCAAAAGGTAATAGGCTCGATAATGTCGATGAACTCCTTGCTCTTGTGCTTCAAGATGATAGACGCCTCAACACACAATCACTCTCTCACAGATTTGGCTTGGTGCAAGAGATTGATTGGGTGGAAAACAACTTGGGGAGGCTAGAGATCAAGATTCATATGGTTGGAATGGAATGGCATGATCTCAACACATGAGTAGGTGACTCTCTTTCAGAAAATCAGTTGGTATGAGTGGGGATCTATTCTGAGTGCTTCTCTTGCGAGTGAGTGTTGGTGGAGGGGTATATATAGGTATCTCCAAAAATCCAACCATTACACCTAATAAGTCCAACTTGGTGACACCGATGTGTTAATCTCGGTGGTACCTAGTTGCCTAAAAGGTAGAAACTTTTGAATCTCGGTGAGACCGATACATAAAACTCGGTTGCATCGATAAGGTGACCAACAGTCAGATTGCCAAACTCGGTGACGTCGATTCAACAAACTCGGTAGGCATGATTTTGTGAATTTGCATAACAGGAAGTTGGCAACCCAAACTCGGTGGCACGAAAGCAGAATCGGTTGCACCGAAGGGTTAGGGTTTGGCTGAGTTTGTCCGAGGCTGAGAATCGGTGGCACCGAGTGGAAAGTGTTGGTTGCACCGATTTTGGATGTTTAGCTTTGGACAAACTTTTGTGGAAGAGCTTGTGGGTGTATGTGGTGACTATCACTTGTGCACGTATGAGCATTTTGTTCACCAACAGTACCTTACCCCCTTTTAATAGTATTGGCTTTCCTATGGACTTAAAGTGATTTCTCACAAAGTAAAATGTAGAGTCCTCTTGCTTGAAGCTTTGCCAATCTATTTCCTTGCATCTTGGGGTATTCCACATTCCTTTTGACAACCCATCATTGAACTTTTCCTGAAACATGCTTAGTGGAAACATTGGTCCAATGACATATATGTTGTTATTAGTTACCAAAACCACCAAGGGAGCAAATGTGATTTCAATCTCTCCCTTTTTGGTAATTGATGACAACATATAGATCAAAGCTTCGACATATGATATAATCAATGAATTTAATTGCCGCTTTGAAAAGTATGTGATAAGCAAGAGCTTCCCCTAAATTTGTGCATTATTTTTAAATTTGCGTTTGAATGCAAATGCACAATTGAATAGGTACATGGGGCACTTCTTCCATGTCACACACAACTTGGTGGTGTGCAAGAGTAAATAAGAATTAATATCATAGCACAACACATCAAGCAAAGTGAATGATCATTTCATAACCATCAAAAGGATAGGAAATAGTAGCAACACACATTAAAGCGTATGATCAAACACGAACAAAAGTGTATCACAAGCAACCAAAATACCCAATGTTTTTAAAACAACAATAAAACCAAACGCTCTCTCACTCGAAGCCTAAAGATCTATATACAACTTCTCCCCCTTTGGTAACAAGTTACCAAAAAGTTCAAAGAGATATAGCTAATCGTCCTTCTGTGGCTGATCTCCTCCGGCGGTCGATGTCGGAGTCGAGAGAAGTACATTGGCGAAGACCTCTGCAGATGTCCTGGACAGAGTTGGAGTAGCAACCGGTGGTACTGGAGGACCTGATGGAGTTGAAGTGTCACGCCCAAGATGCGATCCTATCCTTATTTTGGCACGAGGGCCTCCACAGGGATAGAAGCGCATCTCGTCGTGTTGGAAGAATGGATACCACTACAAGTACATGTACATAAGAGATGAGTATATGGAATTGGCTTATACTCGCCACAAGCTACATCAGAGTCACATCAATACAACAACATGTTAAAACATCATACCGAAGAGCAGGGTCCGACTACGGACGAAAACAAACGACAAAATGACATCCATCCTTTCTATCCCAGGCTGCCGCCTGGAACCCATCCTAGATTGATGATGAAGAAGAAGAACACCAAACAAACAAGCAACGCGCTCACGTCAAATCATCGCATTACCTGTACCTTCAACTGTTGTTGTAGTAATCTGTGAGCCATAGGGACTCAGCAATCTCATTTCCAAGGGTATCAAGACTATTAAAGCTTAGTGGGTGAGGTATGGTTAAGTGGTGAGGCTGCAACAAGCGACTAAGCATTTATTTGAGTGGCTAACTTACGAGTACAGAAAGTAAAGTGGGTGGTCTACGCATAACGGACGTGAACTAGTAATGATCACTAACTGATCCTAAACACCTACTTATGTCAACCATAACCCCACCGTGTTCTCTTTCGGATAAGAACTCACGAGAAGAGACAGTCATGGTTACGCACACAGTTGGTGTATTTTATTAGAGTTTACTTCAAGTTTGCTATGACCGGATGTTAAATAAAGTATCCAAGTTTGCCACATAACCGAGGGCACGACTTTCCGAAAAGATTTAACCCTACAGGGGTGCTCCAACTCATCCATCACAAATTAACCACACGCTACGGGAATAACCTTGACCACGGATCTCGTGATCTTCATAAGCAATTCCAAAGGAAATCTGACACCTCGAGATAGCCTGAAGAAGATCAGAGTTCCTCACGCAAGACATTCGAGAAAGGTAAAACAAATCCAGCAAGGCTGCCTGACGTGTCGACAACCCCGATAAGAGTCGCATATCTCATTCTCAGGACACGACAGATGGGTCTAGCTACAGGGAAAAAACCAATCCCCGAGTTTTCTCGAGGCGGCCCCGCAGGCAGCCCGTTTTGGACCAACACTCATGAGGAGCACTGGCCCGGGTTGTTGATTAATTATCCATGGGGTGATCATGGCCTATGCAAATTTTAGTTGTTATTAAGAAAATAGTACCAATGTTAGGCCTTGCCAGACAAGCTTTATCCTAAAACAAAGATCAAGGGGGTCCCCATAACAACCCCGAGTATGTTAGGAGCGCTCAATTATGGAACATAACACCGGTTCACAAGTAACTAGGGCGGCAAGAGAGGAACAAAACACCAAGAAAAAGGCCAAGCCTTCCACCCTTTACCAAGTTCATAAGTGCATTAAATTAAATAGCAATAATATTGTGATAACAAAAGAATGTCCATGTTTTCACATGGAAGCAATTGCACTTGCAGCTAGAAACACTATAAGAAGGGCTGAGCAAGCGGTAAGATAGCCAAACAAAGGTTTGCTGGGAAGGTGGAGGGTTAGAGGCTTTCATGGCAATGTTGGGAGGCTTGACAAACAAGTGGTAGGTAGCGAGACATAACGATAAAAGCGGGATAACTAGCATAGCAATGATAGTAGTGGTATCCAGGGAAATGTATCATCTTGCCTAAGATCCTGCTTGGAAGAAGAATGAGTCCATGAAGAAGACGATCCGTGAAGTAGACGAATGAATCCTCACACTCCGAACGCTTTCAGAACTCTATCGAGAAGAAGCAATCTGAAACAAACAATCAACACAAGATACACCACAACATATGCATGACATGATGCACAAACAAATATGATGCATGTCCGGTTTAATTATACAAGGCATGACAATTCACATCAAACAACTATTACACATTAAAGTGAAGCTCAATATGCAACGAGTTGCATATTGGCGAAACTCATGTTCGAATTATTTAGTTCACTCCCGTTTAGGTACTTATCAATATTAAATGTTCTTTAACATGGCAAACGGTGAAGCACAAACAACTACAACATCTAGGCATTTTAAATGAGGCCGGAAGCAATATATATCATTTCCGAAACACCCCATATGCATATTATGAATTTGATCCAGATCTTTCCTAACACAATTTTAGAGTTGTTAAACAACAAAATAAATGTCACCATGAGATTCTACACATTTTTCTAGTCAAGTTACATATGTGGAACATTTTAAACGGAGCTACGGTTATTTAGTTATGCAATAAACCGTTTTAACATGGCATTAATGCAAATTAATGCAAACAGCAAGTTTAAGTATTTTAAAAATGTATGAAAGTTGAATATTATTAAACTACACAAAATTTTAGTCAAGTTACATGTATAAAGTTTTTTAATCCGATGCACGGTTATGGAGTTATTAAATGCATGATCAATGAGGGTTTTTCTGCAATTTTAATATTCAGGAATAATTAGAAAAATCGCCAGACCAAAAAAATGAATCGGGCTGAATCTACATGTTGGGCCAACCGCAACATGGGCGACAAATAGCTAAACATTGAACGGGCGAGGAATAAGGGCTGCTCACCCAGGGGCTCATGGGCCGGTCGGAGGCGGCTGGGCCGCGGGCGTTGGCGCTAGGCTATAGGCGAGCGAGGCCCACGCAGGGCGAAGCGGTCCATGAGGCCCGACGGGGGCTTCATCCTCCGCACGAAGCAGAGGAAGGGTGGCGGCGCTGGGCAACTCCAGCGACGGGCGGCGGCCTAGAGGCGAGGACGGGGCGGGGTGAGGCCGGATCCGCGCCGGGGAGCCCCGGATCTATCCATTCCCGGCGACGTCAAGGGCCGAGGCGGCCGGCGGAGCTCGAGGAACCGGCGGCGAAGTCCTGCATGGGAGAGAGAGAGGCACTCAGGGTGAGCTCGGGCAAGGGAGATGGAGGAGAGAAATGGAGAAGGGGAAGGAAGCAGAGGAGGTCCGGCAGGCCAGCGACCGACGACGGCGTCTCCTGCAAGGGGTCGGTGGTGGCCCTGGCTCTTGCGGTCGGCGGCGGCTGCGGGATGCGGGAGAAGCTCGGGGCGCTTGGGCGCCTCGCCTGGTTCAGGCCCGAGCAGGCTTAGATCTGGGCCTGGCGGGCCCACTGCGGGAGTAGGCGGACATGAGGCGCTGGCGGCGACAGCTGAGGGTGGTTTGCACGGGATTTGAGGAGGGGTTAGGGTTAGGTCCAAATTAGGAAGGGGAGGGGGTCTATTTATAGTTTTGGGGCTAGGGTTGATGGTTTTCGGAGCTGATTTTGGCCGTGCGATCGCAATCAGACGGCCGGATCGGGGCAAGGGTGGTGGGCTGTGTGTGTGTGTGGAGTGGGCTAGGGCTGAGAAGAGAGAGAATGGTGGCCCGTGACACGAGTTTTAAACAGCAAAAAAAGTCCGACGAATAAACCGATGACCGCACTGCTAGGACTGACCGTTCGGGTAACAAACGACCTCGAAATGCGACGAAATTTGGTAGGCGGTGTACCTACACTATAATAAGACCGCACGCCAGGTTTCGACCCAATCCGAGAATATTTTAAAGGCACTTTTAAAAACAATATTTTAATCGATGCCGCGGGCACGTGCATGTGTGGTTGGACTCAAAATGGGCAACGGGAAGAACTGAGAGAACCGACGACTACGAACGGATGCAAGTTTTTCAAAAACGAGTGACAGTGCTATGTAGATGATGCGAATGATGCGATGATGAATGCAACAACCAAACGAAACACAGACGAGAATGGAAAAAAGGGGAATCTTCTGGAGCGTCGGTCCCGGGCTGTTACATGAAGTGACTGTAGCTGGTGCATACGATGAAGGTCTCATCTCCGGAGCTGGAACTGTAGGTGTTCTGGCATGAGTCCTGAACTGGGCAGTTGTCCTGACAGGTGCACAATCCTCATCATCATCAGAATCAGACTCTGAAGAGGTGCGGCGGATAGGAGCTTCATCCACTTCCTTCTTGAGCTCGTTCACAGTCTTGGTCAACCCATCTACCTTGTCATTGAGGGTCTTCACTCTATCATCAAAGATCCTCACAAGACTGTTTTGGTTATCCAGTATGCCTTTGATATCCTTCTTCATGTCCATGACTATAGAGATCAAGAGATCCATCTGCTCATTCCTGGACCTAGGGACGCGAGCACTAGTGGCTCTAGATGCCTCTGCCTCTGCCTCTGCCTGAGCTAGAGCTGACGTGGGATGGTTTGGGTCCATCACCATAATGTTGTCCTCAAAGTCTGGCTATATGGGCAAGTGGGGTCTGTCCAGAGCAAATATGTGCTTCTCCAGCTTGGAATTGACGAGCATCTGAATGTAGGGTGCATAGCAGCATGAGCGCTTCTGATCAGCAGCAACCCTCTTCACAGTCTCCACTATCAGATCCATCATTCTGAATCTCTAGTGTTGGTCAATATGAATCAACAAGTTGATGGAGTAGCCTCGGATCATCTTCTCGTCAGCTGACTTGGGCATTAAAGTATGCCTCAAAATAGTGTTGATGGTCTGGAGACCTGCCTGAAGGTGATAAATAGATCCTAGCTTGTGGGACTGAAGCTGTGCAGCAGGAATGGCATTGTACATGTCCTTCATGGCATTGTGGTTGGCCTTGGACTCTAAGTACACACACATATCTCCATCCCGTGCCCTTGGGACTCCTAAGGTGGCAGCCCATTCATCAACAGTAGACTCGTATCTTGCTCCTTCTGTCATCCACACAATCCTACCATCTCCATAGAAGTGAGCAGGGGAGTAGAATTGCATGATCATCTCATCGTTCCATGCAGTGAATTCTTTGCCAACAAACTTGTCTAGGCCAATGCAATGGAAGTTGTCTTGCACACTCGGGAATTAGTCTTCATTTGCCTTGATGTACTTCCAGTCGACGTATCTCATGTCACTCACAGCCGGACTCTTGTCAAGCAACCCATTCTCGTAGAAATTCTGTTGCTCCTTGGTGTAGAATCTATAGTCCACAACTGTCTTCCTCCTCTCAGAGTAAGGATCAGTGGCTCTCCACTCTCTCAAACCTGCATCCTTCTTGTTCTTCATATCCTCAGCAACCAAGTTACTGGCATTGTGCTCTAGAAGGTGAGGTCTGAGCTTCATCAATGCACACATAGCATCCTCATCAGCTTCTCTGAAGGTGGATCCCTTGTTCTTATCGGAAGCTGGGATGTCTCTATTAGTCCTCTTGGACTTTTCAGCAACACCTTCTTGGGGGCAGACTTGGTGCTCTTGGAGGGACCTTGCTTGGGCATAGCATCCGCCAAAAGCTTCTTCTGTATCTTCTTGGGAGGGGCCTTGACAACTTGCTCTTCCTCCTCCTCCTCCTCAACAGCACCAGGAACCTCCTCAGGGTCCTCATACATGGAAGTAGGCCTGCCAATAACACAGATAATCCTCTTCCTGGCTTTCTTCTCTCTTGCCTTCTTAGGCACTGACTTCCTTAGGGGCTCAATGTTCATGGTAGACCTAGCACTCTCCGTTGCTTTCATAGTCTCTGGAGGTGCATATTTCTTGCTGACCACCCTCCTGGAAGAGGTGGCTTCATTTGCTGACTTCTTGGCAGCCTTGTCTTCGTTCTTAGCAAGAACCTCCTCTGGCACAAAATCTGAATCCTCCTCATCTGAATTCAGCTTCTTCCTGGTCCTCGTAGCAGCCTTGGGCAACCCATGAGAGCTAGGGGTGTGTGGATCTGAAAATGAGCTGGACCTAGGGCTAGTGCCTGAACTCATGTCAACGTTCTGCTCCTGCAAATTCTGGCTTTCCTTAGCATCTGACATATCTGACCCTGTGTATAGAGTATAGAAGAGTGGAATAGGATAAGTCATCACACAATGCAGCTGGTTTTTGAAAGTTTGAACAAAAGATTCTCAAGGTTTGCATTCTGTCACATGAAAATCGGTACAACCGAAGCAAAATTTTCGGTGCTATCGAGACTGACTGTCTCTTTAATAGAAACTTGGCACTCTTTTCGGTGAGACCAAAAAAGAGTACTCGGTTTCACCGAGATCATTCTCAGTAGCACAGAGGGCAAATTGGTGACACCGATTTGTTTGCTTTGGTTCCACCGAGTTTCATCGGGCGAACGACAAACCCTAGAAAATCTCATGTTCGCAATCTACGGGATTTCTTGCGTGGATAGATCGATCTCAAACGGTGGTTTATGGATGGAAAAACCATAATGCGCAAGAATCAGAGAGGGAAGCGCATGAGAGGTTCGAAATCGTACCCTAGCTTGGTGACGACTTCACTACGACGGCGACGGTGGAGAAGATTTCGTCGGTGACGAAGGTTACCAGTGGCGGAGACGCTCGGGGAAGCAAGGCAATGGCCAGGGGTCTCAAAATGGCAGGTCAGGGTTTTGAGGGGCGATGATTTGAAGAAAGATCTCAAAGGCCGAATCTGCCTCCGTATATACCCGCGGCTATCGGTGACACCGATTCTAAATTTTTGATGTCAGCGAGTTTCTCAACTGTCAGCTGACAAGAAAACTTGGTGTAACCGAGAATATGGAATCTATAGTACCGAGATAGAAAACGAGATCAACCCTAGGCATTCGATGAGATCGAGATTTTTGAGTTGGTTCCACCGAGATGCACTTGGGAGGTTTTTGATGGTCAGTCCTTTGTCGATATGTGTCACACCCTGTGTTTGTATCACCTTGATATGTTTGGGTTTATAAAATTTGGAGCCAACTAAAACTTTTTATCAGTGCTTGTTCTCGTTTGAATTATTGCTTGTTGCTTGTTGATTGATGTGTATGGCACTCTTGGGTTCTATCCCTCTTCTATATTCATCTTCCTTGACCCAAACCTCTTGCCCAATGATCATGCCATGTGATTAGTGCCCAAAATTATTTTTATCAAGTTTTATTTTCACCAAAAAGGAATTATCCAAATTAGGTTTTCAAAACCCCCTGAAATGAGGTTTGCACTGCAAGTCCTCAGATTGGGTGGATCCTTCTACCCCAAAGGCTTTATTTAAAACCTACTATATTTATGACTTCCCAAAACCACCAAATATTAATTTTAAAGATTATTATTATATTTTATTTAAAGGATTTTTCTTAAGACCAAAAATGGTTTTTCATAGGAAAAATATATTTAAATGCTTTAAAAATATTTGAGAAAATTTTGGGAAACTCAATGGAGATATATTTTCCATATATATGAGTTTCAACACATGGGCATGTTCAAATCATGGGCAAAACCCCTCAAAACCCTTTTTGTTCAAATCAAGATTTTGAAATATTTCTATAAGAAATATTTTCAATAAATTCCAAGAAATTTTCAGCAAGTCAACACTATCGTAGGTGATGATCTTGCAAAGTTTATCCTCAATCCAAGTGGATTTGGTTCATCAAACCATCCCAAAACCCTTCCTGTCCAGATTCATATTTGAACAACTTTACATTGTGAAGTTTCTCCCCTTGGCCTCAAACTTTGTGGACATGTTATAATCACCAAATAATGATGCTACACTAAGTTGTGAATCAAGGGTAAAAGCTTAGCATGTCTAGATCTAGAGAAACCAGAATCTGTTGATTTCTAGGTTTCCACTAAGTCCCATTGTGAACTTTCATCAAACCCTCTCAAACTTGGTGGTAAGCCCTACTTTTGACCACCCTTTGATCCTGTTAATTATCAAGGCAAGTAGAATTCATCTACTGGGCCAAATAACCATCAAACACCTTCTGGTGAAATGATAAGTCTCTGTTTTCATCTCCTTCCTCTATTCCCCTTGCCATATAACTTTTACCACAACCGGTCAGGGTTACTAGCTACCTCCAGTAAATTCCTCAGGGGCATAGCTCAATGATTGGGGGAGGGGGTAAAACTTCCATTTTACCCCTGGACAACACCCATTTCTCTCCCTCTCACCTTTCCTTCTACCCTAAGGCACCTCGAGAGCCCCCTAGCCTCATGTGCATTGTTTAAGCTCCCTGGATTCCCTAGACACAAGTGGACGCGCCCAAAGTGCCAAGAGCGTGCCCTGGAATGCAAAGCTCGCGCTCTGAAGCGCGCTATAGTGCGCACCCGCACTGTAGCCGCCGCCCAACGGGCGCTCCCGACAGCCTCGGGCCTCCCCAGCTTGTCCCCCGTGTCCCCCTTGATGTTTGCAACACTCCAAGCTGTCGCCCCCCTCCTCCCTCTCTCTTCGGTGACCTCCCGCACGCGTGCCCGGCGCCGCGTAGCTCGGCCAACCGGGGAACTCACACGCGCACGCCCCCCAGCTCTCTCCTCTCTCCCCTGGCCTAGACCACCCCCACAAGCAACCTACACACGCTCACTCCCTCCCCCTCGACCTATAGCGAGCGCCCCGTCCTCAGCACCGCATCACGTCCACGGTGAGCCGGCGGCTGCCTATATAAAGCCCCCCGAGCTCCTGCTCCTCTCCCCTCGCTCTCTCCCCCCTCCGCTGCCCGTAGTGCCCTGCCCCGCTCCCCCCGTGCTCGGGAGCTTGGGCCCAAAGCAAACCCTCACCGCCGTCGGGTCTTCCCCCACGCCGGCGTTTCCCTCTACCCCGGCGCTCCCCTCGGTCACCCACCGATGCACGGGAGGCTCCTGAGCGTGCCGGTACCCTCCATTGGAGCCGTCGCGGCCTGGAACCCATCGGTGAGCTCGCCCCTGCGTCCTTGCCGCGAGGAGAGGGATGATAGGTGGGTCCCACCTATCATCCCCTCACCCTCCCCCCTCTCTCTGTCCAGTAGGGCTCGCGGGCAAGTTTAAAAATAAACCTGCCACACGTGGCGCCTCAGCCTGGGCTGGTTTCCCCTCTGGGCCGGCTTGGCTTCGGTACTGTGGCCCGAGAAGGCACATTATTTTTTCTCTTTTTCCTTTTCTGCAAACTTCCAAAAATTCCATAGGGCAAAATATTTATCCAATGCCCAAAATTCCTTCTCCTAAAATCTTGAAATATTCCATAGGATTTATTAGTGCCACTTGTAAAAATATTTAAAACCCTTTTCTATATTGTTTTATTTTAAAACCTATATTTAGGCATCTTTCTGCCTTTGATTAATAATTTTCAAAAATGTTTTCATAGCAAAATATTAAACAAACATTTTTAATATAGTCTTTAGTATTTATCAGAGTAGGGTAGCATTTTTATTAGTGGCTTGAGTTCTCTGTTTTTGTGTGATGCTTATTTTTATCGCTTTTATTCACGACGATAGATTGCGGTGTTGAAGAAGAAGTTGGACCCGAAGACTTCGAAGACCTCAGAGACTTTGTTGAGCCAGGCAAGCAACCCTTTGACCCTGTTAAGAAACTTTTTCATGCATGACATATAGCACTTGTTGTTCTGATGATTGATCATGATGTGGTGTCCCCCCTTCGGTGGGTTGCCTCCGATAATTTTTCTGTTGACACTTGCATCATGCATGACCCTACCACCTCTTGAGGGTTGTGCGGGTGGGTGTAGATAGGATGCTAATGGATGCTATGCAAGTGGGTTGGGATTCATGCATAGTGATGGAAGGGGAGTAATGATTTCAAAGACTTTTTGAAAACCCTATCGGGTGCCACTAATGCCCGAGGGAGATGATGATGAGTTAGGTGACCACTTGAGAAAGAAGTGGTGTACCGGAGCAAGTGAATGTGTGTGGTTTTCGAAAATGGATTGGTGTAAGTTGCGATCGTTATTCCAACCTTACATGTACAACCACGATACCCCTTATGGGACGAGGCTTTGTTGATTACTGTGGTTGGTGCTAGCAAGGAGTCCGCATTACTAGTGGCAAGAGTGAAGTGGTCACTCTTGAGACGGGGCCGTCCCGGAAGTGGAAGGCCATGCGCTGCCTTTACAGGTACCGAGCACACCGTTGCGTGCCCTCATGGATGATACGAGTGATGTAGGTCATGAGGGATGGCACCAAGGACGCTTTGTTTAGTATCACCATGGGAAAGGCATTGTTCGGGTGCTTACCTCGGGTATGTTATATACCGCGAGTCGTGGATGACACGGAAGTTCCCCAAGTCTTGTGGGTAAAGTGTGCAACCTCTGCAGAGTGTAAAACTATTCGAATAGCCGTGTCCACGGTCAAGGACTATTGGATGACCGCTTGTCATGCCCAAGATGCGCACCTATCCGTTTAAGGCACGAGGACCTCGTAAGGGATAGAGGCGCATCTTGCCGTTAGCAAGAGTAGCATCATCACAACATACAATACTGAATGAGAAGAGTATACAAGTTGGCTTACACTCGCCACAAGATAACTTACAATGTCACTCAAATCATAGCATCAAGTTGAACACAGGGTCCGACTACGGACGAAATCAAACGATAAAAGAAGTTGCAAATGATACTATCAAGCTATCCCAAAGATCACTATCGGGTCCTCTACTCATCCGGATATGTCACGTACATCCTGCCTCTCTCCTCATCATACTCCCACTAGAGCTGAGTAAGATCATCCTCCACGAACTCATCTGAACCTGCACCTGGATTATTGTAGTAAACTGTGAGCCACAGAGGACTCAACTATCATGTGCCCGGGTACCAAGACTATTTAAGCTTTAGGAAGGAAGGGGGTGATTTTTGGTTCGCAGTAGCACTAAGCATTATATGGTGGCTAACTTACGCAACAAGAATGTAAATGTGAGTGGTCTACGTTAAGCAATCAAATCTATGGCAACCTCTATGAGATCCTGAACACTTACTTACGTCAATCATAACCCCACCGTGTTCTCTCTCGGATCATGTTCACGAGCAGAGACGATCACGGTTACTCACACAGTTGGTGTGTTTTAATTAGAGTTTACTTCAAGTTTTCTATAACCGGGTGTTAAACAAATATCCAAGTTGCCACATAACCGCGGGCACGGCTTTCCGAAAGATTTAACCTTGCAGGGGTGCTCCAACTAGTCCATCACAAATAACCACACTCCATGGGAATAGCCTCGTACGCGGATCTCGCGATCATCATAGGCAATTCGAAAGGATGCCAACACCTCGAGTAAACTTGAAGAAAGTCAGACTCCACACGCAAGACATTCGATAAAGGTAAAACAAATCCAGCAAGACCTCCCGATGTGTCGACGAACCTGATAAGAGCCGCGTATCTCAGTCTCAGGACATGTCGGATAAGCGAAGCATATGGTGGCCTGATAGAAATCTCCCGAGTTGCCCCGGGTTGGCCCCGCACGGTGCTCTAGTTTGGACCAACACTCATGAGGAGCACTGGCCCGGGGGTTGATTAAATTATCCACGGGTTTGCAAGACTCTATGCAATTTTATTAAGTTGTTAAGAAAATGTAGTACCAATTTTGGGCTTGATAGACAAGTTTTAATCTCAACCGGATGAACAAGGGGGTCCCCATAACAACCCCAAGCGTGTTAGAGCGCAAAATATGGAAAACATAACACCGGTAACAAGGATCTAATGGCGGTAATAGCGGAACAAACCACTTAGCAAAAGGCCAAGCCTTCCACCAATACCAAGATATATATGTGTGCATTAAATTAAATAACAGAATTTATTGTGATATCCAATCCATGTCATCCCATGGAACAATTGGCACCTTCAACTAAGAATGCTATAAGAGGGGCTGAGCAGCGATAACTTAGCCAATCAACGGTTTGCTGGGATGTGGAGGTTAGAGGCTATCATGGCAACATGGGGGCTGATATCATGTGGTAGGTATCACAATTATAACAATAAGAACGAGAAACTAGCAAGCAAAGATAGTATTGGGATCCGGGTACGATCATCTTGTCTGTTGGTTCTTCAGCGGAACAAGTAGCGGGATCCTCGTAGTGGTACTCTCCAGGTTCCTCGAACTCAGTATCAACACTTGCGTCTACCCAAGAGAAACAGCAAATAAATAACCAACCAAGGTTCAATGCACAACCAATATGATGCATGATTCATTTAATGAAAGATTTAACATGGCAATCCCAACCTAGTCAAGTTTCACATGCAAGGTTTGTTTATTAATGAATCTGGACAGAACCTCATGTTAACTTATTTAGACATGCATGAACATGGAAAATATGGATGCATCATGCAAAATCGATGGAAATGCATATAAGGATCGCGAGGAACGGAGCTACGGTTCTTGAGATACACTCACGACAAGGTACGGAGGCAAAACACAAGATCACCAATTACCTGGGCTAATTCTTGGCATTCCAAGGTAGCCACTGGATAGGTGATGAAAAATCAAGCATATTGTGCTCAAGAATCAATCAATTCCATGGAGGTTAGCTCCCACAAGTCACAAAACAATATCACACCAAATCTGCCACAAAACAGCAACATAGCAATTTGAAAAGCTCACAACTAGAGCTACAGGAATCCCACAGCCACAAACAAGATATGGACAGAATCTACTCAAAACCCACATCATTTCATTCAATTATGCAATCAGCAAAAGGGGCACACATCAACGTGCATGGAGCAATCAAGTTGGCATGAAGAATCAGTTTTTCAGGGACTTGGTGAAAATTCCACATTTCTGGAATCTGGGTTAACAAAGTAGCAAGTTGACAACAATGGTTAAATATGCTAGAGAGCTCCAAATGGCATGAAAATTAACAGGATGGTAGATGACAACATACACTACAATTAACTAACACTGAGCATGAACAAATAACAACCACAGCACTAGCTACACCCTACTCTACATGGAAAAACAATAACAGCAGGGTCTCCAGACAGCCATTTCTAAGCAGGATGAACAGTAACAGAAAGTAGCCAACTAAACAGCATGGTTCCCACTGATATGGGGACTTATTATAAATAAAAAATATTCATGGGTTTTCACAGCAACTTTAGCTAGCAATCTCATGTTGACAAGAACTTAAAAACATGCAAGGATTAATTCATATGAAAAAGACAAAAGGGCATCATAGCATAAAAATGCAGTTTTGTCAAAGTGCCCCAAAGTCAAATCTGACTTCACAGATGCATTCATGGGTTGATTCTACCCCAAAATCATTACTCATACCTATATGCTTGCATGGAATATGAGGGAGCAATGCTAGGTCGAAATTAGGCCCTATAATTCATGGATGACTTATGACACATAAGTGAAATGATGGGAATGCCCAAAAAATGACATGAGACCTATGCATACAAGTTGGAAATGCTTAAATAGCAACCTAGGAACATGTTAAATGGCATGGCATCGATATGCAAGTATGAAACTAGCTAGAAGAAGAACCATGGTCATATGCACATAAGAGGGAAACCTACACATGGAGCTATTCATACGCATGTGGGTGTGTATGTAGAACATACACACACATCTCACACAAACATACCACACATGGCATCACCTCTATGTGCCAATCACATACATACACAAGTATGTATGTGGGC
The DNA here is from genome assembly GCA_022496015.1 of Hordeum marinum. Taxonomy (NCBI): domain Eukaryota; kingdom Viridiplantae; phylum Streptophyta; class Magnoliopsida; order Poales; family Poaceae; genus Hordeum; species Hordeum marinum. Next base: position 203,511,471 of record CM039673.1, read on the forward strand.
ATGGTGCATACACACACACTCCCACTACTCAAGCATATACACTCACAACACATCACATGCATATGTGCATGTGCAAGGCACACACACACACACCTACGACACATGACACCACACACCTACACACAAGGACATACATGTGCACAATCACTCACATAAATGGTGCACCACACACCCAACACACACACACACACACTTACACTACTCATACCTACACATGTATGGGTGTGTGAGACACACACACAAGCACACATAACACTACACTATGCCAACAGCTCCACACACTCATGCACGCACATGTGTGTATATGCAAGAAGCACATACACACACATGCACCTACTAACACATACATACATATACATATGTATACACTAGGTGTATACACACACATATACATGTGTTCATGCAAGGGCACACCCACACATACATCCATACACCCAAAATACATAAATACATGGATCTGTTACTGAAATGATTAAACAGAAGAAAAACATAGGAAAAGAAACAGAAAACAAAAGGAAAGAAAAAAAGGGGGGTGAAGGGGAATCGAACCCCTGACCTTGCGGTCCTCTCCCCTGAGTGCTACGACTCGGCTACGATGCAGGTTGTTAGCAGGGGAGGCACCCTGCCCCTCTAGTACACACATCTACAACACAACTTGACGAAACTGAAGAAACAAAATAGAGCAATGGCACTACAGATATGGCGGCGACACATCCGGCGAACACAGCGGAACTCCGGTGAAGCAAATCACCTGCGGGGGAAGAGGGGTCCTTGGGGAACCCATCCCCGCACCTAGCGACGGCAGGACGCGGCGACACGAAGGCGCTCGAGCTCGAGGTGCTGCTCAGCTCGGGGCACGGTGGAGGCAGAGGCTACGGCGAGACGGACGGCTATGGCGAGAGGGAAACGCTGCTCACCGAGGGGAGGAGGCGACGGACGGTTCGACACAACGCAACGCAGGGGAAAGAGAGGCGGAGACGGGTCGACGACGAAGAGGAAGGAGCCGGCCGAGCCTCTTTGCTACGGACGACGACACCGACGGGGCGGCGCTGCGGAGGGGCTAGGACCTCCCTAGCAGCGGGAACAGAACGGCGGCGGCTCCAGGAACCGCCCCACCATCTCCAATGGCGACGAGCAGGTCACCGGAGGCGGCGACGGTGACGTGTTGCTCTCTGACCCTCTCTCCGAACTAGAAACTCACCTGGGGGAGGAAGAAGAAAGGAGGAGGAAGAGAGGGAGAAGGGGAGCGGCGGCGGCGCTAGGGGGAAGAGGAAACCTAGGGGAAGGGAGGCACGCATGCCGAGGGGCTAAATATGCGCAGGCTGACGGCGACATTCGACGGAAAAGGCGATGGCGGAGCGGCTCTGTCTCTGAACCCCACTGACGGAGAGGGAAACGGAGCAGGTGACCGTTCCCGCATGGGCTGGGCCGCGGGGGGAAGGCCCACTCACACTCACTCTCTCTCATACCAATAAAGAGAAGGGGTTTTCCTTTTAAATAAAAACAACCACACTAAAATAATCCCCAGAGCATATAAAAGGTTTTTAGAGTAAAAGAAAAATAGTTCTGTAGAGAAAATAATATGCTCTAATTTAGTAAAATATATTAAAGATTTTTATGACAAGTAATTATATTTATTTAAAAGATAACAGCCCTGTTTTAAATAGGTTTCAAAATCCAAACACATTCAAATATCAAAACTTCACTTCCAATATTGATAAGACATATTGGGCTAACACATGAACAATTTTAAATCATTTAATTAGCAACTTAAATCTGGTCATATAATTTAAGATAAGAGAGGGGAAGATGGGAGGTGATGTTTGAAATGAAGAGAGAGGGGAAGAGAGGTGGTACACATGGATCCAACCACACACAACATATCACACACCACATAACAAACCCACTCATTTCCATCACATCAACTCAAAACACAAGAAGGTGGCATGGCAAGATGAAAGAATGATGCAATGAATGCCATTCAACACATAGGACAAGGTGCAATTCATACATAACTCATGACACAAGGTTCAACAATGGGGTTACATGCCAAATTAGGTAGGGACATCACTTGGGATGTCACAACTCTCCCACACTACAAGAGGATCTCGACCCGAGATCTAGGAACGAAAGAAGTCCGGAAATTCGGAACGGAGCAGGTCCTCGTGTTCCCAAGTAGCTTCTTTGTCGGAATGATGAGACCACTTCAACTTGAGGAACTTGATAGACTTGTTGCGAGTCTTACGCTCAGTTTCTTCGAGAATAGCAACTGGGTGCTCACGATAAGAGAGATCTTCTTGAAGATCGATGTCTTGGAGGTCAATGGTCCGCTCAGGAGTCTTGTAGCACTTCCGGAGCTGAGAAACATGGAAGACATCATGCACATTTGTGAAATTTGGAGGAAGCTCTAGTTGATATGCAAGACCACCTCTCTTGCCAACAACTTTGAAAGGACCAATGAAACGAGGAGCTAGCTTCCCTTTTATTCCAAACCGCTGAGTGCCTTTCATGGGAGAGACTCTGAGATAGACTAGATCATCCACTTGGAAAGAAACATCCCGATGTTTGTTATCATAATAACTCTTCTGTCGGGACTGAGCTGCTTTGAGGTTCTCACGAATGACATGACACATTTCTTCTGCTTAAGTGATCATGTCATTGCCCAATATCTGATGCTCACCGGTTTCAGACCAGTTAAGCGTGGTACGACACTTTCTGCCGTAGAGAATCTCAAAAGGGGCCTTGCCTGAGCTTGCTTGAAAGCTATTGTTGTAGGAGAATTCAGCATAAGGAAGGCAGTCTTCCCACTTCATGCCGAACGATATCACACAGGCACTAAGCATATCTTCAAGAATCGGATTGACTCTCTGAACTTGACCACTTGTCTGCGGATGGAACGCCGTGTTGAAATGGATCTTAGTACCCATAGCAGTCTGGAAGGACTCCCAAAACTTGGAAGTGAAGAGACTTCCACGGTTAGAAGAGATGAGTTGAGGAATGCCATGCAAAGACACTATCCTTGACGTATACAACTCTGCAAGCTGATCTGTCAAGATAGATTCTTTGACTGGCAGGAAATGAGCAACTTTTGACAGCTTGTCGATAACCACAAAGATGGCATCGTTGCCTCTCTTGGACTTGGGGAACCCAGTTATGAAATCCATCTCCACATGATCGAATTTCCACTTTGGGATAGGCAAAGGCTGAAGAATATCTGCTGGACGTTGATGCTCCACCTTCACTCTGCGACAAACATCACACTCGTTCACGAACTGAGCAATTTCACGTTTGATGCGAGTCCACCAGAAGGTTTGCTTGAGGTCCTAATACCTCTTGGAATCGCCTGGATGAATGGATAGAAGAGAATTGTGTGCTTCGTCCATGATAACCTTTCTGAGATCACCTTTTGGAACTACAAGGCGGTCCTCAATGAACAAGGTATCTTTGTCATCGACACGAAAGCACTTATATTTCGGAATGCTCTTGGCCACGCCTTTCTTCACTTTCTTCACCATAGCATCTAGCTGCTGCGCTAGGCGAACCTAATCTTCCAGAGTCGGAGAGACTTGGAGATTGGCTAGAAATCCTTGCGGAATCATCTGAAGGTTGAGCTTACGGAATGAGACTATTGCAGTACGCCTTACGGCTGAGCGCGTCCGTAATGACATTTGCTTTCCCCGGAGTATACTCAATGCTGGGGTTGAAGTCTTCAAGCATTTCCACCCAACCAGACTGTCAAAGATTGAGATTGGGTTGAGTGAAAATGTACTTCTAGCTCTTGTGATCGGTGTACACCTCAACTGGTCTACCCAACAACAAATACCTCCAAGTCATTAGGGCATGCACAACTGCCGCCAACTCAAGATCATGAGTGGGGTAGTTCTTCTCGGCAGGCTTCAATTGATGTGAGGTATAAGCAACAATCTTCTTGTCTTGCATGAGAACACCACCAAGACCTTGGAGAGAAGCATCACAGAAAACTTGGAAAGGCTTGGACTGCTCAGGAGGAACAAGAACTGGAGCTGAGGTCAGTCTCTGTTTGAGTGTATTGAACGCCACATCACACTCAGGAGACCAAACATACTTGACGCTCTTCTGGAGGAGATTGGACAGAGGCTTAGCAATTTGAGAGAAGTTCTCCACGAACCTTCTGCAATAACTAGCAAGCCCGAGGAAGCTCTGAAGCTGCTTCACATTCTGAGGAGGTTCCCACTTTAAGATTGCCTCAACTTTCTCAGGGTGCACTTTAATTCCCTCGGCAAAGATGACATGCCCGAGGTACACCACTTCATCGAGCTAGAACTCCCACTTGGAAAACTTGGCATAGAACCGATGTTCCCTTAACTTGTCAAGCACAAGGCAGAGATGCTCTGCATGATCTTCTTCTGACTTCGAGAACACAAGGATATCATCCAGATAGACGAAGACGAACTCATTCTTGAAAGGAGAGAAGATGAAATTCATCATTCTTGAGAAGGTTGGAGGAGCATTCGCGAGACCAAACGACATAACGGTTTACTCATAAGAGCCAAAACTCGTCCTGAAAGCGGTCTTGGGAATGTCTTCTTCGCGAATGCGAATCTGATGATAGCCCATGCGAAGATCAAGCTTCGAGAAAACCTTGGCACCTTTCAGTTGCTCAAACAACTCATTGATGTTGGGAAGTGGGTACTTGTTTCTGATTGTCTTCTTGTTCAATGGCCGGTAGTCCACACAAAGACGATCCGTGCCATCCTTATTCTTGACAAACAAAACTCCACAACCCCATGGAGAAGAGCTTGGTCTGATCAGACCCAGACGTTCTTGCTCATCTAGCTGCTTCTTCAACTCTTTCAGCTCTTCGGGGCCAAGTTTATACGGGCGCTTGCATACCGGTTCAGTACCGGGCTCGAGATCAATCACGAACTCGACTGGCCGGTGCGGAGGCATTCCTGGCAATTCTTCTGGAAAGACATCTTCATATTCACAAACCACCAGAATTTGTGAAATCGTCGAGATTTCACCCTTCTCATTGAGAGCAAAGAGACGGACCGTGTCATCGCGAGCCGCGAATATAATCACATCTTCTAAAGGATTACTCAGCTTGACTTCTTTAGCTTGACAATCAATATGAGCCTTATTCATAGCCAGGAAGTCCATGCCCAAAATGAGATCAATATCAGAATTCCCGAGCACATAAGGAGAAACCAAGAAAGAATAATTACCCATCTTGATAGAAACATCCGAAACAATAGAATTGGTCCTCATGGAAACACCTGGAGAAACAATACCCAAAGGTCTACCCAAAGATGCTGACGGAAAATAATGCTTAATGAAGAATGGCTTTGACATGAAACAATGCGATGCACCAGAATCAAAAATACTTTTGCAGGAATAGAATTGACTAAGAGATTACCCATAATCACATCATTGGACTGCTCTGCTTCTGCTACATTCACCATATTCACTCTTGTGGTCTTGGGATTATGCTTCACCATAGCATTGCCTGGAGGCTTGACAGGAGGAGGAGGCGGAAGACGCCGCTGGTTGCACTTGTTTGCATAGTGGCCCTTCTGACCACACTTGTGACAAGTCACCTCAGAAAGCGGACGAACATTGCTTGGAGGAGGAACAAGAACAGCCTTGGACACCTGGTTCTTCTGCTGGAAACCTGGGTTGGGTGGGTGGGAAGAACCACGACCACCGAACTGCTTCTGCTGCTGAGGAGGATGAAACGGAAGAGGATTTGGTGCCCAATACTTCTGCTGCTTAGGAACCATCTGAGAGCTGGAAGAAGAAGAATATGAATCCCTTGAACGCTTCTTGGAGTTCTCCAACTTGAGCTGAGCTGCTTCAATCTTCAAAGCCATGTTCTAGAACTGATCAAACTCACGAGGCTCTTCAAGAACAGGGCCTAGCAGAAGCTCATCCTTGAGACCACCTCTGAACTGATAGATCATAGCCTTATCATCTGGAACATCTTGCTTGGCATAACGAGCTAGATTCTGAAACTCGATGTTGTACTGGTAGACCGACTTGGTTCCCTGCTTTAGGTGCCTGAACTTCTTACGCATCTCCTCGAAAACTCTTGTCGGAATGTAATGAGCCCTGAAGTCACGACGGAAATCGTGCCAAGTAACAACACGATCGCCCCTGGAATCCTTGTACTGTTGCCACCAATCAGCTGCTTGACCCTTTAGCTGGAATGATGCAAACCTAACAAAGTCCTCTGGCCTGACATTACTGCACTCAAAATGCTTACTCATATCACGAAGCCAATCATCAGCATCTAGAGGCTGCTCACAATAGGTGAAAGTCTTGGGCTGGTAGGCAAGGAACTGATTAAGAGTCACAAACTGCAGTTGATTCTGAAAATTGCCTTGAAAACCCTGCTGACCCTGCTCCCTTTCTTGCAATAGCCTGAGCAATATCTGAGTGTTTGCATTGGTCGCGGCCATCACAGCTTGCCAAGCTTCTGGAGGAGGAGGCGGTGGCGGGGGTGGTGGTGGAACATCAGTCTGCTCCTCACCACGACCCAGATTGTTGCGAGTTGGTGGAGCTATCCTGAAGATGGACAAAACACATTAGCCTCATTGATAAGATGAAACAAAGCTGAATCAAATGCTTGAAAGAATTGAACAAAACAACATAGCCTTCCTACTGAAAAATTAGTAAGAATGCTTCTTCGGTTATGATAACATCATCAGAAATTAGAAGCCACTTGCAATAAACACAAAAGTATTGAGCTACGCGCTCTTAACAAATGTATATGCCCAATACATCTGGAGAAGATGACCCTAGCTGACTACAAGATTTTCCACCTATGAACTTCCGAAAACTTTCTTGTTTATGCAATTCGGGTTGCGGAATCAGGAACCTGCCCTAGGCAATGAGCTGCGACTGCATCCGCAACCTTCCACACCATAATTCAAGACATTTCGCAAACTCGTCTAATCTCGAATCCTCGAACTCACAACGATACTAAACCATAGTGGTACCCCGGACGCCTCCCCAGTACTAGGTGACTCCGACCTTATCTCACCACAATAAGTATTGAAGTAATTTCGAACATTCTCCGTCCTGAGATATCAAGGAAGCTGAATGATAACGATGTGCCAACATTCCCTGGAGCTCGACTCCCCGGAAGAAATCAAGTCAGACAGGAGGCACCAAGACAGAACCCTATCACATCGGCATCATATAGATTCCAAAATACCCGCGTGATCCTAAATTTTTTTTGAGCGAGACGAGGAGTAGAATCAAACTTCCTAAGTCGGAAACCTGACCAGAGCATAGAAGAGGAGTAAAAAGAATCCTATTCTCCGATATAACTAGACTCAAAATAGTTTTACTAGACATAACTCGGCCAAGTTCGAACAAGCAAAGGCTCCTATGGTCGTATGGCTCTGAATACCAACTTGTCACGCCCAAGATGTGCGCCTATCCGTTTAAGGCACGAGGGCCTCGCAAGGGATAGAGGCGCATCTTGTCGTTAGCAAGAGTAGCATCATCACAACATACAATATTGAATGAGAAGAGTATACAAGTTGGCTTACACTCTCCACAAGCTAACTTACAATGTCACTCAAATCATAGCATCAAGTTGAACACAGGGTCCGACTACGGACGAAATCAAACGATAAAAGAAGTTGCAAATGATACTATCAAGCTATCGCAAAGATCACGACCAAGTCCTCTACTCATCCGGATATGTCACGTACATCCTGCCTCTCTCCTCATCATACTCCCACTAGAGCTGAGTAAGATCATCCTGCCCGAACTCATGTAAACCTGCCCCTGGATTATTGTAGTAAACTGTGAGCCATAGAGGACTCAACTATCATGTGCCCGGGTACCAAGACTATTTAAGCTTTAGGAAGGAAGGCGATGATTTTTGGTTTCCAGCAGCACGCATTATATGGTGGCTAACTTACGCAACAAGAATGTAAATGTGAGTGGTCTATGTTAAGCGATCGAATCTATGGTAACCTCTATGAGATCCTGAACACTTACTTACGTCAATCATAACCCCACCGTGTTCTCTCTCGGATCATGTTCACGAGCAGAGACGATCACGGTTACTCACACAGTTGGTGTGTTTTAATTAGAGTTTACTTCAAGTTTTCTATAACCGGGTGTTAAACAAATATCCAAGTTGCCACATAACCGCGGGCACGGCTTTCCGAAAGATTTAACCCTGCAGGGGTGCTCCAACTAGTCCATCACAAATAACCACACTCCATGGGAATAGCCTCGAACGCAGATCTCGCAATCAGCATAGGCAATTCCAAAGGATGCCAACACCTCGAGTAAACTCGAAGAAAGTCAGACTCCACACACAAGACATTCGATAAAGGTAAAACAAATCCAGCAAGACCTCTTGACGTGTCGACGAACCTGATAAGATCCGCGTATCTCAGTCTAAGGACATGTCGGATAAGTGAAGCGTACAATGGCCTGATAGAAATCTCCCGAGTTGCCCCGGGTTGGCCCCGCACGGTGCTCTAGTTTGGACCAACACTCATGAGGAGCACTGGCCCAGGGGTTGATTAAATTATCCACTGGTTTGCAAGACCCTATGCAATTTTATTAAGTTGTTAAGAAAATGTAGTACCAATGTTGAGTCTTGCCAGACAAGTTTTAATCTCAACCGGATGAACAAGGGGGTCCCCATAACAACCCCAAGCGTGTTAGGAGCGCAAAATGTGGAAAACATAACACCGGTAACAAGGATCTAATGGCGGTAATAGCGAAACAAATCACTTAGCAAAAGGCCAAGCCTTCCACCAATACCAAGATATATATATATATGCATTAACTTAAATAACAGAATTTATTGTGATATCCAATCCATGTCATCCCATGGAACAATTGGCACCTGCAACTAAGAATGCTATAAGAGGGGCTGAGCAGCGATAACTTAGCCAATCAACGGTTTGCTAGGATGTGGAGGTTAGATGCTGTAATGGCAACATGGGGGCTAATATCATGTGGTAGGTAGCGCAGTTGTAACGATAATAACGAAAAACTAGCAATCAAAGATAGTATTGGGATCCGGGTACGATCATCTTGCCTGTTGGTTCTTCAGCGGAACAAGTAGCGGGATCCTCGTAGTGGTACTCTCCAGGTTCCTCGAACTCAGTATCGACACTCGCGTATACCCAAGAGAAACAGAAAATGAATAACCAACTAAGGTGCAATGAACAACCAAGATGATGCATGATTCATTTAATGAAAGATTTAACATGGCAATCCCAACCTAGTCAAGTTTCACATGCAAGGTTTGTTTATTAATGAATATGGACAGAACCTCATGTTAACTTATTTAGACATGCATGAACATGGGAAATATGGATGCATCATGTAAAATCGATGGAAATGCATATAAGGATCGCGAGGAACGGAGCTACGGTTCTCGACATACGCTCACGACAAGGTACGGAGGCAAAACACAAGATCACCAATTACCTGGGCTAATTCTTGGCATCCCAAGGTAGCCACTGGATAGGTGATGAAAAATCAAGCATATTATGCTCAAGAATCAATCAATTCCATGGAGGTTAGCTCCCACAAGTCACAAAACAAAATCACACCCAATCTGCCACAAAACAGCAACATAGCAATTTGAAAAGCTCACAACTAGAGCTACAGGATCCCCACAGCCACAAACAAGATATGGACAGAATCTACTCAACACCCACATCATTTCATTCAATTATGCAATCAGAAAAAGGGGCACACATCAACGTGCATGGAGCAATCAAGTTGGCATGAAGAATCGGTTTTTCAGGGACTTGGTGAAAATTCCAGTTTTCTAGAATCTGGGTTAACAAAGTAGCAAGTTGACAACAATGGTTAAATATGCTAGAGAGCTCCAAATGGCATGAAAATTAACAGGATGGTAGATGGCAACATACACTACAATTAACTAACACTGAGCATGAACAAATAAGAACCGCAGCACTAGCTACACCCTACTCTACATGGAAAAACAATAACAGCAGGGTCTCCAGACTCAGCCATTTCTAAGCAGGATGAACAGTAATAGAAAGTAGCCAACTAAATAGCATGGTTCCCACTGATATGGGGACTTATTATAAATAAAAAATATTCATGGGTTTTCACAGCAACTTTAGCTAGCAATCTCATTTGACAAGAACTTAAAAACATGCAAGGATTAATTCATATGAAAAAGACAAAAGGGCATCATAGCATAAAAATGCAGTTTTGTCAAAGTGCCCCAAAGTCAAATCTAACTTCACAGATGCATTCATGGGTTGATTCTACCCCAAAATCATTACTCATACCTATATGCTTGCATGGAACATGAGGGATAAATGCTAGGTTGAAATTAGGCCCTATAATTCATGGATGACTTATGACACATAAGTGAAATGATGGGAATGCCCAAAAAATGACATGAGACCTATGCATACAAGTTGGAAATGATTAAATAGCAACCTAGGAACATGTTAAATGTCATGGCATCAATATGCAAGTATGAAACTAGCTAGAAGAAGAACCATGGTCATATGCACGTAAGAGGGAAAACTACACATGGAGCTATTCATACACATGTGGGTGTGTATGTAGAACATACACACACATCTCACACAAACATACCACACATGGCATCACCTCTATATGCCAATCACAGACATACACAAGTATGTATGTGGGCATGGTGCATACACACACACTCCCACTACTCAAGCATATACACTCACAACACATCACATGCATATGTGCATGTGCAAGGCACACACACACACACCTACGACACATGACACCACACACCTACACACAAGCACATACATGTGCACAATCACTCACATAAATGGTGCACCACACACCCAACACACACACACACACACTTACACTACTCATACCTACACATGTATGGGTGTGTGAGACACACACACAAGCACACATAACACTACACTATGCCAACACCTCCACACACTCATGCACACACATGTGTGTATATGCAAGAAGCACATACACACACATGCACCTACTAACACACACATACATATACATATGTATACACTAGGTGTATACACACACATATACATGTGTTCATGCAAGGGCACACCCACACATACATCCATACACCCAAAATACATAAATACATGGATCTGTTACAGAAATGATTAAACAGAAGAAAAAACATAGGAAAAGAAACAGAAAACAAAAGGAATGAAAAAGGGGGGTGAAGGGGAATCGAACCCCTAACCTTGCAGTCCTCTCCCCCGAGTGCTACCACTCGGCTACGATGCATGTTGTTAGCAAGGGAGGCACCCTGCCCCTCTAATACACACATCTGCAACACAACCTGACGAAACTGAAGAAACGAAACAGAGCAACGGCGCTACAGAGACGACGGCGACATATCCGGCCACCACAGGGGAACTCCGGCGAAGCAAATCACCTGCGGGGGATGAGGGGTCCTTGGGGAGCCCATCCCCGCACCTAACGACGGCAGGACGCGGCGGCACGAAGGGGCTCGAGCTCGAGGTGCTGCTCGGCTCGGGGCACGGCGGAGGCAGAGGCTACGGCGAGACAGACGGCTACGGCGAGAGGGAAACGCTGCTCACCGAGGGAAGGAGGCGACGGACGGTTTGACACGACGCGACGCAGGGGAAGGAGAGGCGGAGACGGGTCGATGACGAAGAGGAAGGAGCCGACCGAGCCTCTCTACTGCGGATTCCGACGCCGACGGGGCGGCGCTGTGGAGGGGCTAGGACCTCCCTAGCAGCGGGAACGAAACGACGGCGGCACCAGGAACCGCCCCACCATCTCCGATGGCGACGAGCAGGTCACCGAAGGCGGCAACGGTGACGTGTTGCTCTCTGACCCTCTCTTTGAAACAGAAACTCACCTGGGGGTGGAAGAATGAAGGAGGAAGAGAGGGAGAAGGGTAGCGGTGGCGGCGCTAGGGGGAAGAGGAAACCTAGGGGAAGGGAGGCACGCACGCCGAGGGGCTAAATATGCGCAGGCTGACGGCGACGTCCGATGGAAAAGGCGACGGCGGAGCGGCTCTGTCTCTGAAACCCACTAACGAAGAGGGGAACGGAGCAGGTGACCGTTCCCGCACGGGCTGGGCCACAGGGGAAGGCCCACTCACACTCACTCTCTCTCATACCAATAAACAGAAGGGGTTTTCCTTTTAAATAAAAACAGCCACACTAAAATAATCCCCAGAGCATATAAAAGGTTTTAGAGTAAAACAAAAATAGTTCTGTAGAGAAAATAATATGCTCTAATTTAATAAAATATATTAAAGATTTTTAGGACAAGTAATTATATTTATTTAAAAGATAACAGCCCTGTTTTAAATAGGTTTCAAAATCCAAACACATTCAAATATCAAAACTTTACTTCCAATATTGATAAGACATATTGGGCTAACACATGAACAATTTTAAATCATTTTATTAGCAAATTAAATCTGGTCATATAATTTAAAAGAAGAGAGGGGAAGATGGGAGGTGATGTTTGAAATGAAGAGGAGAGGGGAAGAGAGGTGGCACACATGGATCGAACCACACACAACATATCACACACCACATAACAAACCCACTCATCTCCATCACATCAACTGAAAACACAAGAAGGTGGCATGGCAAGATGAAAGAATGATGCATGATGATATGATGCAGGAATGCCATTCAACACATGGGACAAGGTGCAATTCATACATAACTCATGACACAAGGTTCAACAATGGGGTTACATGCCAAATTAGGTAGGGACATCACTTGGGATGTCACACCGCTCTTGTGCTACATCCAAATGTTTTCACAAACCGGTGTGTGTGTGTGTGTGTGTTGGAGACAAAGATGGTACTTGAGCTAAGTCCGATGACTTAGCTTGACAATTGATCCAAGTCCGATGACTTAGCATGATGAATGAACATGAGGTGTTCAACCCCCTGCTTATGATAACTTGTTCATATGGATATCTGCCAAACTATTGATGCATGCTTACTTAGTTACTTGATCATGTCATTGCATTTAAAATTGGCTTTCCGCAAATTACCTACTTAGTGCTATATCATGCATCATTATTACCTTGTTCCACAACTTGGGTTGCTTGCGAGTACATTCAAAGTACTCATTGGCTTGCCACTGGTTATTTAATTGGCAGGCATGGAAGAATAGGAGTATGTTGAAGAGTTCGTTGGTGACGAACGTGCGAACTAGGATGCTTCCCAGTCAGAATGCCTGTAGGTTAAGGCAGATGGCATGGGTTCATGCTTTCGATCAAGATTTCTGCTGCTTGTTCTATTTAAGTGTTTGGCCCTCGTGGCCCTATCTATGTAAGACTAGACCTTTATGGTCTTTATTTGTGTAAGACGTTAAGTGTGGATGTAAGACTCTTGTTATTTAGCTTCTGTGTATTCATTGAGCATTGATATTTGGGATCACTGTACATGTGCATTCGGTGATCATGACTTATGAGTCGGGGTCCCCACAATACGGAACTCCGAGTGCTCCTCACACAGAGAGATTGAAAAGTACTTGTTCAAATTTTGTGATGCAGCATGAATGGAACATGAGGTGAGAAAGCATAGATAGCTAGAGGACTGGTCCTAGGCATTCTTGTATATCCAATTGGAAAAAGAATAATCAAAAGCCAAATAGCCACAATTGGATATCCTCGAATGAGTTAATAAATGCAGACCAATGTGCTCACACAATAAGATGTCAAATGAAAACAAGGCAAACATGCACAAACACACTAGCATCTAACAAGCACTTTGGCAATGACGGGGTCATCTATATATGAGTATATTGACTTATGAGCCAAGTAAGAATACTTGATCATAGGTCATACTCATCGTTTAAGCACAAGTGGGGTTACCACTTTTACATAAAGCATTTAATGTTGTCGCACACTATGAGATGCTATGACTCAAGTCTTAGAGTAAAGCTCCCCCTTGATGTGACATCCCCCCATAAGAGGGATAAACTAACCTTGGGTTTTGTCGATGAAGACTTCATGTAGGTGAAGTAGTGGTGGATGCTCAAAGTTGATGAAGACCACCATGAGTTGGGAGCATCCTCGTTGTTTCATTACTCTTCTCACCTACATGGGTTAGTCCCAACACACAAGAGACAATTACAAGGATATCTATGGACATGGAGTGCAAAGCATACATGATGATGTCCATTGATTTGTTGATTACCTTGTCCCTTGCTTACCTTTGAGGGAATGTGTGACTCCTTGAACTATTGCATGATGTTGATATTGATTGCAACTAGTTTTTGCCAATAATGAATATGAGTGAATTTCATTGGCGGATTCACCCCTCAAGAACTTCTCTAGTTCTTCTTCCTAGGGACCCACATCAAGTTGATGGAGATCCTTGGTGTTGAAGTAGCACTTGTCGAAGTTGAGCTTGTAGCAGCCTTGGGAACCCACTTGTCACGCCCAAGATACGCGCCTATCCATTTAAGGCACGGGGGCCTTGCAAGGGATAGAGGCGCATCTTGCCGTTAGCAAGAATAGTATCATCACAACATACAATACTGAATGAGAAGAGTATACAAGTTGGGTTACACTCGCCACATGCTAACTTACAATGTCACTCAAGTCATAACATCAAGTTGAACACAGGGTCCCACTATGGACGAAATCAAACGATAAAAGAAGTTACAAATGATACTATCAAGCTATCCCAAGGATCACGACCAGGTCCTCTACTCATCCGGATATGTCACATACATCCTGCCTCTCTCCTCGTCATACTCCCACCGGAGCTGGGTAAGATCATCCTGCACGAACTCATCTGAACCTGTACCTGGATTGTTGTAGTAAACTGTCAGCCACAGAGGACTTAGCTATCATGTGCCCGGGTACCGAGACTATTCAAGCTTAAAGGTTGGGATGGGGTAATTGTTTAGTTTGCAGCAGCACTAAGCATATATGGTGGCTAGCTTACGCAACACGAAATAAAGATGAGTGGCCTACGAAGAACGATCGAATCTAGTATGATCTCTATGAGAACCTGAACACTTAATTACGTCAAACATAACCCCACCGTGTTCTCTCTCGGGTCATGTTCACGAGCAGAGACGATCACGGTTACTCACACAGTTGGTGTATTTTAATTAGAGTTTACTTCAAGTTTGCTATAACCGGGTATTAAACAAATATCCAAGTTGCCACCTAACCGCGGGCACGGCTTTCCGAAAGATTTAACCCTGCAAGGGTGGTCCAACTAATCCATTACAAAATTAACCACACTCCATGGGAATGCCTCGACCGCGGATCTCGTGATCATCATAGGTAATTCCAAAGGAATTCCAACACCTCGAGTATCCTGAAGAAAGTCAGACTCCACACGCAAGACATTCGATAAAGGTAAAACAAAGCCAGCATGACCTCCCGACGTGTCGACGAACTCGATAAGAGCCGCGTATCTCATTCTCAGGACAAGCCGGATGAGCGATGGTTACCACGCCAATCACCGAGTTGTCCCGGGCGGCGTTAATAAGCTGCTCTGGATTGGACCAACACTCATGCCGAGCACTGGCCCGAGGGTTGATTAAATTATCCATGGGTTTGCAAGACCCTATGCAATTTTGTTAAGTTGTTAAGCAAATGTAGTACCAATGTTGGGTCTTGCTAGACAAGTTTTAATCTCCACCGAATGAACAAGGGGGTCCCCATAACAACCCCGAGCATGTTAGGAGTGCAAAGTATGGAAAACATAACACCGGAAACAATGAACTAATGGCGGTAATAGCGGAACGAATCACTTAGCAAAAGACCAAGACTCCCACCAATACCAATATATATGTGCATTAAATTAGATAACAGAATATAGTGATATCCAATCCAAGTTATCACATGAAACAACCTGCACGTGCAACTAAAATGCTATAAGAGGGGCTGAGCAGCGGTAACTTAGCCAATCAAGGGTTTGCTAGGATGTGGAGGTTAGAGGCTGTCATGGCAACATGGGGGCTGATATCAAGTGGTAGGTAGCACAATTTTAAAGGTAAGAGCGAGAAACTAGCAAGCAAAAATAGTATCGGGATCCGGGTACGGTCATCTTGCCTGTTGGTTCTTCAGTGGAACAAGTAGCGGGATCCTCATAGTGGTACTCTCTTGGTTCCTCGTATTCAGTATCAACACTCGCGTCTACCCAAGAGAAACAACAACAATAAACATCCAATCAAGGTGCAATGCACAATCAAAATGATGCATGATTCATTTATGAAGAATTCTAACATGGCAATCCAAAACTAGTCATGTTTCACGTGCAAAGTTGTTTATTAATGAACCTGGACAGAACCTCATGTTAAGTTATTTAGACATGTATGAACATGGAAAATATGGATGCATCATGCAAGATCGATAGAAATGCATATAAAGATCGCAAGAAACGGAGTTACGGTTCTCGAGATACGCTCATGACAAGGTACGAAGGCAAAACACAAGACCACCAATACCTGGGCTAAATATTGGCATTCCAAGGTAGCCACTGGATAGGTGATGGAAAATCAATCACAATAGACTCAAGAATCAAACCATTCCATGGAGTATAGCTCCCACAAGTCACAAAACAAAATAACACCCAATCTGTCACATAACAGCAACACAACAATTTGAAAAGCCCACAACTTGAGCTACAGGAAGCCTACAGCCACAAACAAGATGTTGACAGAATCTACTAAACACACACATCAACTTATCTAATTACACCACCAGCAAAGGAGCCACACATCAATAATCAAGAAGCAACCAAGATGGCATGTTGAAACAGTTTTCTGGGACTGTGAAAATTACAGTTTTCTGGAATCTGTGATTATAAAGTAGCAAGTTGACAGCACTAGATAAATATGCTAGAGAGCTCCTATTGGCATGACAATTAACGGGATGGTAGATGAAAATAACTACTACAAATAACTAACACTGAGCATGGTCAAATTCACAACAAATTACAAGATACCATCCTCTCAACATGGCAAAACAATAATAGCAGAGTCTCCAGACTTGGCCATTTTTCAGGCAGGTTGGCAGAAACAGAAAGTAGCTTACTAAACAGCATGGTTGCCACCTATCTAGGAACTTAACATAGATAACAAAAATACAGGGGCATTCCCAACAACTTTATCTAACAAACACATGTTGACAAGAACTTAAAAGCATGCATAGATTAATTCATATTAAAAAGACAAAAGGGTGTCACAGCATAAAAATGCAGTTTTGTCAAGTTGCCCCAAAGTCAAATCTGACTTCACAGGTGCGTGCAGGGGTTGATTCTACCCCAAATGCATTACTCATACCCATATGCTTGCATGGAACAAGAGGGAGAAAAGGGCGGGTCAAAATTTGACCCTACAAGTCATAAGTGACTTATGACACATATAGAACTTGATGAAAATGACCCCAAATGATATGAGATCTAATGGTTCATGTTGTAAATGGTTCATTAAACATCTTAGAGCATGATAGCATGGCATAGCATCAATAGGCAAGGTAAAACTAGGTAGAAGAAGGAACAATGCTCATATGCACATAGGGAGACCTACACATGGAGCTACTCATGCACACATACACACCACACCACACACACACACAAGGGTGCATGCTTTACACACCACTACCATGCACATAGGTACACATACACTTAGTGTATGCATACACTTGCACATACACACTCACTCACACACACATATGTGTGTATGCAAGAAGCACACACACATAACCTACACTACACATGTCCCCACAAGACACACACATGTATGGGTGTGCAAAGAGCACACACACACATGTGCCATGCATGGTGAACCACACACCCTCATGAACACACACACACTCACATGGCAAAACCACCCACACACATGTAGGTATGTATGCATAGCATACACACACACCCACAACTCACAAACACATGCACACTACACTCACAGGAGCATCACTAAAGAAAACACCACACTGATACTCAAACTTAGGCATACACACTCATACACTAAATATGCATACATGTGTATGTATGCCACTTGTGCATACACATACACATGAGCACACACACCACACACACACGGGTACTGGATATGCACACACACATGTATGTAGCAAGAAAAAGAAAAGAAAGAAAAAAAACAAAGAAGAAAGAAAAACACACAACAAAAGAAATAGGGGAGGGTTCGGGGGTCGAACCCCTGACCTCCTGGTCACCGGACGAGCCGGCCACCACTACGCTACCGATTCGAGACTTAACAAAAGGAGGGATCGAGCTGACTAATACACACACATGTATCTATTGACGAAACTAAAGAAAGGCAGAGCAACGGCGACAGAGCAAAGCGCGGCAAGGCGACGACGATACCCGGCGATCCAGGGGGTCTCCGGCGACGGGGAGCGGCGGAATCGAAAGAGGGATCTATGGGGGCTCCATCCCTCAACTCATCTCGCGACGAGGGGGACCGGAGGCGAGCCCAAGCCCGGGGCTTCCGAGCGGCGGCGACAGCACTACGGCGACGAGACTACAAATTACGGCGAGGAGAGGGGGCGGCGAGGACGGGCTGCTCACCGAGGGGCTCACGGAGACACGGGGACGCGATCGACAGTGACGAAGGGGAAGGAGAGGCGGAGACGACGCGCACTGAGAGGAAGAAGCCCGACGATGCTCCGGCGATGAGGAGGAGGAAGAAGAAGGCCTCCCGAGGCCTCCTAGCATCAGGAACGGGACGCAGACGTCTCCGGCTCTCCGCGGACCATCTTGAAGGAGGCGGGGCTACACCGGAGGGACACCGGCGACGAGCCCGTCGACCCCTGACTCACTCTAAACCTACCTCTTAAACATTTTAAAACAAAATTTAAAACAACTACATCCTGATGATAATAATAATAGGAAGAAAGGGTTTTCTGGGAGGAGATGTTGCAAAGAAAAAGAGAGGGGAAAGAAGAGATGCACACATGGATCCAACCATCACAACACCTCACACATCACATAACAACACAGTCACCACCACCACATCATAGCAAGTGACAAGAAACCAACATGGCAAGAAAATGAAATAAGAATGATGTATGATGAAATGATGTATGAATGCAACCACACATGAATAACAAGGTTCAATACATCTCATAAGCTCATGACACAAGGTTCATACATGGGGTTACATGCCAAATAAGGTAGGGACATCACTTGGGATGTCACACCACTTCACCAAAGCTTGGGATTCATCTTCATATGAGTCAATGTCCTCTTGAAGCTTGTTCTTGCCCTTGAGCTTGGGGTCTTGTGGTTGAAGGTCATCTTGAGCTTTTGTTCCCTTGGGGAGAGTATTTTCATACTTCTCCTTTTGAGGAAAAAACTTGGGATTGGGGTATTGACCTTCTTCCCATTCAACTCCATTAGCGTTGAAGTAGCCAACGCCATGGTTCTTCCGGTATCCTCCGTGCTTGCGTACAATCTCCTCAAATTGTTTACACCCGACAAGACTCTTGTAGATACCTTTCTCTATAATCCCTTTCAAGAGTTCATTTTCTTTCTCAAGTGTAACTTGGCTAAGAGAAGAGTTAGTGGGATCAATAGAACTACTAGAAGCAATATCATTGGATTTATCATTTTTAATGCTACCAGTTTAAGAACCTTTCTTGCCTTTGTTACTAGTTTGCTTAGTCTTAACTTGTGGCATGAATGTAAACAAGAGAAGTCATTTGGCTAGATAAGAGGAAGTCTTCTTTCGAAGATCATCATTGATAGCTTTAAGGAACTCATGCTCTTGCTCTAAATTAAGCTTCTCGAAGCGGTGATTCTCATGTGTCCTTTCAATCTCTCTATGATCTTGTAGAGTGGACTCATGAGCTAACTTATGACTTGTATAGACCAGAGTGATTACTAGCAAGTTCATCTTGACTAACATTACTAGATTTGTGAAATAGCAAGTCATATTCAATTAACAAGTCATCCTCATCACTATAGAAATAAAGATACTCGGGGTATGATACCTTGGGGCCTTTAGCTATGAAGCAACATCCACTCCCTTCATTTGGTGAATCAAATATGTCATAGGAGTCGGTTGTCAGTCCGGCAACACCTTCATCTTGACTATAGTCGGAGTTGGAGTGGTAGCTTCTCTCGAAGTGGTTATCAGATTTGGAGCCGGAAACCCATTCACCAACATGAGCTTGATGTCTTCTTCTTGAGTAGCTCTTGGTGTACTTGTACTTCTTCTCCGAGTCCCTACTTCTCCTTGAGGGTCTTCGTTCATAATGATCATCCCTACTCCTTCTCTCTCTTTGAGGTGACTCATCTCTTCAATTTCGTCTTCTTGGTGACTCTTCTTTCCTTTTGAAAGGACCCGTGCACTCATTGGAGTAGTGTTCGGGCTTCCCACAATTGTAGCCGTTTCGGTCACGACTTGACAAACCCTTCTCTTCATATCTTGAGTTGGATCTTCGATCTTTGCTTCTTTTCTTGTAGAACTTGTTGAATTTCTTGACCATGAGGCTTATCTCTTGATTTGTGACAAGGTTGTCGCTTGAGGTTGCAGGAGCATCACTTGTGGCCTTGTAAGCACCGCTAGACTTGTGGTGAAGCTCTTCCTAGTTCTTGAGTGTCATCTCATGAGCAACAATCCTTCCAATCACTTTCGTTGGCTTGAGATCTTTGTAGTGGGGAATCATTTGGATCAATGTGCATATGGTGTCAAATCGATCATCCAAAGCTCGAAGTATCTTCTTGATGATGAATTTTGTCGGTCATTTCTTCGCTTCCTAAGCTGGCAATCTCATTGGTGATGAGAGCTAGCCTAGAGTACATTTCAGTGACTCCTTCATCATTCTTCATCTTGGACTTGTCAAGCTGACTTTGAAGAACATCCAACTTGGATTCTCTCACAGATTCGGTACCTTCATGCATAATAACCAAAGTATCCCAAATCTCTTTTGCATTCTCAAGAGGATTGATTTTGTTGAATTCTTCGTGTCATAGGCAGTTGAAGAGAATGTCACATGCTTGAGCATTCAATTGCAACATCTTCAATTCATCCATAGTTGCTTCACGATCCGGTTCTCTTCCATCCGCAAAGAATTCACCTTGCAATCCAACACGAGCAACAACCCAAATGGCGGGGTTATGACCAAGAAGATGCATTTTCATTTTGTGCTTCCAACTAGCAAAATTAGTGCCATCAAAGTACGGACCTATACGATGATAATTTCCCTGACTAGACACCATACTCTCCTAGGTTGTGAAACCAATGCCATCGAGACCAAAGCTCTAATACCACTTGTAGGATCAAAAGTAGGTATAGAGAGAGAGGGGGGGGGGGGGGTGATTAGACTACTTGACCAAATAAAAATCTACCTTTTCCCAATTTTAAGTGTGATCAGCTTTTAACATTCATAGCAAGTCACGTACACCCTACACATGCATGTCTACGAGTATAGCAACGGAAAGTAAAGACAAACATGAGTAGTAAAGGAAGGGTAGGAAGATCAAATGCAATTTGGAGCACGATGATTTTTCTCGTGGTTCCGATAGGTGGTGCTATCGTACGTCCACGTTTATGGAGTCTTTAACCCATGGAGGGTAATGGTCGCGATAGTCCACTAAGGGCTATACCCACGGAGGGTTCCATGAAGAAGCAACCTTGACTATAGCATCATGGCCTACGTCCACGGAGGACTAGCCTAACTCGGGGTAGATCTTCACGGAGTAGGCGATCTCCTTGCCCTTACAAACTTCTTGGTTCACTCGACAACACGAAGTAGGAGCCTCCCAAGCGACACCTAACCAATC
Organism: Hordeum marinum; assembly: GCA_022496015.1. NCBI lineage: Eukaryota > Viridiplantae > Streptophyta > Magnoliopsida > Poales > Poaceae > Hordeum > Hordeum marinum. Next base: position 203,533,219 of record CM039673.1, read on the forward strand.
TAGGAGGCACCACCCTCCAAAAGGTAATAGGCTTGATAATGTCGATGAACTCCTTGCTCTTGTGCTTCAAGATGATAGACTCCTCAACACACAATCACTCTCTCACATATTTGGCTTGTTCAAAGAGATTGATTGGGTGGAAAGCAACTTGGGGAGGCTAGAGATCAAGATTCATATGGTTAGAATGGAATGGCATGATCTCAACACATGAGTAGGTGGCTCTCTCTCAGAAAATCAGTTGATATGAGTGGGGATCTATTCTGAGTGCTTATCTTGCGAGTGAGTGGTGGTGAAGGTGTATATATAGCCATATCCAAAAATCCAATTGTTACACCTAATAAGTCCAATTCGATGACACCGATGTGTTAATCTCGATGGTATCGAGTTGCCTAAAAGGTAGCAACTTTTCAATCTCGGTGATACCGATACATAAAACTCGGTTGCACCGATAAGGTGACCAACGGTCAGATTGCCAAACTCAGTGACACTGATTCAACAAGCTTGGTAGGACCGATTTTGTGAATTTACATAACAGGAAGTTGGCAACCCAAACTCGGTGGCACCGAAGCAGAATCGGTTGCACGAAAGGCCTAGGTTTTGGCTGAGTCTGTCTGAGGCTGAGACTCGGTGGCACCGAGTGGAAATAATTGGTTGCACCAATTTTGGATATTTGTCTTTGGACATACTTTTGTGGAAGAGGTTGTGAGTGTATGTGGTGACTATCACTTGTGCATGTATGAGCATTTTGTTCACCAACAGTACCTTACCCCCTTTTAATAGTATTGACTTTCCTATGGACTCAAAGTGATTTCTCACAAAGTGAAATGTAGATTCCTCTTGCTTGAAGCTTTGCCAATCTATTTCGTTGCATCTTTGGGTATTCCACAGTCCTTTGGCCAACCCATCATTGAACTTTTCCTGAAACATGCTTAGTGAAAACATTAGTTCAATGACATATATGTTGTTATTAATTACCAAAACCCCAAGGGAGCAAATGTGCTTTCATCTGGTGACACAAGAAATGGTGGAAGGCGGCTCTGGTGGCAGGTGTTGTGTGCCATAGGAGAAGCAGACGGGCAGGCCAACTTCAAGCAGGGCGAAGGGAAGTTACAACGGCGGCGGGTGTCACGCATTGTGGGAGTGACCTTAAGGCGAACATAGCACATCGGTGGGGAGGGAGGCGGGGGCGCAGTCGTGGCAGGGGATGCCAACGTGAGATAAATCTTGGATGACAACATAGGCCTGCCTGTTCTAGCGTATGCAGGCGTTCGTTGGGAGGAGCACGCGCCATGTCATGGTGCGGTTTTTATTTTTCAAAGCGGCAGGTGGATTTGTGATTGATGGTGCGATGTGGCTTAATTGCATGGCTTGTAGCATTAAATAGGAAGAGATTTTAGACCCTTGGATCCAGTAAATAGACGGTTCTGGATATTTGGATTGGCGACCGTCTCAAAGAGGAGCACTTTGGTGGAGGTTCTATCATTAAACAGCTTAAGGCTGCTTACCCAACCCCTGTTCAACCATGTGATTCTTGGGGGCAAGGTATAAGGTAATCTAAGAAGCGTGTTATTGGTTTATCCAAGCTACCCCGCGCATTCCTTTGGAATTGCTCCATGACCCCCATGTGAAAGGACGTGGATGCCGCCTAGAGGGGGGGGGTGAATAGGCATTTTGAAACAATTACGATTTAGGCTTGAACAAACGCGAAATAAAACAAATATTTAATTTGTCTAGCACGAATCCTGAAACAACTAAGGTCATCTATGCACTCAAAAAGATTATGCTAAGCAACATCAACAACTCAGTGATAGCAAGAAACAATATGGCTATCACAAAGTAAAGCGCATAAGTAAAGTTCTCGGGTAAGAGATAACCAAGGCACACGAAGATGATGATGTATCCGAAGTTGACAACCTTGCGGATGCTAATCTCCATTTGAAGCAGTGTGGAGCACAATGCTCCTCAAGAAGCCACTAGTGCCACCCCAATCTCCTCATGCCCTCGCATAATGCAAGATGCCGTGATTCCATTTGTTGTTGTTGTTGTTGGTGGTGGTGGTGCTACTGTTGCTGTGTTGTTGTGTTGTTGTTGTTGTTGTTGTTGTTGTTGTTGTTGTTGTTGTTGTTGTTGTTGTTGTTGTTGTTGTGTGTTGTTGTGTTGTTGTGTTGTTGTTGTGTTGTTGTTGTTGTTGTTGTTGTTGTTGTTGTTGTTGTTGTTGTGTGTTGTTGTTGTTGTGTGTTGTTGTTGTTGTTGTTGTGTTGTTGTTGTTGTTGTTGTGTTGTTGTGTTGTTGTTGTTGTGTGTGTTGTTGTTGTTGTTGTGTTGTTGTTGTTGTTGTTGTGTTGTTGTTGTTGTTGTTGTTGTTGTTGTTGTTGTTGTTGTTGTTGTTGTTGTTGTTGTGTTTGTTGTTGTGTTGTTGTTGTGTGTGTTGTTGTTGTTTTTTGTTTGTTGTTGTGTTGTTGTGTTGTTGTTGTTGTTGTTGTTGTTGTTGTGTTGTTGTTGTTGTTGTGTTGTTGTTGTTGTTGTTTGTTGTTGTTGTTGTGTTGTTGTTGTTGTGTTGTGTTGTTGTGTTGTTTGTTGTGTTGTTGTTGTGTTGTTGTTGTG